>CM040089.1:28082371-29332371 GCA_022496805.1 Pohlia nutans | reverse complement strand
GTTGAATAAATATGT
This sequence comes from Pohlia nutans, assembly GCA_022496805.1. NCBI lineage: Eukaryota > Viridiplantae > Streptophyta > Bryopsida > Bryales > Mniaceae > Pohlia > Pohlia nutans. The sequence continues at coordinate 29,332,356 of CM040089.1, read as the reverse complement.
TATTGTCTTAATCGATACGTTTCCCTGAAGATATAGTGATGGCAATCATTTTTTTCAATTCCTATAACATAAAGACAACGTATTCAAAAAATATTCCAAAAGATTTTGTGAGCAAGGTGGATATTAAAGGTTTAAGGTGACAATTTTTGTTCCTTTACATTAAATGCCCCTTAAAATGGCGAGTTCCCAAAAAAATTCTTGCGACTTGGTTGGCTAATTAAAACAGAACATGTGGTGTGGCTGGAATATACATTCGACGTGGTTTGCAAGCGGATTAAATAACATCAGCATGAATATTCTAAAATATTCCAAAACAAAAAAATGAAAATATTCCAAAAGATTCCATTTTACTATATTAAAATGTTTTTGGTATTTTCCCTATTTATGATATTACGTCATTAATGCTTTACAACATTAGAAACTTTCTTTTGTTGAGAACTATGACACCCTACTGCGAAAACACCCACTTCACATATTTTATTGTTTGAATTACCCCCTAAGGAATAACAAATCGATGGGACTTAACATATTTTTTCAACATTGTATTATAATGTGTGTCTTCTCACATGTGTAGTACCACTAGTAGAAAAGGATACTTTGGCATCAAAGAATAGTGTCAGAGTGTGGTGTCCAAAGCCCGTGTTGGCACCAAGCTAGTGCCAATGTGCTCTTGCACTATTCCTTAGTACCCAAGTATCCCCTTACTACTAAAATGGGAAAAAAATGAATAGAATACCACCTATAATTAAAAGCTTTAATCATATATCCAAAATAGTTATGATTTTTTTGCAAGTATGAACTGAGGGCCGCTTCACACTATGGCTGAAGGTCGAGAGGCGGTTGATTTCCACCAATCAGATTGCAAGAAACCAAGAATTCGGCCTCTCGACCCTTCACACTAGAGGCCAAAGTCCAAAGGCCGTCGCCCTTCAAAATGCCTACATGGCAACACTTTTTGACCAAAGTTGACAGACTCTCGAAGGAAGTTTGGGTCGAACGGGAATAGAAACCCAAACTATGGTCGAGAGGTCGATTTTTTTTCATGAAGAATCAAAACTATATTTTATTGTCTATTTTTCAACCCATTTCATTGGACTCTTAACAAAGTTTGGTCACTCAATCCCACGGCCTCTCGACTTGGACGGCCATAGTGTGAAGCGACCCTGAAATGGAATCTTGTGTTATTAGTTTCACACCATACCAGCCTATTTCAGGCAAAATTAAGACTAGGGACCTATATTACAGCCCCCATACCAATAGAACATTAGTAATAACTAATTATATAAATAAAAACATTGAATTTATATATTTTAAGAGAATTATTAGCCAATAATTAGGCTCGTACTGCAATGCCTTTGAGAATTCATAGTGGATAACAGTACTTTTATTCCATCTCTTGCTTGTAGCTTGATATTTGAGTACGGTAATTCAATTATGGACGTATTTCAAGGTAGACCTCACTACCCATATCTTTGAGACATGGATAGACAAACTATTTCCAACATTTTGACTTATTATTCACAATTGTTTTTGCACCGACATTTCATTATTATAAATGCATTTAAAAACTTGAACAATGCTCAATCAATAAAATTAATCGAAAACAAGAGTTGTGTTTGCAAACTTCTACAATGAGTGAATAGTCCTTTGGTCAGCTCTTTTAGGCTTTGGGAACTCATGGAAACTCCCTTCTAGCATTGGGGAGGTCACAAGTTTCACACCCCACGACCGTACAAGGCTTTGTTTTAGATTATTCTCCAACTCACCATAGATTGGTTTTGCAGCCTTTTTGAATCCAAAACGAGTCTTAGGCATGTTTCCACTTTGAGACACTCTTTTCGGTTAACTCTAATGTCAATGAACAATTGCCATGCTCTCCCATTTGACACAATGTAAAAGTGGAATGACATATAGTCATCCATCCTCCTATTTTGGTCATGTATGTGTCATTTACAACCACCACACAAGGAACCTAAAACAAACCACTTGTGACCCAATAACGGATTTTTAAAACTGATCAAAATTGGAACTTCTAAGATGCAAGTTTTAATACTTTTGTGTTAAAAGAAACACCACCAATATGTTACAAGTGGGATATGACTAATTTTTCACTTTCAAAATTTATATAATTTACATTTTATTTTATTTTCTTATTCATAAATATCATCAGCCAAAAATAGTCTTAGTTGGATTTTCAAAAATTTCCAAGCACATAAGACCAAAAGGGTATTCTACCTTAGATCCATATTTAGAGGAGAAACACAAAAAAATATCAACCAAAGAATATTTTTTGAATTTTATTTATTTGCTGTTTGTATGGAATACATTGAATTTCACCTCCAGTGAAGGTGAGGAATTTTAGCCTCTTCAGCAAAATTGTCATGGATGAGAAGATTTGATAGCCAATTTTGACGAAATATTGTAGATTCCTTAGTATGTTTGTAGCAAATTACTACATATAGTATGAAATTGGCTAATTTCACCATATTGGGAGAAGCCATTTGACTAAAAAATAGTGGTCAATTCCCTTAAAAATGAATAAAAATTAGCATCAAATAAATTTTTGTAGCCACTTGGCTGAAATTCGCACAAAACATTCTCAATTTTCACCTCGGAGGCAAAAGAAAGAACAAAGGAGTACACTGGGAATAGCTATTTTATTTTTATTTCTGATACAAATAAAGGAGTACCCTTCGTTGCAAAGAGAGATAAAATACAAGGCCAGCCCCGCCAGGTCAACAGACACCTAGGACATTCTAATGACACTAAACCTAGGGCCAGTGAGGTTGCTGGGAATAGCTATTTGAAATTTCATAGATTCATTTCCTATTTAAGTACCTATTTCCTGTTTGTTTGTTTTTTTTTTTTTTGTTTTTTTTTTGGGCACAAATTGAACACCTATTTCCTGTTTGAAATTTCAGATAGACATTTCCTATTTCAGTACCTCTATTTTCTTACCAAATTTGAAAAGCAAAACAAAAAGATTGAATATTGCACGGTTGGATGATGGACATTGGACCCATCTAGGTAACCCCAATTTCAATTTATGTGGCTGCTATTAACTTCCCCACCGTGTGGTGTTTTGCCGACCACACCGACCGCAATAAGTATTTACACAAATAGCTACTGCTAAAGTGCTCATCCCTCTTATCGTCAAAGAATAATGCCATAAAAAGAATCCACAATTACTACCTGAGCTGCCAAACTAATAATTCCGTCGTGTGCACGTCTGATCAAAATCAGAACAGTTCAAATTCTCTCCTACACTCATAAAATCCAAACGTCTCGAATCTACCTTACCTGCACTAGTACAACACCTAAATATGGTAGCATCACAGTCCACAACATCACAGTCTACAACATCAGTCTTCACAAAGTCTACAACATCAGAGAGTCTTTACACAGTCTACAACATCAGTCTTCACACAGTCTACAACATCAGAGAGTCTTTACACAGTCTACAACATCAGAGAATCTTCACACAGTCTACAACATTGCACTCAGTCTTCAACTTTTTGAATATGCTCGACAAAGGGAACAACCATATCTTACATTGCACCCAGTCTTCAACTTTTTGAATATGCTCAACAGAAGGAACAAGCACAATTCACAAGGCATGAAGAATGGAAAGGGAAACCCAAGCAGAGGCTAAACAACGTACAGTAAGACACGTACTGCTGTAGCATGCGGGAATGGCTTTACTAACATTGATTGAAAAAGAGGGATGGAGATCAACCTCAATCGACCAGACGACTCACAGTGAGCAAAAACCAGGGCAGAGAATTCAATGTTATTGGGGGCCCAACCATCTGGTCAATCAATCCGACTAATAAGTAGCAACTATGAACTATGTACAAAGGCCTAGGTCTTCTACCATGCTTGGGGAAACCAAGCAGGAATGAACCGGGAGAGGACTATTGTACAAATGCATCTGTGCACCCTGCACCACTAGGCACCCGCGCCGCGTGGACGGATTGCTGGCTCTCTTTCACTCCAGCAATCTCGTCACCACTCTTTGTTGCTGCTCGGGCACGCTAGGAATCATGAACAGGTACTTCTCGCGCGGGCTGTTGGGAATGCGCCGGCGTGGCTGCGGGATCATCCCCGCGTCGCCTTGCCACGCCTTCTTCTCGCGTCGACACGCCACCATCTCCTTCCATTTCAATCCATCCTGCAAACACACAACCAGTAGCACGCATCAGGTTTCGATTTCGCAACGGCGCTGTGTCAAGAGCTAGCACAACCGTGACTGAGGCGGTTCGCTACCTGCGTGATGCAACGCTCCGGTGGCGGGCACCGAGCTGGCTGGTCCACGTCCACGGGCTCCGACGGATGCTCCACAGCTTCGAACGTCTCCATGGGCGGCACGCCATGCAATATCGCTGAGGCGGGGCTGATCCGGTTGCCTCCTTCCTGCACAGCGGTAATATATTAGGGTTCACGAAATTCTAGCGACACACACAACAGAGAAACGCTAAACACACAAGAACATGGTGAAGCATTCTTGAGCCCTATCACATTGGAAATGAAAAGCTGTTCCCTACACGCTATGACCTCCCCGGAATGGCGTGCATTCCGAACTTTAGGGTAATTAATGACGACTGACCAAGAAATGGTGGTGCCGGGCGCGAGTGCTTGGTCGGCTGCACGAGAACTTCGTGAAAGCCCCCACCATCTCTAGCTCCTCTGTACTGCTGCACCTGCATTCACAATGCCACATCTACGTTCTCAAATCGTTATCATTTTCTGAAAGACTCACCTCGCTCAAAGCACATTACAATGAATCTGCAACGTTGAGCATTTCTTTGGCAACAGACCTTGCGGGAGGCGATTGGCAATCAAGTGCAGCTGATCTCAGGGAGGTTATCCCTGTGACCGAACTCCACCATTCCCACTCAAAGGAATGTAAGGGAGGCGGACGAGAGTTGTAAGCGGGCCGAGAGCATGATGATCGCAGTCAAACTGACACAAAGGGAAGAGCAGCTGTGGATTGAGTGGGGCAAAGTAAAGTGCTGGATAGGTAGGCTGTGACACTATAACTTGAGTGAGTTGCTGCTACTGGCTCATGGAGCTTCAAGGAAGCGACGACTGTCAGGGCTGTTGCTCAAAAGGCTGGAATGTAATGGCTTCTGCCAATGCACACAATGCAACCAACGCAGGTCTGCAAAGGCAAAGGCAAAGCTGCTGCTGCTGCTGCTGCTGCCGCCTGCGTGCCTGGCTGCGTTGCTTGCTGGTGCGGTTCTGCTCCTGCAGGTGCAGGTGCAGGCAGGCAAGCAGGCAGTCCAGTGGGAGGATCTCGGGGTTTAGCCCCGAGGCTAAAGTGCCCATGCGGGACTACAGTAAAAGCGCCTAAACCCCCGGCCCATCCGCGTCACCAAGGCGCAGATTGCCTGTCGCCGCCAAACAAGATCTCGTCCCTCCATTCCAACCCACTGATCCAACGGCCGTGGAGATCCAAGCCGGCGGGGATGGACTGATGGGTTGAAAATACTGCGGGCAAGGGAGAGTAACTTGTTGCAAGGCATGGTGACACAATACTCTAAGGGAGAGTGGTTGCACACATGCAAATTTTCTCATTTTTTATGGTCAATTTCACAACTTTCCTGTCCTTTTGAGATATTCTTTTGGGTTACGTTACATTGTACACCAAAATGAAGAAAAGTATGTAATTACTTTGATTATTCAAAATTAGCAATTTTTTGAATTGTACCACCCTTCTATTAAAGTCTCGAGAATCTTTGGAAAGTAGATGAAATTCAACATGCAAATTTAGGAGGGGTGAAAGAAGGGATGAATATGAGCACGATGTAGAGACACCTCAATATGTCCCTCTATAACTAGTTTAGAAAGGGCTCAGTATCCTAGATTGACGAACGATAATGATTGCCCATGTAGTGATTGTGATTGGTTCACCAAAAATATAGAGGAACATATATTGGTTTAAGGGTGTAAAGATAATAGCTTGTGACACCAAATTTTAATTGCGATGATAGTGGTCAAAGAGTGAATCGTGGGAGAAGGGTGCGGATGTTCTTACAGATAATTACAACGATGGGATTTCATTGATAATTCTTACAAATAATTATCCAATCAATTGTAAAGATATCCTTTTGTGCAATTTGATAACAATTTGATCTTAAATTTTTATCTCGCCTTATACAATTTTATGTCAAGCAATAATTGTATTAGAAAATTTCTAAAATGACAAACTAGGATGTGTTTATCATCCTCTAAGCAATGTTTCATTCCCATTGAGCTTTACTTGTGCACCACTAGTTACAGCTAAATATCAATAGTGCATCTTCATTCATCGATTAACCATTCATCAACCAATGAAAATACCATCAAAGGTCATGACATTCTTTTCAACACTTTTTGTGACATTCTCTTTAACACTTTTTTCACAAAAAAATTGATACTCGTTTTGACATACCTGATTCAACACTACAACATTTTTTTGGACCAAAAACCTAATGAAAAAGTGTCAAATACATCCACCTCCGCACTACTAACAACAATAAACAATTTGAGCCGATCTTAGCTAGGTTCATTAGGAAGTGGTGTGGCAATGGAATCATGGGCGTTTACGTCCCTAGCACGCACAAAGTCCATTGAACCTTCACCAGTCTCTTTACTGATTTTCATTTTCATGAGTTAGATGGTCAGTCCTAGGTGTCACCGGCCTCGCCGGTCACGGTGGAGTGGGTTTGTATTTAGTTTTTGCTCGCAACAAAGGGTCCTCCTTTGTTTGTGTCCCAAAAAAAGTGTCAAACACAACACGCTATTTTGATACCGTAGTACCATAGCTAGGTTGCCATCCTATGATCGAATATTTAATATTTTTTGAAAAATAAGGTTCGTTCCTCAAAAAATAAATTTCTTGATTTTTGGTTTTTTCCCAAAAAAATGATTAAAGATTGCCCAAAAGGGCCTAAAATAGCTTAGAAACAACAAAACATAGCTAAAAATATAATTTATTCAATATTTTTCATTTCTTGGTCATCATAATTTCCGATTTTTTACGTTTTTTATTTTTTGAATTATTTTCTAGGCAACCCAGCAATGGTACTACGGTAGTGTCCACATGAATGTTTGGGCCAGTGTTTCTTTTCGTCTACAGTACAGTTCAGCAGATAGGGTTGAGTGCATGTGGTTTAATTTTCTGAGCATGAGTGTTTGAGAATTGAAATAGAATCATCACATGCACAAAAGTTCATATGGTAGATCCCAGCATGCAAGAATTAGTTATAGGCTGTTGACTTGAGTGGGGATTAATTGCTACGTCATGGCCTCGTGAGAACACCAGGTTTAGCAATTGCCAAGCATACTACAGCACTTTTAAATGATGTTTCCCATTGCAAGAAGTGATTTTTTGTTTTAACTCCACTAACACACAGTAATTTAATATCAAACCAGTGATTGATTGCTGCATTTTGAAGTGGTTGGCTAATTTCAACAAAGGAAAATAAAAAAATAAAATGGAATTTTTAGCCGAACTTTGTGTTATAATGAATACATGATAGTCAAGTTTCGATTATCAAATAGTAGGTCGTAGCTTGGCTAAACTTCTGACGGTGGTCAACTAGTCTGTAGCCAGACTATCATGTTTATGCATTGGAAATAGCCCATATCCTATAATCGTGTGGTTTTAGGGCAACACATGCAAATTAAGTTAGAGTTTGGGCTAGTGCCGTGCAGACTACGGCCCCCTCGAAATCTACACTCAATACATTCTAAAGTAGCCCTTGTTGGAAAGATCAACGAATCATTTATAAAGTGATGTTCATGACTTAGCCCAAAACGATGTACTTCAATTCTAAGATGTAGCTACTTCTGCCTTAACACATCATTAGAAAATTAGTCAATAATGCACCTTCACCCTCGTGATTGTAGCCCTGAGAACCCCTTTTGAATTTAAAAAATAAATAAATCACTGTATCAAACTACACCAAAATCACCATATATTGTGGTCTACAGTATTTACGAAAGGCTTAACTAATAATTATTATTTTCAAAATATTGTGGTAAAATTCATCCAAATTGGATGAGAATTTTGTGATATGGATGAGAATGTGTCCAAATGGATGAATGTGCCCACGCCATTCACCCACCCACAGTATATGGTGATTTCATGAACGTACTCAACATAATGAGCATTGGAGTGGACGCATGATAAATAGTCAGGGGATTCGTATCTTGTGCCTCCTGTTTGGTTGCAAGGACATCAGGCAAGAAGCTCACACATGCGGTTCACAAGTTAGGTTACAACTTACAACCCACATGACACTAGTGTTCTGCAGCAGCTTTCAATGAGAAGATAAGACAGAAAAAAGGTCACCCAGCTCCAGGCTTGTGAGCTGGGAGCAGAGAGGCATTCATTGGCTTCCAGATTTAGTAAACATATGTATAGTGGATGGCCCATAAACCAACGCTTTAAGCTTTTTCACGCAAATCTAGTACTGGTATAGAATTAGAAGCTTTCAATGAACACCAGTTGGAGATATTGTTGGTTTATAGTACACGTCGGTTATTGGGTCATCCACCTTACATCATAAAAATGACACCGTGCCGTGCCAGAGCTGGCCCAGTCAGTGCTCCGTCACCTGTAAATAAAGTTCATTTTTCTTCGCTTTGTTTACATTTTTTGGTTCAGTCTCCAGGAGAGGGATGGCAGACAAAATGACGTTCATCCTGTCAAGGTATTCAAGGAAAGTGCAATGGGAAAGTTGATGATAATCACATACTGTTCCTCTGGCTTTCAGTTTGCCTTGCCATTAACCCTTTAGTGCCTAGCTGACCACATTATGGTCACTACAACGTCCGAAATGCAAATAGCAGAGAATCCGTGAAGAATTGGAACTTCAGTTTTGAAGTTCAGATTTGCCCACATACATTACGCACCTTCCAGAAAAAGAAATTTTCAATTTGGAATTGTACAACTATCAAAATACCTATCAACAGAACGCGAAAATACTGCAAATACTTGAAAATACAGTAAATACTTACAAATACAACATTTGTATTGTGTAGTATTTCTTGTGTTTGGAAGTTTGTTATCTTGTTTTATTTTTTTGGATTGTGTTCTCTTCTTCATCTTCCATTAGTGTGTGTAATCCCATCTTGACTAATGTACCCACTCCTGTCTATTTTCAACATATAAAATTTTGTCCTAAACCGTACATGGACAAGTCACTTTCACTTATAAATCTCACAATAATTATGTGTGAGTCTATTTTTGATATGAAAGATTGCAACGGAGAGGTGTTGACATAGGGCATAGCTGAACTTCTTTGCTTTTATTTTTGAAAATTTACCTCAAATTATATCTAACTTTGAAGTCACACACCCCCCAAAATCTTGTTTTTGAGCGTGCATTATACAGTTCAAATACATACTATAATCTTCCGATCCCACCATCGGATGATTCTCAAATTTTGATAAAATGTGTGCTCTCGAGTTGAGAATAGAATTGTACGGTTACTTTCTAATTTAACCCATTCTATTTTTGGTAGTCTCAACCACAGTGAAAAAATCTACTGAAATCCAAGGCTCTGAGCTACAGTACCCTAGGCACTAAAGGGTTAAGGACAGCGGGCTTTCCATGTAGAGCCTGAACCGCAAGCTGATGTCATGCAGAGCATGTTTGCCCAAAATTCAGGGTCCTTCATTAACACTTTTACATGTGGCATTACATAGTTGGTGTAGCAAGCTCTTATGGATAAAGTTTTAGCCATTATCGGTCTTGTAAACCAAAAATGCAAGACCAGAGTACCCGTATGTCAGTCTGAATGACTATTAACCCTTAAACGTACCACTCCTTTGTAGGAAAGTCAAACTACACAATTTAGCCTTCAAGATTTATCAAAATATATTTTGTAAAATTTTTCATGCATGGAATTGAATGTTTCCTATCAATCTTGAAATTTTCAGATTTTTTTGATTTAATACGGCCTTTTTAACAAATTTTTAAGTCAAATACTTCAAAAAATAATTTTTATTACAAAAAAGCTTTAAAAAATAATACTTTTTTGGGAGCAGGTACAAATTACAATGGAGAATCACATAATATGTTTTCCATAGAAATTTTTTATCTACATTTTGAAATTCGAAAGGTGAACATCCTATGTAGTGTAATTCAAACCTTGAGCTACAAAGCTTGCACAAGCAATAAAATACTCAATAATTGGAATTTTTAAGATTTGAAAAGTGGAATACAAACTAGACTTAATAAACTTCATTTTCTTAGTTGAGTGTATTAGCAACAAAAGTCATCTTCAAGATCAAAATTGGGTTTGACCAACAAACGTCCAGAAACTGGACGCTAGGACGTTTAGGGGTTAAGGTAGACGTACCTTAAACCACCAATACACCTAAAACCACCAACTTCTACACCCTTCTTTCATTTTAGGAAGGAAATGTAAGCATTCATTACATGATTTATACATCAATTGCTCAAAAGTTAAGTCATGTACCGACAACTTACATTTCCTTCCTAAAATGAAGAAAGGGTGTAGAAGTTGGTGGTTTTAGGTGTATTGGTGGTTTAAGGTACGCCTACCTTAATGCATCGACCTTCCTGTTGATATGATGTCACAGTTGCAGGTTTAGGCTCTATATGAAAAACAATCCTAATTTGCAGGAGTAGTTCTACTTTCAAGTTTGTCACCAATGGCTTCTGTGAAAACATGCACCAAAAAAGTTAACTTGGACATTTAGAAAGAAAGGAGTATTTTTGAGTTTTAACCTCAAAATAATTTACATTCTAAAAATGTAGGTACGTATTTTATTTATTTATTTATAATCATTATAGATAAGACCTGGAAAAAATCATAAGTTTATTTCTCCAATATTAGCAATTCATAGTCAAAGTGGTTTGAAAACTGAGAAAAGTAAGCCCCTCGGACTTAGTGTATTCTTTAAGGGTTAAGAGCGTCTCTACCAACAACTATGAAAGTATCCAAAAACTACAAGATATACCATGTAATTTCCCACTAGCATCACTCGATTAGACTTTGAAAATAATAAGTAAGCCACTTACAAGTCACCACACATGGATTGTGCAGTCATGATGTGCAATTAAAAGAGAAGACACAGTAGTTTGAGTCGTTTTAACCCTTTCAGGACCAAGAATTCATCGTTTAAAAATGACAAATTCAATCATTCATATAATGAAAAGTATGATCCAGATAAGACCAAATTTTATATCACTAGAATTAGTAAAGAACATTGCATGTGTTGACCAAAAACATAAATAAATTTGAACAATAGAAACTTCACATAGAACCCACTCAAAACTGCTAAAAAAAACATGAAGCCATATTTGGTTGATTGGTCATGAAAGGGTTAAGGCCTTGAACTAGGTTGTTGTATTCAACGCCCCACTCCAAATAAGTTATAATGCACATCCAAACAATGCACATCCATTTTTCAGAGCCATAGAGCTACTCCAGAGTGTTGGTGGAGTTGTTCTAAGCCACCCTATTTGATCTACAATCTGGAACTTATCCTATTTGTGTATGATACTAATGTACATATCAAAATTCAATTGTAAGCCAATGATACACAAAGACCAGTGAGATAAATGGTCACATGGCACATATCAAGGGGTTACTTTAGTAAAGTGGTCTTTACACGTACACTTTGTTGTGCAATACTATGGGAATAAGTAACCCTAATAAATTTTCACTATGACCCCAAAAACTTTTAACAGGTGTAGGCCGGAAAACCCGGGCGCCGAAAAACGCGGAATTTTTTTCCAGGGGGTCCACGTGTACAGGCGGAAATTTATTACATAGGTCCAAGCATTCTCCCAATTAGGTCAAAAACTCACCCGTCTCAATTAGCCTGTTCCTGTTAGGATAAGCGACCTTGGAAGCTTCCGGATACTTCATCCATCCGGATAGACTCCCGGGTGCACTACTAGGATATTCTCACAGTTGACTTAGAGTAAAGATAGGGGCGGATAATCCCACCTACCGCATCAGGTAGTTAGACCGGCAGTTAAGAGGTAGCTCTCTTAACTGCGCCACCACTCTTCTATCTGTTTCTACCTACCACGGAGTGTATATAAACGAGGGCCGTGAAGGCTCCTTACTTCTTCTTGCATTTCTTATTTTCCTTCTACTCAACAGTTCCGATGGGCAAAATGCAAGTGGAGAAACAAACCTAATCAAGAATCCGAGTGTTTCTGGTTCGCCATCGCTCCTCCTTGTCCTGGGCACCAAAATGGCTGAAAATTTGCACAAAGCTTCATAGATCGGGTGTTTGCCATGAGTACTGAGAAAGAGGGCGAGGTACACGGGCGGGTTGAAGCAGAGCCCCGATTACCACAGTGTGGGCGACCACGCTGAAACCGTGGAGGTTGAGTCGCAAGCGCGAGCACGAGCATGTTTGCATGAGCGTGAGTTGCACGATGGCGAGTGAGTGCGTGAGTGGCGATGGGCGGGGTGAGCGACTCTGTGCGTTCTGTGAGTGGCGATCGGAGGGGATCGGCGAGTATGTAGACAGAGGGTTGAGACAGGGTACGTTTTTTCAGTTGATTTAGTTTGACCGTTGTTTTTTTACTGCTCTGTCTTTGTACAATTGTGTTTGGTTTGCATGTCTGATTGTTTGATTTTCATTCGACACGGTGAGCTATTGGAGGTCTTTTGTGGAGCACGGGCGTTTGGAATTCGATCATTGATTGTTTCTCAACTCGTCGCTATCAGATTACAGACCGAAGAAGTTTCTCATGTCTTAATGAATTAGGGTTTAGATGCTTATCATAGAAGCTTCATGGATAACAGGAATCTCGAGTAGGACGATTTTGGAGTACGAGGTGATCAACTCGGTGGACACCTTTTTCTGTACCACACTTTTGAACGTTTTTTTTATGTTGATGTTCCATGGTGTGCAGGATAAAACTAAGGAGATTGCTAATGATCCAACAGTTAGGCTTATTGGATCTTAAAGTTGTCCCGGTCACAGCTGATGGCATCTGTTTTTCAAGGTATATTAATTCATGGAAAGGATTTTTCTCTTTGTACCTTGAACTATTTTCAGATTTGATGAAAGAGTTGTTTTTGGATGTTGCCGTCGACGAGTAGAGAAATTGGTGAGGAAATCCACCCGATAACTGATATCGAGTATGTCTTTGGTAGAGCTGTTGCGGAGCAACTAGAGGGCATAGTGTAAGGATTGAAGAGCAATGCACCATCTATATGTGTTCTCCGTTTGTTTTTTTGTTTGTTTGTTTGTGTGTCGTTCGGAGTATGTGAAGAGAAGGATTGAAGAAAGCTTTGATTTGTTGTTACGACAATGGAAATTATTTTACACCACACGGCATTGTTTGCTTCACCCTTGTTTGTGTCGTACTGTATCCGAAGCCCTAAACCCTAAACCCTCTGTGGCTCTCGTTTATGCAGAAAGACGCAAGGGTATGCCCAGTATTCAGAGCATTCAGAGAGCTCGAAGCAGGAGAGGAGAGAGAAGCAGTGATCCCAACAATACAGTAATTTTGGGGTCATAGTTTAGCATTTTTGTCACTATTGTGCAACATTTTTGAAACTATGAGCATGTATAGTTTTCATACACTAAATATTACAATATGTTCAATTGTGCAACAATACATTGTGTATTAATTTTTGATATGGAAGGCGTATTAATTTTTTGATATGGAAGGCGTATTAATTTTTTTGAATTTTTTTCCAATTTTGCCTTAATTTTGTTTTTGCCATGTGGCATCCCCACAAGGGGGTCCATGTGGCACGAAATTAAAAAAAAAAATTCATATGTGAATTTTTCTTCAAATTTTTCCAATGAAGCGCATCGTGACACTATGAGGTCAAACAACTATCACTATAAGATTGAAACTATTATTTAATTAAAATTACCATTTTAACATTTTAAAACAAAGTGGATCAATATAACGTCATGTCTGATTTAGTCGTTAATAAATTCCTTAAAGTGTTAGAAGTAAAAGTCTTACGAAGACGTAAAACATAATTTAAATTATAGTATGGTCTATAATAATTTAATGGAAGATTGTAGTACTTAACCCGTACAGGACAAAGCGGCCCTAGGAGGGCTTTCCAGGTCAAAAGACTGTATTTTGAGCTCCAAAATGATAGTCTTAGCAAAAATTTAAAATTACAACCCTCCAAAATTTCCCAACATGTCTATTAGAGCTATTTGATTTTTTTAATAACGAATATTGAGTGTAATATACACATCAAAAAAACTGCATATCCCGAAGTCAACTAAGCTTTGACCGTGCATAAATTCATGAAGTTATGTTGAATCATGTTTTTTTTCGAAGTGTATCAAATGAATATTTGTTTGTTACGGTCTTTTAAGTTTCTAATTTTAGGTTCATCTTGTTATCCAAATTGAGGAAAAACCAAATAGTAGTCTCTAGAGCACTTTTTAAAGACCTACTTTGTAGCAATGATTTTTTTTGCTAATTTGATCAAATAAGGTAATATATTTCATATTTTGCTTCATTTAGGTGTACATTGTAATGTACAAAAAGAAGCTTCTCAAACAAATGAACAAAAAGTTGGAAATATGGTGCTCAAAAATGAAGAAAACCCCTCGTCCTTTAAGAGTTAACTAAGGGCCTCTGCTAAATTTTTGTGAAATTGGTGATTATAGGTAAAAGGTTTGGTTCTTACACTACTATCCAAGAATCAAAATGATCATGGCCCAAAATAAAAGAGAAAAGGACAACAAAGAATCTTACAATCTTGTAAATGAATAATTCTTCATCGTTAAGCGGGTCTTGTGGTAAGAATATCCTAATAGAGTTCTTTGATTGTAATATTTAGATGGCAATGAGCTCAAAAATAATAAGTTTAATCATTTTCTTTCACGTTGAATGTTTTTATTTATATATAAAAAAAACATGATTCTTTATCATTTTAATATTCTAGTGACAACTACCCCATTTACAATTTATTATAATGATTTACAAACCGCATAATTAAATTTTGAAAAACCTCATAGAATTTATATTTGAAATTAAAATGATTTTAAATTAAATAATATTTGAATTAAATGAAATTATAATGAATTGAAATGAAATTATCATGAAATGAAATGAAAATACATTAAACTAAATTAAATTATAAATTAAATTAGACTTGAAATTTATAGTGTTTGTATCCAAAATAGTAACTTGCAAAATTAATTACGAGCCTCACATTAAAAAATTTAAGTAACTATGAACTTTACATTAAAAGTTAAAGAAACTATGAACTTCGCATTTAAAATTCTAAATTTCATTGATAAGCTTTACTTCTAAAATTAAATTACGAATTTAACTTATAAAATTCATTTATAAATTTTGCTTCACAACATTAAATTTGTACACCTAAATTTTAAATCAACTTATAAAATTTAAAACCTCTAAAACAAGAATAAAAGTATTTGAGCTATTTTTTGCCTCAAGAAACAACAAAGTCAAAAGCATAGAAAGATCAGAAGAATGAGATTACAAACTTGATTGGAATGAATTGTCCCCAACTAGGATATAACCTTGATGGAAGTCACTTCATCCTTCACATCAAACATACATTTGTTAAACTTATCATACTTTTTTTAATGATAATTGAAATAAGTTAAATAATGAAAACGAAAACGAAAACATACCTCCAAATCTTGCATAATGCTTTGTAGTAATTCATGTGCTCCAATGATTTTTTTAAAGTCTCTTGGAATGTTGAAATGCATCATAATCATTGGAACAATGTATGCGCAACGAATACTTTTCTATTATATTTTAAAATCTTGCGTCCAAGACCGTTTGTAATGGAAGACCACTATTATACAAGAAGACAAGATTGAATGGCCTTCACTTCACTTGATGTAAATTATATCTTTGATAAATGAAATACTTGAGACTCTAAATGAGCCTCAAGCTTATGTCAAGCATTGCCATTCTTCCCAAAAACAATAAGATCGTAGAAAAATATTTAGAGCTATTTTACCAATTCAACATCCAAGGATTGAAAGCGTCTCTTGTAGCTCACGCCATTGCTTAGAGGTTAACTTGAGGGGTTATGAATGACCCTCATCAACTCCAATGGATCTAAAAAAACAAACAATAGAAACCAATCAAAAAATTATCTAAAAAAACCCCAAGTCTTACAATAACAATCTAAAATTTACAAATCCAACTAAAACTTACAAAAAAGTTGTACAAATAACTAAATTTACAATCAAAAATTTACAAAATGTGTCCTCTTGGATGTAGCAAAACAAACACATTTGCAAACTTAATTCAATATAATTAAAATTCAAAGAAGATGCATCCGCAAAATGAAGCACCATGTCCTTCAAAGATCTGCTACTATCAATCTCACTCTTCACAAATGCCAACTTGAAGCACTCTCCATTCACTGCTACTGTCAAAATTTCATTTAAGAGTACTAACAGTTTGTCATCCCCTAATGCATGCACCTTGGGTCCATTCTTTGTAATAAGAATCACCAAATGAGTCAACAATGGTTTTTTTTATGACGATTTAGGGATTTTAGGCTGAAATTTTGGAGCTTAATTCATTCGGCAAATTTCAAAATTTGCAGAGTTGGTCGATTATATGTTGTAGAATCCCACAAAGATTTGATATTGTGTCAAAAAATTTCCTACTTCAAACCGCTCAAATTCTCTTGTCAGTAGTGGTTCATTGGTATTGGGGTTGTTTTTTTCATCTATATATAATAAGATTTGGCAACAGGTTCTAGTAGACGAGGGTATTGACTAGCAAAAAGTGTTGCTTTTTGCCAAGCACTTTGACAAACGGCTTTTGGAGATACAATATGGTTGAGGTGGCAACTGCAACATGACTTACGAGTGCTTACCAAATTGTTTAAAACTAGGCGTAAGTGGTACGTATTACAGAGAACAGACCCCTTCCCTTATCGATTCTATTTCTAACTACAAGTCTGGGCCGAATGTACGCATACAAATCCAGGCTCTAACATGCATATGTTCGGGCCCCAACTCGCACAAGTCTGGGCCTAAGGGTGCACAAGGCCATGACCCAACATGTACAAGACTGGGCCCCAACACGCACAAGTCTGGGCCTAAGGTTGCACAAGGCCATGACCCAACATGCACAAGACTGGGCCCCAACACGCACAAAGCCGAGTTCCAACATGCACAAGCTTGGGCCCCAACGCCCACAAAGTCCGTGTTTCTTTTAGACCTATATGTACCTGAAATTGGTCGACATAGCAACCACATAATGCCTCTTGCGGTGTTAACGTGTACGCTATGTGGACAATGCAAATGACAATTAACCTTTTCAGGTAATTTGCAAACCTTAATCCTAATCGGACTGGCACGAGGTTCATTCGACGAGCAGACGCGTTGACAACTCATAAATAAATTCTTTGAGTCGTTTTATCAATTCAACATTTAAGGAAAGAAAGTGACTTTTATAATTTGTTGCCATTGTTTGGAGGTTGTAAATAACATTCATCAACTCCGATACATCTAAAAAGACAAATAATAGAAATCAAACAAAAAATTGCCTACAGAACCCCAAAACTTACAATAACAACCCATAACTTACAAAACCAACAAAATACTTCAATTTTTTTGTACAAATAACAAAATTTTCAACCAAAAACTTACAAACTACAGTTGACAATGCAATTCAATATTAATTTTTTTTGTATTTATCATTTGCAACATTAAAAATGACATATGCTAAATATCTATCAAAGTTTCAATATAAATACATGGATTTGATGAATTTCTTCCAAGGCCCTATAGCTTCCATAAAAAATGTTCACACTCTTTTTTGGTCTATTTAAGGCAATACAAAAAACATTTTCCAAATGTTGTATTTTCAATATGGATCTCTTCTAAGTTGTTTTGATGCATTTTTGAATTTATAATGTCTAAATATAAGTAATAGTGGTTACGCATTAGATTTTAGCAATTTTAACTTAGAGCGAAAGCTTAACATATTTTACATTAAATAAAGAAACTTTAAGTTACTCCAATTTTTTTTTAATTAGTTTATTTTTATTTTTTTGGTCATATACCGTACGTGGAAGGCAGGGTCGGCACTTTCATGTCGAATAATTAATAAAAGTTGAAACAGTGGAGGTCGGCACTTTCAAAAGCAATTATTAAGAAATTGGCTATTAATAGCTAACATAA
Organism: Pohlia nutans; assembly: GCA_022496805.1. Classification (NCBI taxonomy): domain Eukaryota; kingdom Viridiplantae; phylum Streptophyta; class Bryopsida; order Bryales; family Mniaceae; genus Pohlia; species Pohlia nutans. The sequence continues at coordinate 29,314,206 of CM040089.1, read as the reverse complement.
AAAAAATCCGACAGCTAAACGTTTTATTTTATTTTTTGTCTACGATTTTCGTTGAGTGTTATGTTTTTATTTTAAATTTTTTTCGGCTTTTTGTTGACTTTATTTCTGTTGGTTTCGATAAAATACTTAATAAATAAATTTATTTTTTCGGCATTTTTTTGGGGAATTATTTTCTGCCGACCCTGCCTTCTACGTACGGTACTTAATTTTAGATTGTTTTTTGAAAAATAAATAAATCATGTTTTACTAATTTGAGGAATTTAAGAGGGACCAAAGTCTCATCATTCATTTGATGTCACTTACTGTGAAACTTCGTATAGAACTTCCAAATTTGTCGCACTCCAACTAAAATCAGAGATTCTCTCGTTTTCGACAGAGAGGCAACCACGTTTCTAATTCTAATACTCTTTATAGTCTTCGTTCTCTTCGCTCGACACATCTCCTGACGTAACATATATATCTCTGCAACCCGCCATTTTGTTGGTTTTTCTTAACTCCGGTATAGCTCCGGCAATGGCTAGTTTTCGCTAACCGTGGTGGAGTCTTCCAATTTCATGCCGCACCCTCTCGTTTGTTCTTCAACTAGTGTCGACCATTTTTTCAAGTGTTGGGCGTTTGTATGGTACGGTCCACTAACTCCTCTTGGTGAACTAACTACATTTTGGTGCACATTTGTGCACTTTGAGCATTTTATCTAAATAGTAAAATTTTCAAACCAATTTGAAAATTATGTAGCAATGATCCAATGAAAAATGAGTGAACTAGCTTCTAGATTTATGTACATATTGTCCAAAAAATAAAATTTTAGAATGTCAAATGATTCTATGTTGAAGATTTTGAATATCAAAAGTCACATTTTAATAACACTTCTACCAATTTATGATCAAACTTTGAATGTAAATATAACTCACGTTTGATTCTATATTAAAAAAATCTAAAAATGAGCCAATCTACAAAATTTCAGTCTCAAGTATATTCAAAAAATTTATCCATCAAAAACGTTTTTAAAAAATAGAGAAACAATTAATCCCTCACAAAAATAACACATTTTAAAATTTGAAACTTTAATCAAGTAAAAAGAAATTGAAAAAATTGGAAGATATTTTTCTTCACATATTTGAACACTGGAAAAATTCATAGCTCAAAAGTCCATCCATAACCCTCTGTTCTCTTTCTCTTTTAGAATTTAAAGTGCATATTACGCACTGTGAAATGTACTAGTTTACCCTTTGTTTCATCCTCCCTTAAAATATAATGCCGAATTTTTAAATTTCTGATCAAATTTTTGTTCTCTTTTATTGGCACAATCCATCCTACTACTTTAGATTTCACAAAAATATTTTTCTTTTTTTGAAATGGATTTTTTAAATTCTCAAAAAAATGCATAGGGACAAGAATTCTAGTGGACCGTACCATACAAACGCCCCGTTGCTACTGCAACAAGAGTTGCTCCCCTGAAAAGCCGTCGAACAATGGCGCCAACTCCAGTGATGGCACGTTGGGTGAAGGGTCACGAGTTGTTGACGAGCCGAAAGGTGTTGTCCTACATTGTTTGTAAGGATCAAAGCACGCCAAGGAGGACTAATGACAATTGAAGGTCAAGGAGGCGTTTCAACGTGTCTAATCAAAGGCTGCAACGAATATGGTTGCACTGAAGAAAGAAAATCTTGCTAAACTTAGAAATATGCTAAAACTTAACATTGTTTGACAATTCGATAAAAATGTTGTTTATGTGAATTGTAGATTTTTCACAACAATTTAAAAATAGAAGACTTTTTCAAAATGACAACAAAGTCTTTCATTTTTATACACAAAGTAATCTCGATAATATGTAGTCGTTAAGCTAGAGCTACATCACAAAGCAATTTGTACCTAGAGCGCTACACTCGGGATAAAAGTCACAACAATGGCATGGAGCCGTGGTTGTGAATATTACAAATTCTCAATCCAAAGTCACCAAGAGAACCATAACATACATGTCACATGTAGGATGAATTTTCCAATGGTTCAATATTGAATGATTATGTGCACCTCAAAACAACTTTCATTATTGTTTGTGCCTTGACCCCGGGGAGTGCACTTAAAGTGAAGATTAGAAATACACATGAGTGCGTTTTAATAGCATACCCCCTACAATACTTGGCCTTAAAATAGTTTTTAAATTAAGATTTTTTAGGGGCTAAATCATTATGTATATATCTATCATTTGGTATAAATTTCAGGACCAAATGTTTCTAAAATCCTATAAAAGAAATGATAGAAGTTTGCACTAAAATGTGCTGTTTTTTGCTTCAAAAATCAATTTAAAAATATGTACAAGTGATTATTTTTTGAAATTTATACAACAAGAACTTTAGATTGTGTTTAACAGCTGCAAATTTTTTTTACAATTTTTAGGTGATTTTTTAGTATGTACATAGGGGGGTCAAAAGTACGCACTCACGTGATTCCTAGTCTTAACTTTAAGTGCACTCCCCGAGGCCTTGACAACTTGATCCTAATTCAACCTTATAAAGTTCACTAAGATAGTCACAGACAAAAAGACAACATAAACTGTTCGCAAAGATATTGTCACAAGGATACTGAAGACCGGGCCTACTTCTCATGAACTCTTGATTTGACCCAAGTTTCAACAAGAAAGTAAAACCTTCAACATTTCAAACCCAAATTACACCGCAAACTAGATTTATTTAAAACCCATAAAGAAAAACATGATGCTCAAATAAGCTACAAAAAGGATACTACAAATTGAAGTTCCTGATTACATCTTGAAGCTTCTTAGACACAATACACTATCATTTCAATGCATTTTATTGCCTTTACTATTCCATAGATTTTTTCATAGATCAACTTGTAATTTGTAATGTCTATATGTGCTCTCTATCTAGTTCCTTTGTTCGGTGAGTACTGGGTCATTGACATTACGAACGAACATTTTATTCACTCCGACCTCCATAGAGGTCCGCAGTTTCTATCTATCTATCTGCTCTCTATCTATTATGAATCTTGTGCATATCCCTCAAAACTGAGCCCCCTACGCATATATGGATGCACAATGTTGTTGTAGTTTAGTAGTCATGTTGTTCATCTTCAATAATTATGTTGTGTAGCACAATGCATGTGTATATCATGTCGTGAATGGTTTGCATGTCTCACTATCGAACCAAATTTGCAATGATTGCAAATCTGAATTGTAAAATACTCAAGGCCTTTTTGAGATCTTTCCTTCTGTTTCCTACATCATTGCAAAATGGATGCGTTTCTCATTCTGGTATTTATGAATTGTCTAAACGAAGCAAGCCCACCATGGATAGATCCTGTCTGTTAGCACGTAGTATTGGAGATATACATGGCCAATTACCGCGACAGTCAAGTCATTTCCAACACTTGAAAAAATTCACGAATAAGTGAAGAGCGATCAAACACGGTAATGTCATTGTTGCCCCTAGAAAATTCAAAAAACGCTTTCTAGATTCACAAGGATTGATCAACCACAACTTAAAGAATGATGCTTTGATTCTTATCCTTGTTCTAAAACTACCCATGTCATGCAATTGGACAGTTTTTCCAATTCCAATGCATACAATTCAATGACAGAAACATCTCTCAAAAATCTCTAGCCTCATTAATCTACAATTGCTTATGGTAATCTTCACAAGTTGGCAATTTAAAGTACTCCTCTTGAATGCACGGGCCGATGTAGCACACAATCCTTTGCATTGCTTCCATAGTTAACACGCAATTCGCTATTTACGCACTTGGCCATATAATCATGCACTTGGTCCCCGGAAGCATTAAAAAAATTGTCTAAAAAATTGTCTAAAAAACAACCATTTTTGTCGTTCTACAATTACTTTCATTGTAAACAAACAATTATTTAATTTAATTTATATTCATATCTTTATCTTTTATCTTTATCTTTTATTTAATTTTTTATTTTATCTTTTCTTTATCTTGTTTCATTTATCTTATGTCTTTCTTGTCTTCAATTTCTTTTCCTTCTTATCTTCCTTCTTGTCTTCTTCTTTTTCTTCTATTTTTTTTCATTCCTCTCGTGGCAGCCGCAAACCCTTCGCCCACACCAAGGACAAAAAACCAAAAAAAAACCAAAAAAAAAAAAAACCTTTTTTTTTTTTTTTTTTTTTTTGGGATTTCGTCTTCTTTTTTGTTTAGGGCTCATGAACCCTGAAAATAGAAATTTAAAAAAAATAAAAATTTAGGATTCAGCCATCAACGGCTGAACCCTAAACGGCGAAGGATGCACCCAAAAAAAAGAAAAAAAATAATAATCTATTTTTAGTCTGCTGTGGGCTAGTGGGTGCGCGGCCGCGCACCCACTCCCTCATTTTCTCCTCTCTTCCTCTCCCTCTCTCCCTCTTCTTTTCTCTCCCCTATATATATGAGGAGAGGGGAGAGGGGAGAGAGAAGAAGAGGGAAGAGGGAGTGGGAGAGAGGAGAGAGGAAGAAATTTTATTTTTTTAAATTTCTATTTTCAGGGTTCATGAGACCTAAACAAAAAAGAAGACGAAATCCAAAAAAAAAAAAAAAAAAAGGTTTTTTTTTTTTTTTTTTTTTTTTTTTGTTGGTTTTTTGTCCTTGGTGCGGGCATGGGTGCGGGCGAAGGGTTTGCGGCTGCCACAAGAGGAATGAAAAAAAATAGAAGAAAAAGAAGAAGACAAGAAGGAAAATAAATTGAAGACAAGAAAGAAATAAGATAAATGAAACAAGATAAAGAAAAGATAAAAGAAAAGATAAAGATAAGAGTAAAAAATAAATTAAATAATTGTATGTTTATAATGAAAGTAATTGTAGAACGACAAAATCGTTCTTTTTTAGAGAACTTTTTACACAAAAAATTTTAAGCAAGATTTGCTCATGAAATGAACGCACTTGGCCAAGTGCATAAATAGCGAATTGCGTGTTCAGTTGTGTTGTATCCGATCCTACTATACTCATCAATTACATTGGATACAAGTCATATGATAACATGCATAAGGCAACCGTGATCTTTTAGATGGTACTCAAACCTGGAACACCAAGTGATTCACATTTCTAGACAAAATACAAGTCGTGAACGACAACAACATCCATGATTTGAAAAATAGAACCCTAGAGATTTTAGATTGTTCTCTAGACAAAACTTCTTCAAGTACATGGTTCTCAGAGAAATAATCATTGAATATTTGATCATGTCCTTTTGTTTGTCTCTTTGCAAATTTGCAGCTTGCCAAAGTTGAAAACCTCTGTGCTTCCTCCTTTACACATGCTTGTCATCGATGGTTGTTTGAAGTTGATCTATAATCATGATTGTGTAAGCTCATCCTCTGAATCAATTTGGATTTCTCAATCAATATGCACTTGCAACTCTACCATAGCTTGCTCTATTGTTACACATGCGAGATATAGGAAGAGAAGTGCTGACAACGTATGGGATAGTCGTGAGAGATGGGGTTAGAACCTGGGTGAGAAGGTCGGCTACAAGAGCCGCAGTCAAGTGCGAGGATGACATTTTGATGATGCATAGGGCATCAAGATAGGATATATCGAGGCCTAACATCACAAACTTGGCAAAAGATATTTTCTCGGTGTTTTTCGTATGTTGTTGAGATGAACATGGAACACTTGTTTCGTTAAAAGTGCACATAGCCATGTGCACTATTTTTTAGTGGTATGTGCACTGCATTTCTTTTTATTAAAAAAATGGAGGGGGGTGGGACATGCCCACCCCTCTTTAAAATTCTCTAAACAATTTCTTTTAATTTTAAGGAGGGAGGTGGGAACATACCCACCTCCCTTTAAAATTCACACTACATTTTTTTAATGTAATGTACATTCAATTTTGACACTTTATAGGTAAAATATGACTATACTTTCTTCAAACATAGAAAATTTCAACATGTGCACTTTTTATATGGCACGTGCACTTTTAACGAAACCAGTGTTATGGCTGATTACGTTTGACACACAATAAAAATATGTTTGTTGTAGAAATAATGTACAAAGGATGTATTACAAACATGCAAAAAAAATCAAGATGAAAATTGCATGTTTGTAGTACGTCCTTTGTACAATGTTTCTACAGTTAACACATTGTTATCATGTGGCGAACGTAATCACCCCTATTCATCTCAACAACATATAAAAAACATTGCAAAAACATGACTTGTCAAGTTTGTGATAAAACCATGGCTGCGTTGGGACTAGTCTATGAGAAGCAGAGATACGACGGAACATGGCCCTTGGGTTTTTGAAGTTGGTAGAGGGAGAGTGGAGCAACGATGAGGACTTATGGTGCCGTACAACAGAGTACATGCGACAGGTAAGATCATTTCGCACGTTCCTGTTTTTTTTAAACCAATTTTTCCTTCCGCTGTTGTACAAAAAGAATGTTCATAAGCCAAAAATGTTGCAAAAATACAAAATAGTTATCTGTGCTATTGAATAAGTCCTACAAGATGGAAATTTATATACATTCAAATACTCAAGACTATTGAACAACTATTGAGAAAATGAACAATGGAAACGAAAGATGTGAGAGAACATGCATACCGCAATAAAGAAGAGGGCGAGCATTGTAAGTCTACTTTGTGCTAGTGCTCATGTAGATGAAAATGGAGGAAGCAACATAGAACAGAAAGGTCTTCAGAGCCCTCGACTCCAGTAGGATTGCATTGTGTAGAGAGAATAAACGCTCAAAAGATGCAAACATTGTTGCTTGTTTTAAATCAATTGATTACTGCAATAATGTTGAGTTAGAAGATTGAACAAACTCTAGACGTTTCATCAATACGCTTGGAAAAAGTCAAAATACTGAACATGACAGTTTTTACATAGTCGTCACAAGCTTTGCGGTGTGATCGTGGTGTTGTTAGTCTCAATGTTTTGGTGCAGTTTATGAGGTCTAGTTTCTAGGCTGTGTTAGTTTCAAGATAGATGTATTCTTTAGCAGCTCCTCGTAGCATGAGCTAAATCGGCAGGTAGTGCAGTTTGAACAAATTTTTAGGAGTTGAAATAACACGCAATTCGCTATTTACACACTTGGCCGTACAATCATGCACTTGGCCCCAATGCGCATAAAAAAAATTTGTCTAGTTTTTTAAAAAAAAACAACAATTTTTGTCATTTTACAATCCTTTACATTGTAAACAAACAATTCTTTTATGTATTTTTTATTATTATCTTTATCTTTTCTTCTATCTTTTTTTTTTATCTTGTCTTCTTTCTTGTCTTCTTATTTGTATGCTTTTTTGTCTTCCTCTTTTCTTTTTTGTCTTTTTTTTCTTCTATTTCTTCTTCTGCTGTGGTTGTTGAATCCTAAACGGCAGCCGCAAAGCAATAATAAAATTTTAAGTAATAACAATAATAATGATATTTTAATTTTTATTATTTTTTTGAATTTATTTGACCGTGGGGTGCTACTAAACCCTAAACGGTGGCCGCCAAAAAAAAAGAAAAAAAGAAAAAAAGAAATCTTTATTTGGCAGTTCGGTATTGTTGAACCTTGCACGGCAGCCAAAATTTAAAAATATGGTAGCTCCTCCTTGTAAAGAACTACTCGGTAATCACTACCGGAAGGTATATTAGCTACCGAAAGAAAGAATGAGAATACAGTCTAAGGTAACACCACTGATGATAACTTAGAAAGCATAAGTTAGGAATTCTACGAAAGAATCAGGTAGTGAAGAACATAAACACATAACTGATCGGTAGATAGGAAGGAGAAGGAATTTTGACAAGACAGATAAGTATCTTGGGAAATGAGTCGTGCCAATGGGTTTGGCTCTATTGCTTTTATATCAGTACAACCAGATCTGACAGTTAGGTCAGATCGGTAAAAAAGTATTTCCTAGATCTACCTGCTGGGGTAACTTGGAAAATTACCGAGGTAAAAACTCAGACCGGTAGGCCTACCGGTAGCTCCTAATTTACGTTTAACACTATCCCCCCTCTAAGCCAAGTTCACACCTGGAACTTGTAGAAATATGAATAATCCTAGTCCGCGGTAGCAAACCGAAGACGCTGCGTGGAGCGGTGTATGTCCGGTAAGAGGAGTATGTTGACGTGGTCCGCCTGGTGTGTCTGTGGGCGGTGGAATAATTGTACCTTGTTGGTCGGCCGGGGGACTGAGGAGTGGACCGTCGTAGGAGCGTTCAAGCAAGAAGTCTAAACCTTCAGTTGGTAAGGGAGGTGCCTGGATGGGGCCGAAAGGTGTTGGTGCCGGAGGTTCGATGATGTTGGTGTCAGTTGATTGGGTCGGGGATAAAACGCCTTCATTGAAATTCGGATGGGCCTCGCGGTGGCGTTGAAACATCTTGTAGGTTTTTTCGAGTGCTATCGCATAGTTCTGTGCGTTGTCTAGGATTGACTCGAGCTCGGTATGCATGGTCTGGAGTGTGACGGAAAGGTTAGCGACACTGTCCGTTTCGGCCTGGAGTGATTGTCGGAGGGAATCGATGGTACTCTTGTCCCGGGCCTTGTCGGTATTGAGTCGGTCGCGTTCCTCGGTGACTGCCGTCAATGTGTTTTGTTGGTCGTGGAGCCGGGAGGTAGCAGTTTCCAAGTCGGTGCGGAATCGGTCGCGGTCGCTCCGAATCCGGGTGAGGTCGGTAGTGTGCTGACGAACTGCTGCTGTAGCATGGGCAAGTTGTTCCTCTAACTCGGTAATTCGAGACTATGCGTGGTCGAGTTGTCGTTGGTGAGGCGTCGGATCTAACCTGATGGTGAGGTCGTGAACTTGAGTCTCCACCTCGGTCAATACCTGTGAGAAGTTACCTGCTGTGCGGCGTAGATAACTTACATTTTGTTCAAGGGTGCGAGTTGGGCCGGGCAGATTCGCCGGTAGTGTTGTGTCCAGGAGTCGAGTCGTCGGAGGAGTGGAGGACGGTCGTGGTGGTGCAAACGGCGGAGGAACCGATATTCATGTAGTGCGAGGTACTCCGGTAGGACTCGTGCGTTAGGGGGGTATGGATGGAGACAACGGTTGTATCCTCGGTAGTTGCGATGGTCGAGCCGGTGCGGAACTTGGAAGTGTTTCGCCAACGAATTGGCACTCCGAGCTCTCCTCGGGTTGTCCTGGTGGTGGTGGGGATGGAATTGGTGGTGTCGGGTTATGTCGAGATGAGAGACGGGGGAAGGAGGAATCCCCGCCTTGCTCGCTGAGCTTCGTGAGTCGTGGTCGGGGTGCGCTTCTTCCGAGCTCGTGTAACTCGTCTTCGAGACTCTCCAGTCGTCCCTTCCGTTTTTCGGAAGAGGGGACCTGCTACTGGCTGCTGCGGAGTCGGGATGCTATCCCTGGGTCGGTGGGGCGTTCGGTAGGGGTCGGTAAGGGCGTTGACGACTTTTGTTTGCTGGGCGAGAACCGATGTACTAGTCCTGGTGGTCGAGTCGAAGGAGGTGGAGTTGTGTCCGGTATGGGAGCTGTTGTGGTAGGGTCGGCGGAAGTGTGTGGTTCTTTGGCTCGGAGTAGCATGTCCCATACTTCTGCCGAGAAACACTGTGAAGAGCGTCCTGATCGTATCGTCTGGACCTCTTTTTGAAGCTGTTCGAGCATAAAGCTGGCCCAATTCCAGGTCTCGGTACCGTTGGTGCTGAGGTCGTCTACCGTGAGGAGCTGAAGGAGGCATTGGTGTGATGTATACATCTGCTTGCGTTTGAAGTATAGCCCCTGCAAAATCCCGTACTTCCGAGGTCCTAATTTCGCCGGTCCTTGTGATACACTCCACCCGTCGGTCTTGATTCTGTGTGTGAGGAGTGATCCAACACCGTTAGCCCAGTAATCGTACGTAGCGGGGTTGGGGTTGTCGTTGATGGTTGTCGTCGTCCCGGTCGGTAGGTGGAGTATGGCGGTAATGTCTTCCGTGGTGATGACGTAGGCCTTGCCGTAAGCGTGGCCGAAGATCGAGGAGTGGGGGATACTGTGCGCGGTGTTGAGGAAGTTCTCGATGACATCGGTTCGGATGGGCGTGCTACCCCATGGTAGATTGACGAATGCTTCGAGGCCGACGCGATGAATCCACTCTCGTTCGGCTTGGTATGTTGCGGCATAGTCTCTCCAGGCAACCATGTGGTTCAATGGATGGTAGGTGATCTCCCTCCAGGTTTCGCCTACCGGACTGTTTCGAGAAGCGGTGGCGGCCTGTCGTTGGCTGTCTGTCGGGGTCTTCTTCTGACCTGCCATTCTGCAAAAACGCACACGGAGAGGACCTCGCTGTCTCTTGCGAAAAGAAGAAGGAGGAATGGCTAACAGGCTAGAGGAGGGACGAATTCTAATCCGCGCTATTCGCCTCGGTCGCAAGTGTCGGGGACGAGAATGAACGGTAGCTACCGATCGTAAAGGTCGAGAAAGGGCTAACGGAGACGGAGAAGGAGGGTGAAGACGTAGAGGTAATCGGGACGGGGAGAGAATCGTGGTGGCGGAAGACGGCATTGTGTAGAGAGGATAAATAGTGGAAGAAGAGAGGAATGAAATGAATGAGGGTGGCGGAGAATTGAAGGGAGAAGTAGTGGAGGCGCTTGTTCTAGGTTTGAAGGGAAGATAGGCTGGCGGCGCAGTAGGGTTGGGATCTGCCGAACCTGTTGGGCGGAGGTGAGGGGTGTGCTGAGGATGTACCGATGGGGGTTGACTATTGAGGCGTTGTTGACAAGTTGGCATGACTTGCGTCCTGCGGTTGAGGATAGAAGATGGAGTCGGTACCTTGGACGGTGTTGCATTCCAGGTTGGTGATAACTTCGGTTCGGTAGCTGGTGTAACCGGAGTCGAAACTGTTGATGTAGAGGGAATTTCCACGGCAATGAAGTTGATGCTGGTGGGAATTTCTTCGATTTCCTCCTCGTCTTTGTCTTCATCTTGAGTGTCGGGTTGAAGAAGAATAGCACCTTTGTCGGGAGCTGCCCGGGCTGCTTAAAGGAGTTGTTCGTCATTGAGAAATCGGTAAGGTTTGAGCTTGTTGATGTTGACGATGATTGGATCCGGATCGAATTTATCGACGGCGACGAGTAGTACCGTATTGTTGGGCAATGGATATTGGACTCGGTAAGGGCCAAACCACTTGTTTTTTAGCTTACCGGGATGGATATTGGCACCTTTAGGATACCAAAGTACCAAGTCGCCAAGGCGAAATTGATGTGTCGGCCTGGATGTGTTGGCCCATTGGGCGCGGTTCCACTGGGCGATGCTTTGAGTCTCGAGAGCTCGGTATCGTGATTCGTCCAGACGCTCCAGATCAGCTGTACCGGCGGCGAGGACGCGATGAGGTGTGTTGTCGGTTGGTGTGGTCTTGGTTGGTACCAAGTACTCGGTAGGCATTAAAGGGATGATGTCGTATAAAAGTTGGAATGGCGTATGGCCGGTACTAATCTTGAAGGGGGTGCGGTAGGCGAATAAGACCGTCGGTAGCTGTCGATCCCAGTCCGTCCTGTTGTGATTAACCAATTTCTGAAGGAGTTGCACGATCACTTTATTGGTAGATTCGGCTTGTCCATTCCCCTGAGGATAGTATGTGGTGGAGGTCGTGTGGCGTAGCAGGAAATGCTCCATCAAGGCGTAGATGATTTTGTTGTTGAAATGGACGCCTTGGTCGCTGACGAAATGGAGAGGACAGCCGAAACGGGTGAGGATATTATCATATAGGAATTTGGCTGTGTCCTTGGCGGTGTTGTCGCGGAGTGCTACCGCCTCAACTCATTTGGTGGCGTAGTCGGTGGCCACCAAGATGTACCGATGTCCTGAGAGTGTGCGCTTAAGAGGGTCTACAAAATCAAGTCCCCATTTCATAAACGGTTCCGTCGGTAGAGTGGTAAGTAATTTACCGGTGACAGCTTTCTTGATACCGCCAACGCGTTGACACTCATCGCAACTGCGACAGTATTCGAAAACGTCTTTGTGTAGAGACGGCCACCAGTATCCAGCGTCGAGAATCTTCCGAGTGGTAATCTCGGTAGAAAAATAGCCTCCTGAGTTGCCGTGATGGAGCTCGTGAATAATCAATGAAATCTGAGCGCCGGAGATGACTTTTTGCAAGGAAAAAGCTTTACTTTGGCGGTACAAGGTCTCATTGACTAACTGAAATGGAAGGGCCCGGTATGCTAACCTTTTCTTGCGCTCACTACTCCAGTCGGAAGGAAAAGTTCATGTCTTGAGGTAGTCGTGGACGGTAGTGAGCCACTCCGATTGTACGCTGAACAGCTGGGTGTCGGAAGGTGCATTGGTAATTCCGGTAGCCGATTCGGCTACCGTGGTACGAGAGAGCGCATCGGCAATACCGTGTGTCTTGCCCGGTTTGTAAACGACGGTAAAATCAAACTCCAAAAATAATAGGAGCCATCGAGCAATGCGTCCTGAAACCTGCGTCTTGTTGACCAGATATATTAAAGCCATGTGGTCTATGTAAAAAACGAACTTGTTGCCGAGGAGGTAGTGTCGAAATTTGTTGATGGCATATACCATTGCCAAGGCTTCGCGCTCGGTAGTCGTATAATTCTTTTCGGCTTGGCTCAGTAGTCTTGATGCGTAGACGATGGGTTGGTCGATTTTACCGGTAGGGTTTTGAGCAAGCATAGCGCCGATTGCAATATCGGAAGCGTTCGTATGGATGTGAAACCTCCAGCTTCCAATTGACGGCGATGAGGATGGGAGCGTTGACGTAACCCTTTTTGATCTCGGTAAAGGCGAGGTCGCAATCGGTAGTCCAGGTAAATGCTTCATCTTTTCGAGTAAGCGTAGTGATCGGTGCCATGATTCTGGCGTAGTCGCGAATGAAACATCTGTTGAATTGCGCCAATCTGTTGAAGACTTGAATGTCTTTGATGTTGCGGGGGCGGGGCATTCTGACCAGAGCCTCAATCTTCTTGGGGTTGGGAAACTTGCCTTCGGACGAGACTACATAGCCAAGAATGGTCCCTGATCGAACTAAGAAACAACATTTTTCGGGGTTGAGGCTAATACCGAATTCCCGACATTTGGTAAAACACTTGCGGAGTTTGTCAAGGTGTGTTGCAGTAGTACTATAGACGCTAAAATCGTCGAGGAAGAGTTTCATGAAGTCCCCGAGATAGTCTTTGAATGCTTGGTTGACGGCGCGCTGCTATGTCGGAGGGGCGTTCTTCAAACCGAATGGCATCACAACCCAGACGAAAGCACCCCAGTCGGTAATAAATGCCATCTTGTGCCGGTCTTCCGGTGCAATCTTGATCTGGTGATAACCAGAGAATCCATCGAGGAAGGAGTACATTTCGTGTCCGGCAACTGAATCCAGTACATCATCGGTAAACGGTAACGGGTACGGATCCTTCTTGGTTGCTTTGTTGAGACGCATGAAGTCCACGCAAATTCTGAGTTTTCCGTTTTTCTTCGGTACTACCACAATTGGTGACAACCAGGTAGCATGGTCGACTGGTTCGATAAAAGCGGCCTGTAAAAGTTTGTCAAGGTCATTTTTGACAGTGGCTGCGTAGTTGGGATTCATTCGGTAACGTACCTGATGGGTCGGAGGGATGCTCGTGTCCAATACGATCTTGTGTTGGGCGATATGCTCTCGAATGCCACGTAATTCCTGGTACGACCATGCAAAGACATCTTTGAATGTGTGAAATAACGCTTCGGCCTCGGAAAGAATGGAATCTGGTACGGTCGTTCCGATGCGAATGATGTTGGGTTCGGTAACAGTACCGAGGTTGAGGTCGCGGAGCTGTTCGTCTTCTGTTTGAGACCATTTTGCTACGGAAAGGGTTTTTACCTTTTCCCAAATCGGTATTTCATCGACCGGATTCCTTCAAATCTACTTTTTGCATTCTAAATTCATGTGATACTCTCAAGTTGCTCTTAGAAATTTACCTTCAATGCTTTTGACCGGGTGGTATGGATTCTAAGGGCCTTCTGGATGAGAAATACAAGAGCAAGACATGCACATTTGCATTGCGCTACTACTGACGACGATAAAATCTTGCTTAGAATTCTTCTTAGAAGGTTTCAAGTCCATGTGTGTAGTAAGTTCCATTGTGTGATCCACATGGACAAATACATGTTCAAGGCGCAATATCCACCTCTTACGACCCAATTTGTTAGTAATTGTCTTACCGTCTAAAGAAGGCCCATCTATTGCCAACTTTGCAGTTTCTTGTGCAAAAATGTTACGGCCCACAAAGGACGCCTTGAACTAGATCTTTCGACTCTTTGAAAGTTTAGATTTTGGAACCAAGAAGAATGAGTGTGTTTTCTTCAATGTGGGATCCTCAAAGTCCGGCTAATATTCAATTCCTTATAGTTTTGACAACGTCAAGAGTAGAGCAGTGAACCGGTTTCCTCTGTGATTTGAAGCTACAATGTAGTACATCTAATTTTTAGTTTTTGCTACATCCAAGTGTGTATCCGCAACTAAGAATACAATAGACCTATATTAATTTTAACAATTAATGTTAATAAATTGGTAATGTTAATGATCAGTGCTATTGTTTGAGATTACGATGATTAACACTGAAGAAAGCCAATGGTCATTTGCTGATCTCAACACAAAAATACCTACCGAAATTTGATGACTCCAATAGAGTTATCTGTAAAGCAAACACAAAAACTTGTCTTTTGCCTCCAATTCTAATTCTAAAAATTGACTTCATTGTCAATGTCAGACACCTAGCAGCTTTGGGTGAGAATGGGGTTAGAGTGGGGGCACAGTGAGATTCCGGTACGGGTACTCAAGTGTGGATTGGAGGAGTTTCTCTTGCATTGAAAAGGTGTCATGTTTGAATCTTTCTAACAATGCAAAGCATGGTGATTGGTCTAAAAGATGTGAGGCAAAATTTGTTTTTGTTGCCTTTGAAGACAAAAAAAACCAGTTCTAGCTTGTCATTCCTCTTCTAGTAAAATTTTGGTGGACTTCATGGATATCTCTAATGAGTACATAAAATTATCAAAAGTAGGATAGGCCTATGTATAAACTATGATCTTTTAGTTTTTTTTTTTTGACACTTTTCGTTTAGCACAATCAACTCTTCCAAGGGTTTTCGAGGATTGTTCTAAAAATCCTGAGGAAGAGTTGTTTGTGCTAAAAGCACATCAAGACACGAGACCATTAATGGTTTTTTGGCTTTGGAGCAAATTTGGTATTTTCAGGTGATGAATTCGAGGTCGCAAGATTGAAGCTAGGTAGAGTCATGTGCGTTACGAGCGGTACAAAGGGCATTACAAACATACGTAGGGAATTATGGATTTTGTTATTTTTTTATCTCGCGGGGAAGAATTGCGGGTTTTTATTAGCCCACGAATTGAACGGAGCTCAACTCTAGGGTGCTTTACAACATACAAAATCCATGTCAGACAGGTACGACCAAATGAACATGGAAGTCAGAGCCCCTTCCCATTGAGAGCCTGTCCCCGCTCTCACAAGTTGAGCTCCACAAGGAATAAACTCGGGGAAGTCACTTAGTGTAAATTTTGGGTACATATGAGCGAACAAAGGGTATTTAATGGGGGGTTATGAAATAATTGGAATAGTCTACTATTTATAATATATTTAGGGTATATTTCATATATATTCTAAGAATATTTCCAAAATATTTCCAATTTTCTTTTAAAACACTCTATATTACTTTTATAAATTTATAATTTTTACCTCAACTGAATAAAAGAGACAAATATTTGTTCTCTCATAGTTATCTAAATTCTTGACAATGACTTCCCCGGGAGGAATGAACTTATTTTTGCTCATGCTTTGGATTAGAGGACGAGTGCTTGAGAGGTTGGAGTGGCTTGCTACTTCCTCAAACCAAAGCCAATGTCTTTCAAGGATCCGCTTTCACTCTTATTAGAGGAGATTAAACATTGAATGCAACATCCTGTTTTAGCAAAAGCGAGGCGGGTGCCTCATAGGGAGGCTTCAAAAATGTTCATCATCTACCCAAAAATGTTCATTATCCATCCAAAAGTGTTCATCATCTAAGGTAGAAGCACCGATAACCGACAATGCACCCAAAACCAACGTGTAGACTGATCCATTACGGTTAACAACCAAACTCAATGCCACTATTGAAAAAAATTCTGTCAACCAATCAACTTCTTGCACTATTACCTATATTAGTGAATTCCAAGAAGCAACTTGGGTTGGTTTGTGGAATCATATGTTCATAGATTTGGGATAGTCTAGTTATTAGTTTTGGGTGATGACCAACTTTTCGCTTTGAAAAACTGTAGAAATTTCATTTTTGGAAATAGAATTATGGAAAATTTAACATTCTTTATAATTTTTAGTTTCCTATGAAGGAAAAATACTATTCACCTACTACTCCTAACGCATGTAAACTAGAAAGCTTAACTTATTGGTTATAGGTGTCTCTACCTTAGGCCTCAGGGCGCCGGCTGGAGCGCATTCCCAGCGCAGCCTTGGGGCTCCACCTGGAGCCATGGCGAGCTCGTCGTCGCCACGCCCTCGTCGCGCCTTCCCGGGCGTCATCGCCCTCATTGCCCCTTCCCTTCCACCTCAATGGCACTCCTGTTTTCCCCATCGCCAGATTCCCCCAGACCCCGCCATCGTGTGGTGCATCTCCGTCCCGATCGTCCGGGGATTCCTCTACATTCTCGGAGATTCATCCCATCGCTTCCTCATCCCATTCAACTCCACACCACGTGGCTGCTTGCATTTCCCTTTTCCCACAACGCCATCCGAAATGGTGCTCATGAGCTGCGTGACCACGTAGAATCTCATCTTTTCCAGATTCAGCTTGACCTAAGATCAAAGGCGCAGGAACGGAATCACACGCACGCAATGGAACCTCCACGAAGACTCCAAGAAGACGGTTGACGTCCAATTTTTTCAAATGGGGTAGCTGCCTGCGTGCACAATGTGTGCATCACCGTCGCTGAGTTGGAAATCTCAATAATGTTACACACCAATTGTTACGCGATTGATTGATTGATTGAATTGGTTGATTGTCGAGCCCACGGAGTTACACATTACTTGTGCTGCATTTGGAGCCAATTTTGGGTTACGGGAAGATGATCGATAGCCTGCCAAGCCATTTGAGGTTTTCGTGATTGGGGAAGTCGGGGTTGCGTGGGTGATTGGGGTGCAATTGTTGAGCATGGAGCGAGTGGCAGTGCAGACTGTAACGGTGGAGGACGGGCGGGCGCTCTACTGGGGCGTGGCATCCGCAGCCGCGCTGTGCTCGCTCTACGGCACGTTCGCGCTGGCGAAGCGGGGCAAGAGCGAGCGCGTCCCAAATGGCGCGGGCGTCGTAGCGTTCAAGAAGCTGCGTCGCCGGTACGCTGAGAAATTGCGCCCGCTCTTGGAGGATTTCGTCTACTTCGCCATGTTCGTCTTGAATCTGCTCGTTGGCATCTTTTACCGGGTCCTGGATTTCTTCCTGGACCGCCGAGTCGAGGAGGCCTTGTCCCGCCCCAGGCGAGGCGAGATCAAGCGCCTGCGGACGCGCTGGGCGTGGGCTCGCTCGTCAGCCAAGCCTAATCCCCGACAGCGATGCGAGTGCTGGGGATGGATGGTGCAGGATTTGGTGCCTGAAGACCATCAATTAGGTTCGAAACAGGAAACTGTGGTGATGAGTGAAGCTTCAAGTCAAATCCTGCAGGTGAACATCAGTTTCTAATTTCCTTTTAGGTTTTAAAGCTTTTGAAATGATCAGAATACCTTCGGGCCCATCGGGTAAGAATCAGGGTATTCAAGATGCTCGGATCCTTTGACATCTTTCTTTCTTTGACACACCTTTGAAATCAAGATTCATTTATACATCTTGAGTTCAAGATCCATTCACATATCTTCATTCTTCTTTCTGTGCTTCAAGATGTATTTATGAATCTTGAGTCCAAGAATTTTGAAGTAGGAAGCCCTGACATCAATCACTTACAATAGTTGGTTCTAGGATTGACACTTCTGAGCAAGCAGTAGTCGCACACCATTCTTGATTGAATCCAAATCATATCGTCTTTTTTATAATTTGTTAGATGAACAGTCAGATGGGGGCACTCGTAGAACAACTTGAAAATGTTTTGATGTGTAGAATGTCGTCTGAATTGATGTGTAGAATGTCTGGTTTTTCAGGATGGGGATGGAGATAGAATTCAGCCTCGATGGTCGGAGTGTCATTGCAGTCAGTGTGCACCGCTATTGATGCCCATGCGTAAGGCAGCAGAGAATTTACATGTGTTCTCTAAAGAGAGTTTTAAAGAAGAGCTCTCTGGCACATCTCCCCGGGAGCCACTTAATACTCCGAAGCCGTCTTCCTCCAACGATCTTTCTCAAAAGAAAGGTACACCCCTGGAAATTGGCATCAATAGCAAGGATACTCTTTCCTTCACTAAATTAAGCATTTTAACCCAAAGGACCAAGGATTCATGGGTTTAAAATGACAAATTCAATCGACCATATTGTGAAAACTGTAATTCAGATGGGACCAAATTTTATATCACTGGAATTACTTAAGAACATTGCATGCGTTGGTCAAAAAACAAACAACCTTGAACAATAGGAAGTCCACATATGACCTACTCAAAACTGCTAAAACAGACATGAGGCCCAATTCGGGCTTCTTGGGCCTTTAAGGGTTAACCAATACGTAAGAGTGTGCTTATCACTGACTTTGGGTATAAGAGCCACACTCTCCTGAGATGAAACTTTTATCGTTGTGTAGGAATTTCTTCTGCAGTTTCAAAGAGGGAGGTTGTAGACCACTATAAGTAACAGTAGGCAACCCCATTTTCCATTCAAAGATCATCATGCTTACATCACTTGCTAAAAAGTCCAACCAAGTGTACGAATAGGAGAGGAGAGCCTTAACGGTTTTAGTGTTATCCATTCAGAAAATCTCTCCAACAAACAGAAGTGGTGGAAACAAGGAAATATTCGTGCATTTTCTATCCTGTTCAGTGGGCCTTGGCAATCGGTATATTTCTAGGGTATCAGAAAGGGTGCGAAATGATGTGCATTGGATGTTATGATGTGGTTTGCAGAACGTACTGCAGTGATCTTCATCCACGGAATGTTCAGCTCCGCTACATTCTGGTTTGACACCGACATAGCCTTCGGGTTGTCAGATGATGTGAAGAAGCAGCATCAGATTCTGGCACCGGATCTTCTGGGCTGTGGGCGAAGCCCGCGTCCTGTGGATAGTCTCTACACTCTTACCGACCAGATTGAAGCCATTGAGAAATCCGTGATCCAACGGTATCAGCTGGCGAGCTTTCATTTGGTGGGGCATTCCATGGGCTCCATCATCGCCCTGGCTCTCGCTGCACGCTGCCCTCAGAGAGTTCGGTCCATCACCTTGATTGCCCCGGTGTACCCACCCACCTGCCTACGTGAAGATGGAGAGCTTGCACAAATCCCTTGTGATGCCTTCTTTTCCTTCCTCGACCCATTAACTGTAAGCTTTTTTAACCTCTTTCTATTAGCTCAATTGTACACTGAAATAACTGAAGTTACTCTGGACTTACTCAGCATGAAATGTGTTCTAGCCATCTGCTTTTACTCCCTCTGTCCGGAAATATTTGTCCTAGTTTTTGGCATTATATTTTTGAAATATTCGTCGTATGTTTTATACTTCAAAAGTGAGCCCTGTCCACTTCAAATGGGATGGACAATGAGACTGACACAAAAACTACATACTACTATTAAAGATAGACCATTTTTCGAGTACTGAAACAGCTTTTTTCGGAAAAAAAAGAAAAATAAAAAACATGCCAAAAACTAGGACAGTTAACACATTTTGACGAAAGTGGACTTTGAGTTCAAGCAGTAAGGAATTAATGTGGTTGGTGCTGATGGTGGCAGTTGAAAGGCGTTCGTGCACTTACTGTTTGCAAGTACTATAATATAAGCCGACTTATAGGTCACTTATTCTACGCAAAGCACACATTTTGGGTGGATCGCATTCACGGCCTTCTCAAGGGGTAAAAGCTCAAACCAGGAACTTTATGCAGCTTATGTTGTCTCTCTCTCGAGCAAAATAAAATGGATGCTTGATTAGGTTTCCATTATAAGAGGCAAATATCGATAATCTTGTGTAGGGATGACATTGTCAAAATGTAATTTACTTTAACCCGTAAAGGACCAAGAAGCCAAATTGGACCTCATGTTTTTTTAGCAGGTCCTATGTGGATTTCCTTCTGTTCAAATCTTTTGGTTTTTTACCAACACATGCAATGTTCTTCCGGTGATGTAAAACCGGGTCCCATCTGAATTAAATTATTCACAATAGGATTGATTGAATCCTTCGTCCTTAGTGAAGTTTGGCTTTCATTGCAGGAAAGGTTATCCAAGATCATTTATCCATGACTACCTAACAAACTATCATGACGCTGCCTGGCATATTGCCCACAACTCATTGCTGGCGGGTACACATGCGGTGATTCCGGCGTTGCAAAAGCTGAGGGACAGTGGGCACCAGGTTCTGGTGATTCACGGGGAGATTGACACGTCCATTCAGTTTCGGTTTGCAGAAGAAATGAGCCGCTCGTTCGCCAATGTGGAGCTGGTGGGGGTGCCGGAGAAGGGGCATGTGGATGTGGTGTGGGGTCGGGCTCAGGAGAACGCCTTGTTGATTGAGAAAGCAATCCGTGACGGGGACGAGCGGTGGTCAAGCTCGTGATAAGAGCCACTCCCCATGAAGCACCTATGCCCGGTGTCAGAGAGCGGGTTGCAACAAGTCTTGAAATTGGGGCTAGATGCAAACAAAGACTGGTCCTTTCACTACTAGCAAAGGCGTCGCTTCTCACTCAAAACAGTGTCAGAGTTCACTGTTTTGCGTGACGAGTCGTACTCACCAAGTCTTGAGCGCCTGTGCAGTGAGTGCAAAGTGGCACCATTTGACTCACCTACTGAGTGAAAAGCGACGCCTTCTCCTTGTAGTGTTTGAGAGAGGGAGGCTAATTTGAGTAAAGCAGTGAGTGTTACTGCTCATTATGCTGCTAATACTGGAACCCACTCTCTAAAAGGCGGTCTTGGCTCTGGGTGGTGGCAGACCTGTTCTGAAAGCGGGCGGACCAGCTTTGCAACTCGGGGTCAGATTTGCATGGGGAAGGGGACATTGCTGTCGGTACCCGCTCTGAGCAATGGGCACGGGTTCCTCATGGGGGCTGCTCTAATTAAACAAGTGTTGGAGACTGGCTTGTTATTTTTGGACCTAATCTAACACATTTCTTTGAGATGGTGCTCTCTCACGGTGTCACTCGAAAAGAGTTTCACTTTGTGAATGCTCCATTTTAGTGAGATTTTAAGCAGATTCCTTAATTGTAAATATTTTACCCATGAAGGTGAGACTGCAACTGTATACTTTTGACCTATTTTACCTTTGACCTGACTGGAGCTTTTTCCTTCTTGATGTGTGGGCCATTGTTCTGAAGTTCTCAAATGTCATTTAATGGCTAGTACTGCTTGTTTTGATTTCAACGTGAAGTAGACAGTGATTTTGGACAAGGTTAACCCCTAAAGGACCTTTCTTGGTGCTAAAAAACTTTTGAAAACTTTTGAAGACCACCAAGCTCTTACACACCTCTTACACACCTAATAATGATAAACCACCAAAATTTTCCACACTTTTTAACTATTTGGAGTGAACAAATAAGAGTATAATAAAACAAAATTCCTTGTAGATTCGTTAAATTCAAGGTGACTTTATGGATAACTCAAAGAACTACTTATAGTTGTTAAAAAAAACATGAGACCCAATTTTGGGTTTCTTGGTCCTTTAGGAGTTAAGCCAATCCATAGAAATCCTTCTCCTGATTGTCGTAGTAGGTGTGATATGTCCGCATATTCCAAATAGATCAATCCCGTTGACGAAGTCTACCTCCCTTTGTTCTACTACCGGTAGTCGGTACACCAGACACAGACCGTATACTGTACGTACTCAATTTCCGGCTTATAGTGAGTACAAATTTGATGTGGTCCACAGCAATTAGTTGTAAGCTACTTTGCAGCTTCTGAGGTCGGTGGTCAAAATTGCCACAGTGCATATGCTAAATCTGAAAAATACATATTATTTTTATTATTTTTTAATAGTGTGGGCCTATGACGTTGCCTCTAGTGCTCCCCATATTCTAACTAACCATGTTTTTATTTTATTTTGTTTTATTTTTAGAATAATTTAGTCCATAATTTAATTCAATATGTGGTGACTAAATTTGATTATAAATCTATAACTAGGTTCAAGAGCTACAAATTAACTTTAGTACACTCCTTGTCAAGAGCTTTTCAACGATACCAAGAACGCGGTTGCTTGTTGCATAGTCTCAGACATCTCGACACAACATACAAAACAAAACAAAGAGCCTTCTTTATCCTGAACCTTCTTTTTATATATATATATATATATATATATATATATATATATATATATATATATATATATATATATATATATATATATATATATATATATATATAAAATTGTTATTGTTATTATTATTAAATAGGACAAGCCCATTGGTTACAAGATAAGAGTACAATATAAATACATGAGAACTCAAGGGTTCATCCCATTCAACCCTTAGATGGTCCAAAAGCCCTTTGTGGGCTTGTGGCCGTATAGTATATTTTGTATTTGGTGGTATTTCATCAAAATAACAATGACCAAACACTGTTCATTACATAGTAAAATCAATAATCATGATAATATGTTTATAACAATATATCACAATCGATATATTAAACCACAATTGGACAATTATAAGGCTAAATACGAGGTGTAGAGAGGGACTCCAAGGGCCTTTTAAGGGTTAGTTGAAACTCTTCGATTGTTCATACATGAAGTAATTTGGGTCCACGTGCCTCCCGTCCAATGTTTTTCGGTTGTGCATACGTCCTCCTAGTCGCATAATCGTTTGCAATTGTAATCCCTTTGCTTCACTAAAGTTATCCTTTAACTCACCTTGAATTTGAATAAGATACCATGAGTTTTGCTTTAATATACTCTTATTTGTTCACTCTAAATAGATATAAGGATGGTGTACAATGTCTTTTCACTATAGAATTTACTTCTTTTTTTGTTTAAAAAATAGAAACAATAATCTCACATTTAAAGAAGGTAGTTTGTTTGTCTTGTTTATTTTGTACATAACGCTGAGAACTCATGACCGTGCGCCCACTAACCGCACTCTTGGTACCATCAAAAAGCTCTCAACGAGGAGAGGTGTATTGAAGTTGTTTCGTCACTTTAGACATATAGTGTGAGAGTTATGGATTTTAGAGTGATTTTTGTCACTATAAATTGAATTCAATTATGAAAAATGGAATATGGGAGGTTTTGATGCATTCTTTGCATTGTCAAAAAGCTCTCAACGAATAGGGGTGCACCAAAGTCGTTTTGTTGCTTTTGGACAGACAATGTGAAAATTATAGATTTTAAATCAAATTTAATAACCCGCATATTAAGTTAAATTAGACAACAAAGAAGTAAAAAGCTTGGCTAAATTATGGAGAACAGTTGGGCCAACGGCATAGGGCTACATGAGTACTAAATTAAAAGATGACATTAAAGTACTATCTGAGGTCCTCACAAACTTAGCAAGTCATGTTTTTTCAATGTTTTGCGTATGTTGTTGAGATGAACAGGGGTGATTACGTTCGACATACGTTTTACATATGTCTATCGTATAAAAAATGTATGAACGACATATTACAAACATGAAAAAACACATCATGATAAAACTTACATGTTTATCACATGTCCTTTGTACGTTTTTTCTATGATAAACGTACGTAAAATGTATGTTGAACGTAATTACCCCTATTCATCGCCACAACATACGTAAAACATTGCAAAAACATGACTTCCTAAATTTGTGATGGTCATTGAGGACATCACTCAAGTAAAAATGGATCTAAATTTTTTTCATCACTTGTTGAACTTCTAACTATGCCATTCAAGTCACAGGTTAACACAACACAAATCTCCTCATTTCCAGATCACATCTGTTTACAATGTTTTCTTTTGGCATTAGAAGGTGTGATTCTGTAGTGAGAATACATAGGTTTGAAACTTAGAACTATAAGTAAATTTGGTACGAGAACAAAGGATGTGACATTAGAGAAAGTGATACTAATTCTTAACTGCCTGGGCGTCCACTTTTTGGACGATGTACAGATTTCATCTATTTTTTCTCATCCGTCATGCACTTTTGTCAGTGTGAAATTTTTACTATATTTTTTATGGGAAGGGCAATGGCCTAATAGGGGAACCGAAATGACGCATCACACTATGTGTGACTTATATCTAACTCATTTTATATGTGCTAGAAATTCCGTCTTTAACACCATGTATATAGCTGCAGCGATGGCCCCTATATCACCATTTAGTTTTTGTAAATTTTCAATGTTTTTTTCCTAACAAAAGGATATTTCTCAAAAATCACACTATTTTTGGAGGGGTACCTATATTAAGCCATCACTCGGAAGTTAGCTTCCTGCATGTGTGATCCGATTAGAAAGGGGATGATTTGTGAAAAATTTATGCCTCATTTCATGTTGTAGTGATTCACTCAAAATTTCGAAGATTTCAGTGTAAAAGTGCTCTTGAAAAAGTCAACTCATGAAATTAAGCAACCAAAAAATCTCCAAAAATCACTACACTTAGAGTATTACATTTCAACCAATCACAACAAATTTCATCCATAGATTTTCAATATCTTATTCATAATTGAATTACAAAAGAATTTTGAATTTTGAGTTTCAAATTCTTTTTCAAAAATATTGGTGATAGCAATCATAGATCTAACCGTATGGATAGAATCTAAAATTCATAATGTACTACTCTTATTCATACACCAAGTTCAAAATGTCCCTCTTAATTGCATTTTATAATGCATCTTTACAAAACTGCAGAATTTGGAGAGGGCTCTAGGCATTTAGGGGCTAAATAGGCATGGAATTTGATTCAAGTAACTTAGTGTGAGGTCATAAAAGCAGCCCACGCAGCTCACGATCATAAAACTGCGCACTGACGGTCATCAAAGAAGCCCACGGTCATCAAGCAGCCCACGGTCATGGGCATACTCCCATTCAAAAAGCTCGTCTGTGAGGGCTCCACGAAGTCCATCGCACGCATGATCAGGCACGTCAGTCCTCTTTTGCATGCAAAATTCACCGCAACAGCCAACCTCGATCCACACGTCCACGGGATAGCACCGCCTTTGATGCAATGCGGAAGCCCAGACAAAATTTTCCGCGATTTGGTCCACAATTCCATGCACAAGACGAGGAATTCAGTGCGCACTGTGCAAGCAAGCTGCATTCATGTTCATTTTTCGTTTCTGAGCTCCCGTTTGCGCACCATTCACCTTACCAGATCGTCCCGCGACGATGGCCGTGCAAGGATTATCGGTTTCCCTCTTTCCAAGAGCAATTGTATACCACCCGGTGTCGCAATTTAAACGAACTCAGAGCGTAAAATGGGGCATGGCTTCAAGGCAACAATCTGCTCGCTGTTTCTGGCCCTTGCCCTTCTGCCCTAAATTGAGGTAATGGCACTTGCTCTTGTATGCAACTGGTAATGGTTACTTAGAAAGTCTACTTGTGCCTCATGTTTTTTTCATAAGCAGTTTTGAGGAGTTCATTTTCTGAAATTTTTCTTTATTTTCTTTATGAAGCCTCTAGCACTCTAAAATTTACAATAGCAAGTGACGAATCAATTGAAACGGTTTTATTTTTTGACCAACACATGCAATGTTCTTCACTGATTCTGGTAATATGAAATTTGGTCCCGTCTTAATCATCTTTTTCACAATATGATCAATCGTGTTAAAACCGGTCTTTTAGGGTTTAGAGATGGCTGTGTTTGAATTTCATTATAATTTAGGGTTCCGGGCATTGGTATTGGATCGTCAGGTGTGGGGATTATTGGAGTGGAAATCGATCTTCTACAAACACCAGTTCCACCCGTGCTGGTCCATCTTCTGTTGATCAAAGTGAGCAGCTGAATTTTGTTTATTTTTCTTGTAGAAATTCGTGTGCTTATGATGACTTATTCTTTCGTGCTTTTTGTTGGGAGGCTAATCACTTTTTGAAACAGGATATACAAGGCAGTATAATTTTGAAACAATTGTATTGGAGCCCAAGGGAGAACACCTCGCAACTGTAGTGTGGCTTCATGGCTTTAGTGACTCCGGTGCCAGGTACTTCAATTTGTCTCCACACCATCAAATTTTCCTGTTGAAGTATTGATGAAGTGGTAGGAATTTTCACTTAAAACTTTCGAAACAACGTTTGTTTGGGGGCTAAAGTAGGCTTTTCAGTGATTTGGGGACATCAATCAAACGGAAATTTGCAATGGGGAAATGGCAGTTAAGTAGGTTAATCATAAGGAGACCTCCCCATACATTTTATTGAAATTGTTGGAATGTTAGACTTATCTTTAAACTCAACACTATTTCAGATTCTTGATTGAACCACCACAAATGGCATTATTCATTAGGTTCACCCCTTTTTATTCAATGAAACAAGGTAACACCCCCATTTTGAATGACTTGAAGTATATTTAGACAGGGACTTGTAGGTACAAGAAGGTGATTACTAGAGGCCTCCCTATGAATGATGGGGAGGAATTGTGTGATGCTTTTCTTGCCTCCTCATGATCAATCTCCCTATGATATTGTATGATACAGCCACTATTTTGTTTAAACAAGCTGCTAGACTTAATCTTCAAGTGATAATCTCTCTTCTTTCTATCAATAGTCTGTCTGTGCTGAAAAAACACATTGTGTCATATAAAAGTGGTCTAGTCACACCTGCATGACTGAGTATTTGTTATTCAATTTCCGTTATTCCAGGTGGGCGACGGAGCTGAAGAACGTGGGTCAGTTGTCTCCTAATGTAAGAAAACATCTATTTCATGATTATGATGTAATCCTGTATTGGTTTGTTTTGTTCAATAGAGTTTTGAGTTTTTAAACACAGATTGCAAGGGTAGGCTACAAGTTGAACTGCTCTATGGGATGGGTTCAGATTCGCTGGATCATACCAACGGCTCCCCTTGCACGGAATGCTCCAGTCACAGCTTGTAAGTGAAATGCACACTTGTACCTAAAGTGCACGTATTCTTGTGATTGGTTGTGTTTACTCATGTTCACCAGATATGGTATTCTAGGGTTTGAATTCAGGTATGGCCAGGATGTGGATATGGAAGGTTTGGATCGGTCGGCGGAAACTGTGGCCAAGCTTCTCCTGAATGAAAAGACACGAGGTGAGATAAATTGATATGTAAATGAGTACATAAATGAATTTATTACATATTTATATGTTCGTATTTTGCACAAGAAATTACTGTGTTGATTTTATAGGGAAAACCGTATGATAATCAGTCAGTTTATGTTGTTTTTCAATGTATCGATTATTTTACTTGTTAAGAATGTTACTTATGTAGGTAGTCCATCTCGAATTTGGAAGGTTACAGAAAAGAATACCTTGTGTGCACCGAAGAATAGAGAATGATTTTGAAGTTTCTGCCTGGGGAGACAATGGAGTGTGTTTTTCTAGCAAGTTTTTAACACTCGAGTTTTTGGTAAATTAGCCGGAGGCTCACAGAACGTGAAACTAGCGGTTGGTGGATTCAGTCAAGGGTGTGCTACAGCGCTGTACATCACAGCGTGCTCTGTTCTTGGCAAGTATGGGGGCAATGGAAAGCCCTTTCCTGTGAAGGTGGATGCTGTCATTGGTCTTAGCGGATGGATGCCCACTATCCAGTAAGTACGTCTTTGCGTTTGCAAAATCCTAAAAACCTGGTTATTTTTTGTACACGTGCGAGATGATGGCCTGTAATAGGGTTTCCAGTAAAATCAGGTTGTTTGACTACATCATAAAAATGATTTTCTCCATGAGGTCTTCTTATGGTTACAACGGTCATAAGGAGTGATTACCTTTATAATGTCAAGGTTTCCAAAACAGTCTACTTTTACAGCAAACTCTGTTACTTGATTTTAATGTTCATGTGTTCTAATGGGCGCTTGGTCTGGCATTGTCAAGGAATCTGGTATCTCAAATGGCTGGTAATCGGGACGCATCTAAACAGGCGAAGAAGACTGCAATATTTTTAGGCCATTGCAATGGTGAGTAAATTTTAATGCACTTCGTGAACGTGGATTCAGATATAACTTTGAAAAGCCTTGCTGATATCGCAGCAATTTTGATTTGAGGACATAGAGGAGACCATGCTTGTATACTGATTTGGTTTCAACGATTGGGTTCGTTAAGATGATGGAGTGGTGCCGGCGCGTTTAGCTCAGGCATCTTCTGATGCTTTTCAAGGAGTTGGTTTCAACGACATTACTCTTAAGACTTATCCTAAGTAAGCGAAGCTGGCTCCACATATTCTACTGTGGTTTGTAATTGCTTGTATTCGGTGGAGGACTTGCATAGGATGATTCTGTTTTGACATGAGTAGAGCTTTTGCTTGGCTTTCTTGACCAGTTGAAATCCTGCTGTGTTGCGCAGTGGGGGACACTCAGCTACAAGCGAAGAGATTGCTGACATTCGAGAGTGGATCACTAGGAAATTAGGCTTGGAGAAATCACGCAGTCCTAACCATTAGGATCCAGCATCCTGTACCAAATTCTTGCGTCTCTTTACAAGTACTTCAAGGTTGAAGGTATGTATGTGCACAATCATACTCTTGTTGAAGTAGAGCATGATGAGGGCATACTGTCGTTTTCGTGATCGATCAACCCCTAAAGGACCAAGGATTCATGGTTTTTAAATGTCAAATTCAATTGATCCTATTGTGAAAAATATAATTCAGATGGGACCAACATCACTAGAATCAGTGAAGAACGTTGCACGTGTCAAAAAATAAATAAGTTTGAACAAAAAGAAGTCCAGATATGACCTACTCAACTGCTAAAAGAATCGTGAGGCCCAATTTGGGCTCCTTGGACCTTTAGGGGTTAAGGTAAGCCGCCCTATTTGTGCCACAATTTGGAAGTCACCCTATTTGTGTTACTAGTAATGTACTTATCAAAAAATTTAATTGTAGACACGGATACATGGGGACCATAGTCACATGGCACAAATAGGGTGGTTTACCTTATTTAATGACTGCTATGTATTTCTTGGCACTCATGTGTTTAATATGAAGACCACGGACATGTAATCTTTGAACAATTCTTTTGGTGGAGAGCTGGGATTTGAACTCGACCTCAACTAATCATTGATTTTTGGCTGGATGTGGTCAAACCCAGGGATTTGACATTGAAGTTCTTATGAAGTGACAGCCAATATCTGAAAATCAGAAGACGATGGTCAAGTTTAGCGTTTTCTAGAGCTCATCAGCAATTGTTGTTTTTGATTTGGACATTTTTATTCATTTTGAAGGTCATGTCCTATCACCTTCCAGCTGCGGTATTGAATCTGTGTCATTGTGCTCCACTCTGCTCATATGACAATAGCTTGTATGTTATGAAGCTTATCAATAAACTCCTAGTTCACCGGTGGCTTTTCAATACTGGCAGAAGCATATAGACTCAATAAGTTATCAGTTTTGTGACCGCATGGATAGAGAGTGAGTTTGCATATGATAGGAGCTAATTTGCATAGAACTTCAACTTGTACTTTTAAAGCTTCACACTATTAGTTGTCTTGCATCTGTGCGCACAAGTATCTCCACTATGTAGGCCTTCTTAACTAGAAGAGAAGATGGTGAAAGCATTAACTAGACAACAACAAGAGAATGTAGTTTCTGTGTTTCAAAGAGGGTGTCCATATAGAGAAATTGCAAGAACTTTTGTATGTTAGTGTAGGAAGTGTGCATAACCTTCAACACACATCTTCCCAATGCAAATCGTGCACGTAGAGGTAGGCCACAGTTAATGACGAGAGCGATAGAATGATCATGTGTGCTAGAAATGACTAGAGGAAGATTAAATACTGTTGTAAGGTTGGATAACCTATTACCACCAATTTAAGCAATCTGGTGTATTTTTGGCAGTGCTAAATTCGAAAAAAAAAATGACCGCATTCGAAATAGGTTTTGATGAGGATTGCAAAAATTTGCAACATCTAATTCACATTTGTTAATTTTATACAAAATTCCAAAGTGGAAAGTAACCTCTGACCCAAATCAAACCTCTAGGTTTCCCCATGTCCACACCATGTGGTACTAACTTTCACTCATAATGATACCCAAAACCACCAACTATTTCTTCGCAATGTTTGGCATGCCATTGGTCTACTTGAATAGTGAAATTGGTGGTTTTGAATCTCAACTCTAGTGGCTCCAAAAAAGGTCTACGTGTTATAATTGGGGGAGGTGGTGGTAATAGGTTATCCAACCTTAGATGCAACAAGACAAGTGCACAAAAGACTTTGGAGTAGAAGTAAGTGTTCAAACTGCAAAGTGTGCACTTCGTAGAGGTGGTTTAGGTGCACAAGTGAAGAAGAAGAAGCTGCATCTTTTTAGCAAAAATGTCGAAGGGCATTTGGATGGTACGGTCCACTAACTCCTCTTGGTGAACTAACTACATTTTGGTGCACATTTATGCACTTTGAGCATTTTGTTTAAAAAGTTGACTTTCAAACCAGTTTGAAAATTATGTATGAATGATTCAATGAAAAATGAATGAGCCGACTTGTGTACATATTATCCAAAAAATAAAATTTTAGAATGTTGAAATGATTTTTATGTTGAAGATTTTGAGTATCAAAACTCCCATTTTAATTACCGTTTTACCAATTTATGATCAAACTTTGAATGTAAATATAACTCACGTTTGATTCTATATTAAAAAAATCTAAAAATGAGCCAATCTACAAAATTTCATTCTCAAGTACATTAAAAAAAGAAATCCATCAAAAAAAAGTTTTTCAAAATAGAGAAACAATTAATCCCTCCCGAAAATAACACATTTTAAAACTTGAAACTTTAATCAATTCAAAAAAAATTGAAAAATTTGGAAGATATTTTTCTTCACATATTTGAACACTGGAAAAATTCATAGCTCAAAAGTCCATCCACAACCCTCTGTTCTCCTTCTCATTTAGAATTTAGAGTGCATATTATACACTGTGACAATGTACTAGTTAATCCTTTGTTTCATCCTCCATTAAAATATAATGCCAAATTTTTAATTTTCTATCATTCTTTTTTCTTTTTTATCAGTACAGTTCATCCTACCACTTTAGATTTCACAAAAGTATATTTTTCTCTCTAAAATGGATTTTTCAAATTCTCAAAATCAAAAGAGTGTACAGGGACAAGAATTCTAGTGCATCGCACTATACAAACGCCCCAAAACCACGTTCAGAGTTTGCAAGACTCCACCAAAACTGAACAGTAGATGATTCGAGCTGAGTAATCTTCTCATAAGAGTTTAAAATCAACCGATTTTGTTCAGATAGAATGTTTTGGTATTGGACACATGATCCAAAGGAGTGTTCACCGCGAACTGTTACTCAGATAGTGAAACATGTTGGCGAGGGAATTATGATTTGACAAAGTATGTGCATTCATGGACCTGGATTAGTATACAAAGTAGAATGCCGCATAAACCAACATAGTTACCGGAAATTTTTAGAGCAAAATGTCAATAGGACAATTTAGAAGTTTGACTTAGAGCCTTCTCTTGTAATTTTACACAGGACAATGCTCGCATTTATACCACTAAGATGTTTTAGGAGTGGATTTCGCAACGGTGTTTCACTCTTCTACATTGGCCTTCTCAATCGCCTGATTTGAATCCCATCCCGGGGGTTGCACTCTACATTATGTTTGAGAATCACATGCGTTCATGACCCCTTCTAAAAACCCCCTTGTATACGAGAGGTTATATGTTTAAATACCTTTGTATACAAATATATTCCGTTTTAAATATATGTTTAATGTAAGTATACGTAAATATTTTTAGTTCTAAATGTGTTTGTTGTATGTATACATAATACGGCAGTGTTGAAATTAATACTCCTTCTGTGCACTCACGTATACTCGTACATGTTTAATATAGTGCAGCCCCCGGGAATCCCATAGAACATTTATGGGTACTTCTCAAACAATGATTAAATCAATATGAGCATCCACCAAATGGAATAATTGAATTGTGCAATCGTGTGGTAGAAGTTTTCTATTCTATTACTTTAGATGATTGCAGAAGGCTTGTAGAAAGCATGTCATCTTGAATTGCAACTATGCTAGGAGTAAAAGGAAAGTAAACAAAATATTGAGTGATTTTCTTCTTGGAGTTACAAAACTGATCAAATGTATAGGCAAACTTTGAATAAGAAAATCTCTCTTATTTAAGCATTGTTTTGGAAAAAATCTTTTTGAAACATGTATGTTCTTACACATAGTATTATAAAATTACTATCTACAAGTTCATGTATTTATTTTTCCTCGATGATTGATTGAATAAAAAGTTGGCAAACATCTCATCAATTTTGGAAGGCACTGTAGCTCCGAACCCATATTTAATGGATTAATTACTTAATGAAAGTTTCTCAAAATTTGGGTTACATGTCACCGATGTTACAAGAAATTTCCGTGTCATTTGGTCCCTAAGACTCTCAATTTCTTCTTCATTTACTAAGGTGAACTGCCCTAAGTTCATCACTCGAACCCCTAGACTATGTACCCCTACTAAAATTTCCTACTTTCTAGAATCCTACTAAATTACCTCATATAATGGCAAGTGACATCTTTCACTCTAGTTCCAAGGAAAGTTACTACATGAGTAAAAATCAAACCAAGCAGCATGGGATGCAGTACCCTACTGTTATAGAATGTAATGAGAGTATTAATTTGTAGAAAACATATTTCAATTGGTCTTTTTACTCATTGAAGAAGGTTTTGTCATTCGTAAAAGCAAAATCTCAAAGGGCCTCATGTTTTGACACACTTTTGAGTACGTTATATGGGAACTTTCTTTTGCTCAATTATGTTTATTTGGGTCTTAACACTTTTGATTGAGTCATATTGGGGCCTTTTTTTTTATTGAGTGGTAGTGGTTGTTTACATTATAGACCAGGAAGTCGTCCCATGAGCATCTAAAATCTGTGATTGGCCCTTGAAGTCGTCTCGGGACGACTTTGGTTTCCAGTTTTACATCAACCCCCAAAAAGAAAAATGATCATGAGACTCAAGGCCCCCCAAAAGGCCTATGTGATGGTAACATTATTCACTTTCATTGTCTAGCAGGTTTTGCGGCGAGAGGAAAAAGAATCAAAAGTGGTTCTTTGGCCACATAACTCGCTATACCATGATTGAAGTGCCTAGAGAGCCAAAAAATCAAAAGTGTCGGAATGATCTAAAAATTTCAGTATAGCATAATATGGCCATTCAAAACTCAAATCTGTTGATTTTTTTGTATTTGGAGTTGTATTCTGGGAGATATAGGCACTCAATAATGTGAAGTATGGCGTTTTAAAAATTTTAAGGACCTATATCTAGCAAGTTGCAAGTCGGTTTCCAATTGTTTTTAAATATTTGAGCTCACAGTGGTCAAATTAACTCTTGAAGACAAAGTGTCCATTTTTTGGACGATGTACAGAATCAAACATAGTTTTTTCATTCGTCTTGCACTTTTTGCAATGACTGTGGATGTTTTACTATATTTTTGATAGAAAGTTAGCTTCATGCATGTATGATCTGATTAGAAAGGGGATGATTTGTGAAATTTTTATGCCTCATTTCATGTTGTAGTGATTCACCCAAAATTTCAAAGATTTCAGTGCAAAAGTGCTCTAGAAAAAATCAACTCGTAAAAGTAAGCAACCAAACAATCTCTAAAAATCACTACAATTAGAGTATTACATCTGAACCCATCACAACAAATTTCATCCACATATTGTCAATATCTTATTCGTAATCAAATTAGAAAAGAATTTTGAATTTTGAGTTTCAAATTTTATACAAAAATATTGTTAATAGCAAGCATAGATCTAACCGTATGGATAGAATCTAGAATTCAAAATGTACAACTTTCAGTCATAAAATAAATTCAAAAATATCCCTCTTAGTTGCATTTTATAAGACTTCTTTGAAATTCTCCAAATCAGGAGAGGGGTGAGGTCGTTTAGAGTTTAATCTAGAGGTGAAGTTTTTTAAATGACCCATGAAAGTTTTTTTTTTCTTCAATTATACCGTAATATGTTTTTAACTCCTAAAGGACTAGGACTATTTTGCTCAAAAAACACTACAATGCTGCCATTTCTAATCCCTAGGGCATAATTAAAATTTAAAAAAACCTTTTTTTCACAATCCAACCATAGAAACTTGTCCTTAAATACCAAAAGAATGTGCACAAAATTTTTCACAATCTTTGACCATATAGATTAGAAGATATTTATGTTTGGGAACAACATACACTCCTCAATGAAACACCTCAAAACAAAATTCAAACTATCTGAATCCTCAACTAATCATACATTCAAAGCAATAAACACCATTGCGATACAACTACTACCAATAGAATAAATGAAATGGAATGACAAAAAAGGGGAAGGGGGGGGGGGGGGGAGGGGGGGTTGTTAATCTAGTAGTGAAGCTCACTATTTGTTTATTTTTTGTCATTTGTTTTGTTAACTTGATGTAATCACATGTCTTAGAATGGTGGGATGGGGTTGGC
Organism: Pohlia nutans; assembly: GCA_022496805.1. Taxonomy (NCBI): domain Eukaryota; kingdom Viridiplantae; phylum Streptophyta; class Bryopsida; order Bryales; family Mniaceae; genus Pohlia; species Pohlia nutans. The sequence continues at coordinate 29,279,666 of CM040089.1, read as the reverse complement.
TAGTTGTTACAACTTTCGTGCCTAAGATAAAACCACTAGTAGTACAAAGTCACGTATATCACATTATATTTCAAACAGACCCAACGGGATACAAACCCGGACGACATAATTGTGATACATCGCCCTTCACTAACTAACTGCAGAACTCATGACTTGGCGACCTTACACCACACCAAAATTACATTTATACTCAACATGTACCAACTATTAGTTTATGGCTATTTTTTTTGACATTACAAACAAACACTTTATTCACGCCGGCCTCAGAAGAGGACTGGAGTTTCTATCTAAATACGTTTGAAGTGAGAATGTGTAAGAAAAATAAAACCCGCCCAAAATTTTTAGTTGCGTACTTTTCTTCCTATTTTGAAAATGTTCCACTACGGAAACTTGTCGCTCTTCACTTTCACAATCTAAACAATGTTAAGTACTTGTATACCATATTAGAGAAGTACGAGAATGATTTAACATATTGAAAACAATACTGCAAGTGGAGGAGGTCCAAACCATCGCACCAAATACATTTAAGTTTTATTGTGAACTTGGTTTTGTTTAATATCTCAATCCAAAAAATAAAAACAAAAATTCTTGTCTCTTTTTGAAGTAGAAGAAAAACTTACAAAAAATAACAAAATCTCTCATTTTTATCTCTTAATGAAGTTACTTTTTTCCACCTTGCTCGACCATGCTAGAAATTTTTGACTCCTCTTGGAATGAAAATTTTGAACTACGGAGAGTTTTTTTACCATCCCAAATAACATCATGTCAATTGCTTCCGTATCAAATTTTATAGCTTTTGGAGTAGTATAGCATTTTTCCTGAGCTGCCTGACCTCACAAAAAAAAGCTTCGGGCAACATAATTTTTTTTACCGATGTTTGGTGTGAAAAGAATTATATTTCTGAAATTCTTCACGTCCACTAACAATCTCAGAATAGTAGACTCAAAATTGATATCGTAAGAACCTACTCGGTTTTGTAAATGTCCTCTTTAGGACACTTGGTCCTTTAGAGGCTAAAAAATCAACCCACCCTCTTTTTTTGGTACATGGGCACTCCTCCCATTCCAAATTTGATGTACACCTAGTGAGGGGTCCAAGGGCAATATAGTACCTTACAAAATTGTTCTAGTGTTGGAAAAATCTACCTTTGATTAAATTTAGATGGCACCAGACAAAAGCAAATGGCCATGTGTAAGTTCCAATTAACTTCTAATACAAGTTTAGAGGCCACATGTCAAAAGCAATGGCATGCAGAAGCACACATGCACGATAATCATAAGCTCAAAGCCAGATAAATCAATGGAACAATTTTGTGAGTGCATTGTGTACAAGAACCTGCTTTGTTGTAGAGCTGTGCAGATTGATTAGACTTGTACTCTTGCCATGTCCAGCTATGCAATATTGATTAGACTTGTACTCTTGCTGTAAAGTTGTGTGTACACACCATCTCTTTTGATTTTCTTTGTACTTTGAAATCCTTATTTCCAAGTAGAAAAGATGGTTTGTCCATTATCTTCTCAAAAGAAATAAGTTGTCATTTCCATGTTGCAGAGAAGGGTTGGTGTTAGAGAAGTGTCAAGGAGTTTGTATGTAGGTGTTGAAACTGTACACATGCTTTGAAAAAAATTTGTTTATACTTTAGAATTATCACATGGAGGTAGACCAAGAAAATTGACTCCTGCAATGGAACGGTCTTGTATGTTGGATATGACTAGAGGGAAGCTTAATACTGCAATAGAGGCTACAAAAAATGTGCAAGAGGCATTTGGGATGCAAGTGTGTGTTGAAACAGTGAGACGTGCTTTGTGTAGAGGTGGTTTACAATCACAAGTGAAGCAGAAAAAACCACATCTCTCAATCAAGAATGTCAAAGCACCTTTAGACTTTGCAAGAGCCCATTTAGATTGGACTATAGATGATTGGAGTCGTATCATTTTCTCTGATGAATTTAAAATCAATCGATTTTGTTCTGATGGAATCTCTTGGTGTTGGAGTCGTGATCCACATGAGTTGCCAACTCGCATTGTTATAGAGACAGTAAAGCATGGTGGTGGTGGGATCATGATTTAGGGTAGTATGACTAGTCATGGACCAGGATTGGTGTACAAAATTGAAGGTCACCTCAATCAACATGGATACCGTCAATTTTAGAGCAAACAATAGATGGTACAATCATAAAATATAAATTAGATGCTACAAAAGTCATTTTCCAGCAAAATAATGCTTCTATTCACACCACAAAGATGATGCAAGAATGGTTTTCAAGGCAAAGTTTTAGTCTTCTACCGTGGCCAGCCCAATCCCCTTATTTAAATCCAATAGAACATCTATGGGCAATCCTCAAAAGGAGATTGAATCAATATGATTCACCTCCAAAAGGAATGATTGAATTATGGAAATGTGTAGTTCAAGTTTTTTCTTCTATTACTACACATGATTGCAGGAGACTTGTAGAAAGCATGTCCAAAAGGATGGAAGCTGTAGTAGCTTCAAAAGGGAAATGGACAAAGTATTAGGTAGCTTACTTAGAGCACTCACAAAAGTGTACCAATGCATATACTGATTTTAAGCTTTCATTTTTCCTTCAGTGATACTTGATTTAGTTGGAACTTTTTACATATGTGTACTAGATTGGATGTAATATTTGCCTCAAATTACTATTTGAAAGTTTGGACATCCATTTGTCTGAAACTTCTTCATGAATTTAGAAGTTCTAATGATTAGAACAGTTTTGTAAGGTACTATAAAACTTGCATTTTTGGAAGTGTGACCAAGAGCCATGACCGAGGAAAAAATTCATTTTCTTTTGTCAAGCCTCTTGGTCCAATATGTAAACAATCCCTCATATAAGGGCTTTCTTTTGTCCAATTTTATTTATTGCTTGTGTCCCACAAATAAACTATGTGACAATTTCCACTCTTTGCTCAGATTGCACTTCCTATTAAACACCCTTTTTACACTACCTATTTAAGAAGGATTTAAAATACATCTATCCTCTCATTAAAGTGACCCGCAAAGTCACTGCCTTCAACGTGGAGATGTTGAACTTTAGTTTAAGTAAAGAGATGAGATCCCAAAAAAGTAGGTGTGTTAGGCACTAAAAAAAACTAGGATGTGAAGTTTTATGGCTCCAAAAACAGTGCTCAAAGTTTTTTTATCCTTCATTTTCTTGTGCACCCCCAGGGTCAACAAGCAGTCAACTCTGCAAATGATTTGTCAACAAATATTAATGGAAGTTTGTTGTATATATTAATGTGAGCTCCTGGATACAAGCATAACAATAAATAAATAAATAAATATATATATATATTAATATTAATATTAGTAGAAGTTTGCTTTTAGCACATACTTTTTTCAATTCTATGTAGAAATTGAACAACGATTGACCATCAACCTTGGAAGAAGCTTAAATCTCATACAACCTAGGTCCGATATCTGGCAGCAACTATTCCTGCGGTTTACCACGCCCAACATCAAACGACGGCGGGGTAAACACTGCGCAATAATTCTAATTTTTTTCCCAAACGATTTCTGCTCGGGGCAGTGTTTACCAGATCTAAACTGTCAGATCCGAACAATGTTATACCAGATCTTATATTCTCAGGTCCCGACTGTTACTTCCCTCTGCGTATTTATACTCCAAACGCTCTCTACATATATACTATTCCAATACATTCTATGTACATACCACCCATGTACGCCAAATCTCGTTTTAGTGTCATGCCATAACCAAATCATTGTCGTGCAATAATAGTAGTTATTCCATAAGGTTTGTGCCACTCACAATCATAGTCAGGGCTTATAGCATTGAGGGTTCGAAGGGAAAAACACACCTTTCTTGGCTTGTTGGCTAAGATGAAATGTAGCACTTTTGAAGCAAGAAGCATCCTCGTAATGTTGGAAGGGATTCCGAGGTACATTAGATGAAATCTAAGGCCTCTTAATATGGGACAGAGGGAGTACATATTAACACTTTTTGACCATTTTGACGCAAAAGTGACGGATTTTTATTAAAGGTTTGGCCATCAATAGCTTGGACTTTGGATTTGGCCTTGGGGACTTCACACTATGGCTGACCAAAGGCTTGGTGTTTGAACCTTCAAAATAGGGCTTCACACTATGGCCGGCTGAAGTCTCCAACTTGAACGGCTATAAGGTTGGATAACCTATTACCACCAACTTAAGCAATCTGGCCTATTTTTGGCAGTGCTAAATTCGGAAAAAAAATATGACCGCATTCGAAATAGGTTTTGATGAGGATTGCAAAAATTTGCAACATCTAATTCGCATTTGTCAATTTTATACAAAATTCCAAAGTGGAAAGTAACCTCTGACCCAAATCAAACCTCTAGGTTCCCCATGTCCACACCATGTGGTACTAACTTTCACTCATAATGATACCCAAAACCACCAACTATTTCTTCGCAATGCTTGGCATGCCATTGGTCTACTTGAATAGTGAAATTGGTGGTTTTGAGTCTCAACTCTAGTGGCCCCAAGAAAGGTCTACATGTTATGATTGGGGGAGGTGGTGGTAATAGGTTATCCAACCTTAGTGTGAACCCGCCCTGAGACCTGAGTGCACCTCGGTCAACGTATGAATTCAAATCTTTCCCTGCAGCACAAGTGGACTCCACACAAATCTCATCACGCAATCCAAAAACTCAAACAAGGAATTACTTTAATGTACTCAAAAGCCACGTGTACCATCATTTATAATAATCAATGCCGGCCACAGTATCATAAGACATATAATGATCAAACTGTCGGTATTCCAATATTCTATCAGGGCAAGTGGGCGCTTTCAAGCTCCAAACAGGAGCAGCATACGAGGGACCTCGCCGCTCCTCCGGTCTGCAAGAATTCCGCCCTAGGGAAACACGTTCAAGCAATTCTGTCGGATCGTCGATAGTCTAGTGAAGAGTTTCCTGGAATGGCCGACGAGGAGCAGCGCGAGTTGCTGGAACGAAGCGTTACAGGCAACGAGGAGGAGGATCGGAACGGTTCTTTTAGGGCGGATTCGGAGCCGACTGAAACTACTGCAACACGCGACCATGTGGCGGTGGTCATTGATGCGTCGGTGTCGAGGACGGAAGGGTTGGCGGAGCTGGAGATTCGGAGCCTGCTGTGGATAGAGCAGAAGGGGAACGAGGTGTTCGCCAAGGCGTACAAGGAGTGGGAGAAGAAGGACTTGTTGTTTGCGCGCAGGATCGACAAGAAGAAGAACCAAAGCTCCTCTCTCCGGAACGAGATTTACCAGTTGATCGGCTTCTACAGCGTGTTCCAGGGGGTGTTGCTCACGGCCGTCGCGCAGTCCAACTTGTTGCGCTGTTACAACTGGTGGTCCGCTTTCTCCTTGAGCTTGTTCGCGTCCGTTGTCACCATAGCCGGGGTTATGCAAAAGTTCTGGGCCATTTTGGCATTGGAGAAGACCATCCAAAACGAAACCAACACTCGCCAGGTATTTATTGTAACTCCTCGTGAATTCCATCCTTCACAGTTTACAGTTTTAGACTTATGCGTTCAAAAGACCCAGCAGGATTTAAGTTTCATCGGTAACGCCACATTGGTTAATTTGACCAATCCCTGTTATTTTCTAGTGTAACCTAGTGTTTCTTAGTTTTAAAGCCGAGCTCCATGGGTTTGAGAAGTTGTCCGTGGAAGTAGGCTAGAAGAGGGGAAAAGTGGAACTTGGGTTTGTCTCATACCTGGGCATGAAGTTGTGCACGTTCCATGGACTTGCATAAAATGAAACATGAACCAATTTGATTGGTTAGGATGAAACATGAACAAATTTGATCGGTTAGGGTTAGGGAGAAATTGTCATGAAGTCTTAAGCTTGAGAACCTTCCATACTTCATGACAACTTCTTCACCACTTTTTTTTCTCAAAAACGTGAAACTTGGTTCCCCGAAGTCCCGCAAAACTTGTCTTTTACTGCGATATTTCACCCATTGAGACTGCGTTCAAAAGACCCATGGGGCCCGTTTAAGTTTCCATGTGAGCAAAGGCCATAACCAATCAGCGATGTTTCCAAACTGTTGGATCTGATCACTGAGCGATTCCGTTTGATTTTGAGGTGATGTTCTGTTGTTGGTAGGAATGCATTATTCGATGTAGGCGGCTTCTTCAAGAGCGGGGAAATTTCGATTTCAACAAGCACGCTGCAGAGGGAAAGAACCGACAGTTTCCTCAGACGAGATTGCTGTGGTCGATATTTGTCGTGGCTGTGGTTCTCTCGATCTTCTCCGCGTTATTCTTAGTTTCAATTTTCCGAGTGCTGTGCCGCACCGATCGTCCCAGCTCTGCACCGTCTCCCAGCTCTGCACCGTCACCCTCCTAGCTAGCTAGTCAACACTGTATACTTAATTTTCGATCATGGTGTCCACCCGGTTTGTCAACAAGACCACCATCGACTTCAAACTGAAAGAAGGGAATGCCGGGGTGTACCGAGACCTTGCCGTTCTCAAGGGCCCTGACGGCCACTGCACAGTCGTGTTGGACGCCCACGCGACCTACCGGAAATATACCGTGGTGGCCATTGGACACAAGACCAACAAGAGCAGGGTGATGGTTTCTTCCGACCTGTGTCAGGACAACTCTGTCATTAACATCATTTGGAATTCTGAAACTGGGCAATATGAGACTCATTGCGAGCCCCGAAAGAAGGCTCGCACCAAGGATACTGCGCAATCTGGAGGCACAATTGCGAGACTCTTTGATTTTGTGAAAAATCTAGGTAAGTGATCTAGCTCTCGTGTTGTACAGTACTTACAGCGGTGTTCATATCGATTGTAGATAGGGAGGAGGCATTCTCGTTTAGCATGTGAGATTTTATATGTAGAATTTGAAGCACAACTGATACTTTGTACGTTATCAGATTTTGCACTTCGTCTGGAATTCTGTGTCTCTATTTATTTATTTATTTATTGAAGGAGCTGAAATGCCTGTGATCAGTGAAGCTGGTTGGGGTATTTTCTGTCATATGAATGTATTTCTAATCATTATTCTCTTAGGTCTATTTGTGTGTGACCACAAATGAAGGACACCATGGAAACATCACGAGAACTTTGTTGTTAGAATTCTTGCTTCTCAATTTTCGCTTCTAGACTGGTATCCAATGAGAAGTGAGAATTCTCACGACATTATTTCTTAGAATGGCCTGATATGGGTACCAATTTTACGCGTCTCACATAGTGTTATTTATGTCTAACTCATTTTATGTGAGCTAGTAATCCCGTCTTTAACACCATGTATATAGTTGTAGCCGTGGTGCCTATAACACCACCTATTTTTTGTAATTTTCCAATGTTTTTTTCTTACCAAAAGTTATTTCTCAAAAATCACACTATTTTTGGAGGGGGTACCCATATCAGGCCATTGAACATGCTTTTTCCTTTGAATGAAGGGTGCAAGTTTTCATTCTAATTTTCCATTTTTTATCAGATTTTGCACTTAGTCTGTAATTCTGTGTCTCTATTTATTTATTTTAGTGAAGGAGCTGAAATGCCTGGAGCGTGCACGGTAGTTTCTGTCATATGAATGTCGTCTGGAGAATGTAGAGGATACGATTTGCATTACTTTTAAGCATTTAAACCCCTAATCTTCCTCACCCCTCTCCAGATTTGGAGAATTTCAAAAATGTCTTATAAAATGTAACTAAGCTTAGGGATATTTTGAATCATCCCCTTTCTAATTGGATCACACATGCATAAAGCTAACTTTTCATAAAGTATATAATAAAAGATCCACACTACAAAAAGTCAATGACGGATGAGAAAATTATGTTTGATTTTGTACATCGTTCACTTTTTGGACAATTGGACATTTAGGGATTACCTAATATGTAATTAAGAGTGTGCTTTCGTTGGGATATTACTATTGAGATAGAAGTGTGCTTGCGCTGGTAGAAGAGTTTACATCAAAGTATGAATTTCATATGCTATTTCAAAGTGGGAGGTTGTAGATCACTCTTGGAGGGACAATAGACAACCTTATTTGCATTCAGGTTTGTAGAAAATCTCACATGTCCCCATAGACTCTCTAGTGAACATTATAAACGGTTGTGTTGCTTACAATCACCAATTTGTGACTTACATGATCACTACCAAAAAAAAGGTGTTGTTTTCGACACTCCTTTTAACATTGTTTTCAACACTTTAGTTTGGAAAACCAGCTGAAGACCATGTCTATGTGAAGATGACACCCTTTTTTGGTGGTGGGGATTTTGAACAAAATTTAATAGTGAGTGAATGCAAATGTCTTTGTTATGTCGTTGCCGGGAGTAAGTGAGAATGCCAAATTGATGATGTTTACATATAGAGAGAGGAAAAGAGGAACTCTGGCCCAAAGGGTGTGAATGAAGAGTCTATTGGGGGCAGTGCTACCAACTTGGCTATCGGGACCAAGATGGCGCACGCTACCCTTGATGCCTTATGGAGTGACTGAGCAATCACTAGTCATGTTTTTAGAAGCCTATTGAACTTCTCAAACCAATGGATCCCATCAATTATTATACAATATATTTGATATTAAGGTATATTATCTTGTTTGTGTTATGCAACTATTTGTGCCACATTGTAAGTGTCACTATGAGTGTCTTTTGGTATGTACACAAATAATAACCCAAATAGGGTGATTTTTGAATTGTGATACAAATAGGATAGTTTACCTTGTTATAAAGAGTACAATCATCTTTTAGGAAATGCTTGCTTTTGGCATCACGAATTTGTAGTAACAAAACGTGGATAATGTAGAAATTTGGCATGACTATGCTAGTAGCAAGTTAGTATCAGCCAAAAGAGCAAATTGGCAGAATTTCGATTTCGGGAGTGCCTACTCGTACACTAAAAAGTGAATGAAAACACCAAAATCCTCTCAAAGTCATCAATATTTGAATGAAAGATCCTTATAATGGATAATTTTTATGGATGTCCATACATATATGCATGATTCTATCCATTTTTCCCTTAGGCGGTTACATTTGAGGGTGAATGTCGCTTTACCAATCTAAAGGAACAAAAGAAAATGACACATTAAGTTAGGGGTGGTTTACACTCGTTACCAAGAAGTCATCCCATGGGCCTTTAAAATTTGTGATTGGCCCCATGAACTCATCCCAGGACAACTTGGGTTTACACTCGTTACCAAGAAGTCATCCCATGGGCCTTTAAAATTTGTGATTGGCCCCATGAACTCATCCCATGACAACTTAGGTTTACACCACTCCAAAAAATGAACTCGGACCATGGGAGTCGAGGTTACTAAAAGGCTATAAAGTGTCCTAGTGGGTAATGTTTGATGGTCCAAGCTCATTTTTGATGGGTCAAACAAAAAAGGTTCTTTAGCCGCAAATCCAAGAGACCATAGAGACTGAAAAAAAACCAAAAATTGTTTCAGATTTTGAAGGTGCCTATATCTTCCAAACTACAACTCCAAATGCAAAAAAAAAATCAATGGATTTGAGTTTGGAATGCTACCCTAAAAGTCATATATCATTTCAAGACTTTTTTTTTTACTGCTTTTTCTTAGTCCCCATGGTCTATGGGTTTCGCAGTTTTAAAAAATTCAACCCACCCTCTTTTTAATACACAGTCACTCTTCCCAGTCCAAATTTGGTTTATACTATGGGAAGCGACCAAAAGCTTTAAGAATTGCAATTTCATTTCTCTAACTTGGTCGCTACTAATCACAAGGTATCTTTAACTCTTAAACGTCTGGCCTATGACCATGGAATCATACTTTTACATGTCACATTTAATTTTACGACTACAAATAAGATAAGAATTCAAATTTATATTTTTAGTAGATGAAGCCATGTGTCTACTACAAACCATGAATGTTTCATAAATTTTGGTGAAAATTTGAAATTACTATGATTTTTTGCAATGATTGAAAAGAAAATTCATATCAATTACAAAATATACTAAAAAATTCCAATTTCTTCTATCAAAGTTGTAAATTACAATGCATGAAAATCATCCGTATATCTAAATTTAGAAAATATCGCTACACCATGACGATACCACCGAACTTATAACTATAATAAAACACTCAATTTTTAGATTTTTCCAAAAATTCAAAGTGGAGCAAAAACTAAACTTGGTAAGCTTCATGTTGTTAATCAAGCTCAAATGCAATAGAACTCATTTTCATGGTCTAAATTTAGTTTAAGCATGAAAAAACAAAAAAAACAAAAAATAAAATAAAATACACTACATGGTGAACCGTTTGTACGACTCTTTGTGTAGAACTTGGAACTCTATGTAAAATCCAAAAATAGCTTGTATGACTTTAATTTAACTTAAAAAGGTGGCATTATTTACCAACAAAGATCCTTCATGAAAAAAATTGGATGAAAATTCCTTCATCAACTCTATGATAGTTCACTTTGGATACATCCATCTTCCAAACTCTCTGGTTGCAACGACGTTTAGGAGTTAATCCTATAAGGACTGTAGTCAAACTCAATGTCCCTGATTTTTTTGACTATATGTATCACCTAAATTTTTATTTATTTTATTTTTCAGAGATGAAATTACATGTCTCCCATAAGTCTTCAAAATTCTCAGATTTTGGTTGAGAGCCATCGTAAAATTTTGAAGAAAAAGTGAAGAAAAATAAATCATACAAAATATTGAATACTTCTTCCATCCCATGATTAAGCAAACTAGAATGATTTCATTAGATCTCAAAATACAATAAGTTTCTATTTCGGAATAGTTGTTTATCACAATAGTATCATACTACTTCGATAGTATATGTGGCATGTGGCAACATGGTGATGTTCGTTGCAATGTGTTCTATGATGCAACGAACATATGCTAGCAATGATTTTAGTTAGCTCATATGTTGTTTGTGATTCACATATGAGCAAAGACAAGCTTCACAGACAAAAAAACACTTCCCGTGCACTTGTCTTATGATTTTGCTTTCTTAGAATTCATATAGAAAAAATCTTCAAATTGAATAAATGGTTTGCAACTTTGCATCAAGTAATTTGGGACAAACTTTTTTCCCAAAAGCATCATCTATTATGGCACGTATTATGGCACGTATTATGGCACGGGAGTGTAACATAATGATTTCTATGTTGAACATGGGAGGACACGTGGCGATGCGAGAGGGGTGGTCGGACTCGCCGGCTCGCCGGCCCGCCGGCAACTCCTTCGTCACGATTCACGGACTTCACCTTCACAGTCCTCACTCGCCATCGCACAATCTGCCACAGCGATTGATGCCTGCAGAGTCTCACTTTTTTCACTTTTCTGTCATTTCCACAGCCCGATTATCTGTCCGCTAATCCCTCCCACGCCCATTTTGGTGTCCGATTGCCTTAGATCCCCTCTTCCAGCTCCGCTATACTTCTCTGTTTTCTCCCCTGTTTTGTTGCAGCCATGATCGGACTATGAATTATGATCAGCTGGTTTTGAATCGGGGCTCTGCTGTTGAAGTTCCAATTGTTTGGGGAGGTCCATTGGCACGCCATGGGCCTCGGAGCCAAATTAGGGTTGCTGGGTTTGCTGGTGACGACTGGCGGGCTGTACGTTGCGATCCAGAATGCTTATGGCGGCGATAAGCAAGCCATGATGGACGGGTTTCATATGATGGCCGAGAAGCTTGGGCCTTCCGCCATGCCTGTCTTTGTTTTTGTGCACACGATTGCCATCGCATTGTGTTTCCCGTACGCCATTGTCTTGGAGGCGGCCGCTGCCTTCCTGTTCGGCTTCCTCCGCGGTGTCCTTTGCGTGTTCTCTGCCAAAATCATGGGCGCAGCTCTTGCATTTTGGATTGGAAGGTCTATTCCTCAGCTCCCATCGCAAACTTCCTTCATTGTTTGTGATTTTGCCAAAACCCTAATTTTCAGTCTCGGTGTTATGCGAGATGGATTCAGCCTCGGAGTTGGATTCAGCATTGTCGATGTTTTCGTGGGAGCTCGCTTGAAGGAACTAACAAACAGTGTTTGAATCTATGCAGGGCTTTATTCCGGAACTCCGACTGGGCGAGCAGCACGGTGAAAAAAAACAAGTACTTCAATATCTTATGTAAAGGAGTTGCACGAGATGGCTGGAAGTTCGTCCTTCTGGCGCGATTTTCTCCCGTCCCATCTTACATCATCAACTATGGGCTTGCAGCAACCGATGTCGGCTTCTTTGTGGACTTCCTTCTTCCCACCATCGCCGGAGGCCTGCCTATGATCATTCAGAACACTTCAATCGGAAGTCTCACTAGCGCTGCTACGCACGTGGGAGCTGATGGTACCAGTGGCAAGTCCGGCATATTGCCCTATGTTCTTCCTGCCCTTGGCATTCTTTCCAGTGTTATGATCACGTGGAGAATCAAGAAATACGCAACAGTCAACGAGTTTGGCTCAGGTGATGATTCCTCAGCAACCACCAAAGAGAGGATTGGTGGGAAGGATCGAGGTCAGTAACTATAACTTGTGAATATTTATATACATTGTCTATTACTCCCTCTGTCCCATAATAAGCTTCATGTTTCCCTTTTCAATTTGTCCCATAATAAGCTTCCTGTTTGCTCAAACTACTACTCCTACTGGCTCAGGGTCCACACCATTGGACTGCAACATTGGAGTTAATTCTTCAATTTTCTGGGTACAGGAAGCTTATTATGGGACAGAGGAGTATATCTCAACACTAAGAAAGAATGTTGAAGGACTCATAACATCTTCACGCTAATAGTAGCAGGCATGAGGCTTGTCTAACTGTAAGAATCACCCGTTTGTCTCTGTCTGTACGAGATTGCTACTACCACAGTTGGTAGCAATGTAACCCGCCTCATTGCATAATCTGAGTCGTACATTATAAAAGCCTTGCTAGTTTTCAAAACTACGTGAGTGAAGGCCTTGTAGTCATCGGTATAGTATCTGTGGCATAAGTGTGTGCTTCTTGTGTTAACCCCTGTGGATCCGTGTTTTTTTTTTTGATCATGAAATGTACTCTGACGACAGCTTTTCCTTGATTATGTCCAGATTGGGGAAAACCGACCATTGGTGAGAGTATTGTGCATGATAAGGCGAATGGCCTTCAAAAGCGGACGGCCAAACATCTGACAGAGTAGCTGTCAATCTGCACTCCTTTGGCCGGAAGGAGGAACCTTGTCTTCACTGTAAATGATGAAGGGATCACATTAGCCATTCTTGGTGTAAAAATGAAGAGGAAAGGGAAGTTCTTTACATTCGTACTGTCTTTACAGGAACCTTCAACGAGGTTTTGAATACAGGTAGCACGTTCAAGACTCTATTAGAGTGGAGAGCTAAACGTCAGCAACTGTGAACCTGACCTTTCTTCACGCCTTGTGTTTGGCACGCTCTTTCAACTGCAATCTATCTGGAACTGATACCGGAATGGAAGCGCAGAGAGAAGCGACAGGCGCGGCGAGGTGGGACAGGTGATTCCCGGTTAACGAAAATTCAGTGACCGGAGCAACCGGTTATTCACATAGATTCCCCTAGATATTCTTGAATTGTTCAGGACTCTAGACCTATGGCTATGAGTCTAGAATGTTATGAAAATATTCTAATTTTTTGAAAATTCACCATAGATGTATATTATGGTGTACAATATCAGTCTAAACCAAATTTCCATGCCATTTTGTGTTTAGAATTATGGTTACAGGCTCTTAATTTCAAATTGCAATAAAAATAAAATTCATTTTTAGGTTTTTTTCAAAGTTCTAAGCATATTTGAAATTTCACTTAATGAACTTTATTCTTTGGTTTTACTCATGTAAAAAGATCATTTCGACAACCAAAGAGCCTGAAAGGTTAAAATGTTATACATGGTATAAAAACAAAATCCCATGCAAAATCTAAAGATTACTAATTTGATTTGAACTTAATAATGGGAATCTATTATTTACAAGAAAAAATGAATGAAATTCATTTGTTTTTTACTCTGAACAATATGACATTCTACAAGGCTAGTTTTAAGTGTTAAAGTGGATGAAAGTGTCCATTTCCACATCTATAGGATTTCAAGTGAATAATTTGAAAGTTTTTAGAAAGGAGCGTTTAGTAGAACGATGGAAAAACAAAAGCTTATTCTACAATATCATATAGTATAAATGTATGTAGAAAGTTATATATATTGAGTTTAGGCACTAAAGGTTAAATTGCACCACAATTGATCATGCCTAAAAAAAGGTCGGTAGCAATAAATCATCATGATATGAACTGGTGTAAATGAGTGTTTAGTTATTCAAGGTCCACAAAATTCTTCAGAGCACAGGTTTTATGGGTACAATCTCATGAAGTTGTCATTATTTTGTGTTTGTCAAGGCTTTGAATTTCCCTAAATAGGTTCTAGAGTAAATTGGGTTGTAGGCTCTAATTTTGAATTCAAAACTTCCCAAAATAAATCACTGCACGTCCAAAATGGAAAAAATTTAACCCCTAAACGTCCCAGCGTCCAGTTTCTGGACGTTTGTTGGTCAAACTCAATTTTGATCTTGAAGATGACTTGTGTTGCTAATACACCCAACTAAGAGAATGAAGTTTATTAAGTCTAGTTTGTACTCCACTTTTCAAATCTTAAAAATTCCAATTATTGAGTATTTTATTGCTTGTGCAAGCTTTGTAGCTCAAGGTTTGAATTACACTACATAGGATGTTCACCTTTCGAATTTCAAAATTTAAATAAAAAATTTCTATGGAAAACATATCATGTGATTCTCCATTGTAATTTGTACCTGCTCCCAAAAAAAAAAAAAAAATTTAAAGCTTTTTTGTAATAAAAATTATTTTTTGAAGTATTTGACTTAAAAATTTGTTAAAAAAGCCGTATTAAATCAAAAAAATCTGAAAATTTCAAGACTGATAGGAAACATTCAATTCCATGCATGAAAAATATTACAAAATATATTTTGATAAATCTTGAAGGCTAAATTGTGTAGTTTGACTTTCCTACAAAGGAGTGGTACGTTTAAGGGTTAAAATTGAGTCTTCGCAAATCTATGTCCTACAAAGAGCTCTTATATTGGATGACCCATAAACCAATGCTCTAAGCTTTTCACGCAAATCTAGTATTGGTATAGAATTAGAAGCTCTCAATGATTACCAGTTGGAGATATTGTTGGTTTATAGTACAAAGCACATACAGTTGACAAGCACTTTGGGAATTGGGAGTAGTACCTTTTAAACACGATTGCTTTTTCACAAATTCTAACCTACTTAAATGCTTGTCCGACCTACTTCTAGATTTTTCAAATCTTCACATCAAGTACATGCTCTTGGACAATAGACTGGAAAGATCTTCACTCCTTTTAGAGTAGTTGAGCTCCCAGCTCTTTATATGTGGTACTTTTTAGGGAGGATCTTAGGAAGAATCTGGCTGAGAGAAAAAAGCACTGCAGAAGAGAAGGGTGTAGTCCACAGCAGTGTCGTGAAAACGAAGTTTGGGTTTCTTCAAAAGAAGAAAAGAAGAAACTAAGTTAGGGTTAAGATTGTTGTGTGTTTTGATAGGCATCGAATTTAGAGCTTCATCTGTGGGACCCGACTGACATCGTCGTCCAAAGTTTCTGGAACTGATTCATGCCATAAGAAGCACCGTCGTGTTTCTTAGGTCGGCATTACGTGACCGATCGGCGCCGGTGTTGCGGAACAGAAACAACAATCGGCATAGATGGTGCAAGCAAGGATAGGCGAAGGAGGATTTGATTGGAGGAACTTATTAGGCGAGTAGTTAAGTAGATCGAGAAAAAACAGGAGAAGTAGAGTTATGGAGTTAGGGAAGGCGAGGCGAGACACGATTCCTATGGGTTGCGGGAACCCGGACCACGCGTTGTTGCTTCTGCCGGTGTCGCCGAACAAGAGCGGCAGCTTCCGATGCACGGAGTGCAATCGACTGGACGGCGGGCCGCTGTACCGCTGCGCGCCGTGCGAATACGATTTGTGCCTGCGGTGCGAGTCGCCGGCGCAGGCGGTCATCGGATGCTCCGGCAACCCGGACCACACGTTGGAGTTTCTGGCGCGGCCGCCGTACTCGCAGGGCGACCTGGAGTGCAACCTCTGCTTGAAGCACGGAAACGCCAACGTCTACCACTGCCAAGAATGCCAATTCGATGCGCACCAAGCCTGCGCGGAGATCGCGAAAGAGGTCGAGTTTTTCGCCCACCCGCACCCGCTGAAACGACTCCGCGAGTTTCCCTACCGGGAGCAGGATGCGACTTGCGACGCCTGCTTGGAGAGCGTGACGGGCGCGCGCTGGGTGTACAAATGCTCGCAGGGCTGCGACTACGATGTGCATGCGCTTTGTGCCAAGCATCCTGTCCGCCTGAAACACCCTGCGCACCGTGATCACGACCTAACTCTTCAGGGACCTGTTCAGGGCCCTCCTGAGAGCGCGTGTGAGGGATGCCAACACCCGCTGCGTGGATTCTTTTACAGTTGCCAAGGCTGCCGGTACAAGCTGCACCCGTCCTGCGCCATCCTCCCCGCTGCGCCCTTCCATTCCCGGGAGAGTCCCCAGCACCGCCTACACTTGGCCTTCCAGCCGCCCCGCAGCATGTACTACCTTTGTGTCGTGTGCAGAGAACGCGGCTACTCCTGGGTCTACATTTGCGATACCTGTGATTGCAATTTGCATGTCCCCTGTGCCATGGACCATCTTCTCAACTCGCTTGGAGCACGGTAATGGTCCTTTTTGCAGCTGGCTCTTCTTTCCCAACCCTTGCCCAAGCTTTTGGACATGGCGATGTGCAGGAGCAATGTGGTATGTGGAATTGAAAAGAAACAAAGAGTGCACAGGAATGGTTCCCTTTTTTTTTGTTCTGGAGAGAGATATTTGTTTTCCTGTGCTGGTGGCCCATCAACATAACATTCTATAGGAGCCTTGGAGCTGTACCGACAGTGACGAGCCCTTTTCATTCATAGAAGGGCCCTTTTATCCTTTTTTCTTTTCATGCAGGAACAAAGAAGAGTTTTTGATTGAAGGCTGAGACGCAGGTTTTCTCATCAGTGTACCAAAGAGTGAAGTACTAGAGTTACTATAGAGTGTCATGAACCTTTGGCTTCTCATGGAGCAGGGGTTTAAACAGGGGTTTAACCTTTGGTGGAGCTCGGCATACTGTACCCACCACAAGTTGTCCCTTACATTTTGTTTGATATTGCGGTGTCCATGCTGTCAGAAAATCACGGCTGAAGAGGTGCTAAATATCTATAGACAATATAGTTACACCACGGCAGAGACAATATAGTTATTATAGAGGTTGAATAGGTGTTCAATGTGCATTTTTCATTCATTGTCTATGGAACTTTTAACTACAATGTCAACTTTTTCAACTGTGAATTGATTACGTTGTCAATGTTGACGTATGGTTTGACTTTCAATCACGAATCCATCAGGCAGGGACTATCCAGTGATCCCATGACTAGGTTGTGGTATTTAGTGCTAATGCTACCACCCATGAAAAGGAAAGATCAAATTATTCTTACAAAATACATTTAGACAACTTTTTTTGGTTGCCAAGTACTTATGATGCCTTAATTGGTTGTTATTGATGCTACCTCCAAATTGAATGATGTAGCAAATTGTCTATTGACTTAGAGTAGCCCACCGCAGCCCTCTCACAGTCTCACACTCCAGAACTAGATGAAAAGTACCAAGGGCCCTTCAAAAATGCTTCTTGACTCTCAATCCTAGCGTGTTAAGAAATGGCCCTTCAAAACACTATTTAGTTTACTATATCCTCACATTCTACTTGTGATTGGTCCATTGACTATTTGATGTGTGAGGGGCGTGCAAGGGTGGGGGAGTGTAAGTGCAAGGGCTCTTCAAATGTAAATGAATAATTTCAGCAAGTCATCTCTAGCGTGTAGGAGTGGAGATGCTCTTATAAAATTTGTCAATTTTTTTGCTAATGACTATTTTTTCCTACAATGTACTAGTAGCACAAGATTTTTTTTTGATAGTATTCCAACTAATTTTAGTCAATTTTGGGATCATTGGAATTATCCATCTTGTTCAAGAAATTACAGTACACTTTTGATAATATAACCCTTTTTACACTATTAGGTTCTGGATTGGGATATCTGGACTTAGGGTTTCAATATTCTACATGGTTCGGTCGTCTCAATCTCAAGGTTTTCGTTCTTCTCTTGCCATTCTCTCGTTTACCAACTTTTGATTTTTTGGAATAATTTTTTTGAGTTTGGAAGAAAGAAAATCGTGAGGAAAATAAAATAAAATACTACCAGGGTCCTTTGAATTTACTGATACTTTGTTATATAACTCAAGGTATTTACATTGTCGTTCTTTGTGACAATTTCAAATTGGAATTTGTCATTCATTTTAGTGTCACTACAAGAAATAAGCTAAGATAGTGATTAGCTATTAGAGAAAACCGAAAAGAAGAGAGGTTGCAACAGGAGTCAAACATGAGTCTTGGCACTAAAAATATGATCCACTGTCACATATTCTCAGTGAATAGTAACTTGGTCTCTAATTAAATAGCAAATGAGGGTTGGGGGAACGTGTTCGCAATTGAAGGTCCGCAGCCAAAACATTGTCAGGTGCTTGTTTTAGAGTATTTAGAAACTCAACTTAGTCTCAGTTTTGTACATATTCTCTGCTCAACACGAGTTTTGAGCTGAGTTTCCTCTTTGAGAGCTTCTTTTCGGTTAACTCTATTGCACCCAAAGTTAGAGCACTCCCACCGGGTGTTCTCTGTCCCTAAAGCTTTAGAGACAAGACCTCAGATGGAAATGGGGATACAGAAACGTCTCCACTCACGGTTCTCCTCATATTGTATCTCTAAAATGTAGAGACATTTGTAAAATTTTGCCCTAATTCTCCCCACGCTCATTTAGAGAACGAGCAAGGTCTCATTTGTATTTGAATGGCTTGAGATCTCATTTGCAATGACTTTAGGGATACAAAACACCCGGTGGCAATGCTCATGGTGGAGTTGCCTACCGGCTGAACGCTTTAAACAGTCTAAAGTTGTTTTGTGAGCTAGAAATTAAGTTGTGTTCAATATTTTAGTAGGTTTTTGTAGTCTAAACTACACTAAATGTAAATTTTATTGGTTTTGATATATTTTTTAAGTTCATTGAGATTTGTTTGTTGGAAGTTGAATTTAGGAGTGTAATTTGCATGGGGTTATAAACCTAAAATATCGTGTGTTCTATTCTATGTCCCAATTTAGATTCAATACTTTGTTGTCAAAATTCAATTTTCATATCACATTTCAAGAGGTTTCAACCAACCCCAATATGACAAGTACTACTTTTTGACAAAAAATAATTAATTTATGTTAATATGATCTAAATGTAGGATATTTGATAGTAATGGGTGGGTATTGGTCAAATGATCATAAACCCCTTCAGTACAAAATTTTGTTTTTGAAGTTTGGACAAGCTATTATAACCCCTAAAGACAATAATATGGTTGCAAGCTTTTTGGGAGGAGCCGCCAAGAGTAATGGAATTTTATTATTTTTCATTAAATTCATTCTTTTTCCCAATAAAATCAAGTTAACTACAAATTGAGATATTCTAAATCCAGATCAATAAAATTAACTTTTTATATGTGGAAAAGAGGTGGACATTGTATCATGGGTGGGTCGAATAGACACTTTATTTACGCCAACCTCGATAGAGGACCGGAGTTTCTATCTACAGTGACTGTCAAAACTGATCATACATTGGATAATTACAAGTTCGATTGTCATTAATTGCAATCTGGCAAGTGGCATGCTCTGGTTTAGAGGTTAATCACAATCTATTATAAGCTGAGATACTTATCAACGTAATTGTACAGATGGCAATGCATTTGTGTGGATAGATGGATGGTTAGTGACCATCTCTCTCATTTGATCACTTTTGACACTCCATGAAATGCAATATCTCATGAAGTGATGTGCACAGATTTGTGAGAGATCTTCCACTGGCACTCATAGAACTTTGAATTCTCTAGTCTCTGATAGCTGTGTACACAATTATTGCTACTGTATAGGCCTTCTTCTTTAGTGTTTCAAGATGCCCAAAGCATTATCTCGACAAACTCAAGATAACATAGTTTCGATGCTCCAGAGAGGATATTCACACAGGGAGATAGCAAATACTTTGCATGTGAGTGTGGGAAGTGTTCATAACCTTCGTCAGGTACATGTTTCAGATGTAAACCGCTTGCGTGGAGGTAGACCTCGAAAGTTGAATAGAGCACAGGAACGAAGGTGTGTATTAGAAATGGTGAGGGGAAGAGTGGGTACTTGTGCAGATTTAGCAAGGTCTTCGCAACAAGTATTGGGAGTGAAAGTGAGCTCTCATACTATCAAACGTGCACTTCATAGAGCTGGTTTACGTTCGCAAACAAAGGTCAAAAAACCACATCTTTCTCTCAAAAATGTAAAGGCACGTTTAGAGTTCGCTAGTGTCCACGAACACTGGACCATAGAGGATTGGAGTCAAGTAATCTTCTCAGAGGAGTGTAAAATCAACCGCTTCAACTCAGACGGAAGAGTTTGGTGTTGGACACGAGAGGCGATGCCGCTTTCGGAACGAACTATCAGTCAAACAGTGAAACATGGAGGTGGAGGGATTATGGTTTGGGGGTGTATGTGCATGCATGGACCTGGATTGATATGCAAAGTGGAGGGGCGCATTAATCAGATTCGTTATCGTGACATTCTAGAGGAAAATGTCCACAGGGTAATTTCCAAGTTCAACTTAGACCGTTCTCGTGTTATCTTTCAACAAGACAATGCTCCCATTCACACAACAAAGATGCTTCAAGAGTGGTTCTCACGGCAACCTTTTGCTCTTCTACCTTGGCCTGCTCAATCGCCTGATTTGAATCCCATTGAACACCTTTGGTCAATTCTCAAACGGAGACTCAATCAATATGAGAGACCTCCAAATGGATTATTAGAATTATGGGATCGTGTGGTAGAAGTTTTCCACTCAATTACACCAGATGATTGTAGGAGGCTTGTAGAAAGTATGCCACATAGAATTGCAGCTGTAAAAGCAGCAAAAGGGAGGTGGACAAAGTATTGAGAGATCATCTTTCATGGGTTGGCAAAACTGATCAAATGCCTAGGTGGACTTTGGATTTTTCTCAATCTGTTTAGAGCTCTAATATGGAAGGCGTATTTCCTCTAATATGTACTATTTATTACATAGTATGTTAATAAAATTACCAGCTCCATTTTTATGTGTTCATTTCTTGTCCACCAAGGATTGAATGAAGTGTTTGCAAATGTTTGATCAGTTTTGACAGTCACTGTATGTGGAAAAGAACCAAAATAGTTCAATGTCATTTTAGTGTTAGGAAACATACTATATGCGAAAGTAATGATGCTAAAGGCATATATTTCTCCATTTTTTTGAACCAAACAATGTGAACCATAATTTAACCAATCATACCAAAACTCAAGTACCAAAAATAAAAATTATAATTTTGGCGAACATTCAAAGTCAAATACCTTTAAATTGATTTGATAAGTATGTAAAACATTTTTTCCAAGTACAACTGTACTCATGATTTCTAAGCAATATACACCAAATGTTCCTTTTTAGAACAAACTTCATTTAAGTTGTGAAAGTCACATATTATAATACTTTTAAGTTTTGTCCACTTCCCCAAGGTCTTCATTAGGGGATAAAGGAAATATCTATTCAATAATTTTTGAATTTTTTTTGTAAAGATGTGGTTTAGTGTTAGCTTCAAGGTGTACTAGTTTTCACAAGATTTAGATTTTTGTTTTAAGAGTTATGCTCCAAAACAAGTTTTGTTTTTAGATGGAGGTGTTTATATTTTTTTGAAATTTTAAGTTCTTTTTTGTTGAGTTCTTTTTCATTGATTCTTAACTTAGTTTTTAGTGGTGAATTGATGACTCTGATATCTAATAAGAGATTTACAGAGCCCGGGTGATTTCGTAAGAGCTTTTCATCCACTATCTAGGGAATAGGGCCTCTTCAGAGTGCTGCTGGAGATGCTCTAAAACACCTACCGGGTCTAGTGGGAAAATCGAACATTTTCATCTCGGAATGTGAGTCATGCCTTCCAAGACTTTTCCACTACTTTGTAGCTCTACATCGTACAATTTAGCATTGATTCTTTCTACTACATCATTGAAGCTTGAAACCCTTGCTATGTACCATTTGCTTGTATTCTCATCAAAAACTTCTGCCATCTTTCCAATAAGAGAATCATCAGTTCCAATTGTTCAGCATTGTTGTTCACCTCTTAAAATGGAGGTTCCATAATTTCTACATTCAATGGTTCTTTCACCGATCAAAAGCATGTTGTAGTCTCCACACAACTGACATTTATGTTTGAAATTTTTTAGAAGTTATGATTGCTTTCGTTTTCGAGCATAAATTTCTCCTCGTCGTACTTCAAAAATGGTCTTGAGCTTCTCCACAATTTTACTTGTACCTACAAACAATTATACAAAACTGAAAAAAATAATATCCATTTGTCTATTTTCAAATTTTATACATATGATATTCTAAACTATCATATTTTAGCATTGTGTCAAATTTAGCATTGGACACAAATATGAGCTTGCCACTCAACCCCTGCCCCACCACGTCGACGCCCGTCAGCCACACGATCAGGCTTCAAGATCGGAGGGTCCAGATCGCCTACGCGGGCGACTCACCCTCCTGCGCTCTCCGCGCTTGAGGAACGCGGGTGGCCAATTACCGATCCGATTCCATCTGCCAAAGCGTGTCAGCACTACAGAATGCAGACAATCTTGCAGACAAGTTGACTATGGCTACCATAATTTCTTACAGCTACTCCTTCACGCGTCATCAGTCGTCGCTTGTGAAATTTAGGCAATGTGTTTCGTATCTCAATTGTCCTGTCCATCCATTTGACCTGGCCACTTTGTTTTTGGAAACCCTGGATTACTTACGACTAGCTCCTCATCATCGATCACTCATATGTTAGACTCGGTTTCTGGGATGAAGTGACGCGCATTCTCTCGCACCGATTGGTCGGTGGTACCCATCTAGTCTACATCCGAGGTGAGTACCGACAATGCCACATTCTTCAAATCGTAACACCAGTTTCGATCCGTTGTAATTCTGACCGGAGCTATAAGATGGGTGCAGATCTAGCTCATTCCCTTGATGTCGTCGGAGATACACAAGAGCTCTGGTGACACTACGGTGACCGTGAACGGCGAGGGATCCGGTTCTGCGGTTCAGAATCAGCAGGTGCCGACAGTTGCTGCAGATTCGGTGCGGGCTCGACCGGCAGGGGAGAGTACGAGGGACATCGAAGAAGGCCCGGACATTGAAGAGAACGAGGCGTTGGAGGAGATTGACAACGTGCTGTGGATCAAGAACAAGCCCCCAACGCAGCAGAATCGTTGCAGGGAGGCGCTCACGTCGTGGGCGCAGAAGGACCGATTGTTTACGGCCCGGATCGACCGGAAGCGGAAGCAGAGCGCGGACTTCCAGAACGAGGTGTACAATCTGGTGGGATTCTATAGCGTGTTCCAAGGCGTGCTCCTCACGGCCGTGGCGCAGTCCAACCTCTTGCACTGCAACAACACGTGGACAGCCACTCTCTTGTCCTCGCTTGCGTCGTCCGTCACCATCATCGGCGTCATTCTGAAGCTGAGGGCCATCAAGGAGTTGGAGAATACTATCGCCAGTGAGGAATCCACTCGCAGGGTCGGTACTCAGATTCTCACTTGACCCATGTTCTGTGGCACAATCCTAGTATTGCCCCCCCCCGCTATTCATATAGAGGGAACCTGGGATCTCCAGCCGGTTTAAGTTTTCGGCAGACTTGCAGTACATTTCTTGGAAGTTTGAAGTTCTTCTAAGAACCTGAAACCTGGCACTGCACCTTGCCTCTTATTTATGGAGGCTCCATTATATGAATCGCAGGGCTCCATACTGGATTGTGCCGATTCTGTTCCGTTTTGTCGGTTTGAGGGTTAAAGGCTGAGTGAGCGTGTGAAATCTGTCTTGCAGGCGTTGGTTTCTTGGCAACTGAGCCTCAAGGAGGAAGGACAGAACTTCAACTTCAACACCGTGAAAGCGAAGAACCGAAAAGACGATTCGAGGAAGAAGCGACGAGACAGAAGGTCGGCACTGTGGCTGAACGGATCCTTTCTGGCTGTTGTGGTCGCTCTCATCCTGTTCTCCGTTGCGTTCGTGGTCTCCATTCGCCAGATTTTGTGTAACCCTGGACCTCCTCCGTATTAACTCAATCCCCTGTTGTTCGCCGGCACCTTCAACCAGGTTCGTTGTCTTATGTCAACCCCCATGAGGTTCAACCCCAGGTTTAGGGTTTAGTGACGGAGCCTGCAAACAGTCAGAGAGCAATTATTGCTTCAAATTGTTATCATGTGACCAAAGATCATGGAGAGAAGGAAGTGAGAAAGGTTATTTAAAAGGCATAGGTAAAGGTTGACTTTACTAATTTTACAAGTAGTAGTTGAGCTTGTAAGTTATACTATCCTTGTTCAAAGGATCTTTTCTATGATTTATGAGGTCTCAATGATCCTAAGGAGACCATTATTAATCATAGAACATGCTTTTAACTAAAAGTGTATCAATTGGGTTTAGTTTGGTTTTGAAATCTGGGCAATAGGGATTGTGAGAGAGGGCAAGTGCGTGCCATACTCACGATGGGTTGCAGTTTTAAATCCTAATTTGGTCAATCTAAAAGCTTCATGCCTCGTGTAGTAAAGAAAGATGTTTCGGGAATGGATTGCACTCCCCCATCACTCACATCAAGCATCTCTCCAGATTAGGTGTTCTCTGTATTCATTGAACATTGCTCTGAATACATCACCCTCTTAGATCATCAACACATGGGATCGGTGCACTCACCATTCCAGTGACAGAAATTTGTTTTACCTCAATATCTTCCTCTCAACCTTGAGGGCACTCCTCAACATACATGTGCCCCATCGATACCACGATCTTCTCCATTCCATTCTCCCTACTCCCTATGAATCTGACGTTACCCTCATCCGTTGAATTCAGAAATCCTCGAATAAATCCACATTTAGTTAAAACCCGATTATAAGAAAGGTGTGACATCAAAGGTGACCGGATTGCTATGTCAAATTCTTAAAAAATCATGATTTTCAATTGCTTATACTAAAAAAATATTCTACCGCCACAGAATTGCTGATTTTGACGGATTTCAGTGTTGCGAAACAACTTCCACTGGATATTTGAATTGGAACCAGTTGGTGTGCAGGGATCGGAGAGGCGGATTTCGGTGTTGCTAAACAACTTCCACTGGATATTTCAAGAATTGGAACCAGTTGGTGTGCAGGGATCGGAGTGGCCTTGCAAGGATGACGTTGACCACGACGTTTGTGAACAAGACTACGGTGGCGTTCACGTTGAAGGAGGGCGATGACGGAGTGTACAAGGAGATTTGTTTGCTGGAAGGCGTGAATGCGGAGCATCCGGAGAAGAGCAGGGTGACGCTGGAATTCGATCCCAAGTCGACGTACAAGGAGTACCGGGTGGTGGAGTACCGGGTCACGACAAGCTCGTCGAGATCCGGGCGCGTCGTGGCCCCGGTCAGGATTCTCATCAACTCCGACTACGTCATGGACAACAGCATCATCTACATCGTTCCGAATACCAACAATCCTCACAACTTCGTCATCAAAGGTGACCCCAGGCCTCATGGCCTCCGAGTGTCGGATTTCTGGATCGCCTCCAAAATCTTGAAACTCTTCAAACGGAACTAGCAATCGGATCCACTAAGGTGTCCCACCCGATACCCGCCACATTATGTATATTTACAGGCAATTCATATTAATAAAATTATTTTTCAGTGATGGCCAATAGCACTACAATTCTATTTTAATCCACATGTTATTACATTTTCTGATAAAGTATTGAATTAGTTGTGAATTTTCAAAGTGGTCTGTCTCATTTGTGCCATTACATTGATCATCCCATTTAGTGTGCGTGGTACTAATTCCCGAAGCACACATTATGTGGGAAATTAGTGAGGGCTGAAATTTTTATTGAGTGGCTGAAATCTTCATATCACGCTAATTTTACATCATAATGATATTTAGTATCACTTTCACTAATTTCTCACATGTACTATAAACCCCCTCTCACTAAATGGAATAATCAGGGTCGCTTCACACTATGGCTAAAGGTCGAGAGGCTGTTGATTTACACCAATAGACTACCAATAGACTGCAAGAAATCAAGAATATGGCCTCTTGACCCTTCACACTAAAGGACAAAGTTCAAAGGCCGCCGCCTCCAAAATGCCTACATAGCAACACTTTTTGACCAAGGTGACGAACTCTCGAAGGAAGTTTGGATTGGACAGGAATGGAAACCCAAACTATGGTTGAGAGGTCGTTGATTTTTTCATAAAAAATCAAAGCTATATTTTATTGCCTATTTTCAGCCCATTTCTTTGAACTCTCAACAAAGTTTGATCACTCAATCCCACGGCCTCTCGACTTGGACGGCCATGTGTGAAGCGTACCTCCTATAAGTACCCAAGAAAATAACCAACAGAAATGTTCAAATAGCAAATGAGAATGTTGGTGATGGAGCAAATAGTGATAGAAATGAGGGATTGGAGAAGATAGTAGATATGGGTCAGTGGCAGGTACAGGGTTACCTTAGTGTTCTTCATGATCTATCGACACAATCGCTTCATTACCGACTCACTTTATTGAGGAGCTAGTTGGAAACTCTTCAAACGGAACTAGGAATCTTATCATGAGTGTTCTACCGACTCGCTTCATTGAGGAGCTAGCTGCGCATGATCCCCGGTGACACAGCATGAACACTACAAGGAGAAGGCGTCACTTTTCACTCGGTAGGTGAGTCAAACGACGCCACTTTGCACTCACTGCCCAGGAGCTCAAGACTTGGTGAGTGCGATTCGTCACGTAGGACAAGTGTTTACAGTAAACTTTGACATTGTTATGAGTGAGAAGCGGTGCCTTTGCTAGTAGTGGAAGCTCTCAAGTTTACAACAACCCCATGACCTTCATCGGAGATCTCTGTATTAGTGTTCCTGCATGGTCTGATTACCGTAATGTTTGATGCTTAATTAGACCCTGCATTGTATTAACATAGCTTATAATGTTAATTTAGTATGGCTTCGATTCATATTGAGTTTATTTGTGCAATACAAATGGTGTTAATCTAATGTTCTTGTGATGTTCCATTCTAAACTTGTTATTATCACTCTCCAATATCACATTCCAAGATCTGCAAAAAATTGTTGCCAACGCGATTACCTGTCTCTAGGTTTACCATTGTGTGGTCAATCAAATTATACATTCGTATTGAGTCATTTGACTTTTGATACCAACACAATGTATATATATGTCCTTGTTGTAAGTTTATTAATGGTGTCTCATAATAAATAGTGCTAGATTGTTAAGAATTCTAGCAGTAGCTTAGTTGTAAGTAAACATTGTAACTCCAAATCTTAATAAATACCTGTATTGTACACCCATGTGGTATAGTACCTTAACCAAAGGTGCACCATCCGGGCAAAAATAATATGATTGTGTTTCTTGACAAACATGTTCATCAACAATTGTTGACACTAGGATGAAGGAAAAGAGGTCAATTGTTGATCAAAATAGATTGCATCTACAATGAAGTGGAAAAATTGAAATAGATTGCTATTTGAAAAGTCGACCAATGTTTTTCTACATAATTATAGAGTTCTTCATTGTAGTGTTCTTAAAGTTTTGATTTGGTAGCTTGGTATAAAATAGTTTATTTTAGTAACAATAATATTTGGAAATTTGAAATATTCTAACACAACAAGTTAGGGATTTTTTGTAAGTGAATTTTTCTACACAATATTGAGCAAAAACATGTGCCAATAAGTTCCAACAGGACATCTTTTCAGTTCTTTTAGAAAATTATCAGAACCCCAAAAGTATCTTATTTATGTTTGAATCTAACCTTTGCATAGGGTATGTGGCCGTAGCATCTTGTTACATTGCTACTTGTAGAAAAATAAAATAAATGCATGCGGTGTTGCAAAACCGTAAACAAAAAGTACACTTACACTAATAGAGTTGTGTATCACATATGAAAGATTATAATTAAGAGTTGTGTATCATCTCATATTCTTAGTATATCTAAGTTTATTTGTACAAAATTTTCAAATTGTTATTATACTTGCACTCAAAATCGACCTTATGGATAATTTCTTCACCATACCAAAGTCCCTCCCTTCTAGAGCCCTTGATTTTGTGTTCCTAAGTGACTATGCGCTCTCAAAGTCTTCATCAATCCCAAAGATCTTCATCAATCTCACAAGTGTTCACAAATGATTCTTTGTCTCACAAGTGTTCCTTTTTCGGAGCGAAATGGAGGACGGCATAGTTAGGAAAATTTGATTCTCTGCATTGAAATTGGTATCAATGGGAACGAGAGCAGCCCCATAAGAAAACACTAAAACAGACTTTGGCTACCAACTGACAGTTCCCATTTCCCAATTGTAACACTTACTTGAGCTCCATTCATCTAAAGAAATCGATTTAGATGAACGCCTCATTAGCCGATTGGGTTGCGGTTCTCGTCAATTTGCAGCAATAACGTGTGCTCTTTTCTTGCATTCTTGGGCCCCTGGTCGTAGAGGGCTGGCAAATAGGCTTTGTAGGCAGGGATGTATCTTGAAACAAAATCAGCCACCTGAAAAAGACAACACCAAGTACTGCATAAGAGATGCAAAAAACGGAAAATGTGATAATAAGGACACGTGAAACGAGAAGGTATTGGAGCAGAATTGAACACAGGTGGTTAAGAATAAAAAGATAAGGACTTCAAAACTAGAGACTAAATAACTCTCTGAGTTATATGGCATTTAATAAGGAGCAATAAGTATCTATCTACAGAGATAATTGATGACCTTGCTGCAGGAAAAACACATAATGCAGGTAGTTTTGATCATGAAAAATCCTAGAATGATCACAAAACTAAGCCCTGCAAGGCGTCAGTGGTGCAATTGAAAGGGCCTAGACTTTACCTGCTCATCTGTCATTCCTGTCCTTCCATCCGCTCTCATTGCGATTTCCGCCTGGACAACATTCAAAATTTAGCCAGACCTCAATCAGACTGCAAACTTCTAGAGAGTTACGGAATACTGGGGAGTACTCCATCTTCATATTCTCTTTGCAAGAAATTATGAACTTCACAGTGTTGAGATCAGGTTAGTGTTGCAGAGCCCAGTTATCGCATCTCTACCTTATCAAGTGCATGAACTTGCCCAACTAGAAACCCTACATTCCTAAACTCCCATAGAAAAGTACCTCCAGCGCATAAGGGTGGAGAGACTCCTAATTCTTCCCGTTAGACCTTAAGATAAGTACCGGGAGCATAGCCTTTCAACCATGCAAGAATGGATGTGACCATATTAACAGGCATCTATTACCTGTAAACGCCATCGGAATACCCAATTAGGGTCATCGACTTCGATGACGACCCATGAGTCGATCAGTTTGTGCCAAGCATCATAGTATGCTTCCAAATTCCTGTTCACGGGTGCAAGCTGCACAACACTTACACATCAGATCACAGCCCTGAAGAGAAATGCGACGTAGCTTACTAACATTTGAAAACATCCAACTCAGCTTCAACTTGTAAAAGCAAAAAACCACTTGCATACCTGAGGATCAACAGCAGTAACTACAGATTCTTCTTGAGGTTCAAATCCCAGCATCCAGCCTTCAAAAAGCACCACCTGTTCAAACCCGATCTTAGAACCCTCGACATACTGTATTCATGCTACTCGGTCAGTCTAATATGGAACCAGAGATGTGTAAAGCCCTATGCGAATTTGAGGAAGGAAAAGACTCTACCTTCACTGGGCCCTCAATCTTTGTCCATTGTGATGGATCTGCGCGGTCACCTAAACCAGCATTTGCAGACTGCAACATCAAAAGGGCGTTTTGTTAGAGTTCATCCACCAGAACTTGCATGTTTAGTGACCCATACAATTGGCTCTGTTCACAAGAGATCCGACGTCCGCATCATTGAGGCTCCATAAAGTGCAAGAGAGCCCCGGCATACATTTTGTAGAGGAATATACGAGAGTAAAGAAGAATACCTTGTCATACCGTGGGAGCTTGAATTCTTTCCCTGCGAAACCCCAGAGAACAGACCCTTTGAGAAACACGAATGACAGGCACTAATGTACAGATAAGCTTCTTAGTGAAATGCCTAGAACTATAGTGAGGTCAGCTACATCAACGAACAACAGTTCTCAGTATGCCACAAGCAGACAACCTCAAAAACTTTTCACAAGCATGTGAGATTTTGATATGCTGAAGAAAGTTTTCAGAAGAAAATGGGCATTGGAATCAGAGTAGAAGACATTAAAACATGTGCTGAATGGGAAGAGCTAGGGTTTGAACCAGGCGGGTGGAGGCGAACCACTGGTTGTGAGTGACCGCAAAGCTTTTAAAGTCTCAGTTCCAAGCTGCAAATCATGACTCCCCGCATTACCCCGCATCTGATTGCACCCAAACAATCACTCCGTTAGGGCACAATGTGCTATCGGAACATATTCCAAACAACTGAATGTCAAAGTGGCGAAAGCAATGAGGTAGAAATTGATCACATTATACTAGTAGAAAAATCCCCCAAGAGGATTCTAGAAAACCTAGCCGCACTAAACCATGCCAATTGTAACGCCATTTAAGGCAGTGTCTAACGCAAATCCTGCCAATTGTAATGCGGTTTTCTAGAATACCTCAAAAAGAGGTGGATTCTCTACTACACTAAATGGGCTATTTTGTGTCTAGCGAGAATTGATTCTTTCACCACAATTCGTTCAAAGGTGAGGAGAAATAGTGACCCTACACTACATAGGAGTTTGCCGCTTGTCATTCCCACTTTCATTGAGAGTGCCATGTTCCTTCCAGGTGATGAGAGTGACATGAGGTGGCATGCCATGTTTATTATAAAGTTGTTGTATGTCATTGGAACACTACATCCATTTTTTTCTTATATATCTCCAAAAACTCAAATAGTGTCCATGTTGAGAAATAGTGTCCCAGACACTAAATAGCCCATTTAGTGTAGTAATTGTACAACAACCAAGACCTGATGATCAGTAAGAGACAAAAGTTACCTCCAGAAGCCTATTTCCGGGATTGTTTGCTGAGAGCTTTTTCTGCAACATGCAGAGCGAACATAAAGAATGGCATCAGAGTCACGAAGCAACGCCGAATATCCCAGTTGAACTATCCCTCAACTAGTCCACATAGCACCTACACAAATCTCTCCCAATCCAACTGCACACAGCATCGGCAGGGGGAGTGTGAAGGAAGCAATACCAGTTCCGATGCTGTGAGGTAGAAGTCGTCAATTGAAATAGAGGCAGCTCGACTGTATGCAAAACCCTCCCAACACAGTTCAAACACTCCATACTGTACCCCAAGAAAACCTCCAAAGATTGAGAAGAGCAATTTAGGTCAAGAGGAATAGTGATTCACCTGCCAATAGAGTTGAACAGGTACTCAAGGGAGTAAACGATGGTTGTTTTGCCGCAGCCCTGCGGAGCGCTAATGCCAATCTGTCAACAAACCAGAGAAACCAGTGATCAGAATCCATTGATTGCTCTTGTTATACCTGTCAAAGCCCAAAGAGAGGAGGAGAAACATGGACCCCTAAAGGACCACGATATCATGGTTTTAAAACGACCATTTTGATTGATCATATTGTACAAAATTTGATTCAGACAGGGACAAAGTTCATATCATCAGGATCAGTGAAAAACATTGAAAAAAAACAGAAAATTGAACAAAAGAAAGTCCTCACATGACCCACTCAAAAGTGCTGAAAATTTTACCACCAAAGGGGGCACTTCTTCGCCTTCCTTGAACTTGGAAGTGTGAAGCTCCAGCTCCCGCTGGCACCAAAGAAACACGGGCACATAGTAATGATAGATACGGACTTTCTCAGAGTGAGAGAGGCCGAATTCATCGAATCGCAGTTGGCGTGACAGCTTGACTCCGAGCGCCAGCCACTCGTCAATCTTCTGTGCAACTGTTTCTTGGGAAAACCCTATTTTCTTCAACAAAGGCCCACTGGAGAAGGAAGAGCTTGGAGTCAACGAAGCTAAACCTATAAACAAGATGTACACCATTTGTGCTTGCTATACTAATGAATGATAAGTAACAAAAATAACTTACATTGAGCTATCAATAGGGGGTTTCACACCTCTTTCTTCCCATTCTCAATCTTCAGAGAATACGTACGTGGCACTTTCTCCTTCAATTGTGAAGGATCCATTCTCTGAAGATTGAGAAGTTTTGTTCTCCTCTAGAAGTGAAGAATGGGCGTGAAGATTGAGAAACCGTGGAGAAGATTAAGAAGTCGTGTCCATTCTCATTCTTCACACAGTCGCAAGGGGAGTCACACCTTCTTCATGGAGAATGGCCACGATTGGCTCCACGTTTCTCTCCCAAGGTTCTCAATCTCCAAAGAATCAAAGTTCTCGGAAGAGGAGTGACAACCCCTAATCTTTTATAACATGGAAAATGGAAACGATGATTCCAAGCCCTAAGTTAGTTACCTGCTAATGAATTCGTACAAGTCCAGCAAGGGGAATGCCGGAGGTTCTTGTTGTTCAGCTTTGACGGTCTCCGCCGGGACTTTCTTTACAACCTCCCCTGCCAATCGGACCTCCCCCACGCACATGCGCATCACGTCCCGCCTGCGCTGCGGAACGGCCACGAGTCTCCCGGTCATGGAGCTCACTAATTCAAGCCTCCTCTTCCCCTTGACTGTCGCGGATCCTTTCATCGCCTTTGAAGGCGCCAAGGGCGTGGTCGCCATGGACAACGCACTCGACACAGCAGCTTCCATTCTGCTCACGAATCTTCACCAATTCGAAGGCCCTCAATTCCCCTCAATGCCACAATCGGTAAAGTCCAATTCACAATCAGCTTGCCCTAATTATAAGACTGAAATTGCACAGAATGGCAGAACCGTAACGTACGAACTCAGTAGATTCATCAACAGTAAGTTCGCAGAAAGCGAAACAAGACGCGGACGGACTCAAAAGCTCGAAATCGAAAATGCGGGTGGGGAGGCAAGAATCAGGAGATTGGTATTGTATTTTATCTTCATCTTTTTGTGGTGCTGCAAATTCAAGCAGGTTGATTCGCCGGAGTGATTGGGAATGTTGCAGGCCTTGACGTGACGATGACGATGCGACGGGTACCAGAGAAGAAGCCCACACAACCGGATAGTGTCTGCAGTGCGCGGCAACCTGCGGCAGTCCGCGGCAGTCCGCGGCAGTCCTGACGGTTTTGGAGTGGTAAGGTACGTGCACCCAAAATCGCCCCTGTCCAAAAATTGTCAAGCATAGACACTTGTTTACAATGTAGATGTTTATTGACCCCTAAACATACCAGGGTGTCCCTGGAAATTTGAGAAAAATCATCATAAACTCCCATTTAGAAGAATATTTTGGAATTGATATACAAATGAAAGTTCTAGATTTTGAATTTTAGATTCCATCCGTACGGTTTGATTCACTAATACTATCACCAATATTTAATTATCAATTTTGAAAGTTCAAATTAAAAATTCCTTCTAAATTCGATTACAAACAGAATTTTAATATTTTTTGAGTAAAATTTGTTGGAATGAGTTTGAAATGAGATACTCTTAAACGTGGTGATTCTTTGAAATTTTTGTGTGCCTTAAATCTATGACCTCGTTTTTGCAAGGCCACTTTTGAACTACAGTCAATGCAATTTTGGCTTGGTCAACGACTTGACATACTTCTACATTTGTAATTTTAGAAAAATATGTAATCAAGTATGATTAAATCCAACCGTTAGATAGGACAACAACTTGGTGAAGAATCTCCAAAAAATTGGATGACTTTCATTCAAGCATTGATGAGAACGTGGGGTGCGTTTGAATCTATTAGTCGTTCAGTTTCTGGACGCTGTTACGTTTAGGGGTTAACCTCTAAACGCCGCCGCGACCAAAAAATGGCTTATGTTTGAAGTCAATTGTTCAATTTCAACTGCTGCGTGGATGATTTCCATCCAATTCTTTATGTGAAGGGATTTGCTTGGTGATGCCACCCCTTCAAGTTAAATTCAAATCATTCAAGCTATTTTTAGATTTTACATGGGGTCCCAACTACAAAAAGAGTCGTAAAAACGGTTCATTGTGAAGTGTATTTTGAATTTTTTTGCTTGTTCTACTTAAACTAAATTTAGGCCATGAAAATGAGTTCCATTGCATCTGAGCTTAACCCTTAAACGTCAAGAGGCCCTAGGCGGGGCAACCCGGAAGGCATCTAAATTTTAGGAGAAAAAAAAAAACACGAAAAAAATGAAAAACCGACTCTGCTGGCCACTGCTGGCCAGCACTGTAGCACTGCGGCACTTTTCAAAAAACGACCTCAGCTGCCCCAACCTCAACTCCTGCTCATTTTGATAACTTTGATTGCTTGCCAATGTTTCCACAATCTCCCAAATGAGGCACAAATTTGGAATCTAGATCGCTTTTTCAGTAGTTTTCCAACGCACCAATCCTCGCTTGATTTGGTTGAGAAAATCCACTTTTTTCTTCATTATTCTCTCATAAATAAGCCCATGGGGTTTACTTTGACGTTTAAGGGTTAACTGACAAAATGAAGCTTGCCAAATCTAGTTTCTACTCCACTTTGAATTTTCGGAAAAATTAGAAAATTGAGTGTTTTATTGTAGTTACAAGTTCGGTAGGTATTACCAAGGTGTAGCAAAAAAAATTAAATTTAGATACACGGATATTTTCATTAACTAAACTTTTCTTCATTGTAATTTACACCTTTAGTAAAAAAATTGGAATTTTCTAATACATTTTGTAATTGATATGAATTTTCTTTACAATCACTTCAAAAAACCATAGTAATTTCAAATTTTCACAAAAATTTATGAAAAATTTATGATTTGTAGTAGACATGTGGCTTCATCTACTAAAAATATAAAGTTGAATTCTTGTATTATTTTTAGTCTCAAAATTGAGTGTGGCAGATAAAGCATGATTCCATGGTCATAGGCCCAACCTTTAGGGGTTAACCCATGAACGTCCCATGGATATAGTATATACGATTCCGTATAATTGCCATTATTACCAACAAGAAGCTTTGAATTGGGATATTGATAGCTCATTATAACCACACTTATCTAAATTCCAACTTCTCTTTTGAACTCAAACTTTTTAAAGAAGTGGATCCATTCCAAATACAACCAAAATACACCATATTCTATTTGCCGCAAAGGCATGTTCTGACGTTTAGAGATTAAGGTAGAGATACCCATAACGGATAGCTTTCTAGCCTACGTGCAGTAGGAGTAGAAGATGAATAGTATTTTTCCTTTATAGGAAAATAGAAATCATGAAGGATGCAATTTTTTCCATAGTTTTATTTTAAAATTGAAATTTCTACAAATTTTTCAAGCGAAAAGTTAGTCATCACGCAAAACTGATAACTAGACTATTAATTGTTTCAGAACATTCTACCTTATGGGGATATACAACATTTGTATAGCAAAACCTAGCCTAGGGTCAATTCAGTATATACACTTTGAAAATTCATTACTTATTGTATTTTGTGCCAAAATAATGAGTTACATAAAGTGTAAAGAAAAAATCCAGATTATTTTTAACTTTTCTTTTGCTTTTGTACAATCTTTTAACTTTTTCCTCAAGGGCTCATGAAGATGATCAAATAAGGTGACCACATTTGCAAATTAAACCAACTCTTATAGATTCTTGTCTAAATTGTATATAGTAGTCTTGAGATGATTTTGGATACACCTACAATGAACATTTCAAATATGGTGTAAAAAAAATACATGTTAAGAGAATATACAAATCAACAAATTAAAACTAAGATAGTTTAATTATAGGAATTATACTCAAATGCTTATTTATGCACCTAGCGTGGTTATCTCACATACATTGGAATTCTCTTTCATTTGCCAATAAGCCTAAATTAAAATAAATCTTGTTTAATAATAATAATTGTATATAATAATTGTATTTAGTTGTTAACACCTATAGAACCACAACTATGTTTCTCTCCAATCACTCCAAAGCTGCCTAAAAGTACCCCTTCTCATAAAAGGGCAAATATTTTTTGATCCAAAACCTTTTTGATCAATTCAACCGTAGGATATTTCAACCAACTTGAATTTATTAGCACCTACAAATTTCAAACCGTTCAAGGTTCCTCAATAGTAAGATTATAAGCTACAAAGTTGGTTGCACTTTGTTTTTTGGCCTGCTACTCCGAGTTTGAAACTTTTTGAAAGTGCCCACAATACAAATTTTAGTCTCAAATTTGGTAAAATGAATTTGGCAATTGTGTATATGGAGTGTTATCTCATTGTGTACAAAAATTTAGATGCATAGCTCATTGTATAAAAAAAATTAGGAGTTGCCCACAGTTAGGTTTTTCACCTTTTGCATGATTGTATCTTTTGATCTATACATTACAAATAATAGAGTCACCACAAAAATCTCAAAAATTGAGGATCATTACTCTTTCCACACTTAGTTGACCGAACTTGGAAAATCCTTGGTCCTTTAGGGGTTAAAAAGGATGATTTTGAATGCAAATACTTTAGTTACATTGCACCCTTTCAAAACAACACCAATTACAAAAATTTGTAGTAAGTAGCAAACATATCTTGTGGGATCTAACTCTTTTAGAATGCAATTACTTCAAAAGGAGAAGTATAAAACTCAAGAGGCTAAGACTTTAAATTCAATTGTTTAAATCCAAGAGAGCAAATCTTCACCCCTAATTCAGTGTGGCACATGATACGACATATGGTATGTATCTTTAATTCTATGGAATTAAATCTTCAAAATAAGTAAACAATAAAAGAAAATAGGGAGAATATTTAAACTGTAAGGAAAAGGTCGGATTTTTTTATCTTTTGTTTACCCTTTGAAGGTCAAGTTGTATTTCCCTCTTTGTGTGAATCTTTCACCCTTAGAGGGTCAAGTTGTATTTCCCTCTTTGTGTGAATCTTTCACCCTTAGAGGTAGTGTTTATCCTCACTTATATCATATTTTAAACTCCTTTAACCGAAGAGTTTTAAATTTATACCCTACCTTTCCATCAACCTTGGTATGAATGTACCTTTACTTCCAATTTAAGTTGGGACAAATGAATCATTCATGTGAAAAACATTCCCTAAAGAATCACCAAAAGTCAACTTCCATGGGTTTGAGAAGTAAGCAAGAGGAGGAGAAAAGTGGTATTACATTTTATCTCTGATACCTTGCTATGAAGTGGTCCACACTACCATCAACTTGACGTTTTGATTGAAATGAAACATGAACAAATTTGAGTGGTTAGGGAAAAGATGCCATAAAGTCTTGAGCTTCAGAACCCTTCTTACATCATGACATCTTGTACACTTTTTTCTCAAAAGCTCACTTGAAATGTGGAACTTGATCCCCAAAGTCCCTAAAAACTTGTCTTTTAGTGAGAAACTTCAACCATTGAAATTGACCAAAGTGAATGTGATCATGTGAGTAGTTCACTCATATATGGCAGTTCAAAACCATTCAGAAATTCTTTCTTTACAAGTTTGTTTTTGCAAAACAGACAGATAACATTAGGAGGGCAATTGAGGATCCATGGACACCACCGCAGATACAGCATCTGTCATGCTTTCTGGAAGAGCATTTCACACCAAAATCGTCACATCAAAAGACACCTTCAAGAATTACATTTTTCAAAAGAAACCGCAATCTACTTCTAGTATCCATAAGCACAGGTGACCAATCCAATTTCTAATACTTTCTCTTGAAGACCATTAGAAGCAACTCCTCAAATATTCACCACTAAATTTGAATATTATATAACTGCAGCACTGCACGCACCCTTTCCACAATACTTCCGCCGTGTTGCCAACCTAGTCTATTGTAGTTTATAAAACACTTAATGGTTCATGCACGTTCTACATGATGGTTGGACTTGGAAAATATTATTGTGGTTCTGGCATGGGTCAACTTAGTATAACAACTATTTTTTTATCATAACAACTATAACAATTATTTTTTATCATAACACTATAACAACTAGTTTTGTAAACCAAGCTTCGTCAACAGACGGCCAAAAACCCCATTGTCTTCAGCCCGCTTCGTCGTCCTGGGTATGCGTATCAGGTCAAATTTTTGATCAACCCTCATTTCCCCATACTCAACAGCATCGTCAGCTGAAATGATCAACTGTACGTTGCTCTGTGACTCTGCAACAATCCAATATTCCCGGTACGTTGTGTTTGTATTTACTGTAATATCATATTTACCGTCATTTTTCCTTAGATCTGCAAGCTTGGAAAACACACCAGCATTTCCTACTTTCAAAACAAGGTCGACATCCGAATTGTTTACCACTCTCGTCTTGACAAGCACCATCACGCAGGGATTGTGCCAACCCTTTCTCCAAAAGAGGTGTTTGTAAGATTAGGACTCCCTGATGCACCAATACCTGCTGAACAAGACATCACATCGCCTTGTAAGTCACAAATAAGGAAGTTCCAAAAACTCATGTCACAAATTACATGTTAATGAAACCATTTTGACCAACCCCAAAATCTTTTCAAATTGAATACTAAACTTTCTAATCAAACTTCTTTCCTACGAAAAAGAAGATATTCAATTTGATGAAAAGTGAACTGAGGGGAAAAACAATCCTACATGATGATTACACATCATTAGAAAACTCACCAGTCGATTAATAATATTTGACGCACATTATCACGCTGAGAACGTAAGCAAAGCCACTTCCTATCAAAAACAAGTACACGAGAATTATAGTTTTCATGCGTTTGGCGTTCTCAAGTTCCTTTTCAAGCAGGGCTCGTCTTCTAACCACTCCTTCGTCGTGTTGTTTCTTCAACTTCCACCTTTCTGCCTCAGAGGGATTGGAATAATTCACACCATGAGCACTTGTAGAGGCACCGGAAGAATTTTCATCTTTGGGAGGATCCTTCACACCAGAGGGATCTACAGGAGGTTGAAAGGAAAAATCTTTGCCTTGTCGTTGTATTTCGTTAATATAGTAAAGGAGTGCCTGCAAATATACCAACCATCGTTGTAATGAGGAAGCTATGATACGACTATATCTATTCTCAAGACTTCCACTAATTGTGTATGACTTGGACTACAATACAAGGTACATGATTCATACCTTAATTGATACTGCATCTCCGTTAGAACGTTCTTGTATATCAAGGAGATCGGTGAACTTAAGAGAAACCCCAAAGATAGTGCCCACAGTTGCAGCCACTGACAGAGCCATTGGAATATAACGAAATCTACAAGCTATTGATAACTGTGTAACACCTTGAAATAACACTCCTTGAAAGACGCTAAAAAACCCTATCAACTGGTACATATCACTCTTCATGTCTTTGATGTCTCCATTCTTACCATCCTGTCGGTTTTTAAGCTCTTTATATTGAGCTCTCCAAGTTTCCAAAGCAAATTTCACTTTTTTAATATGAGCCTCCTCTTTAGAAGCAGCTTTCCACACCTCAAGAGTCCACAATTTCTCAACAAGCCTTAAGTTCAAATCTTCCATCTTCAAAAGTTGAACTCACAAACTAGCGAATATCACCTCTATAAATGCCACTCAACATAATACTTGTCGATGAACGATGCCTTCCTACATTCATCACCTCACTATATAAATTGAGCCCACACCTCGATTCACATGAAGGCTTGTGAAGGAATTTCGATGCGACATACATCCTACACAGTATAAAAACATGTACAAGTAAGCGTCGACACTGGATGTACAAGCTTCTATAAGTATTCCGATAGTTTCACACCGTACCAAACAAAATCTGAATGTTAATATCTTCTGAAGCGTACTCAACAACGTAGGAAAGATAAGCAACATACTGTAAGTCAAAATTTCTACAGACTAGAAGGTTCAGATGTTGACAGCGTGCCCAAACACAATTCAGAACGTCCAAACTAAAAAACCTCAGCCAACAACTATTCAAATGCAATTGTCAACCTCAAATATTGAATCAAGATGCATCTTCACTACTAGAATTCATTTTCATTGCCGCAAGAAGTCTGGTATGCTTATTAGTTTATTACATCTCTTCATTTTAAGCGCTTAAGTGCTGCACAGTCCTACAGAGTTCTTTGATACAATTAGCCTATAAGGTGCAAATCAGCATGCAAAACAAGTTTCTGGAATCGTACCAGTGGTCCTAAGAGGAGATATTTCAGTACGAGATATCCATGTCATTTTCTATACTCTAACATTATGCTAAAGATTTTTCAATCACATAATACGTGATTAGTGCAAAACAAATCCATAAAAATTGGCACGATTTTGATACGAAATCGAACCATAAACCTTATTCTCAAAGAATTGGTTTCGAATGACATACCAGTGGTGAACAACAGACATATCAGCACCAGCCTAAAGCACACAAAGATTAACTCTGGAATCCACAAGATATCACAAGCGAACTACGCTACCTAAAATTCTCCACAATGTCCCTGATACGACAGCCCCACTAAAACATGAACCATCCAGAACACAAAGAATATGATAGAACGATTCCCTCAAATCTGACAAGCAGATTAGAAACCTCTCAAACCCTACCTCTTTCTGGAGTAGCGTTATGAAAATTTCGCAAAGTTCAGGGCCGTAATATCCCTAATGTCGCGATCATCCTCACTTAACATGACAGATATTTTGTTACTACCACGGACATAGTTCAAAGGTTGTTTTACTTAAACTGATCCAAGCCATGTGAATCTCTTTGAGTTACTAAACCAATACACATGTAAATTATCAAGAAACAAAGCTTCTCAAAAGGCAGGGGAGGCACGCGCTTAAGAAAGAGTATGTACATAGATAAGTAACATAGCGATGCCGTGACTAAAATCGCTTCATCATCTTGTTGCAGTTTAGAATTCTGAACACTCACGATTCTCACTTGCTCTAATATGGAATACTCTCTACTGGTGTCTACTCTAACCCCGCAACCAAAATTCAAACCGGTACTGCGAGACTCGAAGTTTCTGCGTATGGAAATTTTTCCAAAAAGAACTCTGTTATTTCCAGACAACTTTGCCTTCCGCAGAAACTTAAACTCTGCCTGCGGGAGGCAGACATCTAACAGCGTTACAAATTGGAGACACCGAATCCAAATGCTCTTGGGAACTTGAACGCTACTATGTACAGGAATAAAAAGAAGAAACGTTACGAGTTGGGATGAGGAAAGAGGAAAATGGAATTTCAATTCTAACCTCGATCGACCATGGCGCGCGTGTGTTCACCAAGCTCACCGCAGCATCTCTGAAATCGGTGCAATAGCACCTAATTCAACTAAGATGGTGGCTGGGGAGCAACCTGTGAAGCCCTCGAAGTGAAACCCTGGCATGGCATTACGTGCACGCCATCGGAGCGGAAATTTAAGCGGAAAACGAAGGATCTGAGCAAGCTGTGCTGCCGGGGTAGAGACGACGATGAGGACCAGCTCGACCGTTCATCTCCATCCAAGATCGACGGCCCGGCCTTGAGTGGGTCCTTCACTGTCAGTACACTGTCGGTATACTGTGGGTGGATGGGTGTATTCATCCATTTTGGACAAATTCTCGTATGTTTGAACAATGTTTCATCTATTTGAACAAGTTTTCATCAAATTTGGATGAATTTTACCACAATATTTTGGAAAAATAATTATTAGTGTAGCCTTTCAAAAAGATCGTGGGCCACAGTATATGGTGATTTGAGTGTACCGGCACTAGTAAGAACTTCGGCCTATTTCATAGCCGGCTGGTGTGAATAAAATGTATGAAGGCTCCAATTGAATCGTATTAAGTCATCAGTTTTAGGTTCCTTGGAAATCACAATTGGTTGGTTTTTGGTTCCTTGGGTGGTGATTGTTGAGTACACCTACAAGAGCAGAATGGAGAGTGGGTAGTTATAGCCAATCCTTTTTAAATTACCAAATGATTATTTTCACCAAAAGTTAAGGGATGAAGTATTTGTGTCTCAATTTTTTTCAAGCATTAAAATATATTTATTTCAATGTTAGCCTCACTTTTGTTTGACATGTTTGAATCAAAGGTGTTTCATAAGGCAATTTAATTCCTTCTAGGGCTAAGGGGTTTTTAAAAATTTGAGTATTTATGCAAAATTTACATTCTTTTTAATTTTTTATTCTTAGAGATATTTTATTCCTTCATCTTATCCCCCTCATCATCCTTTAGCTGCCCCTAAGTTATCTCTATTATAACCCTCTTTGGTGCAAATCTAAAATATTTTATTATATTTTATTATATTTTATTCTTCCATTCATCACTCAGTGCAAATGGCCCTCAATGAGTCTCCAACACCTAAGTATGTAAATTAATAAAATATTTGGTTATTTGTATCTAGAATAATGAAATCTTCATTTTATTTGTATCTGGATCATAGAATCTTCCTTTTATTTGTGCCATAAACACATATGATTTACATGGAATGGGAATATAGTACAAATATTTGAAAAGTCATGCTATATTTTGGTTTGTGACTTTTTAATTCCTCTTTGTTTAGCCCAAATTGAACACATGTCAATTCTTTTTGAAAATGGCATTTGATTTCTTGTACAATTTTTTGTTTTTTTAGAATGACAAAAAACTTGTAGTTGTACTCAATTCATTGACGATGAATTGGATTCATTTCCCGGTTGGGGTTTTGGTCTCATCCATACAATTCAAAGATTAAATAAAGAATCCAATTTATTTTTTTCACTTTAAGGGTTGCATAGTATGTTGATCCCTAGTTGTTTTAATAGATTGTTTTTTGTTCAAAGTCAAAGACTTGGACAATGACTTCAATTCCATTCGTTGCATTCTTCCAAAATTAGGTGAGAAAGAAAAAAATACCAACAAATCTCGGGAAGGTCACTTCCAAATATTACATAACAACGTGCAAATAAAGATAGGATCCAAATAAATCTTTGAAAGTAAATTTTATAAATGATTTATACTAATATAGGATGTTCAAAATTGATTGCAAGAATTAAAATGAGAATATTCTCAAATTTACTAATTATAATAATTATTACTTTTTAATTTAAGGATAATTTTAAATACCCTTTGTTCATACGTGATACTCAAAAGATACAAAGAGTGACCTCCCCAAGCAACAAATATACCATACCTATTCAAATATCTACAATATACTAGCTATGTTTTTCATAACATGAGAAATTTTTACTAATATGTGAGCAATGTTTGGAAATTGTATTGTAATTGTATGGAATTTGAAACAACTAGTACCATATAAAGCTCAATATTTAGGCTAAAAAAATAACTACTTTTTCTTCAAATTTTATCATATGACATTCTTACATTGGTTGACACATACTTGAATTTTATATGACGATTATATTCCAACATTAGAGAAGATGAAATAGAGAGCCCTCTAGTGTAAAGTATTTTATAATAATCATAACACTACCGTAGTACCTTAGCAGGGTCGCCACCCCGCAAACAAATATTTACTATTTTTTTGGAAAATAAGGTTTGTCCACTAGAAATACATTTTCTTAGTTCTTATTTTTGAGCAAAAAATGATTAAAAATGGCCCAAAATGGCTTAGAAATAGCAAAACATAGCTAAAAATAATTTATTCTATTTTTGTTTTCTTGTCCTCATAATTTCCGATTTTTTATGAATTTTTTTGGAATTTTTTTGGCAAACCTGCTAAGGTATTACAACAATCTAAAAACCTTTGTGAATAAAGAGTTCATTGGGGTACTATAGTTTGAAAACCATTGTGAATAAAGAGAGTCTCTTGGGGATAGTTTGTCTAT
Source organism: Pohlia nutans (assembly GCA_022496805.1). NCBI lineage: Eukaryota > Viridiplantae > Streptophyta > Bryopsida > Bryales > Mniaceae > Pohlia > Pohlia nutans. The sequence goes on along the minus strand of CM040089.1, from coordinate 29,235,842 downwards.
GAGGCATGGATGTGGCGTGGTTATTTCATATCAGATCGATCCATTGTAAAATGTGCAAGAATTTTGAATATATAGGGATTATGCACAGAAGACATTCTGGTTGTGAAGGTGGAGATACAGAAATTGAGGCTCTTGCAGTGCTGAATGACAAACTGGATTTTGCCTCCAAAACCGTTTTGATTGTTGGGAATCTTTGCACCAAATCCATGAACATCACATGATCCAATTTCATTGAGCACCGTATACACACTACACACAGGAAATTACATGCACTAACTGTATACCGGTATGGAATTTTTACGGCTCATCAGTTCAATTCTGATGTCGTTTTTTCTTGATCAAACACTACGGCACAACTGAAATGAAAAAGTCATTATACATATGTTTGATGCATATTTGTGTCCACATAGTGTAGTTAGTAGAACTACCTCCAACACACTCTATTTTATTGACTCTGCCCAACCAGGGCAGAGACTACAGAAACGCATCGTTTTCAAGGAGTTACATGGCTGAAGAGTATAAACAAACCATAAAAGTAAATCTAGGGTAAATACTAAGGCAGAGACTACGCGACTAGCCGCTTGTTCATGTTGGTCTTGGGACTAAAATTATTCTTCTGCTATGATACTTACCAAAAACAACCCCTGCAAATTCTGGACTAAAATGAACAAATCTGAACATGAAAACCTAAGACCAATTTTAGCTGCATCTATAATCAACCCTTTGAAAATTCGTACTTTATCCAAACAGTTTCCCAAACATACATGCTAAGACAAGTTGGAATCGTCCTTCAATTGCCAACAAGACTCGACTGAAATGCTAAGGGCATCCACCCGCCTTTGGGACCCTGCCAAGCCAGCTACATCCATTAACGAGTCCCAACCCCACTGCGACGCACCAAACATTAGCGCGGACCCGTCCAAAGTCCAAACATCAGCGCGGACGCGGACCTGTCCAGAGTCCAAACATCAACACAGACTTGTCCAAAGTTCAAACACCAACAATTTATAGCAGATGCAGCACAAGAGAATGAGATGCAGGTGTGATCCTCTTTACAAAGCACACATTGTTGCCTTTGTACTGATTTCTGGACACGACTAGGGAGTTGAGAACCACGACAATCTGCCAGCCCTCATTTATGTTGTCCCTCAATTCTACCGTCCCCTGTGGAAAATTGCTTCACAATGGCCTCATCAGGCGTGCTCTCACAACAGCCTTCCGTGTTGTGCGCCTTTGTTGCAGAGGGCCGTGGATGCTCTAACAATAGGAACCATACGTGAACTGCTTTTTTGGATGTTTGTAAGTGTACATACAAAGTTTCTGTACATTCATGAGTTGCAGTGAATTTGTCAACAGAGAAGCACACCAGTGGCGACCAAAACGGCAGTTCCTCGCAACGCAACGCATTTGGACGCTGTGTGGACGAAGAGCTCCAGCACGCCACCTCGCTTGGACGCCTGGTACGCCACCAGCGCTTCCTTGGCGAGCTTGCGCGCCCACAACGACGCCAGCGCGCAGTGCGCCGTCCCGCACACAGGATCCTCCGGAATTCCCCAGTTGGGGGCGAACACACGGGACACAAAATCAAATCCCGACCCCGCGCTCCCCTTCCCCGTCACCACCAACTCCCCATGCCCTGCCAAAATCTCCTCAAAGCACGGCTCCAGCGTCTCCACTTGCTTTGCACTTGCCAGCTCCACTATCATTCTCCCCCGGCTCGTCTCGTACGTGGCCATCACCTTGTAATATTAAGAAAGACAATGTGCACAAATGGTAAATAATGGTTACTGTGTAACTTGCCACCCAACCATAGAAGTGAGATCTTGTTTGTTAAACGTTATCTCCTTCACCCACCAAGCCACACTTATAGTCCAAGTACTATTTGTCTACATACTTAGAATATATACATCCTAACTAGTCTACTAGTTTGGTGTTCTAACTAACTTGGAGTTATAGACGCTTGGTCTACCGTACTCTTAGGTCAGTTTCAACACTAGTGTGTCGAAATAGTTTAATTCAGAGTGTACGAAATGCCATTTCTAAATTTTGGAAATACTCCTTTGTCCCATATTAAGCTTCATGTACCCTAAAAACAAAAGACATAACTCCTCCAATGGTGTGGACCCTAAGCACAATGGTGTGGACCCTGAGCCAGTAGGAATAGTAGTTTGAGCAAACATGAAGCTTGTAATGGGACAAATTGACAAGGGAATCAGGAAGCTTAATATAGAACAGAGGGAGTATTGATTATGTCGTTTTAGATTTCACAAAGAACTAAAGACATTCAAATAACTTTTTCTTTGTTATTCGGATATTGGTCTACAAGTTTATCAAAATTTGAACATGTTTCAAATTTTTCTTAATTATTTACGAAACTGACTTGTACACGGGTACGGTATCAGTTCCATCACAAGTAACTTAATAACCATGTGAGCAACTTCATTCCAACATACCTCGCACCCTTGCAATGTTCGAGGTAGGGTTAGGGTTACGTCCATGTCCGTTGCGGGGGCTGTCTCCTCCAGTGGTAAGGTGAGCTCCATCCACTCCTCGTTGTCCTTCGTCACTGTAATCGTGGTTGCCGGAGCGTGGAAGACGACGGAGGAGTCTGGCGCTAAGTTTGATCTGAACATTAGGTATGCGGATGCTAAGGTCGCGTGGCCGCACAATGCAACCTCGTCCGTAGGCGTGAAGTATCGGACGTTGAATTCGCTTGCATTCTGCCCGGCCACCAGGAAGGCCGCCATGGGAGCGTTGAACTCCGCGGCCACATTTTGCATCCATTCTTTACTTCTGGCCATGGGCAACAGACACACTACGGCCGGGTTTCCTTTGAACGGCTCCCCCGTGAACGCGTCCAGCTGCGCGTAATCCACGAGCTTTGCAGATGCTTCTAGGGCTCGCGACAGAGGGAACAAACATGCCGCCATAGCTAAGCCCGATCAACACAACGAATTAGCCTCTTGTAAAATTAGCAGCAATTCTCTTCGTTCAGCATCACTGCGCCCCGCATTACAAAACCCAAATCGAGTTCCATGTTTTTCTTAACAGTTTTGAGTAGGTTCTATTTGGACTTCCTCTTTGTTTTTTATGATCAACAGATGCAATAATCTTTACTACGGTAATTCTGGTGATATAAATTTTGTTCCCATTTGAATTATCTTTTTCACAATATGATCAATTGAATTTGTCATTTTAAAACTCGGATTCCTTGGTTCTTTAGGGGTTAACTCATCCTGCACTATGTAGTTTCATTACAGCGAAGAGAAAAGCAAACAAGTACCAAGGAATTCACCTGGAGCGAATTAGTGACTGAAGCAATGGCAGATTTCGCTGAGAAGCTAGCGATTCAGCAGCCCGGACACAACATTATAATTGTCGGTGAGGGGTTGATTTGCTATTGCGACGCCAAGCAGTGCTCCAGAGTTTTCACAAAGCAAGCTAGCTGCACTTCAAGTGAGAAGATTATACACCTCGGAACTTGGATGCCAAGCAATTGAGAATGTGCACTTTCGCTGCGACTGGGAAAATTGGCATCATGGCAACAACTAGATTGCCGCATCCTCCAAACGTCAGCATTCGCAGATTTGTCAAAGAAAAGCCCCGGCCCATCCATGGTACCGTATTCCCGACAGTGTCATGCTGTATAGTACATGGTATCATACAATGTACTTGATGGTAGAATACGATTATACCACTATCAGGAAATCAGGACCAGCTGTGGCAGCTTCAGATTGATTATAAGCATCACAGTTACAATTCGTAACGTATTTTCCTATGCACACACAATCATCATAGTGTATTCCAAATCTTTGTAGAAAATTAGTCAGGAATTTTGGCCTGTCCAACAGGTGATTTGGGATGTTGTGATCGATCACGGAGGCATGGCGTGGCTTATAACCAAGCGCCTTGTCCTCTTGTATCCGGGGAGGAATACGCACTTCATTGATCAATTTGATCACGATTGGTGTAGGAATCCCATGTTTGCCATTAGAAACGGTATGATGGTGAGTTGGAACAATAGCAAGCCTCTCATTGATAGTTTTAACTAGCTGGTTTGGACTCGCAGGCGGTGTGCCGCCTGGTTCTGTGATGTTTATTTTGTTCTTGCAATGAAATGTCCATCATTTGTTTCAAAAGATAATAATAATAAATAAATACTTTTTTTTTAAATAATAGAAAATTCCTCGTCTCTTTCTATTATCAACTCTTCACAGTGTACTCCTCAAAATAAGACTTTACTAATATGTGACATGTGTCATAGGCTATACTAGATAGAGTACTACATGGACAAGTGTTTTTTTTATTTTTTATGTTTTTATTTATTTTTTATGGCGGTTTTTAGCTTCTCACAACTGCCAGAAGCTAAAAATCGCTAAAAAAAACTGACATGGGCTCACCACATTGTGTAGTGAGTGTACCCACTACATGCCATAGTATAGCCTATGGAGTATACATTGTCAAGGAGGGAGAAGTAGTAACCATCTAAAAGAGGAAGCACTACATTGATTGCTTTTAGCAAACTCCTTAAAAATCGTAAGGTGGCATAAGAAGAGGGAAAGTAATAACATTGAGTTTCATTCTTAACATGCCCCCTAGTGATTGCCCACTTGTTCTTAACCTCTAAATGCCTAGAGCCCTCTCCAAATTTGGCAGTTTTGCAAAGATGCATTATAAAATGCAACCTAGAAGGATATTTTGAACTTGATATATGAATAAAAGTTGTACATTATGAATTTTAGATTCTATCCATATGGTTAGATCTATGATTGCTATTACCAATAATTTTGTATAAAATTTGAAAAGTGAAATTCAAAATTATTTTATAATTCAATTATGAATAAGATATTGACAATCTACGGATGAAATTTTTTGTGATTGGTTGAAATGTAATACTCTAAGTGTAGTGATTTTTGGAGATTTTTTGGTTGCTTAAATTTATGAGTTGACTTTTTTTAGAGCACTTTTACACTGAAATCTTCAAAATTTTGGGTGAATCACTACAACATGAAATGAGGCATAAAAAATTCACAAATCATCCCCTTTCTAATTGGATCACATATGCGTGATGCTAACTTCCCATAGAATCTACTGTAAAAATTCCACACTGCAAAAAGTGCATGACGGATGAGAAATTTTGGATGAAATCTGTACATCGTCCAAAAATGGACGCTTAGGCAGTTAGGGGTTAAAGTTAATCCCTAAACACTTAACCCCTAGGAGCCCAAGAGACCATTTCGTGGTCGCTGCCATTTTTTAAGGGCTTCTTGAGTCAAAAAAAAAATATATTGAACAAATTGAAGTTATTTTCTAATAGAAAATCAAGTCTACTTTCCAGCCCAATATGATTTATGCCAATTGAAGTTAAATTCCTCCTAGGCAAATGTTTCAAAGGCAATCACCTCTACATTGTCTAGTGTTACAATAATTACTATTTCAAAAAAGTATTGTTTTTATTTTCATCAATTTTTATTTTTATTTTTTGGTTTGTGAATGAAAAACACAATTCTAACCAATAATACCTTCATTTGGAAAAGAGAATCATTCATTTCTTGGGCCATAGTATTTTTGCACTAGACCACATGGATTTATCTTATTTATTAGTGTGTGTGACTATTCTATTAAAGTTGCACTATTTTAACTAGTACATTTAGAAATCAAGGAATAATGTACATTGTGAACAATGTTTAAGTAAAAATATTTTTTCACCCTCCTTAATAGGACAAATTAGTATTACTTTAACCCCTAAAGAATCCAAAAATGGGTTTTTAGACTTTGGGCATGTTTTAGTGACCTCATATATTTGAATATTTCTTTTAGATTTCTATGGTAACTTTTCGTAGGCTATGACTTATGTTAAAAACTTTATTTTATGAGACTTGCATTGTATAAGTATTACAAAAGTCATAAAGATTTAAAGTTGTTGTGCATTTCACGGGCAACTAAATATTTTTAAAAAATAAAAATTTAGAATTAAAAAAAAATCATCTTGTGTTGAATAGAATCGTATGTACAAAGAATCTTCTGATTTATTTTGCAATTATCAGTGACTCAAAAAAATACAAAGAGTTTTGTTTCGTGGACAATCAAACAATCTTCAAAGAAAAAATAAGAAAAAAAAAACATATACCAATCCTTCTTCATCACAATTTTCACAATTTTCTAAATAAACACAAAACATGTATAAAGTGTGAATGGGCATGTTACAATATTTTCACCATTAACCCTTTAACGTTTGGATACAACATTGATTTCAGAGATGCGTTATAAAATGTTTGGTGAATAACAAAAATGGAGTTAATGTACAAAGCAAAGTTGTGAACGTCAATGTGAAGATCACATTTGTATAGTTGGATTTATCATATTTTGTATTAACAAATTCTAATTAATTTTTCAAGATTTTCTTTCGAAAATCAATTAAAGTCCCAAATTAACCATAATAAAATGAAACCCTTGTAATGAATTTGGGATAACATGCACTACGAGATGGTATGATTTCCATTATTTGATTCTACTTATTTTGGAAAATCATGTTTAAGGTCTTACTTTTTGAACCAAAAATGAAACTTGATATAAATCAATTCTGTTATTTAAAAAACCAAAATATCTTATTCTGAAGATCCATATTGTACAAATGATACTCAACTAGCACAAGAACCAAGAGAAATTTGGATGGATGAAAATTGTCCATGTATGTAGTCAAGAGAATATTATAAATCTGTAGACGTGCCAAAGGGTTAAAATTGGCACGATTCAGTTATATGTTTTGTTTATTAGCTATTCAAGTTTTTCATTTATCTTGTACCTCTTTCTACGTACAAGTTTTTTAAACCCCAAAAGGACTTCACTCCTTTCCAGATTTAGAAAATTGCAAAGATCCATAATGATTTTATGATGATTATAAAATGCAACTAGGAGGGATATTTTGAACTTCAGTTGTTGTATGAATAAAAGTTGTACATTATGAATTTTAGATTCTATTCTACAGTTAGATCAACGAGTGCTATCACCAATATTTTGTATAAAGTTTGAAACTTAAAATTCAAAATTCTTTTGTAATTTGATGGTAAATAAGATATTGACAATCTATGAATGAAATGAGTTGTAATGACGGATGAAATGTAATACTCTAAGTGTGGGAATTTTTGGAGATCTTTTGGTTGCTTAACTTTATAAGTTGTTTTTATTAGGAGCACTTTTGAACTAAGATCTTCAAAAAATTTGGAGAATCACTTCAACATGAAATGAGACATAATTTTTTCACGATCAAAAGTCAAAGACGGATGAAAAAGTCCTTCATTTCTATACATCGTCCATTTTTAGGAGGATTGGGCATTTAGGGATTAAACAGATGAAAACTAGCATATCTCTTATTGATTTTTTTTCATAGATTTTCAACATAATTCTCTAAGATGATATAGGATGAAAGAAAAAAGTTTTAGAGCATACATATTGTTTATCAAAACGTTCTAGAGATAAAACTTTACTTTTTCAAAGATTGAATCAAGTTTGTTTATAAAATCCAAGTACTACGATTTTACAATGAATGCAATTTTTCATTCTAAAATTTAGAGGAAATGTTCCAACAAGTTAACTAAAGAATTCTATGGTTTGATTTACCAAAATAAAAATATAAAAAATTACCATTGTTTTGAGAAGAAGCTATAAAAGGCACTTTTTGACCAAACACACTCACATAACTTTAAGAATTAATCACACATCCTATAAAATTTAAATATAAAACACTTCAACTTTCATTAATTGTTTCAAAAAGCTTTTTGACTCCTATTAACTACTTTTAGAAATCATGCTAAATATGACCTCCGTCCGATGCTCAAATTCAATTTCCTTGCTCCATTTATGAATTATTGTCAATTAAAAAGTGGTAAAAAATGGATCTTGATACCTTAGTTGTAGAAATGCAACAACATTACATACTCATATCAGTTAAAGTGGATAACAACATCGGTATTGGAGATTGTGATACTCAACCTACTATTTGATATTTATATGTACTTGGCAATTGAAGGGTGTTGCAAGTAATTTCTAAAGTTCCATTAGGATCCTCCATATTAAATAAAAAAGTTCTCCATATTGACCATTGCCCTTGTTTGCAACTACTATGAGTTTTATATAAAACGACGATGTGTTTAATCCAAGATGGTCATATAAATTTAGATTGATTTCTACATTGCCCTTACAAAATTGATTCATATTCCTAAGCCCCCATCTTTTCTATTTACAAGTGCCACTTTCAAACCCTAATTCTATATTTGTTTCAAAATAATGAAAAAGGAATTATGACACAAATAGAGGCTTTTATAGGTATAACAAGTGGTTAATTGAGTAGCCTTTGGTTTAGTATTCACTCCAAATTTTCTTTTACCGCATTTTTTTACCGCCCAATAGTGTAACTTCATAAATTTTGAAAAAGAAACGTTCAATTTGTACTAGTAGAGTCTCCCCTAGAGGCAACAAATGGTCACATATCATGAATTAATTTGGACGCATTCCTAATAAAGGAGCCCCAACTCTAAACCCTCCCTTGACGTTGATGCAAACGCTATTCACCCTTGGGCCCAATTCTCTAAAATTTCCATTTTGGACATCATAAGGGCATTTTTTGGCAATTTTTTTTTTATCAAATGTAGGGCCCATGGGTCTTTGGAGGACCCTCTTGGAAATTTTAAACCATTGGAAGAGGGAGTTAGTTTTAAAAGTGGGCCCCAATCGGTTCAAAATAGGGGCTAGTTTTTGTTCTCATGCATTAATCCTTAACTCCTAACTGCCAAACCATGCATATTTTGCATGATGTACAAAAACAAACTTCAATTTCTCATCCGTCATGCACTTTTTGCAGTGTAAATTTTTTATTGAATTTCTATGGGAAGTTAGCTTCATGCACGTGTGACTGGATTAGAAAGTTGATGATTTGTGAAACTTTTATGCCTCATTTCATGTTGCAGTGTTTCACAAAAAATTCTAAAATCTTAGCTCAAAAGTGTTCAAAAGTGTTCTTGAAAAAGTGAACTCATAAAATTTAGCACCCAATTTTTTTCCAAAATCACTACACTTAGAGTATTACATTTCAACCCATCACAAGAAATTGCATCCATAGATTGTCAATATCTTATTCGTAATTGAATTACAAAAAAAATTTGAATTTTAAGTTCCAAATTTTATACAAAAATATTGGTGATTGCAATCATAGATTTAACCCTATGGATGGAATCCAAAATTCATAATGTAGAACTTTTGTTGATACATCAAGTTCAAAATATCCCTCTTAATTGCATTTAAGAATGCATCTTTGCAAAACTGCCCAATTTGGAGAGGGCATTTAGGGATTATCGTCGAGGGGGAATGAACGGAAGCGATGAATCAAAGCCTCATCATTCATCCATCCAGCATTCATCGTTTGGATGAACTTATGGGCGCTCTCAACGGATGGACTTCCCGCGCACATCCGGCTCTCCTGCTCTTCTTGCTGGAATTCAAATTTTTAGTTCCAAATCGCACTTCGGGGACTCGATTGTGACGAAGTGAGCCAAACTGCACAGAATTGGAGTAGGGTTTCAGTCGAAGTCACTGCGATTTCATGGACGGCGCTCTCACTTTCACCGTGCATCGAGTCTAGTGTTGCTTCAGTACAGCGATTACCAATCTCTTAGGTTTTGCGCGAAGTTTGCAGTGAAATTCCGTTCTCTGTTATTTTAGGAAGCGGGCGGAAGTTTATGAGCCAGAATGCCAGCGATTCTTTGAAGCGGGCGCATTTTCTGGTTAAAGCAGGAGGGGGCGAAATCATCAGTCATGGGGCGCCAAGTGGAAATGGATGTGGATGATCGGCGAGGCAAACCTCGGCTCTTCATTAAGAAGATGGTGTTGGAGAATTTTAAGTCGTATGCGGGGAAGAAGCACATCGGACCCTTTCACAAGGTACGAGCCTGCCATCGTTATGTATAAACCGCATTGCAGGGGTTTTATTCCGTTCTCCAATTTTTCTGTGAACAATTTTTTACGTTTTTCACCCTTTGTATGTGAACTTACAGCTTAAGAGAAGAATCTGCTGGAACAGAATATTAAAAAACACAGTATTAAAAAATGGAATGAAAATGGAAGACAAACCGTGATTGCAGATTTCTGACAATCCATGTTGATTTTGATTCCGCAGTGTTTCTCAGCTGTTGTTGGACCTAATGGGAGCGGGAAGAGTAACGTAATTGACGCGATGCTGTTTGTCTTCGGCAAGCGAGCAAAGCAGGTACTGATTCTTGACGTCAATTTGATCACCAGTTTTTCTTTCTTCCCCTTCAGTTGCACCAAATATATTGTTTTCATTTTCTCGCGGAAGTTTCTTAATGTTATTGACAGCTGAAATGGCTTCGCCATATTTTTAATCTGAGATCTCGTCTAGCAGTAGTTGTTTTTTACATCTCAGAAGCGACTCGCTCGTTTTTCGACGCATCCGAATAGGGAAAGATCCCTTGCTAAAGTTTTGTGCGAGGCTCCTTTTTTTTGGAAGAATGGCAGTGGTTGTGAGGAAGCTCATGGGATGTTCGTTATCGTCTGTCAGATGAGGCTGAATAAGGTGTCAGAGCTCATTCACAACTCTACCAACCATCAAAATCTTGATAAAGCCTCTGTGTCAGTTCACTTCCAAGAGATCATCGATCTGGTAAATCACCAATCGCAACCGTGCCATTTCTTTGAATTACGCAAATATTATGAACTAAGGATCGTAGGTTTTGTTCTATTCATTTTGTTATATTTCTACTGCTTATGATAACAATAGATTCCTTTTGGGAGTTGTGGGCTTTGACAGTCACAAATCTGTTCAATATTTGGTTTTCATGATGAGTCGCTTTCCTTTAATGTTATGCTCACATGATATGGTCAATTTTTAAATTTATAGTATGCCTTGCAACCTATGATGAGCCCTTTGAGTTTTTCTTGTACAGGATAATGATAGCTACGAGGTTGTGCCGGGGTCAGAATTTGTCCTTACGCGAGTTGCATTTCGTGACAACTCATCAAAGTACTACCTCGATAATCGGACGAGCACCTTCACAGAGGTCACCAAGCTATTGATGGGCAAAGGAGTTGATCTTGAGCATAACCGTTTCCTTATCTTACAGGTTAGTCACGGTTTTAACCATCAAAGCACTGGTGAATCTATTTCATTCAATTTTTTCCGTAATCTTTCTCAATTCAGGTCAGTGAATCATACTCATTGATTACTGCTTGGAGGTTCTTCTTCCTTGCAGAATCTCCTCCTAGCACATATATGTGGGTCTAATTCAGGCAATATACGTGACTACGTGGAGAGGTTCTGATCAACATTTTGCCTGATTATGTCAACTCTTTCCAATGACTTAGTAAATCTTTTTTTTTTTGTCCTTTGGTCTAATAATTGTATTGATAAACTTAGCCCAGAGTGGAACCAATTTTTTTCGTTTCAGAAACGGTCTTAGTTTTATGTTCGTGCACCTCCAAATGTAATAATCTCCTGCATGGATAGCTTATTTTCGTGGAGGCTAAGGTCGTCACTTCTCTACATTTTCATGTGATGGTCAATGCCACGAAATTGTTGTTACATTGCAGGGTGAGGTGGAACAAATCTCTTTGATGAAACCTAAGGCACAATCTCCACATGATGAGGGTTTCCTTGAGTATCTGGAGGACATTATTGGATCCAACCAATATGTGGAACGAATCGATGCAGCAAGCAAACAGTAAGGCAACCATAGTTAACTGTCTCTTCCTTAACGTCAGATCTCGCTTCTTCAGCACTTGCTTCTGATGGTTTTCTGTATATTGGATTATTAGTTGTGGGGACCCAAGCATTGATATGAAGCTGCTGATGTCTAAGGTTGTGTTCTTGTATCTGAATGTTTCATTGTACGTATTCACAACTACTACGGCTGTCAAAACTTTACTTATTGCTTCTTTTCTTGGATGTGCTTTGCATGCGGTGTGTTGTAGGCTGGAAGAATTGAACGAGAAAAAGGATAGCATGGTGCAACGAGTGAAGGTGGCAGAAAAAGAGAAAACCGGTCTTGAGGTACGATCTTCATCTATCAAACTTCTTTCCTTTTGAGTTCCAAAGGATTATGAGAGTGTCTTTAGAGAGCTTTACGTTGCAAGTATGTACCTTTAGGAGCATCGAGGGTCTTTACCCTTAAAATTGCGTCGTCAACCTGTACGAAGATGGTAAAAAGTTAGGGTCTCTCCTGCAACAATGCCATAGTTTCGAGCTCATGCTAGCGATTGCATGGTTGTAGGGTGCAAAAAACGAAGCAGAACAATTCATGTTGAAAGAGGCAGAAGTATTAAAATGGAAGAGACGCACGACGGAGCTCACACTCAAGGAGGCCGCTGCAGAGGCTGAGGAACTGAAAAAGAAAGTGACTGAGCTGGAGGATGCTTTGAAACTCGAACGGTACGGTCAATGATTTTCAACTTCTAAGTAGTTGTTTCTCTACCTACCCTCCATAGCGATTCACTCAAAGCGTGTAACAATATCAGAATCATTGGCTGTACTGTAGTCGTGTGTTTTGTGAATATAAGACTTGTTAGATCACTCATCGAAAGAATTGAACATTCAACGTTGTGGTAAAGATGTTAGCCTGATGTTATCGAGACGGAGAATACATATCAAATGCAGATCACAGAATCGTGGGTATGTCCAGGACTGATCATTGTTCACATGATGTAAGGGTCTTTCGGTTAGGTTTGTGTCAATACCATTGTAATATACCTTTCTCGTTAAAAAGAGTGCCCTGGCCTGAGTCCAGAAGGTATGTATCATACTTGCCTCTTAATAGTAATTCAGCTGAGATCTAATTTCTGCAATCCGGTTGTCTTCTTATGTTGAGCAGTGAAAAATATGCCACGCATGCAGCCGAGATCAAGGAATTGGACAAGAAGTTGAAGAAACAGACCAAGGATCATGAGGTTCCCAGTCTTTCTATTTAAAACACCAGGATCTACCGGTGCTAAGTTGACTGATTCCTTGCTTCTCTTTTATCTGTGGGTCAAGGAAAGCCATCTGAAAATATTGTGATATGCTTAAACTACAGGGGATTGAGGGAGAGCTCAAAAGCTGTTCAGATCAGTTCAAGGCATTTGAGCGTCAAGATCTTAAGTATCAAGAGGATCTCAAGCATCTCAAGCAGAAGCTTAAGAAGGTGGAAGAGAAAATCGCCAAGGTGATATTTTGATGACCGTTGCTTTGCCCTCAGCGCTGAAGTGTTTCCTTTAATAAAACTTAAGTTATCTATTGAGGAGTTTTCAACTTTTATTCTTAGTTTAGAGCTGTTTAAATGTCCAGCTGTCTATTTAAGTGAAGGCGCTAGGGTGTTGTACGTTTCTCAAATTACGTGGATAGGCCCTTTATTAACCTCAATTACCTGGCCGGATCTTTACGACCTAGGACTTTCTGAGTGCTTTACAAAGAAACCTGGGTACTTTTAACGATATGATTGTATTTGAAGTGTGGAATTATCTAAAGAGTCCTCATGTGCAACAGGATACTGCCAAGGTTGAGGAAGTGGAGAAAGAGACAGTAGAGTCCACTGAGCTGATACCCAAGATGGAGGCTGAAGTTGTCCGGCTCACTGAGCAGCTCGGAGAAGTAGAGAAAGCTCTTGAAGTAATGCAAGAAGGTTGCAAAGGTGCGAATTTGTATGTAGGATGGATGCATCTTCTTTAACACGCTGTTATACAGTGTCGTGAAACTATCAGAGTACCGGTAAACTTCGTACCTAGAAGTCAATGTCTGCATGACACTTCGTAGCTTAATTTGGTGCTAGAGAATTCCTGACAAGTTGCTCGGTACATGGACAGGCGAGATCGAAAAATATCGCAAGCTACTTAGTACAGCCCGGGAGGAGCTCGAACCTTGGGAGAAGCACATTATTGAATGTGAAGGCAAGATTGGTGTCACCAGCTCGGCTAGCAAACTCCTGAAAGACAAAGTAAGTTAAAACATTACGTCAAGTTTCCTAGTAAATTTGCACATTTGTTTGAGCATAGTGGACATTGCAACGAAGTTATTATCTTGATGTCCTTCGCATGACGACAGTGGCCAAAGTTGGTCAATTCAAACATATGGAAGTGAAGAGTCCAGCATTCAGTCTCTCAGGGCTATGGAATCTGGGTCGCTGCCTCTCAAAGCTGCTTATTCCTCAGCAACATGATCTTTCGGATTGAAAGAATATCACCAGATTTTTTAATCCTAGACAACACAAACCATTGTGGAATACTTCATGATGTTGGATCATGTCTATTGTTTTCAGCATGAGGCCGGCAAGAAAGCATATGATGCAGCCCTGGCAAAAATTCAGGAAACCAAAATGAAAATCAAGGAGAAAGAGGCAGATCTAGTCCGCCTTACGACAGAGCTTGCACGCTCTCAAACAAGCTTGAAAACTGCCAAAGAGGAAGAGGAGGTAAAAAATTGAAGATATTAGACCATTGGCATTGTAGTACTGCATTAGTTTACGTCTGCAGAAAGTTTGAGTGGGCGGCAGCTGTGTACTTCCTATTATCTGAACCATTAAACACATACGGACATTCAAGATTCTACAAGGAAGTTGAACTGCCTGTCTTGTCATCATTAGCTCATATAACTGTTCTGTATATTTATGAGAGTCGTTATGATCTGACAGGAAGGCAGCAAAGCTGAAGAGTCATTACAAGTTCAAGAGCAAGCACTTCAACAAAAAGTAGGGGAGATGCGTGCATTGCTTGATACAGAGAAGAACCAGGGTTCAGTCGTGAAGGCCATTCTTCAAGCCAAAGAGTCGGGCCAAATAGAAGGAATATATGGGCGGCTTGGAGATTTAGGTGCAATTGATGGTAAGTCACTCAGTCTTTAGTTTTTGCAATAAGTAACCATGGTGTTAGTGGTGCTGTAATATGCTTGATGTGTGTGCAGCAAAGTACGATGTGGCAATATCCACCGCCTGTGGAGGCTTGGATTTTATAGTCGTGGAAACTACAAGTGCAGCTCAAGCTTGTGTGGAGCTGTTGAGGACCAAGCAGTTGGGTGTCGCCACCTTCCTCATTCTTGTGAGTGGAGCAGTATTTCAAAGCTCATACAATTACTGGCTTGGTTTTTGAAGAAAAACATGCATTGCTGAATGAAACGAGATAATGAATTTGTATAGCACATCTTTGGCACCATACACATTGGCAAGCCGTCCTTGCAAAATTTGAAATACACACCAATTCTTTATTGTGAAAGCCTTGTACCGACGCACAGTTATATGATTACAGGATAAACAAAATGGGCATATTCAAAGGATGAATCAGCAAGTTCAGACTCCAGAGAATGTTCCGCGCTTGTTTGATCTAGTCACTGTTCGAGATGAGCGCCTACGACTTGCATTCTACTCGCAGCTTGGCAATACCGTTGTTGCCAAAAATCTCGATCAGGTCTGTCTCAGTATGTCCCTGTACAGAGAAAATGAATGGCCTTTGATGTTTAATCCTGATCCTCATCATGGGGACTTTTTTCTTATGTTTCATTTAACTTAACATTGCTCTGTGAAATGCTACCTCTGTTCGGGTACATTGCACACGGTACTTCATTATTTTAATGCGTTTTTATGTAACATGAGGGCGACTTCTGCACACTGGAGTGTTGTAAAACGTGCTCACTTTGAGGATTCCTTCTGTTCTGTTTGTGACTTCAGGCTACAAGGATAGCGTATGGTCCTGCTGTAGAATTCCGCAGAGTAGTGTCTCTTGATGGGGCAGTTTTTGAAAGATCCGGAACCATGAGTGGGGGCGGTGGCAAGCCTAGGGGTGGTCGTATGGGTACCGCTATAAGGGATTCTTCCGTATCTCGGGAAAGTATGGCAAGTGCAGAGAAAGAACTTGAGAATGTGAGGACGGAGTTAGCGACAACTCGCCAACGAGTTTCTGTGGCCACAAGTCAGTACCAGTTGGCTCTGAAATCAGTCTCTCAGCTAGACCTGGATATTGCCAAGATTAAAATGGAGGTAAGCATGATAACTGAGACTGCATACTTTTCTGATTCCTGATGCGTATTTTGAGATTCATTTTTGCTTTCCTGACAGTACTTGAGGTAGCGTGAAAACCAATCGTTTCATCTCAATAAGCTATACTGGATTTACCCCAACTAATTGACTTTTTGTCTTGAGCAGCTGGAAGCTCTGAAAGGCCAACAGAGTGACATAAGCAAGCAACTTGAGGCTTTGAAGAATGGCGCAGTGCCAAATAAGGAGGAGCTTGACCAGATTCAGTCTCTGGATGCTGAGCTAGCTGAGGGAGAAGCACTCCTTGCTGACCTGAATAAGAAGTCAAGTAAACTACGAGCCAAGGTGCAATTTCTATCCAACATTTCAATTCTTGTCCTCAATGAAATGACCTCTAATATCTATGTTTCCTATGTCATGCACGAATTTGGGGGTGATACTCGTGTTTTAAATTACCACAGGCCCAAGACCTTCAGCACAAAATGGAAAATGCAGGAGGGGAGGAACTGAAACAAAAGAAGGCATTGGTTGAAAAAATCCAGAAGGTACTGCAATTCCAGCCACTTTTCATTTACAAATGTATTGCCATTCTAAAGAAATGGAGCTCTTCTTTCTTTAGAATTTAATAATGTGCCTGACTTTGGCAGGGCCATTTTGTCTGACATGATTGACAATGTGGTTCAGGATATCAACAAAACGAGTACTGAAATTAACAAGAGGCAGGTTCAAGTATCGACAAGTGGTAAAACTCTTGAGAAGCTCAAAAAAGCAATTGAAGATGGTACTAAGGATAGAGAGAAACTCACTCAAGACAAGGAGAGTAAGAAAGACGATTTCAAGGAGGTTGAAGCTAAGGCTTTTGTGATACAAGAGAAATTCACCGAACTGCAAGAGGTGTCGTTCTCCTTTCAGAACTCTTCCTTTTTTGCTATATGTTACCGACCTTAACCCCAGTACATATCTCTTTTACCGAGTCTTCACACTGTAGAATTTCTCAATAAGCATGCAAAATCTGTTAGAGATCTAGGATTTCAGTTCTAATGAAAATATAGCTTCAATTAGTCAAAAGTGAAAAACACTTAGCAGACACCCGATTTTCCAGGCTCTCGCTAAAAGCAACGAGGAGCTACAAGTAGCCAAGAAGGAACATATGGAACGTCAAAAGATCGCCAACGAGCTGCGGACAATGGAGGTATGTATTCGATCTTTTTGTCCAGATTGGAATACCACCGTCGCCAGGTTGTCTAGTGAATCTCAACGTTTTGCGGTATTATTGAGCCTTGCAAAAAAAAATCTTACCGATCCTGGACAAGTCTTAGGTTTCATTTCCTGAGTGCAGGTTGATACTGAATTCAAACTCAAGGACATCAAAGAGACATCTCGGGTATGGGAGGGAAAGACAGAGGGTTGTAAAAGGGAATTGAAAGAGTTGAGCAAAAAATTGCAGGAGCACATTGAGCAGTCAGTTCCTATTCTTCTCTGTGCTTTTGTATCCGTTGAATTCTGCACTATGATGGTCAAATTAGTCATTGAAATCCAATAATACATTTGCGACAAAGAGGTTACAGATACTTTGTATTGACTGCCTATTTATCAAAGGAGCTCAACTTCAGTCATGACAGTATTGTAAGATACATAATCCATAAACGTACCAAGGACACAGGACGAAAAAGCTGAATGTATTTCCTTAACTTCGTACAGAATACAAAAGGAGGGGATTGACCCGGCTCTTTTGGAAGTGTCTCTCAAAGAGCCTTCTGGAGACATCAGCCTGGCACGTGCCAAAGAAAGTGTCAAAGTACTTGAAGGTCAACTCAAGGAGATGCAGCCAAGTTTGGACTCGATTGCAGAGTAAGTGCTCTCGCCTGTGTGCCTTGTGTCTTTTGCGAGGACGTAGGTGAGATACATGGTCTGATCATCATACGATCATCTTTTACTTCACCAGGGATGATTCTATGAATGACAGTTATTAAGAGTTGTAATTTTCTTAATGGTATCAGGTACCGACGTAAGGCTGCCATGTATGATGAAAGAATACGGGAGCTGAATGAGGTCTCCCAAGCGGCTGATGAGATTAAAAAGAATCATGACGAGTTACGAAAGAAAAGGTTTGTCCTTTTGTGATCCAACTCACAGTACTCTTGGCTTTATCTTTCCAGTGCATCACTTGTGTTCTAGGGTAGACAAGGCAGTTTGATACTGGCTGTTTAATCCTAACTACGAACTTGTTTACGTATATAACCTTAATTAATCAAAATGCTATCAAACCACATAGTTTTATATCAACACCCTCAAAATCGTCTGATTCAACATTTGATTTTATCATGTTGACCTGCTGCAGGTTAGATGAGTTCATGGAAGGTTTCAATTCCATCTCAATGAAACTGAAGGAGATGTATCAGGTCTGCGTGTATTTCCTGTCAAAGCAGTTTCAATGTCATTTCTATTCATGGTTGCAACTTAAGCGAATTCGGCATGTACTTTGGGCATTTGGGTTTTCAATTAGTGTGACCTGGAAGAAAAACAAACGCCTTATGAATCCTACTTCTGCTTACCGGGTACCTCACGGCGTTATAGAATGTCTTGGTATGCGATCCAACATGAACCGATCTTTTCAATGTGAATTCGTACCATAGCTAACTCTGCTCGTTTGTTTTGTTCAGATGATAACTTTGGGAGGTGACGCAGAGCTTGAACTTGTGGATTCTCTGGATCCATTTGCTGAGGGTGTTGTCTTCACTGTTCGGCCACCCAAGAAAAGCTGGAAAGCTATTGCCAATTTGTCTGGAGGCGAAAAGGTTTATCTCTTCCAGAAATTTATGAATGTCTAAGTGTTATCAAGTTCATAGCTGTTGAGTTAGGGCCGATGGTAGAAGATCTAGGAACTAAAAACTTCGGGACTCTGTTTTGTCTTGTGCAGACTTTAAGCTCATTAGCCCTTGTATTTGCCCTTCACCATTACAAGCCAACCCCTCTCTATGTCATGGATGAGATCGATGCAGCTCTTGGTAAGTTGACTCAGCTATTTTTGGCTTTCTCTAGTGACAGAGTGACTTCTACGGGACTATTGTATATCTTGCATCTACATTTACTCTAACCTTGGTTCTGAATTAAACTCGTTGGTTGATACGTTACGGTGTCTACATCTGCCAGTTACTTCACTGATTCGATTTAATATATTTTGAAAATTGCTGATTGCAGATTTCAAAAATGTGTCAATTGTCGGTCATTACATCAAGGAGCGAACAAAAGATGCCCAGTTTGTTATCATCAGGTTAGTTTGCTTCACGTTTCTGAACGATTTACCAATTGAACAGAGCAGTGTCAATAGCCACAAGGTAGATTGTTCCTGAATAAGCCACGTCAGTAGTATTGTTGCTCTTGCAGGATCCAAATTGATTCTCATCACTGTTCTGAACTAGGCACATCCTAAAGGTCTACTAGAAGCCAACACCTAGGATATAGATGACATCATTTTCCCAGCAGGGTGTTTGTAGACATAAATTGTTAGTCCAGAACCCTCATATGCATGATGCCAAGATCCGTGGGCGCTCATTGCACTTCCAGACCTCTGTTAAAGTACTGCCTTTTTGTGGTACAGTTTTTTACATATCTCTTTAGAAATACAGTGTCTTGTAGTAGTTCTGATAAATCACTCACAATGTGGGTTGTTGTCTAGTTTGCGAAACAACATGTTCGAGTTAGCTGACTACCTAATAGGCATCTACAAGACTGACAACTGCACGAAGAGCATTACGATCAACCCACACTGCTTCGTAGTCCCGACAACCGGTGAGTTTTCAACATCTCGTTAATCGACGTGTAAATCCATGCACTAGCCCACTCCAATTTTATCTGATGCTATATTCCGGATGAACAACCTTTGCTTCTGAGTTATTCCTTGAGATGAGTTGCTCTGGTGCTGGACTCACGTGGACAATTTTTTTCCATTCTCAGTTGAGGAGGAATCGCACCAAACACCCGAAAATCCAGCTGGAGAAGTTGTGACCGCGAGCTAGCTTTCGCTTCACCACAGGGAGACAGCATGTACTTTAGGACGTGTTTTTTTCCAACTAATAGAATCATGATGTGCCGTAGCTTTCATTGTATCATAGCTAGATAGGGCCTGTGTAACAGTTTGTTACTGTTGTTTACATTAGCTTGGGAAATCCAAATGCTTTGGATACCCGTCATTATCTCGTTGACACACTTTTGTACAAAGTCATGAAATTTGGAATGTAATTTAGTACTTCTGGGTTTCATATCATCGTTATCTTTCCGTGAGTGATATGTAGCTGCGAATTGCCTACCGTAACATTGGATCCTGCGATTCAATTCCTTCACACAATGAGCTAAATCGTCAACCAACACCTGGAGGTAATTAATCAACCACAAAACTTGCAGGTTATGCAATCCCATGTCCAACCAAAACTTCAAGGTGTTTCACGTATTTCATATATACAAGTAGCTACATTTGTGACATTGTCAAATACGCTTTGGGAGCATCATATGTGTAGGGTATGCAACAAAACTACAGTGCCGATGCTGCAGAAGGTTGATGGTCTTTGTGTATTGGATTGGAGCCCACTGTTTTATTTAAGTATGTTCTGCTTTGACTCAGCTGTACGATTACCACACAAATGAGAGACGGGCGCCACCATTTGTTATGCGCTAACAAGCAAAATCTTGTCAGAGCGTCCGGGCTCTTCCGCCTTTACCATGGCCTGCTGGAAGTCGCTGAGATCGACCTTCTCCACTTGTGCAACGGAGATGATCCCTTCACGTATGAGGGGTGCGACCGCAGCAGCGCAAGCGAGGCTCTTCTCAGCGCTAGCGAGGACCTGACCGACGATCGAAAAGCCTGTGAGTGACAATCCTCGGAACATATCAGGAGCATGTAAGGTGGGGGCAATTCCTCCCAGCACTCCGTAAAGGAGCACTTGCCCTCCGTTTCGCACACTTGCCAACAACTTTGCTGGCATGGTGCCGCAAACGGCGTCTAAGGCTCCCCATGCGCCCTTCCCTCCCGTGATCTCCTTCACTCTCGCCGCCACATCCTCATCCTTGGTGGAGATGACCTCATCGGCACCCAATGCCTTGAGCTCTGCTTTCTGCTCCGAGCGCCGGACTATGTTGATGGTTTTGATGCCGAAGTGCTTGGCTAGCGAGATGACTTGCTTTCCGAGGGTGGAGCCTGCTGCGCTCTGGAGCAGGTACTCGCCTTTTGGCACTTGGAGCTTGTGCACCAGGCTGTACGCCGTGAATGGGTTGATCACAAACTGGGCTGCAGTTTCGTCGGATATGTCGTCTGGAACTGGCCAGACATACTCCGCATCAATGCAGAGGAACTTTTGGTACGCTCCTCGCTTCTTGAGTATGGGAACCACTCGCTGCCCTTTGAGGAACTTCGTCACCCCTTCCCCAACCTGCTCCAGGGCCAAAACATGTGAAGACTCTGATACCATCGAGTTGGAGCTTCAAATTGGAGTATCGCAATGGAAAGCATTTTCTGAAGCAGCTTTTCGTGTAAGAAGACACTTCAGCGACGTTGGTACTATCTTTCTTTAACCCCTAAAGGAGCAAGAAGCCCAAATTGAGCCTCAATGTTTTCAGGTCTTTTGTGGACTTTCCTCTTGTTCAAATTTCGTTGTTTCTTGACCAACACATACAATGTTCTTCCTTGATTCCGGTGATATAAAGTTTGGTTTCATCTAAATTCTATTTATCACAATGTGATCAATTGAATTTGTCATTTTAAAACCATGAATCCTTGGTCCTTTAGGGGTGAAGCTCTTTGACATGCTATGTTTAGTTTGGACATCAATCAACAAGTCAAGACTCTGACACCATCGAGTTGGAGCTTCAAATCGTAATGGAAAGCAGTTTTGGGAGGGGGAATGGTGCATACCTCATGGACAATGCCGAAGCCTTCGGCACCTGGCGTTCCATTGACATTTCCTCCCCCACGTACAGAGAAGTAATCCGTGGGATTGATGGGACGCAATGTGATGTGCACCACCACCTGCCCTGGTGAAGGTTTTGGAATAGGTTTCGTCACCAGTTTTAACGTGCTCAATGGATTCGCCGCGTTGTAGCCAACTTGTACAACCGCAACATTCGACATGTCTGGCTTTTCTGTTGCCTGCGACACAACGGACATCATGGCTCGTGAGGAGGTAATATATAACTTCTGGACATGCAAAGAGCAATGAATTGATTTCAACAGACTGTCACGAACAATGTGTGAGGGATAGGGCATGCATTACAATTGTACAAGATTTCCAATAGATCGGTGGACAGAAAGACAGTTCAGACACCTGATGGAGCTGGCCGGACGAGCTGCGGTTGTACGAATTCTGCGACACCGAATTGTTAGGCTGTCAAGTTTAAGTACCGACATGAAGGCTGGGCAAGTGTTGTGGAATCTGCAGCCTCTTGTAGGTAAGCTATCAGGTGAATTTCGCTCTCAATTTCGTATGCTCAGACGAACTTCGTCACCAGTTTCCCGTCTTTGCTAATAGGTCTCGATCAACGTATAGGATCTGCATGCACTAATACAATACTGTATTATTGCAGTAAATCAGGGATATCTTTATCCCAAGGAGAATGAATATTCTTCCTTTTCGTTGCATGCATGCATTTCCAAACGTGCAAAAGATCATAAGAGCATTCCCACCCAGGACTAACTCGCTGAAATTATTCATCTACATTTGAAGAGCCCTTGCACTTACACTCCCCCACCCTTGCACGCCTCTCATGTATCAAAAGTGCACATCAAATAGTCAATGAACCAATCACAAGTAGAATGTGAGGATATAGTCAACTAAATAGTGATTTGAAGGGCGATTTCTTAGCCCCTAAAGGACCACAACTATGTTTCTCTCCAAACACTCCAATGTCTCCCTTCTCATAAAAAGACAAATAGTTTTTGATCTAAAACCTTTTTGACCGATTTTACCATAGGATATTTCAACCAACTTGAGTTTATTACAACCTAAAAAATTTCAACCGTTCAGGGTTCTTCAATAGTAAGATTATAAGCTTCAAAGTTGGTTGCATTTTTTTTTTGGCTTGTTGCCCAAGTTTGAAACTTTCTGAAAATGCCCAAAATGCAAAGTTTAGTTTTAGATTTGGTAAAATGAATTTGACAGTTGTGTATATGGGGGCGTTAGCTCATTGTGTACAAAAATTCAGATGCATAGCTCATTGTATGAAAATTTTCAGGAGTTGCCTGCAATTAGGATTTTCACCTTTGCATGATTGTATCTTTTGATCTATACATCATCTACGTACGCAAATTACCATCCCATCTTTGTTACAAAGAGTAGAATCACCACAAAAAATCTCAATAATTGAGGATCAATACTCATTCCATACTGAGTTGACCGAACTTGGAAAATCAGCCTTGGTCCTTTAGGGGTCAACACGCTAGGATTGAGAGTCAAGAGGTATTTTTAAAGGGCCCTTGGCACTTTTCATCTACTTCTTGAGTGTGAGAGACTCTGAGAGGGCATGGGTGGCCATGCTCTAAGGTTCTTTAGCCCTTCTATTGTTGACCTCAGAATCTTGGCCACTATTCCCAAATCATTGTAGTAGATTCGAAATCATCGGCAAGTCCACATCATTTTTGGCTAAAGATTTGGTGATGAGACATTGTATTTAACGTTAAAGCTTCTTCAGTGCTATTGTTGAAAAGGGTGGACTCTACTAACTGCTAAAGAACCTTATGATAATTTCAGTTTTAAATCAATTTCAGTTAGCTCTTATCAAATGACAATCTGAGTTCCAACAAATCTTTGAAAAGGCCCTCAGTTACTCTTCTTGCGGCTCATAACATTCATAACATTGAGTAGCTTTCATGCACACTGTCTTCATCCGAATTCTCCAATGTAGTTGGTCCGACACTTTTCCGATGGTTTACCTATACCTATCGGTTTTTGATACATAATTGATATCGATTTGGTGTCGGAATTGTATCGGATAAGCTTCGTAACAATGGGCATTGTATTTGCATTGAAACAACATTGGGTTTTATTTTGTTGATTTAGCATAGTTTTGACATCATACCATTGGTATTAACAACTGAATGTTAAAACGGCATCGTTTAAGCAAAATATATACATTTTTTTAAAATAACGTCGTTTCGACATCGGCTCGATAACCATCGGACCAATGATAAAATGATAGCGTTTTTATGGTCAAAGTCACTACATTTGTCGTTACGATGATAAGTTGACATAGGTCCAACTAGTGTTGAAACGATGCTAAAACAATGTTGAAACGACATTGATATATTATGCAGTTTTTGTAAAAATTGCATTAAATTAGTATAAAAACAATGTCGTTGCAATAATAATTGTATTTTAACTCCTAAAAGCCCAAGGGGTATTGGACAAAACATAGATCTGTTATAATATGTGCCTCCTATATGTTTGATGAAGTTTGGTTCAATAGGAAAAATGTAGGGCAATATCTCTATAAATTCTCTGTACAGTCAAACTTCCAAAAATAACTTTAGACCTCTTTTTAATGAATTTGAAAGCATTAATCTTTGAAAATTTGTATAAATTCTAATTTTCACTTTTAAAATTTAAAATTTAGCGTGATTGGTTAAATTTGGTTTATCTATTGTAAACTTCAAAAAAGCAAAAGAGATGATGGAGGGAACATCATTACTTTCCTCAAATAGAAATTTTTGTAACTGAACACTAAGACAATGTTGAAGTGATTTTCTTTGAAAAATTCTCCCGGGTAGAGTTTAACTCGGATTGACATAATTCAACTTGGGTTGGAAAGTAGACTTGATGAAGTATTTAAAAATATTTTTTATTTTTTAAAAAACTTATTTTTTGGGTTCGGGCATCCCGTTAAAAATGGGCAGCAACCAAAAAATGGTCTCTTGGGAGCTTAGGGGTTAACTGAAACTTCTTTCCTAAAAAATCCGAGAAAAAATCAACCATTTAATAATGATAGAGGTGACATATGAAAGATTGCTCACAATTTATTCTACCACATAAATAAATGTATTAAAAAAGTTAGTAAATAAAACAACAAACAACATAATAATTTAACTTATATAACTTACAAGTAACTAACATGGTACACTTTGTGTAGGTTAAAATAACTTCATGATTCTTTGTGTAATTATATTTGAATTTTTTTTTGACCTCCACAAAGTAGACCATGTTAGTTACTTGTAAGTTATATAATTTTATTGCACAAATACAATTACACAAGGAATCCAAGTGTGTTGATCTTAGTTGGTATGGTATTAGAAATTTACTTATTTTTTCACTTCAAATGCCATCATCTTTCAATTTGTGCCGCCAAAGATTATGCAATACATTCTACACATTTCTTTAGTCTGTACAGTAGTACTATTGATTCAAGATCCTATAGTTTGAAAGTACCAAAAAATTAGATTGTGTCTTGAAGTTGTGGCCCTTTCTAATAGAAAAGAAATTTTGGAGGGTTTTGTAAAATAAACGTTTGGTTCTTGAGAGGTTAAGAGAAATACATTTGCGTACCAGTAATATTAGTTTAATATACTAGTAATCACTCTCAAGTTATAAATCACCATTTCAAAGTTGATTTATATTTCAAAATTTTGTATGATGTAGTAATTATAATGTAATTGCAATTGAATTAGTACTACATTAATGGAAAATAATAATAATAATTCAACTATTATATATTCTACAATTATTGTGATTTTTTAAATAAAAAGTATTTATATTTTGAGAGTGATAATCACATACACAACAATAATTACTATCTTCAACTACTATAAAATGGTACACCATACTACTAGCAGCTTTCCACGGAGCTACTGCAATAGCTTATTATGGTCGTAATTATGACAGGAACAAGGTTCTCGATATACTTTACATCAAGCAAGCTGGTTCACATACGTGGTGAATAACTTAAGTATCACCAAGGCTTTGCATAAAAAATACATATTACTTTTTTTAATTTTTGTTGATAATTTAATGTTACATTTAGTTGACAATTTCAATATCATGATCTAGTATGAATTTAATGAGTATTTTCAAA
Organism: Pohlia nutans; assembly: GCA_022496805.1. Classification (NCBI taxonomy): domain Eukaryota; kingdom Viridiplantae; phylum Streptophyta; class Bryopsida; order Bryales; family Mniaceae; genus Pohlia; species Pohlia nutans. Next base: position 29,209,785 of record CM040089.1, on the reverse strand, counting down.
GCTTTGCATAAAAGTTACATGAGTATATTTTTGTACAAATGGAACAAGCTATGGAGGATAAAGACCTCAGAGAAAAGGATACTCGTGCAATAGATCATGAAGTGAACAAGGCCTCAATAAAGATTAGAGAGGCAGCTGAGGGAGGGCTATTGACTCGCATTAAATCATTGAGTTTGTTAATGATTGATGAAGATGCCAAAACATAAACATAATTATCAAACATGTGTTAGGATTGTAGCATTTTGATCGTAGCATTTTGATTTTAAGTACTTGTTGAATAAATATATACACAATTTTAATAAATAAATACACAATTTTAATAAATAAATACACATGTGTTGTTGAATAAATAAATACATACATTTTAACAAATAAATACATTTTGATTTTAAGTAGTTGTTGAATAAATAAATACACATGTGTTAGGATTGTAGCAATTTGTTTTTTAATTTCAAGTCAATCTTTTCTAAACACAAATGGAAGTACCGTCTATTGGTATCATGAAATGGTTGAGTCATCCCAATTGTTAAATTTTCAATTTGAGTATCTCTCTATTCATAGATAGATAGAAATCACCAATTAACCCTTAAGTTCCCGAGGGTTTTTGCTACAAACTAAATGTGTTATAATATGTGTTATTTGTGAATTTTTTGAAGTTTATAAAATACAAAAGTGGTGATGTGTAATCTCTAAATTTCATCTACATGGTTGAATATCATCAAAACCATTTAGCTTCTTTATAAATAAATTTTAAAAGAAAAACTTTGAATGTTCATAAAAAATACATTATTCAATATTTTATGTTGAATTAAATTAATGTTACTTAAAAGTAAAAAAATTCATCACATACATAGAAGTTGCCAAGATTTAGAGTTTACAATTTGTCTCAATATCAATTTAAACGACACTACGTAAGAATAGTATAAAATTAATAATTCAAATGAAACAAATTCCAATCGGTATTTAAGCATCTTATTAACCTTGTGCTTTTAGCTAATCATACCAAAATTCAAAGATATATATATATATATATATATTTTTATTTTTATTTTTTTTTTTTTTTTATTTTGGAAGTTTATTAGTTAGATATTATATATAATTTTATATGATGAATTTCAGGAATCCATTTGCATAGGTTTGATTTTAAATCCATAGCTTATAATCTATCTTTGTATGTCCAAACAAAATATATACTTTATCATGCATTTTTTTCCACATTTACAAATTTGATACTTTTGTATATTGTTCAAACATCTTCACCATACAAGTTCTTTATTTTTTCTGAATTTTTATGAACACATTTTTAGTGGTCCAATGACATATTCTTATAGAAAATTTGATTCTAAATAGGTTAGGCCCAAGAAACACTCAATTTGGACACTCCTAGCTCGTCTTTCAACACTTTTTATTTTGAAAACAACCACTTTTAGGTCGCCTCGGCAATTAAGGGTTAACATCACACTCTCCATTAAAATTCCACTATTGAAGAGGTTTAACAATATGACTATTAGTGTAAGTGGGCAATAAATTTAGCTAAACCTCTATTTGAACGATCAACCATTTTTTGGCTGCAGTTCGAACAGTAATGATTGCCCATGGTCAAAAAAAAGATAATTCACAAGTTTTGATTTTTAAAAAAAATTAAAATTGGGGGTAGGAATCACGTTCTAGTGTTGTTTGATGCATTTCATTTGCAAAATTGAGGTTCATTAAAGAATCTTCCAATGACAAAGACCTCAATATTGTTCTAGTGTTAATAAACTTACTATTTCAAGAAATGAAGTCTATGTTCTCTCATTTGAAAATTTTGCTTTTTAAAATTTTAGAATAGAAAAATCTAATTTTAACCAATCATACCAAATTCTAAGGTAAATAGTGCTTGTGAATTCATTAAATGAGTAACTAAAATTGTTTCTAAAAGTTTGACTGTACATATGATTACTAAACATCATGCTTCTCGTTGTCTTTGTTGAACCAAACTTCATCATAGTTGCAGAAGTAACATTTTATAGCAAATGAAAGTTTTGTCCTTACCCCCTCTGTCATTTAGGAATTAGTCCTTAATTGCCTAATAGACCATAATTGGTCGATTCAAAATTTCAGAATTTTAAAAAAGTTCAGCCCACTTTCAATGTCACTTTCAAAAACAATTTTGAGCGTCATTTTCCCCCCATAATTGCAGATATTGAAACTGAGCAAGTTTTCCGAGAAGAGAATCTGAATTTTTTTAATCAATTTTCCTCGAAAGCCTTGAAAGTGATAGCATAATCTTAAACTGTCACCGATTTTAAAATTTTCCCGGTATGGAATCTTTAGGTTTTTTATCAAATAAGATTAGTTCCAACATGACCAAAGTAACCACCATATAAAACCAACTTTATTGACCTATCCTACTTGATTCCAAGTCAAAATGACTAAACATGTATTTTTTATGAATTTAAAAAAAAATCTTATACATTGATTATTAAATAATTCATAGCATTTTTCTAAAATTTAACCATATGCATGTTCAAATATGCTATACATATGTTTAAAAATTGAAGCTCATAAAATTTGCCAATGAAGAAAACAAAAAGTTTTCTTTTTAACCCCTAAACGTCACAGCGTCCAGAAACTGGACGACGAATGATTTCAAAGCCTTCTCACGTTCTCATCAACGCTTGGATGATACTCATCTATTTTTTTGGAGATTCTTCACCAAGTTGTTGTCCTATCTAATGGCTGGATTTAGTCATACTAGAGTACATATTTTTCTAAAATTACAAATGTAGAAGTATGTCAAGTCGTTAACCGAGCCAAAATTGCATTGACTCTAGTTCAAAGTGGAATCGTGAAAAATGAGGTCATAAATTTAAGAAACACAAAAATTTCAAAGTATCACCACGTTTAAGAGTATCTCATTTCAAACTCATTCCAACAAATTTTACTCAAAAAATATTGAAATTTAGTTTGTAATCGAATTTACAAGGAATTTTTAATTTTAACTTTCAAAATTTATAATTAAATATTGGTGATTGTATTAGTGAATGGAACTGTACGGATGGAATCTAAAATTCAAAATCTAGAACTTTCATTTGTATATCAATTCCAGAATATTCTTCTAAATAGTAATTTATAATGCTTTTTCTCAAATTGTCAATTCCAGGGACACCCTGGTACGTTAAGGGGTTAATGTAGAGTGAGTGAAACGGTGTGTTCATATCAGTTCAAATAATGTTCTGCTCTCGTTAATGGCAGATGCAGTGATAGTTCGATATCAAAGGTCATAGGTGGCAATTGGAGAGTAGTTCAAGAACTAAAGTAAGCTAGTAGTTCTCTTGAGATGCTGGGTTCGAAACTGATTGCAGCATGTTGACGATCAGTGTTCAGCTGCAGCAAAGGACGGAGGTGAGGTGACGTGTACAGGGTGGGCCGGAGGTGACGTGGCGTGTTCAAGGCGGGGCCCAACTTTTGTATAATTTAAAAAAAATTGCATTTACAAATGGAATTGATTTTATATTGGATTAATAAAGATTAAACATTATATCAATCATGTTTTGGCACAATATCGACGACTATCGTTACGACATAAAACGAACATTGTTGTAATGTATGTCGATTTACTATCGCATTATCACTAAATCAATGGCAATTTATTGATATCGTTTTACTATTCAATACATGCAGTTCCTATATTAATTCAATTATTGTATTATGGACAGTGATTCAATGTCGAAACGATATCGATTTTTATGAAAACCTAATTTGAATTGGAATTATGCAGAAAAAGTGTCGGAAATGTATCGGACCGACTCTATGGTGAATTTGAGATGTTTACATCCATCCAATGCTATAAAAGTTCATTTAGAAAAGGGATGGATAGAGCCGGTCGTTGGAGGTAGCTGGAAGTCGTTGGAGGGGAGTGAAAAAAAATGAAAAAAGAAAAGGAGAAAAAAAACCACCAAAGAAAAAAAAATGCTGCCGGCACGTAGTCTGGCGCCTGTAGCACCATCCAACTTTTCAAACAAAATAAATAAATTTTAGATTAAAAAATTAGTTTTACAATGAAAAAAATAAAAAATAAAAATGTTAGCCAGAGTTGTGCTCCAGTGCCGGCATTAAATCACTACAATATCTTCTTATTATTATTATTATGTGTTTAGAGCTTTGAAATCTTAGGGCAAGGCAAAGCCAGTGAAGGCTACCGAATATCATGCTTGGGAGGTTTATTGACGTACTTCAGTAGGTATTTAATAGTCAAGAGTAGCCAAAAAAATTCTGGTGAATTTTCTCCAAAATTTTACCTGATTTTGGGAGTGGTTACTTTTAGAGCAGAAAGAATGGAAACAAAAGTGGATAAAATTGCCAAAGTCCTCTCAATCTTTTTTTAAAATTGCAAGTATTTGGATAAAAGTGCCTTGTATTCCCTCTATACAAAAATATTTGTTCCAGTTTTTTATAGGATTTTTTCACGACATAATTGTTCTATGTTTTATACTCCAAATGTGAGCTTTATCCAGTTCAAACGGAGAGTGATGTCCACAAAAACTATATATTATTACTACATACTAAAACAAATTTTTTTGGCAAAAAAAAGCATTAAGTTGAATTAAGGTCATCTTGAGTTTCACATAAGTTTCTAAGATTTCACATAAATAAGGACTTACATGGTTTCACACAATTTCTAAGATTTCAGTGTAGAAGTGCTTTTGAAAAAGTCATCTCATAAAATTAAGCAACCAATTTTTTTCAAAAATCACTACACTTAGAGTATTACGTTTCATCCACAAATTGTGAGTCTTATTCGTAATCAAATTACCAAAGAATTTTGAATTTTAAGTTTCAAATTTTATACAAAAATATTGGTGATTGTAATCATAGATCTAAAGTTCTGTATGGATAGAATCCAAAATTTGTAATGTACAACTTTATTCATACATCAAGTTCAAAATATCCCTGTTTAGTTGCATTTCATAAGACAACTTTGAAATTCTCCAAATTTGGAGAGGGGTTTGAATCTAATGACGCCCTAAACTTCGTTAATGAATATCAATGAGATGGATGAAAGGAGCTCTCCAAGACATTCATCCGCGTCCACCTGGGAGTCAGATGCTGAGCATCTAGGGGTAACAGAGGTTGATGGAGGTGGTAGCCCCGCCCGCGCTCACCAAAGTTTGCGGTGGAGACAACGAGAGTGGATAATACGTCCTGCGCCACCAATCCCCACCACACGCCCACCCACACTCCAATCCTCTTGTCAATCCCGTTTCTCACGTTCACAAAAAATCCCAATTCGTCATACCCAACTTTTAGTTTTCCACTTCCGATCATCAATCTCCCATCATCACCTCCACCTTTCATCTCTCGCACTTCCTCTCCTCAAAAATCCCTCTGCATTGATTGATTGATTGATTGCTCTAACTCCATATCCAACATTTTGTTTCGTGGAAGAATTTTAGCCAACATTTTTGTTTCGTGGAATTTTGTTGCATGTCGTCGTGAGCGTTGGCGCCATGGCGTTCGCGGCGGTGGAGTCGTCGTCTCTGCTCAGCAGGTTTTCCTGCCGCCTGGCAACGCCCTCTCCTCGCCCTCTCCTCGCACGAGTTTCAATTCCCAACATTGGGGAGCCCGCCATTGGGCTGTCCGTGTGTCGAGAATCGGAACAAGCCTCATGGCGAGTGGCCGCTGTGAGAGTCGCAGAAGAAGTGCCGCTGTTCCTCCTGGAGGAAGCGTTTGAGAAAGATTACGAGAAGCCCGACACCACCACGAAGGAGAGCAAGAGGAAAGAGAATAATAGGTCTGGAGCTCTTGTTTCCGGGGTGAAGCTGGAGAATATCAGCAAGACGTTCAAGGGTGTAACCGTGTTGAAGGATGTGTCGTGGGAGGTCAAGCGAGGCGAGAGAGTAGGGTTGGTGGGGATCAATGGCGCTGGGAAGACCACGCAGTTGAATATCATCGCTGGGAAAGAGGAGCCGGATTCGGGGAATGTCGTGAAAGCCCGCGCCAATATGAAAATTGCGTTTCTGAGCCAGGAGTTTGAAGTTGTGGGATCTCGAACTTTACGAGAAGAGTTTATGAGTACTTTTGCAAGTGAAATGGACATTTCATCGAAGATGGAGGAAGTGCAGGTTGGTGTTCTGGTTCAATTTATTCTTTACTTTTTTTCCAGCGCTAAGTGGAGAGAACGTTATGGATCTTGAAACTCGTTAGGGAGAAGATTGTCGTTGTAGGTTGTATGAAGTGATTGCGCTTTGAAAGCGTTTTTAGGTTTCTGGACTGCAAACAAGGGTTTAGCAATCGATAGGGTTTGTGTAAGTTAGGGAACTCATTTCCGTGGCTTTCAGCTGTTTTGAGCGGTTTCCATTATTTTTTGGGTGTGGATCTTGTCCCTGACTTCTTAGAGGATTCCAACGCAATAAATTATGCTATTACTTGGATGATATCATATGAATTGCTGCAATTGTTGAAGAGTGTGAATAAGTTCTGAATTGTTGAATAAATAGTTTCCAATCATGAGCTTAGAATGTCTTTGGATTATGAGTATTGCATCTACAGTGTAGCATGTTTGATTTTGATTGATAGGACTTAGAAGTATCTCATTTCTTAGAAGTCACATGTTCGGATGACACATTGTAAATGGGTCCCTACATGTTATGGCTGAGTTGAGTTGGTTTCTTCAGGTGGCGCTTGAGAATGCAACCGATGACATGGATTTAATGGCGAAGCTTCTAGACGAACTAGACACGTTGCAGCAGAAGGCAGAGGCATCCGATTTGTACAGCATCGACGTGAGAATCAACAAGATGATGCCCGAATTGGGCTTCACAGCTGACGATGCAGACCGACTGGTGGCTTCGTATAGTGGGGGCTGGCAAATGCGTATAGCACTGGGAAAAATCTTACTTCAGGTATTGTGAACTCTTCACTGTGAGTACTAACACCTCTTGTTATTTTCTTTCCTTATTACGTATATTTCTCCTGGAGCCTCCGAAACAAGAAGTGCTGTTGCAAATAATACCATGTTGTTATTTATGTGTGAAAGGCAAGAGATCATGAAGCTCAGCCCAAATTTTGTTATGAATTTTCAAAGTCGTTGTGGCGCCATTTCCAAAACCAAGCACTAGATTATGCTCGAAGTGTTGAATGAGAAGGCCTCAAACCAAACAATTTTTTCACAAATAGTAGTAGTTTTCATTAGTTTGAGTCTGTTAGAATTATGATTTTGGGAGATCTAGCTTACTGAATGGTGAATTCTGGATCAGGATCCCGATTTGCTGCTGCTAGACGAGCCTACGAATCATTTGGACTTGGATAGTATTGAGTGGCTGGAACGGTATTTGAAGGAGCAAGATGTGCCGATGGTGATTGTATCCCATGACCGGGCGTTTCTCGACCAGTTGTGCACGAAGATTGTGGAGACGGACATGGGGGTGGCCCAGACGTTTCCAGGGAATTACAGTGGATATGTGCTGGCGAAGGCAGCCTGGGTTGAGGCTCAACGCATGGCATGGGAAAAGCAGCAGAAAGAGATTGCCCGCACTGAGGACATGATTCAGCGCCTCAGTAGTGGAGCTAATTCTGGTCGTGCCACCTCTGCTGCCAAGGTGCAGATCTCTAGCTTCGTAACTCTGCTGCATGTTCCTTTTAAATATAACCTCTTTGAAGGAATGACTTAGCTGAATGTGACACTCTTGAAAATGCAGCAACTGGAGAAAATGCAAGACGAAGGACAGATCGTGGAAAAGCCATTTGAACGGAAGCCTCTCAAGTTCCGGTTTCCAGAGCTCGAGCGCAGTGGAAAAACGGTCGTCGAGATTAAGAAACTGGGCTTTCGTTATGATGACAAGGTAAACAACCATCCTCTGCAGAGGCAATTTTTCAACTTAGGCTTTAAGATCTTTTACAGATGATGTCTAATCCCGAAAGAACCAAGGAGTGTTTTTGGTGACTTTCTTTTGTCCAATTTTTAACCAACACATGCAATGTTCTTCACTGATTTCAGCGATTTGAAATTTGGCCCCATCTGAAATGCGTTTTTCACAATATGATCAATCGAAGTGTTCATTTCAAAGCCACGAATCTAGGGTTAATTTCGTCTGCAGTACTTGTGGATGGCCATTGAAACGAGGCTTTGTGTGCAGGTGTTGTTTGAGAATGCTCAGCTTCTAGTGGAGCGAGGTGAGAAGTTAGCAGTCATTGGTCCAAATGGATGTGGCAAGAGTACACTTCTCCGCATGCTGATGGGGACACTAAAGTCAACGTCTGGGGAGATATCTCTTGGTTCATATCGAGTCGTTCCAAATTACTTCGAACAAAACCAGGTGAGCCTCTTGAGTTTTTATTGTTTCTAGAATCGCTTTTTAGTAAGAAATTGAAATACCTTACATTTGCAAGCCTTGCTCAGTCCTGCCCTATTTTCGTGTAGAGAGGTTCTAACGGTTCGTATGATGTGTCAGGCTGAGGCGCTTGATCTGAACAAAACAGTTCTCCAGACTGTTGAAGAGGCCGCGGAGGATTGGAGAATGAATGACATCAAAGCTCTTCTTGGGCGGTGCAATTTCAAAGCCGAAATGCTGGATCGGAAGGTTGCGTTTTTAAGCGGTGGAGAAAAGGTATGGAACAAATGGGTGATGCAATTTCTGGAAATCTCATGTGTCTGAATACCCTGGAGTTTCGTGTTTTTAATGTGGTTTTTTATGTATCTTGGCAGGCACGGTTATCACTCTGCAAGTTCATGGTTACACCTTCCACTCTGCTAGTATTGGATGAGCCCACAAATCATCTGGATATTCCCTCCAAAGAAATGCTTGAGGTAACGGATACTGGAGCTTTCTCCTCGAGTGCTTCAAGCTTGTGTGTGACTAAGAAATAGTAAAGACTCCATGACCACCTTCTGTCTGCTTTTTGGAAATTGGCAGTAATGTAGGTTGTACCTTGCAGGAAGCCTTGAGGGAGTACAAGGGTACGGTCATTGCTGTTTCCCACGATCGATACTTTCTTCGGCAAATTGTGAATCGTGTGGTGGAAGTGGCTGGTAATGGCCTTAGAGACTACAGCGGTGATTACAGTGTATGTCCTACTTAACTTTCGCCATTCTTGTTTCATACGTCTCTTCTGTAGGCCTTGGGAAGGTTTCGAACAATAGTTTGCAAATTTGTTTCCTATTTTCGAATAGCTTACAACGTAATACAGTCATAATTCTCAAGGAGAAACTTGAAACGTGCAATGTACCCATTCTGCGAATACAATTGTTCAAAATTAAATTCTGGCCAATTTTTTTTCATTATTTTCCTCTTGAATTTTTACACGCACAAAGTCTACGTACACGATTCTAATCCTAAGTTCAGAATTTATGCTTCCTCTGTCTGGAAATAACTGTCCTAGTTTTTGGCATTTTTTAACTGAACACTTTTTTTTTCTTTCCAAAAAAGCCGGAAAAATGGTCTATCTTAGATAGTAGAATGTAGTTTTTGTGTCACTCTCATTGTCCGCTCCGTTTGAGGTGGACAAGGCTCACGTTTAACATAGGACACTTATGTCGGGAAAAAAATGCCAAGAATTAGGACAATTATTTCCGGACAGAGGGAATGAATTGTGTGTTTTTGATTGTCATATCAGTGATGTTTCTGCTTCTAACATGCGATTCTCTTTCCATTTCAGTACTACTTGGAGCAGAACATGGAAGCTCGACAAAGAGAATTAGATCGCGAAGAGGAGCTGGATTTGAAGGCTCTTCCTGTGAAGGCCAAGTCAAAAATGTCCAAGGTATGCATTCTCATTCATTTTGCGTGCACTGGGATATTGTTCGTGTCATTCACCAGTCTATTGCACTCACTCACTCTCAGCCCTTTCACTCACTCTCAGCCCTTTCACTCACTCACAGCCCCCTCCTTGTGTGTGCTAGGCTGAGAAAGAGTTGCAGAAGAAGCAGAAGGCCCAAGCTTTTAGTCAGAGTAAAGCCAAAGGGAAGGTGACAAAGAATGCAAAGCGATGGAACTGAAAGGGTCGGACTTTGTTTGGTCACCACCCTGCCATGTAAATCTATCTCTACCAAGGTTCTTAGTGGCTGTGGTGATGCCCTGAATGGACCAAATTGGATAGGCAGTTCTGTATACTTCAAAATTGTCACGAAAGATACCGTTGGTACAAGTGCCAATTCGTTCCTCTGTACAGTATAGGCATAAGCAAACATTATTGACTCTGCATTTGATTGGAGGGAGTAAGTTGCTTTTGGTGTTGGTTGAGACGTTCCACTTCATCCAAGCTGAGAGTGAGAGCATGGATAAATGTGTCCTTCGTGTAATTTAGCATCAAACACTCAACTCATCAATCATGTGTAACGACTGTAGGAATTTAGTGGAGAACTCATAGTCCAAAATACATACAATATACTTCAGGTGAGTGGAAGCCCATTATAACTATGCGTCCTCTTGAATATGACAATTGGCATTCTTGCATCACAACTCCAAGTTCCAGAATATACGAATTGGTGATTTACCAGCACACAACATCTCATAACGGCCACTATTACCAAATTCGGGACAAATACTCCGAACAGAATAGACTCACAAGGGTTTGCAACTAATGCTCATCGAAGTCTACATAATGCCACCACAGCCTGTCTTAATTCCCCACACTGGACAAAACTATTAAAAAACGTAGCTCTAGCTCTCAGATTCACTTACAAGGAGCACTGATAATCCAAGAGGGACTGTAAGCAAAGGAATTCAATACACAATGTCTGCGGATCAGCATGAGAGCCATGGATCACTTTGCTGGCCCATCAAATCGGCCTGCGCAACATCACACTGGAAATTACTTGGACTAACTTAGGCGGCATGGTAGTCACATCAGCTGGCGGAGACATTAGGAGAGTGTCTATCCATGTCGTCGGGCTTTCAGAAGAAGGCTGTGAGGGAGTCACGAAGCTAATCAGGACTGGGGCGCTAGAATTCTCTGCTTCATCCCATCCGTCGGTGATGTGCACGGAGCTCTTGGGCGACAACCAAGTAGACAAGCACGGATCAGCAAAGCCATCCTCCGAACTCCATAGCCGAAGGCCCTGTTGCTCTTGTAATGTACAGCTGACAAATCCACTAGCATCTGCAGTGACAAGATTTGGCTCCATCAAGCCATTGCTGACCAAGGCAACCATGGAACGGATGGAGATGCCATCGGCTGTTTAGGCGGCATCCCCACAGCTTAGAAACGATGCTAGCTCGGAGAATGAACCAAACTTAGAATTGTCTGCTTTGCATGACGAGTCCAGAATTGCCAAGTCCGGAATAGCCGAGGTGACAGAAGCAGGACAAGAGGGAGACTATGGATGACACCTGCTTTGCTTGCTCCTTCACGAATCTTAGCATGTCTTCCACACTGAGTCCTGCTGGTAAAGGCATTGTGGACAGTGTCTGGAAAGTTGAGGAAGTGTGGCTTGTCATAGCAGTAGTAAGCTACGCGGTTTGAGACTTAAATTCTCCGAAGTATTCCTTCATCTCCGCTGTCCACGTTCTGCGGTCGCGGCGGTAAGCAATTTGATCAATCTCCTCGCACAGGCATTTGTCAAAACATGTCAAAGCTTCGCATGGAAATCTGGACATTCCCGAAGCACTGAAGAATGTGTGAAGCTTCATCGTCTCCGTCTTGTGCAGCCAAGTCTAACCCTAGAATGAAATTTCTATATAACCCATAAGGTTTGCAAGCGTCCCTTCCTCAAATGGGTATATATACGCAGGCTCGCCAAACAGAGGATACCAAGCCGGGTGCTCAGCACAGAGCGAACTATTCTTTCGCCTTTTACTAAAGAATACCGTGCGCTGGGTACACCTACCGGCATACCCTTTTTTTTGGACTGCCCCTCACGGGGCCCAAGCAATAAAATGACTAAAAAGCATGCCCGGTTGTGGCTCCTCTGCAGGGGCTGCCCGACGCCATCAAAAAGAAAATTGTTTTCTATTACGAGATCAAGGCTACTTCCCAATTTAAATCATGCCAATCCAAGTTGAACTCTTGCAATGCCCTGATATGGGTACCACTTTTACGCGTCTCAGAGCATCCGCACCGGGACTCGCCACATATGGCTTGCCAAACAATGTTTACAGGGCTCTACAGTGACCACATACCACTCCAAATTTTTGGTCCCTCACCCGCACTCTGTAAAGGGAGAACGCCAGAGATTCTGGGCCCGTGATACAGTACCTCACAAAACTGTTCCAATGCTGTAAATATCTTCTTTTGGTTGACTGTGGATGCTACATGGCAATTGCAAATGCCCATGTGGCATTGCAATAAGCTTCTAATCTACGTTAGGAAGCCACATGTAAAAACCAATGACATGCATGACTATCTATACGTGACAATTGTAGGGTTCAAAGCCATCTGATTCACTGGAACAGTTTTGTGAGTGCACTCTTCCAAAACTAAATGTTTACAAAAGCTTGTCAATCTTGATGGACCTTCAACTTTTTGTTGTAGAACTTTGTTCCAGTGTGTGTATAGACCATTTTCCTACAGTTTTTTGTACTTTGTTGTTCTTGCTTCCAAGTAGAAAAGATGGTGTCTGCATTATCTTCTCAAAAAAAGTCAGACGTTCTTTCTATGTTGCAAAGAGGGTGCACTATAAGAGAAGTGTCAAGGAGTTTGCATGTGGGTGTTGGAACTGTGCAGAGGCTCCGACAAAAGTGTGTTTTCAATGTAGAATCATCACATGGAGGTAGACCAAGAAAGATGACTCCTGCAATGGAACGGTCTTGTGTATTGAATATGACTAGAGGTAAGCTTAGTACTGCAGTAGAGGCTACAAAAAATGTGCAAGAGGCATTTGGGATGCAAGCGTGTGTTGAAACAGTGAGACGTGTTTTACGTAGAGGTGGTTTACAATCACAAGTGAAGCAGAAAAAACCACGTCTTTCAGTCAAGAATATCAAAGCACGTTTAGACTTTGCAAGAGCCCATCTAGATTGGACTATAGATGATTGGAGTCGTGTCATTTTCTCTGATGAGTCTAAAATCAACTTATTCTGCTCTGATGGAATCTCTTGGTGTTGGAGTCGTGATCCACATGAGTTGTCAACACGCACTGTTACAGAGACAGTAAAGCATGGTGGTGGTGGAATCATGATTTGGGGTAGTATGACCATTTATGGGCCAGGACTAGTGTACAAAGTTGAAGGCCGCCTCAATCAACATGGATATCGTCAGATTTTAGAGCAGACAATAGATGGTACAATTAGAAAATATGGATTAGATGCTACACAAGTCATTTTTCAGCAAGATAATGCTTCCGTTCACACCACAAAAATGATGCAAGAATGGTTTTCAAGGCAAAGTTTTAGTCTTCTAACGTGGCCTGCCCAATCCCCTGATTTAAATCCAATAGAACATCTATGGGCCATCCTCAAAAGGAGATTGAATCAATATGATTCACCTCCAAAAGGAATGATAGAATTATGGAAACGTGTAGTACAAGTCTTCTCTTCTATTACTGCACATGATTGTAGAAGACTTATAGAAAGTATGCCCAAAAGGATTGAAGCTGTAATAGCTTCAAAAGGAAGATGGACAAAGTATTAGCTAGTTTACTTAGAGCACTCACAAAACTGTACCAATGTATATACTAGTTTTTAACTTTCATTTTTCCTTCAATGATATTTGATTTAGTTAGATTTTTTTTACAAATGTGTACTAGATTGGATGTAATATATGCCTCAAACTACTACTTGAAAGTTTGGACATCCATTTATCTTACACATACTTTTGAATCTAGAAGTTCCAATCATTGGAACAGTTTTGTGAGGTACTGTACGAGGGCCTGACATGCCCAATTAAGGGTGGATGAGCCGGCAGGGAGAAATCACAGTGAGGATCCAGCAAGGCGGTGCCACGGTGGCGGAGTTATGGGTCCCCAAAGTGCTGAGGTGGCTTGCCCGGTGGCCGGCCTTGGCCGCTCCAACTGCGATTCTGCAGTTCAACTGGGAAGAAGGCTGTGGACACTGCGGCCAGAGAGTTTGGCCATTTTTTCTTTCCCCATGGTCATGTTTAGGGTATAGATGTGTAGTTTGGGTTTAGGGTTGGTAATATGGACCAGTGGCGGCAATGCCTTCTTGCGACTCGAGAGCTTTTTTTGGAGGACGATGAGGAAGACGATTTCAATGTACGATGGGTTATGGAATTAGGGTTGAGGGCACGAAGTTTGGGAATACCGAGTCATATCCAAAGATCACGCCCCGGGAAATCTCCCAACATTGATAGACATAGACACGAAATGCACCTCCGCATGATGTCTGATTATTTTGCTGATGAGCTAGTGTATGGACCTCATTTTTTCCTATCGCATGCGGAGGTCTTTGTTTTTGACAATTCTAGATAGGGTTTGTGCTACAGACGACTACTTTGTTCAGAAAAAAGATGCGTGTGGTTATTTAGGGTTGTCACCCCATCAGAAAATCACTTCTGCGTTGAGAATGCTATATTATGGTTTGTGTGCCGATGCTACTGACGAATATTGTAGGACTAGTGAGACGACCGCCATGATGTCTTTGAAGCGGTTTTGCCTTGCAATTAGGGCTGAGTTTGAGGGTTATCATATACGGCAACCTATACGTGCCGACTTTGAGAAACAGTTGGCGATTAATACTGATCGTGGCTTTCTAGGGATGTTTGCCTCTCTTGATTGTATGCATTACGAGTGGAAGAATTGCCCGGTGGCTTGGCAGGGGGATTTTGGTGATAAAGATGGGAAGAAGTCCATTGTCTTAGAGGCTGTGGCGGATCAAGGATTGCACATATGGCATGCGTTTTTTGAATTACCAGGTTCCAACAACGACTTGAATGTGTTGGACCGGTCACCATTGATACACAACATGTTGACGGGTGAAGCTCACGACATGCACTTTGAGGTTAACGGTTGTCAATATGACCGGTACTATCTACTCACCGACGGTATATATCCCGAATGGGCTTGCTTTGTTCAAAGCATCCATAAGCCCCAGGATGAGAGGCGGAGCTATTTTGCTGAGAGGCAAGAGGCCGTTCGGAAGGATGTAGAGAGGTGTTTTGGTGTATTGCAAGCCCGTTTCGCAATTATCCGAAACCCGTGCCGCCATTGGAGCATGGATGTCATATCAAACATCATGTTCACATGTTGCATTTTGCACAATATGATACTTGAGGACGAGGAGGACATTGAGGGTTTAGATGATATCATTGGGGATTTGCATGAGGGAAATGTGCCAATGCAAAGAGGGTTGTCATTTGATGAGTTAGTGACAAGTACAATGGAGATTGCGGATGCGGACACTCATTATGGTCTCCGTGGTGATCTCATTGAACATTTGTGGATGTTGAAAGGCGCCAATTTGGCGTGATGTATAAAAGTGTGACTAGTATCACATTTATCTATAAAAACTAGCAGCACTGCTCATAGACAAATCAAGGCCCAAGTCAAGTCCAAAGTCTAACTGTTGTGAGTCATCATTTCCTCTCAAAACATTCCATGTGGTGGGCATTCCCGGTCCAACATGCTCAATGTCATCCCATGGCACACTACTACCGCGAATGTCTTCATACGCATTCCAATGGTCGCTCCCACCACTATGAATCTTAGAGTGTACCATCCCGCCCAATCCCAAATGCAAATTTGAATGATCCCGCTCTTCTGATTCATCTCGTGCCTGCCACACACAATAGACAAATAATCATGAACACGAAAACCGCAACCATGGATCGTTACAACATCACAGGTAGTACCAAGTGACTACCACCAAAATCACAGTCAAGGTTGAGTGAGCACCACGAAGGCCGAGAAGCACCACGAAATCACAGTGACCATCTTAACACAGTGAGGACCACGAGAAATCACAGTGAGGACCAACAAGAAATCACAGTGACGACCAGTGAGAAATCATGACTCGAGAAGACCACGGGAAATCACAGACCGGACCGGAAGAAATCACAGTGAGGACCACCAAGAATTCATAGTGAGGACCAACGAGAAATCACAGTGAGGGCCAGCGAGAAATCACAGTGAGGACCAACGACTGCCCACGGTGAGCTGCCAGTGAGAAATCGCAGTGAGGACCAACGACAACCATGACTGTGAGGGCCAGTGAGAAATCGCAGTGACGACCTGGGTTGGGCTGGGCTGGCCACTGCAGGCCTGGGCTGCCACTACAGGCCCATGGCAACCACTGCAGGCCGGGACTGCCCATGCATGACTGTGAGCACCAGCTCCACTAACTGTGAGCACTAAAACCATGACTGTGAGCACCAAAACCACGACCAAAATCACAAGCGATCAAAAAATTCACCACGAAATCACAACCTAAACAAAAAACTTACCTCCCATTTTTCAGCCTCTTCGTCATCTGATTCCAACAAGGCCACAACCTCTCGATCCTCTGCAACCACAAAATTCCTTTTGCCTTCGCAATCGTCCTCGGCGTCACACTCCTCATCATGACTCGCGTTTTGGCTCGCCACTCGGGCCAACCGAATTTGCCTCCACGTCTCATTTTGTTCTCGTGCCGCCATCGCCGCCTCTTCTCGTGCGCGTGTAGCCTCGGCCAATTCCGCCTCTTGAAGCTCATTTTGTTCACGCAACTCATTAGCCGCGGAATCCGCCCTCCGCCGTCGTAACTTGTGTAATTCCTCCTCTCGGAGAAATCGTATGTACTCTTGAGCTTCCGGCGTCGTAACTTGGTCCATCGGTGTGGTAAACAACAACATGTTGTGGTACTCAAGACTCGCCGCCTTACGCAGTGTGGTTTCCGCCATCTTCTCGGCCGCCTTGGCTTGAGTCAATGCAGCCTTATCTTGGATTTTGTCCGCGCGTAAGACCTCCTTCGCCGCCTTTGTGCCACCGGGCCTCGATGTGAAGGCCATACTCGGGGTTGTGTCACCTGCAGTTTCCACAGCAGTCACAGACTTTTGGGTGCCCACTTGGGAACCCGATTGTGACTCGTGGTCAGAGGAACTAGACAACCTCCTAGAGGGAGTTGTCTATCGTGATGTACTTACGCCGTCAGCCCATCGGGGGAAATCCTTCACCAACTCCCAACAATGTTCAAACATAAACTCGGTATTCTTTGCACTTTTAGTACGATACAAATCTTTAGCCATGCGCACAATGTCGGCTTCTTTCGTACCACTCCTATTTAACCTATTAACTTGATTATAAGCACCGATGAATTTGGCAACATCGTGCTTAATCGTGCCCCATTTAGATTCCAACGAGCGAGCTCCCCTATGCCCCCCCGGTCTATTTTGCTCATAATGCAAAAAAATGCGTTCCCAATACACATTCCCCTTTTGTTGATTATCGCCTATAGGATCCTAAGAGATGGCTAAAACGCTCCTGGTCAATTGGTGCTCTTCCTCCGGCACGAAATTCTTACCTTTCGAATGGCGAACAGCTCCTCCAATACGACCACGGCTACGTCCACGGCCTAATTCCCCCAAATTATCAATTCCATCACCACGTCCACCCAACCCTAAAGGGGTCTGATCACTCACCTGAGACTGCGGTCCTGATGCCGAATCGATCCAGCTCGTTTGAGTAGAAGGGAATTCGACATTGCATGTCGGCGTCGCTCCCGCACCACCGTGCACAGCATCGGAGTCTCCACAGTGAGGGACCGCATTCCGCAGCGAAGCGCCACGGCCACGACCACGCCCTCCTCGTAGCGACTGGTCCTCCCCCGCAGACAAACGCGTCGCCGGCCGGCCTCGCACCCGCCCCTCTTCATCGACTTCGTTTCGCAAATTGCGAGCAGGTTGTGCGATCACCTCATCCTCCCCCGCAAAAAGAATTCGCCCTGCTCTCCCGCTCTGGCCACCATCAGGGACGACTGCAACGCCACGACCCCGACCACGCTGCGCCGACTGCCCACGCCCGCGACCTGCCATAGCAACTAAAATAACCAGGACCTAATCCGAAACCTCAAATAGACCAAATCTCCCAATAACTTTCCGTCAAATGGGCGCGCTCAAGAAACTCATAGACTCGGAACAATGGCGAGACGTCCACGAAATTTGACGAGCCCGCGCAGGAAACGACCGTTGCCCGAGTTCCGGTGGGGGACCTACTGAAGCCCGGGCCCGTCAACAGCGATCGCGGCCGCGTATAGCGAGTCCCGGTGCGAATGCTCTCACATAGTGTGACTTATGTTTAACTCATTTTATGTGTGCTAGAAATTCCGTCTTTAACACTATGTATATAGTTGCAGCGATGGTGTCTATAACACCCTCTAATTTTTGTAATTTTCCAATGCTTTTTTCTTACTCAAAAGAAGTTTCTCGAAAATCACACTATTTTTGGAGGGAGTACCCATTATTAGGCCATCACCCTAGGAGAATGTTTCAAAGACAAACACCTCTACATTGTCTAGTGTTACAAAATTTACTACCGCAGTACCACAGCTGGGTCGCCACCACATGAACGAATATTTAATATTTATTGAAAAATAAAGTTCATTCCACAAAAAAATTCATTTTTTGAGCATTGGTTATCTATTAGAGCATCTCCACTAGCACTCTGCATACCGCTTTGGTTATAGAAAAATGGATGAGACTAGGTTGGTGAACAATTTATTTGGCATGTAACACAAGATAATCCACTAAAATCCAAGGCCCTCAAAATCACTCTTGCTAGTGTATCTTCTCTTCTTAATTGCACATCATAATTGAACAATCCATGCGTGGTGACTTGTGAGTGGCTCACTTACTATTTTCAAGAATCTAAGTGAGTGATATTGGTGGGAAAACTACATAGTCAGGTCAGACTTTTTGGGTGACCTTCATAGTACAATCCAAAGTGCTAGTGGAGAATTGACGTTATATCATGGCTTCCTTTGGCCTGACAGCCCCAGGCGATGAAAAACTAGCCCGAATATTTGTGTCCCTTAATTAGCTGAGGTGACATTCCGTTTCTGAAAATTTGAGGCAAACTCACCCTGAAGACATCCATTAGTTTGCAGATAACTCTATTAACCCAATAACCCTTAACCCCTAACTGCCTGAGCGTCCATTTTTGGGACGATGTACATATTTCATCCATAATTTCTCATCCATCATGCACTTTTTGCAGTGTGGAATATTTACTGTAGATTCTATGGGAAGTTAGCTTCATGCATATGTGATCCGATTAGAAAGGGGATGATTTGTGAAATTTTTATGCCTCATTTCATGTTATAGTGATTCACCCAAAATTTTGAAGATTTTAGTGTAAAAGTGATCTAAAAAAAGTCAACTCATAAAATTAAGCAACCAAAAAATCTCCAAAAATCACTACACTTAGAGTATTACATTTCAACCAATCACAAAGAATTTCATCCTTAGATTGTCAATATCTTATTCGTAATTGAATTACAAAATAATTTTGAATTTCACATTTCAAATTTTATACAAAATTATTGGTAGTAGCAATCATAGATCTAACCGTATGGATAGAATCTAAAATTCATAATGTACAACTTATATTCATATATCAAGTTCAAAATATCCCTCTAAGTTGCATTTTATAATGCATTTTTGCAAAACTACCGAATTTGGAGAGGGCTCTAGGCATTTAGGGGTTAAAGGTCAAAGTTAGCCCCATGGGCTTATTTATGAGAGAATAATGAAGAAAAAAAAGGATTTGCTCAACCAAATCAAGCGAAGATTAATGCGTTGGAAAGTAACTGAAAAAGCAATCTAGATTCCAAATTTGCGCCTCATTTGGGAGATTATGAAATCATTGGTAAGCAATCAAAGTTATCAAAATGAATAGGAGTTGAGGTTGGAGCAGCTGAGGTCGTTTCTTGAAAAGTGCCTGAGTGCTACAGTACTGGCCAGCAGAACCGTTTCTTCATTTTTTTCGTTTTTTCTTTCCTCCCAAAAATTTAAATGCTTTTCGGACTGCCCCGCCCAGGCCCACTTGACATTTAAGGGTTAAGTTCCAAAATTTGGGTTTATTGTTTGACAAATATTCTTGGGTACTTAATTTTTTTAATGCTACTAAGTCTATTAGAGCACTCATATGAATTCTTCACAAAAAATTTAAATTTAAATTTAAATTTAAAAAAAATAAAAAAAATAAAAAAATCCTTGTCCTACATTGTTTCCTATATTAATTTTCAAATAATATTTTTGGGATGAATAATATTGGTTATGAACTAAGTTATATAAACTAGAGTGCTCAAATCTAGAACTAGCCAATTTCAACTCTTCTAAATAATTACTCTTTCGCTTACTCTTTCTTTTAACTTCAATCACTACATAGGGGTTAAGGTAGGCCCATCATTTACCCCCCCAAGGGCCCCAAAGCTGAGTCAAAACAAAAGATGAGATAGAGCCCATGTTGAGTACAAAAATACTTTGGTAAGACGAGCATATGAATTAACCCCCAAAGGTCATCACTTGTTTTGTAAAAGTTAAAGCCCTACAATCTCCATACTTGAAATATCATATTCACTAGTACAAAAGGTGGCACTCCCAAGGACATGCCCAGGCAACATCACTGTGCATGTGTGGAATTGAGCACTACTTGCCTGGGCATCTCCTTTGACAATGCCACCTTTTCTACTAGTGATTGTATGATTTATAATTTTTCATAGATGGTCATCAACATTATGGAGGTATGACAAGATTTTCAACATGATCAGAAGATATTTGAATTTTTTTACTGATTTTATCATGTAAACAAGATAAAAATTCAAAATAAATATATGTTTGACAAATTTAATATCAAAAATTATATTTAAGGTAGAACTCCAACAAAAGCTAAAACACTTGGTTTTTTGGGCCTTCGACAAAAAGAAAACCATTCAAAAAATGGATGGTTGGTTCTTTAGGGGTTAAGTGAAAGTCAAGTTTGTAAAAACAAGCAAAAGAACGTATAATCGTTAAAAAAAACTAAAGATTCATAGTTATAAAATTGCTAAAAAGAACATGAGACCCAATTTGATCATCTCGGTTGTTGAGTGGCTAATCTTTGTTTATTATGAAGTTTTGTGAAGCTTCATCATAGTTGTTTTGAGACAGTAATGTCCTAGGATGGCAATGCAAAGTAGCAGCTGCGCTAGAAAAAGCCTTTATATATTTTCTAGAACACTATAACAATGACATGCTTTTTTATTTTTTATTTTATTTATTTTATTTTATTTATTTTCCCTTGAAAAATGATATGCTATTTGAATATCAACCTACTCAACTTCGTCATATTTAGATAGATAGAAACTTCAGACCTCTTTCGAGGCCGGCGTGAATAAAGCGTCTGTTCGTCTTGACGATGAGCCCGTCATATTCACTCTAGTTGTAGATGGAGCTTTCATCAATGCAAGGTCTCCAACCCTTTGCTTAACAGCCGGTTCACACCAAGCAATTGGACGTGAATGCGGCAAGCATTTGCGGTATAAGAGATAAATTTGAAGTCATAATACTGTTCCATTTTACAGCAAGGCACGCAAGTCCTGATGCAAATGCAAAACAAATTAGAGGGTGGATTTTCCACGAGGGAAGCAGTTGAATAGTTCTCATGTCGATATGAGACAAGTGAGTCATGGCCCATTCACACCAAGAAGCTGCAATACTTGTGTTGCTTTCCTGGAATGTTGCAAGGTAAATTTTGAAAATAATAAAACAATTTCTTGCGGTGTCAAAGCCTTGTCTCTTCGTGCTTTTGGACATCGCAGGTGCATTGGTGGAGCGCAAAATTCTTGCGGCACCCAAAATGCATTGGAGCAGCTTCTTCCATGCGTCATGTTAAAAATAAAAAAATAAATTACAACACATTGTAGCTACCAGAAACTTACTTGACGAATGCAAATTCTATATTGCACTCGCGTTGGGTGACTGGTGTGAATAGGCCCCGTCAATGGGCCATGAGAGCCAATAATCTTTGAACAATGACATATAGTGTGGGCAATTAGTGAATGTCAATACAAAAGCCAAGCATTGAGCAAATGTAATTGACATGAACGCGAGCATGAACAGTGGCTTGTTGAGTGCGTATCAACATTCAGAGAGGACAGTAGTCTTGCACCAATGGCCCTTTGTCCGGTGGGCATTGGCTCATTGTTAAGACGAACAGACACTTTATTCACGCCGGCCTCGAAAGAGGTCTAGAGTTTCTATCTATCTATTTGTATCAAGATTCACTTTAACCCCTAAACACCTAGCATACCAAAATATGGCTTATAAATGTAACTCACTATTCAATTCTAACTGCTACATGGATGATTTCCATCCAATTCGTTTCGTGAAGGATTTGTTTGGCCATGCCACCTCTTCAAGTTAAACTCATCTCATTCAAGCTATTTTCAAATTTACATGGGGTCTTAACTACAAAAAGAGTTGTAAAAACAGTTCACCATATACTGTATTTTGATTTTTTTTGTTTTTTCTACTTAAACTAAAATTAGTCCATAAAAATGAATTCTATTGCATTTAAGCTTAACCAAAAAAATGAAGCTTACCAAGTCTAATTTCTATGCCATTTTGAATTCTTGAAAAACTCTAAAACCGAGAGTTTCATTGGAGTTACAAGTTTGGTGGGTATCACCATGATGTAGCAAAAATATATAAATTTAGATACATGGATGATTTTCATTTATTGTATTTTTTTTCATTTTAATGTACACCTTTGGTAAAAAGAACTGGAATATTTAAGTACATTTTGTAATTGATATATATTTTCACCAAAAAATCATAATAATTTCAAATTTTCACCAAAATGAAAAAGTCATGATTTGTAGTAGACACGTGGCTTCATCTACTAAAAATGTAAAGTTGAATACTTATCTTATTTATAGTGGCAAAATTGAGTGTGACATGTAAGTCACGATCCCATGATCATAGGCACAGGCATTTAGGAGTTAACCCTTGAATGTTGTTGTGTCCGAATTATGAACACCAAATAAAAACAAATGGCTCCTACGATCTTGGATTACTTTCATCCAATACTTATTGAAACAAGCAGGAAGTCCTACATCTTGTGTAACAACTTGAATTCAAAGTTGATCATTTGATAATTGTATAAGTGGAACTGAATCAAAGTATGTTTGAACCTTTCAAAAAGGAACATCTTTACAATGTAGGGATTTCAAAAAAGAATAGTGTGGTAGTATGTTTCTATTGCATAGATGCTAAGTTGCTATTTCCAAACCTCAAATGTTCAATGGTTAAATTTCAACAAAACGGTTTGCTCATACTATACCTAGCCGTCATGGCCAACCGGCTATGCCAAATAATTATTTTTTTTCAGAAATTTATTTTTAACAAATGCCAAATTTTGTGAATACTCTTTGAGGTTCCCCCTTTTACCATACAAAATTGAAAAAATTGAAACAACAATTTCCCAAAGATTTGGGCTTTTCTTTTTATATATTTTTTTCGTCGATACTGGCGACCGAACACAGTACCACACATGAGCATATGACAGCACAAGTGGTTTGAGGCTCCAACATCAGTACCAGCGATCCCACAAGCATTTTATGGTATTTAGGGAAAATGCTAGGCATAGTCAGACGGGCAGCGATTGGGACTATTTTCACAGGCAGTAATAGAAAAGTAAAAATAAAATGTGTTTGCGAGAGTAGTAATTGGACTACAGGAATTTTTTTGATGGGAAAACACTTTGCGATGACAGATGAAAACCAGTAAAGCATCAATGGCTATGTACCATTTATTTGCCTTGAGAAAAATGCTAATTGACTCAAAAGAATATGAAGAAAAGGTCACTTAAGTATCATTCTATTTTCACAACTAAAGGAACATGTAATGGCACCAAAATATATACAAATACGTATGGCAATGTCATACGTATCATTGAAGTGAACAAGTCATGTGAAGATTGATCAATGTACAAGAAATACATAATTACATGTGAAGGATACTCAATGTACAAGTGAACACAATTGCATGTGAAGAATGATCAATGTACAATTGTACACAAGCACAATTACAATTACGTGTGAAGAATGATCAATGTACACGTATACACAATTACATGTGAAGAAGCCAATCCTACACTTAGACAAATTCTAATCTCATTGTCACTAATGAGGGAGTTGAACCCTTGTTGCAAAGCAACACTGCCCATTGCAGCACTAGTGTTCTGCACACATACAAACAGCCCACGTTAGATTTACACACACCCAAACAATCCACGTTAGATTTGCACAACAGTCCAGCTCCAGTCTTCACTCTTCACCAAGGGCCACCACTCCATCACCCCATTCAACCAGCCTTGAACAGCAGACCACCTTCAATCAACAGACCAACACCTTGAACAGCAGACCACCACCTTCAGCAGTATACCGCCTACGTCCTTCAAACCAGCAGAGCACCTTCAATCAGCAGAACACCACCTTATTCAGCAGCACACCACCTTCAACAACAGACCACCACCTTCAAGTCTTCAAAGTAACCACCTCCGGCCTTCAAACCAGCACACCACCTCTAGTAGAGCATCACCTCCTAGCAACAGATCAATATTCTAGTAGTCATAGTCGAAGGTCAAGGATCACGCAAGAACCTTAAAATCTTAAGCTTCAAAGCTAGCATAGCATCATGGAAACTAAAGGAATTAATCAACATTGAGGATACTGGTGCCAAGAGAAATCAAACATCCCCTTGCCGGCCAACCTTCACAGCTTCTTTCCATGACTCAATAGCCTCATTATAAGGAAAGTTTTTAAGTGTGAAATACTTTTGGCCATACATGCGGACAACAAGGGGTAAATGTTTGCCTAATCTATTCCTCTGGCACGATTTTAGGAACTTTAGGGAGGAAAAACATCTTTCATCCTCCACAGAACCCAACACAAGAACACAACCCATCTTGGCCAACATTAGGTACTCCGAAATGAGCTTTGACAAGTGTCGTGACGCTGAAAGAGTTCTCCACAATTTGATGAGTGGGTTCACCCCAAAGGGTGGTGCACAAGCTGCTTCGCAATTAGCCTTCATACTGACCTTAAAAAGGCCTTGTTGAGTGTCCAACTTTGAAGCATTCAGCATCTCTGGGGCAGAGAAAGGCTTCCTATCTTCAATCAAAGGTTTCCCTTCGTTCACCACTCGAGAGCCACAATAGAAATCCTTCAACACTTGCAAATGCTTCTGAAAGCTCTCGTCTGCCCCTTCTTGCTGCCAGTACTGAGGGTATATGATGCCAAATGCATCCAAAACCTCATGGTGAGGAAACCTTCGGTCTAGCTCATTGGAAAGAGCTTGGGCGACCTCTGCAGTGACAAAGACAGGCCATCAGATTCAAAACCGACACAACGTTTCAGCATTTAGGGTTTACAGAACTCGAAGGAAGAAAAATTACAATGCAACAACTGACCTGAAATTTGACGCTCCACATTGAGTTGGCAACGGTACAACTCCTCCTCCGTCACAAACTGCAACTCCCCAGTGGTTTTGTCATGGCATCGGGCAAAAACATTGGTGTCACCAAAATCAAAATACAAGTACTTCAAGCCAGCATCTCCGGGCAGCTCCTTCCATGCTATGGGAATGGCCTTGTGTTTGAGCTGCAGCAGCTCGTGATACTCCGTGAAATCATGTTCACCAAATGATGTACTAGGCTCAATGTACTTCGCCAATAGCTCACCTTGTACCACCTTCACTGCCTCCAAAAAATCACATATGAAAACATCACGTGCTTGTGAGAATTTGCAAAGAAGATGAATACAAGAGAACAATGGTTGGACTATTGACAATGACAGTAGAACCTCAATATCAACGAGGGTCTCGAAATTGTCAGTAGCCGTGGCACAATGCTTCTTCCTAGAGGCCGGTGTCATGTCTAGGCCCATCTTCATGATGAGAGTCTTGTATTCGTCCAAGACCCTTCGTGCCACACTCTTCATGGAGATCCACCGTGTTGTCACATTCCTCAACATTTTATTACCCTTAGTTTCCATGAGGCTAGCGAGCTTTTGAAGCTCAGCATGCTTTTTGTTGCTCCTGCAAAAATATGTGTAAATGGATCCCAACATGCTCTCCAAACGAGAGATCATTGGGAAGTTAGACAATGTTTGCACGGCCAAGTTGATTCTATGGCTTGTGCAATGGATTCCAAGCATAAAAGGCGCCATCTTCTTCAGCTGAGCAGTCACACCAGATTGGCTGCCCTGAAAGGTACTCACGCCATCTGCTCCAAAAGAGACTAACTTGCAAGCTACCTCCTCACGAGTTAGTCCCCCTTCATTGAGAAGAGCATTCATAATAACCAGTGTCAAATGATCAGAGCCACCATCATCAGAAACACAAGACAAATGCAATAGATGCGGCACCCTCTCCCAATCTTTAACCACATAGACATGGACTCCACACCATGTTGTATTATCAATTGCAGTGACCTCATCCGCGCTGATTGCAATGACTGAGGCATCCTGTACAACTGATTTCAAAGCATGTAATACCGAGAGATGCATATGTTAACTCAACTGCCAGCCCGTACTCTCACTCCAATGTTTTTTAGGCAAGTTTTTCACCTTAAGGTGCACCAACAACACATGAGCTCTTTCATAATCAATCATAGGACGACCATGACTCAAAATCTCAAACAAGGCAGCAAGTTGAACTCCCTTTCTTTTGTTTTCAGCGCGGACACCTCCGGCTACTTGCTCTGCCACTGAGCCAGCATGCCTTCGCCCTGCCCACAGCTTGCAATTCTTCAAATGCTTACAATCCAGCTTTGTGTAACTATCCCCGACCTTCATGTCAGCCAAAGGGACACCATCAACACGACAAGACCTCTTTCCTTCATGCTTCTGGAGGTTGTCATCTTTAGGCACCATAACCTTCCTTCGACCATCAAGTGTAGTGCAGATGGTACACAACACCCCAACGATGTCTCCAAATTCATCAAAGACGCCCTCCGCCCAAACGTACTTGGCCGCCCATACCTCTTGCCAACGCCTCGTTGCAGCACTCACAGCCCTGCCCATGGCCCTCTTTCTCTTGGCATTGACAACCTCAAGCTGCACAATAGAACATTCATTAGCAGTTTTGCCTTTGCGCTTTTTCATAGATCTGAACACTGCAGTAGTGTTTGTCGCCAAGAACGCGATGGGCGACGTGACGCTGGGCTTCGATCCGAGACAGCAAGCAGGGCGTTGCGCAAGGCGAGAGACTGAATCAAAGAGCCGTGTCTCGGAGACGAGCGTCAACTCCAACAGCGGATCTCCAGAATTCCTCGGCGACACAGCAACGCCATCGACGCCAAAATGCGCAGTGGGGACGAGGTACTTCCCTACCCCATTTGTATTTCAGGCCGATCCAAAAAATTTCACCTTCATCCCTTCTGGAAGCCTCAGTGGCCGTGGCACCATCGTGTCAATCCGTCAAATAGGACAATGCACCTAAACCACTGTACTGCCAAAAACACTGCGGCACCCGAGGCGGCACCTCCAAGACAGACACTCACATCTCACAATAGAAGAAATCTGTCAGATTTCAAAGGAACAACGCGGCACATCAAAGACTAGAGCCTAAAACAGCGTGACACCTCAAAGACAGAGGTGTCTCATACAAAAATAGATCTGTGAAGATGAACAATGATGAACAAAACACTATAATGCCGTGAAAATGACAATGCCAAAATCAAGCTAGATCACAAACAACAGATCTGTGAAGAACGAGGATAGTGAACAATGCCAAAAACAACGCGGGTACTGAAACACAGAGCCACAAGTCTCCTACACGAATCAAGAGCGAAGAAAACGCATGTCAAAAACAACTCGGCTCATGAAAGCAGAGGGCTAAACCACAGATAGAGATCGGAGAAGGACAATGTGCACAAACGAATCCAACACAAAGAAGTGGAAGAACATGAAGCAAACAAAAGCGGAGTGTGGAAAAATGAGAGAACAAGAGATACTTAAATACCTCCATCGCCCCTTGCATCCAAGCTCCATCTTCCAAGTTCCAACCTCCACTTCAGGCCAGCAGTGAATGCAAGCAGTGCACGAACTGCACATTGCAGAAATGCGCAATGAAAAACTCCACACTCCAAAAATTCACAACAGGAAAAAGTGGCGCAGTGGCGGATTGGAAGCTGGAGGCTGGAGCGGTAGCGCTCAATCCCAGGCAATTTCAAAAATGTGGCGCTCCACATTGAAGCGCCCACAGTCTACAAACTCCACACAATCACACACAGCCGGATAGGCCACGCGGCCAGGCGCCCACGTGTCCACGCCAATACCTGCCGTATGCACAAAAAAATGCTCAAATGCACAGAAATGCAAGCAATAATCTGAAAATGCCCAAATGCAAGGCGCAACAGAGGCGCAGCACGGCAGCAGTGGCGCAGAGGCACAAGAGAGGCCCAACAGAGGCACATGAGAAGCGCGGCAGGGAGGCGCAGCACGGCAGCAAGGAGGCAGCAGACGCAGAGTGCTTCAAAAAATGAGCGCGACAATGGCGGCCATGGGGGAGCGCTGCTCCAGCTACAAGGCAGGGGGAGCGGCCTTAGGGTTTGCTACCCTAGACAGCTACGATCTCGCCGCGTGGCTGATATGGACGGCAGATGTGAGTCTTTGGGATCATGATTTCCCGTCGACGGAGGCGGCTGACGCTCCAGTACCTTTCATCCAAATCGCAAATTTGCAATCAAGCACCCCGAGTCATGAGTACTTTAACTGAATGTCCACATCCAAGGGGCCCAATTCACACTGCATGTGTAGCGCACGTACATTTTAGGTAGAAAACCAGCGAAAATTAGCCAGTTTAAAGATCACTGATCAGTACGGCCTTCAAATCTTGGAACCATATCAAATCTCCCAGAACATCCTCCAAAACCTTAAATTAATAAAGTCCTACTTTTGCATACAACAAATTCATATGTTCATTGTCGGCCTAGTTGAGAACCATTCTTCTAGAGCCTATGTAATATTTATTAGTTTCTCATTTTATAGGGTTATTTTATTAAAGAGGAATGTAATTATTTTTTTTAAAGACAAAAAAAAGTCAAAAAAGTTGGCAACAAAGAATTCTTTTAAAAGAAGTAAAGTTCTTTGTCTGCTTGAGATCAAAAATTGCCTCCAAACACCCTTGCTTAACTCTTAACCCTTAAGCATTCAAAGAGCCCCATTGGACCCAGTTTGGTAGTTTTTCAGTCAAACACTGATTTTCACCTAGTAACTGTAGTGTAGACGCTGAAGAGTTAAACATTGTTCCCTAATTTAGAAAGAAAGGAGAATTTCTTACTTTTAACCTCAAAACATAGAAGTAGTTTACACTATTCTAAAATGTAGGTACATACTATTCTTCTCATGGATGCTGTCTGAAAAAGAAAATTTATAAAAATAAAAATAAAAACAATTTATGGTCAAAGTGGTTTGAGAACCGAGAAAATCAAGCTCATGGGGCTTGGTCGGTCCCTAAAGGTTCAACCATGCATACTTTTCATGATGTATAGAAGTAAACTCCGTTTTATCACTTGTTATGCACTTTATGCAGTGTGAAATTTTTTACTATAGATTTATAAGAAGCTAACTTATTCATGCATGTGTGAACCGATTAGAAAGGGGATGATTTATGAAATTTTTATGCCTCAATTCATGTTGTACTGATTCACCAAAAAATTCTAAGATCTTAGTTCAAAAGTGTTAAAAAGTGCTCTTGAAAAAATCAACTCATAAAATTAAGCAACCAAAAAATCTCCAAAAATCACTACACTTAGATTATTACTTTCAACTCATCACAAAAAAATTCATCCACACATTTTCAATATCTTATTTGTAATCAAATTACCAAAGAATTTTGAATTTTAAGTTTCAAATTTTATACAAAAATATTGGTGATAGCAATCATAGATCTAACCATATGGATAAAATCTAAAATTCATAATGTAAGACTTTTGATCATACATCAAGTTCAAAATATCCCTCCTAGTTGCATTTTATATTGCATCTTTGCAATTCTCCAAATCTGGAGAGGAGTGAGGACCTTGAGGGATTAAAGGCTAAAAACAATGCTACAATCTTTGTTTTTTTTTTTTTTTTGTTAATTTGTAAATTCAACCTTATAGTTACTTGATTAACTTGGTAAAGTATGTCTTCTTAAAATTTTAGACTAAAATAATTCATTGGTTTTAACCCCTAAACGTTCTCACCCTTTTCAGATTTGGTAGTTTTTCAAAGATGCATTATAAAATGCAACTAAAAGGGATATTTTCAACTTGACGAATGAATAAAATTTGTACATTATGAATTTTAGATTCTATCCATATAGTTAGATTTGCGATTGCTATCACCAATATTTGTGTATAAATTTTCAAACTTAAAATTTAGAGCTCTTTTGTAATATGATTACGAATAAGATATTGACAATCTAATAATGAAATTTTTTGGGATGGGTTGAAATGTAATACTCTAAGTGCAGTGATTTTTGGAGATTTTTTGGTTGCTTAATTTTAGTAGTTGACTTTTTCAAGAGCACTTTTAGACTAAAATCTTTGAAATTTTGGGTGGAACACTACAACATGAAATGAGGCATAAAAAGTTCACAAATCATCCCCTTTCTAATCGGATCACAGATGCACGAAGCTAACTTCCTATAAAAGTTTTAGTAAAAAATCCACACTGCAAAAAGTGCATGATGGATGAGAAATCGGAGTTCAAATCCGTACATCATGCAAAATATGCATGGTTGGGCGGTTAGGGGTTAAGGTCATAACGCTTGAATAAAACATCATCA
The DNA here is from genome assembly GCA_022496805.1 of Pohlia nutans. Taxonomy (NCBI): domain Eukaryota; kingdom Viridiplantae; phylum Streptophyta; class Bryopsida; order Bryales; family Mniaceae; genus Pohlia; species Pohlia nutans. The sequence continues at coordinate 29,179,122 of CM040089.1, read as the reverse complement.
TAGTTTTTATTTTTCAAATCTTTTATCAAAAAGTGCATATGTCCTATAATGTGTCCAAAAAATCTTACGCTTAGGAAATAAGTTAACTCCTAAACTTCCTCACCCCTTTCCAAATTTGGTAGTTTTGCAAAGATGCATTATAAAATGCAACTAAAAGGGTTATTTTGAACTTGATGTACCAATAAAAGTTGTACATTATAAATTTTAAATTCTATCCATATGGTTCTATCTGCAATTGCTATCACCAATATTTTGTATAAAATTTGAACTTGTAATTCAAAATTGTTTTGAAATTCAATTACCAATAAGATATTGACAATTTGTGGATGAAATTTGTTATGATGGGTTGAAATGTAATACTATAAGTGTAGTGATTCTTAGAGAGTTTTTGGTTGCTTACTTTTATGAGGTTATTTTTTCAAGATCATATTTAGACTAAATTTTTTGAAAACTCAACAGTGAATACTTGATGTTCATTCATGAAAATTTATTAAGTGCAAAGTCATACATATTGAAAAGAAACACTAAATTACTAACAACTCAAAATAGAACTGAAAAATGTCAATCCCAATGGACAAAATGTCATCTTGTAGGCGATGTACACCATATGTTTTTGTTCTTTTCTAGAAATACAAAAAATCAAATTCAAATAAGAAGTTCAAAGAAGTTTGAGAATTATATTTGTGTAGAGATGCCATAATTGCCCGCAAAATAAAACTCTTCATAAATTTCGTCTCAACAATCGTATTGAATGATCCAAAGCTTTCCATGAATATAAAGATTTGTTCAACTTAATTCATTTTTTTCAAATATCCTTTGTAAGGAAAAAACAAAAGTTGTTGTGCTTGCACGAGGTGCGCAGATTTCGACAAAAAAGGAAAAAAACTTATAACTTTTGCAATATTTCTTGGAATCACATGAAACAAAGTTTGACATGAAAATCACGATGATTACTAGTAGGAGTTACGCCTAAAATATTAAAAAAATTAATAAAAATAAAAAAATCCAAAGTCTCTAGAGCGTGTTCTATATTGCAAAAAGCCCATTTTGTGTTTTAAAGAACTTAAGGATTTAATACAATTACCGCTTGAAATAAAATTATGCAGGGTGAGATAAAAATTTGGAATCAAATTGGCATCAAGTTGATCAAAAAAGTTTCTTTGTGGCATATTGGGTATAAATTTCTTATAAGGGCAAGAATATGTAGAGTCAATATTGTTATGATGATGACACAACTAATTTGAGTGCTCTAAAGTCTCCACATCCTTCAAATCTTTATTCCAAATGACCTGAGGGATCTTTGGACAAAACTTAAATATGCTATAAAACATGTGTTTTACAACTTTTAGGAAGTTCTTATCAACAAAGAATATGTTGTGCATCTCAAATATACATTGTTTTTATTTTTTAATTTAAAATGAACCCCAAAGCATTTCACTTTGAAAAATTATCAAAAACACATTTATATTTTTGACATAACTATCGTTTAATATTACCAAACTTTCATCTTACATTTATTAGCAAATTTCTTTTTAAGATTTGATCATAAAAACATCAAGATTTTCCCTTAATAGTAACAATAGTGTTGTGCACTTTGTGTTCATTTTACTATGCATTAAAAAAAATTAATTTTTTTTCCATCCAAGAATTACAAAATCATGGTTGAAGGGTTCATTAGGCGTTCATCCTTAAAGACCACACATCCAAAAAGTGGACGTATGTTGATCAAACGTAATTTTGACCTTGAAGATGAATTTTCATGCTATTATACCCAACTAAGAAAATGAATTTTATCAAGTCTAGTTTGTACGAGTTATACTTCTTAAATCTTTAAAAAAAAATGAATATTGAGTATTTTATTGCTTTTGCAAACATTCTAGTCCAAGGTCTTAATTACACTACATAGGATGTTTAGCTTTTGAATTTCAAAACTTACATAAAAAAATTATATGGAATTGATTCACCATTTTAACTAACAAAAATTTATATTTTTGAAGTATTTGTTTCTTAAATTTGTAATTTAAAAAAACAAATAATCAAAAGACCCGATAATTTCAAAACTAAAAATAAATATATGATTTCATGCATGAAAAATATCAAAAAATATATTTGATAAATTTTGTAGGTTTGATTGTGCATGAAAGTGTAGTTTGACTTTTGTAGAAAGGATTGGGACTTTAAGAGCATCTTCAATGGATCCTCTAGAAGGGCCCAACATATTTAAAAATATCTTTTCACAGACAAGGAATCAGAGCATAATTGTTTTATCAAAGGAGCGCATTCAAAAATGCATAGTGAGGCCCTCTTTACGCAAAATGGGGATCGTTTGGCCAAAATTCAAATGGGGATCGTTTTCTTTGATCCAATGTTGCCGGCATTCCACCCTTGATTTCCGCAGCCTCCCTATTTGTAGCCCCTCGCACATCACATTTGGTGATTCTATTGTGCCCTCCACTTTCTTCTCTTTCTATAGCCAATTTCTATTTATAGCAACTACCAACCAATTTTTATTCCAATCGCTTTTTAAATTCAACAGTTATTATATTCCAATCTTTTTCTTTATTCACAATCAAGAGTCGACTTGCAACCCAACCAATGCTACCTCAGCCAAATCTTATTCACTGGGCAATGACAGTTTTCTGACGGCTGGCATTGGGGCGCATGAACCAACATCTTCCCTGCCAAAATCAAGAGCCCGTCAGGAGACTCTCCCACTGCCATTACAGTGGCTATTTACCGTGTGACCATTGAGGATGCTCTAAAGGAGTAAATAAAAAAATTCTGGTAAATAAAAAAATTCCTACTTTTTTTTTTTTTTTTTTTTTTTTTTTTTTTTTTCATATATTGAATTGTCTCTGGTGCAAGAAATTAAACCATGCTGCCCACGTGCACAGGAAAGTCCTAAAGTTCATTTGGAGTACTTATTTCTGACACAGATTTCCACAATCTTGAAAACTCAGCCCCTTTCAGGAACTAGGAAGCCAAATTTCAGGCACTTTGAAAGAATCTAAATAATTTATAGTTCGATGGAATACGTTTTCAACAATCAGTTCAACCAGATCAGGATGGGTTTGGAGAATGAAAAAAGAAATGCAATGGTATTTTATCTCTCTTTTTGCAATGAAGGGTACTCCTTTGTTTGAGTCAAAGAAAATTTGAAAAATTAAAAATGAAACAAAAAACAGTCATAAATCAAACATCACATGATTCAAAATACACCAAATTCAAAATACACCAATAAACAATTCAAAATACACCAATGTATGGTCCTAAATACATCAAAGTGCAAAAAATAAATATATATATATATATATATATATATATATATATATATATATATATATATATATATATATAGTATACATATTGTTGTGTATTTTTAATTATTTTCAGATGTTACCATTTTTTATTTTTTTTAAGCTCATATAAAAGATTGCATCCTTCAGGCTACATATACTGATTGTTGTGTGGAAGTTTGGCATTGTTAATTCATGTGTAAAACTCGTATGTACACCATATAAGAATAGGGTTCTTTGACTTTGAAATTCCATATAAAATTATACGCAACTCTGTAAAAAATAGTCTATTAAGAGCATCAATAGTTTAGTTTGACATCTACATTTAATTTGATAGAAAATAGAGTTATCCGCAAAGTGGTCTAGAGTGGGGTGACTGGACCACAGTATGTGAAAAGAGAGGTTGAAGAGAGGTTGAGAACACAATAAAAGTAGACATGTCAAATGTTGTAAATAAACTAGAGGTCTAAAGTTTCAAGGCACCAAAAACAGTGCCCAAAAATTTCCCAACCTCAGTTTCTATTCTCATGGATGCTCTATCACATGGAGTGGGTCTTCCTTGGATTTATTCTTAAAAAATCAAAGCTTTTGAAAGCTCATTCACTGAAATAGTAACTGACAGCCCCCACCAACCGGGAACTCATCTGTACTTTATGCTCCAGTAAATTTTGAGGCCAATTTTCGTATCCCAAGAAGTTTTCCAAACTAAGGCTCAATTCCCCTGTGAGTTTGCGGAAAACTCTAATGTACACAAATTTTTGCAAGGCAGAATTTAAATAAGTGGCGGTTTTGTAGTTGTAAGCAAAAACTTTGATCGTATGCCTTTCGATACCGTAACCTGGTAGTAGATCCGGCACAAATTAACCCCTAAAAGCCCAAGGGGTATTGGACAGAACATAGATGTGTTATAATATGTGCCTTCCATATGTTTGATGAAGTTTGGTTCAATAGACAAAATGTAGGGCATCATCTCTACAAATTATCCGTACAATCAAACTTCCAAAAATAACTTCAGATTTTTTTTAATGAATTTAAAAGAATTAACCTTTGAAAATTTGTATAAATTCTAATTTTCACTTTTAGAGTTTAAAATTTAGCATGATTAGTTAAATTTGGTTTATCTATTGTAAACTTCAAAAAAGAAAAAGAAATGATGGAGGGAACATCATTACTTTCCCCAAATAGCAAATTTTATAACACTAAGACAATGTTGAAGTGATTCACTTTGAAAAATTCTCCCGGGTGGAGTATAACTCGGATTGACATAATTCAAATTGGGTTGGAAATTAGACTTGATGTAGTATTTTAAGATATTTTTTATTTTTCAAATAAATACTTTTTTTAATTCCGGGCAGCCCGTTTGATTCGGGCAGCAACCAGAAAATGGTCGTTTGGGCATTTAGGGGTTAATTCATTCGTTTTGAAAGTGTCACTTGTCATTTTCTTATTAATTGTGACCCATGAAAAAGAGAATGTGGATGGCGGGGAAGTTGATGTGGAACTCCAGGAGTGTCGGAGCAGATGTGGTTTCCTATGGAGAGGACAACTCCACCAAAATCAAGTTATAGATCTAAAATATGGCATGCATTCCCAAAGAGGTCCTAAAAACCTCATTTTCTCAAAAACAATCATGGATTTTAAAGGGATAATAAAGTCAAGGAAGGATAGCCCCTTGGCAACATTGAGTTTTCAAACTTCAATCAGAAATCGCAAAGATTATGGGTCACAAGGAGCCAAGCGCTTGCTTTGGGCAAGCATGTGGGTTGGTGTGGGGGCACGTGTAGATTCCGTGGTGGGAACTTGAGTGTGCGTGGGGAGAGCTTCTCTAGCTTTGGGAAGGTGTCATGTTGGAATCTCCCTAACAACGCAGTACGTTTTGATTGGTCAAAAGAAAAGGAGCCAAAACTTGTTTTCGCCGCCTTTCGAACCAAAATACCAATTCTGCCTTGTTTTTCCTCTTGTGGAAATTTTTTGCTAGACTTTACGGATAACTTTACGGATAACTCTAATGTTTCCACTTGATTCAATTATTTCTTTCTTAGCCAGGCACAAAAAACACATCCATGATCTCATGAGACTTTACCCCACCCACTGTTTATCAAATGTAAATGCCTCTTCAATCAATATGAAAGTTGTCAACATTTTCAATTTAGAGTCAATCAGTCATCAAGTGTATTCACAAAATCCTTCCAATTTTTCAGGTTTGGTTTCTGCATACAAGCATGCTCTCAATTCATACTTGCCCAGATTAGATGACAGCAATTTACAAACCAACTGGATTTGCAAGTTATAATGGACTGCAGCCATAACCCAACTTCAGTACATTGAGAGTAAAACCAAGGCTTGTAACAAGTGTAACTAAACTCCACTTTGACGGTATAGCATGAGTGCAAATCCAGGTCCAGGATTCTCAACATAGTAATACATGAAAGATTGAATTATCAACATGGTGTGCTAAAAAACCTCAAATTACTGCACTCCTAAATTACATTATAGCGCCACTAATCCCTGTGACCCCCGCAAACAGCATGTTCTCAGTTCATGGACATGATTGGTGAAATGAACTGAAATGTCAGCATGGAGCATGTATGATGTCAGGAAAAAGAACAGATAACCAAATGCACGGCCAATGCTGGTCCCACAGAGACTTCTATTTCGTCCACATCACAACCACATGAAAAGAAGCTCAATAACTGTCTGCAATGACATCAATTGCATAGACTCAATTCCAACAAGTAGTGGCATGATTCCATTTTAAAACATATCAAGTAAGGCCAACACTTCATGAACTGAAAGGCTGGAATACAGGATATAACACAATTCAAGGGATTGGAAACAAAAGAGTCTGATGCTGAAGTGTACATACCCAGCGTGGGTAGTAAAAAAATTGACAATAAGAATGTCACATTGGAGCATGATCTTCATGCTCTTGCTTCTAAAGTAAGACCAACTCTCTGTTAATATAAGCAAGACGATTGACTATCATCTTGACTGAAGCTTTTCTACCAAGTAGCCCATTGAAAGTGGGCTGAGTCTTCAAAAAAGAAAAGAAAAGAAACAAAAATATTACTTAGCGTAATAAGAACAGCTGCCATGTCCGAAACGAGAAGTGTATACAGTGTCGCATTTCAAGCAAAAAATTTAAGTACTCTACACCGGGCCGCTTGATTCTCCTGGCCCTCGCCCTTCCCGAAAGCATCTGAATTGAATACCAAAAGGGGCTCATAAGGCGCTGCTGTAGGGAACCAAACTCGGCACCAAACTCAGGTTCACCGTTGCACATTGCGAAAATACAGAGCTCACCACCACAGCTTGGGAAAGTGCTTCTTCTGCTTCTTCTGATGTCGCCCGACTTTCGTCGCCGATCTCATCCTGAGTTCTCGCTTCGGACTCTCAGACAGCGGCACGTGAGCGTGAGAAGACCCGTTCGAAAACGCCCGGTGAAGCCAAGTGAACGAAGACGAAGAAGGCCACGCTTGCACACTAGAACGCATTGTCGTTCCGTCCGAGTCTGAGCCTTCACTCACACGCACCCGAGAGTAAAACGGCGCGTATTTCCTCAACACACGATTCGTCCGCAACGCCATCTCGACCTAATCTTCAAAACTCCAAATCCCTAACACAGAAACCCTCCAACACGACCGTTTCTTGTAACAAATCCTCACGGATTCTTGCCTACACTCAAAACTCCAAACTCTTAACACAAAGAAACCTCCAACACTCAAAACGATTTTCACAACAAGACGGTCTCCTTTCCCAAGTATCCCTGAAAGTCGATGACCACACGGGTTCTTGCCTACACTCAAAGCTCCAACCCACAAAGAAAGCTCCAACACTAGGAAGGCTGCTTGAACGGTTTCCACAACAAGAAGGTCTTCTTTATGAGTATCCTAAAAGTCGAGGAGCACACGGATTCTTGCCTACACTCAAAACTCCAAACACACGAAGAAAAGCGCCAACACTACGAACGCCGCTTGAACGGTTTCCACAACAAGAATGCTCCGTTTCAAGCCCTTTTATGTATCCCTAAAAGTCGAGGAGGACACGGATTCTTGCGCAACACTCTGGCGTCCACACGGCGTGACAAGGAAGAAGTAGACCTTCAGTTGTTCACTCTGTTTTCCGAAATAGAAAACAACGAACTACCAATGCAGCAACGGCTCGCAAAGGTCCAAAAATGGAATTGAGTCTTGCACAGCACTCTTCAAACTAAATTGGGCTTTATAAGGATTCCCGCAACTGAAGGAAAGGGGAAATGAGAGGCGAAACTGAGGTCCGACACAGCGAGTCTGCGACGCAGCTGCCACCGCGCCTTCGACCCTTTTCTCCCTGTAGTAACTGGAAACACGGGCTGCCACGGAAAAAAACAAGAAAAAGCGGGGCCGGGAAAACTCCCCGCTGCCCGGGCTGGACTTGATTGGTTGGTGCGGTTCGTGGGCAGTCACGTGTCAGGTGGGCAGCCGAATGTTCCGCTGACGTAGAAGTGTGAATTGTCACATGTGTGAATAGTTTTCAGCTTTTCTTCATAATATTAAAAGCCGCCTCATGACATGCCATTATTTGTGGGTTTTTTTATTAGTATTATTATGAAGTGCACCCACTCTACCTGTACCTCTTTAATGTCACCGCCAACGTGTCGACCAATACACGTGATAATATGGAATTTTATACCATGTGACTAATGATTTCTTTTTGAACTTAGAGGATTTGAAAATTCAACAATAACAAATGAGAGTTAGCATCCACTTCTTGGAATAAGAAATTATTTAGATGATGTAGATCTATTTACCTAATTTGAGGCTTTTTTTGCATTGTACGATCCAAATATCAAACTACTATCGTGAATGGCTGGCAAAAAATGAGAAGCCCAAATTATTAGGAAATTCATTTTTTTTCAAAACGAGTTTATTTTTTGTGATGAAAATGAGAATCTTAGATAATGTACATTAAATCTTAAAGAATATTCACATCATTTTAGCAATAAATAAATAAATGTTAGGCATGAGTTGTCAACCTTGATGGGTAGATATGGACTGTGGATGGCTTTCTATTTTGCATTTTTTTAGTTCAAAATTTCCCACATGTCATTCTTGCATTGGTTGATATCCACATAAATTCTTTGTCAAATCCACTTTATGGTGTTAGTAAAAATGAAATAGAAAGCCCTATACGATAATTCATTCTTCATTCTGAGACCCACTATTGTAGAGATGTTTAGAGTCACGGGAGTCAAAAGGCAATCGAGATCTCATTTTCACACTTGTCGAATTCCTTATTATACTCAATTCCTAGTATACGAAAATGATATAATAGAATGAGGTTTGGATTGAGTACATTTAGTGAGAGTTCATAAGATTTTATTTCAGGCACAAAATTTTCTTGGAGTATATTATGATTTGAAGAGTGAAGGTCAACCCACACATGGCAAAAATCACATTAAACAATAGAAACAAGTTCGTAAAACACAAATGACAATTTTTACTTGTTTTATTTAGATGGATCTTTAGAATTAAATTTATGTTCCATTTCAAACTAGAAGTTCTTGATACTAACAAAGCAATATCTACAAACTTTGTTCCTTAACCCCTAAGTGACCGATGGACCATTTTATAGTTGCACTCCAAACAACAGTGACTACTTATAGTTAAAAAATGACATATTTCGAGTTTTGATTTTTTGTTGAAATTGGGGGTAGAGAGTGTTGTTTGATGCATTTCAAGTGATGAGAGCATCTCCACTGTGTATGGAGGCTTGAGGCTCGCAATAGCATTTTGGAGGGACAGTTTTTTAGCAACGAGGGCCAAGAATTTCCGGCTCCCCCACCGTAAGCCAGGTCGTGGGCCCGAAAAGCTGCCAAAAAAAAAAATTGTAGCCTCTCCATTATTCTGAGTTTGTTCATTATGGTTTCTAATCAATATTACAACAAGTGGCGTCAGATACTTGGCTCCACAAACTTTGAATGACGACTTGATTAAAAAAGAACAATTTAAGGGCTTTGAAAAGACAAAAGGAAGGCTGCAACGTTGGCATGGATGACTTGGTTTTTACAGAGGCTGCTCTAAGGTAGGAAAACCAAAAACGGTGAAAATAAGGTGATTTGACTAGAAGGAATGGAGTTAGAAATTATGTGAAATTTTTTTGAGATGAAGAAGAAGAAATGATGAAGAATGCAAGTTGTTTCGTATTTTTATTCCCCGTAAATAATTATCTATAATTTCTCAAAGTGGGAAGTTTGTCAAACCCCCTTCTTGTATACTAGACTCTTCCTTTTCTACACATGAAAGCACCAAAAACGGTTAACTAATATCACATAAAACCGCACACAAGATTCCAAAAAAATTAGCAATTTTTAGTAAATTTTTGGAATCCTCGTCATGCAAAAATTCTCCATTTTCGGTCTTCCACCTCCCTGCTTTTAAAAAACTCTAGTGCACGCCTTGAGGGCATTAACCGTTTTTGGTTTTCCTACCTTAGCCGAGCCCTTGACAACCCACGCATTGGGGCAACCAACTCAACGCGGGCCCATAATCAACCAAGGCGGGCCCTTAATAGCCTCTGTAGTGAAGGTGCTCTGAGAGTGACATGAGCTCGCATGCCATGTTTATTGTAAAGATGTCATTCGTCATTGGAATACTACATCCAAAAGGTTACTTATGTCAAAACTCACCGTGATGTAGGATAACCTTGAACTCATTTACAAAAAGTACGTTCTACTACTTTATCGTTTTCAGAAGGGGCTGCTGCAGTTCATGGCATGTGTGGCCCTGGCACGAGGCACATAGTGCGTGGGTGAGGTGGTCCAGAAGCTTCTACAGCATCAAAGAATCTGGCTTGACACTCACTCACTGTGATGTTGCTGGTGCAGATGCTGCCGATTTTTATTTTATTTAAAAAATTGAGGGAGATTACTTCTCTATCTAACATTCAGTAGCCTTCATGCCCACTGTCTTTTCTTCATGCACTTTGCTCTTGAGCCTCCACCTGTCTACTTAGCTACTGATGAAGTATTCTTGGATGTGGAATATACCACACCATCTATTGTAGAGCCCAGGCAGGGACAATGCATGCTACCGAATGTTATGTACGGATCAGCCATACGACTTTTATTTTAGGCATTTAAATGCCAAAAAGCACCAAAAACAATTGACGTGCATCAAGTCTTAAGAGAAAATGGATGAAGATGTCAATATTTGAAAATAAATTGGATGAAATCGTGAGATTGAATGAAATTCATCCAACTATGTGGATGAAAAAGATAGTTCTAGGCAAAATATTGATGAATATGAAAATATTTGGATGTACCATTTTATTTTATGTCGCCACTTTAGCATTTCTCCAAAAACCTAAATAAAATAGCTTAGGTTTCCGCCCCTTTGCGGTTCTGCTTTGGTGGCTCTGTATTTTATTTCTTTTTGCAATTGATTCTTTCAATTTGTGCCAAAAAAATAAACTAAAATAAAATAAAATAAAATGAAATCCCTGGTCAGCAGGACTGAGTGACGGAGTGTTGGCTGGCTTTCCGGGGCTTTATCTTTTTGGATTAATTACTTGATTTGCCCGACAACTGAACCATGAGTTTGGTGCATCTCAGTACAGCCCTGTGATTGGCTGGTGCTGGTTTATTTTGTTTTATTTTATTTTTGGTACTTGCCTTTGAAGTTTCAACAGTTTTCTTTTTAGAGGCAGTCTGACTGTCTTCCAACTGGCCCTGTCCTCTGAGTGGCTGGAGATTGATTTGCTGTAAGTTATGATCGAAGGTGAGTTACTGTTGTGTAAATCTGTCTTGGGCTCCACGCATGCCATGAAACAGTCAGAGCATCTCCACCAGCAACTCTGGATTCATCCAAAAATTGAGACCTCCCCACAAGTGATCCCAGAATCACTTTATGACATTTAGAGCAACCCCAGCAGTTCCAGAGAAACATTTCCGCCAAGCATCAATTTGAAGACCATTTTTAATATGGAGGAATGTAATACATGAAGTACCCCAACAGCATTCCTGGAGCGAACACCAAGGCAACTTATAAAATGAAGATTTTATATAAAGTTACTTGATGACCTTGAAGCACGGGCCGTGAATAATCTTCAAGCTTGTTATTTAATTGTTGATTGAGCATCTTTGCTTGCTTGGTGTGAGAAATTTGCTTGCGCCAAAGCTTCTCTGGATGGCGGGGAAACCTCAAACTTTGGCTCCAAAAACTATTATTTAGCGTTGGTGGGTAGTTGCTGGGCCAAACTTCGAAGCAAGTGGAGATAACTACACCAAATCTTGGCGTTGGTCCCTCCAAAACACATGTTGCTGGGCATGCTCTTAGAGGCGAGAAGCCGTGAGGAGAGAAATTTCAGCCAATGAAAAATTGGTCTTCTCGATTTCTAGGCCTCCCATTGGCTGAAATTTCTCTCCTCACGGCTTCTCGCCTCTAGTGTAAAGAGGCCCTTAGAACATTATGCTACCTCCCCAAGTAAATGGTAGCTACTTTACCCAGTGCATGTAATACTCACAATACCTCTATGGTATCCGGCAATACCCTTGATCCATTAAGGTGGTACCATGGTGATATCCACGGATATCACCTCATGAAGTTGCTACATATTTTATAGAATGATGAAAATTTAGGCTAAATTTTATAAAATAAAACATTTTTTCCTTTGTACATTTAGCAGCCCCATTTTTGGGGTAGAAATCTAGCAAAATTTAGCCACTTTTAGGATCGTTGCCCATAACTACTTTAGGACATTTAGCACAAGATGCTACCTCCCACATAAATGGCTTCCATGTGAGCATAAGGAAAAAAAATGAGGTTCCAACTTCCACTCATGCTCGGTGAGCGTTAAATGCGGACTTGCAAAGTCACCCACTTGTATCCCAAGAGGAGCACGAATTTTATGGATCAATTTGACCATGATTGGTGCCCAAATGCGACTTTTGTGTTTAGAAATGGCATGCAGGTTAGATAGAACACCCTTAAGCCGATGGCGGGTTCCTTGAATTAGTGGTTCTTAGTTTCTTTCACGCCGGCGGCTTGCCACTTGGTTTTTGTGATGTTCGTTTTGTTTGCAATGAAATGTCTATCATTTGTTTCCACAAAAAAAAAATAAAAAAAAATAAAAAATAAAAAAAATCACCCACTTCATCATGGGCTACGTGATTGGTTGCTTTGTGGATAATTTCTAATTTTATCTACTGCATTTGATCTTCCAAGATGTACATGGAAGTGATATGTGTTTTTAAAAATTGGTGGAGAATTGGATTTGGGACCGACCCGACTCTATATAGAAAGAGGCCCTAACAACTTTCAATTGCACTCTGTAAATAGTAAGTGAGCCACTCACAAGTCACCACGACTGGATTGTACAATCATGACGTGCAATTAAGAAGAGAAAGAATCACTTATTTGCGTGGTTTTAAGGGTCCTAAACTTTGTTAAATTATCCAGTATCAGTCCAAATAAATTTTTCACCTACCCATGCACATCCATTTTCCCATAGCCAAAGAACTATCGAAAGTGCTAGTGGAGATGCTCTAAGTACTATAAGGTAGGAGCACCCAATTTTGACAATGTATCCATTGTTGATAATTTCTAGACACGGTATTCTAGAACGTAAATCTAGGTAGACCGTAGATAGCTTATCATTTTGGTCAACAAACAATAAAGACTATGATTTGCTTAGATTTGCGTTCTAAAATGAAATCAATGTCGTGTTTAGAAATTATCGACATTCGGTACATTGTCGGAATTGGGTGCTCCTACCTTAGTGTATGAAGTAAAATGTATTTTCGTAAACTTGGGAGACAAGAAAATCTATCCTCAATGTTATGGCCTACCTCACACCTGAATCCTCTTCCAATTCGACTAGGGCTAGTTCACACTATAGCGAGAGGTTGGCGCAATCCAAACCCAATTCATGTTGGAGTCCAAAGTCTTGGGTTGAGAATACATTGAGATGGGCTCAAAAATATCTATTTACCCAATAAAGTGCATTGTCAATTGAATAATAATACTTCAAATTTGATAAGATTTACATTTATAAAAAGCTAAGGATGGGGGATTAAAGTTGCAATTTGTTTGATTAAAAAATATGCTTCCAATATGGAAATATTCACATTTGAAAATAATAAGTAGTTCAAAATTTTCCGTTTTCTCTGGGCACTCCTTTGTACATTTTGTACATTTTTGTTTCTCTCAAAACAAGCCCATAAGGCTTTTTTGACGTTTAAGGATTAACCTCGTTTACATTTCTTTCCAGAGCTAAGGGAGACAATTCTTCATCTCAACATCATTGAATCCAATCTTTGTTTTGGAACTAAACATTCTTTTTATTATTGATTTTTATTTAAGAAAGTTGTAAAATTGGTTTTTGAGATTTAAAAGTAAATATCTCCTTAATAGAAGCTGATGTTTTCTTCTAATGAAGAGTAGTTCCGTCTACATTTCCTAAGCTTTTCAAACATATGAAATTTTTATAGAATCTAGTGCAAAATGAGCATAATATGAGAGAATTATTTTGGGAATGGATCATTTGAGTTGGACTATAGCAAAAAAAACATAGAGATGTACTCAAGAATATCCATTCCCAGTAAATTGCATTGTCTATTAACGTCCAAAACCACCACCAATTTCAAAGATGCGTTACAAATGTTTGATGAATCACAAAAATGGAGTTGATATATAAAAAAAAAGTTCTAAATTTCAATGTATAGATCACATATGTACGGTTCGATTTATCATATTTTTTATTAATATTTTTTAATTAAATTTGCAAGGTTTTCTTTTGAAAATCACATTAAAATCACAGGTTAACAATTCTATTTTTTATTTTTTTTATTTTTTCAGAATAATATCCACTATGAGATGGTATAATTTCTATGATTTGATTCTATTTATTTTGGAAAATCATTGATAAGGTTTCACTTTTTGAACTAAGAATGAAACTTGACATAAACCAGTTTTGTCATTTAAAAACAGTCACAATATCTTATTTTGAAGATCCATACCATACAAATGGTAGTCAATTAGCACAAGAACCAAGGAAAATTTGGATGGATGGAAAAATGTGTTGGATGTGGTCAAGAAAAGGCTTACAATTTATTCATTGTCCATTATATGAACGCAGGCGTGTCAAAAGGTTAAGGTTTCTTTCTACTTCGAGACACTCTTTTCAATTAAATCGTATATATATATATATATATATATATATATATATATATATATATATATATACACACAACATATTCACCTATCATAATTCCAAATCTAAACCTAAGAGCATCTCCACTAGCACTCTAGATTGCACTCTGAAGGTCATTCAAAAATTCAAAATTCACCATGTTGTTCCTGACCAACATCACTCAATCAAACTCTTGAAAATAGTAAGTGAGCCACTCACAAGTAACCACGCATGGATTGTGTAACCATGATGTGCAATTAAGAAGAGAAGATACACTAGCAAGATCGATTTTGAGGGCCTTGGTGGGGCAGAGCCAATAAATTATTCACCAACCCAATCTCATCCATTTTTCCATAGCCAAAGCCGTATCCAGAGTGCTAGTGGAGATGCTCTAACATTTGTATAGAAAGTATATGGCTTTGGAGTTTCAGGATGTCAGCATACATTGTTAGTTGACTAGTTTCACTCCTTTTGAAAGAGAATTGTTTGAATTTGCAGGTTCTGATCATCCTAACGTATCAGTATGGGTGGGCGAAACGATGCATTTCGGAATTCAAAACTGCAGCGGCTTGGTCCGTGTCCGTCAGTGAGTTGAGCATCCCAGGATCAAAATTACCATTTAAATTCAAAATTGCAGAGAGTGGTTGTGCTGCAGTCTCGGGAAGCACGTTGCATTGTTCATGTTGGGTCCAATGAACGGGGAGACTTGACCTGTAGTAACAGATTGACCAATTGAAATTTGCACTTGAAGGCAGCAATTTTCAGCTAAAAATAGCCCAGTCGATGCACTTGAAATACAGTGGTTAGTTTTAATGAAGGACTTCTGAAAATATGAAAGTAAAAGTAGCCAAATACTTAGGAAAAAGTTAGGCAAGTAGCCAAAGTTTGCCTAGGTATTACCTATGTATCATCATGGTATCACCAAGTATCTCCCAAGTATCACCAAAGTATTGTGAAAAAAAGCTAGCTATCTAGTAAAATTGGAAAAAATAAAATCACTGGTTGAATATTTTAAGAGAAAACTTGTTGATTATAGTAGACTTGCCTAGGAATGCACTCAAAGTGGCACCAAGAAAAATGGGAGAAACCTGAGAAATTAGCTCAGCTTTTGAACAAGTTTAACCCTTAACCACTAAACGTCCAAGGGGGGTCCCCAACCCCAAAACTGCCTCATTTTGGACATTTTCGTTGATGATCTCTGAATGCTTTTCAAAGCCTTTTATTTCATTCCAACTGTAGGATCTTGTACTCCTAGGCTTTATAAGCCATCCCTCAAAATTCCAAAGCATTTGATCGTACGGATGTCAAGATAATAGCAAATGAAGTTGAGATTTTGAAATTTCAGGGTCTAAAAAATCCGGGCATCTTTGCTTTGATGGGCTCTCAAACCAATTTTTTTTTTTGAAATGATGTGCCATTTTTGACCATCATCAAGATGAGGTAGATAACAAGATGCATGACTCCATTTGACAGGATGTTCAATTCATTAGCACTTTTTTAGAGACCTTGTAATAGGTGGAAGTATGAAGGGAAACAAGAGATTTTGGCCAAATTAGTTTATCCCTTCAACTCTCCTCCAATTGGATGAGCCCACAACTCATGGCATGCAACCCATGTGGCTGGAGTCAACTTCCTTTGAGGTACCGAATAAATCTCATTGGCTTAGATTTTTTGGCAAGCCTACCCAAAGTGTTGAAACTACCTTTGCAACATTGAAGTGTTTCACTTTTGAAAATTCCCCTAACTGGAGTTTTGATCGGATGAACATAAGTCCAATTGCATAAGGTTCTTTAGCAATTAGTCGAATCCACCCTTTTCAACAATAGCATTGTAGAAGCTTTAACATTAAAATTACAATGTCTCACCACCCATTTTTTAGCTAAAGATGATGTGGATTTTCCATGATTCGGGTATCTGCTACAGTGATTTGAGAATAGTGGTAATTAGTTAAGATCCCTAAAATCAACTTTTTTACTAGCATATTAACCTCTAACGTCCAACCGACCAAAAAGTGGATGATGTTCAAAATCAAACACAGTTTTATCATCCGTCATTGACTTTTTGTAGTGTGGATTTTTTACTATATATTTTATGGAAAGTTAGCTTCATGCATGGGTGATCCTATAAGAAAGGGGATGATTTGTGAAAATTTTATGCTTCATTTCATGCTGTAGTGATTCACCCAAAATTTCAAAGATTTCAGTGTAAAAGTGCTCTTAAAAAAGTCAACTCATAAAATTAAGCAACCAAAAAATCTCCAAAAATCACTACACTTAGAGTATTACATTTCAACCAATCACAACAAATTTCATATACAAATCGACAATATCTTATTCGTAATCAAATTACAAAAGGATTTTGAATTTCAAGTTTCAAATTTTATACAAAAATACTGGTGATAGTAGTTGCAGATCTAACCGCTTAGATAGAATCTAAAATATCATAATGTCCAACTTTTATTCATACATCGAGTGGAATATATCCCCCTAGGTTCCATTTTATGATGCATCTTTGCAAAACTGTTGAATTTGGAGAGGAGTGAGGACGTTTAGGGGTTAACCCTTAAGTGTGCAAGGAACCCTGTGGGGCCATGTTTGGTCTCTTTTCAATCAAAACACTGATGTCCACCTAGTTCAAATTTCAAATGAAAATGGTTCCAACTAAGGAAGTGTGGGGGCTATCTTCTACTTTCTAGTCCAATTTGCCATTCTTCAAAATTGTTAAAATTGTGTTTGTTACAACACTTTAAAGCTCAAAACCCTAAAATTCCAATATACACTATAAAAAAAGTTTTCCTATCGAATTTCTTTATATGTAAGATCATGAAGCATGCCACCTACACCTTGTTGTTCATAATTATTATTTAAAATTTCCTTAAAATTTTCATACTATTCAAAGCATTTATGTAATTACTAAGATTTTTACAAAAAAAGACTTTGAAAAATCTTATAGATTTTATTTTATTTAAATAGTTATGAAAAAAAATCATGAGAAATCAATTTAACAATATCTTACATGAGAAGAATACCAGAAGAATATAATATAGTTTAAATCTGAATGTAATGTGGACGTTTAGGGGTTAAAATGCCACAACCAAATGATTTTAGAAAAAAAAAGGGCACAATGAGTGGTTCTTCCAGAACCATGGTTGCGTCTTGACATTCCGGACATGTAAGGTTTCCATGAATAATGCAGATGCACTTCAGTTTGGCATGAACATACAGTACTGACTGACGGACTCTGGTTTGAGGAACTTATCGCTGCACATGCCTTTTGTCAGTGTAAATTCTGGTTTGGACTAATGTACTTGAAGTTTTTTCTTTTTTTCTTTGAAACAAATGGATGCTTTATTTCCATTGCACAAAAACAGATTATAAACATCACACTAGAGAAATTTGCAATGTCATGAAATCTTTGGGGTTCGGTACTGTATTAAGGTAGAGGGCTCATAATCCGTGTAGGCCCAGAAACCGTGCACTAGGCCAATCTTCTCAGAAAGAAGATTCTAGCCTTCAAGCCCACCCTCAAATGTACACCACAGCTTGATCGGTTTAAGGAACACCTATGACATCACCTTCCAAAATTCATAACTAAATAAAGAAAAATTGGAAATTTTTGATTCCATCATCAATGCTCTCCAACAAAGTTTGCACATTCTCCCAAAAAAACTCTTTTGAACACTCCATGAGGAACTTGTTCAACTGAAATTTGATCGGTTTATGAGCCCTCTACCTTAGTTAAGATTCTAGCCCACAGGACAAGAAAAGTAGGAAGTGTCAGATTTTATCTTTAAAACCTTATGAATTTTATTTCCAGAAAGCAAACTTGGGTGACTGAGTTTGGTCATGCGTCAAGGCGCGCCACCGGGTAAGGAGCCGGAGCATGATTGAAATTAGACCACATGACTGAAATAATACTACCGCCATAGTTTTAACCTTGCACCTCATGGCTCCAAAAGCCTGATAGGCTTTTGATTTTAGCCCGACACAACCAACATCTTCTTTGTTGAGCTTGTGTGAAAGACTTTTCAGATATTTGATTTATACATGATAGGCAGTGCAAGTCAAGATGGGTGATCCAGAGACTTTGCAAATTTCTCTATTGTGAACGAAGAGAACACGAGTCCAATGCTCCCATGCGGGGAATTTTTTTTGAAATTTTTCTACCTGCAATATTTGGACTAGACCCAATGCTCCTAATCATTTCCTACTAGGAGCGACGTCCCCACCATAAACATGAGGCCCGGGAGCAATCCCCGTTACGCACGGGTTCGTATCAAGTATAGAGGTATTAGCCCTCACGACGGGCATTCGATCGGAATCGAACCACCACCCTTGTTGGTGCTAATGCGCACACCTAAAGGGAGCCTAGCTCCAGCTATCGCTTAGGTAGTTTAAGGTCATTCCGGACCAACGTACTTGAAGTTTTCATTCCACACTTTGGTGCCATAATAGTTTCTTTTTAGTTGGAAAAACATTTGGCAATATTACAATGTTGAGCAAAAATATTTGTTAATAGTTTTCACTAAGTCTCAACATTTTAAATTCTAAAAATGCTAAATGTATTTCTAAATTTGACATTTTCATAGGGTCCTATAGGACATGTTATTACTTCGAACCTTATTAGAAAATGATTTGGCTACCAAATTGAATTGCATATACAGTGCCCCCAAGAAAACATTGTCGCCTGTCTACTAAATCCATAAATTTTGTACAAAAACAAAACAACATATCTTCATGATCATTCAAGATCTCTCAATAGGAATTTTCATAGGTGAAGCTTATCAACTCTGGTTTATATTCTACTTTTTAAATTTAGAAAATTTCAAATATTGTGCATCCTTTTGCATTTACAAGGTTTGTGGGTCAAGATCTATGTTATATTCTATAGCACTTTCACTCGCTATATTTTTCTCCAAAAATATATTCTAATGATTTTTTTTACCATGTGAACTCTTACTATGAATTTTATTCTCTGTTAAAATATTGAATTTATTTGGAATGTTTTGAATTTTAAATATGGTTGTTTCTGCAAACAAAGCTCAAAAATCTTCTCAAGTTGTGCGGATCTATGCCTTCTAGATTGGAAGCAGTGATTAAGGCAAAGTGTGGACATACGCGGCGCTAGATTGATAGAATTTTGTATTCATTAGATCATTTCAATGTAAATGAGAAACCATATCAATCAAATAGTTGTAGTATTTTGAGTAGTCATATGTAGTAAATAACACTCTTTAGTTTATTAGATTTATATGTAATTCTACAACTTTTAAAAAATGTTCTTACCAAAAATATGCTTATTTCTAGGTTATTACACATGTGTCCAATTAGATGTTCAAAATCTATCAATGATGCTTTTAAATGATTTTCTAGGATCAAACACCAAAAAACTCTTAAAAAATTCACCAAAAGTCAACATTCTATATTTTGAAAGCAAAGATTTGTACAAGTGATCAAAAAAAATTCTTCTTGAAGTCTTGATTGAACATTTTAAAAAAAAAAAAACAACTTAGTATCACTTTACATGCAATAGTTGTAAAGCTTTGATTACTCATATGTAGTAGGCAACAACCTTTATTTCACTAGATTTATATGAAAATGTATGATTTTTGGAAACTTTCTTCTAACTTGTATTTTTATGTTTTTAGATTATCTATCTTGTATCCAAGTATAGGTTTAAAATCTATCAATGATGATTTTTTTAATGAATTTCTAAATTTGGACTCTATAAACTCTTTAAAATTCATCAAAATTCAACACTTTAATTTTGGAAAGTGAAACTTGGCGTGATTGATCAAAATGTTGTCTCCTTGAAGTATCAATTGATTATTTTTAAAAGAATTCCATTTTGTATCATTGTATATGCAATTTTGTGAGTAGCAGTACAAAGGGGCGACGATCTTTTCTTGGGGGCACTGTATATTGATGATTTAGCAGAAGCTCAAAACAAAAAATAAAGAAAATAGTAACTATAGAAAACATGGCACCTCACTTATCCCAAAATTAATTCTTTTTTCAAGAAATTTTTGTTTTGTTTATATGAGTTACAATTTCAATACGTACATAAAAATCACTCCAAAAAAGATAAGGGCACAGAGAGGCTGTGAGTTCATGTGCTTTAAATTAATTGTTTATTCTCAAAAGGGAAGATAATGGGAAGATATAATCAACATAAATGGTGTAGAAATGGAAAGTAAATATTGAGAACAAGGATGCCAATGGAAAGTAATTGTTGTTGCCCAGGCCCAACCACATGGGTGGAACACTATTAACATATTTATACATTTTATTTTCACTATGATTTTGTTACAACCCCGTCCGGCATTCATTTTTTTTTAAATGGCCATGTTTGTAGAAAATTTGGATAGAACCATCTGCTTGCGTAGATTTATCCACTATTTTCATATGAAATAGGGTAAATCATTCTATATTTTTTTACGTCTTTGAGTAGGCATTTGGAAAATTTCATCCACCGTAAACCATCAATGTAAAATTTGCGACAAAATATTCCAGGTAAGATTTTGGCAAAAATAACACCATTTTTATTTTTTATTTTTTATTTTAATAAATTTTTGGCACAAATAAAGAGAACCTTTAGTGCAAAAAAGAGATACAAATACAACAAGATCCTAGCGAGGACCGGTTAAGAGCCAAGCAAAAGAGAAAAAAGAATCACCAAATTCTTTTTAGCTACCCTTGTGGTGGAGTCCTTTTTATTTGTTTATTTAATAAGTTCCCAAATGAATTACGCAAAGCGAATTTACAAACTCAGCTAGGTTGGATCCCAAGAATGAAGTGGCAGATTGGAAGTGAGTGGTGGAGTCATCATCTGGATACATGCATTTTCTTTTCCTTTTTAATTTTAGTTTTTTTGACATAAATGAAACTTGTTTCATTACAAAAATGACTGACGGATACCTAGGCATTTAGCCGAAAACGGCATGGGCGGGGTAAATCATATTAGAACATGGCCACCGTTGCACGAGACCGTTGGCCTCAAGCCTTTTTAAAGGGCCCAACCAAATTTATCCTCCCTACCGTCATATCAACAAGGGCCCTCTTTATAGCGGCCTTTGTAGATTTCATAGTTCACTCGCCAATCTGTGGAGTCCCCTTTTCCACTTATGCACTTGAACTGCACGCTATTTGTAAGAGACAATCATCAAAAGTAATTGCATGAAGGGAGAATCTGTAGTGGAGGGCTAGCATTGGGCACGTGGCGGACCCTCGGATTGAAGATACTCCGATGCTCATGGGTTGTAGGGAGGAAGATCAAGTCCGATGGAGATCAAATAACTTTGGGGCGGGATTTGTTTCTGGAGGCCCCGCGTATTGCCTTGTCGAGGCTAGATTTGGAGGGCCAGGGTGGCCATGCTCTTAGTTGTTAGAAGTGGATACATGCACTTACAAGTGTTGACTAACTATCCTTTTTTCCTTGGTTCCTGGCTAAGCCTGTCTGTGGCCTTGTTGTATTTGTATCCGTCTCGCAGTAAAGGTTCTCACTTTAATTATGCCAAAAAAATTAAATTAAATTAAAAAAAAATTAAAAAAATTAAAATAAATGTTGACTGACTACAGTAGGTTAAATGAGGAGCTTGTACTTGAGATTCAGGAGCATCTCAAATCTGTACTTCCTGTCCTCATCCATTTGTCTGTGTTGCCCTGAAGGAGGAGCAGCAGTTCAGCAGGAGCTTCTTCAAGACTCTTCCCTTCCCAATGAAAGAGGAAAGCCCTTTAGTACTAATATTTTGGTTTTGTCACTTAGCGAGAGAAGAGTCTGTTGGGGGAAGTGTTGCTAAATGGGCCACCGTGACCAAGTTCTTTGTTACTTATTGTTTGTGACCATTACTTGATGATTTCAATAGACCTTATTTGGTTGGATTTTGTTGTCTCTGCCCCACCAGGGAAGAGACTACGGAAATGCATCGGTTTCAAAGAGTTACATGACTGAACAGTATAAACACAACCATAAAAGTAAATCTAGGGTAAATACTAAGGCAAAAACGATGCGACTAGCCGCTTGTTGTAATACTTCTCTTGCAATGAATTTCTTTCATTTGTATGACCAAAATAAATAAATGGATAAAGTTCAATCACAATACACAATAATTCGATTGGTTAACATATGTCAAAGTCTAACAAGACAATTCCAATGGTAAAATAGTCCTCCCATACATGCGTGTAGGGTCTGTATTATATAATAAACTAGGTGGACTTGTGCTCCGGTACGACATGACCGTTGTGACGGCGAAAATGTCATGGGAAGCATGCATACACCACCGTACATTTTATAATAAATTAGATAGGGATTCTAACACAACCATTTCGACGACGGAACTGCCATGGGGAGCATGCATGACTGTGTGCGTTCGCTACTTTGCGTTATACTGTAGTACTCCCTCCCTCCCAAAGAAGACCACGATATCGACTTAAATTTTGTCCTAAAATAACAACATTTTTAGATGTACTCATTCACGTCGGCAATTAAGCTTTGCGCGCACTAGACAAGAACTTGAAGACATTCTTTGAAGACATTCAAGACATTAGCCTTTTGACGCGCCCGCGTCCATATAATAGACAATGAACAGATTGTAAGCCTTCTCTTGACTACATCCACTACAATCTTTCGTCCATCCAAATTTTCTTTAGTTTTCCTTGAGATTTACAACTTTTCTTTATATATCAACACCATTTTTGTGATTCATCAAACATTTTATGACACATCTTTGAAATCGGTAGTGGATCTAGACGCTAAAGGGTTAAGTACTTCAAGACAAGTGCTTCAAAGCAACTTATTCCATGGATTTTAATCATGTTGATCATAGATTTTGATCATGCTGATAATGGATTATTGTCATGGATTTTGATCATGTATATACTTTCTGGAAGTCAAAATACTCCCTCTATACTCACTTAATCCAAGGATTTGCATCACAGTCAAAATACTCCCCCTATACTCACTTAAAACACGCAATTGGCTATTTACATGAGCTGACTAAAAATAGATTGTTTGGTTTAGGACTCACAAACCTTGAAAATAGAAATTTAAAAAAAAAAATTAAATTTTAAAAGATTAATTTTTTTTAGGATTTAGCCGCCGACGGCTGAACCCTAAACGAAAGAGGATGAAACATTTTTTTTTAATTAATTAAATTTTAGTCTGTTGTAGGCTACTAGGTGTACGGCTGCGCATCCAATTCTAATTTTCTCCTCTCACTCTCTCTCCCTTTCCCTCTCTCCCTCTCCCTCTCCCTCTCCCCTATATATGAGCAGACTAAAAATAGTTTTTTTTTTTTTTTTTTCATCCTTCGCCGTTTAGGGTTCAGCCGCTGGCGGCTGAACCCTATTTTTAAAATTTCTATTTTCAGGGTTCATGAGCCCTAAACAAAAAAGAAGATGAAAACAAAAAAAACAAAAAAAAACAAAAAAACAAAAAAACATTTTTTTATTTTTTATTTTTTTTATTTTTTGGTTTTTTCTCTTGGTTTGCGGCTGCCACAAGAGGAATGAAGAAAAAATAGAAGAAAAGGAAGAAGACAAGAAGGAAGACAAGAAGGAAAAGAAAATGAAGAGAAGAAAGAAGACAAGAAAGAAATAAGATAAATGAAACAAGATAAAGAAAAGATAAAAGAAAAGATAAAAATAAGAATAAAAAATAAATTAAAAAATTGTTTGTTTACAATGAAAGTAATTGTAGAATGATAAAAAATTGTTGTTTTTTAGACAATTTTTAAATGCTTCTTGGGGCCAAGTGCATGATTATATGCCCAAGTGCGTAAATAGCGAATTCTGTGTTTTAATCCATAAATTTGCACCACAATCAACATACTCCCTCTATGATTACGAGATTAAGCTTAATCCATGGATTTCAATGAAAACAAGGTCTTCTTGCAGGACGGAGGGAGTAGAGTTTTTCCTACATAAAACTCACTGGGATCACCCCGGGCACTCATTTTGCACGTAAGAGTTACTCTTCTTCCATAAGACCAAGATACCTTGCTTGGAGCGTTTTACGGCTGGCCATCTTATGGCAATTGCGGTGCGCCAGAAACATATTTATTTTCCCAACAAGAGCCGATTAACGTCTTTCAAATTTGCCACCTTGCGTGGAGGGATACCATTCATGCTAGGATGGCACCCAAGAACACACTCCTCAAATACTTTCACAAAGTGCGGGGAGAAAAAAAAGCTACTTTGACGAAAGACTTTACATCTACTTGGTGTGTCAATGATATTTTTTGCACTGGTAGCTTTTTCTTGGCTAGATGGAAGTTTTCTTCCACTCTCACTTGTCCGCCGGTCCTCATTTGGGACCCGGATTGATTTGTTTCTCTATTCTATTTTGCATTTAATTGATTTTGTTCCGACTCTTTCAAGGAGGGAGTAGAGATTTCCATGGGAAAGTCTTAACCCTTAACCGTCCACACTATAGTTACTAAGTCAAACCTCATCAATTCCTCATATTTTAAAATATATTATATTTTCTAGCATTTTTCTCGTATAAATTATTGTTAAACTGATTAACCTCAGTTTTTCATTATTATGTAAATAAAGATGAATTTTATAAGATTTTTGAAATTTTTTTTCTTGTAAAAATCATAGTAATTACAAAAATGCTTAAAATAGTATGAATTTCTTAGGAAAAATGCAAATAATAGTGATGAACAAAAAGGTGTAGGTGGTAGGCTTCTTGAGCTTTCATAAAAAGAAATTCAATAGAAAAACATTTTCTGCAGTGTATATTGGAATTTTAGGGTTTTGAGCTTTAAAGTGCCGTAAAAGACGCAATTTTAGCAGTTTTGAAGAATGGTAAATTGGACTAGAAAGTAAAAGATACCCCACACACTTTCTTAGTTGGGACCATTTGAAATTTGAAATTTGAAACTAGATGAAAATCAACGTTTTACTGAAAATGGACCAAAGATGGCCCTATGGGGCTCCTTGCACGCTTAACTCCTAAAGAACCATGTTCATTCTTAAAATTTTATCACTTCCCGTGATGTTTACTAAACGCAGTTGTATCTCTCAATTTGTGTTCACGTAGAAAACTTCACCGTTGAAGCTCAAAGAGAACTTAGTCGTGAGATTGGAGCTATCCTAAAAGTCAAGTGGTGTTTGAGTAAGATACCATGTGTTTCGATTTAATGTACTCTTATTTGTTCACTGTGAATAGTTATGAAGTTTGAAAGAGCTTGGTGGTCTCTCACTATTAGGTGTGTAAGAGCTTGGTGATCTTCAAATTCATGGTTTAGCCGTCTTTTTTGACGGCTAAACTAGTTGTGCATGAGTTTGGAGACCACTCTTACACACCTAATAATGAGAGGCCACTAAGCTCTTCTACATCTTTGAACTATTTAGAGTGAACAACTAAGAGTATATTAAAGCAAAACACATGGTATCTTGTTCAAAAACAACTTTTCTTTTAGGATAACTCTATTGTATATCATTTTTTATGAAAATCTACCATATATATTCCATGACTATAAGGTTTGATCATGAGTCGCTTCTTAATTTTTTGAACAAAATCATCAGATCATTCACTGCAAACATTCTCATGAATTCTAGAACCATGACTAGCGTTTGAAATTTCAGGAGCATACAAAGATGTATTGTATCTAAGTGCTCACAAAAAATGGAGGTCTAAAACTAAATACAATAACAATGATTGATTCCAAAAGATTTATGTTTGGATGAAGTGGTTTGTTGGTGACTTGCTAAGCTGGTGTTTGTGATCATTATTAATTGTTACATTGCATAAAATGTGCAAAGATTTCAAAAAGATTTTTGGAATATTCCAAAATATTCCAAAACAATATAAAATATGTAAAAATATTTCAAAGATTCCAAAAGATTCTACTTAAAGTATATTTTAATGTTTTCCATAATTATTATATTAACACGCAATTCCCAATTTATGCACTTGGCCATATAATCATGCACTTGGCCCTTGGGCGCAATAAAAAATTTGTCTAAAAAAATCTCTAAAATTTTTCAATTTTTGTCTTTCTACAATCACTTACATTGTAAACAAACAATTCTTTTATTTATTTTTTATCCGTATCTTTATCTTTTCTTTTACCTTTTCTTTTATCTTTTCTTTTATCTTGTTTTCTTTCTTGTCTTCTTCTTTTTCTTCTATATTTCTTCATTTCTTACTTTTCATTTTTTTTCCTTCTTGTGGCAGCCGCAAGCCCTACACTCACAACAAAGAATTTTTTATTTATTTATTTATTTTTTTTCCGGTTTTCTTCTTCTTTGTATAGGGTTCAGCCATTGTGGTGCTGAACCCTAAAATAAAATTTAAAAAACTGATTTTTTTTAGGGTTCAGCCGCCAACTGAACCCTAACCGGCGGCCAAAAAAAAAAATTTTTTTTTTTTTTTTTTTTGGCCGTTTCGGCTTTTCCCTCCCCTCTTCCCTCTTTCTGTCATTTTCCTCTCTCTCTCCCTCTCCCTCTCCCTCTCCCTAGCCTAGGTATAGTCGTATCTATCACATAAAACACGAATACTTGAGATACACATATATTTGTGTATGAGGGTCTATTTCTTAAAAACGAATAAAATACTCTTTATTTTATTCTTTACTAACAACCGATGACGATATAGTGGCAACGTTCACTACATGTATCGTAACACGTAAATATGGGTGCTACATACCCGGTCTTGGGTATAATATCCACATGTGTGGGTATAACATACCATGATCATGTATGATCGGATATCAATACGGTATTGCTGGCAACTGTGAGCTTTGCTTTCCCGCTCTATGTACAGTACTTCACCGTCGATCGCTCATACAAGTTCTTTCCCCTTCACGCAACTTCTTGATAGTCTCCTGAGCTTCTGTAGCTCTTCCGTTCATGCTGGGTTTATGCCGATTCATTCTCATGAATCACACTTAATTTTCCAGAGCATTTCTCCTACCCACTTGAGACTGGCGCACTTCCTTTGCCTCTTGGAAGTTGCGGCTGTACCACGTTGAGTCTGCGAAGTTGCGGAGCCCTGCACCACGTTGTGTCTGCGATTGTTCTTGCGGCGCACGGGCACGTTGGGGCTTTGATCGTTGCCTGGAGGTGCAGGGGAGCAAATACGGGTTCATAGCAACGTTGTTTTCGTTTTCACTCTGGTTGTTCTGGATCTGACAATGGACACAGAAATGATCCCTCAGGTTCTTTATTCGAGTTTTTTTGATTGCATGGGAACAGGAACGTAGTGTAGTTGCTTTTTGCTTCGTAATTGGATTGAATCCTTTACGTGAATTCTTTGCTTGCATACTCGCAGTGTGACCAAATCTTTGGCTAGGATAACAACTTGGAGCCACGCTGAAGACACCTTGCATGCATCCTGTGACTAACTTCATG
The DNA here is from genome assembly GCA_022496805.1 of Pohlia nutans. Classification (NCBI taxonomy): domain Eukaryota; kingdom Viridiplantae; phylum Streptophyta; class Bryopsida; order Bryales; family Mniaceae; genus Pohlia; species Pohlia nutans. The sequence goes on along the minus strand of CM040089.1, from coordinate 29,151,299 downwards.
TTCGTTGTGGGGTATGGGTGCAGGTGAGGCGTGACTCCTCAAGATTCGACCACAACTTTTTGTGTGCATGTTCAATCATTTTGCTTTATGAATTCATAATTACACCATCTTGTTGATCTGTTGCACACTGATCATTTGTAGTTCCACAGTACATTACATGTTTTGCAAGATTCATGAGATCTTGTTTTGTTTTCATTGCAAGGATTCATTGTCTCTTCACCTCATCTTTTCCTCGCTCTATAAAGTGGTTCTCTTAATTAAAATACCTCAATTCTCATGAAAACAAGTCAAACTCTTGACATAGTTTGCAAGTTTTATGAGTTGAAGGATACAAGAACGAAACTCTCAATAGAGTTCACTTGCTTAGTAGAGTTTGAAAAGGTGGCAACTTCAAAAAGCTTTGGAGTTAAAGAAGTGCTTAATCTCATGCCTTCACTCATAAGAGAACTCATGCTTTCACTCATAGTGGGGCTTTAGTTCACGGTTGGAGGAACAATATGTTGACTTCTCATGCTAACCAATTTAAATTATGAGAGTTTGAAAGGGTATTGAATTGAAGGAGAGCTCTTATGTATGATGCTTTCTTATGAAATCGTTCAAGTGAACTCCTTGCATGATTCCATTACGGCCTCTATGCATAGTGCCGGTTGGTCACGTTTATATTTATATTTACGTTTATATTTTCATGATATAAATAATACCCACCCTCCCTCCCGGACAAAAATGCTACTAAACACAATTGTGTCAACTAGACTGTTCATACTTGAATTTAATAATTGCTACGTTTCTTGGACTTGTAGTTTGCCTTGACTTTTGGAAAGCCAGAAAGTACCCTGTCTTGGGATGACTTGACAAATATATCTCCCCTCTCCCCTATATATATGAGCGGAGGGAGAGGAGAGAAAGGAGAAAAGAGAGACGAGAATGGGATAGGGTGCGCGGCCGTGCACCCTATCGACCCAGATAGCTGAAAGAAAAAAAAAAAAAAAATTTTTTTTTTTTTTTTTTTCTTCTGTGCCGGCGTTTAGGGTTCAGCCAGAGGCTGAGCCCTAAAAATAAAAAATAATTTTTTTTAGGGCTCAGCGCCACAATGGCTGAACCCTAAACAAAGAAGAAAACCAAAAAAAAAAAAAAAAAAAGCAAAAAAAAAAAAAAAAAAAAGTTTTTTTTTTTTGTTTTTTTTTGTTTTTGGTTTTTTTCCTCCTTTGTTGTGAGTGTGGGACTTGCTGCTGCAACAAGAAGAAAAAAAGTGAAAAGTAAGAAATGAAGAAAAATAGAAGAAAAAGAAGAAGACAAGAAGGAAGACAAGAAGGAAAACAAGAAGGAAAACAAGATGGAGACAAAAAAGAAAACAAGATAAAAGAAAAGATAAAAGAAAAGATAAAAGATAAGGATAAAAAATTAATAAAAGAATTGTTTGTTTACAATGTAAGTGATTGTAGAAAGACAAAAAAAAAAAAATTTAGAGAATTTTTTAAACAAATTTTTTTAAGCCAAATTTGCTCGTGAAATGAGCGCACTTGGCCAAGTGCATAAATTGGGAATTGCGTGTTCATAGTGTTAATGACGCAATAATGACAAATGTTTTACATATTGTACACTTTTTCTTTTTTTGACAAATATGATGCCCTAGTGTGAAAACGTCCTTTAGGTCATCATTTTCCCTAACTACCATGTCTCACCCTCTGTGGAAAAACTAGAAGGGCTAAAAATAGAATTTTGGGGTGGCTAAAAAAAATGTCACCAAAGTGTAGATCTCATCACACCCGTCAAAACAATATATATGTTCAAAAATTACTATTTTTAGCATGTTTAGTTTTTCCATGGAGGGTGAGATGTGCCAAATTCACCTGCATTAACATCTTAGTTTTTTCCTGGCGGATTGATCAACGTAATTGTACATCTTAAACAATTTTGTGTTCTTGTAACGGATATTTACAATTATCTAATTAATACTAGAGTAATTTGTAAAGCTATAAAATCTCAGGCTTCCGGTACTATGTCAGTCAAGATTCTGGCTCACAGTACAATAAAAGTAGGCGTGTCGGTTCCAAAAATAAAAACCGGATGAGTTATATTTCCGGAAATTAAATTTGGATGACTGGGTTTGGTTCCGTGTCTAGGCGCGCCACCAAGTAAGGCACCGGTGCCCGTCCGTAAATAAACCACATGACCGGAATATAGCCGCCGCCAAGGTTTGAACCTTGGACCTCGTGGCCCCAAGAGCCTCACGGGTTTCTAATCGTAGCCGGGCACACCTCTCATGAGATTGTGACAATGAGTTTGCGGATATCTGTAAAATAGAGGATGAGGGATACAACTATGGATGGGTGATTTAGAGACTTTGCGAATTTCTCTATTGAGTCAAAATTTTGGAATCCAAATAAGTTATTAAAGTAATAAGATTATTCTTGGTTACAATAGAGAAATTCGTAAAGTCTCCCTAAGACTCCTCCTGGATTTGATCTCCCATCCTCTAATTTTGAAGAGAAACGAAAACTAATGGAAGCAAAAAAGATTCCAGATGGTTTCAAATTATCGGGTTGAAAATTGTGCATTCACGCAACACGAGGAGATTTTTTTTCAAAGAACGAGTGGCAGTGGGCATTTCACATTTGTTGTGCCGGCACCATACACGCAGCGCGCAGTGTTTCCAGTAGCAAACTCAGTCACCCATCTTTTCTTTCCGGAAATAAAACTCATTTGCCTTTTAATTTTAGAACCTCACGCTCCCTCCTTTACTTGTTCACTGGGTCACAATATTGACTGACACAGTACCGGAACAAGGAGATTTCAAGACTTTACGAATTTCTCTAATGTGTCCTCCTGGTCGTTTAGGAGTTATGGGTTAAGTTTGGTGTCCTTCCAGCGAAATCATGCAAGGATATGAGTTGGCCAACTTACCTCATGGGAAAGGCTTTAGTGTCCTCCCAGCAAAAATGTGCAAGGATATGAGTTGGCTAACTTACCTCACATAACATTCAATAGCATGCACTATTCGTGCCTTGGCTCTACTATAGATGGGGTGGAATATTTCACACCCAATAGTACTTCATCAGTAACTAAGTGGACAAGTGGAGGCTCAAGGTGATGAGCAGAGTGCATTGAAGGAAAGGCAATGAGCATGAAGACTACTGAATGTTATGCATGGGAACCTTTGTTGCCCATTTTGCAAATAAAAAAGTTTCCCTCTGTGTTAAAATTTTAAAATAAATCAAGTAAATAAAATCTACCCAGCTCATACCAACTTGCCCCCAGCAGAGCAGTCTACAGAAACAACTTCTAAATACAAGCAAATGAATGTGTCTCTCATCAGTGGACCGACAGTTGTAATAAGTACACCCTGGCACATGTTGAATACCAAGCCAGCATGCACTGAACTGAAGAACACATGGAATACAGTACAGTTAAGTTCTTCTACCACATTAGAGTAAACCGAATAGAGTGTGTCTAAAAGTGGAAAGAAACATTAAACTCACCTTAGACTCGTTTTGAGTTCAAAAAGATTGCAAAACTAGTCTATGGTGAATTGAAAAATAATTTAAAGCAAGGCCCTACATTGCCATGGGGTGTGGAACTCGTGACCTCCCAATGTTAGGGGAGAGTTCCCACAAGTTCCCCCAAGCCAAAAGATCAGACCATGGAGACTAATCATGAACAATGATTGTCAGAAATTGTAATTATAGAGAGCAAACTCCTCTTGAACTCCTCTTATGTTTTCGGATAACTCTATTGTTTATTTTTATTTTTTTAGTTACAATTTTTGCTTTACAGCTCAAGAGGAGTTCGTAAAACCATGAAATCTTTGGGTTCCAGTACTATGTTAGTCAAAATTATGGCATGCAGGACAAGAAAAGTAGAGAGTGTCAAATTCTAAAAATAAAAACCATGTGAGTTTTATTTCAGAAAAACAAACTTGCGTGATTGGGTTTGGTCATGTGTTAAGGCGTGCCACTCGGGAAGGCGCCAAAGCCCGATCGAAATTAAACCACATGACTAGAATAATACCACCACCAAGGTTTGAACCTTGCACCATGTGGCCCCAAGAGCCTTAGAGCATCTCCACCCTGATGCGCTACATGCAGTCTCCAAAATATCTGGCGCGGCCTTCCTCCTTTTATCCCTCCACCGTAGCTTTGATAATTGTGCAAGACGTCCAGGCCTCTTCAAATTTCGTTACGGGCTCTTCATTGTTGAAAGTGACCACAAAATTTTGAGACGCCTCTATTGCGGATATTTCTTTTCCTATCGTGATCCAAGAGCTAAACCAAGCAAGAGTTAAACGAAGCAAGAGAATAAAATGCGGATTTCACTATTTTCGGCAACGATGATGGGTCTTGAGCTTCACGTGGGTGGAAGATAGACGTGGCCAAATCTTTTTTGCCTTTCCCTGAGCCCCTCAAACAGTTTTTGACGCGGCAAATTACCTGCGGTAGGGTGGAGATGCTCTTAGGAACATCTAATCCTAGCCCAACATCTTCTCTCTCAAGCTTGCGTCAAAGACTTTTCTGGATATCTGATTTACATAAGATGGACAATCCAAGTCAAGATGGGTGATCCATGAACTTTGCAAATTTCTTTATTTTCAAGAAAACAAAGTACTTGCTACTTGATGTATTAATGAGATTTTTTGCACTGATAATATTTTCTTTAACCAGATGGAAGTTTGCTCCCACTTTCACTTCCATGTCACCCCTCATTTGGGATCCCGGTTAATTGTTTCTTCTTTGCACTCCTTGCTCTTAATGAATTGGTTTCACTCTTTCAAAGAAAAGGAAAATTTAAGTACTGTGCGGAGCAACAATTTTCTTTCAGTACATGGGGTCCGTAGCTGTACCGTATTTGTTATATCACCACATGATTTTCTTTCTTTGGAAATTCCTTTTTATGGTTTTACCACATTATTTGCATGTTGATGAATGCATTTGCTCTCCACAGCTGCCATGATGCCCTGGTTGCCCCTCTGGCTGTCATAACTGTATCCAATGTTTATTTTGGGCCATGGAGATGGTATCTTACTCTTGAGTACACTCACTACTGAGACTATTTAAATCTGGCACATTCTGATTCCAAGACATGAACGTGGACGAGAATAAGGAGTACGAATGTATGTTGACAACACCACCACTCATTCAAGGAGACCAGGCATTTTATTAGCAGTGTTGCAGGGAGATAACTAGATAAGGTAGGAAAACCAAAAACGGTGAAAATAAGGTGATTTGACCAGAAGGAATGGAGTTAGAAATTATGTGAAATTTTTTTGAGATGAAGAAGAAGAAATGATGAAGAATGCAAGTTGTTTCGTATTTTTATTCTCCGTAAATAATTATTTACAATTTCTCAAAGTGGGAAGTTTGTCAAACCCCCTTCTTGTATACTAGACTCTTCCTGCACTGAACGTGGTGGTATCCTTTTCTACACATGAAAACACCTAAAACGGCTAACTAAATTTAAAAAAAATTAGTAATTTTTAGTAAATTTTTAGTAATCCTGGTCATGCAAAAATTCTCCATTTTTGGTCTACCACCTCCCTGTTTTACTGCAACTCTAGTGCACGCCTTGATGGCATTAACCGTTTTTGGTTTTCCTACCTTAAGCAGTGAATTTCAGCCTCATTTGCAAAATTGTCATAGATGTGAAGATTTGATAGCTAATTTTGGCGAAATATTCTAGATTCCTTAATGCATTTGTAGCGAATTTTTATATGTAGTATAAAATTGGCTAATTTCACCATATTGAAAGAAGCTATTTGGCTAAAACGTAGTGGCTAATAGAGTTAACCGAAAAGAGTGTCTCAAAGTGGAAACCCACCTCATACTCACCTTAACTCTTAAGCGTCCACACTATAGTTACTCGGTCAAACCTCATATATGGTATTTTTCTCATATAAGTTATTGTTAAACTGATTTACCGTGGTTTTTTATAGTTTTATAATTATGTAGATATGATGAAATTTATAAGAGTTGTGTTATTTAAAAATGGACCCACAATCACCCATTGGGAGTTGATTTGAACAAGTCATGCATTTTTCAAAGTTTTTTTCTTGTAAAAATCATAGTAATTACAAAATGCTTAGAATAATGTGATTTTTTTTTTAGGGAAAATGTAAATAGTGACAAACAACAAAGTGTAGGTGGCATGCTTTTTGAGCTCACATGAAAAGAAACTTGATAGAAAAACATTTTTTGCAATGTATATTGGAATTTTAGGGTTTTGAGCTTTAAAGTGTTGTAAAAAACACAATTTTAACAATTTTGAAGAATGGTAAATTGAACTAGAAAGTAGAAGATACCCCCCCCCTACTTTCTTAGTTGGAACCATTTTCATTCAAAATTAGAAACTAGGTGAAAATCAGCAATTGACTGAAAATTAACCAAAGATGGCCCCACGGGGCTCCTCGCACTCTTAGAGGTTAAAGTCGTTTTTAATTCAAAACGACGGCAAAACTAGTTTATGGTGAGTTGGAAAATAATCTAAAGCAAGGCCCTGCACCACCCATAGGAATGGAACTTGTGCCCTCTCTAATGCTAGAGGAGAGTTCCTACAATTTCTACCAAGGGACTATTCATGAAAGGACCAAAGAACTACTCATGTGCAAGTGGCGTCATAAATTGATAATAAAAGGCTACAAATTCCGCATAGACTCAGTACACAATCTTGCTTGTTTTTTGTTAACTCAAATTCCCTAGAAAATGAGTAAAAATTAGCATCAAATTTTTTTGGTAGCAAAGAAATATTGAAACCATTTTTTCATTTTCTAGAGAGTGCTAAAGTGGCCACACAAAATAATGTGGTAAACATATTCCTACATTTATCTATATTTTGGATATATTTTTTCATCAACATTTTAATGATATTTTCATCCAAATCTATAATTTTCATCCAATATGTTATAAGAAATTGAATATATTTTGGCGAACTAAATTGAGGTTTTGATTGTTTTGTAGCCGGATTTTTTTTTATTGGTACAAACTGGCATTAAAAAGCCCAGAAAAAAGGACTAGAAATATTCATATCACATATTTTGAAAAAAAATATAACATTGGAGTCCACCAAAAAAAGAGCCATGTAACCTCCCTTTTGCTCTACTTCTAACCTTTCTTTTGAATTATACTTGGATGTAAGCGTGTCTTGTCATAGATTGTCTCTTTATGGGCCATAGACTTGGAGCTTTGGTAGAAGGTGTGGGAAGTATATAGCAAAGTATGGAGAATAATGACATGGCCTTGTTTTAGATTGTCTCCCAACTCGTCATAAACTAGTTTTTGGTTTGTTTTTATTTTAATATGAGTTCAACATGAGTTTGTCAAAACATTCCTCTTTGAACTGATTTTTTTTAACTCTATTATTAGACAAAACCTCATGGAGTTATGTATGGTCGAAGTTTAGTTGACTTCAAAGTATGCAATTTTTTTATATGTATATCTCACTTAATATTTCTTATTTTAAGAAATAAACAATTCCAATAAATGGGTTGGAAGATTTTGGAGGGTGATGCTTTTTTAATTTATTTTTGCTAAAAACATGATTTTGGAGCTCAATTTGGAACCCAAGAGCTGTAAGAGGTTTGCTATGATCTTTGACGATTAAGGGATTTGACATGCATTTGCTAATGTTGTAAACAAAGAGTACTTCTTATCACATGGAAAGAAAGAGGCCTTGAATAATGCACATTTTTGCATTATTTTTCATATAATATTAAATTGATACACATTTCTAAAGCAAAAAAGTAAATTATCACCCCTAGTTGTTGAATAGGCCTCCCTATATTGAAAAAGTGAAGTACTCATTCCGGAACGTTTGTGTATTCAATTTTGTGATTACATGAACTATAAAAATGTTCCAGGGTACAATGAAACAACAAATATTGGACGCACTAAATTTGGACAAGGTAACAAAATTTATTGCAATAGCTAGGTCTCACTTTTTACAACTGCACATGAAGTCTAGATTGTCGTTCAAGGAGTAATCATGGTTCAAGGTGCCTCTACCTTAACCCTTAAATGCCCACATCTCAAATGTAGCTTGCGACGTAAAAACAATAGTTATCACATTGTTTTCGTGTGTACACGAAGGTCGTGCCATATTTGCACATCTTACATGCATTCTATGTACTAAATCAGTGAAAAAACAATATTTATCAATAACATACAATTTTTGTAATGTTATCAATGAATGTGGTGTTGTGCATTTTAGATGTCATATCTATACAATTAAAGTACACAAACCATATTTTTTTAGTAAACATTGTAAAGACATTGTTTTTGTGTATCAAACGTGTGGTAATACGTGCGAATATACACGAACCGTCCTATGAAATAACATAAGTCGTGTTGTATTTGCACAAACCTATAAACCTTGGAAATTAGAGATGCAACCATCCATTTTCTGGATGATGTACCAAATCAAACTCCATATTTTCATCTGTCATGCATTTTTAGTAGTGTGGATATTTACTATAGATTTTATGGGAAGTTAGTTTCGTGTATGTGTGAACCAATTAGAAAGGAGATGATTTGTGAAATTTTATGCCTCATTTCATCTTGCACTAATACACTAAAAAATTCTAAGATCTTAATTCAAAAGTGCTCTTGAGAAAGTAAACTCGTAAAATTAAGCAACCAAAAAATCTCCAAAAATCACTACACTTAGAGTATGACATTTCAACCCATCGCAAATAATTTCATGCATAGATTGTCAATATCTTATTTGTAATCGAATTACAAAAGAATTTTGAATTTTAAGTTTTGAATTTTATATAAAACATTGATGATAGTAATCATAGATCTAACCATATAGATGGAATCTAAAATTCCTGAATGTACAACTTTCATTGATACATGAAGTTCCAAATATCTCTTTTAGTTATATTTTATAATGCATCTTTGCAATTCTCCAAATTTGGAGAGGGATTAAGATGTCAGATGCTTCAAAGCCAAAGATTAGTATGTCAATATCATTTCATTTGTATCCACCAAATAAAAATGAGACAAAAATTAAGTATGTCATTTCTATAGCTTAGAGGTTCTAACTCAACTCACAAACCGCGATAGAGAATACTAAAAACCTCCATACACTTGATGTACATTGTACACAAAGTTCTTAAATATGAAGGCATGGGTCCTTCAATAGTGGTAATTCATCAATTTAATTTCAATTGATGACATTAATATCAACATTAATGTTCAAGAATGTTATGTATGTGAGGGAGAATATTAAAACTAAAATTGCACATGACTTGACTCAATCATGGTTTGGGGAAGATTTGAGAAGAACTGGTCATAGTCTCTTCTATTTTGAAATCATTTGATCATGGGTCTTCTAGATACATGGGTTGTTGCATTTGTTTCAGGGGTCCAAACCAATTAAGATATGACACATGTCACTTTTTGTAAGAATGCATCAATATTCTTTTTGTCAAGGTAAGAAATTCAACCAATCAAGAGCGAATTTCGATTGGTCAATTTGTGATTAGAGTTATGAGTTTTTGTTTTTGTTTTCCCATTGTCACCATAGTGGCGAGCAATATTTAATTTGGAAAGCTCAAGAGGTGAAAAGGCCATTATGGGAAGTGCATGATTTGAATGCAACACTATTTCATTAAAAGGGATATTATTGCATTTAAAAAAAACTTAAATCAAAGTGTCAATCGATGAAGGTTTGAATTATGTGAAGGTGGAGATTCCAAGTTCAAATCTCCATATTCACTAGAGGAATGTTTAGCAAAATTTACCTTGACGAATCTTAATTTGAAAACTAGTGTGGTGAATACATATAACTCATTAGTATTCATGTGGCAACAATAGAGTTATCCGAAAACAGAAGAGTTTTTTAAACCTCCTATGGTATGTTTGCATTGCCAATACAATCAATTTCTGACAAACATTGTTCATGAATAGTTCCTTGGTCGGCTTTTTTAGGCTTGGGGGAACTTGCGGGAACTCTCTTTTAGCATTGGAAAGGTCACGAGTTCCATGCCCCTCGGTGGCGCAAGATTTTGCTTTAGATTATTCTTCAACTCACCATAGAGTAGTTTTGCAGTCTTGTTGAACTCAAAATGAGTCTAAAGTAGGTATTGTAGTTTACTAGCAGGTACGGTAGCCTCTTGCCTAATATTTAGTAATCTTTAAAAATATATTTCGGCAAAAACGAATATTATGTAAAATCCATTTTTTCCTGGATATATACTACAATATAAGGTGAGTTTCCACTTTGAGACACTCTTTTCGGTTAACTGTAACATAAGAACTTTTTATTACTGTTTTTTTGCTAGGGTTTATTTTCCTTGTGCAATCTGGCACTATTTCGCCTAAAAAAAGCGCTGGTTCAGTTCCCCCATTCATTCCTCCCTCAGAAGATGATTGTGGCCTTTGTCACAGTCAGGTTATGAGTGGTAGGGAGATCACATCACCATTCTGTTCCTGAAACTGAAGGGCATAACTATGGAAGTTTTTGTGCATGGCTGTGCATGTCCTTCATGTGAGTTGGATGTGAATGAATTGAATTGCTGAAATGTCGGTGTCAGCAACAACAATGGCTCACGATTTATAGGACAGTATTCTCAGGGCCACTTGAGTTGTGACGCTAGCCTTTTCAGTCAGATGTCAACTTTTGTGACGGTGGGACAATTTCAACCAACTCATTTTGCACTGAGAATTGTTCGTATTTTTTATTGCAAACAAAAGGGAATTTCAACACACCCATGTAAACATTATTTGAATTCTGTATACAAAAGTTACAAGAGTTTGAAGTTTTATTGAGAGAACCAATACACGATCAGATGGTTTACATCCTCATAATGAATATGTACTAAAATTTTAGGGTGTTGGCATTAGTATACTACTAGAATTGCATTCTCCAATCCTAAGACCTGTAGGAAAAAACGATTTCATGATCGCATTTCAAATCTCTATGTTTGGGAATCCCTACCTTCGAGGTGGCAGGCATGAACTAGTCAAAGAAATGACTTGTCACATGTGTTGCTTGAAACAATAATATTGTCATATTATGGGGTGTCATAGTATGAAGAGTAAACTATATGAATGGACTTTGAAGACACTATTAGCAAAGGCGTTCCTCCTCACTCCTCACTCAGAACAATGTCAGAGTTCACTGTACACACTTGTCTTATGCGACGAATCGCACTCACCAAGTCTTAAGCGCCTGGGCAGTGAGTGCGAAGTCGCGCTGTTTGACTCACCTACCGAGTGAAAAGCGACGCCTTCTCCAAAGAATCAACATTATCAAAGAATTATTCCTCAACGATTGCCTTCATGTTCAAGAATGTTATGAGAGGGATTTTATGGCTGCTGTATAACTCAGATGTTGACAGATTATTACCCAATAGAGAAATGTTCCAATAGTTTGTGAAAGGCTGCATTTGTCCATAGCCAGCACGCATGAGGTGAAAGTAACGTCTCTGTTCCACAATGTGGTACGTACTATGCACGGAGCATGTTAATTTGTACTACACTCTATATTTTATAAGGGATTCATGTGCATACATTGCGAGAAGTAGCTTGATCGTGCAGAGATGTGGTACCTCTTTCAATCTAATCGCCTGGGGTCAGTCCCAAAAGATCATTCTCACATCGTGTGAAAGTGTGACAGACTGACAGGTGTGCTACATCCAATAATGATAGTGTAATTACAAGTTGAATGTAAAGTCATCACCAACCATGTCTGTATCTTTTCAGAAAAAAGTTAAAAAATCTGAAAATGGCCTCATTTTTTAGAGAAAACAAAATGCCCAAACAAAGGTGAATTTATAACCAATTTATAACCTTCCCATCGAAACCAAGAAATGAGATTTGAACGTCCACATGCCAAATTACCAACCGGTCATGATCTTGAGCCTCCAAGCTCGACTACTTATCAAGTGCATGCATGACTTTAACGGAGATATGGCAAAGGACAGTCCTCATTTTTGATAAGTTCGACTTCACTTCTGTTGTCCCAGATGTAATGTACATAAGTCAAGTGTACGCGATTTACAAATACTTAAACACATCATCAATGAGGAACAAAACACTTCCAGTTGAGCTACGTATGTACCATTCAACCATGATGATCCATGTACTTAGTTTTCTTTTGCACGCCTGTTGAGTGTTGACGTAGCTGATGATATATCAAAGCTCAAAGTCTGCAGAAAATCTCATAAACTCTGGTACAATCCTTGTTAAAGATATATATAAAAGTACAATACAATGTTATGAGCATGCAGTACTGTTGCAACTATGGCTTGTAAATGCTTCTTGCTAATCAACACGCAGGTGATGTGAAGTATGAAAATGGAAGCTCCTACCCTATCAAATACCTTTCCTGTGTACCTCAAACAATTTATAACAATTTACCTCAATACTCTTGGTAAGCAGGAGCCATGACTACTGTAAAATGCGGCATACCTCAGCTTGCGTTTCTGAAAAATCATTCCTGTGTGCAAATATTGCTACAAGAGAGAACAGTGAGAGTGACTCCTTTTTGATATTGCTACATGCGTACGCTTTCCATAAAACCTAAATCGAGGCTTCAGCATATGAAGTCCCAACTCTGCAACACAAATTGATCCTGCGCCATCTTCGTGATGTACAGGATGTATTTACGCCAAATCGATCTTGAGTTGTAAAAAGTCTGTACAGATACAGAGTATTATTGATACCAGTACCGCTTATCCTGTGCAACTTCGAACACCGGCGGAGGCGTTGTTCTCTTTTTTGGAATGTCTATAGGTTTGGACTTGGCAGGTCGAGAAGGAGGAGGCTGCTGCGGGCGAGGCACCACGGAATTGAGACGAGCAAGATCCTCTGTTTCTTGCGAAGGACCCTCCCCCGTCTCCGCTTGTGAAGACTGCTCTTCCCAGCGCGATTCTTGCGCAGGCGCACGGTTCCACCAACTCCGTGCGAGCGAGCCATCGTTTTCGCTTTCGTCCATTGTCCGATACTCTCCTCCTCCCATCACTACAAGCAAACCCGTCGCTTTTCACTGACTGAAATCGAGGAAACCCTTGTCCTATGTGATCAAAAGCACTCACTAGCTCTGTCCTATGTGGCTCAAGGCACTCACCAACTCTGGAATGGCTCAAAATAGCAGACCAGTTTCCTTGTAGTGCATTGCTCTCGTTACAAAAAACAACCTCAAGTTTACGCAAAATCCTCAAACCCTAGTACTATGTACAAGATGGAACAACACTCGATCGGAGCCAATAAAACAGAAGCCGATTGAATGACAAAAAATTGGCGTACTGCCGGCGAAAAGGATCTAAAAACCCTGGGAGCGCGTGCCTTGATATACTATCCAAAGAGCAAAATTAAAGGCACTGTTACGGACTTGTAACGGAAGTCTGTAACGCTGTTGCTTGAGCGGATCACACACGGCATGCCACGTTCCTCGAATCCTCGTCGTTCATGAAAATCCGCAAGTCTGCAAACCAATATAGAATTGCCACCTTCTCTCGTCACTGTAGCTGATATTTGCCGATCCTGCTGTTCACTTTGGCATCTCAAACACACAACCGAGTACCGGTACGTTTGTGAATTGTGACGCTGTCGCTACTGGAGCCAAGGAATGAATATATTCATCATTCATACGGGCAAGGAATCGATTGAGAGCTGCTTCTTGTCGAAGGCAACCGCGAACTTACTGTAGTTGTACTGTACTGAGGTGGGATGCCCTAAATGGAAATGTGTGCAAAGTTGTGCGTCACTTTGTACGTCAAGGGCTGCGTGATAAGTTATCAGGAACTAAGAAAAAGACTTTGGCAAAACGCAACGGGCCTGCATGTTGTTGCGCCGGCAGATTTGTGAATGGCGGCCGGATCGGCAAGTGCGTGCGGGAAATCACGTGCTGGAGCTGCGAGAGGAAAAATTAAAGGAAACGCCGAGGAATAAATATGTTGATCGATGGTGGCAAAACAAAACGTGTTGAATCTTCACGTCCCCCTCACTTCAGCACGGGATTTGTAGTCGGAGCGTGAATGGCGCCCGCCATTGGACTTCACTGACGAGACTTGCTGGCCCGGACTTGAACGACGAGACTTGCTGGCCCGGACTTGAACGAGAAGACTTACAGCCCACACTTGAACATGAAGACTTACAGGCCCAGACTTTAACAAGGAGATTTGCAAGAGACTTTAAGGGCGAGACTTGTAAGAGGGGACTTGCAGGGCGAGACTTGCAAGATGAGATTTGAATGACAAGACTTGGGGCTGAGGCTTGCACGACTTGCAGGCTAAGATTTGCATGACGAGATTGAGCGAGACTGCAGCTCTATAAAGCAATTTTAGCAATTTGTACTCATTCGTCAAAGTGTGGAAAAATAATTTAGGATATTTTCATATGTAGTGAAAAAAATTCGAGTTGTGGAATAGTTTTAGTTTTATAGTATTTATAAGTTGTAGGAGTTGAAACTGAGAGGCTTATGATACTAAAAACATATTTGAAAAAATACGATAAAAAAACAAATGTTTGAGCATTGTTGCTTAGAAATTCATAAAAATAAATAAAACAAAATATATTTCATTTCATTTGGGTTTGATTGTAACAAGGGACTAATTGGAATTGGGGTCTGCATATTTCAACGATAAATTGTTCAAAGAATGTAGAACATTTTGACTCCAAGTTTCAATCTACCGTTAGTCTATTGAACTCACTGGAAAGAACATATTTTCATTCTTCAATGTTGTGTGTCTACCAAAACAATGTTGTTTGATATTTATATATAGTAATACCCTGATTGGATAGCATTAATTAGGACTAGTAGTTGGTGGATGGAATTTTATTGCATAAGATAAGTGTCACGGACCTATGAAAACCTTCTAGTAATACAATCTTCTAGAGCCTTCCAAAAAAAATTATTTTCTTCCGAAACCTTCTATAGTATTTTAAATCCTTTCAAAATCTTTTATGAGTTTTTAATAACCTTTTAGACATTTGTAGATAAACAACCAAGCTTTTATAGAAGTTTATAATTCTTATGCATTAGGAGAGAATTTGAGCCTTCAGAAGGCTACTTCTCTTTGAGATCTGTTGATGCAAATTTATTGGGAAAAAATAATGAAAAAATAATTTATTTTTTAATTACAAAAAAAATACAAAAAAAGAATTACAATTTTTTAATTACAATTTAAAAATAAATAAATCCAATCTGACAAAGACAATGATTGTTTATGTCATATTGGATTTAAATATATTTTTTAATAATATTTTTCCTAATCACATCAAATCACAATGAAGGGCCTTTTGAAGGCCCCAATTCTTTTCTAATGAAGGACCTCTAAAAGCTTTACCAAGTGTTCAAACACTAATATAAATACGAGGCGAGACAAGGTGCTATTTAGTCTCTAACATAAGTCATGAAACAATTCATGGAGTTGCCTCGTTCTTGTATTGTGTTTTAGTATGAATCTAAGTTCCTTCTATATTCCTAAGAGCAATCTTGGGAGTTTTATATCTTTTGTATTATGAACTTTGCATGCTTGATAAAAGTATTCTACATTCCTTAGTTATTTTAGGTTTCTTCATGCAATTTACTTGACATTTCACACAAAATGTTCAAATGACAAGTAAAGTACTTCTAAGCCTTCATTATATACAAATTGCATAGACCTTGAAATTTATTTTTTCACCATATATCGAAGTATTAAATTAAAAACCATTTCTTCAATTATTTCAATATTGTTTTCAAATCCCACAAAAAAACACATAATTTATCTAACAAGCTTTTAAATGTTGTGTAAAAATTTTGAAACATAAAATGATATTTTGTAATTAATAGTAGACCCCGCACGCCGAATATTAGCGTGCATTTGCATTGATATATAGTTGTGTGAGATATGTACAATATTCACCAACAAGTTTACGTTCATTCAACTTTTCAGAGAACTGCCACTAAAAATTACAAAAATTATAAGCTTTGAGCCTAATTTGAACAAGTTGTAGTGCACAAAATGAACCACACATACAATTGAGTTTTGATAATAAAAGATTTTTTTAAATCTATTTTTATTTGAAATGCGAACCTTCATTTTTTACCCATAATTCAAAAAACTATGAATACAAAATTTATTAATTATGGTTTATAAAACTTTCAACGGAAATAATGCAAATCCTTTGTAGAATCATGTAGAAAAAAAATCATGAGTTTTGAGGTCGTATTTACTAAAATATCAATGTTTGAAGTTTTCAATTCAAAAATGTTCAATTTGAATATAAAGTTTGTATTTTTTTAATATATGATCCAAAAATTGTCCAAAGAAGTAGTTTTCACACTTCAAATGGTTTAATATTTTTTAATATTAATATTGATATTTTGATAAGTTTAATTATTTGATTCAATTCTTTAAAAAGCTGAATGAACATAAACTTATTGGTGGGTACTGTACTATATGTGCATATAGTACATATAGTAGAACTTGTGAAATTGGACATTCACTTAAATCTAACGACTTCATATTTGGCAGTTCAATTGTTAACCCACTTACAACATAGATGCCCATCAATCCTTATCAATCAAGTTGAGTATTTATTGAATCCAAAATGTGAAGTTGTCTTTATTTTTACAATGATACAAATGATTTTGATACAATGATACAATGATATTTAAAAAATATTTTTCCAAAATGTTTCAATGACGGTGTAGCCTTTATGTCTCTATTGAAACTAAAGTATCCCACCCAATACCCGCCATAGTGAGCATTCTCTATATTTAGAGGCAATCCATATTAATAAAATAATTTTCAATGATAGCCAATAGCATTACAATTTTAACCCAAGTGTGTTTACATTTTTTCGATAAAATATAAATTATTTATGAATTTTCAAAATGGTCTGCCATGTTTAGCCCGTATATGTCACTAGGTACCTCCCATATGCGCCCAAAAAAATTTAAGGGTCTTAACCCCTAACTACCCAACCGTTCATTTTTTGGACGATGTACAAATTTCTTCCACATTATTTCATCCATCATGCACTGTTTGCAAGGAAAAAAATACTATAAAATTCTATGGAAACATAGCTTCATGCATGTGTAATCCGATTAGAAAGGGAATGATTTGTGAAACTTTTATGCCTCATTTCATGTTGTAGTGATTCACCAAAATATTTGAGGATTTTGGTTTAAATGTGCTCTTGAATTAATAAACTCATAAAATTAAGCAACCAAAAAATCTCCAAAAATCACTACACTTAGAGTATTACATTTCAACCCATCACAACAAATTTCATTCTTAGATTATCAATATCTTATTCATAATTGAATTACAAATTATTTTGAATTTCAAGTTTCAAATTTCATAAAAAAATATTGTTAATAGCAATTGCATATTTAATCATATGGATAGAATCCAAAATTCATAATGTAAAACTTTTATTCATACATCAAGTTCAAAATATCCCTCTTAGTTGCATTTTATGATGCATCTTTGCAAAACTGCAGAATTTGAAGAAGGGTGAGGACGTTTAGGGATTTACGAATAGATACCTTCAAATAGCAAGTGAGAATGTTGGTGATGGAACAAATAGAGACGGAAATGGTGGGGAGGGTTGGGGGGGGGGGGTTTGGAGTAGATGGCAGGTACAAGATGAGTTACCTTACTTCAATTGAGATTTCTTAGAACTAAAGCATTAGAAATCGTTGAATGTGTTATATAAATTGTTTGACTATTTCAACTATGATCATTTAACGTCTTTGGCTCTATTTTTGTTTTCAACATAGTTAACATAGCTTTTCGATAGTTCACTTACACTCAATGTAGTTATAATTCATTTCTTATCATTATTAACTTGTTTTTCATTAGTCAACTCGTTTTTTTGTAGATAATTTGCTTTTAGCTAATACACCTTTAATGTAGTTATTGCATTTTTTTTTGTGATTAACACTCTTTTCTTCTAGTTAACGCTCGTTTCTTCTAGTTAACACTTTTTCCTTGTAGAGTTAACTCATTTTTTCTTGTTGTTAAGTCACGTTTTCTTGTAGTTAAAATAAAAACTAAAAATAAACACAAATTCCATGTGGAACCGTCTTGGTGATCACACACATACATACATACACCAAAAAAACACCCTCCCCAATATGTAAGTAAATGCTTTATAAAAAGGTGTTAACCTCTAAGTGTCCCTAGCTTTTTTGGGCTTAAAAACATCATTGCTTTTGAAGTGTTGTAGATCTAAATGTAAGTGAAGTATAGAAATCTCTACCATACGATCTTGTAGTATACATGTTGGAGTCATTTTGCCACATAGATTGCAAGATATATTACAAGATTGTATGGTAGAAATTTCATTAGTAATTTAAAATTTCAATTTGGTAGTTGTGATGACATAGTGACTGTGATGACTAACTTTTAGTACACTAAGACATTACAAAAAATCTCAGGCCTCCAAAAGGTTGCTAACTTAGCCAAATTGCTATGCAAAAATTAAAATAAATAAATAAATAAATATTTTTTACAATTTAAAAAAAATCCAGTTTGACGTAGTCGAAATGGTGCCATGTCAGACTGGATTTTTAAATATTTTTTGTGATTTTTAAAATTAATTCATTAATTTATTTTGATGTTATTACATTATTATTTTTGCATGGCAATTTGGCTGAGTTAGCAGCCTTTGGAAGCCTATTTTTTTTTTTTAATGACTTTAGTTTGGTAGTTGTGATGATTTACTTTCAATGAACTAAGAGTCATAATCTTGTTTAGAAATATCAACCAAAACTTCAATACTGAAAGTCTTTTTCATGATTGGATAAAAAGAATGCAAATCAATGATGAATGAAAAGAAAAAAAGAAGGTGTTTATGCACGAATTCTGTAAATGAAGTTACATGCAAACAAACAAACAAAATATACACGGCTTTCAAACCTAAGATTGTTAACCCTTTAGTACCCATGGTACTGTAGCTGGAAGCACTGGATTTCAGTGGATTTTTCCACTATGACTGAGACTACCAGAAATGGAATAAATTAAATTAGAAAGTAACTGTACAATTATATTCTCAACTGGAGAGTACACATTTTTCTAAAATTAGATAATCATCCAATGGTGGGATTGGAAGATTATAGTATGTATTTGAACTGTATAATGCATGCTCAAAAATGAGATTTTGGGGGTGTGTGACTTCAAAGTTAAATAGAATTTGGGTTAAATTTTCAAATATGAAAGTAAAGAAGTTCAGCAATGCCTTGTGTCAACACCTCTCAATTGCAATTTTTCAGATCAAGAATAGACTCACACATAATTATTGTGAATTTTATAAGTGAAAGTGACTTATCCATATACGGTTTAGGACAAAATTTTATACGTTGAAAATTGAAAGGAGTGGGTACATTAGTCAAGATCAGATTACACACACTAATGGAAGATGAACAAGAGAACACAATCCAAAAAAAATAAAACAAGATAACAAACTTCCAAACACAAGAAATACTGCATCGTACATGTGTTGTATTTGTAAGTATTTATTGTATTTTCAAGTATTTGTAGTATTTTCGCGTTTTGTTCATAGGTATTTTGATAGTTGCACAACTCCAAATTGAATTTTTCTTTTTGTGGAAGGTATGTAGCGTAAATCTACAAATCTGAACTTCAGAACTAAAGTTCTAATTCTTCACGAATTCTCTACTATTTGCATTTCCAATGGTGCAATGACCATAATCTAGTCAGCTGGGCACTAAAGAGTTAATGAATCAAAAGACCCAAAATATGTACAGTACATAATTTGGATAATGATGTATTTATTGATACATTTAAAATAAATGTCATTTTTTATTAAGATCCAAAGTCAAACTAGTGAAGTTAGTCCTTGTCCTTGTTTTTAAAACATAACAAATAATCTTTGAATAATTTTTGAAATAATCTTTGCAATGGCCTTTAAAACAGCTTTTCAAATGACCTTCTAAGTCTCTAAACCCAGCCACTTTTTTGTTTTCGTCCATTAGGACCGACTTCTTTTGCATATAAAACAGGATCGGTAAAGGTTTTTATTTCAAAACAAATAACACCATAAGATAAAATATGTTTTGCATCATTTCTATTGATGGTTTATAGTTTATACATGAACTTAGATATTAGAATTTTTTAGAGAAAAAATAAAGGAACGGGAACACAATTAATTAATATAATGAATTTCAAATTTATTTTGAATAAAATTAAAAGTATGTAATCTATTTTTGTGTGTGGCTTGAAAGATATTTAATGTAAAAATTATTAGTTTAATTTTTTTTTGCATAGAATGGAAAAATCAAAATATTTTAATATGTTTTTTTTATAAAAAATAAATTTAAATATAGGAATTTAGAATTAATCTTTTTATTGCGTATAAATTGAAGGATTGTAATTATTAGCAATTAGAGATAAATTGTCTATGAGGATAAAAATTATTTTTGAAATTTGAATTTACAATATTTGTGTCGAAAGTAAATTTGAATTATACTATTACAAGTAATTAGATTTCTTGCACATACAAGTTTGAAAAAAAATATAAAATTCAAATCTAAGTAATGAAAACTTGTCGGTGTTGAGAATTATAGAATTTCGTGTATGTAATTGAAAAAAATAAAAAATAAAATTCAAATCTATGTAATAAAAGCTTATTGGTATTGAAAATTATTAATTTTTGTGTACCTAATTGTAATAAAAAAACTAAAGTTTAAAATGAAAAATAAAAAAAGAAAAAGGGTTAACTTACCACATAAAGACAAACACGGCTGTCTCTGAAGCCAAGTGTATAAACACAGAAGATTTATTACAAATTTGTGGGATCCCTCAAACTTTTTTGCACAACTTTTTCAAAAACTTTTTGGGTCCAGTCCGAGGTCCGTCGGTCCGTCGGTCCGTGGTTCTTACGAAGCGAAGTTACTAGTCACGTGGCGAAGTGGATAGCAAGGGGATTAGGGTTAGGTCAGGGCACCATCGCGCGAGTCAAATCTCCTCGTCCCGATTGCCGATCGATCGATCGATCACGACGCAACGCGATGCGGGACTGATCTCGCCAGCCGAATTCGGGACCGAAGAAATGAATGATTTTTGTTGCAGCAGCAGCGTTTGGAGCGGTGGAGTTGACTGGCAAACGGGAGAACCAAACAAACGTGGGGAAATTCCATCGTCTCTCGGGGAATCCGTCTTTTTTGGCTTCTGATTTTGCTTGGGGTTTTGGTTGGGGATTTTGAGGAGCGAGCGAGCGAGCGAGCGACGCACGGGCTATGGTGGAGCTATGAGGTCGTGGAATGTGGATGCTTTGGAGGATTCCGCACTGCTTTGTGGAATTCTGGCGCGACAGCGTTTTCGTGGTATGGTGATTGTCATGGAGTAATTAATTGTATGGCTTCTCTTTCTGTATTTCGATTTCTTTCCTCGGGCGTATGCAAGCGGGCGCCTCCAAGTGATGTAATAAACAATGTGCAATTAGGTTTGTTATTATCCTCGGGGGTTGGAAGTTGAGCCGTGCGGTCGTAACTTATTGACCGTGGGTCTTGGAATTCCTGTAAGAGGCGAGGAGAGATATAGATGTGGTGAATTTCGTTGATTTTGAGAAAAAAGTGAATTAGGTTACCTAAGCCGTGGTTAGATATCTCCAGCTACTCTCGTTTTCGAATCTGGTTGGTGTCCCATGTAGCTACACCTAACAGACACGTCAGACGAGGATTATTGACGCACTTTATAATCCAGGCGCTTATTATTCTATTCAGAGGCGCGAATTTCACGTGCAATCCGCATTGATGCGTATAATTATTCTAGACGTTTTTGTGGATGAATCGTAAACCCTTATTTAGGTTAATTATGTGGCAAGGATGCTTCAGTGGTTTAGGATTAGGAAGAGGTCATGTTTAAGCCTTTTTTCGTCAAACCTCATCAATCAATATATAATCGTACTTCTTTTCCTTTACCTCGGAATTGGAGGCAGCGATTGAGAAAGTCAACGGCTTGTTGTCAATGGGCCCGTCCGTTCAACTTCTTTACGTAGCACCGAATTATAAAATTTGCCGTGAAGATATTATCATTTTTGGGGTTGACTGCAGAGGTGACCGCATCTGCTGAACTGTTAATAGCCGAGCTGGTTTCTTTCATGCTGGCGAGCTCCAACCAAAACGAAATAGTCAAGCAGGTGCGTTTATAGCTTGCAATAGACGGGTGTAACTTTCCAGCGTTTCAATTTTCTCGCGTTGTGTCTCTCAGTTGGGTTGTGCAATTGGACAGCACCACAAGCACCTTCATAAAAAATGGTTACTGTATCTCGCGTGATTGACATCTTTGTTTTTTTGGTATTTGGATACTTGATTCATGGCCTTTAATTATCATTCTATCTTTAAATATGATCACTGAAGTCGTTGAGTTCAACCACCATGTCATGACGAGAAATTATGTTGAGGACTTTCGAAATTTATCGTTAAAAAGTATAGCCTTTAGTAGATTCTGCTTGGCTCTTTCTAGTTTAGGCGACTGAGTACGAGGATGGTGGGTTGCAGTAATACAGCTCTTGTTGATGGCTGTATTTACCAAGGAACGGCCTGATTACCCTGGTCGTTTCAGCGCTGCACCTGCAGTGCCTGGGAGTTCAGAAACATTATGTGGTGCAGAGACCTGTCCCGAGAACAATGCCGAGGTGGACATTGCAGAAATCTATTTCCTGATTATGCACTTTCTGTCCAGTGGCCCATGCCATCGTGCATTTACACAGCTCTCAAATGATGTTCTGCAACATAAGCTTCTTCCCCGACGCTTTCATGCATTGCCCTCTCGAGGGGGAAAGCAGGCTGTTGATGGGGATGATGATGACATGTCCTCTCCGTTGAGTTATGACAACATCGTGGCGAGGTAAATTCTTTGACTCTACTTGAGAGTTATTCTCTTAGTAGTCGATGGTGACGCTCTGTTTTTGTGGTCGTGATGTATGGATTGGAAGTTCTGGTGATATAGGTCCGTGGCCATCTAGATAATGTAGTGTTTAGACATTTCTGAAAGCAAGTTAGTGGTGGGTGCGTGATGTATTAAGCAAAAGTCACTAACTTGCCCCTTGTCGCTTTTTTTTACCATTATATATTTATATATTTATATATATATATATATATATAAATTTGTCCACCAGGGACTTAAGATAAGCAATGTGTATTGAGTCCCTTTAGGTCTATTTGCTTCATCTCGTTTGACCAATGGTTCTACTCATTAACAGAAATCCAACCGTGCAACAAGATCATCTGGTGAAGCTGCTAGAGCAGCTGCTTGTGCATAATCGAGCATCTGTGGAATCTTTGGAACGTCCAAACTCTAGGATCCCCACTGGAGCTGATGTCCCTACACTTTTGGGAACTGGATGTTTTTCACTCTTTGACTGTAAGTACAAAGTTCCTGTACTTTAGATTGTTAGTTCACTGATTTTGGCTAATAGTCAAGGTGGGTTTTTAGTGCGTGCTCCTCTGATGTGTCCTTGTACAGTTGGACCTTATATTGTGTGTCAGTGTGCAATGGGGTGTTGTTCCTAGTGTAAGCAAATGATTGGGTGTAAATTTTGTCTTTTGAAATTAGTCTCACATGAAGAGGTTTCATCTTCTTTTACAGCTGAAAGGAAGAAGGCCCGGAAGGATGTCCCTGAGTGGATTCAGCAGTTGCGCTGGCCTCATTGGCATGCTGATCAGGTATGTGATTGGCTTGTCACACTGGCTCTATGTGTCAGTCAAGCAGGAGAGTTGACATGCAGACCTTTATGTCGACCAACATAAATACCATTATCTGATTTCAGAATCTGGTTATTGATATCAGTATCAAGCTTGCATACCCTGGAATTTATTCCTAGCGGAGACATAATTTTACCTGTAAAAATAAACATGGTTAGTTCTGGTATTTATAGAGGGGATGACTTTTCTACAGGTGCATGGGTTGATGTTTCGTGAACTTGGTGGAGGATATGCACGACACAAGCAAGCACCTTCAGTTCGCACTCCTAGTTATGTCATTGTGAAGCCTGCTGTATTGGTGGACCGAATTCAGATAATTAAGAGATTGAGGGGACATCGCAATGCTGTGTACTGTGGTACGTGACTTGATTTCCATTGGTGGTGGCTTCATGTCAATATGCAGATATGCTTCAGTTTCAGTATTAGCTCTGGTACGTTTGAGCTGCATGCTGTGTTAGCCTCAGCAAGTCAAGACATTATCTGAAGTTTTGAATTTCCTAGCAGTTGGTAAGTTGTACATAACCACTAGGCGTCAAACCACTGCGCTGCCAACCGTCCATGTTTTCTTTACAAATCTTCACACGAAGTTAGTGATGACTGAATGGTCTTTGTTTAGGTAAATGTTTGGTCTTATTGATGTCTTAATGATGGTTGGTCTTATTGATGTTTAGGTAGATATTGGGTTATTTTGGCCCCTTAAGTGTATGTTTACTTCAGTCAAAATTATTTTTTGTTGATAACATTATGCAGGGCTGATGATCTCTGGGTGTAAGCGAAGTGTTAAAGTGAAAGATATCGTTGACGTGTTTTCCATGGATGTCTGGTTGCAGCTATTTTTGATGGCACAGGGCGTTATGTAATAACTGGTTCTGATGATCGGCTTGTGAAGTTATGGTCGGCAGAAACTGGGCTTTGTCTCCGCAGCTGTCGGGGTCACGAGGTATTTTACTCTTTACTTTCCATGTTCCTTTTGTGGCATGAGCTCTTAAGGCTGCTTCCTAGCGTCGGTTTTGTTCCGACGATGACTTTTCCCCTTCAATTATTGCTTTTGGTCTCACTTTGATCCATTCTTACACAAAAATACAAATTGCTCTGTTGTACAGGGTGACATAACAGACCTGGCTGTGAGCAATCGTAACAAATATGTTGCTTCAGCTTCCAATGACTTTGTTATTCGTGTTGTAAGTGGCTGTTTTTTGAACTTTTTGGAACACGATGTTGAACGTCTTTGTGCTTATGATTTGTATCTGTGCTTCCTGAATTTGTATTTTATTGAAATGTTTCGTGCAAGACGTTGATTTGAGAACTTTTGTGTCATTTTCTGTCATGATGATGAGATCCTTCATCATATATTGTTTTGGCAGCGTTGCCTAGTTGGGTTAACTTATGCTTTTTAGAGGATGTGAAGTGGGCAGTGCTATCACATAATCACTATGCACTATTGCTGAGGTCCAAATGATTTGAGTTGTACTTGAATCACTAGTTTTTTTTTGCCTGCAGTGGTATTTGCCTTCTGGTAATCCAGTTTCTGTCTTACGTGGTCACACTGCTTCAGTTACTGCAATAGCCTTCAGTCCTCGGCAATGCTGCGAGCATCTCCTTCTCTCGTAAGATTTCACACCTTACTATAGATCAATATGGTAGATTTTCGGAAGCTGTTCTGGTTCAAGTTTGAAAAACTAGTTTTTAATTATATATTTGGCATGAATCCACTTAATATCGATGGAAGGGTGTTGGAATGATAACCTTGTAACCTTTTATCGGTTCATCAGTCTATTTCTAGTGTGTCCATGCACTAAACAGTAAATTTTTGATGTGTGTATAGGTCTTCTGATGATGGGACGTGTCGCATATGGGATGCTTCGGATTCAACCCTGCATTCCAGAGTTTACATGCCCAACCCTAAGGACTTGAATCCAGGTTTGTGCCGATCACTCCTGCTGGTCAGTGTGCCTGCAACTTATAGTTAGAGGCTCATCACTTCATACGTTTAAAGGTTATTACGTGATTACGATCTGCAAGTTTGATATTGAGGCTTTCTGAATTTTTAAGTTTCTCTGTACATGGTCAACTTCATAGATTTTGTGACTATTCTAGTTTTATTGGAGGTCGTACCTGTTGGCTTCTTTGGCAAGCTGTGGTCCGTAATATTGAATTGGTGCATTGATTCCTTTGAGTGCACATTACATTACTTGTTCTATAGGTCTTCACTGTGTTTTGCTGCTATACAAGTCTGTTCATGGTATTTTACTTCACCTAGGATAATGAATGCGGCTGACCTGAGAATTGGTGTGTACTTGTAAATACATTAGCTCCAAAACCTGCTGCTCCTGCCCAACCATCAACTGTCGCTGGATGTAACCGGATTCTTTGCTGTGCTTTCAATGCTGATGGCAGCATTTTTGTCACGGGGAGCTCTGACAAAATTGCAAGGGTATGTTCCTTGCATTTGATTATGGAAACTGGAAACGTTATCAATTGAAATCATCACTTCAGGAGATTAGCCCCCAGTTCCTACAACATCGAGAAATCCAAGCTATGGAGGGAAAGTCTAGTATGGGTTAGAAATGCCAAAGCGAAGGCATGTGTCTATATTAGCTTGGCCCCTCTCAATTAATGAGAGTCTGCTACGTCTATGAAAGTTCGTTCTATCAAGGTCATTTATTCAATATAGTTTTACTGGACTTCTGAAATGCACAGCATATTGCATATTAGAATCTATTCTTACAGAGTGAAAGACATCGTTCATGTGAATTGTGACGACTATAACAGGAATATGCTTGCTCTCTGTGTGGACCAGGTTTGGGATGCATGCAAGTGGAATGACGATGTCACTGGACGACCCAACTATGAGATGGATAGCTTGAGAGGTCATGAGCATGACGTCAACTATGTTCAGTTCAGGTAGTGCATCCTTTCACTGTTAGCTTGCAGCCGATGTACTGAGAGCTTTTATTACAATAAGTGAATTATTCACCTAGACGCAGTATTTTGACGTACTCAAAATTTTGCTGCGTGTGCTAGTAAGCAGTTTTGATTTTCAGAGACAGAACAAATAAGAGGTGCTAAACATCATTGGTGTCATTATAAACAAGAGGCTGCTGCTTTATCTGTTGATTATCCTAACTTCTTAGGCTGGGCAATGTTATTTTGATTGTTTTTCTTCGCTATTTTCCTTAAGATCTGCTGAAGAAGTTTTCTAGTTGTATAATGATATCAGTTCAGTTTTGCTAATCTTATACTTTTTCGTTTGAATGATGTTCGTAAAGTTGTTGTAAAGTTTTGTGCAACTCGCAGTGCCAACATCTTGAATTGCTAGCCTTAAGGTCCCTCTCTGATAAATAACGTATTGTTACGCTGAAATCTGAAGTTTTTGCTGCTTGGATATGTGAATGAAGTGGATGTGCAGCTCCACGAAAGCCATCGCTTGGGGACAGTGCCAAGGAAGAGCATGCAACACGCTTCAGAAATTCTTGGTCAGTTTGATATGGCTTGATATGTCGGTGCTTTAAACATTTTGTTGGCAACCTGATAATTTTTTTTTGAATCAACGGTATGCCCGCGTTGGCTGTTTACGATATGTCATTCATTTGGCTCTATGGTAGAGATATAGTGAAATTTGTTCTAAGCAAGCCAACCTTAATGCTCAAATTGCAACTTCAGACTATGGGTGCATGAAATTTTCTTATTTGTTTCTGTGTTGAATCTGCAGGTTTGCACATGACAGCATCGTCACTTGTTCAAGAGATGGCACAGCCATTATCTGGATGCCTCATTTTTCCAAATCATATGTAAGTTAGACCTACTGCGGGGTTTGATTTTTTTTGCTCAGTAATTTTTCGATATCTGTTACTATGATAGAGAGGTAGGTGTGGACCTTTTTTTTACTTTCACTGCACCATTGTATAAAATCTCTTGTTTTTCTTGGGTTGCAATTCCCCCTTACCACGTATCATCTCGACTTTGGCAGGTGAAAGTCGGTCGATGGCAAAAGGCCTATCACCTACGAGTTCCACCTCCTCCCATGCCTCCCCAGCCACCTAGAGGGAACGGACCCAGGCAACGGCTTGTACCTACTCCTCGAGGAGTTAACATGATAGTGTGGAGCCTGGACAATCGCTTTGTTCTTGCAGCCATCATGGGTACGTGTCTTTATGACTATTAAGATTAAGGGAGACGTAGTTAATTCATAGCAGTTAGAGATTGCTAGTTCTGTTTTATCCTTTAGAATTCCTTGCACATTAGATTTCAATTCTTCTGATGAATCCAGCACTTCAGACTTTTGTGCGTCTTCAAGTAAGGTGTCCTGAGAAACTGTCAATATTTGTGTTAGTTTACTTATTGTCATGTGTTTTTGATGTTTTTCTCTTTGGTTATTGCCTTTTTCAAATGCGTCAATTGGAGAGCTTGTTGTACACTACAGTGAATGGTGTTTGTGGGGCTTGTTCCATGACTGGTAGTTCAACATTATGCTTAGCCTCACACTGCATAATCATCTATCTTGTCTACTCAGTACTCTCCTACTGCAACAAGATGCATGAATTGGACTTTGTTATTTGTACCTTGTTACCTTGTACACCTTGCTCATATAGTGCTCCGTTGTTCATTCGGTCAGATCACAGGATATGCGTTTGGAATGCGTCAGATGGTAGTCTGGTTCATTCACTCACTGGACACGATCAACAGGTGAGTAACCATTTGATGCTTCTGGTGAATATCCATGTCTTTGGTGTACTTTTGCTTGCACCCTAATGATTACTTCGATGCTTAGAATTTATTTGATTTGAGTTGCTGGTTTATATATTTGAGCTAAATTTTGGACGTTCGTTGAGTTCTTCAGACTTTTGTTCTCGATGTTCATCCCATCAACCCAAGAATTGCCATGAGTGCTGGCTATGATGGACGAGTTATTATCTGGGACGTGAGTGCCTCATTCTACTATTCCTCTAAAGTTGTAATCACCCTTTTCTCAAACAGAATCACCAAAATATAGTAGAACTTAAGCTCGCCTGATCATTGTGCAGATATGGGAAGGACGCCCCATTAAGGTTTACGAAACTGGGGAGTATAATCTAGTGGATGGAAACTTTTCTCCGTAAGTTCATCCCTATTTGCATTTGCATAGACGTTCTGTAGATACACTTGCTTTGGATACTGAATAACGGACGTTGAGTTACATGGTTTCTCAAGTAGGGTACGGATTTTTCTAACACTTGATCATTTCATGGTATTTGAGAATAGCTTTAAATTTTCGCGGAGGCATCGATTCTTCATAATCATTTCCTTCAAAATATAAATCTTGAAATCCTTTATGGAAGTTGAATTCTGGTTTCTTATAGAGGAGCAGGGTACAGGCGACTGTAGAAAGGTGGTATTTCCAGTGGTAATAATTGAAGATCATCATGGCTATTCCAGAGAAACAGTGTTGTACCATGAAATTGCTTAAATGGATGCTTATCTGATCTCTTTACCTAGAGCCGTATATTTCACTGTCCAATACTTACTCGTGTTTGGCTTCAATATTACAGCGATGGCACATCTCTGGTGGTGTCTGATGAAGTTGGCCAGATTTACATTTTTGGCACAGGATCAAAGATGTCTGAGAAGGACGTGAAGTATGATCAGGTTAGATATTTTCAGCTGTTATTTTACTCATGGTTCTGTATGCTAAGCCACCATATTGTATTGTCATTTGACGTACTGGTTCTACTGCTGAGCGACCTTGGTGCACTCGAATTTTAGTAATCAGAACAGTGGGATTAGTAGAAGTTGTATACCGAAGATTTTATTCAGGGATTAGTATCTTTCTTTTCTTTCCTATTGTTAAAAGTACATCAGCTCTAGGGATGAAATCTACAGCAGTCTTTTAAAGATACGGGCTAGTTTCTTGGCTGTAACCTAGTGTCAGCATTTTCGTTGATTTATGTAAGCTATACAGCGATGGCAAGATTTGAAGAATTATTTATTTTCTTAAGGAACCATAGTTACCTTAAGTGTGCATGGCTTTAGAGTATTGTGCAAAAAGTTTGCTAAGAGATTTTGTGTGGCTCTGTGTGCTATGATAGTTTTTCCTTGGTGATTTCCGTCCTCTGCAGCGCGACCTCTACGGCAATGTCTTGGATGTGGTAAGATTTCAAAATGTCCCAAGAATTTTTAGTTTTTAATTTGTTATTCGGGGACAGCAACTTTGGAAGTTAGGGATGGATTTCTCAGAGGAGGTGTATTTTATTCCACCTCAGATACGTATGCTGGCTTGTCTTAGGATTTAATGATGCCGTGCTTGTAGATCTGCTTGGTTCTGGACGTGACCGTCGAATCTGTTGCTGTTGTTTGCAGGAGACTCAGCAACCACCCCATCTTCGTAACCTACGCGATCTGCTCTGTGATGCTGGTGAGTGGGTCTCTGTAAAATTTGAATTGACATGGAAGTGACCGTTTTGTTTTCAAATTCAAACCTTGGCTTGTATCATCTGCTTGCTTATGAGCAACACGAAACCATGATTCAAATAGAAACTTACTCAAATTACGAATCCTCTTCTTTATTTAGGACACGCTAATGTTGCTACTCTGATACTCCAGGTATGATTCCTTACTGCGACCCTTACCAAACCATATACCAGCAGCGTAGGCTTGCAAATCTCGGTCTGGAGTGGCATCCACCAACTATGGCGCTTTCCGTTGGGACTAGTGATGATGTTACATATTTCCCACCGGAGCAACCCATGGCATTCCAGCCACCAATTGCCCTTTCACCTGAGAGACATGACGGACCAGGTCCAGCAAATGTAGATAGGAACAGATGGGTAGAACAGCCCTCTGAGGTCGTAGAACCAATGGACTGGGAACAAGATGCTGCAGTGCATAGCGAAGATACGGGATCAGATTATAGCGCAAGTGAAGAAAGTGTGAGTGATGAGAAAGAAGGCGACGATGGTTATGAGACTCTGAGTGAAGGAGAGTCGAACAGTGAGGAGGAAGCGGAAGCTTCAATACACTTGCGGCGATCAGGGAGGAACAAGCGCAAGAAATTGGTAAGTATCTCCTCAGCCTTGAACCTCAAATGCGAAAGCGATGCAGCTACAGTTGTATTGGTGCATTGAGCCTAGTTCACCTTTATTTGAATTGCAGATCTGGTGCAATTTTTTTTCCTTCCCCAATTCTCTTTATTCATACTTTTCGTTGATTTCAAGTTGTTGCAGGAATCTGGACGTACAGGACGGCGAGTAAGGGGAAGAACTTCTACTGACTATGATACCAGGAAGCGTCGTCAGCAACGTGGTCGCCATTTGAAAGCATCCAGAAACAGTTCATATAGAGCGAGTAGAGTAGCCATTGTCAGTGATTCGGATCATGTCCCCACCAGACCACAACGGCAGGCTGCTCGCAATGCTCTGAACTTGTTTTCCTCAATCCAAACTCCAGGTCGTGATGAAGACGAGGAGGATAGCCCCGATCGTAAAGAAACATTGGCAGCAGAGACGGCCAATACTGGGCAAGAGGAGAGGGGACCTACTTCCACGGCAGTGGGAGATCAGAGGCCACAGCTTCGTTTTCTGAGAAGAAATCCACGAGAAGAAATTGAAGAAGAGGACGATGAGCAACGCAACCAAAGAAACCATGCTTCAACCTCACAACCTGAGGTTGACAATCTGGGTGATTGCAGGCGTCCTAGATCACAGAGGCCTAGAAAGATAAAAATCATATTCAATCGTCCAGCTGGTCCGTTACAAAGATCTCCGCAGTCTGATGGATGTGGTGAGGGTGAGGCTAATGCCGTGCATCCATCTGAACCCGCTAGCCATACTGATGATAAAACTCTCTCGCTCAGTCCAGCCGGGGAGAGCATGCAGCCACTAGAGCAGATTCAGAAGTCTCACAGAAAGTTGATTATTAAGCCTCCAAAACCTGAAAGCCAGGAAAATGGAAGCACAAGCAGGATGCTTGAAAGGTCTAGTGATGAAGAGGGAGATGCAACAGGAGGGCAAGGGATACTTCATCCAGCTTCAATTCAAGAATCTCCAATTCTTGGTCCTCAAGCTGCAGATTCTGTTTCAGAGGGGTTTGATGTAGAGGAGAATCAATGGCAGTGGAAGAAGGGCAAGGCAATTAAAGGTGCTCAGGGCAGCGGTTCTTCCAAGTACGCTGAGAAGGGCAAAGACAGCGAGAGCCTTGAATCCTTTGAACGCGCAATTTTGTCCAACGAATGTGCTCAAGGACACGCATGGGAGCAGACTCAGCTGCCTGACAATGCAAGATCACCAGAGGATCATAGCTGTAGAGTTGGAGCAGGATCACATCATTTTGACCGTGAGAAAACACAAGATGTGACTGTCTCTAGTGACCATGGGGCAAATGAAGGCAATCCAGTCTCTGATCGTGAATTCACGGACACAGTTTCACAGAAAGTTGATTTGAATAAAGACCCGGATCCAGACGAACATCAGTCTAGAGACACAGAATGGAAAATAAGAAGTGAACAGAATGGAAATCATTCGTTGATGGAGGCTGGTTCTTGTGACAGAAGTCCAATTTCATCAGGAGGAGATCTAAGAACATCAAGGTTCCAGTCTACATCACAGTACAAGATGGAGGATAAGGATCAGTCGCAAGAATCACCAGCAAGCTCTAGGGGAGCTGGCGATGGTGCTCTTGATCTTCTGGATGAGGACCCAGAGATTTTGAGACAGCACCTGATTGAGACTGGCGGTATTGATCAAGAAACACAACGAGAGTACAGCGACGAAGACTCCAATGGTGCGAGAAAGAGTGTCCGGGATAGTCGGCGTACGAACAATACTTGTGTGAGCCTTGAAGAACACCACTCCGAGCTCGGAACTGCTGGAGAACCAGCAAGTAGTGACGAAGACGCTGATACGAGGAGGGATCCTGAACCTGATGATAACGAGGACGCAGTTGGGTATGAAACTGGACAGGATCAACTGGAAGGAAGTGCAGAGAAGCAAGCCTCAGAATCAGAAATGGATCAGGTAGTTCATTTTTTTGCGGTAACGTGCAAGGTTGCATTCTTAATTTGATTCTATTTCGATGCATACAGACATAGAATTATCTTTCTCAGGGATCAAGATTGTCATGTTTACATGTTTGATGGAAAGCCATACTAAAAGTCCACCTGTGTTTGGTTTTAAAGGATGGGTATGCCAACGAGGAGGAAAGTGAGAGTAAAGAATACGAGGTGATGCCTCTGAAAAACCGATCTCGTCGGCAGGATAAGCATGAGATGGAAAGTCGAAGTGCAGAACGCAAACGACACAAACCTCTATCTGAGCTATCCTCTGGTCATGGAAACTCATTGCATTCCGATGGTGCGGTATCTCCAGCAAAAAGGCCAACTCGTCATGCGCGATCTGTTCCAGAGAGAAAGGAACCGCGGACACAGTCATGGTTGCGTGAACATTCTGTAGATGAAGAGCTGGCTGGTCCTTCGCGATCAGTTTCGCATACGGAACCGCAAGTGAGAGGAAAGAGTAGGCGGCCAAAGAATAACAAGTTGCATGACATGCCTTGGGAGGGCGAAACCCCTAGCAAGGGTGTACTGCATGGTCGTCAAAGGCTCCGTTCAGATGGTAGTCCTAGTGGAACTCAGAGTGGGCGACCTTTGAGAATCAAGCTGAAATGTGTAGAGAATACTACGAAGAGGGAGGAGGAGGAGGAGGAGGAGGAGGAGGAGCTGCCCGAAGAGAATGGTTACCGAAGGGGAAAGCAGTCTCGAGTGTCAGCTCGTAGCTCTCAGAGACAAAATCATGTACAGAAGGAGAAGGCAAAGGCCGCTGAAGTCAAGGTGGGTGTGTCAAATTCAATTCCACGCGGAGGTTGGCGTGCCCCTAGACAACAGAGTCTACGGAAGATAGAAAGTGCAGCATGGCTTTTAATGTCAGAGGTTGAGCAAGGTCACTATACTCCTCAATTTGGTGACGAGGTGGCCTACGTGCAGCAGGTATGACCTTTCTTCTGTA
The DNA here is from genome assembly GCA_022496805.1 of Pohlia nutans. NCBI lineage: Eukaryota > Viridiplantae > Streptophyta > Bryopsida > Bryales > Mniaceae > Pohlia > Pohlia nutans. The sequence goes on along the minus strand of CM040089.1, from coordinate 29,117,667 downwards.
CACTTTCGCTTTGGGAAACAGATGTTTGCTCAATATATAGTTGCAAAACAGGAATATTTCAAGGCTTCCATCAACTTTCAGCTGATAATTTACTTTCTGATCTTGTGATGCAGGGACATAGAGAGTACCTTGAAGCATCAAAGGTTAAAGAAAAAGGTCCTTGGAAGAAGTACGAGCTTCGCTCAGTAGAATTTTGCCGCATCACAAATTTAGAATATCACATTGAACCTGGAGGTGGTACAAGCTGCAAGCTGGAGCTTGAATTCACAGATATGGAATCGTCTGCCTGTGGTTATAAGTTTCAGCTAACTTGGCCAGAACTGACTGATTATCCGGACTTTTTAGTAGAGAAAAGTCGTTTTGATGCTTCGATGGCAGCAGGGTGGGGCGCTAGAGACCATTGCAAAGTATGGTGGGCTAGTGAGAAAGGGGAAGCAGATGACAAAGGCCGAATGGTGGGTGAATGGTGGGACGGTCGAATTAAGACTATTAAGGTTAAGTCTGATGATTTTCCAGACAGCCCGTGGGAAAAGTACATAGTCACTTACAAAGCTACTGGAGATCCACAAGCACATAGTCCTTGGGAGCTTTTTGACAGGAGCTGCAATATCCCTGGATGGGTTATGCCGCAAATTGAGGAAGATGAGCGGGACGAGTTATTGCAAGCTATTTATGATATAGAGGAGGGCCTGCCTCAAGACAAAACGGTATGTGTTCAAAATTTTTCAACCTGTTGTTTTCATCTAGACAACACATTGTTCTCAATACTCTTTAGTCTCATCGTTGAATGTTCAGCCCTGACTTCATTTTAGTTTTACAGGATCAATTCGGTGTGAAGAAGCTACAAACGTTAGTAAATCGTGAGCCGAATTACCTGAACAGGTACACTATTTTCTTCAACCTTTTTGAATGTATAGGCTCCTCACATTGATAGATTATAATTTGCCACGAAGGTGAACTGTTACGGCTGCAGGTTGGTTCTTCGTTAGGAAGTTGAATTGAAGTCCGACTGCAGAACCGAGCCTGGGAACGTGCTGGTAGTCGACATCCGCTTAGATTTTTAAGAGGCCACATGTGGTGTTTCATTCAAATTCGATACCTGGAGCCTGTAGAATGATCTTTGCCATACTGAGATAATCCAACAAAATGATTACACTGTTTTACAAGCTTGTTTGCTATTTCTAAAGTCACTCACCAATGTGGATCGGTTTGGAATCCCTAGGGTACCCGTGCCACTAACGTTGGAGCTCATTCGGGAGAGGCTGGTGAAGAACTTCTACCGTAGCAAAGATGCCGTGGAATACGACATTCGGTTACTAGTCAGCAACGCTGAACTTTTCTTCGGAGACGAGGATGATTTAACGAGAAAGATGAACCGGCTGGCCAGCGACCTCTTGGAACCCCTGCAATGACAATGTTGCTGCGGCAGCAAGGACGTGTAAAAACGAGATATAGCAAATTTGTAGATTAGACAAACAGGTTGTGTTTTTTCGTCATAAGGTACTGGCTGAGCTTGTGCACCAGCACCATGATCTGGCTGCCTTCATGTATACCCTCTGTGATGATGGTCATCATTTGTAATTTTATTTGGGGTTCCACGTTGCCCCTTTGCAGACTATTGTTTTCTGGCTCCCCCTCTTGACTGGTTGCATCTCTTTCAGCAGTTTCAAAAAACTCAATTCACTTATTAGAAAAAACTTCTTCGTACTTCGAATCTTGCGTAAGATCTTTAGGGCAGTGTTGACTGCCCAGGCACCCTTTCACTGGTACTACACTTGTGTATAATAGTTGAAGTTAAGATGTGTCTGATGATATCAACGCTTTCATTTTTGTACTGTAACTGCACTTGACTATAATCAAGATGTGTGTACAATAATTGGCTGAGAATTGAAGCTTTCTTTTTTTGACGCTTTCATTTTTGAGCTTAACCCAAAGGACGAAGAAGCCTATATTGGGTTTCATGTTTTTTATAGCAGTGTTGAATAGGTCCAATGTAGAATTTTATTCAAATTTATTTGTCTTTTGATCAACACATGTAATGTTCTTCATTGATTCCAATGATATAAAATTTAGTCCTATCTGAATTATAGTTTTCACAATATGATTGATTGAAATTGTCATTTTAAACTATGAATCCTTCATCCTTTAAGGGTTAAGATGTGTGTATAGTAGTTGGCTGAGTTTCATTTTTGAATTCAAGATGTGAGATGTTGAATACCAACGCTTTCATTTTGAATTCAAGTATGTTGGATACCCAGATTCTTCATTAACCCCTAAAGGACCAAAAAGCCCAAATTGGGTCTCATGTTTTTTTAGCATTTTAAAGTAGGTCCTAAAAGGAGTTCCTATTCCTAAGAGGACCAACACATGCAATGTTCTTCACTGATCCTGATGATATAAATTTTGGTCCTAGATTAATTATATTTTTTGTGATATGATTGATTGAATTTGTCATTTTAAAACCATGAATCCTTGGTTAAAATTAGCACTAAAGTGTTTGAAACTCCTTTCAAGAATGTTGTACAAGGAACTCTTTTTCCTATTGAAGGAAACAAGCTCTTGACTCGCCTTTCGAAAAACGAGATTCAGGAGAATGAGCTCTTGGTAGAATTAATGCAAGAGCACTTTGGAAAGCAAAAAGTATAGGACGTTGATGCGACCATGCGGAAATGGAAATATTTCTCCAACCTAGACGAGTAGAAAAAGCGCCCCGTTTCTCATCCTTATTGGTTGCTATAGAGGCTCAACCATTCCATCATCATTGTTACCCTATTTAATGTCTTGATATATCATGTGGTGGTGGATGCCTCACATTGTGACAAAGTTTTTTCGGAAGTAACCGTTTGTTAGGTTAATTTGCAAGTTTTGGTGAGTTTTGGAAGCTTTTGGAGCTTTTTGCTACTGATTCAATGACTCGAGTTAGCGAGCGAGCGTTGGACCATGGTTTCAAGGTTGCGGGCTTCATTCTTGGTATGTTTGGACTCAATTTCCAAAGTTTTATTATACAGAGGACGGTTGTTTGTGCCAGACACTCAAAATATAACTAGTTTAGGTATCTGGTGGGTCTTTTCTTTCATTAGAGAAAAGATCTTTTGAAGCCTTGTGAATCTTCCTTTGTGATTGTGGAGTAAACGTTGCAACCGTGAGGGGATTGTTGTTGCTACTTTGCTTTGGAAATTCTCAAATTAAGATTATACCAACGTAATCGTGGATCCCTCTATATCTGTTTGAATTTGAAAATCCTGCATATAACAAGGTGTTTTTTACAAAATTAATTGCTTTGCATTGAGATGCTTTTTTTTTTTTGCTATGAATTGTAATCTTGAATTTCAATGGTGTTGCATTTTTTTTCCATCCCGGGGTTTGCATTATGTTATAGTTGAAATTCAATTTTGATATGAGACTGACAATATAGTTCTACGTTTTTGCATAGTGTTAATATGAAGCTCTACATGCGGACATTGTGTGTTGATATTAAATGAACACTTATTGCAAACCTTGATGGAGCACATTGCCTTGATATCATGCTTAGGATTCATGCTTCTTGTAGGAACAAAGGTCTTTTTTAGAATTTGAACCTATGGACAATTTAGAGTTTCTTCTACCAACTTTTAGTTCAAAATTGAAATGAAAATTAGGGCTTGTCTTTGTGTGAGCTTTATCAACAATTGATGACAAAGATTTATGTTGTAAAAAGGGAAGCATGTGGATAGGTTATGCTGCTAGATGCAAGTTTAAATGTACCGTCGATTACGTTATACTTACCCTCAAATTTGTAGAACTCAAATTTTTAAACCAATTTGTCTATTGTGACACATCTTGATATATATATATATATATATATATATATATATATATATATATATATATATATATATATATATATATATATATATATGCAAGTGCAACATTTATAGGGATTAGTCTATGGAGTCTATTCACTCTATTGTAGTATGTGCTCCATAGTCTCTTGGATTTTATCCCTTACTCCTATACTTCGGATCTTTAAGGTTTTGGTTGAAGGATTGAAATGATAAAATTACAATAATGTGTACTGGTTATTAGATGCTTTATATACTAAACAAGATACTTGAGTTCACATAGTAGGGTTTGTAGAAAATAAAATGTTTATTCTATCAACCTATAAGTGGGTGTTTTCCTCTTTGCATTGTTTATAGATCTAAAGAACGCCCTTGCAATCTCACAGGTTTTTGTTTCGGAGTTCTTGTTTGCTTCTAGAATTATTGTGACTTGTAGATCGTTTCGCTTTTCTTTTCTATGAAAGGACATTGAAGCTTTTTGCATTCTTTCTTTTGTAAACTGGATGCCCCTTTTTTCTTCTCTTTATTAACCAGATGCCCCTTTGGAATCAAGGGTTGTTTGAACTTAGGTTTGTATTTCTAAGGGTTTCTAATACTATGGGGTAATATCTTATTGCATGTTTCCAAGGACTTGATTTTGGGTTACTGTGATGCCTAATGTTGGTCATCTTTGTGGGAAGGTTGACTTTGCCATCACTTACATGTGGTCTTTTTTGGGAATTGTGTATATAGATTATGGGGTAATGAATTTTGAATAACTTGGATTGAAGTGCTATATATTTCTAAGGTAAAACTTACTACTTTTGGTGGCTTTTTTGGATAAAAGATTGTCATTGCAATTCTACCATGTAATTTTACATGTGTATTTGAAACCTAATCTTTAATAATTACTCATGTTCATTTAGATTTAAAAAAAATACTTGAATCAATACATTTTCCAGGAGTAGTTTTCTACAAATGAAATTTAGACAACAACCGTGTATGCATGGATGATCTATTGTTATGAGCACATTAGTAATGGAGGTATTTTGGCAAGAGCTCCAGACGAAGAGACTATTTAAAGGTGCATGTTTATGTGTCAACACCTTCGGAGCTCATTTAGAGAAGTGTTAATGTGTATGCATGAGAAATTTGGTGCAATTTTTCCGCCATTCAATTAAAGGACTCAAATGGTAGAATGCTATATGCTTTTCCAACAGAGTTCGAGCTCCAACCTACCTCGCAGATTGTGACTAAGGTCAATCTTTCTCTGTACCTTTAGTATTGATTTATAATTGTACATGGATGATATACCAAGGTTTTGTCAACTTCTGTGACAATTTGGATTTGAGAATGTTGTAAATAATTTTTTGAGAGCCATTTGACATGTGGTATGAATTTTTGTAATTAGAATAAACAACATGCTACTACCACTGAAGCTTCAAAAGTGAGTCAAGTTGCCTTGCTAAAAATTTGCAAAGTCTTATTTGGGTTGAAAAGTGTGCATAGAGAAAGCCATATGCAATATGGTGTAAATGGCAAGTCAATCATGTTGATTGGTTACGAGTGAAGATGAAGAAAAATTTCTCAACAAATGTATGTGTTGTTGATATTCATCAGGGATTCGATGAATTTTCTTCAAGACCTACAAAGAGGACAAGGTTATTAAGAAATTCAATCGATCCAATCCAAGAAGTGCATGTTAGCAGTTTTGATAGAAGGGGTTTGACTCAAGGTGATTTTCTTGAAGAGAGTAATAGAAGTCTTGGCAAAAAGTTACAGGCTAATGAACCAGTGTCTGAGAGGGCTTCAAAAATTAGGAAGAGACTTCACTCAAGATGCGCAAAGTTGACGGTGGCTACTCACATACATGCACGTGAGAATATGCAAACCAAAGTACATACCAAAGAGGGTGAAAAAAAGGCTTATTCAACCATAGAACTATGAACGGGAATGTTGGTTGTACAATGCAACAAGATACAAATGATACAGTTAGTACCTTCGGAGATGAAGCACTATTTGTTATTCAAGTGAGAAGCCCCACAAGTAAGCAACTACTTCATAGTAAAAAATGGAGCATTGACCGAGAAGAATTGCCTAGCTGTCATATTGAAGCAAATAACAAAACAACCAAGATGCATGAAAATGAACCAATTTATTATGATGCTAAAAGTCCAATTACTACAAAATTTTGGATAATGGGGGTGCAAAATGAAACAAAAATGATCCCTAATTTTGTTGACAGGAAACACCAAAATGTTGTAACCAAAGTATTAGATGCGGAAAAAAATAATATAAAGAGATTGGTAGGGAATGTAGAAGAAAAAATTGCTCCAATTAGTAGACATAAGGATGAACAAGCTACTTCTAACCTTAAAATGGAAGCTGCAAGAGCAATAAAATTAATTACAAAGTCAAGTGCAAAGGAAGTCGCTACTGTCGGAGGATGTAAAGAAGAATTCAAAGTGAATGCAACATCTAAGGTTTTGAATGTCTATATACGAAAGAAGAAACGGATCAATGTATTAGAAAGAGCCCCAATTAATTCAACTATGGAGCTTTTGAAGATTGAAGATCCTTTAGGTGATAAGAAAATCAAGCATTATGTAAGGAGGCCACATCACCAACAAGGTTCTCATACTCCAACAAATGTCATTGGAAAGCCATCTCAACATATAACCTCAGCTACTGATAGAGGCAACAAGAATTGTAATAATACCTTTACCATGGTTGAAACAGAAAAAAACCTTAATGTATTCCAGCGCCGCCCAAAGAAGAAGAATCAATCACCTCACATTGAGCATCATACAGACGTTCTTGCTAAAGTTGAGGCCGAATGCAACCTCAAAGTATTTCAACGTCGCTTTAAAAAAACTCATTCGCCTCGGCATATGAATAATTCCGCCAAGATTGAGATAGAAGGCAACCCTAACATTTTTCAACATCTTTCAACAAATCCTTTGCCTCAAGCTAAACACCATCAAGATGTTTCTGCCAAAATTGAGACCAAAGAAAAAATTAATGTGTTTCAACGCCGCTCAAAAATGAATCTTCTCCAAAAAGAATCTAATGAAAATAACAATGTGAAAGAGATGCATAATGAAAATTCTCCTTTAGGTTATGTGCATGGAGATCATCAGCCTAATTGGCTACCAGAAGGATGGGTGTTGGAGATTTTTCAAGGAGACACCAAAGCTTGTTTAAAGGATAAAGTATGTTTTTAATGTCATCATGATTTCTTGCTTGTTGTCAGGTGATGATATTTTTAAATTTTTTCTATTGTAGTTAACTTTTCAAGGCATCATTTTTATCTCTAAAAACCTTTTGTAGGCAAAAATCTCAATATTGGGTAATTATTATGAATTTACATCAATTAGATCTTATATTTTCTTGATGTTGTCATAACATATTATAAAAGCATTGAAGTAAGTGTATCACTTTGTTGCAGTATTACCATGATCACAAATCAGGACATATATTTAAATCCAAGAATGAAGTTCTACAATTTTTGAAAAGTGATACAATCTTAGGCATGCATATTCCATTTCAAAGTAAGAAACGACCTGTTCTAATTGTGCCAACTAAATATAATCATTTTCAAAGTCTCTTTCTAAACCCTTACAACCTGGATTTTTCCTTCGACATCTTTTGGTTCTTTTTTTTACTAACATGCAACATTTAGCTTGCATGAAGACTACGCCTTTGATACCAATTTCTACCATCTCATTCAAAGAAAATGAAGTTGATATGATGTTGGCCCATCTGTCTTTTAGGGGTTGGAGCAATTAGCACCGACACATGTACACAATATCAAAGAAATGGGCCTCCAAACAATGGGGGAACATTGGCTATGCATGGAGAAGCTGCAAATAGCTCTCAATTACTAAGCTTTGGAGATGGAGTTCAGTTTCCCGCTGGAAGTCTTGTATTTACAATGAAATCTCCAAGTGATCAAATAGATAAAAAAAACAATGGAAAACTAATTTTCAAATTGAAGCGAAAGCATTTAGATTCAGGTGTTTGTTTTGCACCCTTTGAAACGTTCTATATATTTTCTATACATGCTATTTGATGTGTATTTCAAAACAATGATTTTTATATATGAATTCCTTTGTTTGTAAAAAATGTCTATTAAGTGATTTGAGGAATTTTAAAAGGGTGTTTTTTTTTACTTACATATGTTAAATCTCGTCTACAGAGGAAGGCAAAGGCAGATCAAAGCAACCAATGTATGAAATAGTTCATGTTGAGAAGGCATCATCATCTGCACCAAATCCAACAAAGAAAAAAAAGAAGGTAGCTACTATAGAAAGAATAAGCCAAACTATATTTGCAACTTTTGATTCATTTCAGACGCACTTAGAGAGAATTTCTTTAGTGAAAGAGTCAAATTTAAGCCCTAACATCATCTCTGGCTCCATGTCTCTGAAGGCGAAGGTAGAGAAGCACATTCCACTAGAGAAGCCTTACCTAAGCCCTGTGCTAATAAATATAGTAGATTGAACATTTGAAGTTTGAACTAAAAAACCCTACTATCATGTTAAAAAATTGGATCTACTTGAATCTTTTTGCACCACCATTTACAATAGCATGAACCTTATAGTGCTTTGGAAATTCTTGCTACTGCTAGATCCTTTAATAAATGACATCATTTGGTGCCAATTGTACCCACGTAATTTGGATCTTATAACCAATATTATATCCTTATCTTGGTAGTACCCTTTCAATGGTCATGCTTCTACAACAATAATAACTATTTTAAATCCCACCTTGACCTCTTTCCCTTACTGTAGTCGATCACTATCCTTTCATTTTTTTGAACCGTATTCACTACAATTCCTTTTTTTGTTTTTTGTTTTGTTTTGTTTTTTTAGCATTTTTCATGTGTTTCTTTGAATGCAACTGTCACCATTGTCCCTTGCTTTGAATCAGGTATTAGTAGCTGAAAAAGGAACTCAACAAGCAATGCAAAGGTGGCAGAGGGCGACCCTTAGGTTCACAAAACATTCAACTCATTGACTAAAGAGGAAGATGCCAAGTGTGAATGCACACTACGGTCAACCAATTGTTTTGTCGCGGTGCACTAGGGTGCTAATCTTTAAAAATCAATTAAGACAAATGTAACAAATGTTTTTAAGAAATTTTAATTTTCTAGAATTCTAAGGTGTTTTTAGAAGGTAAGGAATTTTTGGGATTTTCAAAATCATTGTTATATTTATCTTAATTGATTTTTAAAGATTAGCACCCTAGTGCACCGCGACAAAACAATTGGTTGACCGTAGTGTGCATTCACCCCAAACCCCTTCTAGATCTTGGTCATTATATGTGCCGGCCTTGGGGGGGACACTTCACTATATTTTGGGTGAACACGTGCATTAACAGGGTACTTGAATGGAGCTATCATATATTTAGCACTAATACACAACTAAATTATCAAGATTTATCTTAAACACAATAACGATTGTAAATGTAACATGTCATAGGCGGGTTCATGGTGTTGGTTATAACATCACATACACCCACGGACCTACCTATATGCAATTAACTAAAAAATTTGCAATGGTCTTATTGGAAAATTCTATCAAAAAAAGCTCAAATCAAAATAAATGAAAGAAATCCTAAGCTAATTTTTGGAAGTACTAGCCTATAGTTGGAGCGAGGGTTGGAGGAAGTAGTGGATTAAATTTGGTGATAGAATACACTACCTAAGTGCTATTTGTAAAGTGTGACAAAGGAGTCTCCCAATCACAATGTTTTTCTACATGGATTTTAGGAGCCTTGTGCAAAGAAACTCGAATATTGTATGATATGCAAGGAATATTAAGTTATTAACTACATTGATTGCTTTAAAGTTGGGCATATTTGAATTTTTATTAACCTACAGCAATTGGAAGTAATCATATATGGAATTTTTATTAATCTATAAGTTTTCCATTTTGGTCCACCCTACCTTGCTTCTACCCTCAACGCTTTTTTTTAGGCACAAATAACCGTTTCAGTACCATAGTACATGATCGGCTTCGGCACTAATTATATTATTTTAACAATGGCCGAAATTTTAAGAATCGTTTTTTCACTTTTTTTGCAAATTTAAAGAAAGAAATTCTCTAGAATTACAAGTGCCGAATCTATTTTTAGAAAATTAATTAAATATTCGACACCCTACTATTGAATCCAATCGTGTACTACGGTACTCAAACAATGGTCTATAAATTTTAATAGTAGTTATTACATAGTATTAATTGTGCCACTCTCATCGTCCACCCCATTTGAAGTGTATAGGGCTCACGTTTGAAGTAAAAAACATAGGAAAAATATTGCAAAAATAGAAATGCCAAAAACTAGGACAATTATTTCTGAATAGAGGGAGTGTAAAGTTGTCATTCATCATTGGAACACTACATTAAGAAGATTTACTTGAAATTTTTATCATTGTAAATTTTACAGGGACACTATTGATCTCCAAAAAGTCAAATAATGTCCATGTTGAGAAACTCCATAGTAAGATTGCTCAACCCTCAAAATAGAAAGCTAATAGCTTGTGATAAGGCCAGGGTTCACGTGTCAAGCGGGGATGAAGAAGAAGGCGAATCGGGATGAATGAATGTGCGGGGGATGAAGAAGAAGGCGAAACGGGATGAATGAATATGCGGCACAAGCAGAGAGGCTGGCCATGCGCTCCGTGCACCTTTTCCTCACAGTCCGTGCACGGCGCTCTGCTCGTCGCCGAAATCCGACGGAGGCGATGGTGCAGTGCTTGCCCTCTTCCACTTGGCGCCCCAGTTCTACTTGCTCGACACCTCAACACCACTTTTCATTTTCCCCTCCTCCCCTCACTCGCCATATAACACTCACAACTCTCTCCTCCCTACAATCAGTCCATCTCACAACATTCACCCTTAAGCCTCTCTCACTATTCCATTCTAGATAGCATTCTCATCGAGCATTCTTTAATTTTTTTTGATCGATCTTCGTAACCTACAGTAGCTAGTTGATACATCCTGTACGTGAGTTTGAGATGGCAACCTCAAGCATGTTGAGCAGGAGCTGCGTCCAGACTGTCGCTGGGCTTCCGTCCCTGGGAGCTCGATCCACAACACGCAGCACCACCCCGTTCCTGGCGACAAGACTCTCGCAGACGGCGCGCCGCAGCTTAGTCGTCGTCTCAGCCAAGCAGGACCAGACTCCTCTGGTACGTTTATTGATCGTCCCTCCCTGCATGCATTGTCAGTGTTGATGGACTCAAAAATTCAGTATGCATTACTAAGAGTTTCTCTCAATTCAAAAGCTGGTAACTATGTGCATGAAATCTCAGTTTCTTACTGATTCATGTCTTAGATTTTGATATCAAAGACTTGGGGCTTAGAAAAATTTTGATTCAAAGGAAAACTCTGCCAAAAATGTGATAATGTAGGGTACTCGAAACTCTGAAAATTAGTACTTTCAAGTGTCTAGAACATTGGAAATTAGTACACATGGTTTTTGAGAAGTGATCGACTGAAATTGTGGGTTCGAAAGTCTAGGATGGGTATAGATATATGGTTTCCAGGCTTCAGTTGTGGCTGCAGCTCAAATGCAGTTAGGAAATTTAGGAGAGGTGTAGAGAAGGGGTGGTGATGTAACGTGTACGTGCATGCAGCCGGAGACGAAGGTGGAGCCGGAGAAGAAGGACGACCCGCTGCGGTTCTTCGAGGGGTCGCCGGTGGAGAAGTTTTACCGGCCGGAGGAGGAGCGGCGGCCGGAGGACGGCAACACCAGCACCAAGAGCCTGATGAAGTTCGACGGGCCGGCGCCGGAGACCATCAACAGCCGGCTGGCCATGCTGGGCATCACGTGGGCGTTCGTGGCGGAGATCGTGACGGGGCAGAGCGTGTGGGAGCAGGTGACGGAGGGGCGCGGGCTCATCTGGTTCCTGTTCGTGGCGCCCATCATCATCGGCGCCACGCTCATCCCCATGTACAACAAGGAGTCCCCCGACAGCCGCGCCAACGGCCCGTTCAACGCCAAGAACGAGCGCTGGAACGGCCGAGCTGCCATGATCGGGCTGGTGGCGCTGCTGGTGACGGAGAACATCTACTTGAAGGGCCCGCTGCTCGGATTCATCCACAGCTCCCTCAACCTGTAAATTAAATTGAGCAAGTGATGCGAGCTAGTGATCTAGCGCGCTTGCATTGCATTGCACACCTCATCGATCTGGATGTGAATGCATGTAGGAGAGCATGAATGTATATATTTTAAGCGAGTGATGGTAGTTTTGGTTTTGAGTGTACACTACGTACGTGGTGAAGAGAATTTTGGAGTGCGCTTTCTTCTTGTGGAAGGAGACGATTGACTGACACCTGCAATTGGGTGTCACGTCCACTGTAATGATGTCGCATCTTTGATATGAAAACTCTATGTGAGTTTACAATTATCTGATCAAATTTCATGTTGTGGGCTGGTGATTTGCAAATTCTCATGATGCCTTAGTTTGTGATTTGTGATTTACTTTGAGTCAAAGGAAAACTCTATAATATTCTGTTGATGAATTGAGTGACGCAAATTTCAGAGTGCCAAAAACGTGCTATTCTGAAAATTAGTACTTTCAAGTGTCTAGAGCTTTGAAGATTAGTACATATGGTTTTTGAGAAATTGTGATCGACTGAAATCTTGAGCTCGAAGGTCTAGGAGGGGTATAGATATGTGGTAAAGCTGGGCTTGGACAGTCCTCAGTTGGGGCTGCAGTTTGCAGTTGGGAAATCTAGGAGAGGTGTAGAGACGGCCGGGGTGGAGATGTAACGTGTGCGTGCATGAATGCAGACGGAGATCAATGTCACATTAAGTAAATTTTTAAGAAGAATGGAATTGTGTAAGCTCAAAAATATTATGTCGTGACAAGTATTGAATCTCAAACAGGTATGTAGAATGAATCACAATCCAAGATTTCATTGTACAAAGATGCTATATGAGAATAAGAGCCCAGTTCCATGGGTTAGAGAAGTTGCCCATGAAATTAGGCAAGAGTAGGGAAAAAGTGGAACTTGGGTTTGTGAGTACATTCATCCATTTGGTCATGAAGTTGTGCACATTCCTTGTACTTGTTTGAGGTGAAATATGAACAAATTTGATTGGTTAGAGAAGTTGTCATGAAGTCTTGGGCTTGAGAACCTCCATACTTCATGACAATTTCTCCTCCACTTTTTAAACCTATGAGAAGTAGGCAAGAGGACTAGAGGAGAGAAAAAGTGGTATTACAATTTGTCTCATACCCAGCCATGAAGTGGTACACACTTTTATGGACTTGAACATGAACAAATTTGATTAGTTAGGAAGAATTTGCCATGAAGTCGAGGGCTTCAGAACCCTAAAATGTGGGGGTTTAAGTGTCGACAAATTATTAGTGGTACCCTTGGCAAGTAGCTGGTATATCGACGCAAGAACGATCGTTGGACATGCAATTGTTTGAGGATGGATGGATTGGTAGTATTACTGTGCTGTACTGGTAGTTCTGGTATTAATTTACGAATTGGAGGTCGTGATCGATGGACATTAACATTGTGACTCACGTTGTGATTCGAGTAATTCTTGGTAATTCTTGGTGAATTTGAGCAACAATGTCCGGCAATGGCACATTAAGGGTATCACTTCCCAGACTCTCTGGACTTTGGAAAAATGCCCTTCCGGAAATGAAAAAAATATTGGAAAATTACAAAAAGTACATGGTGTTGATACAATCACGTGCTATATAGGTCAAATTCGAAAATTGAATTTTTTCCTAATTTAACATATTCAACACCTGGTAACATTGTAGTAGTGAAAAGACTACGTATTTAAGGTTTAATTTCTATTAAAACAAGTCCTGCACTTTATTAAGTTTTTATCTAAGTATATCATATGGTTTTAGGATGAAGATGTTAAGTAATCAAACTAAATTGAACAATTGATCTAAGAATATCAAAATTGTTCAATTTTTCTTACTCAATAGTATTTTGGAATTTGGATAGAGTAAATTACAACTTTCTCATGAATTTGTTCTCAAATTCATATAAATTGAAAATGTGCAATTTCTAGCACACGTTAAACGAGTCAAAAAATGACAGTGTTTTGGTGAGACAATCCTTTTTGGAACCCATATTGTGCCATTGTCTAGGTAACCGTGATGACCGCAATGGCGTTAGTGAGCCGCGCGTCGCGAGCAAGAGTGTGCGCTGGTACGGTACACCCACTGCCACCCCGTCGAAGGTGAGTAGACCACCCATTGAAACAAAGGCATTCAAGCCCACGAAGAAGATGATGTTACTCACGTAGAGCTCGCCACGCGGAAGAAGATGCGGTCACAGTGCACGTCAAAGTGGAGGAGACCAATTTGTTTGCTGATTTCTTTCGACACGGAGGATTTCCTCATGGACCACCCGCATGCAAGAAATCCGGCCGGACTTCCTCAGATCCCGGTCGCTGACGCCGGGTGTGTATAACTGGCTCACTTCAATATCATACGCCGATTTTCAATGATAATGGCCAGGGCATTTGTAAGGTACGGTCCACTAGAATTTTTGTCCCTGTGCACTCTTTTGAGGATTTTGAGAATTTGAAAAATCCATTTCAGAGAGGGAAAAATATTTTGTGAAATCTAAAGTGGTAAGATAAACCATATCGATAAAAGAGAAAAAAATTGATAGAAAATTAGAAATTCGGCATTATATTTTATGGGGTATGAAACAAAGGGTAAACTAGTGCATTGTCACAGTGTATAATATGCACTCTAAATTCTAAAAGAGAAGGAGAACAAAGGGTTGTGAATGAACTTTTTGAACTATGAATTTTTCCAATGTTCAAATATGTGAAGAAAAATATCTTCCAATTTTTTCAAATTTTCTTGAATTGATTAAAGTTCCAAATTTTAAAATGTGTTATTTTCGAATGGGATGAATTGTTTCTCTATTTTAACCCCTAAACGTCCTCACCTATGTCCAGTTTAGGCAGTTTTGCAAAGATGCATTATAAAATGCAATTAATATGAATATTTAGAACTTGATGTATGAATAAAAGTTATACATTTTTAATTTTAGATTCTATCTATACAGTTAGATCTATGACTCCTATCACTAATCTTTTTTTATAAATTTTGAAACATAAAATAAAAAATTACTTTGTAATTCAATTACGAATAAGATATTGACAATATGTGGATGAAATTTGTTGTGATGGGTTATAATATAGTACTTTAGGTGTAGTGATTTTTGGAGATTTTTTGGATGCTTGATTTTAATAGTTTTTTTTTTCATGAACACTTTTAGACCAAAATCTTCAAGATTTTCGGTGAAACACTACAACACAAAATGAGGCATAATTTTTTCAAAAATTATTTCCTTTTCGATCGGATCACACATACATGAAGTTAACTTCCCATAAAAAATTCAGTAAAAAAATCACACCACAAAAAGTGCATGACGGATGAGAAAATACGGATGAAATCTGTACATCAGGCCAAAAACGCCTGCTTGGGCAGTTAGGGGTTAAAAAACTTTTTGATAGATTTATTTTTTTAATGTACTTGAGAATGAAATTGTGCAAGTTGGCTTATTTTTAATAAAAAAATTAATATAGAATCAAACGTGAGCTATATTTACATTCAAAGTTTGATCATAAATTGGTAAATTGTTATTAAAATGGGAGTTTTGATACTCAAAATCTTCTACATAAAATCATTTTAAGATTCTAAAATTTTATTTTCTAGATAATATGTACATAAATCTAGGAGTTGGTACACTCATTTTCATTGAATCATTGCTACATAATTTTCAAATTGGTTTAAAAGTTAGCTTTTTAGACAAAATGCTCAAAGTGCACAAATGTGCACCAAAATGTAGTTAGTTCACCAAGACGAGTTAGTAGACCGTACTATACAAACGCCCACCAGTGTCTGCTTTCAGAATCTGATGTAGTATCCCTTGATCCGCTCATAATGTCAAACTCTGAATTGAATCTCCACGAGTACTAACCGTCGAGTAGCTTCCAACACTTGTAGGAAATGTATTGTTTTTCACTTAATTACTGTAATTGAAAAAGAGAATGAAACCGCCCCAAAGGAGCCCCAATTAAAAAGTTGTATTAGTGTTGGTGAGTGGTTTTGGTCACAAGATGACAAAAATATTCGCATATTTAGCCACTATTCCTCCTTTCGTTGGAATGAAAAACAATAGATTGTATGCTACTAGTGCAGTCACTGGGGAGTAGCGCAAAGTGCTTTTCACCTGCGCAGAATATATACTATTATTACCAATACATGGAATTTTTTTGGTGATATAAAATACAATCCTATGTTAATAATATTTTTCACAATGAAGTTAACCAAAACAAGTGTCTCAAAGTGGAAACTCACCTCATACTCACCTTCAACTCGTTTTCAATTAAAAAAGACAGCAAAACTAGTCTATGGTGAGTTGAAGAATAATCTAAAGCAAGACTCTGCACCGCCCATAGGAGTGGAACTTGTGACTTCCCCAATGCTGGAGGAGAGTTCTGACATGTTCCCCCAAGCCTATGACTCTATTTATGAAAGAACCAAGGGACTATTCATCTGTAAGGCATGTCAGAAATCGCTTATATTAGATTGTTGACTCCGCATAGACTCTATATAGAGCTCTCCTTGTTTTCAATTAATTCAAATATGATGGATAAAATTGACCATTTTAAAACCATAACTCCTTGGTCTTTCAGGGATTAACCCTTAAATGTCCACATTACATTTATCCAGTCAAACCTCATTAATTTCTCACATTTTTAAATTTATTATATTTTATTTGGTATTTTTCTCATAAAATATCTTTAAAGCAATTTACAATGATTTTTTCATAATTATTTAAATAAAAATGAATTTTTTGAGATTTTTCAAAGTTTTTCTCTTGTAATAGCCATAGTAATTACAAAATGCCTAAAATAGTATGAAATTTTTAGAAAAATGTAAATAGTAGTGATGAACAACAAGGCGTAGGTTGCATGCTTCTCGAGCTTACATAAAAAGAAATTCAATTGAATTTTTTTTTCCGTAGTGTACATTGGAATTTTAGGGCTGTGAGCTTTAAAGTGCTATCAAAATCGCAATTTTAACAATTTTGAAGAACCGTAAATTGGACTAGAAAGTAGAAGGCAAATCCGACACATTCTTAGTTGAGACCAATTTCATTTGAAATTAGGAACTAGGTGAAAATCATTGTTTGGTTGAAAAATGATCAAACATGGTTCCATGGGGCTCCTTGCACGCTTAAGGGTTAACCCTTTAACGCTTTGGCATTAGATAAAGTTTGAACCCTCAACAAGGTCCCCAGAGGAGGGGGGACAAGGGTGTCTCATAGATTTAATTTTCTGTCAAAAACGGGTTTTTTCTCTACCTTTGCCATCTCTGCCCATAAAGATTAGATGTACTTGGTAGGCAGACTCTTTTAATTGGTCAGCAACAGTCAAACTCATGAAATTCACACAAGCTAACGCCTAAATCTGTCAGAAATCTATCACTGGTATATAGCTTCGCTAGTTTTGCTGGTAACATGGTAGGGGCCTATTGGAGGGTTCAGAGTTTCTGTAATGGGTACTGTAGCTAGGTTCATTGGATTTTACTGCGTTTTTCCACTATAATTGATACTACCAGAAATAGAATGGATTAAATTAGAAAGTAACCATACAATTGTATCCCAACTTGAATGTAGACATTTTGCCAAAATTAGAAAATCATTTGATGGTGGGATTAGAAGATCATAGTATGTCTTTGAACCGTATAATGCAAACTCAAAAATGAGATTTTGGAGGGTGTATGACTTCAAAGTTAAATAGAATTTGGGTTAAATTTTCTAGAATGAAAGTGAAGATGTTCAGTAATGACCTATATTAACACCTCTTCGTTGCAATCTTTCATGTTAAGAACGAACTCACACATAATTATTGTGAATTTTATAAGTGAAAGTGACTTATCCATGTACGGTTTAGGACAAAAATTTATACGTTAAAATATGAAAGGAGTTGGTACATGGATCAAGATCGGAATACATACACTAATGGAACTCAACAAAAGAACACGATTCAAAAAATTAAAACAAGATAACAAAATTGCAAACACAAGAAATACCGCATATTACATGTGTTGTATTTTCAAGTATTTGCAGTATTTTCGCGTTTTGTTCATAGGTATTTTGATAGTTGCACAACTCCAAGTTGAAAATTTCTTTTTCTAGAAGATGTGTATCATAAGTCTCCAAATCTAAACTTCACGATTCAAAATCCAGTTCTTCACAAATTTTCGGTTATTCGCGTTTTCAACACATCAGAGACCACAAAGTGGTGACTTGAGCACTAAAGGGTTAACTAAAAGGACAATTTTAGCCAGTGCTAACCCCTACATGACAGAGGGAGTAAGGGCAAAACCTAGATGTGTTATAAAATGTTACTTCTACAACTTCGATGAAGTTTGGTCCAAAAGAGAAAATGAGAAGTGTGATGTTTAGTAATTATCTCTACCCTCAAACTTTCAAAAAATGTTTTAGACACTCGTTTAATGAATTTAGAAGAATTTACCATTTAATATTCACCAAAATTAATTCTTTTATTTGTAGAATTTGAAATTTGGTATGATTCGTTAAAATTAAACATTCTATTCTAAAATTAAAAAGAGAAAAAATTTCAAAGGAGAGAACATCATTACTTTCCCGAAAATAGGAAGTTTTATAACATTAGGACATTGTTGAGGTGTTTGTCTTTGAAAAATTCCTTAGTGAACCTCAATATTGCAAATGAAATGCATCAAACAACACTAGAACATAATCTCTACCCCCAATTTCGACAAGAAATCAAAACTCAAAAAATGTCATTTTCTAACCATGGGCCGTCACTACTGTTTGGGTGACCAGAAAATGGTCGATCGGACATTTAGGGTTGATTGTCCTATTACCAACCACTTAAGCAATCTGACCTATATTTGGCAGTGGTAAATCCGGAAAAAAATTATGACCACGTTCGAAATAGGATTTCATGAGGATTGCAAAAAATTGCAACTTATAATTTGCATTTCTCAATTTTATACAAAATTCCAAAGTGCAAAGTAACCTGCGACCTAAAACCGATCACATGCTCTAATGTACAAATGAGGTACATCTTCCCTTTTAATATCTAGAAATTAGGCAAGAATCAGGGTGGTTGGTTTTAGGTACGTGGTTGGTAATAGGACAATCAACCCTAGGGGTTAACTTTCCACTTTACCAGATAATTGGCTAGAAACTTGTGATAAGCCAGGCCAGGGTTCACGTGTCAAGCGGGGGGATGAAGAAGAAGGCGAATGAATACGCACAGATTGAAAACGAAGGCGAAATGAGATGAATGAATAAGAGGGGGATGAAGAAGTAGAGATGAAGCAGGATGAATGAATATGCAGCACAAGCAGAGAGGCTGGCCAGGCGCTCCATGCACCTTTTCCTCACAGTCCACGGCGCTCTGCTCATCTGACGGAGGCCATGACGCTGTGCTTGCATTCTTCCACTTGGCGCCCCAGTTCCACGCAAATCGACACCTCAACACCACCTTTTTCCCCTCCCCCACTTGCCATATAACACTTACAACTCTCTCCTCCTTACAATCCATCTCACAGTATTCACCCATCAATTCGCTTCTATCACGGCATCCCCATTCCATTCTGACTAGCATTCTCCTCTCACTCATTGTCTTGATCGATCTTCGTAACCTGCAGTAGCTACTTGATATAGCTAGTACGTTAGAGCGTTCGATATATCGATCGAGATGGCGACCTCAAGCATGTTGAGCAGGAGCTGCGTCCACACTGTCGCTGGGCTTCCGTCCCTGGGAGCTCGATCCACAACACGCAGCACCACCCCGTTCCTGGCGACAAGACTCTCGCAGACGGCGCGCCGCAGCTTAGTCGTCGTGTCAGCTAAGCAGGATCAGACTCCTCTGGTACGTTTATTGATCGTCCCTCCCTGCATGCATTGTCAGTACTGTTGATGGCATGGATTCAAAAACTCACCATGCATTGGAGTTCTTCTTGAACTCAAAAGCCGGGAACCATTCAATTCTCTTATTTCAGATTCATGTCTGAAATTTCGATATTAAAGTGGGATTCAGAACTTTTGAGTCAAAGGAAACTCTATAATTCTGTTGATGAATTGAAACAGGTAAACTTCAGAGTGCCAAAAATGTGATATTGTAGAGTCCGAGGTCAAAATTTTCAAGTGTTAATACTTTCGAGTGTCTGGAACACATGGTTTTTGAGAAGTGCTCAACTGAAATCTTGAGATCCAAAGTCTAGAACGGGTGTAGATATGTGGTTAAGCTGGGCTTCCAGGACAGTCTTCAGTTGGGGCTGCAGTTCAAATGCAGTTGGGAAATAGATCTAGGAGAGCCTGTGTACGTAGATACAGCCGGGGTGGTGGCGAATTGAAGGTGTTTGTGCATGTATTTTGAATGCAGCCGGAGACGAAGGTGGAGCCGGAGAAGAAAAACGACCCGCTGCGGTTCTTCGAGGGGTCGCCGGTGGAGAAGTTTTACCGGCCGGAGGAGGAGCGGCGGCCGGAGGACGGCAACACCAGCACCAAGAGCCTGATGAAGTTCGACGGGCCGGCGCCGGAGACCATCAACAGCCGGCTGGCCATGCTGGGCATCACGTGGGCGTTCGTGGCGGAGATCGTGACGGGGCAGAGCGTGTGGGAGCAGGTGACGGAGGGGCGCGGGCTCATCTGGTTCCTGTTCGTGGCGCCCATCATCATCGGCGCCACGCTCATCCCCATGTACAACAAGGAGTCCCCCGACAGCCGCGCCAACGGCCCGTTCAACGCCAAGAACGAGCGCTGGAACGGCCGAGCTGCCATGATCGGGCTGGTGGCGCTGCTGGTGACGGAGAACATCTACTTGAAGGGCCCGCTGCTCGGATTCATCCACAGCTCCCTCAACCTGTAAATTAAATCGAGCGAGCCAGCGAACTAGCCAGCGCGCTTGATCGAATTGCACACCCGATGGATTTGGCTGCAAGGGAGCATGAATTCATGCCAAGTTTGAATGTATATTTTGGTAGCGAGTGATGGTAGTTTTTGTGTGAGTGTACACTACGTCAGCGGTGAATTGAGGGGATTTTGGAGTGAGTTTTCTTCTTGTGGAGGAGACGATCGATTGACGGACACCTGCAATTGGGTGTTACGTCAACTGAAATGATGTACATATCATCTTTGATGTGAGAAATGTATACACTTAGTGAGTATTCAACTATGTGATTAAATTTCATGTTGTGGTGGTGATTTGTAGATTCGCATGATGCACTAGTTTGTGATTTGTGATTTACTTTGTGGTTTAATTGTTCCGGCCCGAATCGGGTATCTCTTGAAAAGAGCGTACCCGCGCGTGGCGATGACGAAGGTAGGCTGTGCAGCTGGAGACTTGGCGAAGCGTATTAAGGGACTGAAGTTTGGAGTCAAGAGAGACAGAGAAATCTAGCTGCATCGCAATTTGCGACAACTGCTTTGAAATCACTGTTAAATTCAGTTTTATTTAAATGTCTACACTTCAGAAGCAGTGAAAGAGCAGTTGGAAAGTTGCGGTAGGGAAGTGTATGCATTTCATGGTCAACAATGCTTGCATTCAGAGAAAACAAGCTTCAACAATTCTTATATTATGTTTTAATGTATATGATTTTACTTGCATGAGGAATGTAGCAAGGGCTGGTGTGGATGCGCTATGATGGGCCACTCACACGAAAACCCCACCACTTGCATTACACTAAATAGTATATTTAGTGTGAGGTGATGAATAATGTGCTTACCCCTACTCCTTGTCTAACACTAATTGTCAATTTGTGGGTAATTAGTGTTGGATGATAATCATACTTATCATCCAATTTCAGTTATCATCCAATTCGATTCATTCCATTTCTAAAATTTCAGTTTTTCCATCTAAACTTTCATCTCAAGTTTCATTCCTTACTCACACTAAATATCCATATCTCAAAAGATCACAATGTCAAAATGTTACTATTCTTCATAAATAGTGTGAGAATTCACAATTAGTGTTTTTACAAAAGTAGGTTTTTTGATATTTAGAGTGATGTTCGCAATTAATGTGCCTCACACTAAATATACTATTTAGTGTAGTGTCCTACAGTTTTAGGAGGTAATTTTTAGAAACAATAAAGAATTTGCAATGCTTGTTAGAGTTTGTCTTCTCTCATATTTAGCAAACGCAAGTGTTTTCCTCTAAATGCAATCAATAATGTTGCTCTAATTTGCGTGTGTAGCAAGAACTTACATGTGTTCCCAACACTGTAGATTGTATTAAATTTTATTTTATTTTCACTCCCAAGTTTGTGGGAAGTTATGTGCTCCACTGCAAGTGTGGTGGTTTGGATGGTGTGAATGGACCATGAGCGCTTTTCGGGAGTGGTGAAACCATAAAGATGGCTACTTCAAGGAAAGACAAAAATGGACTCCTATTTAATTGTTTAAGTTCCAGATGTCTTTGTTTTCATTGAATTTTGGCTCTTGCTTTGTCAACACATTTGCTAACAACAATATTCCAGAGGGGGGCACTTAGAGTAATTTTTAGGAGACACATGCGATAACCACTTATTTTTAAAAGGTATTATCTTTAAAAATTGGAATATTAGGCATCCTTTAAGTAGATTTTTTTTTATTAAGCCTAATTTTTTAATACCCTATAGGTAATTAGAAATCAAGAATGCATTCAATATTAAATACCCTATTTTACTTACAATTTTTTGATAGCCGCCAGTATTTTGTGTTTCTTTTTTGGTAAGGGGGGGTGAATTATGAATTGACATTTTTGACAAAACAAATTTCATTGATATGGACTTATGATAAGGCAAAGAGGAAAACAAAATCAAACCAAAATACACCAAAAAAATTGTAATGGTGAATGCCAGTAGAATGTAATTTGAAAGTTATAGTGTTAAGAAACACAACTATCCAACATTGGAAAGATGCGATTTTTCATTCATTCTAAGCCTTCATGATATTCAACTTAGGATACCCTTATCTAGGAGTTATTTTTAACAAAAATAAAATAAAATAGCACGTATTATATGGTATGGTATTTTTTTTAGAAGTCGTTTTTAACATTAATCGGCCCCTATATTTTATTTAGATTTTTTCAAAATTTTATCTCAAATGAATATTAAATACCCTATATTTCATCGCACGTCGTTTCTAAAATACTGCTAGTGCCCCCCAGGACAATATTAAACATCTTCCAACTAGTTATAAATAGTATAGCTTCCATAATTTTATCACTTTAGCAAATTCAAAGAAAAAATAGGATATTCTTAAATGTCACAAAGTAGCTCTTTTTCTACTCAAAAGATCAGATATATTTTTTTAAATTGAGATTATTGCCCTATGTTTAACCCCTAATTGCCTAAGTGTCCATTTTCGGACAATATACAGAATCAAACTCTATCATGCACTTTCTTGCAGTGTAGAATGTTTACAAATTTCATCCACAAATTTTCAATAAACAACATGTTCATTAAATTGAGACTTTTGCTTGAATTTGAGACTTTTAGATGATCACCTCAAACAATTAAAGATTGCTAGGGCCTCTTCACACTATGACCAAAAGTCACCATTATTGAAAATATGGGATTGTAGAAGGCTTTAAGTCCTTTGCAAAGTTGCAAAAAGAGGGGCAACAAAAAAAAAACAAAAAAAGCATGATATGGAAACCCCAAGCCCGCCAACCAGAGCCGCTATTCTAATTTTTTCTCATTTAAATTTTATTGTAAATAAATAAAACACATAAATCCCGCCGGTAGCAATTGCAGGCGCCACAAGGCACTACAATTTTATTTTTTAAGTTTAAAAGAAATTGCAGTACTATATTGGGTCCCGCTGGTGCGCTGCAAGTGCTGCGATGGGTCTAGTTGGGGCCTTCTTCTTGTTTTTTTTCCAGTTTTTCTATTGTTTCTCTTTTCATGTACCAATCAGATTGCAAGAAACCCATTGATTTGTACCATATAATTGGTGGAATTCGACGAACTCACAACTTTTGGCCAGAGTGTGAAGTGGACCTAGAAGTGTATGTGCTATAAACAAATATAGATTCTATATTAGGATTAAATTGTATTCATTTTTCTTATAGATGATACAACTTTGGGACTTTGAAAAGTCTCAAACTAATGAATACAATGTTCATAACTTATTCGTAATCAAATTACAAAAGAATTTTTAATTTTAGGTTTCAAATTTTATACAAAAATATTGGTGATTCCATTCATAGGTCTAACCGTGTGAATAGAATCTAAAATTCATAATGTACAGCTTTTATTCATACATCAAATTCAAATTTCAAAATACCCATCTTTTGGTTGCATTAGATAACATAGATTTTTTTGGTTTTGGGGGACGTGCTAAAGTGGTGACATAAAATAAAATGGTGTAGCCAAGTATTTTCATATTCATTCATATTTTGGATAGAACTATCTTTTCATCTACATATTTTAATGACTTTCATTAAAAGTGGCAATTTCATCTAATTTATTTTCAAAAATTGAAACAATCTGGCATCTTCATCCATTATTTCTTCATATTTTTCCATAAGGGTTGGTGCACGCTAATTATTTTTGGTGCTTTTTGGCATTTAAATGCCAAAAAAAGAAAACCCTATCACATAATGCATCTTTGCAATTTTCCAAATGTGGAGGCAATTGTGGGCATTTAGGGGTTAATACCTCATTAACACCGGTAATGCCTAGAGACACCAAGGGCGGCACTTACTACCTATGTTTATATAAAAAACTTGGTAAAACTATGTTCAATAGATCCTTCATCTACTAGTAGAAGGGTGGTCTTTGAGCACTAAGGAATAGTGTTTTAGCATAGTGCCTACGGTTATTATTGGCATCAAGCTAAAAGCAATAGTGGTCTTGGACGCCACACTCTGACGGCATTCCTTGGTGCCCAAAGACCACCCTTTCTAATAGTGATTTTGCACTCTCAAATTAAAAAATGAGTTTGAACATATAGTATTTTCCACCGTCATTTAGAGTATGCGCGTTTGCGTGCACATGTTGTGTTATATACTAGATTGGTTTAGTATTATACCATGGTTCTCACTTAAATGAATGAATCATAGCCTTCACAAGTTCACAACATCCAAGTTGTCTTAGTATGAAAATCATTTTTCTAAAACTTATGTAATACCTAGTAGTATCTCATCTACTAGAATTATTTTACTAGAGAGAAATGTAGAAGTCTAGAGACAAAGAAGGATTGAAAGAAAGAGACAAGAAAGAATTCAAAGGAAGAGACAAAGGAGACAAAGAAGGTGATGTGAAATTTCTTTTTTCTATTTGATTACCTCCTACACAAAAATCTTTTGAACGTTTCTTTCTATTGCAATAATCCTTTGAGACAAATTTGTCCAAAGTGAGAAAAAGAATTTGGAATCAAATTGCACAAGAGGCATCTTAACATAACATTGGTTAAATTTTTGACAAGGATGAGATTGTGCTACAAGCTCAAAAATATTATGTCGTGATTGTAAGAATTAAACCTCAAAAAGGTATGTAAAATGAACCACAATCCAAGATTTTATTGTAGAAAGATGCCATACAATACTAAGAGGCAGCTTCCATGGGTTTGAGAAGTTGCACATGGATCAAAGTAGGCAAGACGAGGGGCAAAGTAGTATTTCAATTTGTTTTATATCCAACCATGAAGTGGTGCACATTTCCAAGGACTTGAACATGAACAAATTTGATTGATTAGGAAGAAGTTGCCATAAAGTCGAGGGCTTGAAAACCTTCTATACTTTCACTACTAGAAAGCCATGACCGAATCAACAGAAAATCAATTGATTTTTGTTGTTTGGAGCACTGCAATGACTCTTTTAACTGATTTTTGAACTTTTTGTAAAAATCAACACAATGGCAAACCTTTTTCTATTGATTTGAATAGTGAAATGACCAAATCAACAAAATTCAATCAAATGCAAAAAAAAATTTGAAATCTTTTATGAATCATCTTAAATCTATTTAAAATATTTCTAGAATCGTTTAAAATCTTTAGGAATCTTTAGGAATCTTTTGACTCTATTTAGCACATTCATAATATTTTGGAATATTATGCTCAGGAGCAAAAGTTATGCCATCTTAAACATAATTTTCACATTCTCAAATACAAAAAGAAATCCTCGAAAACTTCTTAAAAATTCTTGAATTTTTTTCTCTTATAGATCATATTTTTGTTTACATGTGAAGTTTTTATTCATTCAATTTGGACTAGTGATGAGAAAGTTATGGGCAATTTTGTTTTTCGGGCAATCTAAGCATCTTTTTGAAAAAAAAAAATTCTATTTAACTTTGAATGCTATTATCTTCCAATCTGTACATTAAAATTAGATGAAATTTTTACCACCTGATCCTAGAAAAGTTAAGTACAAGATCTTGTGATTAGATTTTTTCAAAAAAAAAAATTCTAATTCTTTGTGTGAACGCAATAGAAATGACAATTTTGAGTGATTTTTGACCAAAAAAATAGCCTTGATACTTCAAGGATTAAACTCAGCAGACTTTGGCCGCCATTTTGGCATAGTAGATTATCGTTTTTCAAAAAACTTTGAAATACAAAAAGTCGGGAAATGAAGCTAATTCTTACTTTCAAAAATTTGTTTGAGATTTTAAGTCTTTTATCAAAAGTTATGAATAAAGTTCAAAGAGGGGTTGGAAGAGACATTTACTTTGACATTTTCAAACATCCTCTTTGAATTTTGTTCATAACTTTTGATTGGAAACTCAAAATCTCAAATGGTTTTTTGTAGGTGAAAGTTAGCTTCATTTATCAACTTCTTGTAGTTCAAAGTTTTTTAAAAAGTTAATTTACTAAGCTAAAATGGCAGCTAAAGTTTGTTGAGTTTAAAAATCACCGACTTGTAACTGGATAATTAAGAAAAGAATTATTGTGTTGTACATTGAAATTTAGTGGTGGTTAGGTTAGAGACAAGTGCTTTTTGGGCATGAGGCCTTGGATTCGAACCTGGTGGGCAACTATCGGTTCTTCAAGTGACTGCCCGAAATTTTCATACAGCCACAAAAAAGGTTATTTTTTCATTCTTTAATTTTTTTCGAATTTGTTTAAAACAACTGAAAACATCAACAAATTTCAGTTGAATTTTGTCCAAAAGAATGCGACCAAAACAATATGTGTGAACAACAAGTTTTTGTTGTTTTGGTCGCAAATTTTTCTACTAGTGTTTATGACAATTTATCCACTTTTTTCTCAATAAACTCACTTGAAATGTGGAACTAGAGGGTACAGAGGGGTGAATTGGAGTCTGGTTTTGAAGATGTACAGATTGATTTGAGAAATATTTTGACATATAACCCATGGTCCACCTGGAAGACTACTCCAATGCTGGTAATGTTACCAGGTATACGTAACCATTAATTCCAGGTGAGTTTGATATTTTGCCAAATGTTGCCCACGTAATAGCGACTGCATAACATTGTTAATCCCTAAATGTCCAACCGTCCAGAAAGTGGACGATATACAGAATCAAATACAGTTTTCTCATCCGTCATTGACTTTTTGCAGTGTGGGTTTTCTACTATATATTTTATAGGAAGTTAGCTTCATGCATGTGTGATCTGATTAGAAAGGGGATGATTTGTAAAACAATTATACCTCATTTCATGTTGTAGTGATTCACCCAAAATTTCGAAAATTTCAGTGTATAAGTGCTCTTAAAAAAGTCAACTCATCAAATTAAGCAAACAAAAAAATTCAAAAAATCATTACACTTAAAATATTACACCTCAACCAATCAAAACAAATTTCATGTACAAATTGTCAACATCTTATTTGTAGTCAAATTCCAAGGTTTCATATTTTATACAAAAAATATTGGTGATAGCAATCGCAAATATTGGTGATTGTATGGATAGAATGTAAAATTTATAATGTATAAGTTTTATTTATAGTTCAAAATATCCCTTTGGATTGCATTTTATGATGCATCTTTGCAAATTTGCCGAATTTGGAGAGGGGTGAAGACGTTTAGGGAGTTAAGCCCTACACTTTGTACCCCTACTAAAGTTTTCAAGATTCTCTTTGATGCTCTCTGATACTCTAAAATACTATTTGTTCTCACATCTTAAATTTGTCTTACTTGCTTGACTACTATTAAATTCCCTCATGTAATGGCAAGTGTAAACTTTCAGTAAATGGCAAAAAAAATCTTTTCTTTTGGATTTCAACACTTAAATAAACAGTCTATTTTCGACTTTCCCTGCCATGGCCATCTCCTTGATTTCACCGCTCCTGAAAAAACACTCAGTGCCTTCAACGCAGTTGTCGCAAATTGTGCTGCAGCTCGTTCTCTCTCTCTCTCTGACTCCAAACTTTCGTCCCTTCCTACGCTTCGCCAAGCCTCCAGCTGCACAGCCTACCTACGTCGTCGTCACGCGCGGGTACACTCTTTTCCAAGAGATACCCGATTCGGGAACAATTAAACCACAAAGTAAATCACAAATCACAAACTAGTGCATCATGCGAATCTACAGATCACCACCACAACATGAAATTCAATCACATAGTTGAATACTCACTAAGTGTATACATTTCTCACATCAAAGATGATATGTACATCATTTCAGTTGACGTAACACCCAATTGCAGGTGTCCGTCAATCGATCGTCTCCTCCACAAGAAGAAAACTCACTCCAAAATCCCCTCAATTCACCGCTGACGTAGTGTACACTCACACAAAAACTACCATCACTCGCTACCAAAATATACATTCAAACTTGGCATGAATTCATGCTCCCTTGCAGCCAAATCCATCGGGTGTGCAATTCGATCAAGCGCGCTGGCTAGTTCGCTGGCTCGCTCGATTTAATTTACAGGTTGAGGGAGCTGTGGATGAATCCGAGCAGCGGGCCCTTCAAGTAGATGTTCTCCGTCACCAGCAGCGCCACCAGCCCGATCATGGCAGCTCGGCCGTTCCAGCGCTCGTTCTTGGCGTTGAACGGGCCGTTGGCGCGGCTGTCGGGGGACTCCTTGTTGTACATGGGGATGAGCGTGGCGCCGATGATGATGGGCGCCACGAACAGGAACCAGATGAGCCCGCGCCCCTCCGTCACCTGCTCCCACACGCTCTGCCCCGTCACAATCTCCGCCACGAACGCCCACGTGATGCCCAGCATGGCCAGCCGGCTGTTGATGGTCTCCGGCGCCGGCCCGTCGAACTTCATCAGGCTCTTGGTGCTGGTGTTGCCGTCCTCCGGCCGCCGCTCCTCCTCCGGCCGGTAAAACTTCTCCACCGGCGACCCCTCGAAGAACCGCAGCGGGTCGTCCTTCTTCTCCGGCTCCACCTTCGTCTCCGGCTGCATTCAAAATACATGCACAAACACCTTGAATATATTCGTCACCATCCCGGCCGTATCTACGTACACAGGCTCTCTATTGGAGTAATTCCAGCACTGGACTTACCAACTGCCAGGTGGACCTTCTGAGGTGGCACCTTCGAGACTTCTTGCCAGCATAGAACTAGCAATCATGAGAACTAGTAGTGCCGCCCTGAGATCGAGACAGGACCATCGTCTCTCTCTGTGTATGTGAGGGTAGCCAAAGTGACAAGGTGTGTTGTTGTGTGTGCGTACCCTTGTCAGTGTGTGATCAAGCTTGAGTGGTGTACTCTGTGCTGAAGCATTCAGTGCAGGAGTGGTGTAGCTTTGATTCACAGTTTAATATATTCTGATTGCTAAGTATAGCGTGTATGTGGTGTATGCATGTGTGTGAAGTAATTGGTTTTTTCACTGAGGTACTGTTTGTGTAAATCCGTTGGAATCATCCAATAGGTTATGGGCCTCTTTTGCTTCTAATATGCTGTACAACTCGGGTGTGTCAGGAATATATTTGGTTTGCTTTTGTCTGTCTTGATAGCTGTGTACTGTGTCAGTTATCTTTTCTTGTCCTGTCTTGTTGACTCGTATGTCCTTCACTGCTGTCTAAGTTTCTACAGTAATTTATTTAAGGGTTTATTTAAGGGTTTTTGTAACTTTGTTTAATCTTGATTTAATCTTGTTTAAGTCCTGTAAGGTCTGCAACAGCCAGTATGGCTGACAGTACGCGTGATCTTGGTAGCATCTCTCGTTTCAAGGGGAATAATTTCCATCTCTGGAAATTCCAAATGCGGGCCATCTTGTTGGGTAAAGAACTCATGCCTATTGTTGAGGGTACGATACCCAAATTGGGCTATGGCTCTGATCCAGCTGACATCTCTGAATGGGTCAGACGAGACAGTCAGACTTTCAGTTTACTGTGTCAAGCCCTTGATGAGTCTATTCTCAAACACGTAGTCTCATGCACCACCGCCAGAGAGATTTGGGAGAAACTCATGCTGATTCATGAGAGGAATACATCAGAAAACGTTCACTCACTGCAGGAGGAGTTTTATAAGTGTTCCATGACTGAAGGTGAAAGTGTCGCTGATTTTCTTA
This sequence comes from Pohlia nutans, assembly GCA_022496805.1. Classification (NCBI taxonomy): domain Eukaryota; kingdom Viridiplantae; phylum Streptophyta; class Bryopsida; order Bryales; family Mniaceae; genus Pohlia; species Pohlia nutans. The sequence goes on along the minus strand of CM040089.1, from coordinate 29,087,388 downwards.
GCAAGCTTGCTTTTATAGTGTCTCAACTCACCAGCCGAGGAGACGCCACCTTCACCGAGCAAGCGCAGATCTCGAAGATTCTGTGTAACCTTCCGGGGGCTTTTGACAGCATGCTTCCCGCCTGGCGCATGCAGCCCGATGAGGTGAAGACCCTGCCGAACCTGACGCTACAACTGTTGCAGACGGAGGGCATGCATAAGATGCGTGCCGATGCCACCATTTCCTCGTCTCAAGCATACGCTGCATCAGCAAAAGGGAAAAGCTCCAGTGAGTTCACCCCGGAGCAGCGAGCTGCTCGGAAGAAGGAGATCGCCGATCGCAAGAAGGCAAGCGAATGCTGGAAATGTGGCGTCAAAGGACACTGGGGCAAAGAGTGCCAAGCTAGTGAAGAGGACCAGCGCAAGTATCAAGGATCAAAGCGCAAAGCGACCGGTGATCAATCTTCAGGCTCTAGCAAGTCTGGTAACTTGAAGGCATACATGGCCTACATTGGTGAAGATCGGGATCACTCACTGCTCTGGTACGTCGACTCATGCTGCACTGAGCATATGGCCGCAGATCGGACGTTCTTTACAACGTATTTTGACCTGTCTAACCCCCGCTCCGTCGAAGGCATCGGCGGTGTACAACTGCAAGCAATGGGGCGCGGCGACATCCACATCAAGATTCAGCAGTCGGAAGGCTTCACGTATGGAGTGCTGAAAGACGTGCTGTATGTACCAGGCCTTGAGCGGAATCTGTTTTCATCCTATGCTGCTGCACAACGGCAGATATTCACGCTTCACACAGATGTTGGCTGCCACATGCTTGAGAATGGCAAGAAAGTCATGACTGGAGTGGTGCAAGATCGCATGTATCGACTGCTCATCAATGTCGTTCATCAAGACCCAGAGCAGCATGCTCAAGCTTTCACTTCTGCAGTATCGTTTGGTGTTCCGACACAAGCTGAAGGCCGCTAGCCGCTTGAGATTTGGCACCGTCGCCTATCTCACACCAGCTACCAGACAGTCCAGCAGATGGCAGCCCAAGGTGTTGTCGACGGCATGGTGATAACCCAACGGGAACGGCGTTATTGTCCGGGCTGTGTGTACGGAAAGCAGAATCGCCATGTATTTCCTCACGATGAGCATAGAGAGCGGTCGGCAGTACCAGGAGACCTCGTCCACACAGACTTGTGTGGACCGATGTCTACTCCTTCAATCAATGGAGCTTTATACTTTGCCCTGTTCAAGGATGACTGTATAGCATATCGTGTGATTGAATGTCTAAAAACGAAGTCTGATACAGTAAAAGCTTTCCGCCGTTTTGCAGCTCAGTTGCTGCGAGACACCGGCCATACGATCAAGACTGTGAGGAGTGATCGTGGCACCAAGTTTACCAGTGATGTTTTTCGGCAGTTTCTAGACTCTAAAGACATCAAGCAAGAACTGACAACACCATCAACGCCGGAACAGAATGGAGCATCGGAACGTGATAATCGAACTATCGTTGAGGCGGTGAGATCCATGTTGCATGCGGGCAATGTGGCGCACAAGTTTTGGGGAGAAGCTGCACACACAGCAGTGTATACACTTAATCGGACGGCATCTCGTACACTCGACGGTCGCACACCATACGAGCTGTGGTATAAGAAAAAGCCATCTGTGTCCCATCTGCGGGTCTTTGCCTCTGACGCCTACGTCCATGTTCCTAAGGCGTTTCGCAAGAAACTCAATGCTAAGAGTCGGAAGGGAGTATTCATGGGATATTCTGCCACCAGTAAGGCGTACAGAGTCTGGAATAACGAGTTGCGACGTATTGAGGAGAGCCGTGACGTTATATTCCATGAAGATATTTCGACAGAAGGAATAGGTGGGAGCTCCGACTGGCTCACCTTCCCGTCTGACACTGTACCAGTGGGAGATCTCGCACCGATGCGTGTCCGAGCAGTGCCACCACCAGCGGCGCAACCAGTGGTGCTGCCACTGCCGGCAGTGGGTGCTCAGAGAAATGCTCAACTAGTGGGAGCTGTTCCGATTCCTGCCGCAGTGCCTCCCGTCGTTCATCTCCGTCCAGTTCTACAGCTGCTTCAGCAAGAGGAGTTGAACAGTCCGCTAGTGCCGATCAGTCTTCCTAGTAGTGGAGACTCGCTTGGCGATGATGTACGCGCGTCCGGCTCCCAAAGCACGGATGGTGATTCTGTTGGTCATGGTGACGACGTTCCTGTACTCGTCGATGTGATCGATGAGATACGGGATGCAGAGGCGGCAACTGAAGCGAGTGACGCCCTTGCTGAGCTGCAAAACCCGGCGCCCAATGCCGTCGAGTTGGTCCCAGCAAAGCCGGTCCCTGTTGACGAGGGTACACGCCAAGCACAGCGAGCCAGGCAGCGCAATCCTCCGCTCCGATATGGTGATTGGATCTATCGAGTGAATAAAAGCTCGTACGCATGCACTGCTACAGTTTCTGACATCCCCCTCGAACCGTGTACCTTTGAGGAAGCGATGGCCTCCCCACAGAGGGAGAATTGGCTTAAGGCCATGAACGATGAGTACGCGTCATTGATGGCAAATCAAACCTGGCGTCTTGAGCCTCTTCCCAGTGACAGGAAGGCCGTTAAGAACAAATGGGTATTCAAGGTTAAGCTTGCTTCTGATGGTTCTGTGGACAGGTATAAGGCAAGGTTGTGTGCAAAGGGATACACACAATGTGAAGGCTTGGACTACAAGGACACGTTCAGCCCGGTTGTTAAATTTGACTCCATCCGAGCCCTACTCTCAGTGGCGGCAGCAGAAGATCTGCACATCAGCCAATTCGATGTTCGTACTGCGTTCCTGTATGGTGAGATCGAAGAAACGATCTACATGGAGCAAGCTACTGGTTTTCAAGACCCGGCTGCTCCGGATCAAGTCTGCCGATTGCAGAAAGCTCTCTACGGATTGAAGCAGAGTCCGAGAGTCTGGAACAAGAAATTCGACCAGTTTCTCCAAGCCTACGACCTTGAAGTATCAGATGCAGATGCTTGTGTCTATGTGAACAAGCCTCATGCATCCCGCTTGCTCATTGCAATCTGGGTTGATGATGGCATTATTTGCAGTGAACAGAGTGACACCATTAAGAGTGTTCTTGACTACATGGAAGGAGCCTTTGAAATCACGAAAGGCCTGGCTGAGATATTTGTCAGTCTCCACATTACACGTGATCGGGATCAGCGCTTAATCCATCTGGACCAGCGGCGGTATTTGGAGAGGGTGCTACAACGCTTCAGCCATGAGAATTGTAATCCAGTCGTGGTCCTTGCAGATCCCAACAGTGCGACGGAACTTGTCCTCACCAGTCCCACTGCAACTGATGTTGTCACTTGGCCTTACCGTGAGTGTATTGGTTGCTTGCAGTTCGCCTCCATAGGGACACGCATAGACATCAGTTATGCCGTGAGCAATGCTGCGAAGTTCAGTAGCCGGCCCAATGCGACGCACGTGTCGGCAGTCAAGCGAATCCTGAGATATATTCGTGGAACATTGGACATGCATATCACATACGGTCCTGTGAAACCCAGAGACATGCATCAGCTGGTGGCGTACTGCGATGCCGATTACGCAACCGACATCGATGACAAAAAATCCAGGTCAGGTTTTCTGCTCATGCTTAATGGCGGTCCGGTGGCATGGGGGAGCCGCAAACAAACCTGCACGGCGGGGAGCACCACCGAATCCGAGTACATCTCTGCCTCTTTGGCCTCTCAGGAGGTTATCTGGATGAGGCGTCTGCTTGCAAGCATTCGATTTCCCCAGACTCGGCCAACCAAGTTGTTTAGCGACAACCAAGCCGCCATTCGCCTGGTACAGAATCCAATCTTCCATCAGCGAACTAAGCACATTGCAACGAAGTTTCACAAGATTCGGGAGGCGCAGCTTGATGGCGAAATTGCACTTCTTTACATCGCCACCGAAGATCAGCTCGCCGACGTTCTCACGAAGCCGCTACCCCGGGACAAGTTTCAGCGAATCTGCTTCCAGACTGGACTGCATGCTGCACCCGTTACTTAAAGCAACGCACTGTGTTGAAGTGGGAGGCGTTGGTAAGTCACCACAGTGCTGAGTGGGAGTATTGGAGTAATTCCAGCATTGGACTTACCAACTGCCAGGTGGACCTTCTGAGGTGGCACCTTTGAGACTTCTTGCCAGCATAGAACTAGCAATCATGAGAACTAGTAGTGCCGCCCTGAGATCGAGACAGGACCATCGTCTCTCTCTGTGTATGTGAGGGTAGCCAAAGTGACAAGGTGTGTTGTTGTGTGTGCGTACCCTTGTCAGTGTGTGATCAAGCTTGAGTGGTGTACTCTGTGCTGAAGCATTCAGTGCAGGAGTGGTGTAGCTTTGATTCACAGTTTAATATATTCTGATTGCTAAGTATAGCGTGTATGTGGTGTATGCATGTGTGTGAAGTAATTGGTTTTTTCACTGAGGTACTGTTTGTGTAAATCCGTTGGAATCATCCAATACTCTCCTAGCTCTATTTCCCAACTGCATTTGAACTGCAGCCCCAACTGAAGACTGTCCTGGAAGCCCAGCTTAACCACATATCTACACCCGTTCTAGACTTTGGACCTCAAGATTTCAGTTGAGCACTTCTCAAAAACCATTTGTACTTGAAAGTATTAACACTTGAAAATTTTGACCTCGGACTCTACAATATCACATTTTTGGCACTCTAAAGTTCACCTGTTTCAATTCATCAACAAAATAGAGTTTTCCTTTGACTCAAAAGTTCTGAATCCCACTTTAATATCGAAATTTCAGACATGAATCTGAAATAAGAGAATTGAATGGTTCCCGGCTTTTGGGTTCAAGAACTCCAATGCATGGTGAGTTTTTGAATCCATGCCATCAACAGTACTGACAATGCATGCAGGGAGGGACGATCAATAAACGTACCAGAGGAGTCTGATCCTGCTTAGCTGACACGACGACTAAGCTGCGGCGCGCCGTCTGCGAGAGTCTTGTTGCCAGGAACGGGGTGGTGCTGCGTGTTGTGGATCGAGCTCCCAGGGACGGAAGCCCAGCGACAGTGTGGACGCAGCTCCTGCTCAACATGCTTGAGGTCGCCATCTCGATAGAATAAATGAACTGACGTACTGGATATATTTATGTCAACTCGCTACTGCAGGTTAGGAAGATCGATCGAAACAAAGAATGAGATGAGAATGCTAGTCAGAGTGGAATGGTGATAGAAGCGAAAGGGTGAATGTGAGATGGGTTGTAAGGTAGGAGTAGTGTTATATGGCGAGGGGAGGAGTGAAAAGGTGGTGTTGAGGTGTCGATTTGCGTGGAACTGGGGCGCCAAGTGGAAGGAAGAGGGCAAGCAGCATGCACCAGGTAACTAACGGCATCATCGCCTCCGTCGGATTTCGGCGACGAAGGAAAAGGTGCACGGAGCGCATGGCCAGCCTCTCTGCTTGTGCCGCATATTCATTCATCCCGTTTCGCCTTCTTCTTCATCCCCCGCACATTCATTCATCCCGATTCGCCTTCTTCTTCATCCCCCCGCTTGACACGTAAACCCTGGCCTTGTCACAAGGTCCTAGCTAGCTTTCTGGTAAGGTGGAAATTAGTTAACACCTAGAATCGTCCTTTAATCCCTAAATGACCAAGGAAATATGGTTTTAGGGTAAAGTTTTGATATTGGTATCCCTAAGACGTGTCTCACTATGATGACTATGTGTGACTCATTTTATATATGTGCTAGGAATTTCGTTTATAACACCACTTATGCAACTGAAGCCATGCTATCTATAACACCATCTAATTTTGTAATTTTTCAAAAAAAATTCTTACCAAAAGGACATTTTTTTTAAATCACACTATTTCAGGAGGGGATATCCATATCATAACTTCGCCCTTTAAAATGGTCCATTTAATCCGTAGTATTGTGAAAAGTATAATTAAGATGGGACTATATTTTATATCGTCAGATACATTATAGGTATTCATTGGTAATAATACAAATGAATTTTGTGCCGGTGAGAAGCAGCCTGCGCTACTCCCTGGTGAATGCAAGCTGCTCGACGGTGAGTACTCGTGGAGATTCAACTCAGAGCTCGACGTGAAGAATGAGGGGACTCCCTGTGGGTAGTCAATGAGGAAATCCTCCATGTCGAAGAAATCAGCAAACAGATTGGCCTCCCCCACTTTGACATAGGACATACAGTGTGACGGCTTCTTCGTCCGCACAGCGGGACTAACTAGTGCGCTTGATTACCGGTACATCAAGATAGATCTCTCACTTGTTTGGTGGGGGACCACCGAAGGGCGCTTTCCCATCAGTGTTCATCTAAAACCCCAGGGCTTCAGAGCGCAGCTTCCCATCTCTTTGGGCTTATTGATTTGTTAGATTCTTGATTCACTAAGAAGATTTGCTTATGACTGATTGAGTATTGAACAGACGATAGTGTAGCCAACGGCACACTAAGACACCGAAGTTCTTGTCCCATTTTTAGACACTGGATACCCTCAAAAACACAAAGTAATTGGATTTGAAGACACGAGGTGGGCGGAGAGGTTCCAATAGCCTATCAATCTTGGACTAAGACTAATAGGAAAGAGCTCTACGGTGGTCCCCACTAAACATGTGACAAAACTATCATGAGGTTGATTCTACTGTCCATGTAATACTATATTGTAGGTCACACTAATTGAACGAAACAATGTAGTTTGTGGTTTGTTGTCTTTGCCCCACAATGGGAGAGACTATGAAAACGCTTCGTTTTCAAGAGTTACACAAATGGACTGTAAAAAAACAATTTGTAAAAATAAATCTATGATAAATACTAAAGCAAAGACTATGCAAGTAGCCGCTTGTTTCCAAATCTGGTATCTCAAAGTGTGTAAAATCTACAGTCTATATTAAAGAGGAATATACGTATTGTGGTCAATGCTCTTACTAGTCAATGTCATGGGTATTTTCAAACTATTTCATAAATGAGATGTTGACCACAATGGGATATACTTTTCATATCAAAACAAGAACTTTTTTTCCCTTACAATTGTTAATTGCATTTTCCAAACCATCTTCATTTCTTGAAGTGAAACTTTCATCTCCATTATTTGTCTTCATTTGTTGCTCATATTATTATAATCTATTACGCTTCTTATTTTAAAGTGTTAGATAAACTAAAAAATAAAAGTCCTTTATTTTTTTCACATATAAGATGCATGCTCAATTTGTAACAGTTGGGTTCTAAATGTCGCATAGAGAAGGTACAATGAATATGAGAGACGATATATGTTACATTTATGATATGGAAGGTTAGAATATCTCAATTGCAACCTTTCATCACAAGCAGGTATGGGTGGGTGACAAAGAGTTCAATCTTTTTGTCATCAGATTGAGCTACTCTTAAAAAAGAAGGATTCCTTCAAGGCACGTCCGGAGATGCAGCAAATCTCTAGGATTTTTAGGAAGCAGTTGACATTCGTTCAGAGCTATATCACTATATGAGATTTTAGAGCTTTTATGGACTTGAATGTCACAATTTTGGCGCTCTGAATTGCGCCAATATAATGAAATCAACGTTTTATTTCACACGGAGTTCACACACTGAATGATATCTAAGCTCTCGTGTGGGCAGTAATGTACTTCCGCACAAGAGAAGACAATGCATGGCGATATCAAACCACGAGCTCCCAATATGGGCAATTCTACAAAGCCATGGAACGCGAGGTAACTAGTTTTAAACTCAACCTGCCAATTACAAGAGCATCGTTTATTAGAAGAATTTAAGCATTGATGAAAGCTTTCAGAAGCTCTCCAACTCCACTGTCTGCAACATAATTTCATGTACAGTACAATGGCATCTGAGAGTTTTTGGTAGCCACACTAGTAGCAAACCTGTCGTTTTTCATTCCCCATTTCGTGGGAACAGTGAACAATGGGTGACTATTATGCTTATATTTTTGTCTTCTTGTGGCCCAAAACCACTCACCAACACTGACACAGCCCATGTATTTGGCGCGATTTCATTCCTTTTTCATTTATAGTAAGTGAAAAATGACACATTTCCTACTAGTGCCAGGACTTGTTCTGGTTTCAACGAAAAAATTGGAATGTTGGACACAATGCCAAATCGAGAACGTCCACATTTTTGCTTTTGGATTGATCTTAGGACTGAGATTAAGTAAGCCAATGAGACATGTAACATTTTATAGCAATTTTAGAGCTTTAGTGGATGAGAATGCGTAGACTGTAGACTAAGAGCCTCTCCACTCGCCCTTCCAAATAGACGAGGACAACATTTTTTGGATGAAAAGCAAGTAATTAATGTTTGGACCTAGGCACCAAAATATTCTTAATAGCCAATATTTGCTATGGTTGTGCAACCCCAGCAAATACTACTTTTCTTTTACAAATTAGTAAGTTGAATAATAAATTATAAGGATTCTTTTTGTTGTTTCACAATAGGAGAGTAGGAAACTTGTAAGTGATTGGTTGGAAGTTAATATAGTGAGTTGCATAGGTGGAGTAATCAAGTGACCTACTCTCTAAATAAGTGACCTCCACTAGTGATGAAATTTTAATGTGATGAAATTATCCTGTGCTACAATAGTGGGGATGCTCTAAGGACTCTCGAAACCTCCCATCACCCATGAATGAAAAGTTTCTATCAACCTTCCAATCTACAACTCTTAATTGTTTGTTCATGAACAAAACAAGGACGTGTCACTATTGAGCATGGGTGATTACATAAGGCCCCTAGAGAATGTTATGTGGAGCACCCACTTGTTGTTTTTCATTCCCCACTTCATGGGAACATTGAACAGTGACTGAGTATTATGCTTTATATTTTTGTCTTCTTGTGACCAAAACCACTCACCAGCATTGACACAACCCATGTGCCCGACACGGTTTCATTCCTTTTTCATTTATAGTAAGTGAGAAACAACACATTTCCTACCAGTGACGAGACTTGTGATTTATTGATGTATTGTTTATTTGTTGAGTATGCAAACTGAGAGGGATAAGGGCCAACATGCTGATTGCGGCAAAGAAGAAACGAAACTAAGAGAGCAGCTTGACGAAGCAAAGGCATACTTGGAAATGGTCAGCCTCAGAGGCCCTAACGCCAACCAATGGCCTTACGGTCCAAGAGGTGAGAGCAAAGCTAATACAACAGTCACTAGTAGAAAAGGTGGCACTACCGAGGGAGATGCCCAGACAAGTGGTGCCCAATTCCACACATGCACAGTGATTTTACTTAGGCATCTCTCTGGGAGCACCACCTTTTCTACTAGTGAGTGCACTATGCATAAATATGTCTTGGAGTACATATTCCTGCATAAGTTAGTAGTGCATGTTAATATTTTAGCAATTGGGAAAGTAAGTTTTTGAGTTGTATATAATATATATGATTTTATAACAAGTTGTTCACTAAATTTTCTAAATCAAAATTTCACATGAATTAAATTCATAAACTACACAACATTCTTGATCTACTTTAGTCTTGTCCTTTCTCTACATGAAAAATCTTGATTGAGTGCATCATTATACACGTGTTGAGGAGTGATGCCTTTACAATAGCAGTTAGAAAAAAGAAATCAAACCATGATAATGTTATGCAAAAAATCATGGCTTGAATTCAACTATAAAAGGCTATATATGTAATATTCAACTAATATTTAAAGTTGTCATTGTTTTTATCTACTCTATTCCTGCACAATGTGGATGTAGTTGGTTTTATTCGATCATTAACCCCTAAAAGGACCATGGATTCATGGTTTTAAAATGACAAATTCAATGGATCATAACATAAAAAATGTAATTTAGATGGGACCAAATTTTATATCAGTAGAATCAATGTAGAACATTGCATGTGTTGGTCTAAAAACAAATAAATTTGAACTAAAGGAAGTTCTACTCAAAAATGCTACCTAAAACATGAGGTTCAATTGGGGCTTCTTGGTACTTTAGGGGTTAACATTTATAAGTTTTAAAATTACAAAGTAAAGAAGGGAATAAAAGTTTGTTAACCCCTTAAAGCCTGAGGGGTATAGGATAAAACATAGATATGTTATAATATGTACTTCCCATATGTTTGATGATGTTTGATTCAATAAACAAAATGTAGGGCATCATCTCTACAAATTATCCGTACGGTCAAAACTTCCAAAAAAAACCTTAGATATTCTTTTAATGGATTTAAAGCATTAACTCCTAAGCGTGCAAGGGCCCCATGGAGCTATGTTTGGTCGTTTTTCAGTCAAACGCTAATGTACACTTAGTTCATAATTTCAAATGAAAATGGTCCCAACTAAGAAAAGTGTGGGGGGCTATCTTCTACTTTCTAGTCCAAATTACCATTCTTCAAAATTGTTAAAGTTGCGTTTTTTACAGCACTTTAAAGCTCAGAACTCTAAAATTCCAATATACACCTAAGAAAAAGTTTTTCTATCGAATTTTTTTATGTAAGCGCAAGAAGCATGCCACCTACACCATGTTGTTCAACACTAATATTTACATTTTCCCTTTAAAAAATCATACTATTTTAAGTATTTTTGTAATTACTACGATTTTTACAAGAAAAAAACTTTGAAAAATATTATAAAATTCATTTTTATCTAAATAATTATGGGAAAATCAGGGTAAATTGGTTTAACAATAACGTATATGAGAAACTGATGAGGTTTGACCGGGTAACTGTAGTGTGGACGCTTAAGGGTTAACCTTTGAAAATTTGTATAAATTATAATTTTCACTTTTAGAGTTTAAAATTTAGCATAATTAGTTAAAATTTGTTTATTTATTGTAAACTTCAAAAAAGAAATGATGGAGGGAACATCATTACTTTCTCCAAATAGCAAATTTTATAACACTAAGACAATGTTGAGGTGATCCACTTTGAAAAATTCTCCCCGATGGAATTTAACTTAGCTTGACATAATTCAAATTGCGTTGGAAAGTAGACTTGATGCAGGATTTATATAAATAATTTTTTAATTTTTAAAAAAATCAAAGAAAAACATTCAAAATTTTATTTTATTTTTTTCTAGGAAACCCATTAAAAAAAAGGACAGTGACCGAAAAATGATCTCTTGGGAGCTTAGGGGTTAACATTCAACATCTTTTAACAGTTTTTAGTTTGTAATATGTAACTTAGGGCTTGTATTGGATGATAGGGCCGTGCTGTTTCGAAGCCAGTGTGAAAGGAATTGCAGGCAGAAACCAGCACGCTGCAAGAACCCTTACACCTTGAACTCCTTACAAGCTTGGAACTGTGGACAAAATCCTGAGCCCCAGTTTGCACAAGACCACGTGAATTGCTACCATCCTGCACCCGCACCCAAAACTCTCATTCCAAAGATCACCTTTGGCCATCCAAAGAAGAACGGGTGAGTTTGAATAAAATAAAATAAAAAAGTAAAGTGTTATTTTCGACATTGCTTTTCGATACTTTAGTGCCAAAAAAAACAGAAAAACAAATCAACAATTTTTGACACTTTGAGTTAACTGAAAAGAACAGGGGACTTCGATCTATTGAGTCTATGCGGAGTCTCTGCCCAAATAATATCAATATCTGACACAGCTTGTGCATGAACAGTTCCTTGGTCCCTTCATGAATAGCCCCTTAGGCTTGGGGAAAAACAAATCAACAATTTTGTGACACTAAAGTGTTGAAAAACAACTTTGAAAAGAGTGTCAAAAACAACACCCTTTTTTGATAGTGTTTATATTACATTCCTTACCGTTGAAAGGGGGTTCACACTATGGCCAAAGGTTGAGAGTCCGTTGAATTCCACTAATCACATTACAAGAAAGTCCGAAATTGGCCTCTCGAGCTTCACACTAGAGGTCAAAGTCCAAAAGTCATCCTCTTAAATGACAACACTTTTGTGTATTTTAGCGCCAATGCGACAGTCTCTCGAGGGAGAATTAGATCAGCCGTGAATGGAAACCTAATTCCCTCGAGAGGCCATCATTTTTTTAATTTTACTGTATATTTTCACCCAAGACTTTGGACTCTCGGCATGAATTGGGTTTGGACTACGACAGCCTCTCTCCATAGTGTGAACCAACCCTTAAAATCCATATTTTAAAGTGGACTTCGAACCTATTGCCACTCATATTACCAATGTGTATACTTTGAAGAGAGTTTTATCTTTATTTTTTTGACATGTTCACTTATGATACAAACCAAACCCAAGAGTCGTTATATTTTTCTGATACAAAGTATAGTTTTTATAGTTTTCATGAATTTTGAAAGTACCTACCTAAAAAATACAAATCTACCTACATGTGAGGTCATGACCATCCCAAAAACAACTCAAAATCACTTATTCACTCACCCTTATCCAATTTTTTAGCCACTAATATTCACCTTGTTTTTGTCATGACCTTAATGTATTTGCTCACGCACCAATCTCATTCTAATTACCCAAATGCATTTATTGAGCCACTAATCTCCAACCTTTATATACACCCATTTGAACTTCAAAAAGTGCTCTCGTCATATATAATGTTCTCAAGCGATGTATTTTAATTTTGGTTAACCGTACTATCACTTATTTGTGCCCTACTACATTCAACTTCATATAACTGCTCATTTTTAGACTGAGCTTTCCTCGTTCCACTTGATCATGTACATCCTCTTTGATTTGCAAAGTGAGACACAACATTCCCTTTCAAAAATGCCCTCGCTTAAATATCAGGACCTGGTATGAGATGTGCAGGTGGGAGTGTCCCGGAGGAGGATTTGGGAGTGGAGGGGAATGAATAACTCAATCAAGCCCACCAACTGCAAGGGGTAGTTTCTACAGCAATAGATGTGGCAGCCCTCAACAAAACAAAGGGCCCAATGTTCTGCCCGACACGTCGCGATATGGCTTCTACAGATACTATGGTACGGGTTTTTTCCCTGGCATTTTCTAACTAGACACTAGTGTCATGGCACAATCACAGCGATCTAAATCTGGAAGGACCATTCTCCATTACTTACTTTGCTTACTAGATCTATGCCAGTTGTAGATTTCAAAGACGGTTTCAATATCATGGAAAAGTCCCAATTAAACAAATATTGCCATTACTATAGTGCAAAAAAACAAAACCTTGTGCACCACCATCGCCGTAACTCATCCATGAAACAAAGCATTTGTCCATAACCTTCACATGTTTTAATCCAAAAAGAGAGTTATTCATGCGTAATCTGTCACTTTTCATCCATGAGCAGCCCGGTTACGTCTTGTAGCTAGTCTCCCCACCACGTGGCGGTTTGACAATTACCTAGTCCATAACCCAGATAGACAAACCTTAACCCCTAAACGTCCAACAATCCAGAATGTGGACGATGTACAGAATCAAACATAGATTTCTCATCCATCATTGACTTTTTGTAGTGTGGATTTTTTACTATATATTTTATAGGAAGTTAGATTCATTCATGTGTGATCCAATTAGAAAGGGAATGATTTGTGAAAAGAATTACGCCTCATTTCATGTTGTAGTGATTCAAACAAAAAAATTAAGATTTCAGTGTAAAAGTGCTTTTAAAAAAGTCAACTCATAAAATTTAGGAACCAAAAAATCTCTAAAAACCACTACACTTAGAGTATTACATTTCAACCAACCAAAAAAATTTCATGTACAAATTGTCAATATTTTATTCGTAATCAAATTACAAAAGAATTTTCAATTTTTAGTTTCAATTTTTATACAAAAATATAGATTTAATAGTATGGATAGAATCAAAAATTTATAATGTAGAACTTTTATTCATATAGTTCAGAATATCCCTCTTAGTTATATTTTATAAGACATCTTTGAAATTCTCCAAATCTGGAGAGAGGTGAGGACGTTTAGGGGTTAAACCCTAAATTCATAGAGTTCAGCATATCTCTCTAATCAACCAGGTCTAATCAACAATTGATGCTTGATTTGGGCAGACAATCAAACTCATGAGGGAAATTTTGGATGTGTAGGACTTGCAGGGCAAGGTGCTAAGACCAGCAAAGGCTACCGTCGCAAACGCTAAAACCCTAAAATCCATTCTTCCACAAGTGAGTTTCAGAGTGGTTTACGAGAATAGGAGGTAAGGTTTACCACCCTATTTGTGCCATGTGACACTATTTGTGATCACTATGTGTTAGTATCTTATATTTAAAATTTTGATATGTACATAGTGACACAAATAGGGTGACTTCAAAATTGTGACAAATAGGGGGGTTTACCTTTGCATGTTCAATGTTGAGTTCAAGAAGAGTTTTTTGAAGCAATTATTTCATGCATCAAGGATGTTCAATTAAGAAGTAGAACTAATGTCAACATTTATGATTTCAACATTGAAACTTAAAGAAACAACTTAACCCTTAAACGTCAAAGCAAGCCCCATGGGCTTGTTTTGAGAGAATAATGAAGAAAAAAGTGGATCTTCTCAACCAAAATTGAAATGGATTGGCTTTTTGAAAAAGTGAGGCTAAATTTAGCAAATATGCATGTTTTAGTAAATTGTACATTCTAAGGAAATTGGAAAGAGAATCGGTGGGGAGGGAAGGGAGGGAGTCGGGCAGCTGAGATCTTGATGCATACTAGAGATTGCAGTGTATGCTGGCGCTATTCAACAGTGTTTTTATTTTATTTTGTTTTGTTTTTATTTTGTTTTTATTTTATTTATTTTAAAATTTTAAAAATTGATCCAGAATTGCCGAGCTTACAGTAGAGACTGCATCTCATTCAATTTTTTTAATTCAATTTTGGAATTTCACTGTTCACTCCATTCACTATTCATAAGGGATTTGAGAAATTCTCATTGGTTGTTCACGTTACTCAAGGGACGATTGTTGGGAGCAACTTTCTAAAAAAAAAATTCCTTTGGGCTGCCCGTCCAGGACCCTCTTCACGTTTAAGGGTTAACCCAGCATGTAATGAACTACCTTACATTGTGATTCTCTTCCAACTGACACTCTGATCTAAAATTTCAGCCACATCCTTGCTTGCTCAAATGGTGGGATCAGCTTGTTACCTAATTCTCTCCACAAGCACAAATTTTGTCCAATTACGAAGTAGGACTTATGTCAACATTTATGATTTCAACATTGAAAGTTTATTGTAAGTAAAGGTGGCTATTGTATACAAGAAGAAAACTGGCTTTAAGTTCATCATGAACTACACTAGAAGTTGCCCCCACACTACTTTCTCAAGATTTCACACTGATTCACAATTCGATCACAATTTTGATCACTCATGAGACAATTTCAAGTTTCCAATATGTATTCATATTGTAGATAATAAAATTTAAATTTTGATCATGTAAACATATGAAAGATTACACAACCTAATTAAAAAGGCGACCTAAACCCTAAAACCCTGAATCCCTGGAGACCAACTCAGCTTGATCTCTGTCAACTAAACTTGGTCCAGGCCCCAGGTGATGCACCACTCGCACATGCCAAGAATGCAGATGAAGATAGCAGCGCTGGAGAATAAAAGGGATTGACATGATGAATGCATTGTTCAAGTTTCAAAACTCGATCTCCTCTCTTCATCAACGAGAGGTTAGTAGAATAGCAGACAATTAGCAAGTAGCATTAACTCTCCACAAAGAAGCAAGCGTGACTCACTGTTTGGACTCTACATGCATGCTCAACTTCACTCTTTTTTTGCTTTTTTGTTCAACTACCACATTGATCTTGAGATCCAATGGCTTGCATTGAGATTATGTCCAGTAATTCAAAAGCAGATAAGACTATGACTTCCTTTGCCATGCATCCTAGTCAAGGTGCCATATTTTCCGTACAATGAGTCCAAAGGAGACTACAAAGTCTTAACTTTTAAAAGTCGCACTGTATTCGAACCATGACAAGTGCAAACATTGCAGAAAACTTCACAAGCAATACCGGGGGCAAGATAATGTTAACCCTAAAGGACCAAGAAGCCCAAATTGGGCCTCATGTTTTTTTTTAGCAATTTTGAGTAGGTTTTATGTGGAATTTCTTTAGTTCAAATTAGTTTGTTTTTTCACCAATATATGCACTATTCTTCACTAATTCTAGTGATATAAAATTTAGTCTCTTCTGAACTGTATTTTCCACAATACGATGAATTGAATTTGTCATTTTTAAACTATGGATCCTTGGTCCTTCAGGGATTAAAACAAAGTACCGGCTGTGCTCCGGTTTCAGAATTGTGTGTATATGGAGACCTGCAGCATCGCTTCTGTGACGTTGGTAAGTTTCATGTGCAGGTATTTTTTAAGACATCGATCAGAGACAACAAATTACATAAAATGATCAACTATATGACCGAAGTTGTGAAACTATGATCTCCTGTAAAGTTTCCCGAGGAAAAACTGTCACGGCTATGTACCGTATGATCAAGTGCAAGCGTAATTATATTGATCTAGATCTCATTTTATATCCAAAAAATTCAGATTATGAAACGCCTCTAACAATGTGCTACTGCGCATTCCGGAAGCCAAAGCTTTCATCATCTGGTCCGCGATCGCTTCTTTGGTGTTGCCATACTCCACGATTCGCGTCATGAATCTTCGGGACCACATCACCAGGTTTCATAGTCACGAGCACCAGCACCGCCTTGATGAGCTCCCGAACGGTGTTGAACGCCCGGCTGATTGCGCGCTCTCACAATGAGTCAACTCGATCTCCTTCTGGAGGACCAACCTCGTGTACAAGCTGACGTTCGTCGGCAGATTGACAGTGATGAAGAACGTGTGCAGCCTTCCGCAGCTTCTGCATCATGCTATCTAGTGATGTAGACCCAGTGTGGCTGTCCCTTCCGTCGGTGAAGGTGACCAGAAAGAAGTCCGCCTTCTAATTCGATTTGGACCATGTCTTGCATATGTTCTCATCCATCACATGTGCAACGGCGTCGTACAATTCAAGCGCGTCTCCCCCCTCGGTCCCTGTTTCGTTCCTGAGCTCTCTCTCGTACTCCTTCCGGATATGGTCTTTCTTTCGGTGAAAGTTTTGGGTCGCACAAGAGCTTCGTTCTCTTGTTGAAAGACCAGACACAGATCATGTCGTCTGGGCGTAACGCGTCCCTAGACGTCACCAATTCCTCATAGCATTTGAACAAGTGCTCGTACACGTACTTATTGCGGCCACCATTCTTGCCGGCGTGAACATGAAACATGGATCATGATGCATCCAGGAGCATGTTGAAGTGAGCAGGGGCACCGCTGGGCTCATCAATTTTGTAATCGGCTAGAACTTTCGTGCCATTGCGTAAGGTAACACTACCCTGTCCGTTTCGACCGAAATCCACCCTAGTCCTTCCGGAGCTGCTGCTTGCAACCTGGATCTGGGTTGCCGTTTTCCTCGGCACCATAGCCATGACAACGATCTGGAGTTTGCCAGAGACCTTGGAGACTCAAGCTCACAAAACTATTCTGCACGGAACAAGATCTTGGGTACTAAACTGGTCGCAACACCACAAAAACACCTGAAAACTAACTGTAATCCGATAGGTCACACAGCTTCTATCCGGGCCTCTACTTGGAGTCCAGGCCGGCTGAGTCCTGACTCCAGAGAAAATCTTGAAGTAAAGATGTGATAAGTTAGATGCGGGATGAGGATTAATAATCCCCAGGATTTTAACTACATAGGACTTCCATGATTTATATCCAGGCGATCTGCAGAACTGTTTTGACAATTCAACTAACAATTGTCGGTAATTAACAGAGGCTGTGCGCGTGACACTGTAATATTGTCGGTGAAGGCAAGTTCCGGCTGTTCAGTCGAGTGATCAATTGAAGTATCTGTCGAGACGATTGCTTAGTCCAGCTCTCTAAATATCATGCATGCCAAGTCTCTAAGGTATTTGATGTTTCCGATACCGTATCCTCAATCGGTGTGACCCATTATCGGATCAGGCTAGCCAAAATAATTATGTCTTCCGTCTGCCGATAACGAAATGTCTGCCGTTAAGCGCGTTAAACAGTTTGAACAGTCCAAAGCCAACTGCGATTGACAACGAAAAAACAGATTCGAATTTCACAAAGAGTCGCATTATAATCTATGGATAAGTGCAACGACTTTCAAAAGATCCTATGAGCACAGTGAGTGAGACTCCCTTCGTTCATATGTTAACTCTGTCCGAGTCATGTTTGTGAACTGTAGATGAAGAACATAGAATTGCGATTTATACCACCACTTTATGTAGAGAAGCTAATGATGGTGACTTCGTGGCTCATACCTTGTGGGGTTTCTGTGTCGAACAGGATATTGTCGATATCCTTGGAAAAATAAGAAACAACTTAACCCTACATGTTCTGAACTACCTTACATTGTGATTCTCTTCCAACTGACACTCAGATCTAAAATTCCAGCCACATGCTTGCTTGCTCAAATGGTGGGATCAGCTTGTTACCTTATTCTCTCCACAAGCACTTGCAAAATCTGCATGGAGCTAAAGTATAATGACACAAATAGGGTGACTTCAAAATTGTGACACAAATAGGGTGGCTTCGCATATTCAATGTTGAGTTGAAGAGTTTTTTGAAACAACTATTTCATGCATCAAGGATGTCCAATTATGAAGTAGAACTAATGTCAACATTTATGATTTCAACTTTGAAAAATTATTGGAAAAATGAGAAACAACTTAATCCTACATGTTATGAATTACCTTACATTGTGATTCTCTTCCTGCTAATTAACACTCTGATCTAAAATGGTGGGATCAGCTTGTTACCTTATTCTCTGCACAAGGACTTGCAAAAGCTCAACAGCAAATTGGTGTCAATGGCATGGAGCTAGAGGTGGTGAGGGGATTTGCACGTCCTTGTACGTGCACAGGTAAGGCTCATCACAACCTGCATAAGAACCGGCCCACAGGCCATCGTTGACATAGCCGGCATTCCACACGGACGCATACAAGAACATGGGCTTCGTGGGGTACGCTTGATGCAGCTGGCGCTCATGCTTCCGAACTTGCACCCCGTCGATGAGCCACACAATCTCCGCGGGGCTCCAGTGAATGGCGTACTCGTGAAACGCCTGCGAGGAGTCGAATCCCAGAGTGTGGATCTGCTCGCGGTTGCCCGTGCCCTGCGTGTACACGTTCGTCTGGATGATGCCCTTGTCTTTGCCCAGAAACTCGAAGTCGATCTCGTCCTGCGTCTTGTCGCCTTCCAGGGATGACAAGTAGAAGCTGCAGTTCAAGCCGCTCGTGTTGCCCGCCGGCGTCTTGATCTTCGCACTGAACTCACCTGCACGGTCACCATTTCATTCCCAGGGTCTTCACATGAGCGATCTCATTACGCTAATTGGACTGACAAAAAATCATTGTTTCAACACTAATTGCACGGTCATTATAGTTGTCTTTGACACGATTCTCTCACAGTTATGTACCATACGATACCATATTGTTGTGAACCTCCAACAATCCATCCTAAAACTAAACCTCCAGGTCAATGATAATCAAACTTTAGATTCAAACTTTAGACCGAGGATAATCAAACTTAAGACCGAGGATAATCAAGCTTTAGACCTATGATAACCACAAGATTAAAGACAAAATTGAAAAGTTGCATCTACGAGCTCCTTCCAAAGCGTAGGGAGAGCACTTCATGAGGCGATTCAAAATCACTCCAGTTCAATGTGGGAACTGGTGTCTTAAAGATCGGCATGCCTGACATTTGAAAAACTGAGTGCTGGTTTGAAGAACTCAAGAGAAAGTTCAGAATTCAAACTAGTTATAATGCAAAAATATTATATCTAGGGTTTCTACATTTGCCCATGTAAAATGGTCTGCCAGCCAGTTTGGGTTAGGGTTGCAAGCTCTCATGCAGGGGAGAAGAAACGCACCAGATTCGAAGCGGTGTGTGGTCCGCCAGCGTGCTCCGTTGCGAATGTCGTAAGTGATGGCGATCACTTTGGCCTCCTTGCTGTGCTCCAAAACCTCGTGCCCATAGTCGACTTCAATGTCTGTCAAGTACTTGGACGTGGTGAGCAGGATGGGCTCCGTGGAAGCGTCCGGCACCTACAGAGCATTCCAAAGAAAGAAAGAATTGGGCAATGTTTCGTTCCAAGCTCTCAGGTAAATAATGTAGTAATGCGAGGATTCTCTAACGAATTTGACCTTGGATCACAACAACAATAGCGCCGGGGAGTGTAAATGACCTGCACAAGAGGAACCGCAGGACCGAAACACGCGCAACTCCCGCCGCAGCTATCTCCTCCATTCATTGTCGAACCTTCCTTCTACAGAAGCTTCAACTTCCTGCCATGGCACTGAAAAAATCCATCAAAAACTTCCACACGGTACACAGAAAACTTCAAAAACCCCATTACAGATTCCTCACCGTATTGATGGCTCAGCGCAAACAACACGAGAGCATTGACACACGAGGAAAAGCACTGGTGCATTCATATTGACAGATCGAGGTGGGAGACTGTATGAATGATCGAATGATTTGACGTCAGATGCTTATCAGATTGACTCAGTTGTGAGATAATCATAGAATGTTGAAAGACGCGTAAGTACATGTTAGTGCACAGTCACACAAGGTTGATGAGTGAGTGAGAGAGATCGCATCCGACGCAGCGCACGTTGTGGAGATTGATTGAAATTAGATGGGCCCCAATGCAAACACGTCACTGTTCCATTCTGTCGTGGCGGAGCTTGCAATGATTCATTATTTGCCAGTTGCAATGAATCATTTGCCTGTTGCACTGATCGAGAAACTGAGAATAGATCCTCCTTGCCTTGGCAACTCGCAAGTGACGAGGTTATCTGTTTTCTGACGACATCGCTTTGTCCGTCGCAAGCTTCAAGCATGGGCTCCGTTCAAGCCTGCCACACCAAACCCGGGTTAATATTTAACCACTGGGGAACCCGGGTTAACTCTCCAAGGACATACCAAGCCCCTCGTGCTTAGTTCTCTGAGTTTTCAAACCATTTTGATCATGAATTGTTAAACTAAATCACTGGAAGGATCATGGCACTCTCAATGTAAGAGTAGTGATGACAAGTAGCAAACTCCTATATATTGTAAGCATACTATTCATCCTCACCGTTCAACAATTGCGGTAAAAGACATCAATTCTCTTTTGACACTAAATCACTATTTTAGTATAGTGTAACTATATTGTTTACGTGGATGGTGATGGACAAAGTTCCATTTACCATATTCTTAATTGCTCACGAGCTTGAATATGAGGTAATAATCACTTAAATAAATAGCGATGCCAAATAGATAGATAGATAGATAGATAGATAGATACATACATACATAGAAACTCCGGTCCCTTTTCAAGGGGCCGGCGTGAATAAAGTGTCCGTTCGTAATGTCAATGACCCGGTGCCCACCGGACAAGGGGACATTGGGACAATACTACTCTCCCCTTTCGGGGATGGACACTGTAGTGACACACTATGCTAGTTCCTAGCTAGCCACTAGTGCCTTGAAGATACCGGACATGGTATCCACCCAAAGGGCTTTGAGGTACCCATACAACAAGGTCCAAGGACCCCCACCCATAGTTGGATGGACTATGGTGGTGAGCACCACGCCAACATGGGGATAGAACCCACAACCTCTTCATTGGGGGCCATGAGCCCTAACTACCAAGCCAAGGCCTGTAGTGCCTTGCCAAATAGACAACTAAAGAAAAGATGCAAATAAGCCATACACAACTTCCAATGTCAAAAATGTGAATATGAAAACACAACAAGGTGAACAATGATCAATATCCTCGTTGTATTCAAACCTTCAATCACAATCATGTTATTGTGTGACTCATTGGCCAATTTGGATACTCCCATTAACTATCATAGTTTTGGATGAGGAAAGAACCACTCTACACATTCATTTGTATTTGTTATATTTAATTCTATAAACTAATTTTCCACAATTAAAAAATTACAATTTCTTCACTAAAATTATTTAGAAACTTTTATTTGCTTTATAAATTTTCAATTATATTTCTTTTCCCTTGATCATTTTCCATTCTGCCCACTTTAGGTTTTGTTACCTTACAAGTTACAACCACCTTGGCATGACATGTCATCTCTAAGGAAACTACCCAGTAATTACATATGAAGTATATACCGTTGCAGTATTCTGATGGATTATTTTTCGACCCAGTCCACTCAGCACAAAAGCTCGTCTGGCAGAGTCAGAAAGGTTCATCCAGTTCGCACTAATTCATCCATGAGCATTCATCTATTCGGGAACTTGCTGACCACACGGGTCAACCAGATCTAGGGAGCGTTTCTGGTCGGCAAGAAAACCTGAAGAACACGTTCTATTTAGTGCGGTCTTTTGTTTCTTATTTTTTGCCACCAATTTAAGAAACTCCATTTCAAAATGTATAGGATACTAGAGTTAAATGAAAAGAGTGTCTGAAAGTGGTAACTCACCTCATACTCACCTTCAACTCGTTTTCAGTACAAAAAGACGACAAAACTAGTCTATGGTGAGTTCCCTGCACCGCCCACGAGATTGGACCTCACGACCTCCCAAATGCTAAAGTTCCCACAAAGTTCCCACAAGCCTACAGTTCTATTCATGAAGCGACCAAGGAACTATTCATGTGTAAGGCGTGTCAAAACTTGTTTATATAAGATTGTTGACTTCGCATAGACTCTGCATAGCCCTCCTTGATTTCGGTTCACTCAACTAGATACCTTAAGCAGATAGCAGTTTGAGCACAAATTAATTCAAAATTTTAAGAATCTACCACGTGTCGCTTTATGATTGGCTATGACCTTTGAAGGAGTCAACGTGGCACGCCAAAAAGTTGATATCATTTCCGGAACTGCTATCAACTTACGGTACTACAACTTGAATGTGTGCTTTTATGATTTTAAAGTTTATTCACATATAAACATGATAAGGCACTTTTATTGAAATGACTCAATGTTGCATTCAATTTTGTAAGTCATTGTACAACAATCTTTTCGAATTTACTTCGCATGAAGCACCCATTGCAACCTCAAGAAAAAACCTCCAAGTTCACTGCCTTTATATTTCCACAAATATTTTGTGAATAAAAAAATACTATTGTTCTAGTTTTACAGTTTTAATATCCCTTTCCACCATGTCCGGTTGTCTCTTTATGTATTTTTGTAGAATCAAAATATCCTTTAACTTTATTCAAACAATTTTAATGTAAAATTTAGCCTTTCACTCAAAAACACAAGCAACATTTGTTAAGTCTATGATAGATTTCATCATTTTTATTAATTTAAACATCATTTGTAGTCATTTTTTGAAATACTATAAACAGGCAATTCCCTATTCTTGCACTTGGTCAAGTGCAATCATTTTCGGACCTAATTGTGCTAAAAAATTCTCAAAAAAATTGATGAAAAAACATCAATTTCTTTCTTTGTTGAAACTTGTAGTATATAGCAATAAAACACTAATATTTCAATTTTTTCATAACAAAAATTTGAATTTCATTTATTTTTAAACTTGTAAGATTGACTATTTTAAAACTATTACAAATTATGAATAGATTAAGATACTATAACACCGCTGCCAGAGTGTATGGGAGAAGACATTAAAAAAAATTTCTTATTTCTTTTTTGTGTGCCAAAAATTACATAAGGTTGCGTGGCTCCTTCCTCCATTCTTCAAAACAGTCAACATTCGAATGTTGTGTACCCTCAGCCCCTCCGCCACGCCCAATATTATTATTATTTTACTTTTTTTCGGGATTTATGAGGCTGAAGGTCCTCGCGCGCAGACCCCATTTCATCCTCTCCTCAAGACAACATACACTATGTTCTCCCATGCTCCCATGGCCGCCTTATATACTCATGAGGCGGTTGTGAGAGGGTATGAGAGAACATATTTATGTTCTCTTGAGGGCTGGAGGCTGGAGGGTGCCCTGCCATGTATACTCAGCTCCTCTGCCACGCCCATTTTTTATTTTCTTATTTTATTTATTTTCTTATTTATTTTTCTATTTCCGGGTTTTCCCTAATATGGGTACCTCTTCCCAGACTCTCCAGACTTTATAAAATTGTCCTTTTGGATATGAAAATAGTATTGGAAAATTACAAAAATTACATGGTGTTATAGACAGGATGTTGGTACACATCAATCATGTGCTATATAGTTCAAATTCAAAATTATGATTTTTTCCTAATTTGACATATTCAACACCTGGTCACATTATAGTAGTGAAGGGACTACGTATTTAAGGTTTTCTATTAAATCAAATAGTGGTGCACTTTGTTAAGTTTGTATTTAAGTGTATCATATGGTCTTAAGACGAAGATGTCGTGAAATCATAGTCCGTTTAGTGAGTTTAGATTGTGTAAAAAATATGTGATTCTTGAAAGTTCCCATTATTAAAGAAATATAGTAATACATAAAATTAAGCGTCAACTTTAAACATAGATATGATTCAAGCATATATTTAAATAAATTTTATGTTTATGAACTAAGTCGTTATAAATTGGTATTCCGAATTGTTCCTTTTGCTTCAAATCCGGATTTGATAACAAAGGAATGAAAATGAATATCAAAATTGTTCAATTTTTCTCGTTCAATAGTATTTTGGATTGAGTATTTCTACTTTCTCATGAATTTGTCATCAAATTCATGTAAATTGAAAATTTGTAATTTCTAAAAAATATTAACCCCTAAATTTTTGAGCGACCATATTCTGGTCGTTCCACTTTTTGGGCAGCCTCCAGGGACCTCATACTTTTAAAATTTTCAATGAAAATTTCAGTGTAGCTTCCAAAAACTACACTCTACATGTTGCACTTCGTTTCATGTCATTCCGATAAGTATTGCAAAAGTTATAAGCATTTGAAGTTTTTGAAGCGAGATCGGGCAGCAAGAATTTTTTTATTTTTTACTCTTTTTCAAAATTTCTTTTTTGATTCATGATTGGTTGATCTTTATCTACAAATGAAGCTTTAAATGTACCCATTTTGAGCAATGGGATAAAAGTTATGAGGAGATATGTTTTTTGGACAGTTTGGACCAAAAAAACTTTGAAGCTCATTTCTAAACTCAATTTTCAATATTTTTTAATGAAATAAAAGGCATTAGGTGAAGATTTCCAAGTACAACATTCTCACCGTTAAGATTGACATTTTACAATTCCATGTCAAACTTATTAATGATTTTCTTTTTCCTTTCACTTTGTACCCACTTCTAGTAATTGTTTTATGAAAAAATTAATATGAGCTTTTTTCTTACAAGATTTTATATTTGAAGACTTAACTCAATTGTTAACATGGCCTTGCCATTCAATGAATTTCTAACCCATTCAAAAAAAAGATATTAATTTCTAAAGTTCAAATTTGTCACCGGATTGAACCCCAAAAAATCTTCTTTTGCAACTTTGATCCTTATAATCTAAGAATCTAATGGTCATCTTGCTCTCAAATTTTGTGCTCACATGAAAATTCAAGTTGGGTATTAGATCTTACGGTTAAATGATGAAAAAACTAAAAAACATATGATTTCTTCTGCAACTTCCAAATGCTGCGTTTTTCATGGTTTTTTGTGAGAATACGGTCCTGGTCCTTTAGGGGTTAAATGAGTTTAAAATGATAGTGTTTTAGTGAGACATTCTTTTTTGATACCCATATAATGCTTGAACCCGGCTGAGGGTCCGCGCGCGTGGACCATGTTTCGTCTTCTCCTCAAAAGAACATCAATATGTTTTCCCATGCTCCCATGGCCTCGAAAGAAAGCAAAGGGGCAGGTATGCATTATTAGCGACTCACAAAAAATAGATAGATAGATAGATGTTAATTAATTTTTTTGTTTTACTTTTTGTGCAGATGGTTGAAGATGCGTGGTCGCGCATTATTTTTCCTCTTTTTCTCAGTGCATTTGGAAGCCCCATTGGAGTTGACAACAATGTTGTTCATATAGAATCCTATGGACTCCGTATAGGGGAGTGAATCGCTCGGTTCATTGTTCTCACGAGTTTGTTTCAAGAGGTTGGACAATCTATTTTAATAACACAATAAGGAAATGTCATGGTGGAGGTGCTATTTGGAGAGAGGAAGCCAACTGCAACAATGGCGCAATATGATTACGTGTGGATGAAGCAAATCACTATTCCAAATGTAGCAAAGTCGCACATACTTGAATATGTTGCAATGCAAATTTAAGGCATGGGTGTAAAGAGGTTGCAGAATGAACTACATACTTACTAGAGTAGATGAGTACATTACTATAAAGTATGTAGTTTTCTAGTTTAGTTGTCAAGCTACTGATTTAAAAGTTTGTATTATTCTTATAAATTGTGAACCTGTAAAGTGTTTTTTGTATACTAAAAAACATATTTAAAACATGTCTGTCTATTTGTGGCCTACTTCCAATTTCTTACAACATGTTTATATGGTTTTGTAAGATGTGTACTTAACCTATTCTTTGAGAACTCCAACCTCCTCTATTTTTCTAACATACTATGTGTCAAGATCAATTTCAAAGGAGAATTTTGTTGCGTATAGAATCCAATTCAAAAATATTCAAAGCATAAGTAATGGCATTTTCAAAAAAAAAGACTCGACAATTTCCAAGAATTTACAATTTATCCTTTTTGCAACCAAATTTGTCGGAGAAAAAAATTGGCCAAAATTTTCATGCAATTTCTTCCGGTCTAAATTTTTAATGCGCCCGGAAGCCAAGTGCATGATTATATGGCCAAGTGCAAAAATAGGGAATTGGATGTTTATAAAGAACTTCCCATTTAATACCGTAATCTACTCCCATGATGAGCAAAAAATGGCTTAATGATTATTTTAATGTGTCCAGACTTTTAAGCAAATCTGTAGGAAAATTTTGAAAAACCATCACTATTCTTTATGAGTAATTTTGAAAGTTTTAGGCATTACTATCTAAACATTGTTGCAAATCATTCATACGTTGCAACTTACACCAGTTCAAGGCAAATCTTGAATCTTACTTAATACCCTA
Organism: Pohlia nutans; assembly: GCA_022496805.1. Classification (NCBI taxonomy): domain Eukaryota; kingdom Viridiplantae; phylum Streptophyta; class Bryopsida; order Bryales; family Mniaceae; genus Pohlia; species Pohlia nutans. The sequence continues at coordinate 29,060,504 of CM040089.1, read as the reverse complement.
ATTGCCCTTACTTTGTCACATTCATGGTGTGTATTTTTGAGATTCTAACTATAAACCTCATGTAATTTTTGATCTTGATAGAATATGGGGTAAAATAATTATTTTTTGCCTAACCAAGGCGAGGGTAGACTAGGGTACAATAAAATTATCATTTCAATATAAGAATGCTATCAATTTTGTTAGAGATGAATTATTTTTGTTGAGTCATACAAGATTTAACTCCTAAATGCCTACAACCTCTCTAGATTTGGAGAATTGCAAAGATGCATTATAAAATGCAACTAAGAGGGATATTTTGACCTTGATGTATGAATAAAAGTTATGCATTAAGAATTTTAGATTCTATCCATATCGTTAGATCTATGATTGCTATCACCAATATTTTGTATAAAATTTGAAACTCAAAATTCAAAATTCATTTGTAGTTTGATTACAAATAAGATATTGACAATTTCTTAGATGAAATTTGTTGTGATGGGTTGAAATGTAATACTCTAAATATAGTGATTTTGGAAGATTTTTTGATTGCTTAATTTTATGAGTTGAATTTTTCAATAGCACTTTTGAACTGTTGTGAATTCTTATCCTAGAATTTTATTGGTGAATCACTGCAACGTGAAAAATCAAGGTATAAAACAAGGTATAAAAATCTTACAAATCCTCCCTTTCTAATCGGTTCACACATGCATGAAGCTAACCTCCCATAAAATCTATAGTAAAAAATCCACATTGCAAAAAGTACATGACGGATGAGAAAGCATAAATGAAATCTATATACATCATCCAAAAAATGGATGCTTGGGCAATTTAGGATTAATTCCCAAAGGACCACGGCTATGTTTCTCTCCAAACATTCCAAAATTGCCTAAAATTACCCCTTCTTAGAAAAAAAGGCAAATATTTTTCGATCTAAAACCTTTTTGACTGATCCAATTGTAGGATGTTTCAAACAACTTGAATTTATTAGCACTTGCAAAATTTCAACCATTCAAATTTCCTCAATAGTAAGATTATAAGCTACAAAGTCGGTTGCACATTTTTTTTGGGCCCCCTGCTCAAGTTTGAAACTTTATGAAAAGGCCCAAAATGTAAAGTTCAATCTTAGATTTCGTAAAATGAATTTGTCAATCGTAGATCATTGTGTGCAAAAAATTGATACATAGTTCGTTGTATGTACAATTTCAAGAGTTGCCTGCACTTAGGTTTTTCACCTTTGCATGATTTTATCTTTTGCTATATACATCATCTACGTATGCAAATTACCATCCCATCTTCGTTACAAAGAGTAGAATCACCACTACAAATCTCAATAATTCAAGATTAAAACTCATTCTCCATTGAACTAACCGAACTTGAAATCAACTTTAGTCCTTTAGGAGTTAACTCCTAAATGACAGAGGGGATAAGGGCAAAACCCAAATGCGTTATAAAATGTTACTTTTGCAACTTTGATGAAGTTTGGTCAAAAAGAGAAAATCAGAAGCATGATGTTTGATAATTATCCATATAGTCAAACTTTTAGAAAATGTTTTAGATACTCATTTCATGAATTTAGAAGCATTTACCATTTTATATTCACCAAAATTACAAATTTTATTTTTAGAATTTAAAATTTGGTATGATTGGTTAAAACCAGACATTATATTCTAAAATTCAAACAACCAATTTTTCCAAAAGAGAAAACATCGTTAGTTTCCCCAAATAATAAATTTTATAACACTAGGACCATAAAATTATTTAGCAGTATGATACTACACCGCCTACTGCTTGGTTGATCTTTTACTCATACAATAAGTCCTTTCTTTGGAACTAGTGTGAAAGATGACACTTGCCATTCTATGAGGGAATTTAGTAGGAGTCAAGCAAGTAAGACAAACTTAGGATTTGAAAACAAAGAGCATCCAAGAGCATCGGAGAGAATCTTGGAAAGTTTAGTAGGGGTACAAAGTCTAGGTCTTAACAATGTTGAGGTTACAATTTTTCAAAGACAAAGACATCAATATTAACATTGTTCATATTGAGGTCTTTGTCTTTGAAAAATTATCCTTGGTGGAGTTTAACCTTTAAGCGTCCACACTACAATTACCCGGTCAAACCTCATCAATTCCTCATATTTTCAATTATATTATAATTTTCTCATATTTTTCTCGTATAAAGTATTATTAAACCGATTTACCATGAATTTTCATAATTTTTTAAATAAATAGATAATTATAAGATTTTTCCAATTTTATTTCTTGTAAAAACCATAGTAATTATAAAATAGCTTAGAGTAGTATGAAATTTTCAAGGAAATGTTAATAATAGTAATGAACAACAAGGTGTAGGTGGCATTTTACTTGAATTTACATAAAAAGAAATTCGATAGAAATACATTTTCTGCATTGTATAATGGAATTTTAGAGTTTTGAGCTTCAAAGTGCTATAAAAAAACGCAATTTTTAACAATTTCAAAGAATGCTAATTTGGACTAGAAAGTAGAAGGTAGCCCCACACTTTCTTAGTTGGGACCATTTTCATTTGAAATTAAGAACTAGGTGAAAATCAACGTTTGACTGAAAAACGATCAAGCATGGCCCCACCGGGCTCCTTGCACGCTTAAGGGCTATCTCGAATTGACATGATTCAAATTGGGTTGGAAAGTAGACTAGATTTCCTATTTGAATTTTATTTTTTATTTTTTTATAAAAAATGAATTAATCTTGGGCATCCCGTAAAAAAAGAGCAGTGACCATATAATGGTTGTTCAGTCACTTAGGGATTAACAACTTGCTTGAGGTTGTAGTCATGGAATCTTGATATTTCTTGTGCATGTGTTTTTCCCATTTAATTGCAAATTTTATCATTCTTAGATTATTATACCGGTATTTTAAAATAAAGTGATCATAATGCAATTTTTGTTACAATAAAACAACAAAAAGATGATTATTATTATTTTTAGTGATTAAAAGCATAATATTTTAAAAAACCTTTATTATTGTGGAAATAGAACCAACATTTAGAATTTATATTATATTCTTCAATTTATGATTTTTAATTTCTTGAAATGTATTTTAAAATTACAAAATTATCCCGTGTTCTCATCTGTGATATAACTTAACATGCATGATAAATAAAATAATTTGTTATTTTTTAAAAGCCAAAAAAATTATGCTATAAAAATTTATACACTTAGTAATGTAGTTAGTAAGACTCCGTCGAAAAAAAAATTATTCATATTAGTGTAAAGATTCACATTATTCTTCTCCTTTATATATTTAGTTTTGTACTTGCAGTCAACCACAAACATGGCCAAGGTAGCCCATATGTATGAATAGAGAATTGAAATTTGAATATGAATGCCTTGTTTTATTATAGGGCTACTACTTCTAGTCTAACTTTAAAAACATTTCTAAACCTTAATCTCTAATTAAAAGAGTTAGTCAATGTTATATTTTTTCCATTTTCAAAATTTAAAGCTAAATGGTTAGAAGGTTAAAAGACAAATTATGAGCTCAATTGTTTATAATAAATGTATAGCTAATGTATATATGTTATTAAAATTTAAAGTCATTTGGATAAATTTTGAAATTTTCATAAAACTTCAAGTTTCAAATGTCTTTAACGGTGCATCACTTAAGCAATTTTCAAGCTTTTTATGGCCCTAGCCATTGTGTCTTGAAGATGGTTTAATTGCAAAATATATATAATGCACTTTACAATATTACTAATTTCTTAAAATTAAGAAACTTATTGTAATTACAAGGTGGATGATATGACTGCGGTTGGAACAATGATAATATTCACCTTATAGTATTTCTAATTATACATGTGCTATCTTACTACAATTGCCAAAAAAATTACACAATTTTTTCACCTTGTGTATGAATTCAAAACTTTAATAACTTCAAAAATTTACAATATTTTTAATTTGCATTCAAAAATTCTAAAAATTACATATCATATTGAAAACATATGATTCTATCATTGATAAATATTTAATTTAATTTTTCATCTATTTACGATAGCTAAAACAATGACATAAACCAAAAAAAGTCTCTACGGTTATAAGGTTGGGCATACAATGGCCCGTACAATGGTTAATTAGTGTCACCTTTTATTTTGCATTTAGAGAATAAAATATTAAGCGTCATTTGTTTAGTGTTATATTTTGATATATTGGTCTACCCTCTAACGTAGTGCCAATGTACTTTTAGTCACTCCCGTTGTCCGTATGACATGGATGGAAGACTATGGTTTGGAGGAAATTTGGAAGAGAAAACAGTCATAGTTCCTTTTTATTTTATTTAAAAAAACATTCAATTATGGCCTCTTGATACATTGATTATAAGGTAACTACACCTTAAAGGAAGCATTTACCTTAAAGCACTTCAATAGATACGCACGCTTTAAGGTACATGCTCCCTTTAAAGTGTAGTTACCTTATAGTTGGTTTTAGGAATCCCAATCAATCAAGATGTGACATAAGTTATCGATTTTTGGAGCTAAAATTTGCAAACTCACCTTGCCAAGGGTCAATTTGAATCGGTGAATTTGTAACTAAAAGTCAATTTATCCTAATTCATTGTATCGGACCTTGAACGAAAGTACTCTCAATATACAACAATACCAAAACAATTGTCGGAGTTAGGCCCACTTTATATTAGAGTTTGTTTGTTGACTTGACCCAAACTTCACTAATTTCAACCAATATGATTGCTCAAATTCGGCAAATCAGACCGAAGGACTTTAAATAAGGGCTTGACTCAAACTTCTCCTCATCCTAAGTATGTGGCAATTTAGAGTTTAGGGTTTTCTAAAGTTTGGGCCAAAACTTTAAACCAGCTCAAAGAAATTGGCACAAAATAATTTTTGACCCAAAGTTCCCAACTTGGATACAAACATCTCAAATGCACCTTCCTTGTTAGATCTCATACATCTCTACGATTTGTACAGTGGGGTCCAAAAAGTCAGTGTAATTTTTGATTGTCCTCACCTTCTACAATTTCCATTTGCACAGAAATGGTTGAATGAGCGTGAGATTTTGTACACAACATTTCAACTTCAAGAACAACATATGAGTGCAATTTGGTGACGTGAAAATATAGGATGACAAAAATAAAAACAAAAAACCCAAATTCACCGTTTAATATGTAAGAAGTCGTAATAGTTACAAAATAAACTTTTATGATCCAATCTTTTGGTATAAGGTAAATGATACGATGTGGAACAATATGGCATACTTCAAACATGCCAACGGATTACTTGCATAGAACAGACTTTGTTCGTTTGAATTAAGTAACCAAGGTAGGAATTTGAAATTCAAGTAGAAATAGATGAAAATACTTTCTTTTTTTTATCAAAACTCACTTGTATGTATGGTGTATCTTATGTACTACAACACAACCAAATTTGACTCAAATAATAAGAACGTATTGTAAATATTCATGAATAGAGCAACTTTGGAGCTAAAACTTCAAAATTCCATATCTTATTCAATAAAACTTCAAATTTTGTGATCTCTTTTGCACTAGATTTTGCAAAAGATTTCCATCTTGTTGTGAAGTGTTTGATATCCGTTAAGTAACAAAATTTGCCTAAACGTGTCACTTATTTAACCTCTAATTGCCTAACCAAGCTTTTTTGAATTGGTCCAATGTACATAATTGAAATGGGTCTTATCATTCATTATGCACTTTTTACAGGTATAAAAAATAATACAAAATTTTATGGTAAGATAGCTTCATACATGTGAGATTTGATTAGAAAGGGGATGATTTGTGAAAATTATAGACCTCATTTCATGCCACACATTTCCACAAAAATTTCTAAGATCTTAATTCAAAACTAATCAAAAGTGCTCTTGAAAAAATCAACTCATAAATTAAGAAAAAAATCTCCAAAAATCACTACAGTTAGAATATTAGTTTTCAACTAATCACGACAATGTTCATCCATAAATTGTCAATACCTTATTCGTAATCAAATTACAAAAAAAATTTGAATTTTACATTTCAAATTTTGTACAAAAATATTGGTGATTGCAATCACAAATCTAACCATATGGATATAATCCAAAATTTATAATGTACAACTTTTATTCATACATCAAGTTCAAAATATCCGTCTTAGTTGAAGCTATATATATATATATATATATATATATCACAATTGAGTTGTATGTGTAGTGCATCTCGTGTTCTACGACATGACCAAATTTGGTTCCGAAATTCCCATTTTAGAAAAAGAAATGGCTATTGTTTGTAATAAATGAAGAGTGAAATTACGCACACTTTTTGCACCGGGCCATTGTACAATCATTGATCCAATTGGATTGGGGGCAACAATAAAGTCGGGCCTAATGTAAAGCGGTTGGCTTAGAGCATGCCTACCCTAGCATTGAATTCTCAAGATTCTTTGAAATGTGAATAAAATCCAACATACATATTTACGGAGGGTGAGAGAGAGCTTTTGAATATGTGCATGATGTAGATACCTCAACATGTCCCTCTATAAGTAAGTCTAGGATGGGCTCGGTATCCTAGATTGATGGACAATAATGATTACCGTAGTTTACTGCACTCATTTTTGCTAATAATACGTGTGGGTTTTTAGTGCGTGCTTTTGTGATGTGTCCTTGTATAATTGGACCTTGTATTGTGTATCACTATGCAATGGGTTCTTGTTCCTAGTGTGAGCAAATGATTGGGTGTAAATTTTGGCCTTTGGAACTATTAGTACCACACGCACTATTAGCAAAAAGTAGTATAATAAGTTCAATGGAAAATAATTTATAAAATAGATGCCAAGAATTCCGGGAAATCATTTTTCATAAAAAAATTTGTATGGGGAAAAAATGGAATTAAGAGGATATTTGTTTGCCAAAATCTATTTGAAAAAATAATTAAATGTTCGTTAGAAAGGTGCCGAACCTGCTAGTAAACTACGGTAGTACCCATGTATAGTGATTATGATTGATTCAATTACTATATAGAGGGACTCGTAGTGGTTCAAGGGTGCGGAGACGAAAGCTTATGACACCAAATTTTGGATGTGATGATAATAGTCAAGGGGTGAATTGAGGGAAAAAGGTGCAGATGCTCTTAGGACCACTTTATACGACATGCCAAGGCTAAAGCCATTTCACTGAAAAATAGTGGCTCATGCTAAGAGAGGAGGGAGCTCTGACAAGGCCCGAGGGAAGTGAACTGGATTTCCATTTTGGTTCAACCCAATTCTCTTCCTTGGAGTCGTGTGAGATTTTGTCTTTAGTGCATTAGAAATATAATTTCAGCCAATTAGAATATGAATTTCAGGACATTAGAATATGAATTTTAGGAAATGGCCTTGACTCCTTAGAGTTGATTTCGTGGAATAGACCAAACACGTACAAGGATTCACACATGTCAGAGCTCTAAATTGGCCTTGACCCATCATGTAAAACGGCCTTTAGTTTAGTGGATAAAATTGTTGTCCTGACAGTAATACACCCACACAGTATTTTACGAGAGGCTTTACTAACAATCATTATTTTCAAATTATTGTGGTAAAATTAATCTAAATTAGATGAAATTTATTTGAATGATGAGAATATGTCAAAATGGATGAATGTACCTACACCATTCATTCACCCACAGTATATGGTGATTTTAGTGTAGTAATTTAACGGCATAGCCGAATATAGTACGTCGTTTGATAGAAGACTGGTAAACTCTAAGGGTCTCCTTACATGTTGGTCCCAGTGGGCAACTAATCATGAGGAATCCCCTTCATAGAGTCGTTTCATTCTTGTCTTAAGGTAGAAGTATCAAAACATGTTAGAGACCAACTCCAATCACCTATGCAAGCACATGTTTCAACTTCGTGAGTTTCCAATCAAATTATCACAACCATTAGTTGTAGCAGTTTGGTGATCAATTATAAATGCCAAGTTAGCAAACTGATTGGACTAGAAATGAAAGACAAGTATTGGTTCCCTTACTAACATCAATAGTGGTCTATGCAGATTAACCCCTAAAGGACCAAGGATTCATGGTTTTAAAATGATAAATTTAAACGATCATATTGTGAAAAATATAATTTAAGTGGGAATTTTTTTTATATGAGTGGAATTAGTGAAGAATATCACATATGTTGAATAAAAAACAAATAAATTCAAACAAAAGAAAATCTACATAAAACCTACTCAAAACTACTAAAAAAAACATGAGGCCCCCATGAGGCCTTATGGTCTTTAGGGGTTAAGTTTGAAAATTTAGAACAAAATCACACATTATGACAAAATTAATTAAAATTTGGGCTTGGTTATTAAACCCAAAGTTTTATGTGCTGCACTTTTTATCATTGAAAACCGTCGCTCTAAATAGGTCGAAATCCTTAAACTAAAATGCAATTTCCTCTACCTTATATGCAATTTCCACCCACCCGGTCTACATGCAATTTCCACCCACCCGGTCTACATGTAAGGAGGCCCTAATCCACCAGAGCCCTAGCTCACTATTTTACCGTCACTAGAAACGGTGTCAGGACCACCCAGCGTACCTTAACTTATTCTTCAATTCAGTCACCTACCCTAATTCAAATCCACCTCTTCCGCCTCTTTTGGGTCCCCTCCCTCTCTGTGACTGCCACGTGCCAATTTCCTAGTTGACTATGACCTCAACTTCCCCACTCATATCTGACAATGATGCAGGGTTGGTTTTCCCATTCCCCCAAAAAATTAGCATTGACCATGAGACGGAGAGAACCCACCTCTAGTTACACATTGACCGATCAAAACTAACCATGGGTTGAATTTCAAACCTCAATCGATAAATTCGATAAATTCTTATGAAAACTGACATAGCATAAGAGAGCAGTACAATGGAGCACCCTTTAGAAAACTGAATCAAAAGAGAATCTTCACTTAGATTCACTTTTCTAAGTAATGAAGGAATGTAATTTGTATCCCATGAATTTTGGGACTGTCGTGTCATTGCCACACATACTTAGTTTCTAATTGTAATTAGACTGTAGTCCCATTCCAAAAGGGTGTTGACCCTCATTGCTCTATTAGAATTAACCGAAAAGTGAAAAGAAACCATAAACTCGTTTTGAGTTCAAAAAGAGTGCAAAACTAGTCTATGGTGAGTTGAAGAATAATCTAAAGCAAGGCCCTGCACCATCATGAGGTGTGGAACTCGTGACCTCCCCAATGCTAAAAGAGAGTTCCCACATGTTCCCCCAAGCCAAGAGCCCCGACCATGAAAACCATTAATGAACAATAATTGTCAAAATTTATAATTATAGAAAGAGAACTCCACTTGAACTCTGTTTGAAAACCAGCTCTATCTTCGAATAACACTATTATGCTATGGATACCTTACTACAAATATAACAACCAAAGAGCAACCGAATAACTTCAAAACAGAGGGAACAATTGTTGGTTCTTCCCTATATCCTGACATTGAATGGTAATTAAACTTATTTATTTATTTTGTGGAAAATGGATGGATTCTTTGAGCCCCACATTATCAAAAAAAATTAAGAATAATTTTGTTCTTACAGAATTTCAATTGCCTTTGCACTTGGTGTTAAGAATGATCTTAGCAAATCGAATTTAGTCCAATACTGTACCTAAATTAATTCCTAAGACTTTCACTAACATCACTCTTTTAAAATACCAAGTGCGAACATATCTTTACACTACATTTTCGCAATTCAATTTTGAAGTACTCTGTTCTTGAGCAATAAGTACACACAAAGACTGAAAAACATGAATTTAGCAGAAACCTGGGAACATGAATATTCCATTTTCAGGTAACATTGTAGGAGGCCAATCATGGTTGGAATATTCTGGGATATACTTGAATCTAATTAGGAAAGCAATGTTGTAATGTTCAAAGCTTTTTCTCTGAAATCAAAATGGAAAAAGAAGCAACATTTCTACATTCAGTGCATACATCCCATACATCCCATGCATCCCATACAGTTATTTCTACATTCAGTGCATGCATCCCATACATCCCATACATCCCATACATCCCATGCATCCCATACAGTTATTTCTACATTCAGTGCATGCATCCCATACATCCCATACATCCCATGCATCCCATACAGTTATTTCTACATACAGTGCATGCATCCCATACATCCCATACATCCCATACATCCCACACATCCCGTACAGTTATTTCTACATTCAGTGCATACATCCCATACATCTCATACATCTCATACATCCCATACATCCCATACATCCCATACATCCCATACAATATACATTTCTATGTATTTACACTATTGAATTAATTTCGCAAGCCTACAGTGGTGCAATTGCAAACAAGAAAACAAGAAATATGTCCTGGGTAGTTTCCCATTCCCATGGCTTTCAGAGCTGCTGAGTGTGTTTACTATTATTAGTGAACATTTTTTTGTGAATCTTGTATGCGTTTTAAAGAGGATTCTAACACTCTAAAGCATGTATTATTTGGATATCGTATGAGTAAGTTATGATTTTTCAAAATTTTGTTTATAGACGTTCCAAAAGTTGCTAAATTTGTAGCTTTTCAATTTCTATACACTTATTGAACTCCATAACTAGTTTTAGCCTATCCCTGCGAATGGGGAAACCTACCTTGTGCATTTCTATGTGTTTATTGAATGGATTATTTGGCAAGCCTAATGCAATTGCAAACAAGAAAGTGACTTAATGTTGTCACATTCAAAGTTGTCACATTCAAAGCATTTTTCGTAGCCATAGAGGATTCAAATCCAAACCTTCAAATTATAAACTCATTGGCCCCTTGCAATCACGCTTCAATCTATACGGGAGTGATCACTAAAAAACATACAAAAACAACATATGACAAAACTAATGAAATATTGATACCGGTTTTTCTTATTAGTTATTGACTATTGGTTACTACACTAAAATCACCATATATTGTGGCTAGATAATTGTTGTGGGTACATTCATCCATTTGGACAAAATCTCATATGTTTGAACAATGTTTCGTCCATTTGAACAAATTTTCATAAAATTTAGATGAATTTTACTACAGTTTTTTTGGAAAAATGGTTATTGCTATGGCTGTTCAAAAATATCATGGGTCACAATATATGGTGATTTCAGTGTAGTTATTGGGCAATGTCATAAAGTCTACCTCCAAAATGGGCACTTAAAGATAGACCTCGCTACTTTTGTCCATGAAGCTTAGATAGTCAAACTACCTCCACCAAACTCTTTATTCACAACAACTTTATAAAGCATTTTCTGAAATCTAAATAGAAAAAAGGCAAAGTTTATATGTGTAACCATTAAAGGGCCAAAGATTCGTGCTTTAAAATGACGAATTCAATTAATCATATTGTGAAAAATATAATTCAAATGAGATCAAATTTATATCAAGTCTGGAATTAGTGAAGAACATTGTATGTGTTGGTTAGACAACAAATAAATTTGAACAAAAAGAAGTCCACATAGGACCTACTCAAAACTGCTAAAAATAAACATGAGACCCAATTTGGACTTCTTGGTCCTTTAGGGGTTAATCCTTAAAGGTCCAAAGAGCCCATTCCAACCAGTATTATACAACATTATTTCATTGTATTTGGAATGATTCTATACCTCCTATGGGTTTAAGATCAAAAGTGAAGTTAAAATTCATGTCAACATGGTTTTAATGAGCCATTGGGTTTTCGATTAGGAACATTCTACTAACAACAAATGCCAAATATACGCCAATGTATCTACTATTCTCAAGGAACCTTTTAACCCCTAAACGACCGAATGACCATTTTATGATCGGTGCTCTTTTTTACGGGCTGCCCGGGATGACAAAAATATTTTTAGAACAAAATTTAAAAAAAGGAAATCAGGTTTACTTTCCAACCCAATTTGAATTATGTCAATCCGTGTCAAACTCCACCGAGGAGATTTTTTCAAAGACAAAGACCTCAATATTGTCCTAGTGTTATCAAATTTACTATTTGGGGAAATTTATGATGTTCTCTCTTTTGGAAAAAATTACCTTTTAAAATTTTAGAATAAAATGTCTAGTTTTAACCCTTTAGTGCCCAGCAAGCCAGATTATGGGCACTGCAACGTCAGAAATGCAAATAACAGAGAATCTGTGAAGAATTGGAACTTTAGTTCTGAAGTTCAGATTTGCGCATATACATTACACACCTTCCACAAAAAGAAATTTTCAATTTGGAATTGTACAACTATCAAAATACCTATCACCAGAACACAAAAATACTGCAAATACTTGAAAATACAGTAAATACTTACAAATACAACACATGTATTATGCAGTATTTCTTGTGTTTGGAAGTTTGTTATCTTGTTTTATTTTTTTGGATTGTGTTCGTTTCTTCATCTTTCATTAGTGTGTGTAATCCGATCTTGACAAATGTACCTACTCCTGTCAATTTTCAACGTATAAAATTTTATCCTAAACCGTATATGGATAAGTCACTTTCACTTATAAAATTCACAATAATTATGTGTGAGTCTATTCTTGATATGAAAGATTGCAACGGAGAGGTGTTGACGTAGGGCATAGCTGAACTTCTTTCCTTTCATTTTTGAAAATTTAACCCAAATTCTATTGAACTTTGAAGTCACACACCCTCCAAAATCTCATTTTTGAGCGTGCATTATACAGTTCAAATACATACTATAATCTTCCAATCCCACCATTGAATGATTCTCAAATTTTAATAAAATGTGTGCTCTCCAGTTGAGAATAGAATTGTACGGCTACTTTCTAATTTAATCCATTCTATTTATAGTAATCTCAATCACAGTGGAAAAATCCACTGAAATCCAGTGCTCCCAGCTACAGTACCCTGGGCACTAAAGGGTTAACTAAATTTCAAACTCTAAAAATTTCATACCAAATTTCAAACTCTAAAAAATAAAATTTGTAATTTTGGTGAATACTAAATGGAAATTCTTCTATATTCGTTAAATGAGTATCTAAAACATTTTTTGAAAATTTGACCATACTGATAATTACTAAACATCATGTTTATGATTTTCTCTTTTGGGCCAAACTTCATCGAAATTGCAAAAGCAACATTTTATAACACATCTAGGTTTTGCCCTTACCCCCTCTATTATTTAGGGGTCAAGGGTTAATGAATCCTGGGAATGTATTACCGTAGTACCATAGCTAGGTCGTCACCCCACGAACAAATATTTAATATCTTTTCAAAAACAAGGTTTTTTCCTCAAAAAATGAATTACTTAATTTTCGTGTTTGAGCCAAAGATGATTAAAAATGGCCCAAAATAACCCGAAATAGCAAAATATAGCAACAAAATAATTTATTTTATTTTCGTTTTTTTGTCCTCATAGTTTCTGATTTTTCTGATTTTTTATTTTTAAATTATTTTTGGCTATGGTAGTATGGTATGCATTTCCCATGTGTTTATTGAATGGGATTTGGCAAGCCTAATGCAAATTGCAATTTCACACAGTACTCATGGCACATGGAAAAGACAACGCACATGACAAGACTCTCGTTTTTCAAGCAGAGTCTTCTAGAATCAGACCCTGCAAGTTGTGAAAGTTTCTAACTTCTGATCGTACTTCCATGATTTTGCGAAATCTGTTGCCAGGAACGTCGTCTTCACCTTGACATCCAAGCACCATTTCAAGTGCAAAAGCCAAGTACAGTTTCAGTCAAAACCTACAAATCTACTACTAGGGGTTTTAAGGGACCCATACTAATTTATCAACATTTCACACTACATGAATATTTACCATTATCGTACAAAAACATGATAATTTCATTTTTATTTTTTGACACAAATAGTTAGACAATCACAAATTTTCTTTTATTTTTCCCAAATGGTCTTTTTTTTACCATGCGGTAACTTTTACAGGGTAAATCCCTTTAATTTTTTCTGGTCCCTTAAAACCCCTATTCAATGTACAATATTGTTGTGAAACTGTTCAATCTTCTGACTCGTTGAGGCCCACTTTAGATTGACCCCTAAATGTTCTCACCCTCTCCAAATTGGGCAATTTTGCTAAGATGCATTATAAAATGCAACTGAGAAGAATGTTTTGAACTTGATGTATGAATAAAAGTTGTACATTATGAATTTAAAATTCTATCCATATAGTTAGATATGCGGAGTCAACAATCTTATATAAGTGATTTCTGATACGACTTACACATGAATAGTCCCTTGGTCCCTTCATGAATAGAGCCATAGGCTTGGGGGAACTTGTGGGAACCCTCTTTTAGCATTGGAGAGGTCACAAGTTCCACTCCCATAGGTGGTGCAGGGTCTTGCTTTAGATTATTTTTCAACTCACCATAGACTAGTTTTATTGTCTTTTTGAACTCAAAACAAGTTGAAGGTGAGTATGAGGTGAGTTTCCACTTAGAGATACTTTTTTCGGTTAACACTAGTATATTTTTTTCTCTTATATAAGATTGTTGACTCCGCTTTGTGCTCCACATTAACCCTTAAACATCAAGGTAAGCCCCATGGGCTTATTTAAAAGAGAATAATCAAGAAAAAACTAGATTTTCTCAACCAAATCAAGCGTGGATTGGTGCGTTGGAAAGCTACTAAAAAAGCGATCTAGATTACAAATTTGCGCCTCATTTGAGAGATTGTGGAATCGTTGGTAAGCAATCAAAGTTATGAAATTGAACAAGTTTTTGAGGTTGGGGCAGCTGAGATGCCGCAGTGCTACAATGCTACAGTGTTGGCCAGCAGTATCCCGCAGAGCCGTTTTTGCATTTTTTTCGTTTTTTTTTTCCTCCGAAAATTTAGATGCCTTCCGGGCTGCCCCGCCCAGGCCCTCTTGACGTTTAAGGGTTAATCATAAAAAATGTAATATTTAAACACATTGAAATATTTTCATCAGAATTTTAGATGAAGGAGAAACCAAAAAGCTAAAATGTATTCTAGCAATGAAGATTCTGAACTCTCATAGCTTAAAATCTTTAAAATCATTGTGGCCCACATTAATCATCAACAAAATGTAATATTTAAACACATTGAAATTCATTTGTAATATTTAAACACATTAATATTTCACAAACAACTTTTGATGTTTTATTGTAGTCAAAATTTGGTTCTTTGCATCGTGTTTGTGACTCAATTTTAAAAAAGTGAGTCCTAAGGGACTATTTGAGTCCGAAAAGCCAAGTTACAAAGGACCAAATTCCTACTAGTGGTGGAACCATCAACTTTAGCTCCAAAAAATTCCATGTTAGCCATTCATTCACACAAAACATGACAATCACCTTTTCGTGCACCGTAGCACCCCCATTTGAATGAGAGAGAACCCAAAATGCTCAAAACCAGAAATTCTTGTGTCGGGCAGTCTGCCCGTTGAAAACATATCCCCAACAGTGTAGAGTACAAAGGACAAAACGGGACAAGGATCCAGGTTCGGAAGAGGTTCGGTTCGACCCGAACCAAGGTAGCGAGGCTCGGGCCGCCGAGCCTACGAAGCAGCCCGCAGAGCAAGGAACTGCAGTTGTCTCCTTCCCCTGGCTCCTGCTCGCTCAGCATTGCTAACGATTTGGCTTGGCATGCATGAATCTCCTTCCTGCAGGCCCGGATCGGTCTGCATATATCTTTCCCCTGCTCCTCCACCTCTTCAGTATCGTTTTCTCACACCGATTTGAGCGTAGAACAAGCCAGTTTCGTCCAGTTTCCTCTCTTTAAGGTGCGTGGTTTTGCAGAGGTTTCTGTTCGCAGAGGTTTCTGTTCGCAGGGGTTTCTGTTTGCAGGGGTTTCCGTTTTCTGAGTTCCTTGGAACGTTTTTTTTCCAATACCCAGAAAATTTCCGGAGATTTCCACTTTGGGAGGTTTTGAGTTCCGGGTGTTTCTTACTTTGCGTGTGTTTTACTTCTTGTCTTTAGAATTTCTTTGCTACGTTCTAGTCTAGTCGGATGTTTGAAACAGCCCGGGTCTCAATATGTGAAATCGATTTTTTCTCTACTTAGATGCCATTTTGTTTACCATTTTCTCTACTCAATATGTGAAATCGATTTTTCTCTACTTAGATACCATTTTGTTTTTTGTTTTCTCAATGTATGAAATGCCATCGATTTTCTCTCCTTTTTTTTTTGGTTTGTTTCATTCATAAATGCTGTCTTATGAATACTCTGCTTGAGGTCCGTATTTTAAGCGAGTTAAGCTTCTCTTACAATCGCGTTAGTATTTCAGACCATGCAGATGTTGATGTTTGGTATGTGACTCGATTGGTTGATTTCTCGTTCTCTAGTTTCAATTCTCTTGCTGGATTGCGCTTCGAAATTGAGTGTACTTACGTTTTTGGGGGGTTTCGTTGCTGTCTGCGTTTGTTTGCAGGTTTACTAGTTAGCAGGGTCATCATCATGGGTAAATGCACTTAAAACCATATTTCTTTCTGGTCATTACAGTGTTTGAAATTTCTTACCATTGTATATGGTATCAGTTGCAACACCACTTTTTAATATTGGTTTCTCCCGTTGGCTTGGCGCAGTGGGAACAGAAGGCAAGGCTAAAGTCAAGATCGGAATCAATGGTATGGCCGCTCATTCTAATGTGGCTTTGGTATTTTAAAGGCTACGATAATTTCAAAATCTACATCAAGTCTTTTCCTTTCTTTCAAGCATCACAGTCATCATTTTGTTTTAGTTGAGTCATTTTTGAAAAGCATATATTAACCCTTAAAGTTTCCAAAAGCCATATTGTGGTATTAAGACAGTTGAGAAGCTTTTTTCCTAAAGAGTAGCAAAAATGTGTATTTCTACCAGGGTTCGGTCGTATTGGCCGATTGGTGGCTCGCGTTGCCCTTGAGCGTGATGACATCGAGTTGGTAGCCATCAATGACCCTTTCATCACCCCTGAGTACATGGTAATTTGCTTTCTCCTCTCACAAGTCTATGTACATGATCTCCTTGCACAATTATATTTGTTTAAATTGGAGGCTCTATATGTGGTATGCATTACAATGACCTTCGTTGGATTGTTGCAGACCTACATGTTCAAGTATGACAGCACACACGGTCAATGGAAGAAGACTGAAGTTACTCTTCACTCTGAGGGCCACTTGACATTTGGTGGCAACCCGGTAGCCATTTTCGGTTGCAGGTAGAGTTTTGGACTTGTTCATTCATTTGTATACTTGATGTACTTGATACATGTTGATACATTACCACAATCATGTATACATCTGAACAGTATGTACCAACATGTATCAAGTATACTCTCCAATATCACATTCCGGGCATTTGCAGAGGATATTTGCTATTGTGTACACACGTGATTGGAGATTTTCCACATGGCAAGTTCTGAACGTTGGTTATGATATAAAAGAGTTCTATAATGTTTTTTTTTTCTATTTGTAGGCTTTTGTTGTAAACTGCTTGTACATTTCGTAATGACAGGGACCCTTCTGAAATCCCATGGGGCAAGCACGGAGCTGAATATGTGGTGGAGTCGACTGGTGTCTTTACTACCAAGGAGAAGGCTTCTGCTCATCTCAAGGTAATATGCAAGGAATCAGTCTCTATTTTGTAGGTAGTTTGATGAAGCGAATTTGGTACGTAATCAACTTCTGAAAGGCTTAGCAACTTGTTTTGATTTTAACAGACTGGTTTTTTGTTTTTTCACAGGCTGGAGCTAAGAAGGTTGTGATTTCTGCCCCCAGTGCTGATGCTCCCATGTTTGTCATGGGCGTAAATGAGGATAAGTACACGAATGAGGACATTGTTTCTAACGCCAGCTGCACCACCAACTGCCTTGCGCCTCTCGCAAAGGTACCGTCTAGCAGTTTTTAATGGAACATGGGCTTGTATCCTGTAGAATAGCGAGTCTTTGACTTTGTAGAACGCTTGCACATTCCTTTTGTACAGTCGTTTGTTTTATCTGGAGTTAATAGTATTGGTATCTTCAAGTAGTTCTCACTTGTGAATTGAAACCAGGTTATCAATGACAAGTTCGGAATCTTGGAAGGCCTCATGACTACCGTGCATGCCACCACAGGTACATCACTGAGTTGCTTTTGTGGTCTCAACTTTTTTCTTTTTGGTTGGTCTCTAGCCCCTAAAGGACCAAGAAGCCCGAATTGGGCCTCATGTTTTTTTTAGCAGTTTTGAGTAGGTTCTATGTGGACTTTCTTTGTGTTCAATTTTATTTATTTATTTATACCAAAATATGCACCGTTCTTCACTGATTCCAGTGATATAAAATTCAGTTTCATCTGAATTATTGATTTTTACACAATACGCTCAATTGAATTTGTCATGAATTTGTCATCCATTTTAAAATCATGAATCCTTGGTCCTTTAGGGGCTCGTACGTCGTATGTTGACATGAAGTTGCGTTGTAGATCTGGTATTTGAAATGTACATGTGAGTTGCTTGTGGCCTCAACTCTTAACCTCTAAAGGACCAAGAAGCCCGAATTAGGCCTCATGTTGTTATTAGCATTTTTGAGTAGATTCTAAGTGGAGTTTCTTTTGTTCAAATTCATTCATGTTTTGATTCATGCATGCACTGTTCTTCGCTGACTCCGATGATATAAAATTTGAACTATAAATTTCACAATCTGATCAATTGAATTCATAATTTAAAACCTGTGAATCCTTGGTCCTGTAGGAGTTTATTTATTTTTTTGTTGGTCTCTAGTAGGTCGTAGTAGATCTGCTATTTGAACTTTTGTTTTTTTTTTCTTCTCACTTGCAGCCACACAGAAGACCGTCGATGGTCCTTCCAACAAAGATTGGCGAGGAGGCCGCAGTGCCAGCACTAACATCATCCCCAGTGCTACTGGAGCTGCCAAGGCAGTGGGCAAGGTGTTGCCTGAGCTCAATGGAAAGCTCACGGGAATGGCCTTCCGTGTTCCTACCACAGATGTCTCTGTGGTGGATCTCACCGTCAGGCTTGAGAAGCCTGCCTCTTACGAGGTCATCAAGGCAGCTATCAAGTACGTTGGAATTTCATTTCACCAAATTTAAAACAATTCTGTTTTTTGATTTTTAATATTGCACACTTTTTTTTTTATCTTTCCTAATTGTCTCGTGTCTGTGTTGTCACAGGGAGGCATCCGAGGGAAAGATGAAAGGCATTCTGGGTTACACGGAGGACGATGTGGTGTCCACTGACTTCATCACTGACAGCAGGTCCAGCATCTTTGATGCCAAGGCTGGAATTGCTCTCAGCGATACGTTTGTGAAGCTCGTTTCGTGGTACGACAACGAGTGGGGTTACAGGTACAATTATTCTCCCCTTCTTACAAGTTTTGTAATCCACCCAAGTCACCTTTTTCTAGAAGTTGTGAGTAGGACTTTCTTGTGTCCAATTTTATTTATGTTTTGACCACACACAATGTTCTTCACTGATTTTGGTTCCATCTGAATTATTACAGTTGTCCCTCTCTAATATGACATGTTTGGGAAGCCCTGACTTTAAGGTGGCAGGCATGGATTAGTCACAGAAATGACTCGTTACATGTGTATTGCTTGAAACAATAATATCGTCGTATTATGGAGTGTCATTGTATGGAGGGTAGACTATTATTTTTCCAATATGATCATTTTAAAACCATGAATCCTTGGAGTTGAAAGTATAGAATGGGCACTTGTAAATTGTAAGCACACAAATAGTTGCAGTGATTGTTGGACTCTAGTTTCTAACACTCTCCTGGTTTGCTTGTGTGGGTGCAGTAACCGTGTGGTGGACCTGATTTTGCACATGGCCAAGCAAGGAAGCGCCCAGTAAGTCGTTGAAAGGGCATCCTTTTTCAAGTTTTTCTTGTTGGGAGGGACCAGTGTTGAGTGCACAAACTGTGTAGATATTGACCGGGCATTGGTCATTTTTTGTGACGGAGACTTCTGATCTGTCATTGGATCTCGCAAGTCAATTTACATAAAAACTTTTGCGGTGAAAAATGTATCTGCTACTGCTAGATGTGTGATGTTGATCGTTGCATTTTGAGTTTTACTGTTTTGGCTTGTCCAAATGTTGAGTGACCTGTCCTGACAAATCCCAAAAGTTCACTAGTTTGACACTCCATGACCTCAATGGACCCCATTTCTGTAACTCAAAAATAATTCAGAGTGTTGTATGTGGAGAGCTTGGTTATCTAATACATAATCTTATCCTTCACTGTTATGGTGTCCATTTTATGTTTGTGAAGTCTTTCTCTAAAAGGGGGCACCAATGGTAGACCTTTCTATGGATAGTTGAACTACAACAAACTATTCATGCACATGGTCTTTGAACCAACATTATTACTATTATTGTTATGGAAATACATAACATAATAGAGCAGTCCCCCTTCTGGAACTAGATCAAATGAGCATCTTTGAATGCGATCCAGTTTTCACCTTCAGGTCGTACCATTGGCAGAAGATGGTTCTCCCTTCAAAAGCCATGCCTAGAACTTCGGTTCTCGTAGGTCCCCATGGTAATTCACTTGTTGTAAGTTGACACTGCCCATGCTCATGAAGAGAATGACCCTGGATGCAAGTGCCTTGTCAATTATGGAAAAGGGGGAACTTCATCAACTGCTCTTGTTATTTCATTATGTTATGTAACATCCCTTGTCACTCTTGTTACTTGATATATTCTTTTTTTATAATTAGCCTTTACGGGTCCATTATAATCCATTCTAAGCCTTCCCTTTTAGATTACAGGGTCCGTTTACACTTATTTTAATCCCTAACTGTCCAACCGTCCATTTATTGGACGATGTTTAGATTTCATCCAAGTTTATTCATCTGTCATGCACATTTTGCAAGGAACAAAATACTATAATATTCTATGGCAAGATAGCTTCATGCATGTATGATCCGATTAGAAAGGGGATGATTTATGAAATTTTTATGTCTCATTTCATGTTGCAGTGATTCACCAAAATTTCAAAGATTTTAGTCTAAATGTGCTCTTGAAAAAATAAACTCATAAAATTAAACAACCAAAAAATCTCCAAAAATCACTACATTTAGACTATTACATTTCAACCCATCACCACAAATTGTCAGTATCTTAATTGTAATTGAATGACAATTTTTTTTTGGATTTCAAGGTTCAAGTTTTATACAAAAATATTGGTGATAGCAATCGTAGATTTAACCGTATGAATAGAATATAAAATTTATAATGTACAACTTTTATTCACACATCAAGTTCAAAATATCCCTCTTGATTGCATTTTATAACACATCTTAGCAAAACTGCCGAATTTCGAGAGGGATGATCAACGTTTAGGAGTTCATCCTTTAACCCTTTAGTGCTCAAGTGACCACATTGTGGTCTATGATGTGTCGAATATGCGAATAATGGAAAATCCGTGAATAATTGGATTTTGAATTGTGAAGTTCAAATTCATAACATTCAGTAGCCTCTGTGACTGCTGCCTTCCCCCAACAGAATGATGTGGAATATTCTACATGATTTCATCCCCCAATGAAATGATGTGGGATATTCCACATCACATCAGTAGCTATGGGGGCAGATGGCATTAAGCAAGAGCAATCAACCATGGTGAACAGTAATTGAAAGCACTCACTCAATCACAATTCATAGTGTTTTGTAATTGTTTATTTGATTCAATAGTTCATTCAATTACAAATCACTAGTCACTCCATATATAAAGGTGGATGAAACCAAAAGGCAGTCTCTTAAAAGGCAGTCTCTTAGAAGGCTATTGAATGTTATGTCATGAGCGTTATGAGATACATCTTCTAGAAAAAGAAATTTCCGATTTGGAGTTGTGCAACTATCAAAATGACTATGAACAAAACACGAAAATACTGTAAATACTTGAACATACTGTAAATACTTACAAATACAACACATGTACTATGCAGTATTTCTTGTGTTTGGAAGTTTGTTATTTTATTTTATTTTTTTGGATTGTGTTCTCTTGTTCATGTTCCATTTGTGTATGTATTCCGATCTTGATCCATGTACCAACTCCTTTGATATTTTAAGGTATAAATTTTGTCCTAAACCGTACATGGATAAGTCACTCTCACTTATAAAATTCACAATAATTATGTGTGAGTCCGTTCTTAACATGAAAGATTGCAACAGAGAGGTGTTGACATAGGTCATTGCTGAACATCTTTATTTTCATTTTAGAAAATTTAACCCAAATTCTATTTAACTTTGAAGTCATACACCCTCCAAAATCTCATTTTTGAGTTTGCATTATACGTTTCAAAGACTTACTATGATCTTCCAATCCCACCATCGGATGATTCTTTAATTTTGGCAAAAATGTCTGCACTGTAGTTGAGAATACAATTATACGGTTACTTTCTAATTTAATCCATTCTATTTCTAGCAGTATCAATCATAGTGAAAAACCCAATGAAAACCAATGAACCCAGCTATAGTGCCAAAAGCATTAAAGGGTTAACATCCCAATTCAACATTGTTTTCAAAAATTCATTATAAATTGTTTGATGAAAAACAAAAGTGGAGTTGATGTACCACTATTAGAAAATATGTGTCCAGAACAACAAAAAATCAACAGAGAATGGTTGATAGTTGAAGTTGATTTGGACAAGTTGATCTGGACATTTTTCAACAGAGATATGTTGTTTGATTCTTGTTGTTCTGGTCCAAAAAATTCAATTACTCAAAAATAATAATTCTACTACCCGAATTAAAAAATTTAGCTTTGCTGAATTTTTTTTTTGTGCTGCCCGACCTAAAAACTGCAGCCTTCTAGACAATAAATTTCCGGCTGCCCGGGGAAAATTCCTGCTGCCCGGGGAAAAATTTCCTGCTACCCGGGCTGTAATTTTCAACTGACCGGACCACAGTCTCCAACTGCCCAGACCATAGTTTCGGGCTGCCCGGACCACAATACCCCACAACACCTCCACCATCCGGATTTGAACCCGAGACCTCCTACATGGTAACCAAGAGATCTTACCAACTCACCAATGGTAAGTTACTTTGTGCTACTATGGTTTACTTATTGTTACTTATAAATGCCGACATCAAAAATTTGGACTTTTGACAATTTTAGTGAACTTTGAAGGCTTGTTTCTCCTCCATACGGAGTCCGATTTTAATAAAAATTGTTGGAAAAGTTGCGTTCTAAAGTCTAGTATTAGTAGTAAAAATTTCACTTTGATCCAATATGTTGTGAAGCTTCTACATACATTTTAGTAGAAGGGGGTTCAACTAAAAAATAATTTTTATCTTTGATACCCAAAAAAATATGTTTTTAGAAATTCTTGAATTTTTTTATAGATATAGATAAAAACCTGCCTAATCCACTACAAAAAAAATTTTGAAAAAAAAAAGTTTTTGACATCGTTAAAAATATCCAAAGTTTGCTATGGAAAAAAAAACAGCTCACAGCCATTAAAATTTTGTCGAAAAAAAAATATTTTTGGAATATTTTGAAACATTTTGTAGGTATAGAAAAAAGCCTGCCTAATCTAATGAAAAAAAAAATTGAAAAAAAAAAGTTTTTGACTTCGCTAGAAATATGCAAAGTCTGCTGTGGAAAAAATCCGCTCCTAGCCATCAAAATTTCGTTCAAAAAAAAATATTTTTGGAATTTTTTGAAACTTTTAGTAACTATATAGAAAAGTTTGCCAGATCCACTCCCAAAAAAAAATTTGACAAAAACATTTTTTTATTTTTTATTTTTTGTAATTAAAATTAAAATTAATTTTTTATAAGTTTTTAATAAAATAATAATATTAATAATTACAGAAATGTTTAAAAAGTGTTTTTATAATGTTTAAAAGTTATTCTAAAAATGTTTTATTTTTATTTTATTTTATTTTATATTAAGAATATTTTTAAAAATTATTTTAAAAATTATTAAAAAATTATTATCCAACTTGATGTGGCCGAAATGCTGCCACATATCCACGTGAGATTTCAATTTTTATTTTATATTTTATATATATTTTTAAAAATTATTCAATTTTTTTTAATATATATATTTTTTATTAATTTATGTGCATGAGAACTCGCAGTTTTGATGAGGCTTCAGATTTCCTTTAATGTTATAGAAAGTTAAAAATTTGTGAAAATGGCACTTATAGTGCACAGACCAACAGAAATCAGTGAAAAACGCACTTAAAGTGCACGGACCAACAGAAATCAAGCGACTTCTATTGTTGCATTTACAGAAAGTTAGAAATCAGTGAAAAAGGCACTTACATTGCACGGACCAACAGAAATCAAGCGACTTCTATTGTTGCATTTACAGAAAGTTAGAAATCAGTGAAAAAGGCACTTACACTGCACGGACCAACAGAAATGAGTTGATTTTCTGTTGTTTTGGTCGTGATTTTCTAGTAGTGTACAAAGCTAAGTTGTAAATGTCAATGTGAAGATCACATTTGTACAGTTGGATTTATCATTCTTTTATTAATATTTTAAATTAATTTTGCAAGGTTTTCTCTTGAAATTCAATTTAAAATCCCTGATTAACACAATTTTTTTTCTAATGAAATTGGAATAACATGCACTACAAGATGGTATGGTTTCCATTATTTGATTCTACTTATTTTGGAAAATCATGTTCAAGGTCTCACTTTTTGAACTAAGAACGAAACTTGACATAAACCAATTCTGTTGTTTTTCAAAAATCACAATATCTTATTTTGAAGATCCATACCATACAAATGATAGTCAACTAGCACAAGAACCAAGATAAATTTGGATCGATGAAAAATTGTACATGATGTAGTGTTGAGAAAGGTTGCAATCTGTTCGTCGTCCATTATATGGACGCAAGCACGTGAAAGGGTTAAAGCAAGTGAGCTAAAATCTTCCAAATACTAAGCATATAAGGTTAGTTTCTATCATTTGTTTATTTTTAGTGTTAGTTGAATCTTGTCAACAATTGTAAAAGGATTTTAGGTTCTCTTAATATGTGTTTTTGGAACATTGTATGAATAAACTATGAATTTTAAAAGTAATGATTATAGCTACCGATATTCAATAACCAACCTTAGGTTCAAGAATATATCTAAGGTAACTATACCCTTAAAGGGAGCATCTACCTTAAAGCATGCATATCTACTACACTATGACATTCCACGGCTCAAATGTCACACTGCAATGATACGCACGCTTTAAGATAAATACTCCCTTTAGCCCCTAAACGTCACAGCGTCCAGAAAGTGGATGACTAACATATTCAAACCTTTCTCACGTTCTCATCAATGCTTGGATGAAAGTCATCCAATTTTTTGGAGATTCTTCACCAAGTTGTTGTCCTATCTAACGGTTGGATTTAGTCATATTTGATTACATACTTTTCTAAAATTACAAATATAGAAGTATGTCTAGTTGTTGACCAAGTCAAAATTGCATTGACTGTAGTTCAAAAGTGGCCTTGCAAAAATGAGGTCATAGATTTAAGAAACACAAAAATTTCAAAGAATCACCATGTTTAAGAGTATCTCATTTCAAATTCATTCCAACAAATTTTACTCAAAAAATATTAAAATTTTGTTTGTAATCAAATTTAGAAGGAATTTTTAATTTTAACTTTCAAATTTCATAATTAAATATTGGTGATAGTATTAGTGAATCGAACCGTAAAGATGGAATCTAAAATTCACAATCTAGAACTTTCATTTGTATATCAATTCCAAAATATTCTTCTAAATAGTACCTTATGATGCTTTTTCTCAAATTGTCAATTCCAGGGACGTTTAGGGGTTAAGGTGTAGTTACCTCAGGGGTTAGGGTTAATTTTTGAGTAAGGGTCACAATTGGGTCATTTAATTTAAACCTTCATAAGGTGATTGGATTCCAAGTCTTCCTTTGAGACCTGGCTATCCACACTCTGACTGATGTCCAATGCTTCTGCATTGGTTTTTTTTATGGTGTTGAGTATCATGGAAGTTTCACAGAATGCAAGATTTTTCCTGTTCTTTTGTTGAACAGAATTCAATGTTGATTCAAAAACAAACAAGTGGCTAGTCGCGTAGTCGGTTAGTATTTACCCTAGATTTACTTTTACGGCATGTTTATATTGATCAGCCATGTAAATCCTTGAGAATGAAGCGTTTTCGTAGTCTCTCCCTAGGTGGGGTAGAGACAATAAATAAAGTCTTTAATTTCCTTTACTTACACTACAGTGGCAGGAAGTTTGTCATGGAACCCTACTTTTCAACCTCACACAAACATTTATCATACTCACCAGGATGGTTCACCGACCACAAAATTTTGCATATACCACCGCTTGAACATGGAGCATTTTGGGGCCAAATTGAGTACCTTGAAAATGCACAATTTATGAAATAACGTCAATTTTCCAATTTTAGGCCTCCTCTAAAAAAACATATATCCGCTACACAATAGCTGCTAAGGATCTAAAGTTTTGGTAGAAGGTAGAAGTTGTTGTAACAAAAAATAAAGTGTCACCAAAAAAAGATGGTATTCTTATGTATTCTTTGTGTCCACATGCAATTCAAAATTAAAATATTTAGGCCAAATTTTAGATTCATTATATAATACAATAATTGACTTGTTTTTATCACTTCTTTTGGGACACCGTTGATATTGTCGCAATAAGGAACAACATGGTGTCACAAAAAAGTGACAAAAGTAGGTCAATTACTATAATATATAATGAAACTAAATTTTGGACTTAATATTTTAATTTTGAATTGCATGTGGACACCAAAAATACATAGGAATACCATCTTTTTCTTGTGACACCATATTGTTCGTTACTGTGACTTCTACCTTCTACCAGAAAATTGGATCCCTAGCAGCTATTGTGTAGCGGATATGATTTTTTGTTTTAGAAGAGGCCTAAAAGTTGGCAAATTTGCATTACTTCATAAACCGCGCATTTTCAAGGTACCAAATTTGATTAAAAAATTCTTCATGTCCAAATGGTGGTATATGTAAAATTTTGTGGTTGATGAATTGCCGTAGTGAATGTGATAAATGTTTTACTGTGAGGTTGAAAAATAGGATTGTAGGACATACTTCCTCCCTCCCACTATACAGTATTGTGGTGTAACGACGAAGATGTGTTTAGAAATCATGGCAAAGGCAACGATGTGTGCTTTTACGAAAATATCATGTGCATATCATTCTTTTGTGTTTCATTTTCTATAAATTGTTGGTATTTTGTTAGGTATGTGTTGATATTTGATGCTTCACATTGGAGTGAGACCTCGAGGTGAGAGTGAGACTTGTTGGCGGATGCAACTGGTCTTGCCAAGGCCATGATGGAGGGCCGTTCTGGCTACAAAGGGTTGTTGGATGACCTTCGAGCATCTACAACCATGCACTAGGAGGGTCAGTCACACGGCCAAACTAAATGAAAAATGCTACAGGCCCTTCTATTTAGCGTCCAATATCTCAATACTATTGTGTCAAGCAATGTTCTTTCAAATTTGGAGAACATGTTTGGTGTGTATGGATGGTATATTTTTAATTGAAGAGCTATTCAAAAATGGAGATTTGTAATTTCAACGTATGAATTCATTTTGTGCGGATGGTCTTAGTGAATTGTTTTTGGCACCTACAATTTTTAAAGTTCTTTAATTGCAATAACAGTGGGTCTCAGAATGAGTAACTACAAAAACTAAATATCAGACTAATGATTCTTCTTCAAACTTATAGAACTTGACACCTCATCAATAACCAATGAGAGCTAGTATGCACTTCTTGCGACAAGAAATTGAGACAAGAAATTATTTTTCTTCACCTTTGATCCAAAAAGTACTATATACGATTTCCAAAGTTAAAGCAAATGTAAAAAGTTGACGTGAGTCATTATTGAAGAGATGTTTCTTTTCTTCTCATGTGGGGGGCCGACTATTGCGTGGTGCAAGATTAGAGTGCGGGGTGCAAGATTAGAGTGCGGGGCGCAAGGGGGTGTTTTTGCACTACGAGTGTCATAGTTTTGAACAAAAGAAGTGTGTAATGTTGTAAAGTAGTTGATTTAATGACGTAATATAATAAATAGGGAAAATACCAAAATGTTTTAATATAGTAAAAATGGAATCTTTTGGAACATTCTTATAATCTTTTGGAATATTCATGTTGATATCATTTTATCCGCTTGCAAACCACATTGAATGCATATTCCAGCCACACCACAAGCTCCGTTTCCATTAGCCAACCAAAATTGCAAGAATTGTTTCGGGAATTTGCCATTTTAACAGGCGTTTAATGTAATGGAACAAAAACTTGCCGCCATAAACCTCTAATATCCACCTTGCTCACAAAATATTTTGGAATCTTTTTTGAATACGATACCTTTATGTTATAGGAATTGTAGAAAATATTGCCATCACTATATCTTCAATGAAACGTACCAATTAAGGCAATAACATATTTATTCTACAGCATCACCAAACGTAATGTAGCACATTTTGGTCCAAATATTATTTTAAATTATTTTGAAAATTTTAATATACATACAATCCTAGAACACCTTTTCACCGTGGTTAACTTTTTGCCAAAAAACTAATTTCAATGGCTAATAGAAAATCTTTACTGCCAAATTTTGCTTGTTTTCCGATGTTACACTACACATTTTGGACGCCCTACGGTGAAAACACCCAAGGGGTGCGGGTTGCAAGCGAGGTTGTAGATTGCAGAGTGCGAGTGCAAAATATTTTAGAATACTCTGTCTCGTCAGCGCTGCCATGTGGCGGTTTAGAGTTTGGAATTTGGAGTTTAGGATTTAGGGTTTAGGGTTTAGGTTTTGGGATTTAGGTTTTAGGGTGTAGAATTTGGGGTTTAGGGAATATTTTGTTAGCATCGGCAAATATTCAAAGAATATCTTGTAAATATACCACATCGTACTCCGCATCCACCTGGCCTCCGCACTCCGCATCTGCACTATGCAATAGTGGACCCTTGAAATATTCCATTCACTAATCCATGATGAGACCCACTATTGGTGTTTCACTACAATAGTTTGAACACAATACAATTCAATGAGTTCCATGTCTAGTATGGCTTACACAAAAATTCAAGTACACAAAG
The DNA here is from genome assembly GCA_022496805.1 of Pohlia nutans. Lineage (NCBI taxonomy): Eukaryota > Viridiplantae > Streptophyta > Bryopsida > Bryales > Mniaceae > Pohlia > Pohlia nutans. The sequence continues at coordinate 29,031,567 of CM040089.1, read as the reverse complement.
CATTCTCTTCTCCTTCAATTCACCACTATCATCACATCCAAAATTGGTGTCACAAGCTATCAACTCCACACCCTTGAATTGGTATGTGTCTTTCAATATGGTCTGTGATTCAATCACAATCACAACCGTAGCTTCCAAGCAACTTGGTTAGAAAATGAATAATTAAAAGGGTGTCTAAACTTCTAAGAAATTCGTGACCTACTTTACCCAAAAATGATAATATTTATATATATTAAAAGGGCAACGGTTTATATATATTTTTCTATGGTACTGTCCCATTTTTAATATAATATTTTTCGTGTCGCCTAACTATTTTTTGCATTTTAATTAATTATCAAACAAAAAGTTGTTCAACCTGCTAGGAAGCTATGATATACATAGATAATCAATATTGTCCATCAATTTAGGATAAAATGTCTTCCTAAACTTAGCTACAGAGGGACATATTGAGGTGTTTCTATATTGTGCTCATATTCAATAACTCTTTGAATATGCATGTTGAATTTCATATATTTGTCATAGAATCTCAAGAATTGCGTGGTAGGGTGGCCATACTCTTATAGAATACAATGTATTGATTATAATGAATTCATGGGTGTACATTGAAAATTTTCACCTCAATACAAACATTAGAGTTATCCAAAAACAGAATTGGTGCATGCATGGAGTTTAAGTGGAGTTTATTCTATATAATTACAAATTTTGACAATCATTGTTCACGAATAGTCCCCATGGTCAAGTCTCTTGGTTTGGAAGGACTTGTGAGAGCTCTCTTTTAGCATTGAGGAGGTCATGAGTTCCACACCCCATGGTGGTGCATGACCTTGCTTTAGATTATTCTCCAACTCACCATAGACTAGTTTTGCAGTCACTTTGAACTCAAAACGAATCTAAGGTGAGTTTAAGGTTCTTTTCCATTTTGAGACATTCTTTTTGGTTAACTCTATTTAAATTCAAGCTCTTAACCCCTAAAGGACTATGACTATATTTCTCTCCAAACACTCCAAAGTTGCCTACAAACACTTCTTCTCAAAAAAAGGCAAATAGTTTTTTATCTGAAACCTTTTTGACCGATACAACCGTAGGATATTTCAATCAACTTGAATTTATTAGCACTTACAAATTTTCAATTGCTCATGGTACCTCAATAGTAAGATTATAAGCTACAAAGTTGTATTGCACCTTTTCTTTGTGGCCCCCTGCCCAAGTTTGACATGTTCTAATAAGGACCCAAATGCAAAGCTTTGTCTCAAATTTGGAAAAAAAAAATGGATTTGGCAGTCGAGTGTATAGGGGTGTTGGGTCATTGTCTGCAAAAATTGAGATGCACAGCTCATTGTATGCAAAATTTTAGGAGTTGCCCGCATTAAAGTTTTGCACCTTTGCATGATTGTATCTTTTGATCTATACATTACCTACATACGCAATTATTATCTTATATTCGTTACAAAGAGTAGAATCACCAGGAAAAATCTAAAAAAATAAGGATCAGAACACATTCCACACTAAGCTGACCGAACTTGAAAAATCAGCCTTGGTCCTTTAGGGGTTAACCTCTTTGCGTTTCATATTTTCCACTGTGGTGTGAATGTACAAATGTACATCAAGAACTTCAAGGCATGTGAACATGGTGCCATGATGGTTCATTGAAATGCAATTAAGATAATTTGGTGCCAACCTCCATACCAACCTAGTATGGATAAAATGACACTAAAATTAAATGTATGCGACTTTTGGTGTCAAAATGGCACCAAAATAGTCTAGCCCAACTTTTCTGATTTACGTTCATTGAATACGGTATTTATACGAGAGAACTTGCATAGTGGCACTGCTGTTGCCATTATCCTCACTTTGGCCTTTGGAGAATTGGGTCTTGATTCACGCTGACTCCAAAGAATCCAAAGCTCTTATTTTATGAAATTGCTCTTGTCTCTGTGAACAGAATGTAATATTATTATTAGAATATGTAGAAAGGCGTTGTACTACACTACTCTTTGCTAATAGTGCCACCCACACTAGTTGATTTTAAAAGGCTATAACTCTTTACGCAACATGAATATTGCATAAAAAGTTATAGACTTTTTAAATCAATTAGTGTAGGTGGCACTATTAGCAAAATAAAAATTAGAGTAGAACAACCATTTCTGTAAGAGTAATAACTTAGTTTATATTGGGAGTCATGGTTTTCTTTCTGCATCATGTTGTCTGACTCATCACTTGGATTGTGTGGTGTATGTCAGCCTCAAGGTGGATGTGAAGTGTGAATGAAGACACATTTACTGTACCTTAGGTGGGCGGCGCGGTTGGCACTTTTGTGCCAAATGTTTCATCTTTTTTAGTTTGTAAATATTATTCAAGATTTCTTTTTCACCATTAAAAAATATTAAAAATCCAAAAAAAATGGCATTAATTTGTAGAAATATGTTTTTTTTTTTTTTTTTTTTTTTTTTTTTTTTTTCTGGCCAACTTTGCCTTAAACATAGTCAATTTTTATTTTTGTTTTCCGTTGGTAGAGTACCACGCACCTTGGAATGTAGCCAGTAGGGAGAAAATGGATGAAATCATCCGTTCATTCATAAAATTGTCTATTACAAGGCATTTTAATCCAAATACTAGCAATTCAAATAAATTTGAGAATACTTTGGCGATTTTATCCACTTTTTTAGCCCATTTTTCTGGTGTAATAGTAGCCACTCCCAAAATGAAGTAAGATTCTGCCAAAAATTTGCTAAATTTACAAATAAAATAAAATTGCTAGGTGTATACAACAAAGATCGTTGTGTTCCAAAAGCTCAGATTCTCATTCTTTCAAATAAATAAATAAATCAGCTGATCCCTAAAACTTTGTACTTTGGGAGGCTTCAAAACGACTTGAATGAGCAAAGTAGAGCTTGAGCTTGCAGCACTTTTTCATATGTTTACCTTTCAAAGATAATTTCTAATTTAGAAAGAAAGTCGTATTTTTGAGTTTTAACCTCAAAATATTACGCTCTAAAAATGTAGGTGCATACTATTATTGTCATAGATGATGCCTTAAAAAGTTCATAATTTTTCCATTATTAGCAATTCTTGGTCAAAGTGGCTTGAAAACTGAGAAAACTAAGCCCGAGGGGTTTGGTATGTCCTTTGAGGGTTGAAGTGTAGGGACCTTATTTTGTTCTCATCTCCAAATTGGGCACTTTTGCAAAGATGCATTATAAGATGCAATTAAGAGGGACATTTTGAACTCGATGTATGAATAAAAGTTGTACATTATAGATTTTAGATTCTATCCATATAGTTAAATTTATAATTGCAATCACCAATATTTTTGTATAAAATTTGAAACTCAAAATTCAAAATTCTTTTGTAATTCAATTACGAATAAGATATTGACAGTCTATAGATGAAATTTGTTGTGATGGGATGAAATGCAATACTCTACGTGTAGTGATTTTTGGAGATTTTTTGGTTGCTTAATTTTATGAGTTGACTTTTTCAAGAGCGCTTTTGAACACTTTTGAATGAAGATCTTAGAAATTTTTGGTGAATCACTGCAACATGAAATGAGGCAGAAAAATTTCACAAATCATCCCTTTTCTAATTGGTTCTCACATGCATGAAGCTAATTTCTCATAAAATCTATGGTAAGAAAATCATAATACAAAAAGTGCATGACGGATGAGAAAACGTGGATGAAATTTGGACATCATCCAAAAAATGAATGCTTAGGTAATTAAGGGTTAACCTAGAATAGCCACTAATAGCAATTGAACATAGTTATAATTATTGAACAAAATATTTTTATTGTGTTTAGTTAGAAATCTAAAGAAGATTCCAACGCACTTTAGAATGCATTATTTAAACATCGTATGAATACCTTATAAATCCTCAAAATACTAAACATATGGGTGTAACATAAATCAACCCTAGATTTGTGGTGTACATTTTCAAAAATGCAAAATAAAACGGCAAGGCTATGTTTCAATCTTCTTTATACTTGTTGAAAATAGTTGAACAAGTTTTAATTTTCAATTTTGTATTATTGAAATAGTAAAAATGTATAGATTATATATACTGTGAAATAATATATGTTGTATTAAGATAGTACATTGCTTGCAAAATTAGATTTTCTGTTATGTGAAAAAATACATTATTAACCAAATATTTTCAACCAATGTGAAAAAGATACTCAATGGGACATAAGGTTCTTGAACCTCCCTAATGTTCACCTCGGAATCACAAGCATCTATCAAAGGATCGGAGGTATCACAAAGAATTTTCTCTAACTTTTGCTAGTCCAAACAAGAGGGTTGGAGAGTTGGATTATTTTATTAGCAATTTTTCTACACTATTGCTACAATGTAAAGGGTGTCATCCAACAAGGTATTGAGAATGTTATGGAACTGGACTCTTAAGGAATATAAATCATTCCATAATCTCTATAAACACTAATGTGGCCATGTATCGTTGGCCCAGATGTTCCCCTATGTTTCCCATATTTATGTTGCTTTATCCATAATTTAATTCAATTTAAGATGATGAAATTCGATTGAAAATGCATAACTTTCACACTATAGGTCCAAAAGCTACAAAACAACTTTAGTGCACCCCTACTCGTCGAGAGCTTTCAGACGGTGCCAAAAATGACACCAAATCCCCCATATTTCATTTTCCATAATTTGATTCAATTTGTTGTGATGAAATTCAATTTTAAATCCATAACTTTTACGCTGTAGGTCCAAACGCAACGAACCAAGAACTCCGTGCACCCCTCCTCATCGAGAGCTTGCCGAATATACTAAGAATGTGTGTGTGTGGGGGGGGGGGGGGGGGGGGGGGGCACACATTTGGGGAGATCTCAACGTAACAAAACAAAACAAACAACCTAATTTAATGCATAGATCATTATTCATTCTACATAAGAATATAAACCAAATGGTTTTTGGGCAGAGGCTATTTTGGGTGCACATACCGGTACCTTGTGTGAGTTCATCGCCACAATTTTATTTATTTTTGTTTTATTTTGACACGCAAGGGGAATAATCCCCAAGACAAATCCAAAAGGTTGCACTGGGGTGGATCATGTGGAAGAGACATCATCATCACAAATTTGAAATTAAGATATAGTACTTTAGTAACCAAAGTCTAATATTAAAATGCCATAATAAATGAAATGAAATTGATGAAATTTGAGAATGGGCTGTGCCCTTGTAACCACCTAACCAAATAACCATATGCTGAGTTGGCACAGCAACAGTTCCCCATGTTCAGTTCCACTATTATAGAATCTAGATCTCACATCACATAACACCTTTAATAACCCAGTTCTAAGAGAATAATAATAATAATAATAATAATAATAATAATAATAATAAAGCACACATCTCTACTGTAGCAATATCTGATTAACCCTTTAACCCTTTAAGGTCCCGATTCAACACTGTTTTCAAAGATTCGTTATAAAATGTTTGATAAAAAATTAAAATGAAGTTGATGTACAAAGCAAAGTTATAAATGTCAATGTGAAGATAACATCTATACAGTCGGATTCATCATATTTATTATTAATATTTTTTAATTAATTTTGCAAGGTTTTCTCTTGAAATTCAATTAAAAATCCATAAGTAACATTAAAAAATTAAAAAATATTGTAATGAAATTGGAATAACATGTACTACAAGATGGTATGGTTTTCACTATTTGATTCTTCTTATTATGGAAAATCATGTTTAAGGTCTCACTTTTTGAACTAAGAATGAAATTTGACATAAACCACTTTTGCTATTTTTCAAAAACTCTCAATATCTTATCTTGAAGATCCGTACCGTACAAATGGTAACCGACTAGCACAAGAATTTAAATAAAAATTGAATGGATGAAAAACATCCCCTGCGTGGTGAAGGGACGCGTCCAAAATCATCCATCGTCCAGATTCTGGACACAGGCGCGTCTAAGGGTTAACGTCCGGGTTCAACATTGATTTCGAAGATGCGTTATGAAATGTTTTTTTTTTTTTTTTTTTTTTTTTTTTTGGTACAAATGGAACAAGCTTTATTCCATTGCAGAAGAAGGAAACAACAGCCAAGCAGGGAGGTCCCTACTGGTCATAACAAGTCTCAATTTCCGTTATGAAATGTTTGATGAATAACAAAAATGGCGTTGATGTACAAAGCTAAGTTGTAAATGTCAATGTGAAGATCACATCTGTATAGTTGGATTTATCATATTTTTAAAATTAACTAGCGGTTGGCGCTTGCTTTGCAACGCATTAGAGCAACCATTTTAATGCATTTTCCATACTACAAAATATTTTAAAAAATACTCATTTGAAAATTTTATAGAAGATTGGAAGAGTATAGATGGAGCGGGCTACAAACATTAAGTGTTAGTTATTGATATTAGTGATAATAATCCTTAGCACTTAGGCATAGTCATCCGTGGACAATTTTTCATCCACGGACAGTTTTTCCATCCATGGATTGTTTTCTCATCTACGGACTAATTTTTTCATCCGCGGACTGGTTTTTCATCCGCGGACTGTTTTTTCATCCACGGACTGTTTTTTCATCCGCTCACTGTTTCTTCATCCGCAGTGGATGAAACTGTAATTTGGGCAGAATCTATTAACAGTGAGTTAATATCTCCCAAAATAATCATTATTTTTGAATTCCGACTTTGGATTTGGGCTCTCTAGGGGGGTTTTTATCTAGCAGGAAGGAAAAAAAATTGTGTAGAAGGTTTTTCAAAAACCACATTTTTGTGAGTGTTTATTATAAATTTTTTTAAAGAAGTTCAATGCCTAACTTTGTAGGTAGATTGCTAGGGCATTTTTACTTGGTTTTAAATATCCATAACAATTTTAGTCAATGACAATGAAAGTGTATACAATGATTGATACAAACATGCACACATTAAAATGCAGAGGCATTCAAATATAAATACCAAAAATGCTTATAGAATGATTTGGTTGTATTTATTGATATAGTAATATAGTAATAAATAAAATGTCTCAATTGAGACAATGACATCATGATGGACACCAAAAGAATATAGATGGATGGAAGGGGACGTCGCCAAAGCGTGCATGAACCCTAAACATGCAGAGTTTGAAACAAACTCTTAACTTTCCCATCCACCTGATTCAAGTGTAAATATTTAGAGGAACTTATATGACAATGTCATGTAAAAACCTCATGATAGACAACGTTTTTCACCGTTCCCACGGCTTCATTGTTGTCATTGGCAACCTTAATGTTTGCAGGATGTCTACCACGAGACAATGCCACATATAATTGACCATGGCTAAATACTTCATTGCGAAGATAAATGCCGACTCGATCATATGATTGGCCCTGCGATTTGTTGATTGTCATGGCAAAAGCGCCAGTGACAGGAAATTGTCTCCGGCAAAGTGTGAATGGCAAGCGGCTATCGTTGCAATGATGTGTGATTCTAGGAATCAATACCTCTTGGCTACGATAGCGACCTTCTACAATTTCACATAGCAATACACTCGGAGACACTTGCAAAAGACGCAAACGACTACCATTGCACAAACCTTTTGCCGGATTCAAGTTCCTTAGCAACATCAAATATTGGCCACATTTAAGACTTAATTGGTGAGGAGGCAAACCGCTCAATTGTAAAGAATTCAAAAACTCTACTGGATAATGATGGGCATGCTCATCATTTTCGTGGACAAAATCAGCACTAAAACATTGATGCACATCACCAGGTATGCGATCGGTGATTCTTCGGTTGATTTCTTGGGCATCATCATTTCGGACAGCCAAAATAACGCGCTCAGAGAAATCAACCGGATCATCAAATATAGCATCAATGAGACCATCTAAAGAATTTCCAGGAGCAACCAATCCCAGCGGTAGATCTACTTTTGGACCGGTTTTGCCCTCACCAATATCTAACAAAAACTTTTGAAAGTCCGGTTGACTTTGCAAACGCATGTTAGTGGTCAAATGAAAATGTTGCATTAATGGAAATAAATATGAATGTCGCAAGCAAGCTTGAACAGTCTGCTTGCGACCTCCACGTACAACTACAGGCAAAGTTTGGCGAAAATCACCGCCATATAAAACTACAACACCGCCATTTGGACTATCTACACCGCGTATATCTCGCAACGATCTGTCTATAGCTTCAAACATATAACGATGGCCCGCACAAGCTTCATCAAGTACAATCAATTGTACTTCACGTAAGCTTTGACCTAATGTAGATTGGGCACTAATGCTACAAATCGATGCATCATGCAATTGTAATGGAATAGCAAGAGATGAATGTGCCGTTCGCCCTTCATCCAAAAGGCATGCGGCAATTCCACTTGTTGCCATTGCCATACACTTAACACTACGACCGCGAAGATAACCTAATATGGTATTATACAAAAAAGTCTTACCTGTACCACCGGGACCATCTAAAAAGAAAAGCTTATTTGGAGAATCGGAATTCAAAACGGCAGTAGTTACCGCATTGAAAACAATGTATTGTTCATCGTTGAGCTTTCCTACATCCTCTTCTAGAAATGTACAATTTTGATTATCAGAATCAATGTTGTCATTGGCATCACTGCCAACATCAACAATGTTTGAATAACCTAACTCATTCAATTCTTCGATATTAAAAAAATCTGTAAGATGTTTATCTGATGATGACAAATATTCCTCAATGCTCAAAATCGCTTTGCAATAGCGATTTTGATCATTGCGCCAATCATCAGACATAGCGTCAAGATGTGTCTTTAGTAAACCAAGAGGATCTAGCGGTTGTCCAAACACAAGAAGTGTTGCAAACAACCTCCGAATTTGTTTAGGCAACGCAATGACAGTTGCCTCTTGCAAACAATTTTCCCACTCGGTATCATCGTGTAAAAGTCCTCTTGCAATACTGGCGGCTTTGTACGTTGGATACACCGTATCATGAAAACAAAGTAGGTCCTCAAATGAAGTTGGTGCCTCAACATGAGTCAACAACAAACGCAAGTAAAATACTTCGGTACCTACGGGAACCATATTTATCCGACCAAAAACTTTTATCTTACGTTGTCTTCTTTCCCACATGTTATTCTTCACATCCCACTTGTAATAGAGTGGAAGATCCATGTAACGAAGAAGCATGTGATTGCCTTGATTGCCAGAAGCAATTAAGGCACGAATGCGGCAATTGAGCTCAAAAAACTTGGTGAGTCTAGTCTCAACATTTTGATCAATCACCGACTGCAAAGATGTTCCTTCCTCAAAAGTAACATATTGTTGACCAGGAAGGTGAACCGGTAAACGACAAATACTATGGCTCTTATTGTTGGTTTCAAAACCAAAAAGCCTCCAACATGCTTCTTGAGCGGCCACATAACGGCCCTCCAAGAAATCCTTAACTTCATCTATAACTTCATCTATTTCCACAACTCCACGATCTGGACCTTTAAAAATATACTTGTGGAGATATTTGACAGTTTTTACCGAACTGCAAATTTCCACATTGATATGACAATTAAACCGACCTATCAAATATGGATTGTATGGCACAACCCATCGATTATCTAAATGGACGATTTGTCCACGTACGCGTTTTTCGATGTATCGACCGTGGTTTCGACGGCGGTACAAAACATGACCGTCACCATCCACCTCGGTGTTATCTCGAGCTTGCATCGGATAATCCTTTGTACATCTATTGTCTTCCATGCATGGACAATTGGGATTGTCCAAACCACATGGTCCATGCATCATGTGCTTGGCAACCGCGGCATACAATTGCGGTTGTCTCTCTAAATCGGGAATCTCCGAACATACTATCTTATCTACAAGGTCACAATCATTGACCTTGTCTTTCAACCAAAGAAGAATGTGAGCATGAGGAAGACCACGTTTTTGAAACTCAATAGTGTAACAAAAAGCAATGGTCTCTCCCATGACATTCTTCTTTGTAATCTCATCCATCAACGCTCTTAGCTTAAGCTCAAAAACACGCACGACAATATCTGGACGATCAGGAGGACTTTGACCTGGCTCAAGCTCATCAAGAATCTCAGGCCAGGTCGGATTACATGTCATTGTCACAAACAAATCGGGCTTTCCTAAAACTCTAACTAAAACCATGCTATCATGAAAGAGTTTTTGCATGTACCGGGGGGAACCAATGAATGTTGCAGGTAAGACAATACGTCGCCCAATGCGTGCCGTATTGTCTCCCTGTAAAGCATCCACGACCCCCTGATAGCATTCTGCACGAAGTTCGGTTTGATGATGTCTAATGAAAAGTAAATTTTCATGTTCTACACGTAGATATTGATCCACTACATATTGCTGGAATAATCTACCAGCCTTGTGTAATACATTGGATTCCGGCCGCTTTTGAAGCAAATACTGGACATATGACTTTAAAGTCACTCCAGTATCTGCTTTAAAAGTCGGTGACCACCCACATTGTCCGTCAGGAAACAACAATGGATAAGATAAAGCATCGTAAGCTGGATGAACTTCTTTTATACGTTGCAAACCTCCACCATGTTGGTGAAGAATAATATCTCTACCAAAATTCATGTATTGTTCGTCAAGAACAACAGCAGCAACTTCTGGAACTACTTGGCGATTATAGCGACGGGGATGTTCTCCAAAAGGAACTTCACCGGAGATACGGAGCCCCATATTTTGTCCCCTTTGAAGAACATCACGCGAAGACTTGAAACCACGAACCAACGCATTAATGGATTCTAAAACTTCTTGAATGTTATTAATAATATCACAATGAAGATCATCAAAAATCTCCATACGGCGATTTGTTTGTAAATCATCATCCAAGAAATAAATTTGTGCAAATTTAGCGTCTTGGTCTAAATCGGGTTGTAAATTTCCAATGTGATGACATAACTCTCCGTTTACACGAAAAGTATATACCCCTCTACCTTCAACTTGGCCGGATTGAAATTTACTTCGCATACTTGTAAATGCAAAAGCTTGATTATATTTTCGAATGGATTTGAGAAAATCTCGAGATTTAGGTGTTGTGCCCGTATAAAGCTCGTTGAGCATTGGATGGACAATGGGGTGATTAATATGTTCATTGGCAATTTTGCCATTGTAACAACAAATGGTATTCTTTTCTTTCTTAAAACGAAACGCCAAACATTTTGAGCATTGAATGCACATTGATCCAACACTATAAACATTGACATCAACAAAATTATCAATGGTAGACAAAGCACGAGCCATTCTCTAAAAAGTAGAATTTAGGATAGGATAGTGAAGATCCTATCGTAAATTCTAAATTCCACAAAGATAAAAAGATTTTTTAAGATAAAAAAGGTTTTAATAAAACGATGAAAAACCCTACCCGAAATCTCAAACTCCACAAAATATTTAATAAACCATAACCAAAACCAATACCAAAACAAAAACAAAAACCATTTCAAAACTCAAAAAAAGGCTCTTGATAGTACCTCAAATAGCTTTGCTCCAAAAAAGTTGCTCTCCACTCCAAAAAGTTTACCTTCAATGCACTACAATTCAAAAAATAAATTAAAATAAGGTTTTGAAGTTTTTGCATTCCAACATGGAATTTCATTTTGAAATCATATTTGAAAACTTAGTTTAAATTTTCACTTACCAAATTTCAAAACTATACTTATCCAACAATTTCATCAAAACATCCACTTCCTCTCGAAGTAAAATATTAAAAAGAACATGATTAAAAATTTAAAACTTAAAAGAGTGACTTAAATTATTTTTTTCCCAAAATATGCATTGTACAAAACCGTGTCCAGAAATAAAATAATAATAAACAAATAAGTAAATCATTTTAAGAAAATTAATTCAAAAAATTTCAAAAAATTTCAATTTTTTTTTCCCTGCAATATGCACAGAGCTGCAGCCAGGAAAAAAAAAAAAAAAAAAAAAAAAAAAAAAAAAAAAAAAAAAAAAAAAAAAAAAAAAAAAAAAAAAAAAAAAAAAAAAAAAAAACGTAAAAGTAAAAGTTTCTGTTTTGCGGACAGCACAGAACTGCGGACAGCACAGAACTGCGAACAGCAGCTGTGCTCGTTTTTCAACATTTTGCTTTGCTTGTTTTTTGGTTCGTTTTTGGTGTTTTTGCACTCAATTTTCACTCAATGTCAACTTGATTTGAAGACGAATGTTTGAAAACTTGATTTTATGATTACCCAAAATCAAAAATCACCAAAAAATTGCAATCTCACCTCAAATTGCTTGAACAAATTTCTTGAACTTTGCAACTCCAACTCCAACTCCAACTCTCAACTTCCAACCTCCAAGATCACATCAACCAACTCCAACTCCAAACTCCAACTTCCAACTTCCAATTTTACAACTCACAACTCACAATTTTGTCTTCACAACTCACAATTTTCAAATCTCAACTCACAATTTGCAATTTTCAATTCACAACTCTAACTCCAACTCTCAACTTCCAACCTCCAAGATCACATCAACCAACTCCAACTCCAAACTCCAACTTCCAACTTCCAATTTTACAACTCACAACTCACAATTTTGATTTCACAACTCACAATTTTCAAATCTCAACTCACAATTTGCAATTTTCAATTCACAACTCAAAAGTGTAATCAAGAGCTTCAAAATTGTAATCAAGAGTTTCATATATGTTTTGGGTAAGCACAATTGTAACATACACTTGAAATTGATACACACACAAACTCAACGTTCAAATTTCAAAACGGCTCACTGAAAAGCTACAGTAAAAGTAAAAGTAAAAGTAAAAGTAAAAAAGTAAAAGTAAAAAAGCAAAAAAAAAAAGTAAAAGTAAAAGTAAAAGTACAGCTGACTTTTTCAGGAGGGGCTTGTGATTTTAGTAGTATGATAAATTGTAATAAAATTTTCAAGTTTTTCTTTTGAAATTCGATTAAAAATCCCAAATGAACAAAAAAATAAAATAATAAATTGTAATGAATTTGGAATAACATGTACTACGAGATGGTATGATTTCCATTATTTGATTCTAGTTATTTTGGAAAATCATGTTTGAGGTCTCACTTCTTGAATTAAGAATGAAACTTAATACAAACCAATTTTGTTATTTAAAAAAATCACAATATCTTATTTTGAAGATCCATACCGTACAAATGATAGTCAACTTAGTCAACTAGCACAAGAACCAAGAGAAATTTGGATGGATGAAAAATTGTATAAGATGTAGTCAAAAGAAAGGTTACAATCTGTGAGTCGTTCATTATATGAACATAGGCGCGTCAAAGGGTTAACACACAAAGAACATGAAGAATGAGATCAATCCCTGCACACATACCGTCAATCTACACTTGATAGGGATATTAAGGGGACCCAATACTAATTTCACTCTATATAAATATTTATCATTACTGTACAAAACTACAACAATTTTTATTTTATTTTTGACACAAATAGTTAGACATTTAAAAAAAACTATATTTTTTTTGCCACACTTTAAGTTTTTTTACCACAAGGTAATTTTACAAAGTAATTCCCTCTAATTTGTCAGTCCCCTTAATACCCCCTTTTCAGCGTAGGTTAGACCTGAATTCATCACTAAATGATTATAACTTTTTGAAAAATAAAAATAAAACCAAATAAAAATTCAGTCTTATTATGAGGATGTTTTTTGGTATTCACACCCATGACTCAGATACCGTCAATCTTAGGTTGCACACACTTTACACCACCATGTAATAAGCTTGATACAATACATTTTCCAATCACGTACTCTTGTACTTGGATTCGTAATGAAATTATAATGCCTGAAGTGATGAATACCTGCATATTAAAATAATAATAATAATTACGTCATCCACATGATATTATCAGGTGAGACCTATGTGTGCATCACAACCATGACCCTGTTCAAAAAAATCAACAACCTCCGTCAATTCCAAGGTTACGTGTTATGCGTGCATCACAACAATGACCATGTTCAAATAACACCCTTCCTAGTTAACCCTTAACCCCTAAACGTCCAGGCATCCAGTTTCTGGATGTTTGTTGGTCAAACCCAATTTTGATCTTGAAGACGACTTTTGTTGCTAATACACCCAACTAAGAAAATGAAGTTTATTAAGTCTAGTTTGAACTCCACTTTTCAAATCTTAAAAATTCCAATTATTGAGTATTTTATTGCTTGTGCAAGCTTTGTAGCTCAAGGTTTGAATTACACTACATAGGATGTTCACCTTTCGAATTTCAAAATTTAAATAAAAAATTTCTATGGAAAACATATCATGTGATTCTCCATTGTAATTTGTACCTGCTCCCAAAAAAATATTAATTTTTTAAAGCTTATTTGTAATAAAAATTATTTTTTGAAGTATTTGACTTAAAAATTTGTTAAAAAGGCCGTATTAAATTTAAAAAATCTGAAAATTTCAAGACTGATAGGAAACATTCAATTCCATGCATGAAAAATATTACAAAATATATTTTGATAAATCTTGAAGGCTAAATTGTGTAGTTTGACTTTCCTACAAAGGAGTAGTACGTTTAAAGGTTAAAGGTCCCTTGGGGATAGTAGATACGTTCGCGTATATATTAAGCATTTGTTGTATATTTGGCATTTGTTGGCGTATATATTTTTCATTTTTTGTAAGTAGAAAGTTTTAAATTGAGACCCCAATAGCTCATTACAACCGTATCGACATGAATTTGAACTTCACTCTTGATCTTAAATCTATAGGAGGTGTAGAACCATGCCAAACACAATGGAATATTTTTATATAATTATACTGGTTGGAACGGGCTCTCTAGACTTTGAAGGGTTTACTCTAGTTAACCAATCTTTTTTACATTTCAACACCCACCGTTTTACATGTGTACTTTTCAAGTGTGCACGCTCCACACTGTAAATTTGTCCCTATTTTGTGATTGAATAAGGTGGAGGCACCTAAATCCGCCCACACCCCATTTTGGCCCCGCATGACATGTAGATGCCCTCAACGATTGCCACCCAAGGAATTTAAATCTATCACTTGTCATCTCTAAAACCGATCACTTGTCATCTCTAAAACCGATCACTTGTCATTCAATTTAAAATGCTTCTTAAAGTGGACAGGATTAGTGCCGTTAGGATGCAATTCATGATACAATTTGTATTCGGAAAAAAACAACTTTCACTTTTATTTATGAATCTTATGTGTCTATCAACCAAACAATATATATTGAAAACGCACATAAAAAATATATATGTCATGTAGAAAAAATCACCACATATGAAACCAAATTTTAAACACACATATCTGTCTATACCATGCTTCAACAATCAAATACATCATTCTATCAAAGCACAAAATTCTCCAAGGTACAATGAGCTAAAACCAAACACATCCTCAAATGCATGCCTTAAATGATTTAGACAATAAACAAGTGAATAATTTAGTCTACCAAACGAGTAGGAAATTTTGCCCTCAATCTCTATTGCATGTCAATTCCAATTTTCAATTACAATATTAAATCATTTTGATTGATTCAACCTTTGCTTGATCATCACAATCACAAACAAATAAAATAAATAAAAACACCCTCTTCTAATATACACTAAGTAAACGAGGGAGTTTTTGTTTTTTTAAGTATGTCTATTCATCTATTTGTGATCACTACGACAATTCTATGTAGAATTCAAAGATTGAGTCCCACGCTTTGTTTAAATGGAAAGCTAACGGTCTTTTCTATTTCATTCTTATTTTTACTCTCACAAGTTTTACGTCACTTCTAGAGTGATATCCAATACTCCCTGTGTCCGGAAATAACTGTCATATTCTAACAAAATATCAACTTAATGTTGTTTTTTACCAAAAAGGAAAGAAAGCCGTCTCGGTTCTTAAAAAGTGGACAAGATGTTGATAATGTTACCTCCGGAAGGGTTGGCTTTTTGTGAAAAAAGTTCATGACAAAATCCATTTGAATTTTAAGAAGTTGTGATCTTTGAATTACAACTCCTAATATCCGAATTTTGAAAAATCTTACTCCATATGAGTTGTATTTCTCAAGTATGAAAATTCAAAATAAACCCTAATTGAAAATCCTATGAGTTGCAAAATGGTTTGCTGCATTTGAAGCGGATAAAACTCACTTTTGAAATATAAGACATATGGACAATTATTTTAGAATATAAAATGCCAAACGATAAGACAATTATTTATGGATAAAGGGAGTACAAACTATGCTTCACATTTTTGTGCAATTACTATTGGTTAAAATATCTCCAAAAGCCGCATAACATATCATATCATTCTTTAGCTAGTACTACAACACACCCTTTTGCTTGTGCAAAGAATCAACATCCAAACAAGGAATTAATGACGTGGAACAAGTAAAAACTATTAAAAAACAGAAGTTTGTTGATCAACCAAACCATCTTTAGCTAAAGATGGCTTTGATTCTTTAAAAGATTACGATTCCTGCAACAATTCTGGCTTGCGATGTTGATTCCCGAGAATATTATGATGAAGATTCTGAACTCACAACGAGCAGAATTGTCGTGGCCCTCAGTAATTGCACCGAATAGATTTGTAAATCACCTGTGGATGAACAGAGTGCATCATTTATATTCATCCATTCATCCTCAAGTACCGACCGACGTGGCGTTTTTCCCAAGCACACATGGACTGACTTGAGGGCATGGGCGTGGCCCTACTATATCCAACCCGGCATTAATGCTGCCACTTCGCCAACGACATTCATTCGTTGCAACGAAAATCATCCAGGATCCACGCGCGTGGGGATGAAAAATCCCAGTCGTGGGAGGTCCCCTTCGTCCTGAATCGGCTGCCCAGGGAAAGGGCAGACAGTGCAAGGGCAGGAAATGGAAATTTTCGACCTTCTGCCCGCTCCGGCGCTCCCACGTTCTATTCGAACTTTCACCTGTCCTGCCCCTTCCACTCTCCCTTTTCCTCACTTTGAGTTGGGGTCTTCTAAGTTAGAGCATCCGCACCCTACCACTGAAAGCATGAGATTCTTTTAAAAGAGAACGTATTTAATGTTGAAAATTGAAGGCAAAAGCGACAGCCACAAAATATAAGCATGATATATTGATACTTGAATACGTCCCTATAACTAATTTAAAGATGTTGGTGTCCCAAATTGATGACTACTCATGTATAGTGATTGGTTCACCAACTATATAGAGGGATACATAGTGATTCAAAGATGTGGAGACGATAGGCTTGTGATATCAAATTTTGGATGTGATAATAGTGGTAAAGGGGTGAATTGAAGGGAGAAGGGTGTGGAACTGCAAATGCTATTTATTTGTTTATTTTTTAGAAGCAAATGGTGCATTTATTCCATAGCATAGACACAAAACAAACAACACCATTGTACAACCGAGCAAGCACAAAGACCAACTGACGAATACCAATTTTTGAGTTTTCAAATGCCCAATTGAATAGTGTGGAATGACCTTAAACCACTTAGGTGATAGTAGGAGGTGGGCTTTGTTAGCACCAAAGAGGGCAGTGGTTTGATTCCAATCGGATGCACGTTGTGAGGGCTAATGCTTACTTGCTTGATAAGAACCCCGGGCATGATGGAGATTACTCCCGGGCCTCATGGTGCAGTGGGGGCGTCACTCTTAGTAGGAAATGATTAGTAGCATAGGGTCTTATCTAGATATTGCAAGAAGATAATCCAAAAAAATACTCACCCGTGGGATAGCACATGCACTTTCTCTCTCTTTGTTTATAGTGTGATATTTGTAATATGTTGTTGTGCAATGTAAATAAAGCATCCATTTCTTAAAAAACAAAAATACCTAATAGAAACCTTAAACCTAACAGTGCTATTACACCCATTATAGTATTTTGTCTGAGCCACATATAACTATTTACTCAAGACTATAACCTTTTACACAAGGAAATATTTTTTTTCCAAGATTGAAGATTTTGGTACACAGATTACCTCATTTAGTGCGTATGGTACTAATTCCCGAAGCACGCACTATTTTTCCAAATTAGTGAGGGCTGAAATTTTTATTAAGTGGCTGAAATCTTCATATCACGCTAATTTTACATCATAATGATATTTAGTATCACCTTCACTAATTTCTCGCACACACTATAAACCCCTCACTAAATGGGATAATCAGTGTAGTACTTGTGTACGAAAACATCGATAAACATACTTGATAAAAATATTCATTGTACGTAAAAAAACATAGTCATTATAAAACAATTAGTGCATCTCGGACTAAATACTATAATGTGTGGAGTCTTTTGACAGCCACAATCGGCATTGGAATCTTGTTTACGTTGGAGTGAAGAAAATGTTTGCATAGTGCTGAAGGATCGTTGGAATGGAACGTGGAGAGCGCGGGAGCGGGCGGCAGGTGTGAAAAGTTTTCCTTGGCTGCCCGCTTGCGGACTGCAATTAGGGCCTAGACCGCCGGTGCGCGCGACGGGGGGAGCAAGAGCAGTCGAGTCAAGGGAGCGGGAGCTCCTCGCGCTGCCAGCGTTGTCAGGCGCTGCGACCGAGCCATCACCGCACTCACCGGATTTGCCTCCCGTCACATGTGCGCCTTCGCCATCGTCTTCTCAATCCTGGTCCTGCCTCCAAATACCTCTTCCCCGAGCCAAAAATTGCCTCCTGCGGTTACTATTTGCGTCCGCCGCGCGGTTTCTTGCTCGGTTGCCAATTGCACAAGATCCTGCGTACCAATAGTGGCCACGGGGGTGAAGAACGGTGCACGCGGGGTCGAGATTATTTGCGGCGTCTGCGTTCTTGACAGACGCGCGGCTAGAATCGGTGTAATTTCGGCGGTGGAGGGTTTTGCACCCAGCTAGGGTTTGTTTGTTAGTTTGTTCGTTCGTTTGTTCCTTGGTTTGTTTGTTTGGTTGTCTGTCTGTCTGTGGGGATGTGAGAGGGGGTTGGTGAAGAGATCCGGGCGTGAGGGATCAATGTGCTGTGAATGGAGTTGCAGTGGTGGCAGCGGAAGGGGAAGTTACGGGAGAATCGGGGCGAGTGGTTGTTGCAGGGAACAGTGTTGAGGAGGTGCAAGGATGGGTGCACATCGGTGTTTGGATCGGAGCTATTGGTGTTAGCGAGCTGGTTTGAAGCTTTGTGTTTCTGAATTCTGGTGTTTTTTGAGAATGTGTGAGCTTAAGAGCAGATATGTTGATAGATCTTTCTTGGAGAGATGAGATGGTTAGGGTTGGGAGCTGAGTATTGAATCTCGGAATCGATTCTAGGGTGACACGAAAATTTCGAGAGGTTTGGGATGTTAGTCCTGCTATGGGATTGGATTAGCTTTAAATTGTCGCTGTCAATTGAAGATTACATCAGATCGATTCACTCGTAGTTGCCATCTAGTAATCGATTCCTCGCCGTATGGTGGACTGCGTTGTCTTTAGCAAGTCCTCAATCTTCGTGTTTCATTTGCATCTGTGAAGTTGATCGGTATGGAAGCTTAATAGCTGAGTAGAAGTCTGGAGAAGGGAAAGGAGGAGGATAGAGTCGTGGAGCGAGCGAAGAACATCTGACACTCGTAGGGGGCTTCCTCTAATAACAGCTTTCATGCTGAGCCGCTACCTTGGTGGAAATTTGCGATCGGCGGTGGTTGTACAAGAAGCTCTCTTTTGATTGAGGGTTGTTACAGTGAAGGGTAATCCAGAGTTGGGATGCTTCTGTTTGATGCGAGAGTTCTACATAAAAGAATTCGTACCAGATAGGGATGCCATCTTCAAATTTCTACATGTGCAATGAGAGTGCGGTGATATGTAATTGGGATCTTTTGATCAAGATTAGCCCTAGATTGAAGCATACTCATTGAAGCATTTATCAGAGTGGCCATATGGGACCATTTGGTAGGGCTGCTGTTGGGCTCATAGCAAGCAAAGATTCAGCAAACAAGAAGAAGAAGAATGGGGAAGAGGGTGCCGCTAACGTTCGCAGAAGGAACGCAGGCAGCTTGCCTAGTTGGCTCAAGGATGAAGTTTCCGAAGAGAAGCCCGTCAAGGAAGGAAAAGAGAAAGCTGGAAAGGAAGGGAAGGACAAATGGAAGGAAAGGGTAAAAGAAAGTAAGGAGAAGAGCAAGAAGAGTTTAAGTTCTGGGAAGGGTCACATTGATGAGGAATTGGAGATGACAATTTCTGATCCTATTCCAGATGAGGATTTCCGTCTTGCAACGTCTCTTCTGGGCCTCCACCGTATTAAGACTCGGTCCGGTCCTCTGCTTTTTCCCGCCAGCACTCGCTCTGGCCCTGCCTATGCAGGAACTTTCCAGAGCCGATTTGATACCGGGAATGATGGTCGACAGGAACAGGAGAAAGCTGTGAACAGTTGGTCAAAAGGAGAGCCATCAAGCAGACTTCTGTCAGGAGTGCGCAAGGCCTCGAAGGTGCATGCACGGGATTCAGTCTCGCCCAAGGACTTCACTGCAGCTGAGGACAGCAGCGAGAGCAACAGAGAAAGGCTTCCGACGCACGCAGATGCCTCAGAGATGCAAGCAAGCCCACAATCAGATGGTAGTCCCGGGTCTTCCAACGTGAAGAAATTACAAAGAAGTTCAAGAATTGTCGATGCTGGTGGGCGTGTCGACGGGTCTGGTCTTAAGTTTGAAACTCAAGATAATGGTAACGTCCCGCAGAAGGGAAATCCTTTCGACTCTAATTGGTCTGACGGTCACGCGAGCTCCTCAACAGCCCAATCCTTGCATAGTAGAGAAGGGGGTTCCGGCGGTATATATGATGCACATGTATTTTTACAAGGTAAGACGACGTGAGTCCCTCTGATCGGGGATGAGTGTTGGAAATGAGAGAGTAGCTTTAAAAAGAGCTACGTCACTGTATGTCTGTATGTCTGCTTCGTCACTGTATGTTTTGAAGGTTTGGAATTACTCTCAGCTAGTGCTAAGTCAAGTTGGGAGGGAGTGGAAAGTAGTAAGTTGGAAGTAGGGGACTGTTCTGTACAGGCGTAGAGTTTATTGTTGCTCTAAATTGCTCTGCGACTTTTCAAAGAGTGTTTGATGGGCAACATAATCGAGGTCTCAAGGAACATATATCTTAATTGCTGGTGCATTAAATTCATCATTCAGCGTGTTTGCACGTTTTCCTAAGGATGTCTCATTTGGTCAATATCATATAATGCCATTTTTAAAGCTGCATTGATAATTACAGATCCTTGGAGCTCTTCCATATAATACATCCCATTGCTGTCCAAGGTTTAAGGCTGGGTATTGCATACAGTCATTGAGTGGTTTAAGTGTCATCGTTGCTCATCCGCTTTTCCATGGTTTCCGCAGATCAGAGGAGTCCGTCACGCCAGTTGGCTGAGGAAGATGCTGAAGCTGAGGTATTGCTTAATGTGCCATTGGTTGTAAATATCAGCAAACTCATGCTTGGCACGTTTTAGTTTACTCTTTGCGAGGCAACGATTTGCAGTACTCTTTATATCTTCTCACAATAAATCTTCCTTCTTATTGGATGATTCCTTTACTACCAATCGAGGAAATATTAAGTGCTCTTTTTTCTATTCTTCCTTTTCTTTCAGTTGGACATGGTTTTCAAATACCAATACACAAACTTTACTTTCTTGGGCTTAATCCAATTTTGAAGTTCGATTGAGAGTTTTTTGATATAAGATATGCAATGACATCAATTTTTACTTATTGTATAACGCGCTGTGAATATTTTGTGTAGAGCCCAACGGAATCGCCTCGATTCAAAGCACTTTTGAGAATGACTAAAAGCAGAGGCAAGCGGCCTACTGATATCAAGAGCTTCTCGCATGAGCTAGATCCACGCGGACTTCGGTCGCATGAATACTTTCGGCCACACAATCTCGGCGGGTTCAACGATTTGGAGGTGTGTGTTTCTTCATCTTTTTTTTCTTCTACCCTCTTGGATGTTTTTCCAGCAGGCCTGGGTGTAATTCGAATCAACCAAGAGTGTTGGCCTTGAATCAAGCAACAGTGTTGGCCTGGAACCAAGCAAGAGTGTTGGCCTGGAATCAACCAAGAGTGATGGCCTAGAACTGATGAATGTCTCAACTGGAATGTTAGATTAGCCAAAGTTGGTTGCAAAATCATTAAAGTGGCTCATAGGTGATGGTTTAGCAGAGGAATCTTGATCCTTTGGGTTGATGTTTGAGGCAATCAATGTATGAGACATCTTTCTCATTCACCAGCTTTGCTAACAGGAGCTTGTGCGAACATTGAAAGCGAGGTTCAATACTGCAAAGGAGGAGGTCAATGCTGAGCTGGAGATTTTTGCTGGAGATCTCATAGAGGTTCTCGAGAAGAATGCTGATGCCGCACCAGACTGGCAAGAAAAAGCAGAAGATCTGCTGATTTTAGCGAAAGAATGTGCGATGATGGACTCTCAGCAATTTCGTAAAAGCTGTGAGGCCATTGTGCACGATTTGGATGAAAAGAGGCAAGAGCTCCCCATTGGAGTTTTAAAGCAACTCCATACTCGAATGCTTTTCATTTTGACACGCTGCACGCGTTTGTTGCAATACCAGAAACGGAATTTTCTGGAATTGGATCTTCTTAGATTACAGAAGGTTGAAAGGTTTTGGCACCCAGCGGACCATCAGAAAGTACCCGCAAGCGAGCCTGTGAAAAGAAAACCTTCACAAGATCATTTTCGACCGAATGATGTTTCAATGGGAAGGCGGGCCAAAGATGAAAGCACCATTACCAAGTCACCCCTCGAATCAATTAAGGAATCAGAGTCAAAGGCTGATTTAACAAGTTTAAAATCTTCGGATTTCAAGGATGGGACCACAGATCAACCAGATACGATTGTCATAGAGAAGCCTGCATCATGGAAGAAATTCGGTAAGGAGAAACAATTAACTCCTGATAAGGGTTCTCCTCTTGGTGGCCCAGCCACTAAACACTCTGTAAGGCCCTTGCAGCCAACACCGGTTAAGCGACTGCATAGTGAGAAGCCGATGGTGATTTGTAGAATATGTGAAGAAGAGGTTCCCACAGTTCACTTGGAAGAGCATTCTCGAGTATGTGCTTTTGCGGATAGATGTGACCACAAAGGGTTAGGGGTGGATGAACGGTTGCGAAGAGTAGCAGGAACTCTTGAACGCCTTGTGGAATCTTACACTCCAAAGAGCTCTACTGTGGCTAACAGTGTTAGTCCAGAGACAGCCAAGACGCTAACATATGGTGGTGATAATGGTATGTTAATCCTTTTCCTTTGATAGAGACTGAAAGTTTTAAACCTATCTTTAAAGTGTTTGAAGGTAGAATCAGGTTATTTCATGTTGTGTATCTTTCGAGCTTTCTTCCCACATCATCTTATGAAAGTATTCGGTTGATCAACATGCGCGTCTCTGTGTCAACATCGTTTATCTGGTAAATTTTGCAGAAAATTCCTTGACAGATAAGCTTACGTCAGTTTCGGAAAAGCTTGGAGTATACGAACGTGGAGGTGGTGACTTGATGCGTAGGGGTTCTGAGGACATGCTCGATGATCTACATGAAATTGATACTGCAAGTATTATGGATGAGCCTAGAGTTTTCAACGCTATCGCTTGTAAGACCCGGTTTGGGACCAAGATTGATCCATATTCAGCTCTTGCTTCTTCAGTGGGCAGCGTACTTTGCCTGTCGTCTTCAGTGGGTAGTTTAACACCACGGTCTCCTCTTACCACTCCCAAGAACAGCCACATTGACTTCCTGTTGACCGATAAAAACAACTTTGCAGAGTCGGAGGACATTGAGCAGGTTTCAACTTCTTTGCCTTGGCTATCGGAACTTGCTAATTGATTCAATTGGTTCACATTATAGTTGTTAGGCCCTGGGTTGTGGGATTTTACAGCTGGATGTGTGGGATGCAGGTGTGACGAACTGTTATATGCTATAAGGTAATGTTTTGATAGTTTCTGAACGCGTCAGTTGAGAGTTGAACAAGTTGCTGACAGTCTATCTGATTTGCAGATCACCGAGTTGTCCGATATAGCTACGTGCATTGCCGACACCAACCCTAGTCATCCTCAGGCTGCAGAGCTCATTGTCTTATGCATGGAGGATTTGAAGTACGTATTGCAGCAGAATAAAGTGGATGCTCTTACGGTTGACACTTTTGGCAGACGGATAGACAAGCTTTGCAGGTTGGCATTTTCCCCTTGGGGCCTTACAGTGAGGCTGGATCTTTATGAAAACGATGATGCTTTGTAGTTTAACCCCTAAACGCCTGAACAACCAAAATCTGGTTGCTCAGGAGTCAAACACAGTCAGTGTGCACACAAAAATTAATATTTTTAATACAACATTTTAAATTAAGTAGAGAATCAAGTTCTGAACATTGAATTAAAATTTAAAGATTTTTGGTTTATTTTTGGATTTTATACAAGGTCCCAAGTGTGAAACTTGGAGTACCGTGTAGTGTATTTTGGCAATTTTTCTCTTAACTGTTGAATCTCAATTCTGGTCATCTAAATGATCTTTTTTGCATCTGAGCCTGACAAACAAAATGAAGTTTGTCTAGTCTAGTTTCCACTCCATTTTTAAAATTTGGAAAATTCCTAAAATTGAGCATTTTATTACAATTACAACTTCAGTACCTATTACAATGGAAAAGTTCATTTGTAATGTTTTGTGGAAACGGATGACCTTCATCGACCATAATGTCCTTCAATGGTATTTAAACCTATGGTAAGAAAAATAGATTTTTTGAGTATGTTCTATAATTATTATCAATTTATTTCAAAATTTTCCTTCAAAAATCACAATAATTTTAAAATACAAAACAATTGTGGATTGTAGTTAATATATTCATTCATCTTGGAAAAATAAATAATAAATAATATTATGCAGTTATAGTGATGATATGAAACATTGAAATGGATACAAATTGTAGCTCGACTCCACGGCCATAGGGCCAGGCATTTAGGGATTAATTGTGGTACAATCTGATGGAAGCGATTGTGAATGTAATAAGAAACTTAAAAACAGTAGTCAGCCCTGTGTAGTTGTCGAAATTTTGGAAATATTGAAGTTTTTGTGAGTGCAGATCATAGGCAAGGGATCCTTATCATCAGCGCATATTTTTATTGCAGGGAAAAGTATATGTTGATTCTTAAACACCTAGAGGCTTCAGGGCAACACCTTCCAGAAAATTTAGCGAACTCAGCTGAAGAAAAACTTCCCGTAGACGAAGAGCGTTTCCAAACGTCAAAAACTCCAGTTCACCAATTACACAAAGATCGAACAACCATTGATGATTTTGAGATCATCAAGCCTATCAGTAGGGGTGCATTTGGAAGGGTCTTTTTGGCTAGGAAGCGAATAACAGGGGATCTTTTTGCTATCAAGGTGAACACCATTCTTTGTATTCTTAGAAACGAGCAGCTGACTTCTTGGTTGGGGTCTCTGTAAGATGAGAGTTGCAGCTGTAGTGTGATTTAGAGCAGTCAGTGGTTTTTACTATTAGTTGACAGGTTGTGGCTCGCAGTATTGTTTGCAATTTAAATCGTCTTGTGCAGGTCTTTCTTTATTCCTTTGATCACTTTTTTTTAATCTTAAAGCACTAATTTTATACAAGTATGCTCATATGCTCATTCAGTTTGATCCATTAACTTCTTACTAAGCTGGGTATTGTCTTGATTGTCTGTCGTCTTTAACAGGTACTTCGAAAAGCAGATATGATCCGAAAGAATGCAGTTGAGAGTGTTCAGGCAGAACGAAATATTCTGATTTCTGTTCGAAATCCTTTTGTGGTAATCACTTTTTCTTTCCCGGTTGTATTTGATGTCGCTGACATTGCTTTGTATTCTGCTCTCGGAACTTAATTCTCCTTTTTAGGTATCCCATATCTATTTTTGTTTTAGTTTTGATTTCTATCTCTTGTTATTGCAGGTGCGGTTTTTCTACTCATTCACATGCAGCGAAAATCTTTATCTGGTTATGGAGTACCTTAACGGAGGAGATGTGTTTTCTTTGCTACGAAATATGGGTTGCCTGGATGAAGAAATGGTTCGTGTCTATATTGCCGAGCTGGTAAGTTGCTACCTATTCTTGTAACTTGGATTTAAAAGGATGTAAATTGGTGTTTTTTATTTTCATTTTTTATCTTTATTAGCACAACATGGTTTGCAAATGTGCCCAATGGTTCTAAGAGGAGGTTCTTCAAGGATTGATATGTGAGGAAGGTGTTCGCTGCCCAAATTATAGAGTTGATGAAAATATTGTGTGTGTAATTTTACAGATTCTGGCTCTGGAGTATCTTCATGGCATGGATATAGTGCATCGTGATTTGAAGCCAGACAACCTTCTTATCGCACGTGATGGGCATATCAAGGTATTTATTATCAATTTGGTGCACAGGAAGAATCTCTGAATTTGTGATGTTGGTGATTATGTGTTTTATATATATATTTATCGTACACCCTATGTCTGCATGGGTTTATGGTTATATCGTTGATTATCAAGTGGAGACGCGCTTTGACAGTTGGGTTCTCTTTGACAGCTCACAGATTTTGGTTTATCAAAAGTTGGTCTCATCAACAGTACAGACGACCTTTCAGGTCCCACGGTAGGTGGGGCTACGATAATGGAAGATATCACTAAGCACCACAAAGTATTAAGTGGGGAGCAACCACAGCAAAGGGAGAGGCGTCAACAACGATCTGCTGTTGGCACACCAGACTATCTAGCTCCAGAGATTCTTCTTGGAAACGCTCACGGTAATATTTGAATTGGAGTGTACAAGCGATACTTAAATGTAGTGCTTAAGTTACTGTGAGATGCTGTAGTTCCTATCCCTATGTCTAAACAAGCTCTGCTTTTTATCATTTGTTATCTTCAGGGAGCACTTTGCCTGCATATCTTTTCTTCACTCTAGCATGGTTCCTACAGAAGTTTCATTTCAGTATCTCATACCTTATCATTTCTGCAGGTCCTGCTGCTGATTGGTGGTCCACTGGTATAATTTTGTTTGAAATGCTCACTGGAATACCACCATTCAATGCTGAGCATCCGCAGGTAATAATTATAAATCTCGTTGACACTTGCAAGATTTTTTAATGTAGTTTACGTTATTAGGAAAAAAGGTGGTTCTGATGCTGTAGTGGATCAGAATTGTATTTCCGTGTTCCGCCAGGTTGCTAGGAGTGTGGGAGTAAGGTTGGGAGGAGGGGGGAGGGGGCGCATGTAGACCACTAACAGTCTGGTGTCCCCCTTTGTGCTCCACCATATAAACGAATAGCACATGTGCAATGGCATGTGGCGATGTGGAAGCTTTGTTGTATAACAGTGATTAATTATTTTCTGGTCCAAGTTCGTGATCAGTTACGAAGCAGTAATAACCAACCTTTTTTGGTCAGGTTATTTTTGACAACATCCTGAATCGTAATATACCTTGGCCTAACGTCCCTGAGGACATGTCGTACGAGGCTCAGGATTTGATTGATAGGTACTTTTCATCTTCAACACCTATTTCTTGGTCTTTAAGTCTGTACATCACAATATTGCTATGCTATAAAATTCTGAGAAGTGTTAATTTTATTAGGGGGTAAACATTAAAGAGTTTCAAAGCACGTCGGTTTGTCCTACTGATGAACATATATGCAGAATTGTTTTGCATTTAATTAATTTTCTTCTTGAAATGATTTTCAATTTCTGACGGCCCCTGTTTGTGATCCAGGCTATTGACAGAGGATCCCGAACATCGGCTTGGAGCCAAGGGTGCTGCAGAGGCAAGAGATTGTGTTTTATTATTGCTCAAGATCTTACCTTTTCCATTTTCATCTTTCACTTGTCATCCAAGCAATATACTGGTAACCCAGATAGGTTTTATAGCATGCACATGTAATAGCATAAATAATAATAATAATAATAATAATAATAATAAGCAACTTAGGTTACCAGTTGTCTTCTCTTTTTTCTATTTTCTTTTTCCTTTTTATTTACTTGTCTGTTTTTTTTCCATGAAACTGTATAAATTAGATGTCTCCAAGTGATGACACTGAAACCAGGGGTCGAATTCTGATTCTTGATTGAATCTGCAGGTGAAAGCCCACCCCTTTTTCAAGGATATAAATTGGGAGGGTTTGGCAATGCAGAAGGTAATTGGCCCGATTCAATGCTACTTCTGCTTGATTTGTGCTTTTTGGTATTCAGTCTCTAGTTTTAGTACCTATCATCTAAAGCCCAAATCTTAGCCCTCAGATCCTGAGACGGTCATAAGAAATATCGTTGGGCCTTCTGTAAGCACCGCAACTCAGTTGTTCTAACTCAAACTATGTTTTGTATGACAGGCTGCCTTTGTCCCAAGTGTGGACAATGTTCATGACACGAGTTATTTCACGTCCCGTCAGTGTTGGGATTCAGCAGAAACACGCTTATTTGCTGACCATAACTATGAAAGTAGTGACTATGAGTCCAGTGCTAGTGGAAGGAGCACAAGCTCTTCAGAAACCAGGCCTGAAGATTCAGTAAGTTACAAATTCAGAGTTTTCCTCGTCTTCAAACAATTTGTGCTTAGTATGGTTATCTCAATGTTCAGTTACATGTTTCTGTGTTATGTTGAAGACCGACTTCGTCAGAATGTAATTTTTACGACCCAACGATAGATCCTCGAGTATTCAGAACTCTCTAAACGTTAGCTTGTCAACCGGTATGGAATGCAGGAACAAATCGATGTCGCAGGTCCTCTCGTCGCGGGTCGTGAGTTGTCTGCCGAAGTCACCCCTTCATCAAGATTTTCATTCAGCAACTTCTCGTTCAAGGTTTGTCCATATACACCTCTCCAAACTCTTATGCAGCTTTTGTATAATTCTGCTGATGTATATTCAAGACGCAAATTCCTGCCACTGAACTAATTGTGTTTTGGTTTGCGTGTAACAGAATTTGTCGCAATTAGCATCCATCAACTATGACCTCCTGCAAAATGTCAAGGATGCAACTTTGCCGAAGGGACCAAACAGCTAGTACCTTGATCCTCACTTGGTACACTACAGCTGACAGATATGGACTCTTTCAATGATGTAGGATCAACAGTAGCATCCAGTCTATTCATGATCTTGCAGACGTGAGTCTCATCCTTGTACTATATGTATTATCTTATTAATTAACCATGTGAAATTAGTTTACTCTCATTTTCTTTCATTGTTTTCATTTTACATCCGGTCTGCTGGGATAGAGAGGTACCTGAACTCGGGCCTCGAGTTTCATGACATATTCATGAATGGTGAACAAATGATCAAGACCTTCGATTTCTAGCCCTGCTTTTTCATGATAAAACTTGATACTGTGGGATATTTGAAGCTTATCATGTTCCCACAACACTTTTAAGTTTCAGTGTGGTCATGTCGTGCTGTTCGCAGGTGGAAACCATAAGAGAAAGTCACTGTTACCATTCTAACTTTGCTTTGGTTTTTCCCCACAATCATTGCCAGTTAGTTAATTACCACGATGACTCTTCTGCTGTGACAGGTGCTTTTAGATGAGGTCCAGCAACTGGCTCACTTTTACCCGACACTATTATCTCCTCCTAAATATCTGAAGCATAATTTTTTTGCACTTTGATCAGACCTTTTGGCAGATGATTGACATGGAGCTACAGTACAGTGCTGTACAGTGGATCGACTGTCCTGTTCTCTGCTTTGTGTGCGAAGTGCTGGTGGTGCTTATCCTGAGATTCCCCTTCCAACCAACTGAGGTGCCTCTGCCATGGCAGCCGGCCGGCTGTGGGAGTTGCATGATCATGCAACAAGTGATTCCATTGGTGCCATTTGCAAGGTATCTGATTGAACCACTTCTCCGACACTCTAGGAGGTGACGTGATCACGAGCTTTTTCATATCAATGGTTGCCAGCATTCCGTTGTTTGTGATCCCAATTCTTGGTTAAACCCTTCTGTAGATGTTATCGATGCCTGACAGATTCTTGCGTGCCTTTTGTCCTTCAATCGTTGTCCTTTTCATTCATCAAAATGCCACAATAGATTATTAACCCTAATTCTACAATTCTACAATTCTCTCTACAATTCTACAATTCCTAATTGCATTCTTTGAACCAGGTCCACAATTTGCAAAGCAAATTATCATGAGAATGTTGTGCAGCAGAAAAAAAGTGTTTAAAAGGTACATGGAAGATCACAATACATGCAATCGTATACAAAATGCTACAATTTTCTACGGTATGCATCAAATTTCTTTCTCGAGCTCTTCTTTCTTCTCCTACATGATACATGTGGGTTCTCTTTTCATAGTACCATAGGCGGTGGGTAGGGTGGACACATTTAATTTTTGTGCGAAACATTTAATTTTTCTTTTGAAAAGTGAAGTTTGGCATATGAAGTATTCACAAATATTTGTTGACATAAGGTTCTTTAGCCCTTTCTACTGTTGACTTCAGAAATCTTGACCACTATTCTCGAATCATTGTAGTAGATTTGGAATCATGGGCAAATCCACATCATCTTTAGCTAAAGATGATGTGGTGAGACATTGTATTTAATATTAAAACTTTTACAGTACTACTATTGAAAAGGGTGGACTCCACTAATTGATAAAAAAAAGCTTATGGAGATTATTGTTTTTACTATACAGCTTTTTATTTTATTTTGAAAATAAAAAAAATTAGCACTTATGTCAGGACTTATTTTTAGAAATATTTTATGTTGATCCCGCCCTTCAACCTCCCAAAGGTGCAATCATAAAAGTACCAAGAATTTCAAGATTGTACTCCAGCAGGTACTCCATTCATAAAGTGGACTTAAAAGTGAGAGGAACGAGTTGAATGGAATCTACACACCATACATGAAATTTTGAAATCAATATGGTATAATGAGTTTATTGAGTTTCTTGTATTATGTGATCTCATCTGGAAATTTTACCATGTATAATTAAAAAAAAGTTACACCTCTTGGAAAAAGTATGTAATGGAGTTTCTAATTGTTTATATATAAAAGTCAACTTGATTCACTAATTTGAGATAAATGACAGAGAACATCAAGACATGGTTAGGTTTTATGAATTGTAGCTACATTCAAGAAGGGTCAATTTTTTTTTGAAAAACCCGGATTTTTACGAAATCCATTTCGGACGGTAAAAGTTTGACTATCTTCTTGGGTTGTTGTATCTATTTTTGCTCTCTCCTCCTATCACCTCCGGACCTCCCCATCTTCCACCTTTTTCTTGTGGAATTTGATGATTGAGTCTCTTGCAATGTCAAAATTTGAACCTTGGCTTTGCTTTCCCCCTCGTGAAATAACACACATCAAAACCAAAAGTCCCACTTTTGACATCCACTAATATCTTGTCACCCACCCATTCATAGTCTTCCAAATGAAAGAAATCAAAGTTCAAGGGGTTGAATAAAACATATATGCCATACAAAATTTAAAAATATCGTACCTACATATTGTAGTTGGTTTGTACGAAAATAATAATTTTCAATTTGACAAAATTTATTTTACTATATATTACATACACATTGACCACAACCCACATAGTAGTCTAAGTAGCATTGAAAATAATTAAATTATTCACCACACCTTGTATGAACATGCTATGTGGATACGGTAACTCTATTGCCATAGAACTTCAATCAACTTTACATTTAGGGGTTGTTCACAATATAGCCAAAAGCAAAGGGTCTGTCGAATTCCACCAACCAAATTGCAAGAAAGTCAAAAATTGGCCTCTTGGGCTTTACACTAGAGGCCAAAGTCTAAAATCCGTCGCCCTCCAAAGTGCCTACATAACAACACTTTTTATGAGTTTTGGTGCATATGCGACAACCTCTTGAAGGAGAATTGGGTCAGCTGAAAATAGAAAAAATCTAATTCTCTTTTGAGATGCCGTTCAACATAAAATAATTCAAAATTTCAAGAATTCTACCACGTTTCATTTTCACATTAGTTAAGATCCAAGTGAATCCTACATGAAAATTACAGTTCGACACTCAAAATGCCTAACCAAGAAGTGAGGTACCGTATATATATTTCAACCCAAGACTTTGGAGTTTGGACTCTCGGAATGAATTGCGACGACCTCTTGCCAAAGTGTGAACCGGCCCTTATCCTAGAAGTGCTTTTTGCAGTTGTGAATACCAATGCGCCCGTGCTCCACAATAGCAGGAAAAGGTCAAAAGCTGCGTCGGTCAACTAAGCCCGCGGTAAAACCCCATGGCCGCGGATCCACGGCCATAGGGTACCCTCGGAGGCTATCAGTCTTGTGGATGGACTCAACGTCGGGAGCTCCGAAACAGCGACGGAGCAGCAGCGATCCCCTTTTGGCGCCTTCATGTGAACGATCCCGGCCATTTGTTTCCGATTCTCGCAAGAATGTAAGGTATGCTCGCTTTCTTGCTAGTTGATTGAATTGGCGAACCGATTAATTGCTCAAGCAGAACAGCTTTGATTGTTTTCTGTCCATATGTCCTGTCCTTTACTGAAGTTGCAGTGAAAGACGAGGATAGGTTCTTTACAGTACTGGATGTAGACACGTCGCGCTCTCTTTCCCCAATGCGATGATTATTCCTCGATGTGTGCGATGGAGCTGGAGTGTACGTTCGTTTCTTGGGAATCGACAACGGGCTTTTATTTCGTCACATCATTTTGAATTTGCGAGCGAACTGGAGAGATTTGCTTCGTTTTTCTTTTTTTCTTTGAAGTGGCAGTTGCAGTGTAAAACGTGAATGGACGAGGATAAGCTTACAACAGTGTTGGATGTAGCCTCTCTTTGCCAATGCAAGATTCCTCGATGTGTTTGAGCGGAGCTCCAGATGTTCTGTGCCGTAAAAGATGCAAAGATTATTCCTCGATGTGTGCGATGGAGCTGGAGTGTACGTTCGTTTCTTGAGAATTGACCACGGGATTTTATTTCGTCGCATCGTTTTGAATTTGCGAGCGAGATGGAGAGTTTTGCTTTTATTTTTTATTTTTGAAGTGGCAGTGTAAGATGTGAATGGACGAGGAGAAGTTTACAATAGTGTTGGATGTAGCCACGTCGAGCTCTCTTTGCCAATGCAGGATGCCTTGATGTGTTCTTTCAGATTTTGAGCGGGGCGTAATGTTGTGATTGAGTTGAGTCGCGGGAGTGTATGTCAGTCTCGACTCGTTCTCTTCTTGATATTTGACCACGGGATTAGATTACGACGTATCATTTTGAATTTGTGAAGCGGTTGTTCAAATGGGTTGAATCTGGAGAGTTTTGATTGTGGAAGTGGCAGTGGAAGATGTGAATGGACGAGGATAAGTTTACAACAGTGTTGGATGTAGACACGTCGCGCTCTCTTTGCCAATGCAAGATTCCTCGATGTGTTCATTCAGATTTTGAGCGGAGCTCCAGATGTTCTGTGCCGTAATGTTGCGATTGAGTTCAGTCGCGGAAGTGCATGTCAGTCTCGACCCGTTTGCTTCTTGATGATTGACCACGGGATTAGATTTCGACGTGCGCATCATTTTGAATTTGTGAAGTGGTTGAATCAGGAGAGTTTTGATTGTTTTCTATCCGTCTGTGGAAGTTGCAGTGGACGATGTGAATGGA
This sequence comes from Pohlia nutans, assembly GCA_022496805.1. Classification (NCBI taxonomy): domain Eukaryota; kingdom Viridiplantae; phylum Streptophyta; class Bryopsida; order Bryales; family Mniaceae; genus Pohlia; species Pohlia nutans. The sequence continues at coordinate 28,998,128 of CM040089.1, read as the reverse complement.
CGCTTAACGGATATGTTTCTCTAATGGCGGAGGTGATTGTTAGTGTCGTGATTGTGCGATTGAATTGAGAGTATAGGAGTAGTAAAATATCCTTAGGTCAGGAGTTGGAAACAAGCAAGAATCAGAGTCTCCCCGTTCAATGATTTGTTGTCAAGATTGCAATGAGGAGATGAATTTCTTTTGCACGTGTAGCGTAGTTAAACGAGGAAGGACGAGGAATCCATTTGAGATTGAAATCGCAGGAATATAAAAAGGCTGTTGAGAAGGAGATAGAAAGAGAGAGATTTTGGTAACTTAGAATTTAATTGCTGTGTTGAAAGACTGAACGTTTTTGTTAAGCGAAGTGTTAATCCGCTGTTGCACGTGCAGAAATGACGATACCGATTCTTTGACCAGAATGTAACTCTGTTCGTAGAGAGTGTATGGAAGCCCGAGGGAGGGAGTTCATTTGGATTCACGTTCTTGTTTCCAATTGCAAGTAGTTTTCGATAACGATCACAAATGGTAATTCTTCTTCACCATCTCTATTGTAAAGTTGTCAGTATCCTACTATTGTCGTGGATGCTTTTATTTGCTCCTGAAGTGCTTAACTTGTGTTCCAAGATGCAATCAACTTTTAAAAAGGTTTTGAAAAGATTTTTAAAAGCTCACTCTGTTCAAATGTTACGATCAAGTCCCCGTGACTCCTAGGAAATTCGCTGAAGTCCTCGTGTGTTTGAAATTCTTCCCGAGGCGATCCGTGCTTAGTGCTGGTTCCACAATTGCTCTCAATTTCTTGGACATTGTAAGCTATCGATGTGCTCAACATGTCTGGCTTTAACTCCCGCCGTGATGCCACTACACAGGACACCGTTTCGGTGCGTTCTTTTGGGGGTGTGTCGGGTTGCTTACTACCATTACCAGCCGGGGTACGACATGGGGAGTTCCGATCCATTCTACACCACGGTGCTGGAGCAAACACCATCGATTTGAGTTCCTCCTTAAGAACTCCGTTTCTTGGTGATCGGTACGACGGAGAATATATCACCATTACATTTCAATATACATGTCAATGTCTTCGTCTCGGTCGTGAACTATTAGTATCATGTACTTCAAGGAGGTGCCTGACTTGTTGCCAACTTGATATTTTGCAGGAGCTCGGAGATTAGGAAAGTTATCAAGGTACAGCGGCAAAGTAGGCATGGCGATGCTGTTGTTTCGGTGCTTAAGGTGAGTTCGATGCACTTCAGGCTAGCTCGGAGGGATTAAAAACTGCTTCATTTCGAGGGAAATATTCAACATATCATTCTCGCGTTTGCAGGGAGAGAGTGCTACTGGTACCAGAGATGTGCAGGCACCGGGGGATATTGCATCTCTTAAAGCTGCTCTGGCCGCAGCTGAAGCTAGAGCGGATGCCTCAAAGAAAGCTGAGAAGCAATCCTTGGATGCTTTGAAAGCCCTGGAGGCTAAGTCACAAGATATGGCAAAGAACGTCCGGAAGACACAGGAAGCCATGTCGAAGATGGAGGCTGCGACAAAAGCACTTCGCAAAGAGAAACAAGAGGGCATTAATCTCGCAGTGCAGGTTGAAAAAATTACTGAGTCTGCAATTCAGAAAGTGACTGCGCGAATAACAGAGGAGGCGAAGTTGAAAATTGGTGCCGCTGAAACTTCCGCGGCTGCGGCTATTCTGGAGCTTGAAGGAAGATTAAAGCGAGCATCAGATGAAGCCGCCTCAGCTGTTTCCGTGCAGGCTTATGTGGCTATTGATGAAGCCAGGGAAATGGCCAAATCTGCCAAAGCTCAGGCTGAAAAATTTGAAGCTATCTTGAATGAACGAGTGAAAGCCTTGAATGAATTGGCCGAGGCTGAAGCGAAGGTGCTATTATTGGAAGAGGCTCTTCTTGCTGCGCGTCAACAATTGCAAATTGAAAATGGAGAAACCGAGCGTGTCCGCATCGAGCTTGACACTGCTAAGAGATTCGTTAAGATTGCAATAGCTAAGGCTGAAGCAGCGGAAAAAACTTTATTAGATGTCAAAAAATCTGCTGAAGAAGCAGCGGAAGAACGTGAGGGAAGTGCTCTACGTGCAATTGATGCGGTGAAGACGGCTGCGAAGGTAAGGCAAGAGGCTGATAAAGTCGCGTTTGAAGCAGAGGCCGATGCCCTTCGGAGTGCAAATGCTACATCTCATAAAGCTAGCGAAGCTCGCCGACTTGTCGACAAGTCCAGGTAAATCATTTTCGTTTTCTTTTTCCTGTCTTCATCACTTCGGGACCGTTTTTTAAACAGAGTATTGATTGCAAATTGCATTTCCGAACTTCGACAGATACGAACTACTAGAGAGATCATTGCTGGCTGTAGAGAGTGCAGCGGCTGCTTGGAAGAACAGAGCGCTCATGGCTGAGGAGGTATTGAGGCAGGCCAGACTCAATGGAGCTGAAGCTGATAGTAGCAGTTCAACAACTAGCGAAATTCCCAACGTAGGTCGTCTGGAAATGCTTCCTGGCAGAGATTCACGAATCAAGGACCTTCTTGAAAATGGCCCTAGACAGGAAACTCCAGACTGGATGAAACGGCGTCTTCAGACAGGCCAACAATCTTTGCCACCGATGCAACCGATTTCAATAACCGCCGAGATTGACGCTATGATTCCTCTGCAACTTCCTACCCCGGAGGAAGTCTGGGACGTTGCGAAATCAAAGGTAAAGCAGGATGACAAATTCACTGCCCGAGCAGCAGAGAAAGAGGCTCTTGACTTCCAAAGAAGCGCCCTGGAGAAGGCTCTCCAGACGAAGTCTATCAAGACTCTAGTGAGATATCCTGAAGACTCGGAAGAAAAATCAGGTCAGTTGCAGAATGTTGGCCTAAACTCTGCTGCAATGCCTTTGAATCTACATTCTCTTACTAAGGTTGTCTCTGAGATTCTGACAGTAGGAAATTGCTATTTCTGTGTATGTGTGCAGAATCTGGTACAGGAACTGGCCGCGAAATCGTGGTATGTACCAGGAAGTAGAACAGGATTAATTCTTTTCTCTCGAAATGCATTCCTCTTTGAACCATGCTTTCGGTTGCTTCGTTGGACTTGAACAGCATGTATTGACGTCGTGATCTATCGCCTCTTTTATGCCCTAAGCAGTGGTCTGGACATCTGCTTTGATAACATCGTGAGCTGATTCTAATGCCAGTTCCAAGGTTTCAACTGGGAGAGCTGGAGACGAAATTGGTGGATGGAGATGTCCGCTAAGGCCGCAGATCTTTCCAAATGTGGAATAACAACCGTCTGGCTTCCTCCTCCGACACATTCAGTCGCCCCGCAAGGTAGCTAAACGCCAATCAGTCACTCTGCCTGTACCACTGTTGCCAAATAGAAGAAGTTGCAAAATGTACTCTACGCTCCTGCCTTTAATGTCGATTGCCTATGTGAAAAGTACTTTAGATGGCGACGTGAAGCTCTACCTCTTGTACCAAACTACCAATTTAGCAAAGCAGAGTTTCTAATCTGTTGGGAGGATCATCGCAGGGTACATGCCAGGCGATCTCTACGACTTAAACTCGGCATATGGAAAATCGGAGGACCTGAAACAATGTATAAACGAGCTGCACAAGCACAACCTTCTTGTAAGTTGGAACAGATCCTTTCGGACTATATAAGGTTCTATATAAGGTCTCACTTTTTCCCACTCCTCCGATGGTGAAACACTCAAGTGTTTTCTATCTATCTCTTCTATTCTGTGGCTCTGACGAGTTACACTTGCACGTGTTTTACCCCAGACACCTCACAGCAAGTTTTTGTGCTGCAGGTTCTTGGGGATGTAGTTCTCAATCATCGCTGCGCACAGAAGCAGGTGATGCAGGGTGACCATGACTACTGGCTTTGATTTCTGCGGTTGTATGCACTCGTTGCACTAATGTAGCGATTCTGTGAACGAACCAAATACTGTGTAGAGCTCCGCTATCTAGCTCCCTCCTATTGTAGGTTATGGCAGAAATCTTGTGACATGCTCAGCAAGTCCTAAACGATTTGACAAGCTTACACAATGTTGGCGTTTGTGATTATCAGAGTTCTAGTGGAGTCTGGAACAGATTCGGAGGCAAGCTGGCTTGGGGACCCGAGGCTATTGTAAGTGATGACCCCAACTTCCAAGGGCAGGGAAACCCTAAAAGTGGTAATGTCGATGAACCTTGCCTTACTTAGTTTGCAAGATTGCAACCATCGCATCTCATTGATAGTATCTGTTCGCTAATCACCGCAGGTATGTGATGGGATTGTTAGTAGAATTGAAAGTTTTATATATTTTGACCTCGTGAAAACACATGAAACATGTTCCTTCGTCAAAATTCACAGGAGACTTTTTCCATGCTGCTCCAAATATCGATCATTCCCAGAAGTTCGTTCGCAAGGATATCATTGAGTGGATGAAGTGGCTACGCGCTGACTTTGGTTTCGACGGATGGCGGCTCGACTTTGTGAGGTACTGACATTTTCTTTAGTGAGGACTAAGTCGTTCCGTTGCATTTGCTGTGGAATAAGAACCCTTTCGTATTTCTGGTTATCCTCTATGAAGCAGCCTAATGTCAGTGTTCCGCAGGCCTTTTAAATTAGGTTTTCTGGAATTTCTCTGCAAGAGAAACACATGTAGTAAGTATGGACCAATATCTGATCCCCTCCTCATCCCCTAACGAAGACAAGCACTTGCTTGTATGTGACTGTAATAGGGGTTTCTGGGGTGGATACGTAAAGGAGTACATCGAAGGGACTAAACCTGCATTTGCAATAGGAGAATACTGGGATAGTCTGGCGTATGAGGGTGGACAAGTGAGCTACAACCAAGGTTCTGAATTCTAACCCTTTGAAGATGATTAAAAATGACACAAACCTATGCGTTGAAATTTAACACTAGACAGTTTTTGGTTAATTTCGGTGAACTCTCCACCAGCATTAATCCAGCGATTTCAAATTGTCAGTCACTGGGGTGTCACTCAACGTCAATTATGGTATGGATGCAGATGCTCATAGGCAAAGAATAGTGAACTGGATCAATGCTGCCGGTGGTACATCATCAGCGTTTGACGTCACAACAAAGGTTAGTGACACAAGCCTGCGGCGGTACCTATTAGCCCTGTATTCACCCTGTACCCTTGAAATTGCAACTTCACACTAATTTCACTTCTTGTTTTCAGGTTCTGAGTTCCTTCGTAGTGTTCAAATTGATGATAATGCGGATTAGAACACTCTCCTCTTGTCCGGCTTTCAAGTTGAATTCCTGTCATTGCTTGTCCATTTGACAGGGCATATTGCACTCAGCACTCCATGGTGAATTCTGGAGATTGATAGATCCTCAAGGGAAACCACCTGGCGTGATGGGATGGTGGCCTTCTCGTGCAGTCACGTTCCTTGAGAACCACGACACCGGATCAACCCAGGTATACGCCTTGTCTATTTGTCAATTAGATGCTTCGGCTTAAGCTATTATGGATTGTAATTTTCTTATATGGAAAAATCCATGCTTCTGTGCTGCATACCCGTGTGGGCTTTGTGGTTGATCACTTGGCAGGCGTTGTCATTGCCATACGTTTGATGTTTGCAGGGTCACTGGCCATTCCCTCGTGATAAGCTGATGATGGGATATGCGTATATCTTGACGCACCCTGGCACCGTAAGTGCAAGCTACCATAACTTTGTTTACCTTCAGGGTGGTTAAGTTCTTGAAGTTAGCGAATCTTCAGAGTTTTGTTTGTGTGAACCCAGGATTAAGGTAACTACAGCCAATTCGGACACTTTAAGAATTGAGTATATTTTCTATTATTAGACTGGACAATTTTTTTAATTCGTGTCAAAATTTACAAGGAGATTCTAATGTGACTAAACATGCTGTATCTAGACAGTGTATGCGAAAATTATAAGCGTTCAAATTTTTTAGGTAAATGACCTAAAACAAGACAAGTTTTGATGTTAATGTTGTGTACATTCTCAAATTCAATATGTACTCATCCTTGAAGATTGTCCTGATGTCCATGTAACGACCTCGTCTGAATTAAGTGTAGTTACCTTATATGTCTGATGGTGCACTGTAATTCAGAGTCTCTTGATCATTCTAAATTGTTTGTTACTGAATTTGTGTGTTTGTTTAATTTGCAGCCTGTGATCTTCTACGACCACTTCTATGACTTCGGTCTACATGATCAAGTAGCGGAACTCATCGCTGTGAGGACCCGAACTGGTGTGCATTGTCGGAGTCCAGTGAAAATATTTCAAGCAAATTTTGAAGGCTATGTTGCCCAAATAGGTAAGAACTTAGTCATGAAAATTGGGCATCTTGATTGGAATCCTTCGAAGCAGAATGACCTGACTGGGAGCTGGAAGCGATGTACAGACAAAGGTGAGTATCAGCTCTGGGAAAGGTGTTGACAAGATTGCGCTACATTCCTGCTCACGATGACGTAACATACAATATGTAAAAACATTCTTCCTCTCCCAACGCAGAATGTTTTATCTGATAGCTTCATTATTGTCCATATGTTTGAGAACCATAGCTACATTGAGAATGATACAAATGTGGCCACTGGTATTAGCGTCAGCTGGATATTATCTTGGAAAAAGAAAACATTGAAATTATTTGCGGCTGTACCCACATTTGTAGGGGAATGGCAAATATTTATGTATCAACATTTTTCAGCAATTTAAAGTAATTGTATATCACTAGTGGGGAACCGGAAGGTTTTGGGTGCAGCTCCATGACCATTGTGAACCAAAACCAGGTAACTACCGATAGTTACAGTTGTCACTCCCTAAATCTGGGTTAGACATGAAGGGTCCGCTATTCTATAGGTGATGTTTCATTGCTGTTACTACTATGTGCTGTACTACTTCGGCAACGCAATGTAGTCGCTTTCATCACTTTGACATTCATTCGTTTTGGACATTAGCGATTTCTCATTATTTTAATGACTCTAAAAGTTAGTGCTTCTTTCCTATCTGGGCTTCTTTCAATACATTCATCTATTCAAATAACTTGGTCACAGGGTTTTTTAATGGAAGTACAATCCGTTTAATGCTACATCGCGAAGATCCAAGAACACTGATAAAGAAACGAACTGTTGCAGCCACCGTGTGTCAGAAGGGTAATGGTCACTGGCGATCCCTTCATACACTGTAAGTTCACTCAATTACATCAATGTTCCCGAGTAAGAATTTGAGCAGTCCCAGAATACAAAAAATGATTTGGAATATCATGTGCAATTTGGAATACCTGGAACAAGTCATATTCAGTTTGTAACCACCAAAAACATCTAGCACAAAGAGCTGAGAGAATGTAGGCCAAAATCAAATGTCTACATTTACAACCACGGGTCCTATGAACTAATTCCAGAGCACGCTCTAGATGCTACAATCAACTCCTAGTCCGACCTGCTCTCAGTGGCAACTTACCCGTATGAAATAACGCACCTGACAAATACACTGACTACAGAAAGGAAACAGTCTACGCAATTATCTTTCCTTCTCGCACCCTCGAGCAGGTGAACACGTATTTTCACAGCTTCAATTCTGCAGATATAAGTACAGTAACATGAGACTTGGAACTCCTGTTCCCTTTTGCATCAACAACGTGGGCTTATCTCAGCTGAAGTACGTGGACGCACTTCTGTACTCTCAGCAATTTGCACCAAAGCATTAATTGAGTTAGCTTGAGTTCTCAATATAACACCTTAAAGAGTAACTGCAGGCTTTGTTTGCGATTGCTCATTCGACTCAACAGGAGTTGGAGGGGACACTTTGGGACTCGGAGCTGGGGCATCAGCGGGGTATGGTGGGGGAGGAAAATAACCTTCAGAAGAGGAACTCGGCGAACTTGTTCGTGGTGATGACTTCTGGTCGCCTGAGGTCAAGGTAGCCACTCTCTCTAAAGTTTTCTGGCCCACTTCCTCTGCAGATTTTGCAACCTTGGCATACGCACCAGCAACCCAAGATGTTCCTGTGAGAATGTATCTGTTCTTGGCAATAGCCGTACCTGCCGCGTTGAGCTTCTGTTCTGTGGCCTGGACAGCTGCTCGAGCCTTCTCTGCGACGTGGTACTTCTCATCCACAGCCTTCACCTGCTGGTTGATGGCTGCAGTGCCAGCACTCAATTTCTGGGTGATCCCAATCTTGTTGTCGATGGAAACAACCTTAGCCTGGGCATTCGCTGCTAGTTGCGAAGCGTTAGCAGTCAGTTGGTGCTTGTCATCAAAAGCCTTGGCCTTAGACATGGTATTGTTACTGAGAACATAACCCTTTTCCAGCATGTTTTGGAAGGCTTCCTGAGCGCTCTTGGTAACGGGCTTGGCGGGCGCGACTTCCTGGACACGTAAAAAGGTACCGGTCAGCCCAATGGAAAGTAACTGATATTAGAGAAGCAAAAATGTTTACTGCCTCGTTGATTGTTGAAATAATTATACCTCAAGGTACGAGACAGAACAAACCCAAACAAGAAGTAGAACATGATGGTCAAACTAAACGTAAGAAAGAAAAATCAGTTGCTCACAAGCGGGTGAAATCATCCAATTCAATGATTAAACCAGAAAACCTCCTGAATCTTTTGAATGAACAAGTTCAAACATGTACACACTACTCATGGTATTTAATATCGCTACCAAAACACTGGGCAGTATTTTCTAACCAACAATATCTTCTAACCAACAAAGAGGCCATTTATATCATACAAGACAATGGGCCTCTAATATTTTAGTTCGTGAAAAAGAAAAGGATACATCTATAGTCAGAAGTTACCATCACAAATAACCCCATTAGCTTGAAAAAGTATGTCAACAAGCATTAATCCTCATATAGAGTTAATGTTCAGGTAATTAGAATCATGTAATCCTCATATTGAGTGAATTTTCAAGTAATGTTATTGTAACAAAAATTGTGTTAACCCAATATTAGCTTGATGTCAGTGTTGTCAGCATTAACTTGATATTACATTAGAAGTTAACATTAAATCAACATTAGTTTAACATTGTTTAGTATTGAACTAACGTTTATTAGGAAGGGCATACCGTAGGCTCGGCAGAACCGGCGTCCAGAGAGATGGTATCAACGCTTCTTGCAAGCCGCTCCGACTCATCAGCAGGAGCAATAGTGACGGCTTGATCCACAACCGTAGCTCCCTGCCAATGCAGAAATCCGTTATTGTTTGACCGAGAATGTTACATCCATAGCCAGTTCGATGCAAACACTGTCATGGTACGTAACTCAAAAGAATTATCTTCGAGGAAGAAAGAAACCCTGGATACGTGTTTTTTTAACTTACGGAGAGCAGAAGAGCTGTCTCTAGAGCCTGAGCCTCCTTGAACGTCACAAATGCCGTCTGTGATAATTCACCATCCCTACAGACCCATAGATCAAATTAGATCGACCAAGTCATTACAAATCTATTCCTACATCTAAGACTTGAGACATGAATTAGGTTTGTAGTGCATATTCTTTCCATCTGACGGCTTGATCCTAAATGTGCAGGTCACCCTCTGGATTTGCCAATTCCACATTCCAAAAGAAATCGGAATCAGACACCATTTTAGGAGCTCGATCGTCAAGGGCATTCACCAGATCAGAGATTCTCGTAACAGAAACACTCACTTGTGAAGCTCGATGTGCTCAATCTCCCCAGAGAAGGAGAAAAAATCCTGAATGTCGTGCTCGGTCGCTTTCGGCGACACGTTACTCACTCGAACGGTATGAACCTCTTCCACAGTCTGTTTTCAATCCACAAACTCCCACGATCAGCACCCGCGATCTCATCGCAAAACCCTAATCCAACCCCCTCTCACTCTCCCCTTCTCCTCTGTTCTAACCCCTAAAGCTTCACTCCGTGGTTCAAACCCAACATCGAAAGAAGCCTCCCCAAGACTCACAAAACCAATCCGAACGCCCCCCGGAAAAAATCTTGCAAGAAACAGGTGCACTGAAGCTGAGACATGAGAAAAAGCAACAATGACATGGAGATGGGGAAAAGGAGAAAAGACGATGCACGTACCGCCATGACAAGAGAATGGTGGCAACAGCGATCGCGAAGTGCCCAGAGGAGGTCGGAGGACAAGGAGAAACGAAAATGCAAGAAGCAGAGGAAAGCAAGAGAAGCAAAAGAGAGTGATGGAAGAGAAGAGGAGAGAGAGAGACAGAGAAAGGCCACAGGAACGCTCAAGTTACTCTAGTGAGTTAGTAAGATTTTAGGCGCTGGAATTTGGGGAGAAGTAAACGAGGGAAGGCGGTCTTTTGAAGTTTCCTTGTTCTCACTTGGCGCCCAAGGCTTTGTGGCATCTTGGAATTCTTTTGACTTGCCAATTTTGTTTACATTTTCTTAGTGTGGGAACCACATTATCTAGTAGTGTTTTTTTTGCAAAGAAGCTCAAATTGGATGTCATGTTTTTTGCATGTTTGAATAAGTCCTTTGTGGACTTTCTTTTTGTGCAAATGTATTTGTTTCTTGACCAACACATACGATGTTCTTTATTGATTGTGGTGATATAAAAATTGGTCCCATTAGAATTATATTGTTCACAATATGATTGAGTGAATTTGTCATTTTAAAACCATGAATTCTTCGTTTTTTAGAAGTTAGTGGCAAGGTTGTCTTACTTGACAAGTGTCGTCAAAGACGTCTAGTAGACCTCCCCGTTTATCAGACAAGCATATTCTTAGAATATACATGGATTATTATAGAATATTTTGGAATATTTCACCAAGTTGTTTAACGTACTTGACACTCATCTAATTAGATAGACACATTATACTAGTAGACCTCCCCGTTTATCAAACAAGCATATTCTTAGAATATACATGGATTATTATAGAATATTTTGGAATATTTCACCAAATTGTTTAACGTACTTGACACTCATCTAATTAGACAATCGCATCATACGTTTAATACTACATCCAGTTGTATTACTAGAGAAAAATGTAGAAGTTTAGAGACAAAGATGGAGGTTAGCGGGTATCACATTGAATGAATCACTATTGAATTAAAAAAATAAAAATCAATATCTTGCAAGATCTCCTTAACAACTAGAGAATTTCATCACTTTAGTGCTTTCGAAGGAAGATGGTTGGTGATTGAGAGGACGTAACTCCTTTCCCTTCTTTATAGGCTTGTTTTTTCACCTTTGTAGGTTCACTAATTCCATTCATGAAGCCATCTTCTCATTTTGACATCCACTATAAAAAAAATTGGCAACAAAAGATTTAAAGAAAGACAAAAGAGATAAAAGAAGGTCATGTAAAATTCTTTGTTTTTCTCTTACAAAAACATTATTTTACATTTCTTTTAATACAATTATCACTTGCGATAAAAATTTACGAGGTGAAATAAAAATTTGGAATCACATTGGTATCAAGTTGTACAAAAAGGTATTTTTACAGTACATTGGGTGATTTTCTACAAGGATGGAATTGTGTAGGGTCAAGAATGTTATGAATCCTACTTCTTTAAATGTTTCGGATTATTGAAAAAAATTCAATTATCAAATAATTTTTTAAATGAACATGTATTTTATTATAGTTGTTCTTAGAGTTTAGTTTCACAAAGTAGTTCTAAAATTAAAAATTCATATTGCTGGACTTTAAAATTGAACTACTAAAAAATGTACAATATAATTATATTATGAAGTATGTGAAAAATGATAGGAAAATATGTGAATTTAGAAAACATGGATGCACGAGGACGCATGAGGTAGTTGAGAACAGGATTAGTGAGTTTTATGTTGCCTTTTCAATGAAATGCTTGTTTTGAGGTACTAAATTGCGATAGATATTTTGAATGTGATTTGTATAGGATTGCTATTGGTTTAAAAAAAAAATTAATGGTGTTTGTGAAAATATTTAGTAACATATGAATCACATTTTTTTTTATTAAGGCAATAAGGATTTTGTATGTGTTAGTAGTATAAAACTTGTACATATCATTTATGTATAGTGTTGTAAGCTTCAACAACGATGATAGAATATTTTCATCCTTTTATGTTGAACCCGTTGATTAAGGAAATTAAATTGAAGAAATTATGTAATATTAAGCACTAGCTTGACGTGTGCCGGCTACTATTAAAATAAATATCAAAATTTTAGAAAAAAAACTCAATGTATTCACAATTGTCGTTTTTTTTCAAAGAACAACATTGAGGTTTAAAATTGGTATTTTGAATAACCTTTAAAATGACCTTTGAATTAACCTTTAAAATCATTTATTAAGAAGATATTTAACCTTTGAAATAACCCTCTGAAATAACCTCGGAGGTTGAACATACACACAAAAACACCCTTCTCCTTTACAAACACACAAAAAACATACAAGTGATTCGGTTTTTTGATGTACAAATCTTGATGCCATAGGAAATTTATTTGATTACAATTTTAAAATAATTTTTCAAAATTGAAAAGTAAGAAATATGTGAAATGTTTAAAAGCAAATGACACTTGAAATGTGATTTGTTCTTGAAGAGTCATTGCAGAAAACATTCTTCTCCTTTAAAAAAATAAAAATGAAAGTGACTTTTATGATAGGGTTTCTTTTTTTGTCATTGATTTTGTTTTGTAGTTGTTTGTGCTCCAAGTGACAATTGTAGTTTTTTCATGATATTACATTAACAATATAGTTCATTTTGGGTAATTAATGTAGGCAATGAATACAGATCAATGAAAATTGTTGCATACAAGCCCCTTGGTGTAATCAAATTTGATGATCTTGTTTTTTTTGTAGGTTCTTGTTGGTATTACAACAATGGACCCAAACGTTGCAATGTAAATTTGGTTTTTAGTCGATAATTACAAAAAATCTTCTTGGAAACTTGAAAATCAAATGTCAAAGCTTAACTTAATTGCTAGTATGTTTTTATTTATTTAAATAGCCAATAAATTGTTTTATAATCATGTATCAAAGTGAATTTTTTTTGTAGTTAGTATTTAATTCTCCATGAAATAAAAAATAAAACATAACCAAAGAAGATAATGTTTAAAATTTACAATAAAATTATCACGTTTAAAAATATATTATTCAATATATACAAAACATATTTTTTAATTAAAATATAAATAATCTAGAAATACCATTCTTTTGATCTTTGTATAGAAAAAATATTTGTGAAATAATCACACTTTATAATAATTTCTAGTTGATTTAATATAATTGTGTTCAATTAAAATTATAGAATGAAATATTTAAGTTTTGAACTAAATATTTGTAGCTAAAATTTTAGCAATGTATTTATGTTTGATTTTCTAGAAGGCATGCAAATTGATAGGATTGTTCAATTAATAATATAAAATAAAAACACCATCTTCTACAACTTGTTTCAATAATGAATTGAGGAAAATGTTCTATTTTGACATTTTATTTTTTATTTTTATCATTTGTCATTGTAAAGAAACAAGAGTCAATAGAGTTATTTGTAAAGTCCCTCAAAACCCTTCTTTTTGACCTGTAATTTGGAAAGGACAGGATCGGCATGATCTCACTGTAGACTCAGAATAGAACATTGGATAGATTGAAATTTTTATTCATAAAAATTTGGAGGGAGGGAGAAGAATTGGGTAGTGGGGTGGGACCGTGAGGAGGAGTGGTATCAGATTGATGACGACCAGCTCTGGTCCATGAAAAAAGGAGGACAAAAGACCGGATGCCTTTACAAATAACTCTAATGAGAACCAATTAGGTTTGGGATTTAGATCACGGTGTGTTTTTATAAATTATGTTCATTTTAGTCAAGAATTTGCAGGGGTTGTTTTTGGTAAGTATCATAGCAGAAGAATAATTTTAGCTCCAAGACCAACATGAGTAAAATAAAGAGCGTGTTGGAGGTAGTTCTACTAACTACACTATATGGACGCAAATAGCATCAAACATATGTATAATGACTTTTTCATTTCAGTTGTGCTGTAGAAAAATCGACATCAGAATTGAACTGATGAGCCGTAAAAATTCCATACCGGTATACAGTTAGTGCATGTAATTTCCGGGTTTCGGGGGCCTCGGGTTTTCCGGGCCACCTCAAAAAAAAAAATTGGGGTCATAGTGCATGTAATTTCCTGTGTGTAGTGTGTATACGGTACTCAATGAATTTGGATCATGTGATGTTCGTGGACTAGGGTGCAAAGATCATCACTAGTAGGAAATGTGTCATTTTTCACTTAAGGTAGTGGTGCATATTTCCGTCTGAATTTCAGGTTTGCATATTTAGGCCTGTGAAAGAAGAAGTTTATAATTTTTGGATGCTCCGCAAAGCTAGTGCAAAGGCATCACAAAAAAAAACACACATTTTTTGAGCATTTCTACAATTTTCTATGACTTTTTAAGCCTGAAAGCATAGAGTGGCCATTAACCGCCTGTAGGGTCCTGGCTTTCATGAGAGGTTGGATTTTGAAAATAGTGCACTTACTACACCAATCAGAAGCACTCAACTTTCCAAGGCATAGACGTAATTAGAACGTTCCTAGGAAATTTTTAGGTACAGGCTGGGTGGTTTTTGGGACCCAGCCCCCCAATCCTATAGGTCGGAAATTGGGACTGGTCGGAAATATGCACAACTACCTTACTGTAAATGAAAAAGGAATGAAACCGCGCCAAACACATGGGCTATGTCAGTGCTGGTGAGTGGTTTTGGTCACAAGAAGACAAAATTATAAACATAATATTCAGCCACTATTCATTGTTTCCATGAAGTGGGGAATGGAAAACGACAGGTCTGCTACTAGTGCATCTTGCATTCCTAAGAATCAAATTAAAATGGTTTTGGAGGCAAAATCCAGTTTGTCATTCAGCACTGGAAGAGCCTCAATTTCTGTATCTCCACTTTCACATTCAGAATGTCTTCTGTGCATAATCCCTATATATTCAAAATTCTTGCACATTTTACAGTGGATCGATCTGATATGAAATAACCACGCCATATCCAGGCCTCGTAGACAAACTATCCCCAAGAGACTCTTTATTCATAATGGTTTTCAAACTACATACCCCAATGAACTCTTTATTTACAAAGGGTTTTAGACTACCAGGTTCGCCAAAAAATGATTTCAAAAGAAGAAGTAAAAGATTGGAAATTATGAGGACAAGAAAATGAAAATAGAATAAATTATTTTAAGCTATGTTTTGCTATTTTCAAGCCATTTTGAGCCATTTTGAATCATTTTTTGCTCAAAAAATAAGAACTAAGAAAATGTGTTTCTAGTGGATAAACCTTATTTTTCAAAACATAATAAACATTCGTTTGCGGGGTGGCGACCCTGCTAAGGTACTATAGCAGTGTTATGATTATTATGAAATACTTCACACTAGAGGGCTCTCTATTTCATCTTTTCTAATGTTTGAATATAATTGTCATGTAAGATTCAAGTATGTCTCAACCAATGTAGGAATGTCATATGATAAAATTGGAAGAAAAAGTAGTTATTTTTTAGTCTGAATATTTGGCCTTTATTTGGTAGTTGTTTCAAATCTCATACAATTACAATACAATTTCCAAACGTTGTTCACATATTAGTAAAAAATTCTCATTTTATGAAAAACATAGCTAGTATATTGTAGATATTTGAATAAGTATGGTATATTTGCTGCTAGATTTGCTGGTATTTTTTTCTTTCTCGCCTAATTTTGGAAAAATGCAACAAATGGAATTGAAGTCATTGTCCAAGTCTTTGACTTTGAACAAAAAACAATCTTTAAAAACAACTAGGAACCAACATACCATAGCAACCCTTGAAGTGCCAAAGATAAATTGAATTCTTTATTTAATCTTTGAATTGTATGGATAAGATTCAAACTCCAACGGGAAAAAGAATCCAATTCAACGTCAATAAATTGAGTACAACTACAAGTTTTTTGTCATTCTAAAAAAATAAAAAATCTTACAAAAATCAAATGACATTTTCAAAAAGAATTGGCATGTCTTCAATTTGGGCTAAACAAAGAGGAATTAAAAAGTCACAAACTAAAATATACCATGAATTTTCAAACATTTGTACTTTATTCCCATTCCATGTAAATCATGTTTGTTTATGGCACAAAGAAAAGGAAGATTCCATGATCCAGACACAAATAAAAAGAAGATTTCATTATTCAAGATACAAATAAACAAATATTTTATTAATTTACACACTTAGGTGTTGGAGACTCATTGAGGGCCATTTGCATTGAGTAATGAATGGAAGAATAAAATATAATAAAATATTTTATATTTGCTCCAAAGAAGGTTATAATAGAGATAACTAAGGGGTAGCTAAGGAATGACGAGGGGATAAAATACCTCTAAGAATAAAAAATAAAAAAGAATGTAAATTATGCATGAATACTCAATTTTTTTAACTCCCTATCCCAAAAATGGATAAATTTCCCTATGATACACCTTTGATCCAAACATGTCGAACAAAGGCGAGGCTAACATTGAAATAAATATACTTTAATACTTTAAAAAAATGTGACACACAAATACTTTAATCCTTAACTTTTGGTGAAAACAATAATTTGGTAATTTAAAAAGGATTGGCTTATAACTACCCATTCTCTATTTTGCTCTTGTAGGTGTCCTCAACAATCGCAACCCAAGGAACCGAAAACCAACTACTTGTGATTTCCAAGGAACCTAAAACTAACAACTTGTGATTCAATTGGAGCCTTCATACACTTTATTCGCACTGGCTGGCCATGAAAGAGGCCCGGAGTTCTTACTACTACCGGTACACTGAAATCACCATATACTGTGGCCCACGATATTTTTAAACGGCTACACTAATAATTGTTTTTCCAAAAAATACTGTGGTAAAATTCATCCACTTTTGATGAAAATTTGTTCAAATAGATGAAACATTGTTCAAACATATGAGAATTTGTCCAAATGGATGAATACACCCATACCAATTATCCACCCACAGTATACCACAGTGTACTGACAGTGAAGACGCATAAGGACCCGGGGTCTCGAGCTGGTCCTCATCGTCGTCTCTACGCCCGGCGCCACAGCTTGCTCAGATCCTTCGTTTTCCGCTTCCTCAGATCCCTAATTTCCTCTTAATTTCCGCTCCGATGGCGTGCACGTAATGCCATGCCAGGGTTTCATTTCGAGGGTTTCACAGGAGCACCATCTTAGTTAAGTTAGGTGCTATTGCCCCGATTTCAGAGATGCTGCGGTGAGCTTGGTGGACACACGCGCGCCATGGTCGATCGAGGTTAGTATTGCAATTCCATTTTCCTCTTTCCTTATCCCTACTCGTAGTGTTTCTTCTTTTTATTCCCGTACATAAGTAGCGCTCAAGTTCCCAAGAGCATTTGGATTCGGTGTCTCCATTTTTGTAACGCTATTAGATGTCTGCCTCCCGCAGGCAGAGTTTAAGTTTCTGCGGAAAGGCAAATTTGTCTGGAAATAACAGAGTTCTTGTTGGAAAATTTTCCTTACGCAGAAACTTTGAGTGTCGTAGTACCGGTTTGTATTTTGGTTGCGGGGTTAGAGTAGACACCAGTAGAGAGTATTCCATATTAGAGCAAGTGAGAATCGTGAGTGTTCAGAATTCTAAACTGCAACAAGATGATGAAGCGATTTTAGTCACGGCACCGCTCTTTTACTTATCTATGTACGTACTTTTTCTTAAGCGCGTGCCTCCCCTGCCTTTTGAGAAGCTTTGTTTCTCGATAATTTACATGTGTATTTACTAAAAGAGATTCACATGGCTTGGATCAGTTTAAGCAAAACAACCTTTGAACTATGTCCGTGGTAGTAACAAAATACCTGTCATGTTAAGTGAGGATGATCGCGACATTAGGGATGTTACGGCCCTGGATTTTGCGAAATTTTCATAACGCTACTCCAGAAAGAGGTAGGGTTTGAGAGGTTTCTAATCTGCTTGTTAGATTTGAGGGAATCGTTCTATCATATTCTTTGTGTTCTGGATGGTTCAAGTTTTAGTCCAGGGCTGTCGTATCAAGGACATTGTAGAGAGTGTTAGGTAGCGTAGTTCGCTTGTGATATCTTGTGGATTCCAGAGTTAATCTTTGTGTGCTTTAGGCTGGTGCTGATATGTCTGTTGTTCACCACTGTTATGTCATTCGAAACCAATTCTTTGTGAATAAGGTTTATGATTCGATTTCTTTGAGAATAAGGAACTTGAGAACGCCAAACGGATGAAAACTATAATTCTCGTGTACTTGTTTTTGATAGGAAGTGGCTTTGCTTACGTTCTCAGCGTGATAACGTGCGTCAAATATTATTAATCGACTGGTGAGTTTTCTAATGATGTGTAATCATCATGTAGGATTGTTTTTCCCCTCAGTTCACTTTTCATCAAATTGAATATCTCCTTTTTCATAGGAAAGAAGTTTGATTAGAAAGTTTAGTATTCAACCTGAAAAGATTTGGGGATTGGTCAAAATGGTTTCATTAGCATGTAATTTGTGACATGAGTTTTTGGAACTTCCTTATTTGTGACTTACAAGGCGATGTGATGTCTTGTTCAGCAGGTATTGGTGCATCAGGGAGTCCTAATCTTACAAACACCTCTTTTGGAGAAAGGGTTGGCACAATCCCTGCGTGATGGTGCTTGTCAAGACGAGAGTGGTAAACAATTCGGATGTCGACCTTGTTTTGAAAGTAGGAAATGTTGGTGTGTTTTCCAAGCTTGCAGATCTAAGGAAAAATGACGGTAAATATGATATTACAGTAAATACAAACACAACGTACCGGGAATATTGGATTGTTGCAGAGTCACAGAGCAGCGTACAGTTGATCATTTCATCTGACGATGCTGTTGAGTGTGGGGAAATGAGGGTCGATAAAAAATTTGACCTGATACGCATACCCAAGACGACGAAGCGGGCTGAAGACAATGGGGTTTTTGGCCGTCTGTTGACGAAGCTTGGTTTACAAAACTAGTTGTTATAGTTGTTACACCAGGTTGATTCATGCCGGAAACACAATAGTATTTTCCAAGTCCAACCATCATGCAGAACGTGCATGGACCATTATGTGTTGTATAAATTACAATAGACTAGGTTGGCAACTGTTCCCATGGCGGAAGTATTGTGGAAAGCGTGCGTGCAGTGGTGCAGTTGTATAAGATTCAAATTTAGTGTTGAACATTTGAGGAGTTGCTTGTAATGGTCTTCAAGAGAGTATTAGAAATTGGATTGGTCACTTCAGTAAACTGTGTTGGTGCTAATGGATACTAGAAGTAGATTGCGGTTCCTTTTGAAAAATGTAATTCTTGAAGGTATCTTTGATGCGACGATTTTGGTGTGAAATACTCTTCCAAAAAGCATGACATGATCACATCCACTTCGGTCAACTTCCATGGGTGAAGTTTCTCACTAAAAGACAAGTTTTTAGGGACTTTGGGGACCAAGTTCCACATTTCAAGTGAGCTTTTGAGAAAAAAGTGGAGGAGAAGTTGTCATGTAGTATGAAGGGTTATCAAGTTCAAGATTTTATGGCATCTTCTCCCTAACCACTCAAATTTGTTCATGTTTCACCTCACTCAATCAAAACATCAAGTTGATGGAAGTGTGAACCACTTCATAGCAAGGTATCAAAGATAAAATGTAATGCCACTTTTCTCCTCCTCTTGCCTATTTCTCAAACCAATCAAAGTTAGCTTTTGGTGATTCCTTAGGGAAAATTTCTCACATGAATGCATCAAGAACTTCAAGGCAGGTGAACATGGTGCCATGATGGTGCATTGAAATGCAATTAAGATAATTTGGTGCCAACCTCCATACCAACCTAGTATGGATAAAATGACACTAAAATGACTTGTATGCGGCCTTTGATGTCAAAATGGCACCAAAATAGTCTAGCCCAACTTTTCTTGATGTGATTCATTTGTCCCAACTTAAATTGGAAATAAAGGGTACGTTCCCACCAAGGTTGATGAAAAGGTAGGATATAAATTTTAACCTCTTGGGGTTAAAGGAGTTTAAAATATGATATAAGTGAGGATAAATATTGCCTCTAAGGGTAAAAGATTTACAAAGAGGGAAATACAATTTAACCCCTTAAACGTCAAGAGGGCCTAGGCGGGGCAACTTAAAAGGCATCTAAATTTTCGGAGAAGGAAGAAAGAATATATATATATATATATATATATATATATATAATTTTATTTTTCGGAAAAAACGACTCTGCTGGCCAGCATTGTTGCAGTACTGTAGCACTGCGGCACTTTTCAAGAAACGACCTCAACTCCCTCAACCTCAACTCCTGTTCATTTTGATAACTTCAATTTCTAGCCAATGATTCCACAATCTCCCAAATGAGGCACAAATTTGGAATCTAGGTTGTTTTTCCAATAACTTTTCAACGCACCAATCCTCGCTAGGTTTGGTTGAGAAAAAGATACTTTTTTCTCAAATATGCCTTTCTAAAAGGCCCGTGGGGCTTTTTTGACGTTTAAGGGTTAACCTCCAAAAAGTAAGCAAAAAATAAAAAATTCGACCTTTTCCTTACGGTTTAAATATTCTCCCTATTTTCTTTCATCGTTTACTTATTTTGAAGATATAATTCCATAGAATTAAAAATACAATAATACCACGTGCCATATCATGTGCCACATTGAATTAGGGTGAAGATTTGCTCTTTTGGTATAAACAATTAAATTTAAAGTCTTAGCCTCTTGAGTTTTACATTTCCCCTTTTGAAGTAAATGCATTCTAAAACAGTTAGATCCTACAAGATACGTTTGCTACTTACTACAAATTTTTGTAATTGGTATTGCTTTGAAAGGGTGCAATGTAACTAAATATTTGCATTCAAAATCGTCTTTTTTAACTACCAAACACAATTATTATACGTAATTGTTATTAATAAACAAAAATTATTATTATTTAGTCTTATTGGCAAATGAAAGAGGATTCCAACGCACATGAAGTAACCACATTAGTTCCATGAATAAGCATTTAAATACAATTCCTATAATTAAACCATTTTAGTTTTAATTTGTTGAGTTGTATATTCTCTTAACATATTTTTTTTGACATTTCAGTTGAGTCTTGTTGGCAATTGAAGGACAATTTCAACATGTCATAGCATGTACATAACATTTAGTAGTATGTATTGTCCCTGCCTTGGATCTACAGTAGATGGTGTGGAATATTCCACACCCAACAATACTTAATTAGTAACTAAGTGGACATGTGGAGGCTCAAGGTGATGAGCAAAGTGCATGATGAAAAAGCATGAAGGCTACAGAATGTTACGTATGTTTGGGAAAGTGTTTGAATAAAGTATGAATTTTCAAAGGGTTGATTATATGTGCAACTAAAAATTGGTCTTAGGTTTTCATGCAAATATGTATTCAACATTCTTCTTATAAATCATTTCTTATAAACATCGTTGATGCGTTCCTAATATATATATATATATATATATATATATATATATATATATATATATATATATCACGAGTAACGCCCATTTGAACTATGGTGTTGAATACACACAACTTTTTTTTCCTAAAAAACCAAACATATTTACTTTGGATAAGTGTCAATTGGATATTTAGTATAAGTTACATTAAACATTATAGAATTGCAAAAAAAGTTCCACCACAAGGATATTTTCTACCATGCCCTTGTTTTGGTAGTATTTGGTGTAACCACTATGCAATTTCTACAAACCGCTAAAGAAAAGGTATTGACGGATAGGTTTGTTGTTTCTATCATCAAAAAATTCATTAGAGTGTAGAATTTAGTAATAAATATTATACATGTCAAGACTTGCATGTGATAAAAAGTTGAAGGCTTGCGTTTGACTATTTTATGTAAATCATTATTTATTGCATTCTTTGTAGTGCATTTTCTGCCTTAAGATATCCCATTTTTGTGTCCTCTTTAGTGTTTATCCATTCAAATAGGAGACATCAACATATTAAAGTTATTTATGGCGCTTGTCATTTGTAATTTACCTTGAGCACATCCTCCTTTGAATTCATTAAATAAAAATCTCTACTATTTGCTAATACTACGAGCTATAATCTCCAATTTAAAAGAGTTTTGAACACGTTTGAGAAATCACTATACAAATTATTATATCAAAATCAGCAGTTGGTTTGGGAATCTCCTTGTTTTATTGGGAATATTGATATTATAGAAACATCTCATTGCCTAAGACTAAAATAGAATGAATTTTTATGAAGAAATGGATTTATTCCTAGAATTTACCTTTTTATATTATTCTTTCTATAAATATACTCAAATAATTGTAACAGAATGAACAAGAACATTTATACGAAGATGCATCAAATTACGTAAAGGATACACCTGTTTTCTGAAAATGAAAGTAAAGAAAATATTGTATTCTAGGATGGGAGGGAGGGTTGTTGATAACCACGTGCAAACACCAAGTACTAGTTATGGGGGTATTATGTAGACTTAAGTGATTTTAGAAGATCCTAATGTTACTTATATTTTAAAAATGTCCCTCCTTTTCCATAACCTATGTTAGTTACAGTTTTCTAAAGAACCTAATTATAGAACCCCATGTATTTTATAAATAAGTAAAAATTAGCAAATTTTGTAGCGTGCATATGGAAGGTTAGAAATGGGAACAATATTAGTTATTCAACCTATAGCACATAACCATGTGTCTTGAGGCAATGCACACTGAAAAGTGGCAGTTTTGCAAAACAATGAATAAACAAATAAAAAAAACAACTCCCTAAAAATTGTGCAAAAGTGAAAGAGATGAAGAAAAAAACTAAATCGAAATTGCACAAGACATATACGCTCATATGCACTAACATACTCATATAAATAATGGAGATGGCTATACAGTAACAACAAAATTATATCAACTGTGACTGAATTTCTTTATAGAATTTAATGTATTACTGTTTTAGAAGTTTGGTAGATTTTTTAACATTGACTCTTACCACAACTATGATCCGTTATGGATCGAAGAGTCGTGACATTTTTCATCCTTTTTTATCGAGACACCTATTAGTTTTCCCATCGTGACTTTACAAGGCCTGTTTTGCTTACCATAGGCTTTCCATGTGACTTTTGTGGGGTCCCTCTTATTCACCACGGACTTTCACTATGTCTCTTGTAAGGCCCGGACATCCATTTGAAAAGGATGTGACACCCGCTACAATGACACCATGCTCTACAACAAATTTTTGATGGATTTCATTCATTTTCCTTCTTCCTTTAGATTAAAATTTATCCTATTATTTTATTTTATTTTTTTCCTTCGACCCTTTTGTTTGGCACCCTAACTTTTTAATAAAAATTTAAGTATTTCTAAGAATGTATTATTTATAAGCGAGATTTTTAAATTTTTAGAATGCTTTGTTACATCCAAAAATATATATAAGTTTTACCTCCCAAGTATTAAAAAATATCGTATGTTTTTTCTCATGTTGTTTCTAACACTGCGGACAGTGCCTCCAAACTCCAAAAAGACTTTATAACCAAAAACACAATTAGTCGTATTGTAGAGATTTCAAATTTTGTCACTTCCATTTTTCCGAAGTCTTGAACTTTGACATTGTTTACTAAATGATATTTTGCAGAAAATTTGGGGTAAAAAGTAGATTTTTCAAACTAAACAACTACATGTAAGATGATAACTTTATATTAGGGTGCCGTGAATATGCATTTTTACCCTCCATGAATATTGACCTTTGTATTGGGATCAATAATGGCAAACCAAAGGTTGAAAAATAGACACAAATGGAAACTTTGGATTCTTATGGAGCTAGTTGTGTCATGCAACCAAACTATCATTTTTGGTGCTTGTCATATCCTTTTCAACTTATGTTGTGTTTTTTGTTTTAATTGAACCTAATATTATTTATTCATGCTCCACTAAATTATTCATTTATGCCTTACCATACAAAAAACATATTCTTCAAAAAATAATAGAA
Organism: Pohlia nutans; assembly: GCA_022496805.1. Taxonomy (NCBI): domain Eukaryota; kingdom Viridiplantae; phylum Streptophyta; class Bryopsida; order Bryales; family Mniaceae; genus Pohlia; species Pohlia nutans. Next base: position 28,974,271 of record CM040089.1, on the reverse strand, counting down.
AGTGTCAGAGTGCGAGCTTTTGAGGTGAGACTCTCCTACATGTTGCTTCCCACAGTCCACACTTAGAATTGCAAGACTATCACCAAAACAATGGCATGAAGAATGTTGAATATGTATTTACATGTCATTGATAAAAAAACACTGTATTCTAAATCTCAAATCTAATTGGTCTAATTGATCTTGTTTATAATGATTTTTTTAATTTTTAATCTAATATCACTATTGTTGAAGCAACTAAACATTGTTAAAGACTCTCACCAATGCCTTTTTCTTGCGCATAGAAATTGTGGGGTTCTACCACTATCCTTCGGGGACCAAGTTTATGCTTGAAAATTCGTCACAAAAAAACTCATTGCAAAAGCGTGCGCAAAAGTTTGGACACTCTCTAATTTCACAAAGACTTTGAGCTTATTTTACGAAGTTTGGAATGAAAATTCATAGCCATGGATGAAAATAGGGCTTGAATTTATCTTCATATAGTGTTCAAGGATTACATAGCATACAGTAGGTTGATAGCAGTTCCGGCAAAAACTAATTCTAAAAATAGGTGTTGGAATTTTAGAGAAATTATTTTTCAAAAAAAACTTGTAAGGGAAAAAACAAAATTTCAAAGAATATTCATTTCATTGGAATCTATTTAAGCAAAACAATGATTATTTGGCACAAGGACTCCGAAACTGCTATTAGCCTACAGTAATAGAGTAGTGCAATGGAGCACCCTTTTGAAAATTGGATCAATAGAGAATCTTCACTTAGAGCCACTTTTCTAAGTAATGAAGGAATGCCATTAATATTCCATTAATTTTAGGACCATCATGACATTGCCACGTAAAACTTAGTTTCTAATTGTAACTACATTGTAGTCCCGTTACAAAAGGGTGTTAGCTCCCATTGCTCTATTATGCTATGTATTTGTCCAAAATTTTGCCATTTATTTAAGAAAATACTTTTTTTGTTGACCTTGTTCTCCACCTACATAGCATAATAGAGCAATGGGGGACAACACCCTTTTGCAATGGGACCCCAATCTAGTTACAATTAGAAACTAAGTATACGTGGCAATAACATGGTGGTTCCAAAATTCATAAAAATGTCAATGACATTCCTTCATTACTAAAAAAAGTAGATCTAAGTGAAGATTCTCTTTCAATCCATGGTGCTCTATTGCACTGCTCTATTAAGGTAAGGGGTACAGTTGCCGTCAGTTTAAGCATTTCAGCCTACATGGAGCGCTGATTTTCAATGATAAAAAATTGCAGCACATAAAACTTTGGGTTTAATAACCAAGCTCAAATTTTTATTAATTTTTTCACAATGTATGATTTTGTTATAAATTTTCAAACTTAATATGCATAGACCACTATTGATGTTAGTAGGTGTATCAATAACTGTCTTTCCTTTCTAATCCAATCAGATTGCTAACTTGGTATTCATAATTAATGCTTGGGATAATTAGATTGGGAACTCCTGAAGTTGAAACATGTACTTTTATAGGTGACCACGATTGGTACCTAACAGTTTCTGGTGCTTCTACCTTACCATATGCTATGTATCTGCCCAAGATTTTGCCATTTATTGACTCTGACCATAGGGAAGAGGCATTGCAGAGACACTCATTTTTTTGGACTAAATAACACTGTAACAAATATATTCCGTCTATAATTCCACTAAAATGCATTCTTGTCCTTTACCTGTTCAATTCTAGTCACAGCTTCTCGTAGCATAACTAAGGTGGTTACCCCATTCCCAACTGGCGCCTTAAACCAATAGCTAGGGCATTTTTGGCAATCAATGCTGCAATGATGTTGGTTGTAGCATGAGTTATAGTTGGTAATGGGTTCTCTCTTGTAGGTTTTAGTATATGTAAGTGTGGTTATGGATTCGTTGTTGTTGGTTTAAGCATCTTTAGTGTGTGCAATACAAATCTCCTTTGGACAGAAACAACTCTACCTATGTGACGTGAATGGGATGTGTCATACTTCAACTTTGAAAATTTATAACTAATTCATTCTTCATCCAAAAATTATGTTTCAACTTGTGTTGGAATCTATTTCTTCTTGCCTAACTCTAAAAAATAATAATACTAAATAATATCAATGTCTCATATCCGTATTTCTTGTTCAGTTGGGAATGGGGTAAACACCTTACTCGTTAAAAAAAAAAAAAAATTCTGCCGACCCTGTCCTCCACCTACAGTACCCTAATTTCGAAACCTAGCGGAGTAGCGGAGTCAATTGACCGCTCAAGTGAGAGTCAAGGGACTGACTATTGAGGTTACGAATGCTGTCGTAACTTACGATGGCTGTCGTAACTTACGATGCTGAAATGGGCGGGGGCGGGCGCCACTGTAGGACATCGACATTAGCGACAGACATTGTCGCTAAGTTACTCTGCGTTTGCTTTGCTTTGCTTTGCGACGCGACGGCCCGCGCTGTCAGTAGGGCTCCTTTTCCCCTGCAGGCACGCCCTCACTGCTACTTGCATGCCTCTTGTTGCCACGAGCTTAGGGAAACTCTCGCTGCCCCAATCGGAACGCCGCGGTGAACCCAGATTCGCTGCCTCACCCCCCATCAATGCCATACTCCTCCGATTCCTCCTATAAAGCACAATTCCTTCAGAAAACACTCCATCGATCACGTACTACTTTTACAGCCTGAATTCAGACTCATGCACGATCGGAGCTTCATCGTTAGCTACACATTGCTGTAGAATTTCTCATTCGCTCGATCGCTGGTCTGTGATCCGAGTCCTTGCGGTTCAGGATTTTGTTGCAAATTCTTGGGGGTACACATTAGTATTGTGATCCGAGTTTAGATTTTTGTTGTTGGGTACACATTGGTCTTGCTTTTTGTTGCTGCGGGAGAGAGAGGGAGTTTTGATTCAAGTTTTGGGGATTAGTGATGGCGACCATGCAGTTGAATTCCCACACGGTGGCGACGGCCATTCGTGTGGAGGGAACTTTGGGGAGCCAGGCGGCGACTAGGAGAGATGGGGTGCGCTTCGGGAGGGTTTTGGGCGCGAGCCCGGGGCTGTTGCGGTGGAGCGTGAAGAATCAGACGGTGGAGCGATCGGGGAAGAATTTCGTTCTTGCCGTGAATGCGTCGTCCAGCATTGAGACTTCCACCAAGGTCGCCACCTCCCCCGGGACCCTGGAAACCCCGGCGGAGCCTCCCATGCACCTGTTCAAGAACAAGGAGCCGTACGTCGCCACCATCAAGTCCGTGGAGCGCATCGTGGGGCCGAAGGCGCCGGGGGAAACGTGCCACATCGTGATCGAGCACGAGGGGAATGTGCCGTACTGGGAGGGGCAGAGCTACGGGATTATTCCCCCGGGGGAGAATCCGAAGAAACCTAGCCAGCCGAATTCCGTCCGGCTCTACTCGATCGCCTCGACTCGTTACGGCGACGATTTTGATGGCAAGACGGCCAGCCTCTGCGTTCGCCGCGCGGTCTACTGGGATCCCGAGACGGGGAAAGAAGATCCCGCGAAGAAAGGCATTTGCAGTAACTTTTTGTGCGACTCCAAGCCCGGCGACAAAGTGCAGGTCAGCGAATCTTTTTGTGGCTATATCAATCGCCAACTTGCTATTTGAAAAATTAAGTACATATCGCCATAATCTTCCCTTATCGATCATTGGTACGAAATTTAGCCAAGAACTCTATAGAAAGCTATGTATTTGTAGTAAATCGCTAAAAAATGCTTTCTATTTTTCAAGTTTCAATTTTCAAATCGCCAATGGGACTCCCTTGTAAAATGGAAAAAAAAATCACTTGTGCAGATCGTTGGCCCGTCTGGGAAGATTTTGCTCCTACCGGAGCAGGATCCGAAAGCGACGCACATTATGGTGGCTACCGGGACCGGGATCGCTCCTTACAGGGCGTACTTGCGGAGGATGTTCATGGAGGAGACGGCGTTCAAGTTCAACGGTTTAGCCTGGCTCTTCATGGGCGTGGCCAACACGGACAGCCTGCTTTACCACGACGAATTCTCGACCTACTTGAAGGAGCACCCTGAGAAGTTCCGCTACGACATTGCGTTGAGCCGCGAGCAGAAAAACTCCAAGGGCGGAAAGCTGTATGTGCAGGACAAGATGGAGGAGTACAGCGAGGAGTTGTTCGAGAGGTTGGACAAGGGCGCTCACATTTACTTCTGCGGGCTGAGAGGCATGATGCCCGGCATCCAAGATATGCTCAAGCGCGTCGCAGAGTCGCGCGGCGAGAGCTGGGATGAGAAGCTGGCCGCGTTGAAGAAGAACAAGCAGTGGCATGTGGAGGTCTATTGAGCTCCAGCGCCTTCCTTTCCACCTTCCCCGGTATGAAGGACGGTACCTTCCCTTGCTTTTTTCTTACATGGAGATAAATTAATCCATTTGCATATTTTCGATGTCAAGGCAAAGTGAATTTTGCTCTGCCTTGAATTTACTTGCATTGACCGATCTGTTGGATTAGAATCACTTTCTGGATGTTGAGGTAATAGATACATAAAATAGGTTCACAACTCCTAGATGAGGATTTGGCTTGCTGTGTAGATTCTTTAGTTTCAAGTGCAGGGTCATAGTGGTAAGGTTGTTGTGAAAGGTGCAGTTAGTTTTGGTTTAGTTTAAGGCTGTTTCTCTTTGGTGGTGCTTCAAATAGAAGTGATAATACAATAGCATACTGAAATACGTGTGCAATGGAACTGGTCTATTGAGCTCCTTTCCACTTGCCTCTCTTCCAGCAGAAGATGAAAGCACGAAGGATGGTACCTTCCCTTGCTTTTTTCTTACATGATGTAGATAAATGAATCCATTTGCATATTTTCGATGTCAAGGTAAATTGAATCTTGAATTTACTTGCATTGACCGACCCTGGAGAATCTGTTGGATTAGAAACACTTTCTGGATGTTGAGGTAATGAGATCACAGGTAGATACATAAAATAGGTTCACAACTCCTAGATGAGCATTTGGCTTGCTGTGTAGATTCTTTAGTTTCAATTGCAGGGTCATGGTGGTGAGGTTGTTGTGAAAGGTGCAGTTAGTTTTAGTTTAGTTGAAGGCTGTTTCTCTTTGGTGCTGCTTCAAACAGAATTAATCAACTGTGATGATACAACAGCACTCTATTAAAACCCTAAATAATGAATTTCTCATCAGTGTTTAGGGTTTAGGGTAAAGTATAACCCTGAATATTGAATTGCTCATCCTGCTTCGTTGAGTTTGAGTACTCTGCAGAAATAAAAAAGTGTATCACTGCAATTAACCCCTAAAGGACCATAAGGCCCTCATGTGTTTTTTTAAGTAGTTGTGAGTAGGTTTTATGTAGATTTTATTTTGTTCAATTTCAAGTAATTTTCATTCAACATATGTGATATTCTTCACTAATTCCAGTGATATAAAATTTGGTCCCATTTAAATTATATTTTTCACAGGATGATTGTTTAAATTTGTCATTTTAAAACCATGAATACTTGGTCCTTCAGGGGTTAACTCCTTGTGCTCCATATGTATGATCATTGTAAACTTGCTCACATAACTCATCTCTTGTACTAAAAATACAATGATACACTCACATTTTGTCTACTTGAGTACATAGATGTATTCAAATACATTGGTGTAGTCAAATATTGCAACAATCACTTGCTTGTACACAAAAATACATGCTAAATTACATGGACTCAATGGAACTTGAGGTCATCATGGACTCAATGGAACTTTCTGGTGAAACTGGTTGCTGTTCTTGTGCAGCAGTTCAGAATCTAGTACAAGCTTCTTGAAACTTAGCTTCCACTAAATTCTAGTGGTAGATTTCGACGTTAATTAATTAATTTTTGTGCAAAAGTGCCACATGTCATCCTGTGATTGGTTTAGGGGTGATGTGGACCTCTCAAAATTTGACATGGAAATTCAATTTCAACATGAAGCTATTTGGATTTGATCCTTACATATAGTATAGTAATCAGTAGTTAAGATACATACATTTTTCCTCTATTTCTCCTCCCATAATTCCCATAAAAGGAAAGTTGGCTTTGTTTGAAGTCCATGTATATTTTAATAAATTTTAACAGACTATTACTTAAGACTTGAAAAGTAGAATGTGTGAGCTTTCTATTATACTTTATGGTTCTCAATTGATGAACTTTTTAGGAATTAAAAATAAATAAATAAAAAATTCTATGGTGAAAAAGAGAATCATAAAAAATATCCACAGAATCTTAGAGAACCATTGCATCATTTCAGCAAAAACTTAAACATTAGGTATGAGCTTCGGACTCTGACAACCGGGTACAATATACTAAAACTTCGCAGCTCATACCCAAATCATACTTTTAAGATGGCCATCATATCATCAATTTTAGGATTCATCACCATAAGGCTGGTCGGACACCAAAAACAACATGACATGATACTATAAGAAATATCAAACCTTCAATTAAAGGTGAGTAAAAGTATTTAAAAGTGATAACTTGAGTTACGTAGACTATTTTTGGACCACTCATTTATAGGGAGATAGTTTTTTTATGTTGGAAGTTAGTTTTCACGAGAAATACAATTTTTTTCTCAATTTTTTTCCCAATATTGAAATTAGTACAATTTTTGAAAGTGGAAAGTACTTTGTGATTCACTTTGATCAATAGGCTCTCCCATGTTCAACATATGTGGTACTAATTTCCACTCATGACAATACCCAAAACCAATCACTAATATCCTTTCAAGAATTCTCAATGCTTGAATACCATTGGTAGGTTGCTTCCTTGTTAACCCCTAAAGGACCACAACTATGTTCTTCTCCAAACACTCCAAAGTACCCCTTCTCATAAAAAGACAAATATTTTTTGATCTATGACCTTTTTGACCAATCCAACCGTAGGATATTTCAAGCAACTTGAATTTATTACAACCAACAAATTTTCAACCGTTCAAGGTTCTTCAATAGTAAGATTTTAAGCTTCAAAGTTGGTTGCACCTTTTTTTTTGGCATGCTGCCCATATTTGAAACTTTTTGAAAATGCCGAAATGCAAAGTTTAGTCTCAAATTTGGTAAAATGAATTTGGCAATTGTGTGCATGAGGGTGTTAGCTCATTGTGTGCAAAAATTCAGATGCATAGCTCATTGTATGAAAATTTTCAGGAGTTGCCCGCAGTTAGGTTTTTCACCTTTGCATGATTGTATCTTTTGATTTATACATCACCTACGTACGCAAATTACCATCCCATCTTCAATACAAAGAGTAGAATCACCACAAAAAACCTCAAGAATTGAGAATCAATACTCATTCTATAGTGAGCTAACCGAACTTGGAAAATCAGCCTTGGTCCTTGAGGGGTTAATAGTGCAATTTATCTGTTTTAGGTCAAGTGATGAATGGTTGTGTCAGAAGTCTAACGATCGTTTTTGTGACACTGATTAGTTTAAGGTTCTTCTACCTTATTCAATAGGGAAACGAGCATAGCGCCATAGCCTAAGGCTCCCGTCAGTACAACCGTAGAGTTCTAAGCCTCAAGCAACATTTAAACCTTGAGAAGTATCTTCCCACGTACTGAAGTGATTGTCAAACCGTAGATGATAAAAATTAAAATTTGAATTATAGACTCAATAAAAGCAACATAAGGGAGACATACCCATTACCATCCATTTAATAATTTCGCCCTCATGTACTAAGAGTAAATATTTGTGTTTTAAAATGTACACTACACTAAAAGTATGATTTAGTGTTTAGCGAGAATTGATGTCTGTTACCAGAGTTCGTTCAAAGGTGAGGAGAAATACTTACCCTACAATACATAAGATTTTGCCACTTGTCATTCCCACTTCTATTGAGAGTGTCATGTTCCTTCCAAGTGATGAGAGTAACATGAGGTGGCATGCCATCTAAACATTAAAAGAGGTTGTTTGTTTGTTTGTTTGTTTGTTTTGTTTTGTTACGTGGAGATTTCTCCAACCAATTTCTTGGTACTGTCGGAAAGCTCTCAATGAGGGCCGGAATACACGGGGTTTGTTTCATTGTGTTTGCACCTACATTGTGAAAGTTCTGGATTTTTAGTTGAATTTTGTCACTATAAATTGAACATATTATGGAAAATGGTATATGGGAGTTTTTAATGTCATTCTTGGCATCGTCGGAAAGCTCTCAACGAGTAGAGGTGCGCTAAAGTTGTTTCGTAGCTTTTGGACCTACAATGTGAAAGTTATGAATTTTCAATCAAATTTTGTCACCTTAAATTGAATTGAATTGCATTATGGATAAATTATTCTAAAAAGAAAAAGAAAAAGCATAGAGAACATACCGTAGCATGGGGAACACACGGAAGTATCGGGAACGCACATGGAGCATGGGGAACATACTTGGGAACACACTGGAGTACGGTGAATGCACGAGGAGCACGGAGAGTGCACAAGATCACGGGGAGCTTGGGGAGCATAGGAAACATGTGGAAAACGGAAAACATTTGGGCCAACGGCACATGGCTACACTGGTGTTTATTATAATGTTGTCATTTTTCATTGGAACATACATCTAGAAGGTTTACTTGAAGTTTTTAATTGGACAATATATCTCCAAAAACTCAAATAGTGTTTGTGTTGAGAAATAATGTTTTAAACACTAAATCACAATTTTAGTGTAGTAAAAAATTTGGCGGCGTAAATTTGAGAAACGAGCCCAAAAAGACCTTCAACCAATCTAATTTATCATGTAAAAATTTCTCGTGAGTCTTATCTATGATCTGTGGGGCCAAGATTTCTACTAGTGGTATGCCACCAATATACAAAGGCGGAGTTGAGTAATGGGTATGTCCACTTTAGTTATCTCATTGACAAACTCATTCTTGCTCTTGGGGTAGAGCTCATGGATGTTGATCTTCACTACAATACATTAGAGTTAACCGAAAAGAATGTTTGAAAGTGGAAAGGAACCTTAAACTCACCTTAGACTCATTTGAGTTCAAAAAGACTGCAAAGTCCTTCACCACAATGGGGTGTGGAACCCAAGAGCCCTGACCATGGAAACTATTCATGAACAATGCTTGTCAAAAATTATAATTATAGGAAGAGAACTTCACTTAACCCTTAAACGTCAAAGCAAGCCCCATGGGCTTGGTATAAAGGAATAATTGGAGAAAAAAGTTTCATTTCTCAACCAAATCAAGCAAGACTTATTGTGTTGGAAAGCTTCTGAAAAAGCGATCTAGATTCCAAATTTTCGCCTCATTTGAGAGATTGTGGAATCGCTGATAAGCAATCAAAGTTATCAAATTGAACAAGTTTTGAAGGTTGGGGCAGCTGAAGTTCAGCAGTGCCGCAGTGCAAGCCAGCAGTGCACTGCAGAGCCGTTTTTGCAAAAAAAAAAAAAAAAAAAAAAAAAAAAAAAAAAAAAAAAAAAAAAAAAAAAAGTCCCCAAAAAAATTTAGATTCCTTCCGGGCTGCCCCATTCAGGCCCTCTTGACGTTTAAGGGTTAACCCCTAAAGGACCAAAGTTGATTTTTCAAGTTTGGTCAGCTTAGTATGGAATGAGTGTTGATCCTCAATTTTTGAGATTTTTCGTGGTGATTCTAGTCTTTGTAACGAAGATGGGATGGTAATTTTTGTACGTAGGTGATGTATAGATCAAAAGATACAATCATGCAAAGGTGAAAAATCTAATTGCGGGCAGCTCCTGAAAATTTTCATTCAATGAGCTACGCATCTGAATTTTTGTACACAATGAGCTAACACCCCCATATACACAACTGCCAAATTCATTTTACCAAATCTGAGACTAAACTTTGCATTTTGGGCATTTTCTGATAGTTTCAAATTCGGGCAGCAAGCCAAAAAAGAAAGTGCATCCAACTTTAAAGCTTATAATCTTACTATTGAAGAACCTTAAACGGCTGAAAATTTGTAGGTTGTGAGAGATTCAAGTTGGTTGAAATATCCTACGGTTGAATCGGCCAAAAGGGTTTTAGATCAAAAACTATTTGCCTTTCTATGAGAAGGGGTACTTTGGAGTGTTTGGAGAGAAACATAGTTGTGGTCTTTTAGTGGTTAAACTCTACTTTTCGGATAACTACTTATTGATAACTCTATTATACTCAAAATATTAGAACCCTAAACTCTAATCTAATCACGAGCATAAACCCTTATATGTGTATGAATTCCTTACATGTGCATGAAAATGAGCCCAATGAACCATATACAATCTCAATTCAATATCGAATAGTGAAATAATGAGGTCAATATTGTTTTGATGTTAACCCCTAAACGTTAGAGCGTCCAGAAAGTGGACGACTAACATATTCAAACCCTTTTCAAGTTCTCATCACTGCTTGGATGAAAGTCATCCAATCTTTTGGAGATTCTTCACCAAGTTGTTGTCCTATCTAACGATTTAGTCATACTTTATTACACATTTTTCTAAAATTACAAATGTAGAAGTATATCAAGTCGTTGATCAAGCCAAAATTGCATTGACTGTAGTTCAAAAGTGGTCTTGCAAAAATGAGGTCATAGATTTAAGAAACACAAAAATTTCAAAGAATCACCACATTTAAGAGTATCTCATTTCAAATTCATTCCAACAAATTTTACTCAAAAAATATTAAAATTTTGTTTGTAATCGAATTTAGAAGGAATTTTTAATTTTAACTTTCAAATTTATAATTAAATATTGGTGATAGTATTAGTGAATCAAACCGTACGGATGGAATCAAAAATTCAAAATCTAGAACTTTCATTTGTATATCAATTCCAAAATATTCTTGTAAATAGTAGTTTATAATGCTTTTTCTCAAATTGTCAATTCTAGGGACACCCTGGTACGTTTAGGGGTTAACCCTTAAACGTCAAGGTAAGCCCCATGGGCTTATTTAAAAGAGAATAATGAAGAAAAAAGTGGATTTTTCTCAACCAAATCAAGCGAGGATTGGTGCGTTGGAAAGCTACTGAAAAAGCGATCTAGATTCCAAATTTGCGCCTCATTTGAGAGATTGTGGAATCGTCGGTAAGCAATCAAAGTTATCAAATTGAAGAGGTTTTGTGGTTGGGGCAGCTGAGGTGCCGCAGTGCTACAGTGTTGGCCAACAGTGCCCAATAGAGCTGTTTTTGCATTTTTTTCATTTTTTTCCTCCGAAAATTTAGATGCCTTCCGGGCTGCCCCGCCCAGGCCCTCTTGACGTTTAAGGGTTAAAGCTAACTTGCCCCAATATTGTAACCTGCACCAATATTGTAACCAAGTATCTAGTTTACATTACTGAATACATTATTGAAACTGCAAACACCTCTTTATTATTGTTTCAAGTTTTAAAGAACTCACTAGATAGATGAGTTTACAAACCAACATCTATATCCTAAAAATTTGAAGTGAATAAAAATCATATGGGTTGCTAGATGTACATTTAAATTGTTTTTGGTGGTTATTTTAAATGACCGATTTATATCCAAAATCATACAAAGTGAATTCAATAATGACAAATTTGTAACTTATAGGTTCTCCTTAACTAATTTTTATGAAAAGTATGTTAAGTGTTTACAAAGATGTTGTGGCTTATGGTATACTAAATGTTCCTTCTTAGAAGGTTCTAAATAGTTCATTTGAAGACCTATAGCTATATGAAAATAAACACTTTTGTCTATTTAGGCATTTGGATATGTAATCCGATTCTGAACATGACATAAATATAATGTCAAATGTCATGTTACAATGGCCAAAGACCAGATGGCCATACCCAAAGACCAAAGCTAAGACCACATTGTCAAACCCAAAGACCGCAAAGCCAATGCCAAAGATCACATTGTCAAACCCAAAGATTGCAAAGCCAATGCCAAAGACTAAAATGTCAGGTTGGCTTAACCCTTTAGTGCCAAGGGTGGTTCTGGAGAAACAAAAGTTTTTTGGTGATTTTTTCTTAAAACTCTCTCTGTTCAAATTATGAATATTATTAATAGTATTTAACTATATAAATGTGAACATAGCTTAATCAAACAAGTGCCCGTTAAACTTTGGTAAGATCGGATTGTTGGATTGGAAGATTCTAGTATGTCTTTGAACCGTATAATGCACACTCAAAAATGAGATTTTAGAGGGTGTGTGACTTCAGAGTTAAATAGAATTTGGGTTAAATTTTCAAAAATAAAAGTGAAGAGGTTCAGCAATGACCTATGTCAACACCTCTCCGTTGCAATCTTTTATGTCAAGAACAAACTCAGATAGATAGATAGAAACTCCGGTCCTCCTACGAGGCCGGCGTGAATAAAGTGTCCGTTCGTAATGTCAATGACCCGGTGCCCACCGGACAGAGGGTCCGAACGGACTCACACATAATTATTGTGAATTTTATAAGTAATAGTGACTTATCCGTATACAGTTTAGGACAAAAAATTATACATTAAAATATGAAAGGAGTTGGTACATTGATCAAGATCAAAATACATATACTAATGAAACATGAACAAGAGAATACAATCAAAAAAAATAAAAATAAGATAACAAACTTCCAAACACAAGAAATACCGCATAGTACATGTGTTGTATTTGTAAGTATTTACTGTATTTTCACGTTTTGTTCATAGGTATTTTGATAGTTGCACAGCTCCAAATTTGAAATTTTATTTTTCTAGAAGATGTATATTATAAGTCTCTAACTGTGAACATCACAATTCAAAATCCAATTGTTCATGGATTTTTTGTTATTTGCGTTTTTGACACATGAGTGACTACAATGTGGTCTCCTGGGCACTAAAGGGTTAAATTGGCAAATACGCCAAACATTTTGATCTCTAGCTTTGAGTATGTGGTCTTTGATCATCATGCCACTTGGTCTTTGGTCATAGCAACTTGACATTACGCATTACGATCTATGTCCAATACCAAAATTACAAAAGACTTCAATAATCAAAATCAAAGCCAAAGATGGCAAAGCTATGAAAATGCAAAGTACCCAAGACATTTTTCTCTTAGGCCATGACAAATCGAAAATTTGACACCATAATCCATATTATATATCCAAACTTGTATTCCATACTTAAAAGCTGAAATATGAAAATATCGTAGTTTATGCATCACTCTCACTATTCTATGGGCAATGCTTTTTTGGGATATATCGCACTCTGGGACAAATTTCCCACTCTCCAAATATTGAGATAACCGTAAAGTCACTGAAACACGTTTGTGTCAATTGGCTTGATTTGTCAACAATGGTTGTCCTTCACCACAGAATCAGCCTAAATGGATACGATTTCAAGGCAGACACACTTTACAGTAAGACTTTCCGATTATCAAATGAAATACAAGGTTGGGTAAGAAAGCCTTCATGAATATACCCATGACTTTATGATTATCTCTATTCTCTAATGAAATGAGGACAAAAGAGTTAATGTTCCAAAAAAAATAAAATGCTGCTTGCGGGCACTCTGAAGGTCTCCTTACATGTTGGCCCCGGTGGGCAACTAGCCTTGACGAATCTCCTTCATAAAGTCATTTCATTCTTGTCTTATATGCAATTTCCACCCACCTGGTCTACATGTAAGGAGGTCCTAAGGGCGGGCTTCCATATGAGTATTGGTTCGGTGGATACAGCTAAAAGACAAAAAATGAGGTCCCAACTTCCACCTATGCTCTGTGAGCGTTGTGAGCGGCTTGCAAAGTCACCCACTTCACCATGCCATCGGTGGGCTATGTGATTGGTTGTTTTATCGACAATTTCTAATTTTATCTATTGAATTGCTCTACCGAGGGTGCATGGAAGTGCTATGTGTTTTTTTTTAATCGGTGAAGAGCTGAATTTTAGAACCTCCTTCCATGTAGAGTTGGGCCGGTCCTAAAATTCAGCTCTCCACCGATTAAAAAATCACAGACCACTTCCATGCACCCTCATAACATTCAGTAGCCTCTGTGAGTGCTGCCTTCTTCCAACAAAATGATGTGGAATATCCCACATCATTTCATCTCCCCAATGAAATGATGTGGGATATTCCACATCACATCAGTAGCTATGGTGGCAGGTGGCATTAAGCAAGAGCAATCAACCATGGTGAACAGTAATCGAAAGCATTTACTCAATCACAATTCAAGAGTGTTTTGTAATTGTTTATTTGATTCAATAGTCCATTCAATTACAGATCACTGGTCACTCCATATATAAAGGTGGATGAAACTAAAAGGCAGCCTCTTGAAAGGCTACTGAATGTTACATGCTCGATAGAGCAATCCAGTAAATAAAATTAGAAATTCTCTATAAAGCAACCAATCACATAGCTCACCGATGGCATGGTGAAGTGGGTGACTTTGCAAGCCGCTTTCAACGCTCACAGAGCATGGGTGGAAGTTGGGACCTCATTTTTTGTCCTTTACCGATGCTCACATGGAAGCCCGCCCTAAGTCCCAAAAAGGAGAAGAATTGGAGTGAACTGAGAAAGATGTCGGCAAGTACCGGCTGAAATGGAAAGCCACTGTGAAGCTCAACCCCGCCCAAATAGAAGAATAGAAAGAAAGAAAGAAAGAGAACGCCACTGAAGTCTTCTGACACTCAACACTCAGAGTTCCTCTTTCCACACTCCGTCATCGAATGATCATCATCGTTGTTTTCGAGAGCATCCATCGTTGATGTAATAATCGCATTATTAGCGGGCCCAATTCTTTCCTCCTCGATCCTGTCAATTCTATCTCACTGCTGCATAATTGCTTGCAAAGACGGCCTCACTCACTTATTCATTCCGCCTTAGTTGCACAATTACACTCGTTTGCACAATTTTGTTTCTTCAATTGTGGGCGAGGCTACGTTGCATGCAATTCGCGCTCCCGCATCAATCACAGGTGATTTTTGTGGCTTTCATCCCATCCCTCTCACACCCACTTTCATCCTGCCGTGAGAAAGAATCCATTTGAGCTCATGCGTTTTGTCTCTTGTCTACTTTTCTGTGATGAATTGGACGTGAAGCTTGTTTGCTCGCGGCAAGGATTTTGCCTTCTTTTTTGTTTGAAAAGGAAAAGATGTCTGCAGGCACTCTTTTGTGGTGAGTTCGTTACATCTTCTTCTGGGAAGCGGAGTGGTTTTTGGAAACGTTACCTTGGCGAGAATATATTGAACAGCCTCTTGGTCTTTTGCGGAAATGAGAGAGAGGTTGTTAACTCCTAATGTTCGTTGGAGGACTTTCTTTTGTTCAATTTTTGACCATCTTCACTGATTCTGGTGATATAGAATTTGGCCGTGCCTGAAGTATTGATGTTTCATCGAATTAGGGGTTAGTTCTGCTTTAAGGGTTCTGTCGGAACAGAGAGTGTACAATTTGCAGAAACCAAGATCGCTCCCGACACAGTGGTTTATGGTTTAGCAGTTTGATTTGATTTGATTTTTATGAGTATTTCATTGCTGATATTTTTTCCTGTTGTGATTCTCCCTCTTGCAGACGGAAGTCGGTGAATTTAAAGAAACCCTAATTATCAAAGTGAAGAGGCTGCAAATGGCAACCAAAAGAGTTGCTCGTGCTGGATCAATTCTTCGGCATGTGACAGCTTTCCTTCTCATCATGTTTCTTTTTCTGGCTCAATACGCTGCTGCAGGTACGTAAATTATACCCTTGTTGAGTTTTATGGTTTGATCTCACTAGAAGTGCTTTTGTTGTTTTATCACCAACAGCTGAGGAAAAAATCCTTTTGCTCAAGAAGAGCAACGTAGGCATTACGTGAAGAGTCTGTTGGGGTAGTCTACTGATGGATATAGGTAGTAAGTGCTACCTTTGAATAGTAAGTGGCAGGTGGTAAGTTTCAGCACTTGTACATTTCTGTCCTCGCAAAATTCATATTATGTGCTATGCAACTCAAATCTCTGGAGCCCTGGTTGTGGATGGATGTACTTTTTTCACAACCAGGCACTAGATTTCAGTTACCTAGCCTAAGCTCAGTGAATTTTTTTCAATATTTTTAGGCAGTGCGAGAACGAAGCTCTTAGAATCCAGCTCCTCGTCTAGAATGGCTGCCTGCAATTATGAATGGCAAATGCACATTTGATTCCATTTTTGGATCTTTGCATTTTGCAGCTGGTGAATCCAACAAACAGGCTATTCTACGTGGACGTGAACATCATTATCCAGGTAGCAGAGCCTTCTTTATACCAATCTATGCATACCTTGAAATCATACAAGATTCTAGTAAAGTAGACTCTACCATGCAGTGACCATGAATTGAACCCCTAAAGGACCAAGAATCCCAACTTATACTTCATGTTTTTCTAGCAGGTCCTATGTGAAATTTCTTCTGTTCAAATTTATTTGTGATTTTGATCAACACATGCAATGTTCTTCATCGATTCCGGTCCCATCTGACTTATATTTTTCATAATACGATTGATTGAATTTGTCATTTTAAAACCATCAATTCTTGGTCCTGTAAGAGACCCCATTGTCAAGCCTTTTTAACTACTGAGTGTACTTCCTATTATTGGAACGAATAATTTATGGATCTTGTCCCCATTTTCAAGAGGATTGCAAAACGTACTATTTGCATATGAAGTTTTGCTCACAGGCTTTGACTCTTCATTGTCATAATCATTAGGTGTTGTATATGTACTTGTGAGGTCACGTTTTACGCTTTATGAGGAAACCACCTTATTGTTCTCTCTTTTGATAAATGAATCTGACATGTGAAAGTGCTCATGTAGACAACAATTTGCATGTGTATCCGAGATTTCAAAAGAGCAGCCAGGCTGCTATTGATGAAGCAGAAGATACGGAGGCCACCAGTGAACCCCACCCAGCTGATGAGCTTCTGCAATCCCAGGACGCCGATGGCAGTCAATCGTATATTTTGGGAGGATATTAGATCAAGTGAGTACCTGAAAAATGTCAAACTCCTTATTATCACATATGTATATAGAACATTTGCTTTGTAAGATATGGTGCACGGCTACCTGTAGAGAATTTTGAGCGCTAGCTTCCTGGAGGGGGAAATGCATGGTGCAATTTTTGTATACTCATATTATGGAACTCTGAGGAACATAAAGACCTCAATTTTTTGTCCTTTTTTCTGCTTTTCTTTTTTAATCCTAAAAGACCAAGAAGTCCAAATTGTGCCTCGTATTTTTTAGTAGTTTTGAGTAGGTTCTGTGTGGACTTCCTTTTGTTCAAATTTGTTTGTTTCTTGACCATCATATGCATTATTCTTCACTGATTCCAATGATACAAAATTTAGTTTCATCTAAATTGTATATTTCACAATAGGGTGAAAGCATGGTAAACTGAACCACTTGTGATCCCTGTGAAGAAGCAACAATGCAGGGTCCAAAAATCCATTAAATTTTTATTTTTTGTGATTTTTTTTTGTGGATAAAATAAAAGATACAATGTTTAACAAAGTCTAACAAAAAAATTGAAAAAAACATGTTCAATAAGTATTAATGTGTGTTATAGTAAGGTTAAAGTAGTTTAAATTGGAAAAGTAGTTATGACCAAATTGAAAAGTAGATATAAAACATGTTGAAATTACATTAAATTTTTATTTTTTCAAGAATTTTTTCTTTGGAGCCCTCAAATGCACAATGAACTTATAGAATATATAATTTATATTCATATTGAACATGATTCAATTCATGAGATTTGCTCCCGAAATTTGTTTTAGACATCTATTTTCAAGCAATTCTTTTAGTAACTTTTTTTTAATGTTTTAATTTGAAACTTTGGATTGAAATACCTAATAGAACTATGGAGGGCTCTACCAAATTAGAACTGAAATATATGAATTTTTAATCGTAATTTATGGCCTTTGACTAAGAAAATTGTAATTTCAACACTAAAGATGACTTTAATGGTTGAGTTTACCGTGCTTTCACCCAATATGATTAATTGAATTTGTCATTTTAAATCCATAAATCCTTGGTCCTTTAGGGGTTAAACGCATGGTTAGCTTGAGGCTTGAATCTGCGGTTGTATCCTCAGTTCCTTGTCTTTATCATTTCATGGAGAATATTACACTTTCTAATATCATGTTCTCCAAATCCTAGGGAATAGAAGTACTCGATTTGTATTCTCACTGTCACACTTTTAGTTAACAAGTGATAATAAGGAGTTTGATAAATGTGAAAAGGGTTCTAGATCACCATCCTCTTGCGACCCAAGTACTTTTTTAATGTTACTTCTACAATTATTGATTGCCACAATGTTAATAATCACGTGCATTTTGGAGAGAAGAATTTTTCTAGTATGTATACTTCCTATAAACATTACTGTAGTGTGAACGGTTTAACCATTGGAAGTAGGAGATGCCTATGTAACCACAAACTAGGGAGAATTCTGTACTCATAACTTATGTATAATCACCTATAGAAAGTAAGGTAACCCCACAATCCACCATTCACTAAAACGCTTTCCAAATTCACTACAATCCTTTGCAGATCACCAAAATTTTCACACAATACAGCTTGTTTATGAAGCACTTTTGTGCCAAATTTGGTACAAGGAAGATAAATGGAAGTTGCATTAATGTCAACTTACCAACTTTTATGCCTGATGTGGAAAAAAATGCATATCAATTACACAAAAGCTTCCAAGGATCCAAATTTTTCATAAAAGGTAGAAGTCACAGTAAGGAACAATATGGTGTTATAAAAAGAATGGTATTCCTAGGTATTTTTAAATTAAATGGTGTTCGCATGCAATTCAAAATTTAAAATGTAAGGTCAAATTTTAGCTTAATTATATAATAAAGTAATTGATCTATTTTTGTCATTGTTTTATGACATTATATTGTTCATGACTGTGACAATACGGTCTCACAAAAAAAGTGACAAAAGTAGGCTAATTACTTTATTATATAATTAAACTAAAATTTAGCCTTAATTTTTTGATTTTGAATTGCATGTAGTCACCATTTAATTTAAAAATACCTAGGAATACCATTCTTTTTCATAACACCATATTGTTCCTTACTGTGACTTCTACCTTCTATAAAAAATTTGGATCCTTGGAAGCTTTTGCGTAATTGATATGCCCTTTTTTTCACATTAGACAAAAAAGTTGGTAAATTGACATTATCGCAACTTCCGGTCATCTTCCTTGCACCAAATTTGGCACAAAATTGCACCATATACAAGCTGTGTTATGGGAAAATTTTGGTGATTGGCAAATCATTGTAGTGAGATTGATAGTATTTTAGAGAATGGAGGATTGTGGAGTTACCTTACTTTCTATAGGTGACTGTACATGTAGAAAGTACACATGTAAATTTTCATTTTGGATGTCTAAGATGTGACATTAAAGAGCTTTGGATGTATTAAGTTCAAGGGCATTTGTTACATTGTTGTCAAACTTGTGTCAGTTCTCACATTATACAACCAAATCACAATTTTGGTAGTGTTTGGAATACAATTTTGGACACAACTTATATAACCAATCACAATTTTGGTAGTGTATGGAATACAACTTTTGACACAACATAGATTGTACTACAAATGTCACATTTTGATGGCTAAAGACCAAGTGTTCATGGATAAAAACAAGGTTGCCATGGCTGTACACCAAGTGGCCATTGATAAAGACCACATAGCTAAAGATCCAAATTTGGTAACTTGGCATCTTGCTATAATGATTTGGTGTTTAGTTTGGATAACTTGAAATTTTGCAATTACTTTTGCGATCTTTGGCGAGGATCTTTGGATTTGGTTACCTAGGTGGTTATTGGATTTGACCATATAGTGTTTGGCCATGGCAACCTAGCATTTGGCAATGTGGACTGTATTGTATCCAAAATTCTATTCTATAATAAGGTATGTATACCCAAACCCAACACTATGTACCATGTCAAATATATGACAATGGTTCTCAAATGTATGACAACAGTGTCCAAATGTACGACAATAGTACATAGTGTTGGGTTTAAGTTCATTGTTGGTTTTCGGTGTACATACCTTAGTGTTTGTATTTTAGCATGTGGTTTGTTTTGTTTTTCACTCTTAGGAGATCATTATATTTTGTATACTCTTGGGAGTTATACTCTTTATGCAGTATACACCCTCTAGTCTTGGTCAACATCTTTTGTAATCAAAGTAGTAAGGTAGAAACACCCAACTATCTCTTGCACTCATTCCATCTTTGTAGACTTGCTTTGAAACCATCCCATGAAGTGCTTTTAAACCACCCTAAAACTTAAGTGCTCGCTTATCTATCAATGATTAATTTTGGATTTTGTAAAGATTGATTTTTTGACAAGTCTATGGAACGGTTTAAGTGGTCTAATCAACTTTTCAATTCAAAAACTCATAGAAATTACATGCCTTGCCTACAAATTTCATTTATTTTCTTACAAAATGGTCATTCTCAATTGCTTAGAGCATCCGCACTCATACTCACAATACTAGGCCGGGCCCTCGCTTGTCTAAGCCTTCTACCACCACTCGTCACCTAGCCCCTTGTCTTGCAGCCTCCTCAAACTTGCCATGTCACTCACCATCTTTCAGGCCTTGTACATCTCTTCAACGCGCCCATTTTGTGGGCTTTTATTGGATTCACATGAGTCTAGGTTGGAGGGCTTGTGCAGAAGGGCGGAGGGCCTATGAATAAAGGCCATGTGGGATTCATAATGGGTCCGGATTTGTAAAATCAGGTCAGTTCTTTTTAAGCAATTACATCTGGGCTTGCGGTCAATAGGGCGATTGATGGTGGGGCAGTGCAAATTTCAAGGGCCACTTCATAAATAATTTGCTTTGCAATAATTGACTAAATAGCGAGTCAATTATTGCGGGTATGGGTGCGGATGCTCTAATACTACAAAATATTCTACCTTGAAAAAAGTGCCTCCAAATATGTGAATTGTTTGTTCTGACAATTTTAGGTGTTTCTACCTTAACTCCTAAAGGTCCTCACTGCTTTCCAAATTTGAAGAATTACAAAGATGCATTATAAAATGCAACTAAGACGAGTATTTTGAACTTGATGTATGAATAAAAGTTGTACATTATGAATTTTAGATTCTATCTATATGGTTAGATATGTGATTGCTATCACCAATCATTTTTTTTTAATTTAAAATTTAAAATTCAATTTTTTTTAAGAATTTGATTACTTATCATATATTGACAATCTGTGTATGAATTTTTTTTGATGGATTGAAATGTAATACTCTGTGTAATGATTTTAGTGATTTTTTGGTTGCTTAATTTTATAAGTTGATTTTTTAAAAGCACTTTTGAATTAAGATCTTAGAAATTTTTGGTGAATCACTGCAACATGAAATGATGCATAAAGATTTCACAAATCATCCCCTTTCTAATCGGATCACACATGCACAAAGTTAACTTCCCATAAAATTTGTAGTAAAAAACCACATTGCAAAAAGTACATGGCGGATGAAAAAACATGAGAACTATCTCAAAACGCTTGGTTGAGTAGTTAGAGTTAATATGTCCGATTTCAATTTGCAAAAAGAAGGCCGTTGAGCATAGTCAATGCATTTGGTGTCAAGTGAGAGGTCGTAAAACCAACAACATTTCGACAATGTTTAGTTAAAGCAATTAGAGCACAACGGATTTATCCTCTAACTCAAAAAGTTTTAAACTCTGTACATAAATCTTGTTTCATGTTAGTCTCTTGCTGATTCATGTTCAAAATTGTTCAAATTTTGATGGCCAAAATCTTAAAACAAAGTGAGACTCACAACTTTTTAAAAGGATACCTCTAGGGTGTTTTCACCCTAGGGTGTCATAGTTCTCAACAAAAAAAGTTTATGATGTTGTAAAGCATTTGCATTAATAACGTAATATAATAAATAGGGAAAATACCAAAAATAATAAATGTGACAAAGAGGCTGGAGGTTGCGACAATGAGGTTGGAGGCTGTGACGACGGGGCTGGAGGCTACAAAGACAAAATCGGAGATTGCAACGATAAAGACAGAGACTACAACAATGGAGTTGGAGAATGCAAAATGGGGTTGAAGACTGCAACAATAGGGCCAAAGGCTGCAAAGACAAGGCCAGAGACTACAACGACAAGGGCAAAGGCTACAACGACAAGGGCAAAGGCTACAACGATGAGGGCAAAGGCTACAAGGGAGGAGTTCAAGACTACAAAGAAGAGAGTGGCAACAAATTCCTGAGTTGCGAGAAAGAAGACAAGCGCGACATAAGAGCCCGAAACACCAAAGCCGACAACAAAGAAGTAGTAATCAAAGGCCAGAAGAGGAGTAAAGTGAACTAGAATGGCTAAAGTGGATGTAAACATAGGCAAAACATGAACAAAATGGCTAAAGTGGATGGCTTGGACAACATAGCTAGTGGAAAATTGGTGAAAGTGGACACTGACCACATAACCATAAATTTTTGTTGGATTTTAAAACTATGGAAATACGAGGCCATGAAAATGGAGATGATGTATTTTTCATAGACGAATCTCTAGAGGACATAGTCACTAGAAGGATGCTACCAAAGGAGGCCGAAGAAACACGTAATGCAACCGTGGCATTCCCACAAACACCGAAAATTCTTTATCCTAAAGAAAACAAAGATGGATTTTAGGACAATACTATAATCTAATCCAAATTCCGTTTGAAATCCTGGTTAACCCTACCACGTGATTAGCTCTAGATTTCTATATAGAAATCCATTTTGAACTTCACATAGAATCCCCTCTCCTTCAAGACCATATCAGAGCCATGGTCACAAAACAACTAATAGATTTGAACATCCCTCTTAGCACGGACATTATTGATCCGGTGGCGGTGCTTTGCTTTAGCATCAAGAGAGGAGGGCAAAGGGGGGTTTGGAATGGTGTAATTTAGCTACACCTTTTCAATCCCAAAACCGATGGCATTGGAATGCTCAAAGGGCTAGTCCCTTCTCAATCCCAAAACCGATGGCATTGAAATGCTCAAAGGACTATGATCCTTCATTTTCGATTTGAACACGATTGATGAAAATTCAAACACACCTTGTTCAAAGAGTTTTTTAGGCAAAGTGTGTAAGTTTCCATAATGTTGCTAGAAACACTAATCTCTCAGTGAAGATTAAGAGTGATAATCTAGTAGATACCACCACTAGTGCCCTCTTCTATGATTTCTTGAGAAATAGTTTTATCCAAAAACATGACTTTGAGATTGTGAACGTCCAAAAAGGGACTTTTGAGAGCCACGCCTTCATCATGACACCTACTCCAAAGCAAACAGAGGAGATTAGACTCCACCACGTAACCACTAACCAAGAGGTTATCATGCCACAAAGGAAGATTAACCACACACCTCGCATTACACTCGAGGCAAAGGCAAAGAAGGATTCATTGTCTTTAACGCTTTCTCACTTACCGATTTTCATGTCAGTCGTTGATACCACCGAAGCAATCATCAAAATTATAAAATAAATAAATAAATATTGCTTCCATTTGGTTTTATAAAGAATTAGGCACCATGCACAATGGGAGTACAAATGTACAATGCACAAACTCAATTGTGTATAAGTCCTTTGTTAACAAAACCCACGTCATTAGAGGACACTATGTGGATTTTGCACTACATAAAAGGAGCTTAAATTTAATAGACCCACCCAAAAATGAGCAAATAGAAGAATGGGGCTTCAATAAACATAGTTAGATTGACAAGTTATCTATAGCATCAAGTTTTGATGCTGAGAAGTACTGGGAACTCACACAACTTGATATCGAGAACCCCCAAGTGATACCAAGTAACAGAGAGAGGTACGGGGACATGAGATGGAGCACGCACTATGACACTCTATTGGAAGACAAACAACGCTTCACCGGCCCCGCAGTTAGCCCTACACAGCGGCGCCAGCACAACAAAAGCTATTTTTTTTAGTTATTCAAGGACCAAGCCACCATTGCCGAGATGGTTCACCAAACAAACATTTACGTAGGACAGGGTGTAACTTCGTACAACTTTCAGTATACAAATGGCGGACCGCGTTGAACTCCCTTGACGCCAAAAGAGTTCAAGTATTGGCTTGGGGTGGTCATCGTAATGGGACTAAAAATAACACCAACCATAAGCGTCTATTGGAATGAGAATTTGTTTTGGTAGTGTCATGTTATTTCCAAAGTTATTATCCGCGACCGGTTTGAATGTATTCTCTCTTGTTTGCACTGCATGAACAACGAAGAAATAGTAAACGATAAAAAAGACTCCATATACGACAAAATCGCCGAAAGAAGGTGGATTTTTGAAGGATTTGTCAAAACCGCTAGAGAATTCTATAACCCGGACCAGTATTGCACATGCGACGAAATCATGATCGCATAAGGTAGAAGCACCTAATTGTGACAATCACCTAATTGTGACAGATTCTAGGAACAGTCTTCATTTCATAACACTTTTCTACGTGAATCATAGATCACAGATTTAAAGATAAAGTGTCATAATTAGGTGCTTCTACCTTATTGTGGTCACTTCACTCCAATATGGCAGTTTACACCAGCAAAACCTACTCGCTACGGCATCAAAGTCTAGGCGGTAGTCTAAAATCCTACAAAGTACATCTACAACATGTTGCCGTATTTGGGGAAAAATAGCGAAATAGAGGTTGGACAAGGTAAATGGGTGGTGCATCAACTTATGTCAGGCCAAAGCCAAACCATAGTTGTCGACAATTTCTTCACTAGTCCCTCGTTATTTGAATCATTCTTAGAGTGTCAGATTTGGGCCACAAACATTGTGAAAGGCAACAAGGTTGACCTCCCCAATCAGCTAACTGGTTTCAAGAAAGGCTAGTATGAGCGCGACTACGTCTACCGCTGTGTCGTTTTCTTCAAAGTCCTCTTTCTCGCAAGTGCACTGTGTTTCCTAGTGCAACACATGGACCTTGAGAGGTATTCTGTATACTGCACCACCCTTCTAAGATCCAATCACCATAACCACTGCCACTTGCCATACCCTAAACCCCTTATGCTTGGATATTTCCGGCACTAGTAAAAAAGGCAAGTGGTGCCCAATTCCACACATGCACAGTGATTTTGCTTGGGCATGTGCCACCTTTTCTACTAGTGCAGTGATCGTCGACCCAACTCCTTGGGATACTTACACCCCAGGTGTCACCAATAACATTGTACTGTACAGAGCGGATTACCCTGAAAATTTTCCCACCCATTTCTTGCTCCAGCCCTCGCATCCCCTCAAAATTTCAGCCCCGTCCAAGGTCGGGGTCAAATTCTATTTCCATTCGAATATCCCATCTATTAAAAAAATTGCAGTCGACTCTGGTCAACGCTCCTGATCTGAAGTTATATTCGGCATATCCGTACGGTGGATTCCTCTCATTTTTGGTCCACGGATGCTCAAATAAGTAAAGAATCAGATGCAACGGTGGTGTTTCCGAAAATTGCATGTAGCATCAGTAATACAGTAATTAGTTACACACCCACGGAACCTTCACAAACACAGTATATGGTCATGGGTCTGGAGGGGTTAGTTGTTTCAGCATTCTACCTTAATACATTCTTTGGTGCATCGGAAACCTGTTTCATTTGCCGAGAATTACGTATAGAATTTTCGACAAGCCATATAATAGTATCCATGGTCAGCGCTACCGTACAGAAAGTAAACGGACAGTTAAGATCCACCAGCAGCTGGATCTACCTCCTCAACCTTGCAATTGACACGAACGGGATATAACATTGAACAGCGTGCATAATGAGACCTTTGTTTCCCACAGAATTGCCTCAGATCTGAACGCAGAATGCTATCTTGCAACCTGCCATGAAAGGCATATTCATATGTCAAAGCAGACGGAGGCTTATTTCTTCGACCAGGATACTCACCACATATGAGAACGAGACTCTTACCAAAGAGAACGCATGGCAGAGTATGCCACTCATTGGACCAGATACTTATATTCCAATTCAAGGAAAGATAATGGCCCCAACCAATTAATCTCTAAAATCACCGTCACAAATTAACTCAGCATTTGGAAAAAAATGATTCCTCAACTGAGAAGAGCTGCACAAGCACAAGCACAAATCCAAGCGATGAAGATCTTTGGCACAAGTCCAGCAACTGTTCCTCGAGAGATTTTGTTGGTCTATTACGCAAGACAATTGTCGAACCTCTGCAGATGGAGTCAGATAAGTATCCACAAGCAAGGCCACTGATCCCTCGAGCAGTACGTTTTGGCCTAGTAGATGAAACAATGCACCCTCGCTCAACTCACTGGATCAACTTCAAGGGCATTGCTAGATGGTGGAGTGTGAGGTCGTGGTGACCCTATGTTCTCGATTCCGAATTCTGCGTTCAGTCTCACTACTTCATCCCACATTGCATTGGAAGCTGCAGTAATGAAAAGTCAAGGAATATGCAGCCATTATCAGCAATTTAAGCTTGCACGCAATTTTAAGGAGCAGAATTCACTCTACAGCTTGTCAAATAGAAAATAAGGGCAGAGTGAGCAGACGCAGCAACTGGCATGAGTATTCTTTAAGCTGCGTTTGATTCTCAAGACAAAGAAATGAACCAACGGCTTGTTTTGAAAAAAGGATACGATCACTTCTCCACATATCTGAGATGCCAACACCAGCATCTGATAGTAGCCAGTAGTCTGTGTCCGTCTGCAATAGGATCCCAAAAATAAAGCGTCAAGATAACGGACTTCATAAAAGCTTAAGGCAGGCTCCTATGAATGACGAGAGGTTGTGAAGACTTCTAATACCTGATGTGAAGTATCAACATACAAGCATCAATCTATTTACAACATACAGAACTGAATTATGCAGTAGGAAGTACTTGACAGCATCACATTCATTAGACCAATAAAATTCATTAGACCAATAACGACACCTTTGCATTCAAGGGGGTAGCATTTATATACTCCCTCTGTCCGGAAATAATTGTCCTAGTTTTTGGCATTTTTATTTTTCCTATTTTTTGTCCTATGTTTTATACTTCAACGTGAGTCCACTTCAAACGGGGCAGACAATGAGAGTGACACATAAACTACATACTAGTATTAAAGATAGACCATTTTTCGAGTACTGAGACAGCCTTTTTTTGGTAAAACAATCGTTAAGTTGAAAAATGACAAAAATTAGGACAGTTATTTCCGGACAGAGGGAGTACATGATAGTAAGCAACTTACATTTACTTCGGCAGGCGCTATTCTCATAATCCCCCCAGCAAAGTCGGGATGAGTCTGCTCAGAATTGGTGGGCTCGGAACTCTGGGATGCTGATGCCTCATGGCTCATTGGGGGTGCCAAATCTGACAAGCCATAGCTTGCCTCCTGCTGCACCATGGCCATGCTCATAGTATTGGCAGATGAGGGTGGACCCGCGACCTCGGGAACATGGTGTCCAACCTCCATGGGCACCTCGGTGGAGTTCATCTCATCAAACTTCGCTTCAAAACGGCTGTTTCACACAAGTTCACAGATTGGGTCATTGACTAAGATGGTTTTATTTTGACATTGATACCTTCGATAATATAAATTTGGGAAGTCATTCAAGCCCTGAAGAGCGCCACACAAGAATAGAGCTAACCTGACAAGGTACAAGTCAATGGGCCCCATTGTACTGCGAAGCAGAATCTGAAAGCGCCTGTGTGGGTACTCCACTGCCTGAAAGCATAATTCCAGAATCGACCCGTGCCCATTAAAAGAATAGCACGAACAATCGTACAAGACCACTCACAAAAAGTGTTGCCATGTAAAAGTCACTCTCCAACTTATGACCACGTGTATTGCTCGATTTCTTAAAATATGGTTGAAATATCTTATCATCCAGGCTTGTCAGAACAAATGTAAACTGGCCCGGTATAACCTACCACGAACACCAGGAAAGAGAGTCACAAATAGAAAAACAAAAGATTCTTGACTAATGAAGAAATACCTCATCTGGATCCGGCACTTCCAAAGTTGTTCCAAGAGGAGCCTTGATAGCAATAAGCGTCTCATTCTGCAAACACCAACGTAACTAGAGTAATCAGCATCCTTGGATTCAATCAAAGATTGCAGAAAGCGGCACAACCCAACAAGTTTTTCAGAGATTGCAAAGGTTAACACAAATCATGCACTCAGCAGAGTTTGGGACCAAATCAACCATGCAAAGGCTTCCAAGTAAAAGATTTTGATGTATTAAAGAAAGAGACATATGCTAACCTGAAAACAAGGCAAATTTTTAATGTCGTCTTCAGTTACATACAGCCATCTGCACAAAAAAGAAAATTTGGTCTATCAATCTGGTCCGATTGAACATTTTATGTCGAGTATACATTGTCCCCGCAGATGCATAGAAATCGATTAGAGGACAAGATTCTCATGAAGCACAATTGACAGGCAAGAAAGAAATAGTCATGACTCTTAATGTGATCACGCCTAAAACACAGGGGAAAGTCTCACTGTTTATTGTGTTCATCTTCACTTAAGCTCTTTAACCGCTCCTGCATTTCACTGCAAAACCACAAAATGTAGATCGTACTGTTAGAAACTACTCCACACGAAGGTTCAAGGATATCAGTTATAAGTGTAGAACACGTCTTATTAAAAGCTAGCAGATGAAACAGAAAATTACCTAATGCTTTCATCAAGTTTCTTCTCTTGATTGCGCAGGTCCTCTACCTCAGCCTACATCAAAAGCAGATGATTGCAAATCAATACATTGATGGTTGCCAAGATCAATCCATGTGAACGATCCCCATAAGAATACTTCTGTAAACTGGTCAGCACTGGCCTCAGCATGTCAGGCCTAAACCGGCAGAATAGGATAGAATCTGCCAGAATATCCTCAGTTTCCTTAAAGCCTTGAAGAATAACTTCAAACACTCACAACAAAGCTACCCTCATCTTCCAGAACATCAAAATCCACGTAATCTAAATCCCCATCCTGCAAAGTAAGTCTAAAGACACTTGAAAAGCGGTGATATGAAGAGCAGATATTGGTTGAATTTGTTACAAAGCCCCCTTTCATCCTATCATGCGCCCTGACCTCATGGACATTGTGGCAGCCCTCAGAAAACAATAGTAAAAAAACTCGACAAAAAATATATATACCTGTAGCTCTGCCGCATCATCCTTGACATCAGCAGTTCGTGCCATTCCCATACCCCTACACCCGCATTCAGAGAAATTTGTTTACACATACTCCTCATGAGCAGTTCATACTGTTTAACAAATTACTATCTAGACTCTGGTAATCAATTTCTACTCGCTTAAAAAACCTGTAATCATAAAAATAGCAAGAGTCTATTCGAGCAAAACCCATCCATAAAGGAATGCATTCACTCACTTCCATCGAATCCGATTTTTCAGCTTCTTCTCAATTAACCCGATTCCTTCCAAAACATTGGTGATATCATATATTCTTCTCTTTTGTACCTGGTGAAACCAAGATTCCATATCGTTAGATATCAGACGCCAAAAGCGTAGGATGATCAAACATCCCCTTCACTACATGAAATTCAGGTCCAGCATGCGACAGTGCAACTATTGAATAAACTGGCAGATATCAAAACTCACAGCATGATTGTCTCCCTGTGACAGCTTTAGAGTGAGAGAGACCGGGCAGGATACTCACATGCAAAGTATCTGCAGCGATATTCAGATCCAACACACCGTCGTCTGCCTTCTTAATAAGGTCGATGAACTTCTTTGTCAAGAGACCTGGTTACCACGACATGGCATTAATACGCTGCTCACTAAAGACATTCACGAACGTAAAGTCCAACCTATCAGCTTCATACACGCAAACCTTACACAAAAGTATCTTCAAGTAGACTTAGAATCTATGTAGAGAACCATATTCAATGAGAAATCAACTGAAGGAGTTGCAGTACCCAGTGAGCTGTCGTAGCGACAGGTGCTGGTTGGAGTCGGTGCACTACTTGTAGGAGAGCCTGCAATTCGTCCAACGTAGTCAGAAGTGGGCAAGAGTAACCCTGTAACCATTTCGCCACTGTAACAAAACTTAAAGTTCGTTAAGTATACAATGGTCCTCACAAAACGATGTCCGAAGACTGATTGCACACTAGCAAATGATCTACCCTACAGTGTTGGATGCATCCATAGATGCACATCACCCGCAACTTCATAATTTAAATAGGTTTTAGCTACATGATGCAGAAGGTATCTTCTACAGTTGTACTGTAGCCGAGGTTTAAAAACATAAAACCTTCTCCATAGTCACACACGGGGCACGTGTGTTGACCAAAATGGCTAAACAAGGAAATCATCGCTACTCACGATCCTCATGACATGAGCTCATGCATAAGATTCTTTCAGACATACCCAATCTAAGACAGCCACTGTTAGATCAATACCAATATGCCATCACCATAGCCTGCTTCAACCTATCAGGACTGTCTATTGAAATCACGTATTTAGATATAACCCCACATCGATGTGCATCAAAAGTGCCGAATTGTTAATGAAATGAACTTGGCTACTAAAATATGACACTATCTCCACTTTCTTAAGAAAGCCAAGAGCCGGGCATTAGTGCTACTGAAAGTATCATACCAAACGACAAGAAGACGCTAATCTCAAGTGAATTGATGGGGTCGTCAAGCTTTCAAATCCCTGCAGGTTGTACCCTAGAGTCGGCGAGCATACTAAGCAAGGTTAGCATTGTCAACAGAATGGATGCCCTACTTACCAATGCCGGAAGGTCCAGGAGTCAATGGGCAGTTGTTCTTCGTGGGCTTCACAGTCTTGGGCCGGCTAGGTCGCATTCTTGGGGCGGAAGGAGTGGGTGCAGGGCTGATATCCGAATTCGCGAAGCCATTGCAACCATTCATCTCGACGTCGCGTCTGTCTTCCGCATCATTCCTCCGCTTCATCTGACAAACCGTTACAAAACAAAACACCGATTTAGGTCAGCAATTGTTGGCTCAATCCACGCAAAACACCCTGTGGATTGATAGGCATGTGACCTCCTCAAGTCCAATGAGGAGCAAGCTCAACAGCTGTTGTCGGGACTAAGTCCGGATATATATCAAGATGCTAACAATGCCAAGAAAGAGCCTCCAATTCATGCGTTGCCATTGTGTTCAAAGTGGGATCCAAAGCATACGAGTAAATGAATGAAGAAGTGAGTGACCTACATTGGCGTACAGGAGGTCGTTGATGTCGTTGGGCTCAATCTTGGGCTTCCCGGGATGCAGGGCCTTCCATGTGGGCATCGCCTGCTGTTGTTGATTGGGCATCGTTACATTATTGCTCCTCGACGACCCTGAATAGAACGTAAGTAACTTTCAGTGGACAACCTTCCATATAAACACCGAGTCGACGACAAGAACACAAGCACACCGTGTCCTCAACACATCAATTAAGCGGGAGGGAGTTCCGAGCACATGATGCTGAAATTGGACATCATCTAAGGCTACACTCTCTACCACAAAGGGCAACAACAGAACGCTACGCAACAGAATGAAGACGCAACACCAACAATCCTCAACATATCGCCCCAAATTCTCGTACAGACAACAACCCAAAACAAAACAAAACAAAAACAGAACAGGGGTACCAAGAAGCCACTCAACAAAACACGAACATCATCACCACCGAAAAACCTCAGGGTGACCTCCAGCTTAACCAAACCCCCAAATAAAACGCAAATCTCGTAAAGAAACCTCGTCACTCCGAATCGTTCAAAACCCCAACCCAGGCACTACTACTGAGGTGCATCCAAAAGAGGAAAAAAACGCACTGACTCCGAGTTCGTTCTTCGTTCTGCTTCGGTGTTGGTGTTGTGGAAAACCGAGATGAGATACTTGCTGCGGACAATGATGGTGAATGATTTTGTGCGTGGGCGGATGTCGGGGTCGTTGTGGACGTTTGTTTCGGTGAGTAAGTGATGATTGACTGAGCAGATGAAAGCAAGGGTGTAGTGATGCTATTGCGAGGGTGAGGGAGAAAATGAAGTGCGAGGCTGCAAACAGAGAGCAAGTCCAAAAACAGACAGCGCACAATTGGGCGGGCTTCCTGCAACAATTGCATTCCGGCGTTCAATGGCTCCCCACTTTCGTATCAAACCTCGGGCCAGGCGGGGCGGGACGGGACGACCACGACGAAGACGGCCCCCGGTTGATACCCGAGCCGGATACCCGGGAACAGGTGGCGATGCTTACGTCCGTCGGCGGCGTCTTGGACATGAGTATCGACGTTTTTCATTCGTCATTTGGATGAATTTTACAGAGTTCGTATCAAAGGCGGGGCGGGACTGGACGACCACGACGAAGATTGATACCCGAGTCCGATACACGGGACCCGGTTGTGAAGCTTATGTCCATTGGTGGTGTCGTGGACATGAGTATCGGATGTTTTCCATTCGTCATCTGGATGAATTTCGCAGGGATGAATTTTTAATTGTCTTGTGGCGCTTCTTTGTTGTTGTATTTTGCACGCGGTACTTATTGGGGTGATGTCAGGGTAAAACTGACATGGGTAATGCCGGTTCATTGGTTACATGCAACGCATGGGTATAAGTTAATTACATGAAGGAAAAAAAACCTTGTTGGTTGGAATCCAGGGTTCCAAAAAAGTGCTAAAATAGAGTTATATGTAAAGTCAAGCAAAAAAATTCCACAAGAGCAAAGACACGGTAAAACTCGTTTTTAGCTTCAAAGGTGGCGAAAATGAGTGTTGGTCCCTTTTTTTCAACCAATCACAGCACACTATGTTGTCACAGAGATTCGAACCTTGAACCTCTCCAATGCAAGAGAAGTTCCCCCAAACCTAGTTTGAGTTCCCATGGAGGAATTCACACATACCCCCACACCAACCTCATATTCCCCCAAAGGAAGGAGCTTGGTGACTTGTATAAGTGGGAGTCATAAAATTCTATATCAAGATTGAAAACGCCTTGTGGCAAACAGGCTACCTAGTTCTCACTTTACAGATAACTCTAATATGAACATGAATAATTCTCATCCTTTGTTAAAAAAATTAATTGTCACATGTTCTCTTTGGTTGGGATTTATCATAATTATCCGTAAAGTGGAACAAAACATTTTCCTAAAAGGAGAGGCAAGGCAAAACTGGTTTTTTAGTTTGAAAGTCGGCGAAAACAAGTTTTGGCTCCTTTTTTTCGACCAATCACACGGCTCTGTGTTGTCAGGGAAATTCAAACTTTGCACCTCACCATTGCAAGAGTTCCCAAACACCGCACTCAAGTTCCCAAAAGGGGATTTATCTGTGACTTCACACCAACCCTCATGCTCACTCAAAGCAAGTACTTGGTGGCTTGTGATTGACAAGTACAAAAACTACGATTAAAAGGCTATAAACTCCAGCCAGTAAGCTAGGTACCCTTTTATTTTACAGATAACTCCATCATATGACAACTTCAAAATCCTCCTACAATATTTAGAAATATAGAAGTATTTTTATTATTCTTATCATTGTTATTTTTTTAAATATTAAACCTATATTTCACCTAGAATATTAGTTTGTTAAAAATTGTATAGTGGGGTACCAATCAAAATGTCGTTTTCGAATTCGCAGTGAGAAAATTTTCAGTACTGCCAACTTTGAAAGCCTCTCGAGAGCTCAAAAGCTAGTATTTTACCACGAAATTTTTACCAAAGAATTATCTTTAAGTTAATTATATGTGTGCCAAATTTCAAGGCCAAAAGATTCACCAAAAAAAAGTTATTCAAAATCTACCAACATTGGTAGCTGTGGAAATTTTTTCACTGCTGCCAACTTTGACAACCTCCCAAAGATTGAATAAAACAAATTTTGCCATGAAATTCTTGGAACAAAAACCTCTTTATGTTAATAACATATGATGAAAATTTCAAGGCCAAAAAATTAATACAAAAAAAGATATTAACAATCTACCAACATGCCCTCTAGGTTACAAGCACTGATTGAGGCAAAAGGAGGACATACAAGTTGGTAGATTGTAAATATTTCTTTTTGTATAAATTTTTTGACCTTGAAATTTGGCATGAATGTTGTTATCATAAAGAGCATGTTGTGCCAAAAATTTCATGGTAAATAGACAAATTCTCAACCGTTGGGAGGGTGTCAAAGTTGGTGTCAAAGTTGGTGTCAAAGTTGGTAGATATGTTGCCTCAATCACATGTTGGTAGATTGTTAATATCTTTTTTTGTATTAATCTTTTGGCCTTGAAATTTCTATCATATATTATTAACATAAAGCGGTTTTTGTTCCAAGAATTTCATGGCAAATTTTTTTTTATTTAATCTTTGGGAGGCTGTCAAAGTTGGCAGCAGTGAAAAAATTTCCACAGCTACCAATGTTGGTAGATTTTGAATAACTTTTTTTTGGTGAATCTTTTGGCCTTGAAATTTGGCACACATATAATTAACTTAAAGATGATTCTTTGGTAAAACTTTCGTGGTAAAATACCAGTTTTTGAGCTCTCGGGAGGCTTTCAAAGTTGGCAGTACTGAAATTTTTCTCACTGCGAATTCGAAAACGACATTTTGATTGGTACCCCACTGTACACTGTTTTATTGTATGTGTGTAATGAATCAATTCTAATCGGTGATGTAATTTCATATTTTGATCTGTAAAAGAAGTGGACTTTCAATAGTTGTCTTTAGTTAACAATATTCATTTCTATCCTCAAAAAGTGTACAAAAATACAAGAGTAGATTTGTAAAAACTATTGTATATGAAAAAAATTGTGAGATGCATTTACTATTCTAAAATGATTTATTGTGATGACATTGAATAAACTAAAAAGATGCTAGTGTTTTTTTTACTATATATATATATATATATATATATATATATATATATATATATATATATATATATATATATATATATATATATATATATATATATATATATATATATATATATATATATATGACTTAAATGTGTCATGACAAATCACCACCCGTATGTTTTAATTGATATTTGGCCTCTGTTGACACGATTGTGATCTTTAGCCTTTGCAATCTTTGCCCGTATTCAAGAAGTGACTCATCTTTGCTATCTATGGTTTTTGATGCCATGTCACTTTTTGGCATCATTGTAGTCTTTGGGCACCATTTTGAGATAAAGTTATTGTAGCAAAATCATCATGAT
The DNA here is from genome assembly GCA_022496805.1 of Pohlia nutans. Classification (NCBI taxonomy): domain Eukaryota; kingdom Viridiplantae; phylum Streptophyta; class Bryopsida; order Bryales; family Mniaceae; genus Pohlia; species Pohlia nutans. The sequence continues at coordinate 28,939,342 of CM040089.1, read as the reverse complement.
GTATTCATTTTATGTCGACCTTTTGACTTTGTAGATTTTGCAGTCTTTCGCACCATTGTGGGCTTTTAGATCTAGAAGTTTTTGAAGCCATTGCAAGTCTTTACCACCATCGTGAAGTTTTGGATTTAGAAGATTTTGGAACTATTGCAAGTCTTTGGCATCATTGTAGGCTTTTGGATTTCAAAGTTTTTGGCGCAATTGTAAGCTTTTGCACCTTTGTAGGCTTTTAGCGCCATAGCCATTACAATCTATAAGTATAACAATATTTGGTGTCAAAAAAACTTTTGGTATTCAAAGTCTTTTGGATTTAACCCCTAAATGACAGAGGGGGTAAAGGCAAAACCTAAATGTGTTATAAAATGTTACTTCTACAACTTTGATGAAGTTTGGTCCAGAAGAGAAAATGTGAAGCGCAATGTTTAATAATTATCCATGTAGTCAAACTTTCAAAATATTTTAAATACTCTTTTAATGAATTTAGAAGCATTTACCGATGAATATGCACCAAAATTACAAATTTTATTTTTAAATTTGAAATTTGGAATGACTGTTTAAAACTAGACATTCTATTCTAAAATTAAAAAGAACATATTTTTCAAAGGAAAGAACATTATAAGTTTCCTCAAATAGAAAATTTTATAATACTAAGACAATATTGAGGTCTTTGTCTTTGGAAAATTCTCTTCGGTGGAGTTTAACTTGGACGACATGATTCAAGTTGGGTTGGAAAGTAGACTTGATTTCTTATTTGAAATTATTATTATTATTATATTTTAAATATTGTTTTCATCTTGGGCAACCCATAAAAAAGGGCAACAACCATAAAATGGTCGTTTGGTCACTTAGTGGTTAAAGGTATTGAACCAAATCGTAAAACACCTATCTATTTCAACAATTGGTGCCCTAAACTTTGTCGCCCTTAGAGTTAACTGAAAAGAGAGCCCAAAGAGGAAAAAATGTCAAACTCATGTTGAACTACTGTTGAACTCATATTGAAATAAAAATAGACCAAAAACTAGTCTATGACGAGTTGGGAGACAATCTAAAACAAGGCCCTGCCATTATTCCCCACACCTCACTACGACTCCCACACCTTCTACCAAAGCTCCAAGCCCATGGCCCACAAGGGGACAATCTAAAAATATATACTATTCCTCCCAAATATAGCTCAAAAGGGAGGTTAGAAGTAGAGCAAAAAAGGAGGTTAGATGGCTCTCTTTTTGGTTATTTCTATTGCAGTTCTCAAATAGTGTACAAAATGTAGTAGATTTGTAAAAACTACACTATATGGAAAAGAATTGTGAAATTCAATTATTATTCTAAAAAATATTTATTGTATTAAAATTGGGGTAACTAAAAAGATCCACAATTTGAATTAAAATGATAAAACATACTCGACTTAAATGTGTCATGGCAAAAAGACCACTTGTTTGTTTAGATTGGGATGTTTTCACGGTAGGGCATCCAAAGTGTGTAGTGTGACATTGCATAACAAGCAAAAATTTGGCGGTAAACATTTTCTATTGGTCATTGAAATTGGTTTTGCTGCAAAAAGTTAACCACAGTGAGAATGTATTCTAAGATTGTATATATAATAATTTTTTTTAATAATATAAAATAGTATTTGGACCAAAATGTAATACATTGCGTTAGATAACACTATAGAATAAATACTTAATTGCCATAATTGATACGTTTCACTAAAGATATAGTGATGGCAATATTTTCCTCAATTCCTATAACATAAAGGTATCGTATTTAAAAATATTCCAAAAAATATTCAGTGAGCAAGGTGGATATTAGAGGTTTATGGCGGTAATTTGTGTTCCTTTACATTAAACATTCCTTAAAATGGCGAGTTCCCAAAAAAATTCTTGCAAGCTTGGTTGGCTAATAAAAACGGAGCATGTGGTGTGGTTGGAATATGCATTCAACGTGGTTTGCAAGTGGATAAAATGACATCCGTAGGAATATTCGAAAAGATTATAATAACATTCAAAAATATTCCAAAATAATATAAAATAGTTTGAAAAGATTCCAAATTGATTCCAAATTGATTCTATTTTACTATATTAAAATGTTTTTGGTATTTCCCCGTTTATTATATTGCGTTACTAAATCAATTGTTTTACAACATCAAAAACTTTTTTGTTGAGAACTATGACATCCGTAGTGTGAAAACACCAATTGATATCCGGCTTTCGTTAGCACAATTGTGATCTCCAACCTTTGCGATCTTTGTCTGTATACAAAAACTGACTTGTCTTATAGTTTTTGGTGCCATTTTGGTTGTTGGTGCCATTTCACTTTTTGGCATCACCACCTATCTTGATTGATATTTGAGCTTTGTTGATACAATTGTAGTGCATTTGTATAGTACGGTCCACTAGAATTATTGTCCATGTGCACCTTTTTGAGGGTTTTGAGACTTTGGAAAATCCATTTCGGAGAGAGATTTATTTATTTTTTGAAATTTAAAGTGATAGGATGGACCGTACCAATAAAAGAGAAAAATAACTTGATAGAAAATTAAAATTTTGGCATTATATTTTAATGGAGGATGAAACAAAGGGTAAATTAGTGCATTGTCACTGTGCTATGAATTTGAGCTATGATTTTTTCTAGTGTTCAAATACGTGAAGAAAAATATCTTCCAATATTTTCAAAAAAAATTTAAGTGATTGAAGTTTCAAAATTTAAAATGTGTTATTTTTGCGAGGGATGAATTGTTTATTTATATATATATATATATATATATATTTTGATGGATTTCTTTTTTTAATGTACTTGAAAATGAAATTTTGTAGGTTGGATTATTTTTAGATTTTTTAATATAAAATCAAACGTGAGCTATATTTACATTCAAAGTTTAATTATAAATTGGTAAAACTATTATTGAAATGGGAGTTTTGATATTCAAAATCTTCAACGTAAAATCATTTTAACATTCTAAATTTTTATTGCTTGGATAGTATATATATAAATTTAGAAGTTGGTTCACTCATTTTTCGTTGAATCATTGCTACATAATTTTCAAATTGGTTTGAAAGTTAGATTTTTAGACAATATGCTCAAAATGCACAAATGTGCACCAAAATGCAGTTAGTTCATCAAGAGGAGTTAGTGGACCGTACCATACAAATGCCCTGTAATCTCTAGCCTTCGCAATCTTTGGCCATATACAAGAAGTGATTCATCTTTTGCTATTTATGGGTTTTAAGCCATCAATGTAGTCTTTTTGGTGCCAAAGCCTTGGCGGGAGGTGGTGCTACGTAGAGATAAAGGTGATGTAGAAAATTGCCATACATACATTTCTATATAAAACGATTTGTCTTTGTTGTTTTTGGCATCAATCCATTCTTTGGCACTATTGTAGGCTTTTGAATTTAGAAATTATTGGCGCCATTGGCACCATTGTTTTAACAATGGTTTTTAAGCTATGGTATCACAAATATGTAGTAACAAGATATGTAGTCACCAGTACTAACTCCAAAGAATTTATTTATTTTTATCTTTCTAAATGACAATTTTATGGTGTAGGAAATTAGATTTGAGAATATTGTAAATATGATTCTCAAATCTAATTACCCACATCCATAAAATTGTCATTTGAATCCGTAAAAAAAAATTAAAACGTTACTACATAGTTATTACATACCATAATGTCAAACATTACTATATATTCAAAGTCATTGTAGCTTGAAAACACCCTTAAGTATATGGATTTTGAAGTTTTGGGACCATTGTAGCCAAATGTTGCGTTGTCACACCATTACAATCTGTAAATATCACAATATTGGTCTCAAAACAACTTTTGGCATCCAAAGTCTTTAGACTTAAAGGTAATGAGTCAAATCGTTACACCTATCTATATCAACTATTTGGAGGCAAATTTTTTGCCACCATTACACTTTTCAGCACAATACCAACCTTTGGCATTTTAAATCTATGGAGCTATGAAAGAAATTAAGTGGGCGAATCGCCATGTGGCTATCTATATTGACTTGTAGCCTTAGTAAATTTTTGGCACAAATATACTATTACATTGTAATTTTTGGTTTTCAAAGTCTAACACCATCTCAAAGTGTCCAACTTAACCCCTAAGCTCCCGAGAGACCATCTTTTGATTACAAATTAGATATTAACAATTCCTGGATGAAATTTGTTGTGATGGGCTGATATGTAATACTCTAAGTGTAGTGATTTTTGGAGATTTTTTTGATGCTTAATTTATGGGTTGATTTTTTCAAGAGCACTTTTGAACTGAGATCTTAGATTTTTTTTGTGAATCACTGCAAGACAAAATGAGGCATAAAAAATTCACAAATCATCCCCTTTCTAATTGGTTCACACATGCATGAAGCTAACTTCCCATAAAATCTAGTTAAAAATCCACACTATAAAAAGTGTATGACAAATGAGAAAACGGAGTTTGATTCGGTACATCATCTAGAAAATGAACACTTGGGCAGTTAGGGATTAAGAAAAACACAATATAGAAAATATTTCTCAACAATAAATTGCAAAAGAAGTACAATAAGTGAAATTCTATATATACACAAGAAGTTTGAAGCTAAATTCCAAAAATAGAACTTTAAACGGAGTGCATTTCGAGGTGCGTTTGTCCAAAACAATGCATTATGCAATAAAAATATTGCACATGCATAACGTTCTCTAACTTAGCAACTTGTTTTTATTTTAAGGTATGGATGTTATTTACTTTTCATTGTCCTATAAGTTTATTTCCATTCAATAATCTTATATTGAACTTGAAAGGTTAAAAAATGGCCGAAAACGCCGGGCGTGACCAAAACATTGGTACACCATACTTTGCAACTACCAACATAGCATCGTTTAATAGACCATCTCACAACATTTGTTTAAATTGGGCCTTCAAAACTTTGTTGACTATGAATGAATTTCTATCATCCACAAACATATACCTCTTAGAAAGAGTCCAAACATGAATGATCCCATTAGTTTGAAAGCCTATTGGTCTTCTAAAGATACATTTTTGAAATTAAAAAGCTTAAAAGGAGAGCATTATTTGTGCTACTTTTTATATTCTTTGAACAATATCAAATCAAAGTTCTAAGCTAATTTAGATTTTTGGCAAGAGTGGAAGTCGTGTGTGTAAATTTACTCTACATTTATATTGCAACATACACGATTTTTATCCACATCGCCAACTTTCCCTCTCCGAGAGTTTGTTGCCGTAGATTGGTACCATAATGACTATACATATTCTCCCTCATTTTTACCATGAGCCTTCATCCTTAGGTTTTTCAAATTTGGTGCTAAATTGATTGACAACTCATCTCTCCATTGTAACTCACATTTTGGATTCATCGTACAGTTGCCTCTCATAATATTATATTGGTAGTAACATACATCATCTTCCAATTTCCAATGCTCTAGGTCCATCCATGTTTATTTCTAAATGGAATTTCCACGTATACAAACGAAGGCTTGTTGATTGTGTTCTTTCTTACCTTTGTTACTCTTATTTTATTTGAGACGCCCAACTACTTATACAACAAAGTTGAATCTCAAAACCTTCTATATTAATGAAATAGAATGATCGGTGATGGAAAATCTTTTCACATTCTTCGTTAGCTCTTAAAAGGGAAGACTCCTTCCTCTTTTAGTTTTAAATATTAAGAGTTTTGATTTTGATTTGTCATCCTCTATTTGCCAAAATGCTCAACTTTGGATGTTTCTTCTATAATTCCGACTGAAGTTGTCTCAATATGCAATTGGGTTTATATGAAAATCTGTAACTTTTTTGAATTTTCTTTTAAATAAAAAGTTGTTTATTTTTATGGTTTTTAACTAGGAGATTCAATTGGAACTTTAAAATCTATCATAAATAGTTTTAAAATTAATTTATAAGGTCAAACATAGAATTAAAAAACTTTAAGAAACCTCCAAAAATCAACATTATATTTTTAGAAAGTGAAATTTGATATGATTGATTATAGTAGTGTTAAATAAAAGTATATATTGATTTTTATATATAAATAATACCAATTTCATATCAGTTTAGATCAATTTTCTCATTTGCGGATAGAAGAGGCGACCATGTTATTGTTAGGGCACTATATGTATGTTCAGCAGCTGATATAAACATTTTACATGGATAAATGAGATACATAACCATTGATGTTTAATAAACAAGATAGAATCTATTTATCATTCAAAATATGCATGCTAGCCCAATTAGGGGTAAACCCTCATGTATTGAAACTCATCATTGCTAAAAGCAAAGTAATACGCCTTTAACACACATTCAAATGATTAATTATATTATTTTTATCGAGGTATTTACATGCCACACAATGTTCCAATGAACGTCTTCAAGAAGCGTAAAGCTTTCCCACCGATCCTACATAAGATAAAGATGGTTATTTAACTATTAAGACCACACAATTAGGTTATTATAAAACATTTAGCACTAAGGATTTTTCTGCCATGCTTATTAGTTTTATATAATCAAATGTTGAATATAATTGTTAATTGGACTCAAATGCCATAGAGATAATTTTGCAAGTCTAAATTAAACTTTGGCAAAATTGAAATGTTGAATATGATCCACACTAAAGTCCGTATATACCAAAATACATGTAAAGAACATGTTCTACATATAGAGACAACTTAACCCCTAAAGGACCAAGAAACTCAAATAGGATCTTATGTTATTTTAAGCAATTTTGAGTAGCTCCTATGTTGACTTCTTTTTATTCAACTTTATTTCTTTTTTACCAACTCATGCAAAGTTCTTCATTGATTCCAATGATATAAAATTTGGTTCCTTTTGAAATAATTTTTTCATAATATCACTAGTGGAAAAGGTGGCACTCCCCAGGGACATGCCCAAGCAAAATCCCTGTGCATGCTTGGAATTGGGCACTACTTGCCTGAGCATCTCCCTTGACAATGCCACCTTTTCTACTAGCGATATGATCAAGCAAATTTACCATTTTAAAATTGTAAATCCTTGGTCCTTTAGCGATACGATCAAACGAATTTATCATTTTAAAATTGTAAATCCTTGGTCATTTACGGGTTAAGTGGATATACATAAAATAATCTCTCCAAAGCATGGCTGATGCAAGGGGATGATTCATTTGTCAAATAAGTTGTGGTAGGTGCTTTTAATAAATAAACTGCTAATTGTCCTTGATGGCAGTTATAGTAAATTGTGTACCTGCTGCAAAACTAATAAGATAGCCGGGAACTTAGACTTGCACTGCAGCTGCAGTTGGATTTTAAAGTACTCCCCAGAAGATTTTGAAGCAAATTAAACCATCGCATGGAAAGCCATTCTCATGACGGAAAGTGACTTGAATGTCCCACCTAATGACTTATTGCAAAGCGGTTGTTACCCCACAGGCGGGGTTTAGGGTTTATTATGAAGTTGTTTTCCCAATTACCGCAAGGAACTGCGATAATGATTGCCATAAGAAACACAATCACAACCAAATCACACGAGCTTAATATATTGTCACCAATCATACAAACACTGCCCTGAATACTTAATCATGGATTGATTACTAACTACTGTAACCACAGTTTTTTTTTTTTTTTTTTTGTTTTTTGTTTCGGGTCATTTAACTTTAGGCTACAAAGCTCGCATGCAAGTAGGTGGCTTTTTTATCCCTTATTTTATTTTATTTTTTCATTTGAAAAACTTGAAGACAGATCTCAATTTTTTCATATGTCCTATCTTTTTCATTCAGGATATTTGCCTTTCGCAAAACCCTTCATACATTGTGTCTTTTTCATTCAAACATCTTGGCCTTTTCATCTATTGCATTTGGCTCACTAAGTCCTGGCAACTTGGCTTGCAACCAACGCAATCCACTGCCAATGTCACCAATCATACAAACACTACATTTGGGTGACATTTTTGTCATTATGTTCCCACGTGGTGATTATCCTAGTGGATTTATGTAGCAAACGGCTGCTGTGAAAAGCCATAAAAGAAACCATGACCGTAACTTGCTAGCAGCTCCCGCACTCCCTCGAGTTCCCGTTGGTTTCCCCACCATTCACATTCTTTATTTTTATGAGCCATAACCAACAAGAAAGTGACGACGTGGCACTTTAAAAAAAAATGAATTAACTTGTGCCGGAACTACTAGTAGCTTAGAGCATGTTCACCCTACGTTATCCTATAATCATATTCAAGATTTGGTGTCACATGCTATCAGCTCCACATCCTTGAACCGCTATGTGTCCTTCTATATAGTCAGTGAAACAATCACAATCACTATACATGGGTATTCATTATTGTTCATTATTATTCATTATTGTTCATTGAATACATGGGTATTCATTATTGTTCATCTTGGATACTGAGTCCTTAAATTAGCTATAGAAGAACGTCTTCCGATGTGTTAAATGCAAACATATTTCATGGAGTTTTTAGAGTCAATGGCTCATGGAGGCGCAGGGTGTGCATGAGGTCTTACGATAGTCTGTTGATTAGTGGTGAAACTAAATCAATGTTTCTTTTTTGGACAATACAACCTACAAGAGAACCATTGTGTAGCACTCCCTCCAACATGCTAGAATATGACTAGTCCTCGTGTAGGTTGTATTGCCCCCCAAAAAAATCTTGGGCAAAATGAGAAAGACAAGGATTCATTCCAACTGGGTCATACCCAATTCCCTTGGTTCAATGTATGTTTTGTTTTGTAATGGAATAAAATGTCCATTTGTTTCAAAAAAATAAAAATAAAATTGGGTCATACCGGTAGTCAAGTCCCAGGGGCTTACCACAAGCTGAAATCTTACCTAAATGTTTATATTTACGTAAATGTGTAGATTTGAGCTTTGGGTTTGCTCCCATATTTTGTGACTATGAATCGGACACAACTCTTTTCCTCTATTTCCATGCAACAATAAACAATGTTTAATTCTTTTGGTGATTTGTTTTTGCTAGAATCTTACTTCAGTGAAATCGAAACTGGCTAACATAACACATTGAAAAACTGGAAAATAAATAAAATAAAATTGACAAAAAAAAATTTCCAAAAAGTATATAATTTGCCAAATGTTGGATGAAGATACTAATATTAGATTGAATAATGAATGAAAGTAAAACTAGTGAATGGATGTACAAAATACAATGATTGTTCTTACTCGCCTATTGTCCATGGTGTGTTGGTCTAACAATGAAAATATATAATAAATAGTTAACCCTTAAAGGTCCAGAGAGCCCTTTCCGACCAGTATTATACACCAATATTCCATTGTATTTGGCATGGTTCCACACCTCCTATGGGTTTAAGATCAAAAGTGAAGTTAAAATTCACGCCGACATGATTTTAATGAGTTATTGGGGTATCAATTTAGAATATTCTATTTACAACAAATGTCAAATATACGTCAACGTATCTACTATCCCCATCAGCCCTTTAAGGGTTAAGTTTGAAGAACTAATGCAACTCATTTTAATTTGTTTTCATTATTAAAATGAAAATTTTGAAAAACTCACTGTTTATCATTGTTTTTCATCTAAAAGTTAAATTTTTTAATTCTTCTACTAATGAACTGAGGGCCACTTTACATTAGGGTCCAGGTCGAAGAAAACCCTAAAATCGAGCAATCCTATCGATCGAGAGATGAAAATTGGACCCAAGGGCTTTACACTAGGGTCCATGACTAAGAAACTCATTCAAGTCCCAAAATGGCATGGTTTTTAAGGGAAAGATTTGTAGTCATTAGACCCAAGGCTTCAAAAGAGTGCACCGGTTTTGGGAAACCAATTCTCAAACTCGGGTCCGATTAAAATTGGACCCACTATTGGACCTAAAAGGGCTTTACGTTAGGGTTTAGGTCTAATTAAAATCGGTTCCAATTAAAAATCGGACCCACTAATGAATTTAAAGGGACTTTACTCTCGAATCCGAGTCCAATTAAAATTTGGAACCACTATTAGACCTAGGGACTTTATATTTAGGTCCAGGTTCAATTAAAACTGGGTCTAATTTTAAAAACCTCCAAATTGGACCCATTGGTTTTATACTAGGGTCCAAGTCCAATTTACATATCATTATTTATTCAACTTCTCAAGTCCAAATGTGAGTTTCTCAAGTCCAATAAATGGATTTATTGGACCCCATGAAAATTGGGCCCGGACCCTAGTGTAAAGTGGCCCTAAGCTTTACAAAAAATACATGATCTCTTTGTTTTAGTGCTTCGTTGGGTTTGACACTCACCTTTTCTAATTCGCATTGCTTTAGATAGGTTACAAATGCAATTCTAAACAAACTCTAACATGTATTTACAACTTGATATTCATAATATGACATATAGAAATTGCCCAATCATATGTGTGCATAACATACCAGATTTCAAGATATACATGAAATGTGCTATTAAAGAGGATTAAGTGTATTTATATCCGATGTTATTTTGTTGGGCAAATCACAACCTAGAAAGTACCACAAGTGCCACATATGAAACAATAGGAGCTCAACCTCCTTCAAAACAAAACAAAACAAAAATAAATTAAAAAAATACTGTTTGTAGGGTTATTCATAAAGTGAAGGGAGGGTACCTTTTCTATTGTACTGTGTTTTCCGACTTGAAATGGAAGTCACTGCATTTGGCAGTCATAACCAGCCAAGCCACCGGGTTTGGGAGAGCATGAGGGTGGCATGGGGATACATAGAGATTCTTCTATGGGAACTTGAGTGCGTCTTAGGGGCGCTTCTCCAGCCTTGGTAAGGTGCAAGGTTTGAATGTCCTCGACAACATAGAACATTGTGAGTGGTTGAAAAAAAAAGGATTCAAACTCGTTTTCGCCGCCTTTTAAGTTAAAATTCAAATATGATTTTATCCATTTTTTCCTTACATGGTTGCATTTCAGGGTGCGTGTCTCTCTACCAACAAGATTCCTTAAAAATTTCGTTGCTGCCTCGTCTTTCCTCTTGTAGAATTCTTTTTCTTGACTTTACGGATAACTCTTGTATCTGCCCCACTTTTTATTATTTATAAAAATCAATTAATTATGTTTAAGAGTTTGTAGACATGGCAAAAAGAACGGGCAGAAAAATGTCCTCTCATATAAGGCTGTAACTTGCATGGATTGATTTTTTATTTTTAGGGTTTACAGACATTGCAAAAGCCTGGCCAAGACCATGCAAAAAAAATCCCTTTCCTGTAAGGCTGTAATTTCCATAGATGGAATATTTTTTTGTTGTTTTCGGAAAAAGTAACTGATCATAGATGGATTGGATTTCATGCCACTCAAATCTTTTCACAATAGCAATTTACTACCGGTAGTACATGCCAACATGGTAATTAACCAGCTCATCAAGCGATGACATGAAACCCTAATCGCAAATGCTTGGTTGGTTCCAAAGTGACTAAGTTTACTTATACTAACTTTGAGAATTATTTTATTTTATTTTTTGAAAAAGGATGGAGTATTCTAGGGATCTAAGAACAAATGACCAAAGCGGAATAACATCATTTTTCCATGTTTTCAGATGCTAAGGGAGTTTTGGGCAATCTACACAAAACCTGGAACAACTGCCATCAAATTAATACATTGAATTTTGGGTGTTGACCTGTGCGGAATACTATCCACTTTTTATGAAACATTTAACAGTATCAAATGCCCGTTTTGGACTTAAACATCTGTTTATTTCTGTGATAAGACAAAACCAAAAAATGTCAACTGAACAAGGTTCATTGAACACTACTGTACTAAGTTACGGGTAGTCAAGTACCATTCAGTTTTAGATTTAAGGGCCCGTTCACACTCTGGCGAGAGGCCGTTGCAGTCTAAACGAGTGTTTGGAATACTTTTTGAGTCAACCAGTCAATTTCCTTTATTTTCCCAGTTTTTTAAGAATATACCCCGTATATTTCGTCTATAAATACTAAATATAAGTAATTTTAGTCATTCAGGTCTTTTGCCTCTATTCTTAAGATTCAACCAGTTATTTTGAAAAATCAACCGGCTGACTTGTAACTAACCACCAGTTCTTTGTGAACACTGGTCTAAACCCAATTCATGCCGAGAGTCAAAAGTTTTGGGTTGAAAATGTATAGTAAAAAGGATAAAAAAGTGACGGCTGCATTGACACCAAACCTCATAAAAAGTTGGAGGGCGACCGCTTTTGAATTTTGGCCTCTTATGTGTAGTTCAAGAGGCCGATTTCCAACTTTCTTGCAATTTAACCCTTTAACGTCCCGATTCAACACTCATGCGTTGTAAAATGTTTGATGAATAGCAAAAATAGAGTTGATGTACAAAACTAAGCTGTAAATGTCAATGTGATGATCACATTTGTATGGTTGGATTTGTTTTTTTATAATAAATTGTAATTAAATTTTCAAGCTTTTCTTTTAAATTCAATTGAAAATCCCAAATTAAAAGAAAAATTGTTGTAATGAATTTGACATAACATGCACTACAAGATAGTATGATTTCCATTATTTGATTCTATTTATTTTGGAAAATCATGTTTAACCCCTAAAAGCCCGAGGGGTATTGGACAAAACATAGATGTGGTATAATATGTGCCTTCCATATGTTTGATGAAGTTTGGTTCAATAGACAAAAACGTAGAGTATCATCTCTACAAATTATCCATACGGTCAAAATTCCAAAAATAACTTTAGATCATTTTTTAATGAATTTAAAAGCATTAACCTTTGAAATTTTGTATAAATTATAATTTTCAATTTTAGAGTTCAAAATTTAGTATGATTGGTTAAAGTTGGGCTATCTATTGTAAACTTCAAAAAAGCAAAAGAAATGATGGAGGGATCATCATTACTTTCCCCAAATAGCAAATTTTATAACACTAAGACAATGTTGAGATGATCTACTTTGAAAATTTCTCCTGGGTGGAGTTTAACTCGGATTGCCATAATTCAGATTGGGTTGGAAAGTAGACTTCATTTAGTATTTTAAAATATTTTTTATTTTTTCAAAATATTTTTTTTGTTCCGGGCAGCCCGTTAAATTCGGGCAGCGACCAGAAAATGGTCGTTTGAGCGCTTAGGGGTTAAAGTCTCACTTTTTGAACTCAGAATGAAACTTGACATAAACCAATTTTGTTATATTTTAAAAACTTGCCATATTTTATTTTGAAGATCCATATTGTACAAATGATAGTCAACTAATACAAGAATTAAGAGAATTTTGGATGGATGAAAAATTGTGCATAATGTAGTTAAGAGAAAGGTTGCAATGTGTTCATCGTCCATTATATGAACGCAAGCGCGTCAAAGGGTTAATTGGTGGAATTTGATGAACTCTCAACCTTTGGCCACAATGTGAATTGCCCCTAACCCTTCCAACGACAATGCGACCAAAATTTGGCATTTGGATGATTTTAAATGAACAACATTAATTAGAAACTTTGCTTCTTTTTTCTTTTTTCTTTTTATTTTGTAGGGGAGCTGTTTGAATGGATCAACAATAGATGATTTTCGAAATTCCGTCATCTAGGTATTAGTATTTTTTTCTAAAATGAGATGCTTATAAAATAGTCACCTTAACGTAGAATGCATTTTGGCATCTTAGGGTCACTCTACACTAGAATTTGGGCCCGTGTTGATATGTGAAAGGGCTGAAATCCTCGCTTCTCATTGGTCAAAAGCTTGAAATTGGGCCCAACTCCTTTACACCATGAGTGGAGCCCAATGCAACCAAAACATTTTTTACATTCAAACTGACAAGTTCCTACATGAGCCCAACTGAGTTCATTGGGTCCTCCAAATACAGAATCCCAAACTTCGGGCTTGGGTCCAAGTGCACATTTTATTATTAAAAACTATAATCTTATTATATTGAGTGTCTGAGGCCAGGTTGATTTTTTGTTGCATTGGACTCTAGAATAATGGACCCAACTCCTAAATGTAAAGCAGCCATTATAGCTCTTTGTTTTGAATTTGAAATCTATTAACTCTCAACTGCTTAAGCGTCCATTTTTTGGGTGAAAGCACGGTAAATTGAACCATTAAAGTCATCCTTAGTGCTGAAATTACAATTTTCTTGGTCAAAGGCCATAAATTACAACTAAAAATTCATATATTTAAGTTCTAATTTGGTAAAGCCCTTCCTAGTTCTATTAGGTACTTCAATCCAAAGTTTCAAATTAAAATATTAAAAAAAGGTTACTAAAAGTAAAGCTTGAAAATAGATGTCTAAAACAAATTTCGGGAGCAAATGGATTGAATCATGTTTAATATAAATATAAATTATATATTCTATAAGTTCATTGTGCATTCGAGGGCTCCAAAGAAAAAATTCTTGAAAAAAAAATATTTAATGCAATTTTAACATGTTTTATATCTACTTTTCAATTTGGTCAGAACTACTTTTCCAATTTTAACCGCTTTAACCTTAATGTAACACACATAAATACTTATTGAACATGCTTTTTTCGAGGTTTTTGGTTAGACTTTGTCAAACCTTGTATCTTTTATTTTATCCACAAAAGAACTTCACAAAAAATACAAACTTAATGGATTTTTGGACCCTGCATTGTTGCTTCTTCATAGGGATCACAAGTGGTTCAGCTTACCATGCTTTCACTCAGACGATATACAGATTTCATCCACGTTTACTCATTGGTCATGCACTTTTTGCAGTGTGGATATTTTACTATAGATTTTATGAAAAGTTAGCTTTATGCATGTATGAACCAATTAGAAAGGGGATGATTTGTGAAATTTTTATGCCTCATTTCATGTTGCACTGATTCACCAAAAAATTCAAAAATCTCAGTTCAAAATAGTTCAAAAGTGCTCTTGAAAAAGTCAACTCATAAAATTAAGCAACCAAAAAATCTCCAAATATCACTACACTTAGAGTATTACCTTTCAACCCATCACAACAAATTTCATCCATGGATTGTCAATATCTTATTTGTAATCGACTTGCAAAAGAATTTTGAATTTTGAGTTTCAAATTGAATATGAAGATATTGGTGATAGCAATCATAGATCAAACCGTATGGATAGAATCTAAAATTCATAATGTACAACTTTTATTAATACATCATGTTCAAAATATCCCTCTTAGTTGCAATTTTTAATTCATCTTTCCAATTCTCCAAATCTGAAGAAGGTTGTAGCCATTTAGGGGTTAACAAAATGAAACTTACCATGTCCAATTTCTATTTCCATTTGAAATAATCCTAAAGTTCAACATTTTATCTCAAATTGAAGTTTAAGGGATATAACAAAGGTCAGATTAGTTCTCAAATATAGAATGACCCAAAATTTGGTTCCCACGAAGATATTTTATACTATAGTATACACCCATGGAAAACAATTCAAATATATATTTTTATATATTTTATATGAAATTTTCTTCACTTTTTCTTCAAAAGTTCAAAATGATTTCAAATATTTAGAAAAAGCTTAATAAAATTATTATGTGATATATATATTTTTAAATTATCATTTTCTTAGGATGGGCAACGAATGCCTCAAATAATTATTTTAATTTGTCCAGAATTTTAGGCAAATCCATAAGAAAAATTTGAAAAACATCCGCATTCTTAATGAGTAATTTTGAAAGTTTTAGACATCACTACATAAATTGTTGCAAATCATTCATTTGTTGCAGCTTACAACGATTTAAAGCAAATCCTGGTCGTACTTAACACCCCAATTGCCCTTAGTTTGTCACATTTATGGTGTAATTTATGAGATTCTAAGCACAAACCTCCTGTAATTTATGATCTTGATAGAATATTGGGTAAAATAATGACTTTTTGCCTAACTTGAGGTAGACTACAATACTATGCTTGTTACACTCAAACTATCTCATAGTTTTAACCCCTAAACGTCCTCACCCCTCTCCAAATTCAACAATTTTGCAAAGATGCATTATAAAATGCAACCAAAAATGATATTTTGAACTTGTTGTATGAATAAAAGTTGTACATTATGAATTTTAGATTCTATCCATATGGTTAGATCTGCAATTGCTATCACCAATATTTTTGTATAAAATTTGAAACTTGAAATTCAAAATTATTTTGTAATTCAATTACGAATAAGATATTGACAATCTATGAATGAAATTTGTTGTGATGGGTTGAAATGCAATACTCTAAGTGTAGTGATTTTTGGAGATTTTTGGGTTGCTTAATTTTATGAGTTTATTTTTTCAAGTTCACATTTAGACTAAAATTTTCGAAATTTTTGGTGAATCCTGCAACATGAAATGAGGCATGAAAATTTCACAAATCATCCCCTTTGTAATCGGATCACACATGCATGAAGCTAATTTCCCATAAAATCTACCATAAAAATTTCACACTGCAAAAAGATCACCATGGATGAGAAATCGACAAATGATTTTGTACATCAAACGTTTTCTGCTTGGTTGGGCAGTTAGGGGTTAATGATTGTCACTCAAAATTTTGCCCTCTTTATAAACACCCCCATGAATCAAAAGTTGTTTAATTTCAAAAAAATAAAAAATATTTGATAAGGTCTTTTTTTTAGTGATAGAAAGATTCTTAAATTCCTCAAAAGTTAACTTAATGTATGTACTATGTATCATGTGCGTTCGTGGCCCCTTTTGAAATGTCCCCATATACATTTTTTCTTTAATGATTCCAATGTCCCTTTGTCCGGTGGGCATCGGGTCATTGATATTACGAACAGACACTTTATTCACGCCGGCCCTTATATTTAGGGTTGGTGTTTCTATCTATCTTTTTCTTTAATGAAATGTAATATGCTTAAAACATGTATAACGTGCATTCTTTTTGAAATTTAATATGCTCAATGTATACATAACGTACATTCTATGAGATTTAATTTAGTTGACACATGCAAGTATAAATTTCACATTGACGTTCTAATTGATACTCCTTTTGTGCACTTGCTTAATGTCATGGTCATACATATAATTTATTTTCCAAATCAAAATTTGGATTTTATTTAATAAACATTGGTTTCAAGCATAACATTCATTAGCACGCAATGGCTCTGCCTGGCCCAACAATAGATCGTGCATCATATTCCACATCCAACATGACTTCATCAGTAGCTAATTGGACATGTGGAGTCCCAAGGTGATGAACAAAATGCATGAAGGAAAGGTAGAGGGCATGAAGGCTATTGAATGTTATAAGGTTTAGAATAAATAAATTCTTAAGTCTCACCAACCTCAAAAAAAAAGACCAGAGTTTATTTCTTACTTTCTTGTTGAGGAACTAAGGTTTGATGATACTAGTAGAAACAGTGGTGTTTGGGCACCAAGGAATAGTGTCAAAGCATGGTGCCAAAGACCCATATTGGCACTAACTTGGTACCAAAAAAGCCTTGGGCACCATGTTTTGACAATATTCCTTGGTGCCAAAGTACGACTTTCTACTAGTGTGATCTAAGCTCAAAACCCAAAACCCAAAACCCAAAACTCAAAACCCGAAGACCAAAATCATGTTTAAAATTTTGTAAC
Organism: Pohlia nutans; assembly: GCA_022496805.1. Taxonomy (NCBI): domain Eukaryota; kingdom Viridiplantae; phylum Streptophyta; class Bryopsida; order Bryales; family Mniaceae; genus Pohlia; species Pohlia nutans. Next base: position 28,921,890 of record CM040089.1, on the reverse strand, counting down.
CCAAAAACTAAAATCATGTTTAAAAAAACATTGTAACCTCGTTGAAAAAAATAATAAACTACAAATGATTAAAAAGGACCAACTTCTGCATGCACTACAGCACTACAGTTTGGCAAGTCACATATGTAAATACTTCAATATTATAAAATCATACCTTCTCACATAAAACTGTTTGGAAAATTTGGTAAATTTGCATGAGGATGGTACTCACAGCAAGGTATTTGCACCCATAATAGTCGCTGCTTCAAATGCAAACCCTAGAATTGGACCTGAGAGCAACTGTAACTTAAAAATTGATTACAAAAGATGTGCACAATCGTAACAAGAGAAGTTGAGAACCTATACAAGCTTAGGGTCAATTTTGGGTACACGTACATGTAATGTTTTGAAAAATCACAACTTACTCATAATAGTAACGCTGGTCATGGGGATCATCATAAATGGAGAGTTCTTTAGGGGTACTTTGTTTGTATATGCCTCAAGGGCATGGGTAGCGAGGTTTACGCTTGGTGCCTTCTTTCAAGGTAAATTCTACAGTGGGGACATGTGTTACTAACTGGCGGAGAAGCGGACATTGTTAGTCTTTGTGTTTGTTGGGGTCAACTACTGGGTCGTGTGGAATTGGGGGTCTGGAGTGTGGTATATTCTTAAAATATTGTTGGAATATTCGGTAATGTCAACAAAAACATTCTCTAAACTTCAAATTTCAAGCCATGAACCCCATATTCTAATTCCTAAATCCTAAATTTTAAACCCAAAATCTCTTTTCTTAAAACCCTAAACCCCAAATTCTATACCCTAAACCCCAAACCCGAAAACCCAAATCCTAAACCCTAGAAACCTCAAATCCTAAAGCCTTAACCCTAAATTGCCATGTGGCAATGTTGTCGTGACATAATATTCAAAGAATATTCCACATCCATGCACCCCACACTCGGGGGTTGCACTGTACTAAACATGAACGAGTATACATGAGTGCACAAAAGGGGTGTTAATTTGAACACTACCGTATTACGTATACATACAATAAATACATTTAGAACTCAAAATATTCACGTATACTTACATTAAACATATAATTAAAACGGAATATATTTGTATACAAAGGTATGTAGACATATAACCTCTCGTATACAAGGGGGTTTTTAGAAGGGGTCATGAACGCACGTGATTCTCAAACATAATGTAGAGTGCACCCCCGGGACCCTACACCCCCCAATTCGACACCACGCAGTAGCAGGCCCCATGTTTGTTTATCGGTATGTAATTCTTTTTCTTTCAGGTGGTCACTCCTTTAAGTCGGAGCACAACTTATTCATAGAGTGTCCAAATAATGCATACTAAAGTACGTTAAAATTGTTTTTCACTTGTCAATAAGACCCAATAAAAATAATAGTTGTCCCATAATTGAAACTAGGCTAAATTGCTATCAGTGGCGACTATGGGTGCACGAACGTTACCAGAAAGTCTTACAGGCATGCAGCCCTGAACAGATTTGAAATTATTGCAGATTTCAGAGGAACTGCAACCCCTTTTTCTAATGTATTGATACTATAGGCAGTGGAAATATATGGAGTGAAATATGTGCAACATGAACATGAGGCTACAGTGAATAGACTGAGTGAGGGTGCTCCTGCGGCGGCTGCAGGCATGTCATCCCGCCTGCGGTAAGTTAATTAGTGCGTGTAGAGCTCAATCTATTCATTGTCCTTCTCTTGTACTATCAATGGCTGATCACACTGTTACTTCCATTCAACTTCAAGTAACCCACGTACATTAATTGAAACGCTCATTTTAACTGTTCATGGTTCATGTGACAGACAGTCTCACAGTCCCATGCAAATACTTTTAGCATATCAAGGGTAGTGGGTCTCAGGCCCTCTTTACACTACAGGCGAGAAGCCGTGGAGAAATCCTCACAAGGGCCATGGCTCATCCTTGAGAAGCTAACTTTTGAACTTGACGGCCTTTGGATATAGTGTAAAGTGAGAAGGGGCCACAAAGTAAAGTGCTAATTTTTAAAAATAAAGTTCTTACATATTTCTTAAAAAATAAAAAATGATTGGTTGTGAGAATTTTGGCCGAACGGCCCCCCGGATTTTGCGTTAGACCCACCTCTTGAGGTGGGCTTGACGCAAAATCCGGGGGCCTTGAAAAATGTCCACTTTTCTTGTCACGAAGGACAAAAGTGTTGTTCATGTCATTTTCTCCTCCTTCCGTCCCTTACACTGAAAATTTCGGGTGTAAAGTGACATTCTTTGGTCTTCTCGGTTTTTAGGCCTCCCATTGGCTGAAATTTCTCTCTTCACGGCTTCTCGCCTCTAGTGTAAAGAGGCCCTCAAAATGGGTTACTGCAAAAATTGGCGAGAATTAACTCCGCTTCCTTTCTATGGAATTGGTGTAAGTTAACCATGTAAGCATCTCTAGCTCTTTTGGGCTTAAAAACATCATTGCTTTTGATGTGTTATAGGTCTAAATGTAAGTGAGGTATAGGAATCTCAACCGTACAATCTTGTAATATACATGCTGTAGATCATGTGGATCAAATTTGGAGTCATTTGGCCATATAGATTGCAAGATCATAGTGTTTTAGTGTTAAAAAAGGATGCTGAAATTTTCCTAGCAACATAGTTAGAGGTGAAATTCGTTTTCAAAATTACTCAAATGAAAAAACCTTCAACTATAAAGTAGTTCAAAATCATCATACAAACACATTGGTACCAAAAAGAACTCATGAATTTTTTTTAATGTGCCCTAAAATGGCCTTGCAATGTCAAAGGTAGACTGAAAAGTGACCCATTTGACCCGAAAGCAAAAAGTGTTCAAAATAGACCCGTGCACTAAAATGACTCCCAAACATTCAGAACAACATGGATTGACATGAAAATTTTACCATGATAACTAGACTTCAAGGAGAATCCAACCCAATAATTAAAAAAAAATTTGAAAACGGACATGGGATGAAGGAGATACAGGCCCCCGAAGTTGCAGCCATCAAATTGCACAAAAACTGTCCAAAAAAAGACCCCTACTTCAAATGATCACCAAAAATTCAATACATCTCGGATTGATCTGAAATTTTTACTACTTAATCCATACATTATTCGGTTTGTTTTTCTATAATTTCATTGAATTTGGACACTAATTGCAAAAGTTATAGCTCTTCAAAGGTAAATGTACCCCAAAAAACGTTCCAAATATGGACGTCGAGATGGTTAGGGGTACCTACATATTCGGCTCTCAAAATGAGCCAGGGTCTCTTTGTTGCTCATCCTACAATTCAAAACCCAAGAACCCAAATTTCCTCACTTTCTAGTTCGAAAAGCCGCGTGGGGGCCTTACGGTCCTTTAGGGGTTAAGAGTTTGTTCATTTGCAGATCCACATCAATGTCTAAGGTAGAAGCACCTTGAACCGTGAAATTAAGGGATTTGGCATACATTTGCTAATGTTGTAACCAAGGAATATTTTTTGCCATGTGGAGAGAAAGAGACCCTGAATAATGCACATTTTTGCGTAATTTGTCGTTCAATGATGAAATTGATACACATTTTCAAAGTAAGTCAACATCTCTAGTTGTTGAATAGGCCTCCATGTAACAAATAAAATGAAGTGCTTATTCTTGAACGTTTTTGTATACAATTTTGTGAATACATGAACTTAGAAAAAGCCGTTCTAGGGTATAGTGAAATTGCAATGATTGGATGCACTAAGTTCGGACGAGATAAAAAAGAAGATGCTACAATAGGTCCAATTGCATGGAAGTCTCGATTGTCGTTCAAGGGGCATTCGCGGTTCAAGATGCTTTTATCTTTAGAACTCGACATTGGAATAATGATTTCTCTTGAAACTTCATCAATAATAGGTGAAAGTTATCTCTTGGGGCAAGAAATTGGTTGGTGGTTGGTGAATGTTCCCTCTTTCTAGGCCTTGATTTCTATATTTGTTAAAGTTATAAAAGTTTGAAATATTCCGTTCACTAGGGGACTAACCCATTGAGTCCGAGGAGATTTCCATGAACGAAGTGTTTGTTAATCCACTTCGTAAAATCTATGAGGTCACAAGTTCATTTAATTAGGTTGCAAAATCTTCAAATCTACCAAATTGGTTTACTTTTATTTATTTATTAGTTTATCATAAACATGTAAAGAACATATTAGTATGGAATGTATCGTTGCTGCAATTTCCTCACCGTGTTCAAATCCTTTTATTTTTAATACCGCTTTTATATTTTTTATATAATTTTTGAGAGCAAAAATACTTTTAAATTTTAAAAATCAATTTTTGTAAGACTAGTTTGTGTGAAATTTTCAATGTGCACATTTCTTCAATTTAAGATTTATAGTGATGTTGTAGAAAACATTGTGTTCTTTCATAGAAACACTATATGTGATATAAAGGATACACCCTAGTTGTATGAAGGTTGACCAAGTATGCAAGGTATTTCCAAAATTGGTGTATACCGGTAAATATGTTGGATATAAAAATCTATTAATTTCTCATTGAAATTATTTACACGTTACTAATAGATTCAAATTAGTTGTTAATTTCAAAAGCAAATAGTTCAATTCTGTCAATGTTCCAAAAAGAAGAAAATAACTCCAAAACACCAATAATAGTGAGTCTAGTTGACATTAGACAAGTTGTGGTATATGAAACTGTGAAAATAATATGAAAAGACACGAATAATGAAAATATTCATAATATAACATGGTGCCAATGTAGCCAAGATATGAGTTGTAGGACTTATAGATAAATGTAGTTGACAATATGGCAACTACAACAACGTAGTTCTCATGATGTGTACAATACAAGATTCCAAAATTATAAGAGTATAGCAATCATAGACCATTTAGGAACTACAAATGTAGGACATGGTCTTGAGTAATATGTATTTGTATTTGTAAAATGAAATGTACAAGTGGGCAATGGTCTGATTGGGGTACCCTGAAAAGCCCTTTGAACTCTAAAATCACCCTCTAAAGCAACTTTGAATAAGTCCCTTTTTAAAACAAAATAAAAAATGAATTGACCGGATGTGGTTTTGATTTCCTACACTCATGCAATACAAAAAAAAAAAAAAAATCACGTCAAAATTGAAGAGGTTTAAAGATTATAAAAGAGACTTTTTGTACAAAAATCAGAATCTGTCCGAGTTGCTTAATGAAATCCAAAACATTTGTTTAAAATATCCAATGACATCATTTTGGTACCAATTTTTGATATGAAGTACATTTAGATATGTGTTATTTGAAATGATTAATTTGAACGATTAAAAATATTATTTATTTTGTACTTGAATGCCTGCAAATGCTAATTTTTGGCAATTTGTGGCACAAAGCATAGATACATGAAAATTAATTTATTCAATTAAAAATTTGAACTTGAATTAAAGTATTTCATTTCATTTGATGTCATCATGATTGAAAATTGCAACATTATGTATACATGTGTACATGTTAGTAAATTTGTAATAATTCCGTTTTGATAATTCTCTAGGTCACGGAACTTGGCACACATGTAATTGATTCATAAGAGAACATGTGTGTCAAGTTTTGTGACTTAGAGAATGTTTACCACTCTATCAATGTAGTAGTTAAATGTCGACAAAAACTTGAATTGCAATTTGTAGCTTCTTTTTCAATCAATTTTTTTGTGTATTAGAGATAGTTGTAAAGTCATGGTGAGTTTTGATTTGTAACCCTTATTTGATTTATATTTGAATACATGTTCATTTTTTTAATTGCAATTGAATTCTTGTTCAACTTTGAGTTTTTTTAACCCCTAACTTCCTAAATATCTATTTTTTGGACAATGTACAAAATCACTCGTTATTTTCTCATCCGTGGTGATGTTTTTGTAGAGTCATATTTTTAAGGTAGATTTTAGGACTAGTTAACTTTATGTAACTGAAGTCAGATTAAGAAAAAATGAAATAAAATTTGAGTTTACTAGGTCCTTTCATTCCATATGATCTTCCATTCCAACAAAAGAAAAATTCTAAATTTTTGAGCAGCTAAATGCGCACTAAATCCATTCTTTGAGGTAGACATACAAATGAAAGTTGTAGGTGATGACTTTTCTATGACATCCATACCGTTGGATTAATTAATAGTGTCGAAATATGTTTAAATTTGATTTTAAAAGAGATTATTGTTTGAATTATATGAAAAATACAAAAATACTCACTATCTTATGAATTTTGGATTGATTGGACATAAGTGCATAATATTCTTTTGATTGCTTACAAAGAGATCTCAAGACACCTATATCAAACCATAACAAAATTTATGTGAACAACTTCACCACTATTGAAGCAAAATGATTTCAACCAATCATAATGAATTACAAGATGAGAGTATTAAAATTGTGATTTTACTAAATTTTTAAAGTTTTTTTTTTTTTCTTATAAATTCATTTGATAAATATTTAGGCATTTTATTTAAAATTCAACTGTACAAATGTCTTCTGAAAAGGATGCTCTTAGTACTGAAGCTCAAAAAAGTTAAAGAAGCCTCATTTATAATACATTTAGGTAGTGCCCAAAACCTCTAGGGCATATTTAGGGGTTAATTGGCAAGCAATTCGTAGTTGTATGTGATTAATTCCATTGATGACCTATATCGGAGTTGGTTTAACAGGCACAAGATCCGATAGGTTCATCGTTATGACAAGTCCAATTTCGTCATCGCGACGAATTCCATTTTGGTTTCGTCTCCATGATCATTTCACACGTCTATTTGCATGACGGTTCCAAGGCACCAATGACTACGGTTTCAAGCCAAAGCCGTATAGCACCCTCGCGCTCGTGCCCAACACTTGGCATGCGCATGATTTCTTCAGGATTAACGACAGAATTGGCCTTCAAGCGGATACAGAATTGTTCAAACCATGGCGGTCATATGGTACAGTGGTCGACAATCCGCCGTCTCTAGTCTCTCCCATTGGCTTGCCACTTCAATTCTGGCTTGATATGGGTACCCCCTCCAAAAATAGTGGGGTTTTCGAGAAATATCTTTTTGGGAAGAAAAAAACATTGAAAAATTACAAAAATTAGAGGATGTTATAGGCACCATGGCTGCAACTATATACATGGTGTTAAAAATTTCTAACACACATAAAATGAGCTAGACATAAGTCACACTATGTGAGACGCTTAAAAGTGGTTCCCATATCAAGCCATTCCCCTTCAGCTCCAGGAGCATCTTCTTCATTAGGCATATATATATATATATATATATATATATATATATACATATACATATTGTGTAATATGTAATTCACATGAGACTTAATTTTGTATCACTAGAATCAATGAAGAATAATGCATATGATGGTCAAGAAACAAATAAATTTGAACAAAAGGAAGTCCACATAGAACCTACTCAAAACTGCTAAAAAATACGAGGCCCAATTTAGACTTCTTGATCTTTTTAGGGGTTAAAAGAAAATAAGAGGATTTTTTGAGTTGTTGTTTGTGTCTTGTAGAGAAAAATTGGATAAACCCTTGATAAACCCCTGTAAGTTGCCTGAACATCTCCCTCAACAGTGCCACCGTTTCTACTAGTGCTGATAAGTGTAAGTTTTCTGATTCTACAATAATTCTCGACATTTGTAAATAGGAGAATCAAAGCTTAAAAACATTAATTAATTGATTGTTTTTTTTTTTAAATTTAAAATTTAAAATTTCTATATAAAAAATTTAATATGATATTTTTATAATCTCTATTATGAAATACATGCTATGTTCTTAGGGTCAACTTTGGATGAGTAGACATGATCCATGGCAGGGCAATCTATCAATAGTGCTATTCCTGGTTTGCAAGAACAGCATGGGACCAACAGAACATCTAACCAGTCTATAGGAATCAGTTAAATGGTTCAGGCAATTTTCCACTTTGAAATTCACAGCAATTACATAGCTTATCCAAATTTTTATATTTATTTTTTTTCTTGTAAAATTGTGATTTTCAATTGTTGATACAATTCTCTTTATTTGTGCCAAAAATAAAAATAAAATGGTTGATATTACAATTATATTATACCATGAAAAAGGTGCCCCCGCCTTTGTTGAGTTGCGTAACCTCTAAACGTACCAACCCTTTGAACACAAGTAGATGCCAACCTCAAAAATAGATAGCTCAAATGTACATGAGGTGTTACATGAGAGGACCATTGCAAACATCAAATCTACCCAACAAATTTGACATACTTGCATTTGGAGGCCTCTCCAATATTATCAACATCTCCCCATCACAAGAGATTTACTTTAATTGGTAGAGAATTTAATAGGCTTGCAAAAGTGACTTGGATGAAAGTCATCCGAGATTGAATGAGAAAGTCACAAGGCTTTGAATCTATTCGTGATCCAGTTTCTGAGAGTGGGACGTTTAAGGTAGAGGTGCCAGAAACCGTGCAAATTTCAGGTTTGCTTACTTGGGACAGTGGTGGAAATTTTTTATAATTTTTTAATGGTTTGCAAAGTCAGTGCAAATCCATCCCCCAAAAAAACACATTTTTCGAGTAAGTCTATAATTTCTTGTGAATTTTTGACTGTGGACTCATAGAGTGGCCATAAACCGTTCATAGGGTCCTGGTTTTCATGACAGATTGGATTCTCAAAATAAAGCACTTCTACACCAATCAGAAGCACTCAAATTTTCCAAGCATGGACGGAATTAGTGCACTCTTGGGTACATTCTGGTATCAAGCTGAGTGTATTTATGGGACCCAGCCCTGAAGCCTACTGCACGGTTTAAAGACCCGCACGGATTTCTGCACCTCTACCTTAGGGGGTCAAGAACAGTTTTAGGTGTTTCCACCTTACACTAACCCTTAAATTAGTAACTTCTGTGAACTGCCACATCCATTTTTAATGCATGAGTTATTGGATTGTAGCATTAGTGCATTAATGTGTTATTGAATCAACACATACTATGCATTTATGGCAGTACTTGTGGATCCTAGCATTAATGCATGAGTTATTGAATCAGCACACGTTGTGAGATCACTACAAGGAGAAAGCGTTGCTTTTCACTCGGTAGGTGGGTCAAACGGCGGCACTTTGCACTAACTGCCCAAGCGCTCAAGACTTGGTGAGTGCGATTCGTCAAGTAGGACAAGTGTGTACAGTGAACTCTGACATTGTTCTGAGTGAGAAACGACGCCTTTGCTAGTAGTGGATCTGTGCACAGTAGAATGTGGTATTTATTCCCAAATTGCTTGCCAAACAATTTTCCAAAATTTCCACCAGGTTTCCTATCAGATCATTTCTCTGTACTCTTCTCTCCTCCCGGCTTCCACCGTCGTCTAGCTTTTTAGTAAAACGAGAATTAAACTTGTTAGCCGTTAAACTTCTAGTAGAGTCGTGCACCACAAGTGTTTGTACCCCGACGGTGAAAGACAAATTTGCTTCATTGAGTCTCGCGCCCACACAAAAGCTCTGCAATTAGCGAAACTCATAGGAAAACAAGAACATCACCTAAACTTCATTACCACTTAGTGTGGCCTCCATCTGCATTAACCCTTAAAGGACATGAGGCCAAATTTGGGGCAGCCCGAAGGAACCTCGCATAGATTTCTAGCTGCCCATCTCATTTCATGAGAATTAAAAAATTAAAAAGTAGTAAGGGGTGATTGTATGGTACAGTCGACTAACTCCTCTTGGTGAACTATCTACATTTTGGTGCACATTTGTGCACTTTGAGCATTCTGTCTAAAAAGTTAACTTTCAAACCAATTTGAAAATTATGTAGCAATGATTCAATGAAAAATGAGTGAACCAACTTCTAAATTTACGTACATATTATCCAAAAAATAAAATTTTAGAACGTTAAAATGATTTTATGTTGAAGATTTTGAACATCAAAACTCCCATTTTAATAACAATTTTACCAATTTCTAATGAAACTTTGAATGTAAATATAGTTCATATTTGATTCTATATTAATAATCTAAAGAAAAGCCAACTTTCATAGTTTCATTCTCAAGTACATTCAAAAAAGAAATTCATCAAAAAAGTTTTTTAAAATAGAGAAACAATAAATCCCTCCCAAAAATAACACATTTTAAATTTTGAAACTTTAATCAATTAAAAAAAAATTGAAAAAATTGGAAGATGTTTTTCGTCACATATTTGAACACGAGGAAAATTCAGAGCTCAAAATTCCATCCACAATCCTCTGTTCTCCTTCTCTTTTAGAATTTAGAGTACATATTATGCACTGTGACAATGCACTAGTTTACCCTTTGTTTCATCCTCCATAAAAATGCAATGCCAAATTCTTTATTTTCTATCAATTTTTTTCTCTTTCATCGGTACGGTCCATCCTACCACTTTAGATTTCACAAAATATTTTTCTCTCTCTAAAATGGATTTTTTTAATTCTCAAAATCCTCAAAAGAGTGCATAGGGCAAGAATTCTAGTGGACCGTACCATACAAATGCCATAAGAAGCATATAAGATGTGGCAATGAGGTTGTGGAGGAATGTCTTATGGCCCAACTATCCTTGTGACAATGAGAATAACACGAATAGGAAGGCTGAGAGTATGTCTAGTGTTGTTAGAGTATATTGAATTGTTGTGTTGAAAAATCCCGGGGGGGTGGGTGGGTGGGTTGCACTATACTATACACATACTATTATATGTGAGTGCACAAAAGGGATATTAATTTGAACATTGTCGAATTATGTATACATATAATAAACATATATTTAGGACAAATTTAATTTGTATACAAAGGTTTTTAGACATATAACCCCTCGTATACAAGGGATTTTTAGAGGGGATCGTAAACGCACGTGATTCTCAAACGTAATGTAGAGTACACCCCTAGGGATTTAATATGGCTAATTTCTTTTGTAGTGATAGAAAGATTATTAAATTCCTCAAAAGTTAACTTTATATATATATATATATATATATATATATATATATATATATATATATAATGTGTGATGTGCGTTCGTGGCCCCTTCTAAAATATCCCCATATACATTTTTTTAAAGAAATGTAATATGCTTAAAATATGTATAACGTGCATTTTTTTTGAAATTTAATATACTCAATGTATACATAATGTACATTCTATGATATTTAATTTAGTTGACACATGCAAGTATAAATTTCACATTGATATTCTAATTGATACCCTATTTGTGCACTAGTTTAATGTGAAGGTCATATATATAAATTATTTTCCAAATCAAATTTTGGCTTTTATTTAAAAAACATTGGTATTGAGCATAATATTCAGTAGCATGCAGTGGCTTTGCATGGCCCCACAATAGATCGTGCATCATATTCCACATCCAACATGACTTCATCAATAGCTAATTGGACATGTGGAGTCCCAATGTGATGAACAAAATGCATGAAGGAAAGGCAGAGGGCATGAAGGCTACTGAATGTCATGAGGTTTAGAATAAATAAATTCTTAATTCTCACCAACCTCAAAAAAAAAAAAGACCAGAGTTCTTTTATCACTTTCTTGTTGAGGAACTAGGGTTTAACCCCTAAACGTCACAGCGTCCAATTTCTGGACGACTAATAGATTCAAATCCACCCTACATTCTCATCAATGCTTGGATGAAAGTCATCCAATTTTTTGGAGATACTTTACCAAGTTGTTGTCTTATCTAATGGTTGGATTTAGTCATACTTGAGTACATATTTTTCTAAAATTACAAATGTAGAAGTATGTCAAGTCGTTGACCAAGCCAAAATTGCATTGACTGTAGTTCAAAAGTGGCCTTGCAAAAATGAGGTCATAGATTTAAGAAACACAAAAATTTCAAAGAATCACCACGTTTAAGAGTATCTCATTTCAAATTCATTCCAACAAATTTTACTCAAGAAAATATTAAAATTTTGTTTGTAATGAAATTTAGAAGGAATTTTTAAGTTTAACTTTCAAATTTTATATATAAGTATTGGTGATAGTATTAGTGAATCGAACTGTACAGATGGAATCTAAAATTCAAAATCTAGAACTTTCATTTGTATGTCAATTCCAAAATATTATCCTAAATTGTACTTTATGATGATTTTTCTCAAATTGTCAATTCCAGGGACACCTTGGTACGTTTAGGAGTTAATGACACTAGTAGAAAGGGTGGTCTCCGGGCACCAAGGAATAGTGTCAAAACAAACCTATATTGGCACTAACTTGGTACCAATGTGAGCCTTGGGCACCATGTTTTAACAATATTCCTTGGTGCCAAATTACAACTTTCTACTAGTATGACCTAAACTCAAAAACTCAAAACCCAAAATCCTAAACTCAAAACCCAAAAACCCCAAAACCCTAAACTCAAAACCCAAAAAACCAGAATCCTGTATAAAAAATTTTGTAACCTCATAGAAAAAATCAATAAAACTAAAAATGACTATATGGACCAACTTTTGCATGCACTACAGCACTACGGCACTACAGTTCCGCAAGAGTCACACATGTAAACACTTCAATATTATAGAACCATACCTTCTGATACAAAACTGTTTGGAAAATTTGGTAAATTTGCATATGGATGATGCTCACAGCAAGATATGTGAACCCATGCATAATTATAGTAAAAGAGGTGGCGTTGTGGAGGGAGTTGCCCAGGCATGTGGTGCCCAATTCCACGCATGCACAGTGATTTTGCTGGTATCTCCTTGAGGAGCGCCACCTTTTATACTAGTGTAATCGTACCTGCTTCAAATGCAAATCCTACATTGGGACCCCAGAGTGAACATAACTTGAAAATAAAATTTGTTTGCAAAAGATGTGCACAATTGTAACATGAGAAGTTGAGAACCTACGCAAACTTAGGGTTAATTTTACACGTAATGCTTTGAAAAATCACAAATTATTCATAATAGTAATGTTGGTCATGGGGACCATTGTGAATGGAGAGTCCCTTGGGAGTAGTTCATCTATCTATGCCTCAAGGGCACGTGTAGCAAGGTTTACCCTTAGTGCCCTCTTTAACCCCTAAAGGCCTCGGAGGCCAAAATCTAGCTTATAAATGTAATTCACTATTCAATTCCAACTTCTACATGGATGATTTTTCATCCAATTCTTTATGTGAAGGATTTTTGTTGGTCATGCCACCTCTTCAAGATAAATTCACATCATTCAAGATATTTTTGGATTTTACATAGGGTCTCGACTACAAAAAGAGTTGTAAAATTGGTTCACTATGTAGTGTATTTTAGATTTTTCTATCTGTTCTACTTAAACTAAATTTAGGCCATGAAAATGAGTTCTATTGCATTTGAGCTTAACTATCAAAATGAAGCTTACCAAGTCTAGTTTCTACTCCACTTTGAATTTTTAGAAAACTCTGAAAATTGAGTGTTTTATTGGAGTTGCAAGTTCAACATGTATTACCATGGTGTAGCAAAAATCTAAATATAACTACACAGATGATTTTCATTTACTATAATTTTCTTCATTGTAATTTACACCTTTGGTTAAAAAATTGGAATCAATATACAATGTTCCATTAATGAGGCAACATTTAAGAGGATTGTCTCAATCATAATTATTTGACTCCATTTCCTAAAATTATTTAATTGTTGAAAAACAAACTCTTGGAAATGAATAAAAAGAAATTGAGCATCTTTTACAGTTAAACAAATGTGAAATTCTTTAAGGTAAACTACTAGAATTTTAATTTTTTGTATTATTCATTTTAAAATTATTTTTCGTCGACAGTTGTGCGTAGCATCGCGTAGCCCTAGTTTTCTTCATTGTAATTTACAACTTTGGTTAAAAAATTGGAATTTTTGAGTACATTTTGTAATTGACATGAGTTTTCTTTCAAATCACTTCAAAGAATCATAGTAATTTCAAATTTTCACCAAAAAATTTATGAAAAATTCATGATTTGTAATAGACACATGGCTTCATCTACTAAAAATATAAAATCAAATTCTTATCTTATTCATGATGGCAAAATTGAGTGTGACATGTAAAACATGATTCCATGGTCATAGGCCCAGGCATTTAGGGGTTAAGCGGTAGACTCTACAGTGGAACATGTATCAGTAGTCGGTGGAGAAGTAACCATTGTTCGTTTTTGTATTTGTTTATTGGTATATACCAGTAGTTCTTTTTCTTTCAAGTGATCACAACTTATTCATAGAGTGTCCAAATAATACATGCTAAAGTACGTTGAAATCATTTTTCACTTGTCAATAAGACCCAATAAAAATAATAGTTGTCCCATAATTGAAACTAGGCTAAATTGCTATCAGTGGCGACTATGGGTGCACGAACGTTACCAGAAAGTCTTACACGCATGAATCCCTGAACAGATTTGAAATTATTGCAGATTTCAGAGGAACTGCAATCCCTATTCTATTGTATTGATACTATAGGCAGTGGAAATATATGGAGTGAAATATGTGCAACATGAACATGAGGCTACGGTGAATCGACTGAGGGTGCTCCTGCGGCGGCCGCAGGCATGTCATCCCGCCTGCAGTAAGTTAATTAGTGCGTGTAGAGCTCAATCTATTCATTGTCCTTCTCTCGTACTTTCAATGGCTGATCACACTGTTAACTTCAACTTCAAGTAACTTAGGGCCGTTTTACACTATGGTGGAGAAGTCCACTGGTCATGAATTCTAGGGGTATTTTGAAATATGTTTGGTTGAGGGTGACACTCTTGTCCGGTTGTGACTCAAATTATATCCATGCTATGAATTATTCATCCTTAACCCCTAAACGCCGCTGAGACCAAAAAATGGCTTATGAATGAAGTTGATTGTTCAATTCCAACTGTTGCATGGATGATTTCCATCCAATTCTTTATGTGAAGGGCTTTGCTTGGTGATGCCACCCCTTCAAGTTAAATTCAAATCATTCAAGCTATTTTTAGATTTTACATGGGGTCCCAACTACAAAAAGAGTCGTAAAAACGGTTCACCGTGCAGTGTATTTTGAATTTTTTTGCTTGTTCTACTTAAACTAAAATTCATGATTTGTAGTAGACATGTGACTTCATCTACTAAAAATATAAATTTGAATTTTTGTATTGTTTTTAGTAGCAAAATTGAGTGTGACGGATAAAACATGATTCCATGGTCATAGGCCCAACCTTTAGGGCTTAAAAGACCAAATTTGGGAACTCAATGACACCTTTATCAAACAAAACTTTATAATAATAATTTACTTACAACACACACATACGTACGTACGTACATATATATAATTTTATTTGTTTTCTCAAATCATTTTTTTTTTCAAACCTATTTGTGATATAAAGGACACACCCTACTTGTACGAAGGTTGACCTACTATGCAAGGTATTTCCACTAGTGTATAAATATGTTTTAGATTTCAAAAGAAAATAGCTTTATTTTGTCAATGTTTCAAAAAGAAGTAAATAACTCCAAAACACCACTGATATTGGCTCTATCTAGTTGACATTAGACAAGTCGTGGTATATGGAAAGACAAGTATAATGAAGATATTCATGATATAACATGATTGCCAGTGTGGACAACATATGAGTTGCAGGAATAGATAAATGTAGTTGACATACGAGACTATGAAATTGTAGGAAGATATCAATTATAGACCATTTGAAAACTATACATGTAGGGCACAATCTTGAGTAGTATGTATTTTTATTTTTAAAATGTAATACATCTACAAGTCAAAAAAAAAATGGGGCCAAAGGAAGGTTGTTTCTACCCTGCACCTTTTTTTTAAAATAATTTTTAAAATTTTAATTAATTCTTTTGCCACATAAAGGGAATAATCCCCAAGGCAAATTCTTAAAGTTGCACTAGGGTGGATCATGCGGAAGAGACATTCTTTTTATTTCTATTGTTCTCTCATATTGTAAACATCAATTTCTTATTGCTTCACTTATTTTGAATGCTCCAAGTTAGGAGATGTATTTTTAGCCCATTAGAAGTGCATTTTAATAAACTTTCCAATGACATTAGAGAAATCGTAAGCTAATAGCATTTTGGGCAAAAATCAATTCTTAAAATAGCTGCTATAATTTTAAGGAAATTATTTTTCAAAAAAAGGTTTTTTGTAAGGGGGTAAAACGGATTTCAAAGAATATTTGTTTTACTAAGACCTATTTTAAACAAAATAATAATCATTCAACAAAAGGATGCCGAAACTGCTATCAACCTACGATAGTTGTAAGATTATGGTGCGTGTTTATGCATATATTTTTCCTCTCATTTTAGGCAAATACATTTTGGAATTGAAGTTATGCTTGAAAAGTTTAATTTTGGACAAAAAGCAACCTATGGAAAACAAGGGGTCAAACACATTTTCGCAACCATTGAAACCACACAATGTTCATAAATTACATACAACCACTAGTTATTATCAATTAAAAAAAACTCAAAGTTGAAGAAGAATTCAAATAAATGAGTCAAAGATAGGTTACAAACCAAAACACACCATGACGATCCAAAATGACATTAAACTACCACAAGGACATAGGTGGTGGTTTCCTCTCGTGGTGGTTTTCTCTGGTGTTTTGGTAGCACTAGAGCGATTTGCGGTTCAACTCTTGTCGGCAAAAGACCGCTTCTTTTCTTGATTCTCATTGGTTGAATTTGAATTTTATAGGGGTTGGTTTTCAGACAAGTGATCTACTGCAGGCAACTTCCACTTTGAAAATTCATAGCAATTACATGGCTTATCCAACAATTCTATTTCTTTCTTGTAAAATTACGATTTTCAATTGTAAATACTACAAAATATTCTACCATGAAAAAGGTGCCACCCCACCTTTGCTGAATTGCTTAAAACACAGTTTTAGATGTTTCTACCTTAAACCTTAAATTACCTTCTGTGAACTGCCACAGGTGCAGCATTAATGCATGAGAATAGCTCTGGTCCATTCCATTTGAAGCTATTCCCATGCATTAATGCTGCAAGCAATTGGAATGGACCAGAGCGACGGAGTGATTTGAAGAATCAATTCAAACCAACTATTGAATGAACACATACTAAGGCACACGTTGTCAGTAGATCTGTACACAGTAGAATGTGGTATTTAGTCATTGCTTTGACGACCTAGTGAGAATTGAAAACCCTGCAGGTACTGATCAGGAAACTAAGTAAAAGTTTCAAATTCCATGGGTTTTAAAATCCAGGAATTTCTCATGCTACCAGTGGAAGCTTTTAATAACGCAATACCGTAATCAGGATAGAAGTACAAAAATGAGGAAGTGGTTTGTAACTGAGCAAGCCTGAAATAACAACGCCACGCTAATGTTTCCTCTTCTTGCTGGGGCGTCCATCCTTATCGCCACGCCCTGTGCTTCTGTTACGGCTAAACTTGTCTTGGCCTTCGCCTTTTTGATGGCCAGAACGAGACTTTCCCCCAAACTTATCATTCTTGTCCCCAAATTTCTTGCCAAAAGATTTTCCAAAATTTCCACCGGGTTTCCTATCAGACCTCTTCTCTGTGCTCTTCTCTCCTCTGGGCGGTCTCTCCCGGCTTCCACCGCTGTCTCGCTTTTTGGTAAAATGAGAATTATACTTATTAGGCGGTCTTCTAGTACTGGTCTGGCCAGCCAAGAAACCTGCAAACAGAGAAGAGAGGTCATTTCTTGTTTTGTGTCAACTTTGAGATGTCTTAAGACACCTAGATGACTCAACTCCACGGAAATTTGTCAAATATAACGATGGACACTTGGAACAAAATTCTTTGAAAGACAATGAGACACCTCAAAACCTCAGAAAAAACCGTCCAAACGTGAGCCCTGTCCACTTCAAACGGGGCGGACAATGAGAGTGACACAAAAACTACACACTACTATTAAACATAGACCAATTTTCGGGTACTGAGGTGACTGTTAAGTTAAAACACGCCAAAAACCAGGACAGTGATTTTCAAAATTGAAGTATAAAACATATATAAGAAAGAATTCCCAGTGGATGATCAGCAAGGCACCAGCGACATTTAGATATAGGGCTGTATAGTTGTTTGGTTAACTCCTATGGTGGTTAGGTCACATTATCATAGCACTTTTGAGTGGCTCATATGGGGTCTCTCTTTAGTTCAATTTTATTTGTTTTTTTGACCAACACTAACAAGCAATGTTCATTGATTCAATTTATGTAAAATTTAGTCCTATCCGCATTATATTTTTCACGGCATGATCAATCGAATTGGTCACTTTGAAACCAAAAGGTAATTAGAACTCACCTTCGTCAGGTTCTTCCCCTACTTCCTGTCTGTACCAATCAGCATCCTCCATGTCGTCCTTGTCCACACTGCCAGCACCAATTGGACCTTCGTCAGGACTCATTTCAGCTTCATCATCTGCGACGACATCATAGTCTTCTTCCGGTTTCTCCTCCACAAATTTCCTCTTCTTCTTGGAGTTCCGGTCTTCTTCCTTTCTCTTCACGTTAGCGTCCTGTTCTGCCCTCCGTTGCTTCCGAAGTGCTTCCCGTTGCTCTTTGGAGTTTCGCAGAGCCAAAATCTCTTCTGGAGTTTTCTTCACAAATTCGTGGAACATGACAGCCCCATCACACAGACCCTCTTCAACTTTCACAAGCTGCAGAGTCATCCGTGGTCCAATTTCATGCAATTTCACGGCGCTTCGCTGTGAAGCATGATTGCCTTTCCCAAACTCATCAGCAAGTTCCACCTTCGCTGCCTCGTCTTCTGCTTCGCTCTCCGATCCATAACCAGTTCTACACACAATAACAAAGTCAGCCTACGATGCACTAATACAGTTAAGAAGTGAAGACGTAAACTATAGCAGAGTGAAAGACTCACTTATTCACGAACTCGCTAACATCGCTTAATTTGCTGAGATCAGGAAGTTTCTTGCGCTGCACAAGCTTCCGAATATTCCGGGACACGCCAACTGGTTGCGCTGAAACGGAATAGTGGCGGAAATCGATGCACTTGGTCTTCTTATCATAATTGAGGAGCAGCACCCTCTGACAATTACTCAATTTCACCTGTGACAAGGCACACGCTGCTTCAGACTAACTGTAAAGTCTCAAAATAAACTTTTGCTAATGAGAGAAAGGACAGCGTGAAGCAAGCAAATCCAGAGGCCCACCATGAGACTTACCGTGTTCACATTGATAGGAGGAACTATGTTCCGGAAAATAGCAGCAATCAGCTTCAGGTGCTCTTCACCTGTGGTCAACCCATTCATCACAACCTACATCAACACATGGTTCTGCAGTCAGTACAACGCAGCAGAGATAATGACTTCCGAGGTAAGCTCTGGTGTCCCTTGAACACGAAATAGCACAGGATTGAAGGTGCATGCCCCTCAAGGACCAAGGATTGATGGTTTTAACCCCTAAAGTACCAAGGACTCATGGTTTAAAAATGATCATATTGTGAAAAGTACAATTCAGATGAGCCTGAATTTTACATCACTAGAATCAGTGAAGAACAGTACATATTTTGGTTTAAAACAAACAAATTTGAACAAAAGAAATTCCACATAGAACCTACTCAAAACTGCTAAAAATACACGAGGCCCAATTTAGGCTTCTTGGTCCTTTAGGGTAAAAAATGCAATTCAGATGAGGCCAAGTTTTATAACAGCACTAGAATCAGTGCATGTGATGAACCAAAAACAAATAATATTGGACAAAAAAGGTGCCTGTGTGGCCTACTAGAAAACATCATGAAACTCAATTTGGACTTCTAATAGATATTTTCGTACAAACTATCGTCATGTCAATAACTGCAAAAACTCGTTCCCAGTATACATGTTTTCTCACTTAGTGTACCACAGTTTGGCGGAGAAAGCAAGACTCACTAGGGGAGGACTCTTGAATATTGCTGGTGGCGCTCGAGGCCGGCTTTGAGTCCTGGCAATGTCGGCAGCCAACGAGTAGGCGTGAATTTTGAACGTGAGTGTAGGCCCATGCGGACTACGCGCCAGTCGCAGATATGGAGACGTTTTCGTATTGGACATAATCATAAAATGTGTCACTCCAAGAGGCGCAGCCACATGCACAAAATCTTTCAACGAATTCCTCTTCGACTCCTGTTAGAAAAAAACAATCAGCAAGGAGCATTTTTTCGTCCTCCACCAAAGATATAAGGCTTCAAAACTACACAACCTAGCGTGACACCCGCGGTTGCAAATTAGGTTTCTCTTTATTTTGGAAAAAGAAATCCCCGAATTGTATCATGATCCATACCCTGAGATTGAGAGCCGTGTGCGGCATCATGACCTTGCGCAAATCCTTTTCCAAATTCCGCAAGAGTGCCGGCAATTTGCCACGCGAAAACACGAAACTCTTCGGCACTTTTTCACCTGGAAGAGTGGCCGCGTTTTCCTGCGTCGTGTCCTGCGTTCTCTTCTTCTTCTGCAACAACAATCAATCATAACAACCGCCATGAAATCTCGTCCTGAAAACCCTAAACGTCGAAACGTGTCCAAATAACCCGAAAAAGAACCTATCATTCGAATCAAAAACACGAACTCACCCTCCTAGTGCGACCCATGATTGCGTAACGACCGTTGAATCACCAAAACTCGAGAAACTGCAGGGGAAGAGAAACTGCAAGGGAAGAGAACCGCTCAGGAACCCTAAAACCCTGAAGGCTTTACAACGACGGGGAGGAAGGAGGCACATGGATGACCTATACCGTCGGATGGACACGTGCTACGATCGACGGCCAGGGAAGCTCTTCATGGGGAACATAATATTGAAACACGGAAGCGCACGGATGGGAACGGACGAATGGGTGGGAACGATCGGATGAATGAATGAAAAATAAACGAACAGATGAACGAATGAAATTGTAGAGCCGAGTAGAGCCAAGTTCCATGGGTTTCAAAAGTTGCTCATGGAAGTAGGCAAGAGGAGGGGAAAAGTGGAATTTGAGAGTTTGTCTCATACGCAGCCATGAAGTTGTGCACGTTCCATGGAATTGTTTGAGGTGAAACATAAACAAATTTGATTGGGTGAGATGAAACATGAACAAATTAGATTGGTTGGGGAGAAGTTGTCATGAAGTCTTGAGCTTGAGAGCCTTCATACTTCATGACAACACCGGTAGAAAAGGTGGCGCTCTCTAGGGACATGCCCAAGCAAAATCATTGTGCATGCGTGGAATTGAGCACTACTTGCCTAGGTCGGCAGTGCCACCTTTCCTACTGATGCAACTTCTTCACAACTTTTTTCACAAAAGCTCACTTGAAATGTAGAACTTGGTTCAAATATTTAATGTAAAATATTTTAATTCAACAACAACCAATAAAATAAATAAATAAATAATTTTTTTTAAAATAAAATTATTATTATTATTATTATAAACAAAATGTACAGTTTGCCACATCATACTACGATTTTTTTATTTTTTTAATCATTATTTTTTGTTTAAAATAATTATTTTTGTTTTAAAAATATTATTTTAATTCCGGCCAGTTGAATTCAGCTGATCCGAAGTGAGGCCTTCTTGAGGCCCCATATCTCTCCCAATGTATGAATTAAGATTCTTGATACCTTCCCTACCATATATCATTCTCAACACTAAACTGAACCTATGCATAGCATAAGTTTATTTCAATATTCATAGGATTCCTTCAACTTTCATTAACCCTTTAACGTCCCGATTCTACATTGTTTTCAAAGAAGTATTATAAATTGTTTGATGACAACCAAAAATGGGGTTGATGGTCAAAGCAAAGTTGTAAATGTTGATGTGAAAATCACATCTATACAGTTGGATTTATTTTATTTTTATTTAATATTTTTAAATTAATTTTGCAAGGTTTTCTTTTGAAATTCAATTTAAAATCCCAAATTAGCACAATTTAAAAAATATATATGGTAATGAAATTGGAATAATATGCACTACGAGATGGTATGGTTTCCATTATTTGATTTTACTTATTTTGAAAAATCATATTTAAGGTCCCACTTTTTGAACAAAGAATGAAACTTGACATAAACCACTTCTGTTGTTTTTCTAAAAATCACAATAACCTATTTTGAAGATCCAAACCGTACAAAGGATAGTCAACTTCCTCAAGAACGGAGACAAATTTTGATGGATGTAAACTATCCAATTTGGATGAGAATCTAACAGTTTCAATCTGTGCGTCGTCCATATAGCGGACGCTGGTGCGTTAAAGGGTTAAGTGAAAGTTTTATAAACAGTGTTGGAACGGGTATAGACACAGGTGTTGGCGATGAATTTTTAAAAGTCAATTGCACAAATTTGTTAGAAACATCAATGCACACATTTTTAAAGTATCAAACTACCAATATGAGGGTTGCAAGATATTTTATACTCTATATACCAACCTGTACATGAGAATCCGTGTCTATACCCGTTCCATTTCAATCAATCATAGCTGAAAAAAATGAATAAAAATAAGATAAAAATTCACCAAAAATTAACATTTGTTTTAAAAGGTGAAATTTAGTAAAATTGAAGGAAATTGCATAAGAATGAAGTTTTATTAGATATTACAAAGGAATGTCAACAATTTTTTTAGATTAACATTGATTCTTTAAAATGGTGAAATTGGAATTGCAAGATATTTTGGAGGATACATTACATGTACTCCAAATACATAATGTACATTCTTTTTTTGTCTAAAGGCTTTATATTAAGAAACATGAAGTTTTGAAAGTACCCTTTTAAACAAAAAAAACACGATGAATATTGTGCATGATTTTTATTTATTTTTGCAATTTTAACTCAAATTTAATGTGTAATATCTTATATAGATCACTATAATTATTTTAAATTTATTCAAATATTCTTTAACTTGCTTAAAATGCCTAAATGCTAAAAGATGTCAATATTAAGTAAAACGCAATATAGAAAATATCATAAAACCTAAAATTGCAGAAAAAGTACAATTAGTGAAATTCTATATACACAAGAAGTTTGAAGTTTAAATTCCAAAAATAGCATTACAGACGGAGTGCTAGTGTGACTACTCAAAATATTCAACAAAATTAGTGCACTATGTTCTTTAATCTAGCAACTAAATTTTTTGAATCTAAACATCATATTTGTATTTTAAGGTATGGATATTACATACTTTTCATAATCCTATAAGTTTGTTTCCATCCAATAATCTTATATTGAAATCGAAAGGTCAAAAAAAGGCTTGAAAAAGGCCAAAACGCCGGTTGTGACCAAAAAATTGGTGCATCCTACCTTGCAACTACCCGTATATACTTTTGGTACATAAAAGATGAATAGTTAGATATAGGTGACTAATATTTCAACATACCTTGTTATTAATGTATTCATACATCACCTTCTTTTGCTTTTTAATCTTGGTTGGAGGAGATAAATATGGTTGTGACTTTTAGAGGAATAGTTAAAACTTGTGGATAGAAGGGAGATGTGGATGAATATCATATACGAGGAACTTAGTCAACCTTGTGAATAGGTAAAGAAAAAGATGATACATTTCTATAAGTTGGTTTGGCAAAAATAGCCTCAATTCCACACAAATTCTAACACCATTAAATAATGTTTGTGTAGGAACAAGTAAGTGGCACAAATGAGTGTCTCAATAAATAATTAGGTGTCTCAATAAATAATTAGGTGTCACAAATTGAATGCACTGCCTTTGGTGAGAAGCATGTTCACAATATATAACTCGATGTTGTCACTAGATCATGGGGTTTTAAATCTTTGTACGAAATAATCCATTGTTTGATGATAAAATAATAAACTCATAAAAAGCAACCAAGTAGAGTGGAGATGATCAAAATGAGGTTTGAGACTACTCTCTGATGAAGCCTTAGATTATTATAAGTTATGTGGTTAATCATGGTAAACTCATCCAGGTCATTCGTTGCTAAAACGTGTAAGATTATTGTATTGAAAAAGAAAAATCGCACTCACTAATTACGGTAAACCACTCACTTTGCTCCTTTGCCACTTCACCATAGGAAACCTCCCTTGACTACCGTTATGCTTATTTTGTGACCAACTCTAATGGTGGGGTTTCCAATCACACAAACTTTTAATGTACGAGGGTAATAATCTAAGAGGAGATTGTCGCGCAAAGAATTATTGTGCAAATAGATAGAAACTTCGGTCCCTAAATGGGGCCGGCGTGAATAAAGTGTCCGTTCGTAATGTCAATGACCCAGTGTCCATCGGGCAAAGGGCTATTGATTATTGTGCATTTTAGGTTTGACACCCCTAATGAGTGAAAACTACCATACCCGGCCATTAGGCAAAAAATAATTATAAAAAGAGATGCCTAAGCTGTTTTTGAAGTTCCTAATATATTACGTGTAATACATGTAATATCCAGCTTTTCTAAGGTAGGACATTTATATTAGATACGGGCATATAACTATATCTAGAGCTTAAGAGATTTTAGAATATGCCTTCCATATAATATTAGAGAATATTTGCATCATTTTGGCACTTTTTTAAAATTATTTGACATGACCTGCTGACCTTGATGTCCGCATGACATTCTAGAGCAGTAGAGTATTGCACCGTCTACTGCTTGGTTGGCTTTTTATTGATACAATAACTTTCCTTGAAACATGGAGTGAAACATGACACTTGCTATTGTATGAGGGAATTTAATAGGAATCAAGCAAATAAGACAAACTTAAGATGTGAAAACAAATAGTATCCAAGAGCATCGGAGAAATCTTGGAAACTTTAGTAGGGGTACAAAGTTTAGGGCTTAATTCTTTAGTGTCCATGAACCGGTAGGTGTTCATTAGATCACCAGAAAATGAAATGCTGTAAAATTTGTGAACTATTTCAGTCTGGCGTCTGAAGTTCTGATGTGTAACTTTTGTATTTGGAGGTTTTTGTGATCCTTCAAGACAGATTCTATGTCAATTTCAGCCCAAGTCTATTGCCACAAATAGGCAATCTAGACCTTGAACTTCAAAAATTCATAACTTATTTGATATAGCTTCAAAAATTATGATTAAACTTGGAGTAGATTTAGAATCAGTTTTCTAATTCATTCAAACTACCACATTGTACTTCAGATTACTATAAATAATCACAATGCTTAAAGTGTCAGTTTGTGGCCCACTCATCTTATGACAATTTTGCTAAAGAGGCTGAAATTCTTCACCTTCACTGCCCAGAACCACCCTGGGCACTAAGGTAGGATGTCCTAAAACCACCAACTTAAGAAATATGGCCTCAATTTTTCAAGGTTATTTATGAGAAATATTTTTCGGTCATTTGGAAGAAGATTTCTCACGGAATGCACAAATTTTTGCAATTTAATTCCCAATATTCAAATTGATACAAATTTTCGAAGTGAAAAGAACAAAAATGCACGAGGTTTTTCTACGTATTTACGTATTTGAAAACCGAATTCGCGGTAACAGATACCACACGGCCACAGGGTACACAGCGGGCCAAGTCTTCGTCGCGACCCGAAAGCCAGGAAAGCCCCATGACCGCCGCCTCGGAAGTCGCGCCGTCGCGGTGACGCTCATCGCGTCGTGCGCAGCTACAGCAGATCTTCGCCCCTCCCTAGATCATCATACATTTTTTCATACATTTTCCCCCAGTCTTCTCTTCGGAGTTGAAATCATTCGGCGTCAAGCTTTCCACGAATTCGTTCAGCGTGCGTGTGTGTGTGAGAGAGGGAGAGAGAGCCGATTCGCCATTCAATCGACAGCTGAATTTCCTTTTCTTGCAGGAGCCCCACGAGCAACCAAGGGGACAGCAGTAGGCATTCATTCATGGAAGTGAAAGAGTGAAAGAACAGAGCCGAGGAGTGAGAATGGGCTCGATATGGCGCGTTTTGGTTATGATTTTGGTTTTGAGTGTTGGGTTTGGCGAATCGGCATTATTTCCAAGCCCTAGGAATGGCACCATCGCTAGGGTTCAGTCGGAGCGTGGATCCGCGCTCGTGCTGCCGCTCGTGGGATCCGAACGACGTATCGATCGTCGAGGACGAGGCCTCCGGGAGGACGACGCGCGGATGACGCTTCACGACGATCTGCTCACCAAAGGGTGTGAATTTCTTTCTGCATTGATTGGGGCGTTGTTTCTTGGAATTCGAATTTAATGGATGCTGGCAATAGTCGTGAATGGAATTTGAGGAGGTCTGGTTTTGTGACAAAGTCTGAATCTCTGCATTGAATGGGGGGTTGTTCACTTAGGTTGGCGATCAAGTTAATGTCGTCAGGAGTTCCAATAATGTGAGTGTTCTTGTCTGCTGGTGAGAATAGCATCACCAATGCTACAGGGATAACAAGCGCTTTTACCGATCATTGAGAAAATTAACATGAGCAAAGCAACACTTTAATGTAATGGATGACACGATTACTTTAATGACCACCGTTGTAGCGTTTTGAGGCTAGTGATACATTTTGAACATTTGAGTTTAAAGGTGTGATGGAGAGAGTGTAATTTGTTGACCTGGAATACCAATTCGTAAAAAAGATATGGAATTCTTCGTTTAAGGTGCCGTTGCTTATATCTTTTGTCAAAACCACACAAGCATTATGCGTTTGGCTCCTGCTGCACGTGATGACTGTGATCTTGAGAGAATACTGTGCTAATCAATTAACCCTTAAAGGACCAAGAAGCCCAAATTGGGCTCCATGTTTTTTGGAGTAGTTTTAGGTAGGTCCTATTTGGACTTCCTCTTGTTCAAATTTACTTATTTAATTTTTACCAACACATGCAATGATCTTCACTAGTTCTGGTGATATAAAATGTGGTAGCATCTGAATTATATTTTTCACAATATGATTAATTGAATTTTTCATTTTAAAACTGTGAATCCTTAGTCCTTTAAGGGTTAACCCGTGGATTTGGAATGCAGATACTACACGAGCAGGGTGTTCATTGGGACGCCCCCGCAGGAATTTGCTCTTATAGTGGACACAGGAAGCACCGTGACGTATGTCCCCTGCTCCAGCTGCACTCATTGTGGCCACCACCAGGCATGTCCTCCCCCTTTGTTTTGAACTTGAGCTGCTGACCAAATATTGAATAGGTCTCAATGAAAGAGTAGGGCATTACCACACCATAAATAGAAGTTCTTCCTTTTCCTCATTTCATAGACTTCCAAGCAGTAGTGCTCGGAGACTCCTCACTCTTTCTTGCCGTTCCTTTAGTGTGATGGCCAGTGTTCTTTAAATGGTTTTTCATCCTTAGTTGTAATGGCAACATAGCTATAATGGTAACATAGGTTTGGGTACGTTGTTGGACTTGCTAGAGCGGTGAAAAGTTTTAGTTGAATTGCTAACATGCTGTGAAATTTTAGTCGATTGTCAATGATTCTTGGCTCTTGCATGGAATGCTCATCGTCACATGGAATGCTTTGTACTATTCATAAAGTTTAGAGATCTGAAATTGCATTAAAATCACACTTGCTCTAATTTCCTTTGATCTTGTAGTTGGGCAACATTTTGGTAGGAAAGAAAGCTAAATTAACAAAGACTTGTGTCTCTAAGAGAGAAATGACATGCTTCCACTTCATTGCCTTTCGTCTAGCGTATGAAGCCATTAGACTTCGAATGAAATGTTCGTATACTTTAGAAACTCAATCAAATCAGGAAGAGGATGGCATTATATAGCTATTTTGAGTGACACAATTGGTGGAATGTGCTTGTTGAACTTGGTGCAGGACCCTCGATTTAAGCCAGACAATTCAAGCTCATATCAGGTGGTTGGGTGTCGGTCCCCAGACTGCATTTCCGGGATGTGTGACGCCAGGACTCATCAATGCAAATACGAACGGATGTACGCGGAGATGAGTTCCAGCAAAGGAGTGCTTGGGAAGGACCTACTAGGCTTTGGCCCTACCAGTCAGCTGCAACCTCAGCCCTTGGTGTTTGGCTGCGAAACTGCAGAAACTGGAGACCTGTATCTTCAGCATGCTGATGGCATTATGGGGCTGGGACGTGGTCCACTTAGTATTGTGGATCAGCTTGTTGGGAAGGGAGCCATGGAGGATGCTTTTTCGCTTTGTTACGGTGGCATGGATGAGGGTGGGGGTGCTATGGTGTTGGGAGCAATTCCAGCCCCTACAGGCATGGTATTTGTAAAATCAGATCCACGTCGTAGGTAAATAATCCCAGTGCTTGTGGATTCTCTCAGATATCAGTCGTAAAACATTATGAAATTGTTCTGAATGAGATTGTTTATACTCGGAAATAACTGTCCTAGTTTTTGGCAATTTTCAACTTAACGTAACGCCGTCTTAGTACTCGAAAAATGGTCTACCTTTAACAGTAGTATGTAGTTTTTGTGTCACTTTCATTGTCCTCCCCGATTGAAGTGGACAGGGCTCACGTTTGAAGTATAAAACATATGACAAAAACTAGGAAACATAAATTCCAAAAACTAGGACAAACAGAGGAAGTAACGTTCATGAAGACACTCATTTCTGTACAGAGGTTGTGACTGACTGACTAATGAATGTTTCGGATGCAGCAATTACTACAACCTTGAGTTATCTGAGATTCAGGTGCAAGGGGTCAGCTTGGAGCTGGATAGTAGTGTCTTCAATGGAAAGTTTGGCACAGTTCTAGACAGTGGGACAACGTATGCCTATCTCCCAGGTCGAGCTTTTGCTGCTTTCAAAGATGCTGTAAGTGAACCATCTACATCTCTTGAAGTGTTGAATCTAGGCATCAGTTGAAATGTGACCGAAACCAACTAATTGAACTCGTGGTTGAGAGCTCAGGTTATTCAACAGCTTGGTTCATTGCAACCCGTTGACGGTCCTGACCCAAATTATCCTGATATCTGTTATGCGGGCGCAGGAAGGTGAGTTTTTCCAAGTCCTCTGCAATAGGTCTGTTTGGTTTGTCTCAGTTAGGAGTAGCCTTTAAAATGTCTTGAATGTGTATGGCTCGGTGTACGCGAATTTTTTCTAAATGTATAGTCCCTTATTTTGTACTGTCGCCAGAGCATTATCTTTTGTATTCAGTGTAGATTGGCATAATTTTGAATATGCGTTTCGTAGTCATATTGCCTGCCAATTATCGTGGAATAGTCTGTACTGATTGTTTGGGCGTGTTTACGTAACAGTGACGTAAAGGAGCAGGGCAAGCATTTTCCTCTTGTAGACTTTGTGTTTGCAGAAAACAAAAAAGTTTCTTTGGCGCCAGAAAACTATCTATTCAAGGTAACTCAATTTGAAGTTACGAAACATTCTTGCTTTCATATTTAATAGTTTGGAGTCCTGATGCTAATTCTCATGACAAGGTGTATATGGACTTTTAAGTTGGATAGCTCTAGACGGATATTTGATTCACCTTGGAATTTAAAGTACTTCCTAACACTTGTTATAAGCAGCTATTTTGATGGAATAGGATATTTTGGTTTGTAACGATCCAATCACTTAAAGATAAACTCCTCTTAGATGTATGACTTGCTTGTCTCTTGTAATTTCATCCTTTTGTTTGCATCTACTTTTGTCCTAAGAAAGTTCTCTCTTAATTCTTGTGTTATTGTTTGTTGCTTTCTAATGCTTTTCCTTGGACTGCAGCACACAAAAGTGCCAGGGGCGTATTGTTTGGGTTTCTTCAAGAACCAAGATCCTACCACCCTGCTTGGCGGTAATTTTGTTGGATGTGTTGTACATTCCATCATTGTTTTGCAATAATAGTTATTTGTGTGGGACTACGTGGCTTTGAGATCTTGTATCAGAGGAGTCTTTAACGTTAAACTCAAAAGCAGTAATATCAAAAGTCTTCCTGTTGCTCTGTTGTTTGGGTCCAGAGCACTTGGCAGTCGATTTTTGTTGGTCATGCAGCCGCGTAGCAGTTACTTGAATGGCTACGTCCTGTTTTTATTTATGAGCTGTACTTGGGGATTGTGCAGGAATTGTTGTGCGGAATATGCTCGTTACATATGATAGAAAAGATCATCAAATTGGTTTTCTCAGGACGAATTGCCAAGATTTGTGGAGCATTTTGCCTGCTGAAACCCCAGCAGCTGCATCTCCTGTAAATGAGGGTAGAGCTCCTACAGGATCTCCTCCAACTTCTATGGATGCCCCTCCCCCACTATCAACACAATCACCGGCACCTTTGCCAGAGGGTATGTGAAATACTAGCATGGCGTTTTTCCTTCACTTGATGGAGAGTTTTTTGGATATGAAACGAGCATGCATGAACCAATTCTAAAATTCATGTCGCTGACCAAATGTTTGTGTTGTCCTTCACAGCTGAACAAGAGTTTGGGAGCATTGAACTCTTAATTGCACTAGCTGCAAATCTTACCACCTTCTCAAGTGAAACCCCCTTGTTTTTGTCAAGCATCGCTTCTGAGCTTAGTGTTTCGCCGTCACAGGTTAGAATGTAAACCTTTTTCTGCATTTCACCCTTGTAACTGAATTTTGTAGGGTTGTTTTATGCTTCCAATTGGATACGTGGTTATGCTTACATATGGTCCCAAATTGTTGTGTAGATAAGTGTGGAGGACGTTACAGTAGAAGAGGGGCAAGTAGTTGTCCGATGTATCATATCTGCAGGATCTTCACATTATTTTTCATCTTCTTCTGCCAAGGTTCGTTTTCTCAACTGGCGTTTCCATTTTACATTGAGTTATTTTTTGTCTGATGAATAGCCTAGTCATTTTGTTGCTGTTGCCGTAATTTGTATCTCTGATAAATAGTGCGATTTTGGCAGGCATTGGTCACACGACTAGAAAACAACACTGTTCAACTGCCAGCCATTTTCGGTGCATATCACCTGAGAAGTTGGAAGGGTCTGCCTCCTTCAAAATGGTGAGCCAGTTGTTCATATTCCTGGTGACTTTCTTTTGTACAATTTTATTTTTGTGAGCCTTTACAAGTAATGTACTTCATTGGTTCTGGTAATATAAACTTGGCCCCATGTGAATTATGGTGTTTAATTTGTACTAAACTACAAGGACTAGATAAACTGCACTTTAGTCTTCATTTCAACTTTATTGTGTTGAGACTAAGCAATGGTTAGATAGTTTTGGTGTCCCATGAGAATCAGATAAGTGTTAAAAGCAATAGCAGCATGTTGGGGCCCATCATTCCAAAGGAAGCATTTCTTGTGCAGTTGTCCCTCTCTATTATGACATGTTTGGGAAGCCCTAACTTCAAGTTGGCCAGCATGGATTAGTCACAGAAATGACTTTCACTTGTGTATTGCTTGAAACAATAATATCATCATATTATGGAAGGTATACTGTGTGGTAGAATTGTGACGTGGTTGTAGAGGTAGTCACATTCTAAGATTGTCAAATAGGGTTTTTGAAATTCTCAATTAATGAGGATGATACTGAGGATTGTACTGAGGATTATACGAAAAGAGACACTTGCGATTAGCTGCTTGTGTATTGACAGAATTGTTGGTGTCATATTTTCCATTATGGGTGAAGCTCTACACCAAGTAAGTTGCAAAATTGATATTGACCTAAGATTTTTTTTGTTATGTTGTGTGACAGGGGTTGGCTTCACTCTAAAAAGGTGAAGGTGGTTGTCATCGTTGCAGTATTGGTGGGACTGGTGGTAATGCTCGCAGGTATTGCAAGTTTAGCGTACTGGTATTTCTCCAAATACCGACAAAGAGACCAAGTCAAGTACAACAACTTGAATCAGGTAGAGACAATTGAACAGGAAAATTTGATTGGTGACCAACAATTGTAGTTTGTTGCCCACATGATCTGTACTGTACAGTGCACCCTAATCATTAGGGCGACACAAGCCTCGGATTCCTGTCTGTATTGACAAGTGATTAAACTGGGCTTTTCCATTCCAGTGTTATTATAGAGTAGGTCATTGGACAGTTCTGTGCAACTTGCAGATTTGACTCTAGTGATTCTAAAGAAGCAGGAGTGATTTCCTGCATTACCTCTCAAAGCAGCTTTTCGTGTTTCCCACAGAGTTTTGTGGTTTTACTGGAGGTGTTATGAATCACCTTTCATTCACTTGTAACATATTCACTAAGGCCAGCCAGAAAGAGCTACTCACCACTATACTACAATGACTTTTTGACATTGAAGTCAACGGATACTGCAGCGACACCCGCAGGCGTTGACCACGAGCTCCGTCATATTCGGAAGAGGATGTTACAATCTACTAATTCATTTGAGTTTACCGAAAACAAGGAGGGCTCTGTACAGAGTCTATGTGGAGTCAACAATCTTATATAAACGATTTCTGACAAGCTTTACACATGAATAATCCCTTGGTCCCTTCTTGAATACAGTCGTAGGCGTAGGGTCTTGCTTTAGATTATTCTTCAACTCACTATAGACTAGTTTTGCCATCTTTTTGAATTGAAAACGAGTTGAAGGTGAGTTTCCACTTTGAGACACTCTTTTCAGTTAACTACATTGCCTCACATCATAACATTATTTCACTTAGCAAGCCAAAAGGTTTGCATTAGCAAAAGGAAGGACTCAGGGAGGCGGAATATTTGAATATTGTTAGGGCCTAATATTAAAAGAAAAACATGAGGTATAATTTGGACTTCTTGGTCCTTTAGAGTTCAATGTTTTGTATGGAGTATAATTTTTCTCCTAAAAAGCTTTAAGGTAGAAGTACACATAACTGATAAAATAAGGTTTTTAGCATGGAAAGTATTGAAGTTTTGTTGATGAGATATTTTTCTTTCATAGAGAAACAAAGATACTGTAGAATGGTAATTTTTTTCAATTTTTTTTTTCAAAATTAAATTTATTATTAAAAAATTAAATGAAATTTTCTTTAAATTCCATGACTAATGTATTGGTTCACCTATAGCCGACAATAATGACATCAATTCCCGAACATAAAGTTGTACCATGTGGTTGCTTTGTATTGGTCATCACTATGTTGGATCTTGGGGTCCATGAAATGCATCGTTTAGAAGGTCTACAGATTAGATATGGAGTACTTTTTGGTTATGGGTATCTCTACCTTATTCATTAAGAGAGAGAGAGAGAAAAAAAAAAAAAAAAAACTCTAGCCCTTTGGGCCATTGTGAATGAAGAGTATGTTAGGGGGAAATG
The DNA here is from genome assembly GCA_022496805.1 of Pohlia nutans. NCBI lineage: Eukaryota > Viridiplantae > Streptophyta > Bryopsida > Bryales > Mniaceae > Pohlia > Pohlia nutans. The sequence goes on along the minus strand of CM040089.1, from coordinate 28,888,975 downwards.
TTGCCAATTTGGTCACGAAGACCAAATTTGCGCTTTCAAGGGTAGGTTCTATTATTCATTAACCCTTAAGTGCCCACGTGTCCATTTTTTGGACGATATACATATTTCATCTACGTTTTCTCATTCGTCGTGCACTTTTTGCAATGTGGATTTTTTACTATAGATTTTATGGGAAGTTAGCTTCATGCATGTGTGAACCGATTAGAAAGGGACGGTTTGCGAAACTTTTATGCCTCATCTCATGTTCCAGTGATTCACCAAAAAAATTGAAGATCTTAGTTCAAAATAGTTCAAAAGTGCTCTTGTAAAAGTCAACTCATAAAATTAAGCAACCAAAAATCTCCAAAAATCACTAATCTTAGAGTATTGCATTTCAACCCATCACAACAAATTTCATCCATAGATTGTCAATATCTTATTTGTAATCAAATTACAAAAGAATTCTGAATTTTGAGTTTCAAATTTTATACGAAAATATTGGTGATAGCAATCATAGATCTAACCGTATGAATAGAATCTAAAATTCATAATGTACAACTTTCATTCATACATCAAGTTCAAAATATCCCTCTTAGTTGCATTTTATAATGCATCTTTACAATTCTCCAAATTTGGAGAGGGTTGTGGGCATTTAGGGGTTTACCTTTATAGCCAAAAGAGTTTTTGAACAAAAGCCAAATTTTGGGAGGTTTCTATAGATTGTTTCATTTTTTGATAATATGAAATACTATTAAGAGATTTCAACCATAGACTACAAATATGTTCACTTGATAGATCATCCTTCAATGAAAAAATTAAAAAAGATCCAATGGTGCATGATTAAAATTACAAGAGGTATTAGGCACCATGTTTTTTTTTATTTTTTTATTTTGGAAACAATAGGATGAAACCCCATTGAATTAATGAAGGTCGCACACACCAAAAACCAGAGGAGACAAGCCTCCCCGGCTAGAATTTTTAAGTTTCAAACAGCTAGCAAAATAGGCACCATGTTTTGAAGCAATGATAATATATGAAACCCCTTCAAAAAAAAGAAAACACTTTGCTTAAAAGTAGCAAGGTAATAAGAAATACATAACTATATATGGTGGTATGTAATAGTATATGGTAATTTTTGATGTATTTGGAGCTATATATGATGGTATTTAGAGGCCTCTGCAAGCTCTCGTTATGGTGATTTTTTCTAAAAGATGTAGAATGTAACCACAAAATCCATCCTTTAAAACGTTAGGTTCTTTACAAATTATCTACACACTGTAAGTGACCAAAAATTATCTACCTAGGCTCTAAAGGTTTAAGAATATCAAAAAGCATATATTGCATCAACCCTTTTTGGCATGAAAGACACCAAAATAGTCATCTTTTCTCTTATAATTGAATAATGCATTTTAGATTTTGAATTCAACTTCTGATGTAAATGGGATAGATTTCCGTCATTGAAAGCTCTAGTATATGATGATTATTATTTTTAATAAAATTGCACTTGGAGAGGCCCTCAAAATAAGGCATGCAAATAAACCAAAATACAAAAATGTGAATATACTAAAATACATCACAATATTCCAAAAACGGATGTATGTATTTCATTATTGTTCTTAAGACTAATTATTTATTTATTTATGAAAGCCTTCTTATACCTGTTGTATATGTTTAGAATTATGATTTTCAATATAAATGGACCAAAATTATACATCATATAAATTTTGCATAAATTTTCAAATTGTTGCCTTTGGAATTGCATACAACAAGGTTGAATCCTAAAAGAAATCCAAGAAATAATTATGGTGGTATGCATGAGGTCTTGTTAGAAAGCTACTTAAGGCTAAATTCGCATTTAGTTGGGATTTGATTTAAAAAACAAGATCTCAAATTTTCTCCAAATTTGTTTCACTACAAGGAGTTTGCTACACTTTGAACCTTGTTTTGAACATTCTTATGAGTTTTGAAAATTGTGATAAAGACATAAAAATTAAATATAAGATTATATGATTAGAAATTGCAAAATAAACTCCCAAATTTGTTCAATGCACCTTGTTTTCAATGTGTGTTTTTTTCTTTTAGCAATTTTGCTGAAAAACAATCCAAGAACTTTTCTAAAAAATCTTGTATTTAAATTCAATCTACTTTCTTTTATATCTAAAGCCCTCTTGGCTATAGGGCCAATTTATATCATTTTTTACAAACATGGCTATAGGGCCATGTTTTTCTAAACAAATTTTAGGTGGCATCCACTTTCATGTTCAGACATGTTCTTTTCAACATCAAAAGATGTTTTGTTCATTGTTACAAAAACAGGGGATTTTAGAATTAAAATAAAAAATAAGTTGCGTCTTCCACGGAGGCGGATAAGTGAGTTGGTAAAAAATCAAGGCTACTATATTCATTGATAGTGGTATATCGCGAGTGTAAAGAAATGTTAAATTTGTGGATCTTTTTATCATATAAAGCGAGCACAAAAAAAAATAAAAAAAATAAAAAATAAAATAAAAAATAAAAAATAAATAAAAAATAAAAAATAAAAATATATATATATATATATAAAATGAAAGACACACTATAAATTCCCTCATCACCGTATATAAAGGAAATACGAATTGGTAAGGGACTAGATGCCTATTCTATGTGTAGTTCACTATTGAATTTACTCAACAACTCTAGCAAGTTCCAGTGCTCACATGCATTACTTTTTTTAAGTTGAAGGCATATGCATGTATGAAAGTGTCCACTTTGTAGTCCATTTTACAAATGTATCAAAAAATGTAATACAAGTGCTTGACAACACTTCTATTTCTCTACCACGAGGATAAACTAATAAGCAGCATGAAGAAGGTGGGACTATATAATGTATATTTAGATTATATAATTAAATTTGAATAGTGAACCTATGTGAGAACAACTTCACATATACTTGAATCTAAGTTATGGCACTAGAACAAAAGGTGGGTTTTTTACTACAAGCAGTATCAACAAACTGTCCGTAATGACTGAAATTTAAGTTATAAACTTATTGTCAAATAAGCCCATGCAAGTAGAGAAGATGATGAAAGCACTAATTGGACAACAACAAGAGAATGTAGATTCTATGCTTCAAAGGAGGTATACGCATAAAGAAGTTACGAGAACTTTGCATATGAGTGTACCAAGAAATGTGCATAACCTTACGACATTGCTAGTTAAGGATTCCCTTGGTTAACACTAATGTGCCTTGGTCTTTATGCAAGTCTCTGTCTTTGTGCTAGTCTTTGTCTTTGTGGCAACCTCCACCTTCTTCCATATTTCTCTTAGTTCTCATATTACAAGCAATTGATGGAATTTTCTTGCCATTCTTTCAAAAATAGATTTACTTTGTTCGAGTTCTGATGATGTGTGTGAGAATGTGTTAGAATTGCTAAGGAGACCACAATATTGGCTACTATTTTTTAAAATGTAGTGTAGATAGAAAGGAATTACTGAAGATAAAGAGAGAGGACTTTGTGACACTGGAAGTACATACAAAGTTTTATTTGAGGTTCCTATTGGAGTTTGTAGAGGTCATGAATGAGGAGAAGACCCATGTGATTGTGCCAACAATACTTCCTCGAGTGGTAGGTTCAACACCTTTGCTTATTGACTTTGGTCCTCCCTCCCCTTTTGACCACAGTCATCAAAACTAAATCTCAATTAGGAACACAACGTTGTTGAGTCAAGTGAAAATGTGTAAATTCTATTCACTTTAAACTTATTGGATTGATGCGTTCTTTATACAGCTTGGTCCACTTTGCCTACCACAACCTTTTAAAACTCTCTTAGCGTGATATGTACCCGTGAGACAACCCTCCCCCAAATAATGCTACCCACCAATTCTTCTGTAAGAATGTTGTGGATGGATTCATTAAATTCGAAAGCACCATTTACCAACAACTCCTTCACCTTCAAAGTGTAGATGTATACCTTCTCCCAGTCCGCCTCACTGAAAGCATAAAAAGAATTCTCCATGCTTCCCTCTTCTACTTTTTCCTTCCACGTGCATCTTCTAGACCCCTTGCCGTTGTCAAGGTAACCCTCTTCTTAATCTTGTTCTCTAGCTCAATCCACTTTCTCAAAAACCTCATTAGTTCATTGTGTTTGAAGACAACAACTTCATATCACCAGTTGCAGTCTTGAAATTGCAAGATCAAATTGATGTTTTGATCTTCCAACGTGTTAAAATCTTGCTTGAATATGTGCATCCCTCTCTGCTACCCTCTTCATGGCCACTAAAGACTAATTCTTCATGGCTTAATGAGCCTCCTTCATCTCTTTCTGGAGCTATGCTTTGAGATCAACCGATTGTAGGGTATCGCCCTTGAAGGTTGCCATTTGACTCACCAACTTCTTTTTAACCTCACCCAACTCAACAACAACAATATTTTTTTCCAAGTGCAAGATCTTCATATGATCTTGCAAATTAACAGTCTGCCTCCCCCTCAAATCTTGTAGTTACACCGCGGTCTTTTGGAGCGTCACCTTACAAGTCCCTAAAGCTCCGTGTTTCTCACTCAAAACCACAAAAAGACGTTCAACATCGTAACCAACTTGACTTTGTATGTGACACAAACAACTATCAATTCCTTGACATTGAACTATAGCTACTTTTAATTACATTTTTTTAACACTTTCACAAAATAAAAATAAAAATATATATACACTTAAATACCCTTAAATACCGTCAAATATATAACTAGTTTATAAACCAAATAAAATTAACTTTATTGATGTTTTGAATATACACTTTAATAAATTTAATTACATAAATTATTTTTGTAACATGATTTTTCAACATTGTTGATATCGGTATATGATTATTTAATTTGGTGACATCTAATTTAATTAATAGTTAATACACGGTAATAATTTAACAAATAAATTTAAAAATATTTGATCACTTTTATTATGTTTATTTAAACCTTAGAAATCAAATAATCTTATGAACTCACAATTTTCAATTTTGTGCACAAGATTTTGTGAGACTAATAATTTGGATTTAAAAATAATTTTTATTATATCTTAATTATAATAATTTAATATTATTATTTATAAAATAAAGTCTAGCATTTACTAGATAATAATAATACAACTTACAAAGAACATTCTATACATTTATTAAGTAGTGAAAAATGTAAGTTGAAAAAATATTTCATATTCTAGAAACATTTAAACCCATAGTTACAAGGTCTAGTATTAACTAGTTAATAACACGAGTTAAAAATAACAATGGTTGAGAATGTAAGTTGAAATTCCACATTCCAGAAACACCTGGTTTGTACTATATGTCCAAGATATCTTGTAATGAAATGTGGAAAGCAAGTCTTCAAAACAATCCTCTAACCCACTTTTATCGAGCCCAACATATATTGGTTAATAACACAAGTTAAAAATAACAGTGGTTGACATATTCTAGAAACATCTAACCTACTTTAATTGAATGCAACATTTACTTTTTTAGAATACAAGATAAATATAGGGTCCATTTTTTTTGGGCCCGAAGGACCAATATGCCTATAAATACCAAAATATTTAAAAATAATTATTGTAAGCTTATATCTTACAAACTTTTTGACTACAAGCAATTTCAATTCTCCCTTCCTCCCTGTTCATCTTCCGCATTTCGAATTCTCCAACATTCCTTTTCATTATGGCACCATTATTGTCCAAGTCTTGGTATAAAAGCTATGTCAAGGGGTCGAGATATCCATACCGACCTCGGGAAAAATAGAATATTATTCTCAAGCCAAATGAGGGTGTTTTTGCACTAGGGTGTCAAAGTTTTCAATGTTGTAAACCAGTTGCATTATTGACGTAACATAATAAATAGGGGAAATACCAAAAAAATTTAATATAGTAAAACTAGAAGATTTTGGAATCTTTTGAAAATATTTTATATTATATCTGGAATCTTTTGGAATTTTCCCATTGATGTCACTTAATCCGCTTGCCGTTTGGACCTACGATGTGAAAATTATGGATTTTAATTGAATTTCATCATCATAAATTGAGTTAATTTAAGGATAAATTATTCTAAAAATAAAACAAAAAGTAAAAAAAATGCCTAAATAACATGGAACAATTAGAACAAAAGGGCCAAATTAGTCACTCTTAAAACCTAATAGTCACTGTTCTTAACCTTTAAAAGACACCGAGGTCCTCACATGGCTTTTCGCTCTCAAGTTGAAGTTGAAAATGACATTTTGGGAAAATCTCCAAAATGTAACCCCTTCCAAAATTGTTCAAGTCATCCATTGGAGTTGTCCATTCACAAAAGCAATCAGTATACAGTGAAAAATACGCATCAAATACATTTGTGTATTTTGAAGTCAACAAAATTTGACCATTCATAAATCCATGAGATTTTCTCCAATCATCTTGTTATTTTTTTCAAAGTGTGTTAAACGAACATTTATATTTTTTGGTTCCAAAAATTTATAATTTTTGTTTGATCCAATCATTCAAATCTAAGAAAAACAAAAATATAGTCTTGGAAGCATTTTTGGTGACCTACTTTGTAATAATGAAAAGATTTGCTAATGTGGTGAATTGGGATAAGAAATCAGATCAATCTCGCTTCATTTTGGTGATGACTATAATGTGCTAAATTTTTTTTCACAATAAACGTAAATAAAGAGGTGAAAATGTTACTCAAAAATATAAAGAACCTATGTCCTTTAAAATCCAATACTTCTCTATCTCCAAAAAAAGCTTCACCTATCTGGAAAATTGAAAAATGAACTCCGATGTTCCAGTCATAATTTGCTCATGTAACGAATAAGTTATATTATAACATTAAATGTTTGTCTCAAATCCCTAACACATTTGTTCTTAGCTATATGTATAGTGGGGTACCAATCAAAATGTCGTTTTCGAATTCGCAGTGAGAAAAATTTCAGTACTGCCAACTTTGAAAGCCTCCCGAGAGCTCAAAAATTGGTATTTTACCACGAAATTTTTACCAAGGAATTATCTTTAAGTTAATTATATGTATGCCAAATTTCAAGGCCAAAAGATTCACCAAAAAAAAGTTATTCAAAATCTACCAACATTAGTAGCGGTGGAGCTGCTCTAAGCCCTCAAGCTGTTTTCGACGCGGCAGATTACCCGCGGCAGGGTGGAGATGCTCTTACACAAAACAAGTAAAAACCATCACTTGTTTTCATGTTGCCGTTCTTTGTGGCCCGACCTTTCACCAGATCCTTGGCTTCTTTGCTTGTTGTCCTTGTTTTCCTTGTTTCCTGTACCTTGCATTCGTGCACGTGAGCAACAGTGAGGACTGAGCCTGTCATTGCATCGATCCAGGGCGGGCGCGCGCAAGGATTCCTTCTTCTTCTCCTTCGTCTTCATGGAACAAAGGAATGATCTACCATGTGCTGTTTTCCGATCCGAGAATGCCGCCCGGCGTTTTACAATCTCGAGCTATTTCTGGAACCATGTGCATTAATTGCTGCCAGCAGCCCCGCCACACCACACCACCGGATTCGTGGCCCTCCGTCCCTTCATTCTGCAACAGCGAGGTATCTGCCACCATTTCGGAGGGTCCGTTCCGAAATGAAATGCTGCATCAAACATTGCAACTGAAGCCGCCATTCATTTCCAAACAGTAACTTATTAGTTCTCTGCTATCATATTCTGTCGCAACCAGATTTGAATCCCATCCACGTTGTAACGAGCGATGGCTGGCGCCGACTCTCTCCCACGAACTTGGGCTCAGATCCCTTCATAACTACAGTATCGCAACGCATTAATAGGTTAGTCGGTTTCTTTTCACTTTAAGTTAACCCGACTTTCACACGCAACGCATTAATGTGCAGCTTAGGCGGGATGCTTGCTTTTATCATGACCTAATTAGTAGCCAAGTTCTTGATGATGAGTTTCATTTCGCAGTTGCCTCCCCGACAGAAAGAGGCTTTTCACGTGTATGCATTTTTTCTCGATCTCGTGAGTGGAATTGCTGGTCCTAATCCTCTCTCATAGCGTGTCTTCAGGTTTCGATTGCGTCTTTCAGGTTCGTGTGCTATGTTTTTATTGCGTCCTTGCACAATGAGATATTTCACAAGGAGGACTGTTGAGCATTAGTCTCTTGTCGATGTAGCTCCAGTTCGTATTCTATGGATGTGGATGTTGCGGAATCCACGAGATTAGGGTTTTGGTGGCTTTTCACGTGTGTGCATTTTTTCTCGATCTCGTGAGTCGAGTCCTAATCCTTTCTCATAGTGTGTCTTCAGGTCTCGATTGCGACTTTCACGTTCGTTTTGCGTCCCGGCACAATGAGATCTGACTGTCAAGCATTAGTCTCTTGTCGATGTAGCTCCAGTTCGATGTGGATGTTGCGGAATGCACGAGATTAGGGTTTTGGTTTGAGAGCAGAAACAGGGGATGGTCTCTGGATCGGTGATTAGGGAGGGCGAATGATGTGCTCAAAGGCATTGCAAGAAGCTTTGGTGTGATTAAAAGAAGGGCCAAGAATGGGTGCCGAGAGTGCTGGAGGGGCAGGGCTCAGGGTTCAGGGCCCGGTTCAGGGTGCAGGGTTCGCGAAGCTGCTGGCTGCGCGGAGTGCCCTGTGCCAATCCCTGGAGAAGACTCGTGCTCTAGGGAAATTGTTAGACCAGTCAGACAAGCGGCTGCAAACCGTGCAAGAGCGGCTGTCGCCTGTGCGGAGGGCGCTGGCGCCGCTGGAAGTGCAGTCCAAGGTCGCGGAGGGGCTCACGCAGCGGATCGACAAAACCCTGGAGCCCGCCATGTCCGTGCTCAGCATGTTCGACGTGGTGAGCAAGATTAGGGTTCGCCTGGTGCGCGAGCCCCGGGACGACTTCGATGGCTACATGGCCGCCGTGTTGCAGCTGGAGGATGCTGTCGATTACTTGAAGCAGAACTCCATTGTTGCCATTCAGTGGTTACAGGAAGCTGTTACGTTTTTGAACGAGACCGGGTCCACGGACACTGTGCGCATCAAGCGCCTCAATGCGTCACTGGAAACTCTCAAGTCTCAACAGGCAGGTACGTATCCCTGCCTTCCAAATGCTTGGACCAACACAATGTTGACATCTAAACATGTAGGCTTAGCAAGTGTCAAATAAAGTATTTTAGAATTATTTAGAATTTGTGAAGTGAAATGGACTTTTTGGTATATAGAGAAGTACAAAATATTGTACGAGACATATATCATAGTACACCGATTATTGCCATTACTGTGAGTCACAGAATTAGTGTGAGACTTTACACCAATCCTCAGTACATACATCTCAAATGTACATTACTGTAAGAATTCTCAAATACTCTCAATTACTGTGACACACTGTTGTTCTAATGCCACAATTACTGTGAGAATATTGAATTACTGTGACTCACAGTAATGGCAATAACCGGTGTAATAAAAAACTACTAGTAATCAAGTGAAATGAAATCATAAACATGGACAATGGCAAAAATTTCTAAAATACAATATTCTATGATTTCAAAATACAACTTTGTAATTGGAGGTGTATATCATGTATTGCATGTTGATACTACTAGTGATGGTTTTGACGATCTTAAATCACCCACCTCCCATGTGCAACGGACAAAGACAGGCAAGTTTCTGTAACAGTAGCTGGAAACTTCATGTTGTAGTCAAGAACATACCAAAGAATTTATGATCCATGAATTTCTTAATTAATTTCTCTTCCAATTCCTCGCTTGAAGCTTTCTACATATTCCTAGAGTGTCGCTTGAAGGTGGTCTTACGGGACAATTCGTTTTTTTGTTGTTGTTTAAGCATATTCTAGAGTCTCTGTGTTGAGCATGAAATTTAACATGGTGGACCTCTGTGATTTTGCTACTTTTGTACACCTCGTGAATCTTTTGCATTAGGGAGAGGTGTCTTGAGGTCAATATATTAAGGGGAGCGTGTTTACCGTTTTGCAGGCGGGGCTGTTAGTCTGGATGGTGGTATTTTAGTCGCTGCTCTTGGCAAGCTTGAGAAAGAATTCAAGCGCCTCTTAGAGGAGAACAGTCACCCACTTGATTTACCTCAGAAGATGGAGCCTCAAGAAGGGGATAGCAACTCCGATGAAGAGTTGGACTATTTGGTCAGTTTTCCTCTGGAGGTTCAGGAGAGGTTGCAAGCTATTATTGGGAAACTAGTTGGCAATGCCAATTACCAAAGATGCATAGATGCATACCAAGAGTGCCGAGGTGCACTCTGTGAAGAAAGCCTGCAAGTAAGTTTATCGGTATCTCACATGTTGACCTTTGATAGTGTATGATAACTTTGGTTGCGTTTTCTTACATTTCTTCCAGTAGAATGCTTTTGATTATCTGAATTTAGCGTTTCAGTGTCCATGCTGGAAGGGGGCGTATCTCTTTCATTCTAGCTCCTGATGCTAGAGTTCCCACGTCTAGTTAGTAGGCCTGACGTGCCTTGCTGACTGTTCTTCTTGCTCCTACTTGGTTTTGCAGATTTTGGACGTGAGTTATTTGGACGGCATTACTCCAAAATCAGCGAGTGAAATCCCATGGGATGATCTGCAAAACATGATACATATTTGGACCCAACACCTAGAGGTCGCTGTGAAGGTGCTTTATGCCGGCGAAAGGCGCCTTGCCCGTCAAGTGTTCAAATATCTTGGGGAATTAGTGTGGGTTGAATGTCTACGTAACCTGGCTGAGCCTGAGATGAATGCATTTATTCAATTTGGAGAAAGTGTTGCGGCAAGCCAGCGTTCCCCTGAAAAGCTTTGCAAGCTGCTGGAAATGTTTGTATGCCTGGAGAAGTGTGAACCGAGTGTTGTGAGAGTATTTGATGGTCAGGCTTGTGCTGAGATCCGGTCACGCTATCGAGAGCTTCTGAAGCAGGTGAGATTGGGCATACATTCTAGCCGATAAAATGGGGTTCATGAAACATTGTTATGGACCTGTTATCTGTTGGAGATTTGCCTGCATGTTGAATGACTACAGCATGAGTGGAAGATCCCTCTTCGACATCTGAGTTCAAACAGTATAACTCTAATGAAAGTGATCCTCTCAATATGTATATGGCTGTGCTTGAGAAAAATGGCAGTTTTGTCAGAGACCAACATGCTTACTTTGCTGTATGGGTCGTGATAATAACAGATTGTGTACGCCTCTGGGAAGACATTTTGGGGGATTGACGACTGGGTGAAGGAGCAAAGGGAAAGCGTGTCAAATGACGGCAAGGTCATGCAACTCTGCAGCTGGGTGGTCAATTATCTGAAATATGTGCTTGTCTTATTTCCTGAAGCGTTGAGCAAGGTACTCCGAATTGCAGGAAGTTGGGAGGGTGGGACGGAGGAAGAGGAAGGACTGGCTCAGGGGATTGCTCAAATCTTGCAAACTCTGGAAGAACTAGTCGAAGCACGGGCCAAAGAGTTTCAAGACCCTGCCCTACGGCACATATTCCTCATGAATAACATGTACTATATCCGCAACCGTGTGAAGAACAGTGATCTCGGGCCTCTGTTGGGCGAAGACTTGATGTCAGAAGTTGGCCGCAAGGTAAATTTCACTCTTCACACCAACCACAGTGAGACTGGAACTAACTAGAGGGATTTCAACGTATTTGCAATGCACCTGTAAAAGGTAGAGAATACCATTTGCGTCACTTTAAGCAATATGTAGGAATATGGTTTTTGGGAGATCAATCACTTAAGTACAAGAGCCAAATCTGTTAAAATCAAATTTTTATCAACGTATGAATTTCTTCAAAGTGAGAGGTTGTAGACCACTTCAAAGTGATACTCCCTCTGTCCCAGAAACAACTGTCTTATTTTTAGCATGTTTTAACTTAACGTTTTTTTCCCAAAAAAGTCGCCTCAGTACTCGAAAAATGGTCTATCTTTAATAGTAGTATGTAGTTTTTGTGTCACTCTCATGGTCTGCCCTGTTTGAAGTGGACAGGGCTCACGTTTGAAGTTTAAAACATAGGACAAATATTGCAAAAATAAAAAAATGTCAAAAACTAGGACAATTATTTCCGGACAGAGGGAGTAGTAGACAACTCCATTCCCATTCCAAGTCACGACAGTTGCTATAGACATGTAGCAAAGTCATGCTTACACCACTTGTTAATTGAAGGCCAATTGCTGTTGGTAACAGGGGTTAGTGTAGGAAACGAGATCTGGTCCATAACAGTTTTAATATCCTGACAATTTCATAGATTGTTGTAGTAATGAATTTCACTAAGATGATATTGACTGGTACGTGCAGGTGTCGCAAAATGCATTGAAGTACCAACGAGAAGGGTGGCAACCAGTGTTGCAACATCTGAACCGGGAGGGGCTGCAGGGCTCGTCATCCAGCAAGTATTCTCGTGAATTGGTGCGGCAGAGGTTGAGGGCGTTCAATGCAGCCTTCGATGCGACCATTGAAACGCACTCCAAGTGGATCATCCCGGAACAGAATTTGAGAGACGGGACCATCGCAGCCATCACACAGATGGTCGTCCCGGCGTACCGCAGCTTTCTCGGCACCTTTGGTCCTGTCCTGGAGGGCCGCCTCCGTGACACAGATAAGTACATAAAATATTCTCCTGAAATTATGGAAACCATCTTAGGTGATTTGTTTACAGGCAGTGGGTAGCTTACTTAGCGGAGGACCATTTTTTTTTCTTCATGATTTTTAATGACCCTTGGCCCATCCATTCCTCAGGGTTGAGTTGTATTCACATTTTTTTTCCCTTGAACTTGTGTTCATTGAATTGCTTCTCGTTTCTTCTGAAAAAGTCATCATTCCTTTTTACTTGACAGTTTGTTTTTATGAACCACAAATATTACCTACTGGCTTCCTATTCTAAGAATGATAATATGAGTACATAAAATATTCTCCCGAAACTATGGAAACCATCTTAGGTGATTTGTTTACAGGCAGTGGGTAGTCTGACTTAGCGGAGGACCATTTTTTTTTTTGTGATTTTTAATGATCCTTGGCCCATCCTCAGGGTTCACATTTTTTTTTCCCTTGACCTTGTTTTCATTGAAATGCTTAGCGTTTTTTCTTTGAAGCCTTTCTGGAAAGGTCATCATTCCTTTTTACTTGACAGTTTGTTTTTATGGACCATAAACATTACGTACTGGCTTACTACTAAGAATGATAATCATATGAGTGTGAAGCAAGCCATGAGAATAAAAAAATTACTTAGAGATGAACTTTTCTACGCTTGTGTATTTTCTATGTGAGTTTGGCTTTGCCTTTTTCTATGTGAAATAATGTAAATGAGTTTGCTTTTAAGAGTAAGGTGAGGCACCCAAAAGTGCCATCTACACCTGGTGTGCATTCCCTCAATCAATATCTACCCAAATAAATGGCCCTTCATACCTTTTGCATACAATAGAGTTATCCTTGTGTTTGAATAAGATACCATGAATTTTGCTTTAATGTACTCTTATTTGTTCACCCCAAATAGTTAAAAGGTATAGAAGAGCTTAGTGGTCTCTCATTATTAGGTGTGTAAGAGCTAGGTGGTCTTCAAACTCATGGAAAACTAGTTTAGCCATTTTTGTGAATCATTTCAACATGAAAGGAGGCATAGAAAAAGCAGAAGTCATCTCCTTTCCACAAAGTTCACACAAACATGAAGTTACTTAGTCATAGAATTTTATAGTATTTGTTTTTGGTTACAAAAGTAGTTCACGTATGACATACCACTGATGTATATAACATTGGTCCATTTGATGAACTAAAGCGGAAGTCCTATATAAGGATCCAAGGTTGGTAATACAAGTGGTACTTGACCTTGAGGACGTCATATTCCTAGTGGTGGACGAAGTAGATGACTTGGAGGTGGAACTCCTTCGTCATGAGGTGTTGAAGATTGCTCGCTTGACATTCTATATAAAAGAAGCAATAAGTTTACAAAGTTGAGAAAGCCTACAATAAGTACAATGAAGTTGGAAAGATTTCTTTGGTTGATAAATATGATTATAAGAAATATAAAAATATGTAAATATATGTATGAGGTAAATATTATAAGGTTATTTAACCCTTCTCTACAAGACCTCAGAATTTGGACCACTATTCTCAAATCATTGTAGCAAACTCAAAAGTTAAAGGAGGTTTAGTTTTGGCCAACTTTTGCTTAAAAAAATTGGTTAATTTTTAACATATGAAATCTAAAAGTCATTTTGAACAAATTAATAAATTTTAATACAAGGGAAATGGACCAATGTGTTATGAAGTTGATGTTGAACCACATCCTAAATGGAAGTTATTTTATTGGAGTAGGTTTAGTAATCCTTAATTGTTCCAACATTCGAATTCCAAATGATGTAAAAAAACATCAATGGTATTTCATACATGAATTACTTCTTGTAACAAAATGAAAAATACTATAAAATTCTATTACTAAGTAATTTCACGTTTGTGTGAACTTTGTAGAAAGGAGATGATTTGTGGTTTTTTTTATTTCGCATTTCATGTTGAAATGATAAAAATAAAATTCAAAGATCTAAATTAAAAAATGACCTTGAAAACTCAACTCACAAATTTTAACAAAAAGAAAAGAAAAGAGTTACCATATTTTGAATTCTATGTTTCAATTCATTAATAAAATAAATTAATAAAATAAATTAATAAAATAAATTTAAAAAAGACAAAATCACTCAAAACATGCCAAATGGTTTGTAATCAAATTGAAAAAGAATTTTGAGTTTTGAGTAATAAAAAATACAAAAAAATATTGGTGATAGCAATCGTCAAAAAATAATCTAAAAATCAAAGTCTACAACTTTTATTCATACATGAATGTCAAATTATTCTTTGAAATTACATTATATAATGAATTTTGACAAATCTTCAAGAAAGGTGAGGACCTTTACAAGTTAATAAAATTTCAATGTTAACCCCTAAACGTCCTCACCCCTCTTCAGATTTGGAGAATTTCAAAGATGTCTTATAAAATGTAATTAAGAGGGATACTTTGAATTTATCCATGTGGTTAGATCTATGATTGTTGTCACCAAAAAAATTATATAAAATTTGAAACTTAAAATTGAAATTTCTTTTGTAATTTGATTACAAATAAGATATTGACAATTTGTACATGAAATTTGTTGTGATTGGTTGAAATGTAATACTCTAAGTATAATGATTTTTGGAGATTTTTGGTTGCTTAATTTTATAAGTTGACTTTTTCAAGAGCACTTTTACAATGAATTCCTTGAAATTTTGAATGAATCACTACAAAAAACACGAAACGAGGCATAAAAATCTCACAAATCATCCCCTTTTTAATTGGATTACACATGCATGAAGCTAACTTCCCATAAACTATATAGTAAAAAATCCACACTACAAAAACTCAATGACAAATGAGAAAACTGTGTTGATTTCATACATTGATTTTGTATATAGTTCACTTTCTGGATGGTTGGACGTTTAGGGGTTAAAGTGTTAATGAGAAACAAAGTGTTTGAAACTCATTGAATAGAGACCATACTGTGATGTACCACATGAGCATAACTGGGTAGTACCATGTTACTACTACTACTTAATTCCGTAGAACTTAATTCAAATCTTTGATCATTGATGATGTGAGCACTGTGCCACATGAGCAAAGTAGCTTGAGCAGTGCCATATTACTACTACTTAACCCCTAAAGGGCCACAACTATGTTTCTCTCCAAACACTCCAAAGCTGCCTAAAAGTACCATTCTCATAAAAAGGCAAATAGTTTTCAATCTAAAACCTTTTTGACCGATCCAACTGTAAGATATTTCAACTAACTTGAATTTATTAGCACCTACAAATTTTCAACCGTTCAGGTATCCTCAATAGTAAGATTATAAGCTATAATGTTGGTTGGACTCTTTTTTTTGGCCACCTGCCCGAATTTGAAACTTTCTGAAAATGCCCAAAATGAAAATTTTAGTCTCAGATTTGGTGAAATGAATTTAGCAGTTGTGCACATGGGGTGTTAGCTCATTGTGTAGCATAGCTCATTGTTTGAAGATTTTCAGGAGCTGCCTGCAATTAGGTTTTTCACCTTTGCATGATTGTATCTTTTGATCTATACTTCACCTATGTACACAAATTACCATCTCATCTTCGTTACAAAGAGTAGAATCACCAAAAAAAATCTCAAAAATTGAGGATCGATACTCATTCAACATTGAGCTGACCGAACTTGGAAAATCAGCCTTGGTCCTTTAGGAGTTAATTATTATGGAGTCCGATACAAATGGGACAAATTGCAATTCCAGGCATGTTTGAGCCTCAAGTCTTGAGACCTTACCAAGAGCTGCGAGTGGTATGACGCTCTATTAGGTTGTGAACTAATTATACACAATTTTATGTTGCATAGTGCTGTTGTAAAAATCTCATTCATTGTAAATGATAACTTCCTGTAAAGGGGACAAGATGTGTACTCTGTCCCATAATTAACTCTACCATTGCAGTCCAATGGTGTGGACCTTGACCACAATGGTGTGCACAATGAGCCAATAGGAGTAGATAGTTTGAACAACATGCAGCTTATTATGGGACCAACTGAAAAGGGGTTGAGGAAGCTTATTAGGGAGTAATAATTGAACTTCATGAGTTGAATTATAATTGTAGTTGTGGCCATACAAGTTAAAAAGAGATTTGTATGGTTCTCTATATTTCTGGATATTCGCCCCTCAGTAGGAGGTTGTTCAATAAAGTCTGCACAATTCACCATCATAGATCTCAAGCTTCAAAAAACGGATGACATTATTGAACTCTGGTCATTGAAGCAATTCCACATACACTTGGGGAGTATCCTTTCTCTACTTTTTTACTTCTGCAAAGCAAATTGATATTTAAGAAGCGGAAGGAAAAGACCAATTAGTTCCAGTTGTAAGGGAATGACCAACAATCCATTAAAATTTCAAAAACATCCAGGTAATTGTTGATTCCATTCAAGAGTGAAGAACAACACCATTGTAAGAGGTCTAGAGGCTATTTTTTTCACGCACTGACAAGCCTAGGGGGAATGTAGGGCAGCTGGTCACAAGAGGCTTATTGGAAAAGTGAAAAGTGAGAGACCTGAATTATAATATGAACCAGTCCATCTGGTACCTGAGAATGGTTTGGTTGTACCTGGATAAGAACAAAACATCTATATATTCTTCAGTGGAACAACAACAACAACCCCTTTTGACGCTGTACAGTTGCATGTACAAGATAGATAAAGAAGCTCCTCCTTTTCTTTTTCTTGTCAATTTTCAAGTCTCTCCTACTCCTCAGCAGAAGCAGGCGTTTCTTCTTCAGTTGGGGCTTCCTCACTCTTGACAGCAGCGCTTGGCTTGACAGTTCCCACTTTCACATACTTGCTCATGAACTTGAACTCCCAGTCAGTCAGAGCTTCAGCCTCATACGCACTCAATCCCTCAATGTCACCCGTCAAATCCTTCTCCTCGAACGACATCTTGGCCAGCGCCCTGCTTGCGTCTTTTCCAGCAAAGAGAGCATACGGTCCACCCGGTCCATAAAACGCCCTGTCACAAAAAGGTTCAACACACAACCAGACTACTTATTACATGTAATGACAAAAGGTAACATGTTATATAATCATAATCATAATTATTTCATAATCAATACTTTTGCCACAGCAACTTTTCCTCTGCAAATCATGTTACAGCATCACTTTCATGAACCTTCACACTTCAGTAGAAATAAACTCCATCAGGGAATCCGTAATGATACATTACAGTATAAACCTGCTCTGATGAATTGCTCAAACATTGATAAAAAGTATGGAATATGGAAAAAGGCAATGAAACATGTAGTATAAGGTAATGATATGGAATGTAAACATGTTTATGATTATGATTATTTAACATTTACTATCATCATGAAACGCTGATGTTCAGTTAAATGAAGGAATTATGATTATAATTATGTAACACGTATTATAATCATGTG
This sequence comes from Pohlia nutans, assembly GCA_022496805.1. Taxonomy (NCBI): domain Eukaryota; kingdom Viridiplantae; phylum Streptophyta; class Bryopsida; order Bryales; family Mniaceae; genus Pohlia; species Pohlia nutans. Next base: position 28,871,089 of record CM040089.1, on the reverse strand, counting down.
ACACTTTATAATTTCATGAAGCACTGATGTTCAGTTACATGAAACAATTATGATTATGATTATGTAACATGTAGACACGTGTAACATGCGTGTATTTATAATTATGATATTAACATGAAGACATGTTTACTTATAAGGTACTCGTATGGAATATGATGGGTGGTCCTTTTTGCCAATACCCACCCAAACATCTATGGTATGTACACCTAAAAGCATCCAAACAAAGCATGGTTCTTATTATTAGACTGTCTTTATTTCTATTTAGTCAGTGAATTTTGGGACACAGTATGAATTTTCAAAGTGTACATAAAATCTCGCATGTTCAGACCATGTACATTTCAGGCAAAAAATCTATAGAGGTCGCAAGTTACTATAGCCGTTCAGGGAATGCACCGAGTGTCATCCACTGGATGCTCTTAGTAGGTTAATTCGCCATGTAAAATGGAGGAAAGAAAAAAAAAAAACTAGATTCACAGGGAGGTGACGTTGCAGGGAATCGATCCCGAGATGGCCTAATCCGAGATGATGACGAACGGAACAAAACGGGTGGCAAAAGGTGGAGTTCATTGGTAGGGTTTTGCCAATGAATCCCAATGTCCATAAGGCAGCATCCTCATCATAATATACAACAACAATACAAACTCCTGCCCATAAAATCTCTCATGTTCAGACCATGTACATTTCAGGCAAAAATCTATAGAGGTCGCAAGTTACCATAAATCCTATGAAATTGTATTCCATTTAGATGAAAATAAAAAACCACGTAATAAATATAATACTTGTCAATTGTAGTATTATATGATTATTATAGTCTTTTATAATATGATATTCTCCTATATATAGAAGAAATTTATTATTTGTAAAGGGAAAAAGCTTTCAACACATCCACATTCAATCATATTATTGATGTCAACATAGCAGAATTCAAGTATGCCTTTCAGGGAATGCACTCAGTGTGGAGTGAGAAAGAAAAGCAATTTCAAGTACTACAACAACAAAAGCAAACGCCAGACTCGATTAAAAAAAGCTTGAAGCTATAGTCCCCGTACACACTTGAGCCAGACGTTTTGCTTTTGATGCTGTAGCACTTGAAACTGACAATTCTTCACGCCATCCCCAATGAATCCACTCCCTAGTATTCAAAGATGATGTACATTCAAAGGTTTCACATACCTAGATTGAGAAACGTCGTAGATTTGGCCCTTGATGGCCATCAACAGAGGCTTGTTGAGGTCAGTGCCATCATAGGCCAGAAGCTCTTCGGCTGTGATCTCACCAAGCTGAGCAGGAGGCGGCAGAGGCGGCGCCGGAACGAACTTCACCGGGGCTGGTGCGAGCAGGCCCGAGATGAGGTAGTAAATACCAAACACCAGCGCCACAATTGTGAAGAACGTCCCCGTTGACAGACCCGTGTACTCCGGGATCAACGCCAATGTTGCATTCACTTGCTCCATCAATCCCGTCATGATTCCTGCAACCACAAACAATCATCAATGACACATAATTCACAAGAGGCCACACCAATAGTTATTATATATTAAAAGCCATATCATTAATTAATTCTTCCTTGCAAACCTAGTTCCGAGGGTTAAACAAATTCACACACGATTAATCTGTTCTGGATTCAATCCGTATCGTCCTAAAGTAACATTAGAAAGGGCTAGAGACCTCTAAGTACTAAAATCTTAACCACAGACTTCCGACAGAACGAGAGAGAATATATATATATCCCTACTTTACATACAAGAATGAGGGTTACAAATTCACACTCAATCGAATAGCTAAGACTCACGTTCTGAATTCAATCCGGTTCACATATATCGTCCTAGAATAACATTGGAAAGGGCTAGAGATCTCTAAGGATTAGGGTACTAAAATCTCAACCACACATGTGCGACAGAACGAGAGAGTAAGAATATATAGCCCTACTTTACATACAAGAACGAGGGTTACAAAAAACAAACAAAGAGGTTTCCACCAAACGCATCAAAACCCCAGGAACGCTCAGAAACGCAAAACCCACCTACGAACTTATTACTGGACCAAAGGGAGCGTTACTAAAACACATGCGGCCATGGCCTTGGGAATCGGTGCGTTACCTGACAGCGAGCGAGCGAGCGTTCAAGTGAGGCTGAGATTGGAGAAGAGGAACTGAAGCGACGATGATACTGAAGTTAGTCGGAGTGAGCCAGGTGCATGCAGGGGGTGCCTGAGAGAATTGAAAGGAGAGCTACAGAGTGGGTGAGTGGCAGTAAGAAGTTAATGCTCACTGGCGATGGTGGCGAGGGACGACGCAGTGATCGTGAAAGGAGAAAAAAGACGAAAGAGAAAGAGCATGAGGAAGACGGGCGACGGTCTTCTCCGGGTCTTGTGCCCGCAGCTTCGTGGTCTTCCGTATTCATATACGTATATGCATATGCATATATACGTATACATATATGTGCGTATGTATGTGTGTGTATGTATAATTATATGTGTGTAATTTCGTTTTCGTATTCGTAAAGCACTCTGAGTTGGCCTTGAGTTGGCCTTGAGTTGGCCTCCAGATAGATGATAGATAGAAACACCAACCCAAGAAAAAGGGCCGGCGTGAATAAAGTGTCCGTTCGTAATGTCAATGACCCGATGCCCACCGGACAAAGGGACATTGGAACAATACTACTCTCCCCTTTCAAGGATGGACACTATAGAAACCAAAACAGAGTAACAATAACAGTAACAAAGGAAAAGATCGAAGTAATGATGGTTGAGTGCTTGTTTGTATAAAGGTATGTTTAGTGTTACATTTTAACATCAAGTCGTGAGTTCTTTGGTTGATTGGTGAAGGGCGTTGTGTCACAATTATGTGGTCCGGGTTCGAAACCAATTGGGCTCGTTGAGCAGTGGTGTGATACACATGGCTTGGTGCTGCTAGTAAGTTATCATGGCAGGAAAGTTGTACCAATTAACCGGCCCGTCCTATCCCCTGAGACAAGTTGAGCTAGTTGTTTGAAAAAGAGTGGCTAGCAGTGGTTTTCATCACTACCCTTCATCTTTTAATGTACTACGTCTGTTGGTATTGTTTGGTTATTCTCTATACGTCTTTTATGTAGAAGGATAGATCCGGCATACTGTATGGCAATGGTATTTATTGCTTTAAATGTGTATTTTATGGAGGTTTCGCAAATGTTGAATTTTGTTTCTAGTTGTTTCATTGAAAGGACGTGTGTGGTTCCTCTGGCTCCTGCTGTAATGATTATGATAGGATCTACTTTCCAACCTTGTTGTATGATGTTATTAATTAAAGGTTGATATTTTACAATTTTCCTGCCAATTGTTTCTGGTGAGAATTTGTCGTTTGTGTATGTGAATTCTATAAATTGTATGGTTAGGTTATCATCGGGGTTTAGAGGAGGTGGGCTTTGGTATGGTAGGCCTTTAATGCATAATATATCTGGTTTGAATCTGGCATTACATTGACATCTTTGTTGATTACAAGTACATGGTAATAACCATTGAGGAACTGTGTTTTCTTGTGGGTTATTGTTGAATGTGCCCGCATTCATGAGAGTGTAGCATCTTGATTTATTTGAGGATAGTATTAATTTTCTTAATTCCCATACCGCTTTATTGTGTCTTTTGGTTCTTAGTGCGTGTATATGGTGTTGTTTGCATAGTAAAAGTACATGTAGCCATGTATCTGCATCTTGTGAGTTACAGATGGGACATGTTTTTGAGGGGAATCTTTGTATGCCAAAAATTAATTGCTTTCTGGCATTACCCATATATTGACCGGTTCTAAATTTTAGTATGCTTGTTTTTTGTGAGTCTGTTATTTTTGGATTATTCCAAAAGTCATTGGACATTTCGTTATTTATGATGGAGTTTGTTGTCCATTTGTTAATATTGGGAAAGTCTTCTGCCAGTATTTCTAGGTTATTTACACGGTCATATTTCTTTATGTATTCTTCCAAACATCTAACTGGACCTTTGTCTGGTCGTTTGTTACGACCGGGCCATGTGTCTTTTTGGAAGTAATAAGGTGTGGTATGTGCAAATTCGTGTGGGTTCGCTGCAAATTGATAACTTCTTTTCATGGTTCCTTCTTTTGCGAGTTGATCTGCGTGTTCATTTCCGTTAATTCTAGCGTGTGCTTTTACTTTATATATTGTGGTGGGTTGTGTTCGCTTTTTTAGCATTTTTACCATTGCTTCTAATATGGTTTTATCGGCGTGGTTGTTTTGTTGGGTTGGGTGTTTTAGTTGTGTGTTTAGAACGTGTTGAGACAATCGGTAAAAATATGTGCAGGTTCATTTATGTATTTAGTGGTGATCAGTGAAAGTGTTTCATGTATGGCCATTAGTTCTGCTCTGAAGCATGTTTGTAGTCCAGGCAGTCTTTTTGATATTTGTACATCTGGTTTAGATGGGTTGTATATTCCATATCCTGCTTTTTCTTTTTTCCAGTGGCCATCATCTGCTTCTTTTGGCGGTAAAAAGGAACCATCTGTGTAGTAGCTATATTCTGGTAGGAATTTTAGTGTAGTGTTTATTTCGAAGTTTGGTAGGGGTATTATGTCAATGTTTTGTGGATTATTGTATAGTGGGTATATTAGTTTGTTCTATTTTGTACTTTTGTTAATTTTTGTGTTCGGCGGTGTGGGTGGTGCTGTTTGTGTATGGTATTGTGAAATTTGTAGATTTTCTATTGTTGTGTTTATGGTGTCTATTTGGTTTATTGTGCCAATGTTGTTGTTTTCATGGTGAATACACCATATGTGTATTGCAAGTGGTTCGTTTCGGGTTTTGTTATGTTCTAGTGGTATTGTTGGTTCGTCATACGTAATGGTGTCCGCGGCAAAATGTATAATGGCGTGCGTATCCGGGAAAGGTCCGTTGTATGGTGATAGATTTTGGTACTAGTTGGTGTCTGGGATTGCTAAAATGGTGACAGTTTCAGGGTCTTGTTTTGCTGCTAGTCTTGCCCAATGTATTGCTTGTTGTGCTGTTTCGGCGTCATTTGGGTGTGCATATCCAATACCTTTCCATTTATATTGAAAGGCTGTCCCTAGTGAGCCAAAAATCTTGTCTCTGGCGAATGTTGAATAGAATTGGGTGGATTTCATGGAACATGTTATTGGTGAGGAAAAGTATGAGTGTGTTATATTAAATGTTGTTATTAGTGTGTCTAGTATGTTGGATGGAATGGTATGGTATGGTGTTTTTATTGTATTCTTTTTGTGATTTTTGTGTTCATATCTTTGGTATAACCAGACTACTTATGTTTCAAATGTTTGTATAGTAGGTATTAGTATGTGGATGTTGTATTTGTTGTTGTTATATTGTTGCCATAACCATTTTATTCTTGTAGTCGGAATGGTGGTGATATTTGTCATTTTGTGTTTGGATGGTGCATTTGTTTGTGTCTATGTCTCTTTCTGGGTTACATTCAATTGTGGATGTTTTAATGTAGGGGATTATTGTTGGGGGTGGAATGTATCTTGTATCTCTATTTTGTTCTGGTGTAAATTGTGTGTTTATAATATTTTTATAGTGTCTGTTTTGATATTTTGTGTAGTATTTTGTAAGTAAATTTAGGTTGTGATGTATTACTGTTGGTAAGTTTAGTGGGAATAGTTCGCGTTGTTTTAACCATTTAGTGTATGTTATGTGGTTTGGGTTTATCCATTGGCCTAAATAGGTGTTGTATTTTTTAGATATTTTATATTTGTCTTTTGTTGTAATTGTTTTGTGGTTTATTATTGTGTGAATGGGGAACCTTATAGGATCGTTTTTTATGTTTTGTGGTGGGGCTGGTTGTTGTGGTTGTGGAGGTTGAGGGAATTGTACGGGATTTATTGGTGTTCTTGGTATGATTCTGTGGTTATATATTTTATATTTTTCTTTTAGTGTGCGAGGTGGTAAATGTATTTGGCATGTATTTGGGCATTCTTGAGTGCATTTTGGTTCACAGAATAGTTGTTCTGCTATGTTTAGTGCACTTTTGTGTAATTTGGTTGGATTTTGATAGTATATTTTAAATTCTTCTGGTGACATTAGTTTTGTGCCGTCGGGAAGGATGATTTGTTTTACATTGTAAATTTTGTGTGCCATTAATTTATATAATAATTTGATGGAGAGTTTTGGGTCTAAGTGTGGTAGTTCGTTTATGGCTGTAGATCGCCATTCTTGTTCAAGTTCGGTCATGTGGAGTTGGAAATTTTCTTCTGTGTTTTTTAGGTGTATACCTCCTGCTGTTTTCAGAAGGAATAATGTTCGTGTTGTAGGTGACGTAATGCAATCTTGGCGTTTAATTCTTGGGATGTCTTCGGCTCCGCCGGCTTTAGCAAGTATGTGTTGTATTAGTCCTTTATATATTATTCCTAGTCTCCCTTTGTCGTTAAGTGCATTACGAAGTTGTTCACCAATGCATCTAAGGTAGGCATTTTTTAGAGAGAAGGCTTCTAGTCCAAATAAATCGTGAGGTAGTTGAGTTATTATGTTTGCGGTGCTTTTAGGTAGTCCGCATATTGTTTTTTGAATTGCAATAATTTTTTTGTCAAGTTTTTTAATGGTTGGTAGTGAATATGGGACTGCAAAGAAGCTGTAGGCTATGCCTGCTCTGATTACTGTGTCCACCATACTAATTCTTTGTTTGATAGTGGCAAGGCATTTTGATAATTGTTTACATTGGTCTATTATTTTAGTTGTGGTGATATGTGTTTGGAGTTTCCATTTTAGTGATGGAACTAATTGTATGCCCAAGTAGACATAAGGTTCATTTTGATGGAGTACTGGTAGTGTTTGGTCTCTGTAACTGATTTTTTGGTTTGTCATGTGGATTTTGAATTTGTTTGGTTGCATTTTGGATTTGTTTGGGCAACCGGTGACGGCACATTTTGTGACTCCCAAGTCCATGCCTGCCCATTCGCAGAATTTGTCAATTTTATTTAGTTGTGTTTGTAGTGATTTTGTATTGTTTGATATAGCTGCTAAGTCATCTGCGTATGCTGCAGAGCTGATTCTTATTTTTGATGTACCAAATGTATACCCATTTTCCCCCCTTTGTAGCCATCTCAAGAGTGGTTCAAGAAAGATTATGAATAAATATGGGCTAAGTGTGTCTCCTTGTATGGTTCCTCTTTGAATCGGTATTGGTTTTGTTTTGCCAAAGTGTTCTCCGGAAAATATGGTGTTTGAGTGGGAGTAGATGTTTCCAACTAGCATTATTGCATCTTCCGGGTATCCAAGGTCTTTCATTATAGCTAAGAGTCTTGCGTGATCTAATGAGCCAAATGCGTTTTTGAAGTCTATATATAGTAGGTATATGTCTTGATTTGAGAATTTTTCATCCTCTAGTGCTGCTATAAGGAGTTGTAATTGTCTTGCTGTACTTCTTTCTGCTCTGAAGCCTTCTTGGCTATCATGTAGGATTTGGTATTTTTCTCCGTATGCTGATAGTATGTATGTTAGTGTACTGGTGAAGAATTTGTATATTGTATTTGCAAGTGCTATTGGTCTATGGTTTGGCAGTTGTGCATGATTTCCTTTTTTATAAAGTAGTATGGTTAGACTTATTTTCCACGAGCTTGGGATTTGTTTTTGTTTGTAATAATGAGTAAAAAATAAAAAGAGTAGTTTATGGAAGTTTTCGGGCATGTTTTTTAGTATTGAGTTGGGGATTTTGTCTGGGCCTGGTGTTTTGTTGTTAGATAGGTGTTTGAAACACATTTCATATGTTTCTTTATCGAAGTGTTTATAGAGTGGTATTTGTGGGTTCCCTCTTTTTTTTTATTACAAAACCATCAAGGTCGTGCCATGGGTATTGTTTAACTCCGCAAGTGCATTTTGTTGGGTGTTCGGGTTGGTAGTAACATGTTGGTAGTGTGGGTCTGTTACTAATTGATTGTTGTATGTGGATTTCATTTGCTATGTCTTCTGGGCTGGTTAGTATATTGTTGTTTCTATCCATGATACAATCTAGTGGTGGTGTTTCTTGGTTTTTGAAAACTTTTTTGTTTATTTTCTTTGGGCTTTTGTCGTATAGTTGTCTATATTTTAGAATTGCCTTTTTTATACAACTTTGGGTATGTTTTGTGGTGATTTTACGTGCTTGTATTTTTGCTGTTTTGGCTATTTAAACTAATGATTGGATCCATTCTGTTTGATTATGTTCTTGGATTGGGAATGGTGGGATGGTTGCATTTGTATGGTTTTTTAATTCTTCGATTATTGGATGAATTTGCCAGTTTTGTGTGTTTTTAGTTATGTAAATTGTTTTTCTAATTAGATGGTATGTGGATAGGTGTTTTTTCCATGATTTTTGTAATCTTCTAGGTAAGAAACCTCCTTGTTGAGAAGTACGGCTAGTTAATGTTGGAAGCGGTGGTGTGCTGCAGGTTTCTTGAATTTTGTCTGATATTTTTTGTATCAAGTGGTCTAGTTTTGAATAGGATGTTTGCCATTGGACGTCTGTTAGTTGATCATTTGATAGTATTGTGATGAGTTCATTTATTTGTAGGGCATTTTCTTCAAAATATTCTATTTTGAAATTTTCAATGTTTTCTTGTGGTATGGGGTTTAGAATTCTTTTTGTTTTATTTGTTATTGGAGTGGGTCTTGCTAATAAGGTGTTTGGTGGTATGTATAATGTTACTGGTGAGTGGTCAGAGTTAAGGTTGTGGTCTTTGTCTACAGTTGATGTGTATGAAGTATTATCTAACGTTTTAATGTAATATCCATCTATTAGGCTGGTTTGGTTATAGTTTTGTCTCCCTTGTCTAGAGTATGGGCAATCTATTGGGATGTATTCTAATTGGAGATTATTTGTAAATGTTCTCCATTCTATATCTTCTGCTTGCGGTGGAGTTGTGTCTGTATCATTTTGTCGTCCAATAAGTGCTATATCTCTATTAAAGTCACCACACAATATGTGTGGTATTTGGATGTGCATTAATTTGTTGCGTTATATTTTGTTGGATCCTTGGTATATATTGTGTATCTTCTACATGTGACAGCATATACATGTGAATAATTAGCCAAGTTTGTAGTGGTTTGTTGTCTATTTTTATTATTTGTAGATAAAGTGATATTTCCTTGGGAGTTGGGATTTTAGTGATGTTGCCGGGATATGCGTATTTTTGGTGTATTAGTGTGAGGAGACCTTTTCTTGCGGGTATGTATTGCATTCGTTGTTGTATGCATCTTGTTAGGGCATGTGTGTTATTAAAAATTAATTTGTATTTAGGAAATAAATTTTGTATATATTTGGTGGATTTTGTAGCGGTTAATTTGGTTTCTTGTATTGTGATGATAGCGGGTTCATCCGGTGTGTTAATTAACTCATGTAAGTTTGGAAGAGCCGTATTTAGTGATGAGGCGTTCCATGTAATAAATCTTGTATTGTGGTTTGTTGTATGTATTTCTTGTGGTTGTATTGTAGGTATGTGTGGAAGTGGTGGGGGGTGAGTGTATTCATGTAATGGTTCGTGTATTTTTAAGGTTTCTTCTAACAGGTTGATAGGGAGAAATGGAAATTTATCAATCATAGTTTGTAGGGCTATTGGACCATTATGTTGATGGATGAAAGTATAGATTTCTTTGTGTATAGTATTTGGTGGGTTTATTAGGTTTTGATTATTGTTTGTAAATTCTGTGTATGGGTGTATAGTTGAGATGTGTCTTTCAGGTGGATTTTGTAGTATGGACATTCTTTCTAACAGTAATGTTGTCCAATCCGGGTTGGGGATTTGAGTTAAGAGTTGATCACATGTTTCTTTTTATGGACTTATTGTAACTATGAGTGCATATAATATTCTTGGTGGTGGATGATGTTGATTTTGGTAGATATAGTTTACTATGTGGGGGTAGTCGTTACTGGCTTCCGCATGATTTGGATGTGTTATTTTTAGGATAGGTGAGAATTGTTTTGCTAAATGCTGGTATTCTAGTTGTAATTTAATCGTGCTTGGTATAAAGTATATTTTGGATCTTCTTTTATGTGTAGGTGGGTGTGTTTTTAGTAGGTCGGGCATGGGCCCAGGGTTGGTTTCGATGTCCCCGCATAATATTAACATTTGTTGTAAAAAGTTTCTTTTTTGGGGGGATTTTTGGGCCATTTTTTCTTTTTTCTTTTTTTTTTTTGTCATTTTTGGACGAGGCCGGTAGGCCGAGTCCATTGTTGTTGGTGTTTTTTTTGGACAAGGCCGCTCGGTCGAGTCCATTTCTTTTGTTTGTTGGTTTTTTTATTTTTGTTGGGGTATTTGTTTTTAGATTTTAGATTTGTTTTTGTTTTGTGTATTATGTGTTTAGTATGTAGTTTGTTTTTATTTATTTTTTCATGGTTATTTGTTTTGGTTTTGTTGTTGGTATTGATTTTGGAGTTGGTTTTGGTATTAGTATTAGTGTTTGTATTTGTATTGGTATTTGTATTGGTATTTGTATTGGTATTTGTATTGGTACTGGTATTTGTATTAGTATGTGTATTTGTATTGGTTTTTGTATTGGTATTGGTATTTGTATTTGTATAGGTATTTGTATTTGTATAAATAAAAAATTGTATTGTATAACCGTATATGTATGTTTTGGTATTGGTATATACCTTTTTATTTTTGGTGTGGAGTATTTTTTCAGTATATGTATACCAAAATGGTATATATGCGTATTTGGTATTTTCATACTGTATAATACTATAAAGTCTGTTGTATAAATATTGTATAAATACTGCCGTATTTTTTTGTTTTTCTATGTACTCTACACTAGTAGTATGTATCAATACTATGTAGATTACCGTGTAATCTTTGGTCACTCTATACGAGTAGACTACTAAGTATGCTATACTATATATTAGAGTATTATTGTAGTATCTAGTAAATACTATGTATTCTTCTATGAGGTCTTCAATCACTCCACGATTTTTAGGGTTGGCCTTGCTCCTTTGATTTCTTGAATTCCTTTGAGTGCTAACATGAGAGTGTCATGAATATAGTCAATCTTGGTTTGTAATTCTTCATGTTTGGCATCGTTGATGAGCCGGTCTTCTTTCATCTTTTTCTCCATTGTCAATTCCATTTCTTCTCTCATTTTTTTGTTTTCCTCTCTCATGGTTTTATTACTTTCTTCCATGATTGAGATTACATCCTCCTTTGTGATGGAGGGTGTTGAGGACACAAGAGTTGTGACGGTGTTAACCAACGCCGTGTTGATGTCGTTGAAGCCCTATGCTTCAATTTGCTCCTTTGTGGGTGGCTCCGATCCTTCTAAACTCCTCCTATGCGGTGCAAACTCCACATATTGACCACCAATCACATGTGCTTTGTTGAGAAATGAACGATACACAATGGGATTTGTGCATTGCACATTTGCACTCCCATTGTGCATTGTTCCAACCTCTCTATGAAACCAAATGGAGGCTATGTTTTTGCTCTCCATGGTTTTGGTGATGGCCTTGGTGATATCAACCACCGTTTTCAAGATGGGTAGATGAGAAAGAGTCAATGTTAGAGCATCTTTTTTAGCCCTAGCCTCGGGTGTAATGCGTGGAGCAAAGTTTAGTCTCCTTTGAGGCAAGATAATTTCTTGGTTGGCGGCCACATGGAAAAGTCTGATTTTTTCCGCTTGCTTGGGGGTAGGTGCGATAATGAAGGCATAGCTCTCATGAGTGCTTTTTTGTACATCAATGATCTCAAAATCGTGAGTTTTGAGAAAACTATTTCTCAAAACATCATAGAAAAGTACACTAGCGGTGGTATCCACTAGGTTGTCACTTTTTATTTTGATTGAGAGATTAGTGTTTTTTGAAACACTATGGTAGCTTTTGCATACCTTTCCTAGGACATTCTTGGTGCATGGCAATTTTGAGTCTATATCAAATGTGTCCAACTCTAGAATGAAGGGGCGTAGCCACTTTAACATTCCAATGCCATCGGTCTCGGGGTGAAGAAGATGGAGTTTAACAACTCCGTTCCATACTCCCCTTTGACCTCCTCTTTTGGTACTAAAACATAGAACCGCTATTGGGTCTATGATGTTAGTACCCAAAGGTATGTTCATGTTGGTGAGTCTTTGGGTGATCAAAGACTTGGCGGTGTCATGGAAAATTGGGGTTTCCATGTAAACCTCAAAATGTATTTCCACATGGAAATCTAAGGCCAACCCGGTGTCGGGATCAACCATAGTCTCAAATGGGATTTGAGTGAGGTTAAAGTGCTGCCCTAGAATTCCATCCTTTCTTTTAGAGGGGTAGAGCATTTGGGGTGCACGTGGGAATGCCACGGTTGCATCCCAAACCAACAACGCTAGCGTGCGAGCCTAGAGAGGAGAGCCCAAGAGCGGAGAGCGGGGATTTGGAGAGCCTAGAGCCTAGGATCTATCTGAATTTTGAAAATGACTCTAATTTAAGAAATTAAAATTTTATTTTTAGATTTAGTACTAATAATAGTAAATTTTGGCACCCTATGACCGCTGGACCTATAACTGTGGGTTAGTACTTAGCACAGTAAAATGTTCAAGCTTTAGGGTAAATACATGGAAAATTATAGGGTACATGGGTGAAATTCAACCCCATCCGGTGAGCTTCTTGAAAAGAGACCAAGAACGGAAAGAGAACATGTGAATCTATATGTAGTATTTTATTTTTTGCTTTTTTTCTAATACATAGTTCTACTGGTCAAACTTATCATGCAATTACTTCAACCAATTCGAAATAGGGCATCAGCTAGTCAAAGTAGTAAGCTATTGATTCTAGTTCTAGTCTCCCCGTCTCAACACCGATTGGTCCTCATTCTTCAATCCTCAGTCTTGATGATCCCAGCAGCCAGAAGAATATTTTTAACCTCATCCAAGCTGAGAGTAGGGGCATGGATGTAGGTGTCAACTTTATAGTCCAGCTTGCATAAAAATCGAAAGATATAGTAGAGGTGTTTGCAGTTGACGTACTGGCCACGCCTCCCAACAGCTGCAGAATTCATGCTCGCGTAATGTGGGCACGTACATGACAGAAAATTGCACAATGTGATATTGTACAAATTGTCATCGGGCTCCACCCCGGACTGGAGCACGATGATGTCACCAAGGCCGGGGTAGGGCAGGAGGTTTACGCGGAGAATATTTGCCTTCACGTTTCGTGCACTCTCCCATTGATTCCAGTGAGCTTCCGTGGGAGCCTTGGTGTTTCGACGCACGTTCCTGCCGTTTCGAGAAGATGAGACTCTGTCAGCATGCAAAGGCCTTGGGTGAGTCCATGTGATGGGCTCAAACACCTTGGACGTCGTAAAGAGTCGTCGAGGCGAAAGGGCTGTAGTGGACTGTAGATGAAACCCGGCCTCCTGGAGCTCTAGGATCTCCGAACGTGTGAGGTTTGTACCGGAGAGGATAGGCCAAACGTCTGGGATTTCGGGGCGGTCTATGACAAAGAAGCGCTTCGGTCCCATGACACATCGTGCGATTTGGTCAGGACAGAACCAAAAATCAGCCGTCTGAGGTTTAGTCCCTTTGTACTCCGTCCTAGTGCCTCGGTAGGTTGGGGCAGCTGTGGCCTTACCGCCCTTCGCAATCAACATCTTGCACTTGTTGCCATTCCCCGCTTGTACTGCGTGACACTGCCTTCTGGACTTGTGTGATATCCTTGCAATGTGCTATTTCGAGGTATCACAGTCAGTCTCCAACACCCTAGTTGTGAATGGAACCGGAGAAGTAGATCTTGGTGATTGCTCCGAGTTCATGCGAGCAGCAGCAGATCGTGTTTGGACACGTGGATGCGAGAAGTTCACCTTGTCCGGGCGATGTGAATCTCCCTCGCATCCCACTGGCATGTCGAGCTTTCTCTTGGCCGAGCCAAACACCTCTTCTCCTTCCAAGTGTGGAACTCGTGTAGAAACCTCCGCAGCCCCAGACATGTTGTTAATTGCTTCGGCGATCTTCTTGCCGTCATGGGATGCCATAGCCCTCTTCAGTTTTAGATCGTGCTTAGACGGACCAGTTCCAGACGGGCCTCCACATAGAAATGTTCTATAGTTGGTCATTTGCATGAAAGCACGGGCCCAATCATCGGTGGTGGCAACAAAGAGGTCCGATCCTCGCTTCCCGGAGGCTTGCATCCACTTGTTGTGAACGGTCTCTGCAAGGTTGCATGTTGGGATGTCTGCTAGTTCATCTGCGGTAAGATTCTGCACAAATTGCATCACCCAATTTATCTCATTGCACTAAATAATTTAGATTTCACGGTTACCTAGACCTCTAATACTAATTACGTTGGGGTGATAGATGTATAAATAATCACGTTCAAAGTAAAGAATTTTTTTTTTGAATTTCTGTTTTTTTTACTATGATTTGCGAAAAATCAGAAAAAAAAAAATTTAAAAAAGAATAGCCGTCGGGGCCGACGGCTATATTCTTAGTGGTCCTTGATTATCCAAAATTTATATGCAACCTATATACAATAATTTTTTTGGATATATTTATTGAATTTTTGCGAAAGATCAGAACAAAATTGTGTTTAGAGAAATAGCCGTCGGGGCCGACGGCTATTTTCTTAGTACACTTTGTTTATCAGAAATTATAGGCAACCTATACACAGACAAAAAATAATTGACATTCTGTTTTTTTAACATGATTTGTGGTTTAGGGTTTAGAAAATTCTGTTTAAAAAAATAGCCGTCGGGGCCGACGGCTAATTTATTAGTGTTCTGTGTTTAGGAGAATTTATAGGCAAAAACATACAGACAACCTCGGGGGAAGGACCTTCGACTAACTGGGACTACCTCATATTCCAAACATCTACATGAAATGAATGAGTGCTTTTGATATTTTACCGTTTCCATGAAACCACCCCATTGACGGTAGCGAAAATGCCAGAAGGCCAACCAGTCTTCAAGCTCACGAATCGCATCTTCCGAAGTAGCACCGGAAGAGTACCACCACGCTCTCAACTCAAGGTACATTCTGTCAGCCTCGTCCATTGTTTGTGCATCTTTATATTGTTTGCAAAGCCTGATGTGTTGATTCTGGAAGTTCTTGGCGATCAGCTTCTCAGTGTGCTTGTGCATACTTGTTGCCCAGTGGAATAGACAAGTTCTTTCACGGTCTACCATAGGCACGGAAGGATTGCCCGAGCCGTAGACAATGCGAACTGCATTGAAGTTTGCTTGTGCGCTGTCGCACATAAACCCTTTGAAGTTAGGGTTTGTAATGCCGTTGTTGTCCATTATCTTGTTCAGGCAACGCCAGAATATAAGCTGGCCCTCAGTGCCTTCAGTTTGCATGTCGCACACAGCGATGGTCATCACCTTGCAGTAGGTGGAGTCATAAACGTGGCAGGCAATAGTGGTCCATGGCTTTACTCTCTTCACGTGATCGAACATGACGAAGCAATTTTGGAGGTCACCTCCGGGTTGCATCCTTCTCACAAGGTCGACGCCACTCCCAGGACCATGCACGAGCATTTTAAAGAGATATACCTTTTCCTGGCCCTGGCCCGGGAATACACTGTTGTGTATGAACTCGATCTTCGCATGCCGCTTCATTTCCAGAATTTGATCAATTTCGCCTTTGCCTTTGCCCTGTGCGCGGAAGGTGGCGATCATATTGCGAACGTTAGGAGAACTGAGCATGCGAAACTTGTCCATCACCTTGTCCAATTCCTGACCGCGCAGCATCTCTTTTGGGCCAGGCCCACTGTGGACTAGAAACGTCTCGAGGAACTCCTTGCTAGCTGCAAGAGCGATGGCCGAGTTTTTGGCGGTAGGAGTCTTCGTCACCTCCGATGCGATCAAGCCGGTGATGGTCTCCATGGACTCCCTGCACAGTCCTTCGGCAACAGGATGGCGATGATAGCCCAAATGGATACATGCACGACACCTGTCGTTGAGGTTGAGCACGTAATACACCCGCGCCGTGCAAGAGTCACGACAAGATGGGGCTTTCTTGCATACTTTACATACAATGGAGGAATCTGGAGGAGGGCTTTGACGAACATCGAACGGGAAGTTAGTTGTACCTGTCCACTCTGTCTCATTCTTCTTATACGCTCTAGCAAGATATTCACAGTCTTCGTTGTCGCAACGCAAGTGGCCTACGCAAGCCGACCTCCTGAACTTCAAACCAAAGCTGTTGTGGATGTTGGATGTCGTGGTGCGGCACCATGTGTGGCCGTCATAACGCTTGTCCATTCCCTCCATGCTCCGGGCTCCGGAAGAGTGCGCACGCCCTGAAATGGGTGGTAACTCAAATACCACATCCCCGTCAAATCGTGAGGGAAGGAACTGCACCTTGTGGTATTCGATACAATCAAAATCTATGTTAGCAAGTTCATTACGAGAGCCAGGAACACTAAAGAGCTTCCGCAGACATTGCATAACACTAGGACAATCCTGTGAACTACTAGGATATAAAGGTGGGAGAGAGAAAGAGGAGGAAGACGGACTATTAGCGGGGATGCGGACAGTAGGCTGAGACGCAACAATTGGAGCTGGTTCATTCAAGTTTGGGAGTCGCGAGCGTAGTGATGGTGTTTCCCCCTCAGATTCACTGGACAACTCAATGATGGGGTCTAAAGCCTCGCGTTTCACATTACAAAGATTGACCATAATATCTGCAACCGAACGAGTTGGATCTGCAAATTGCCTCCTATCACGACGTGCGTGAGGCAACTCTACAGTGGAAGTATCTGAGGCAGGGGCAATAATTTCAGTAGATGCAGCCAGTTGCTGCGGGGTAAGACCGTAGGCTCTGTACTGACCAGGATGGAGGAGCCAGTAGTAACCCTCGTCCTCTGTACATCTAGATTGTAAGATCCCCTCTTTGACTACACCATACTTCTCAAGGACCTCTTCTTCGACCATGATGGAGCCTTCAGCTAATCCGAACCGTATGTAGATCAGGTTAGAGGTGACTTTGACAAAGCCAATCTCACCTACTGGTAGAACTAGTGGGACCTCGTCACCTCTCACAGAAATGCTGGCCATAGAAAAGATCGGGCTAGAGAGATACTAGTGGTTTAAAGAAGAGAAACAAATTTGAAATGAAGACACGGGAAGATGAATTGTGAGGCACTTTGAATTTGCATCAGTATATAACATGATGTCGTTTGCTAGGGAGTGATAATATTCAGATTCACGTTGGTAATTAAAAAGTAGACGGTGAGATAGGTCTAAGATTGGAGCCGCCTTGCAACTGACATCAATTTCACTTTAAGCAGATGGCTACTCTAAACAATGTCAAAGTGTTATACGGCGCTGGCTAATTAAAATACAGACAAAATTTAGTGTGCCACATGCATCAGCCCGCAGTTCAAAGTCCATGAGTGGATGTAATGAGACTAGGAAGAATCTAATTCGGCGTTGGCTAAGTCATATAACATAAAGTGATACAATATTCACGTAAAGAAGTTGTCGTTGAGTTTTATTTATACTGTGAACTGTTACGGACACGGAAATACACACAATAAATCTAAACAAGAAGTTCAGAGAGAACATGCAAGAACTAGATTGATCAGATGAGTACACAAACAACACCAAGAGAGGTGAGCTAGAGCTCTAAGAAATGCGTTGTCGAGACTGAAGAACCCTTCAGCCTCGACTCCTATATATACTACTGGATAGGAAGCTTCTCGAGCTACTTCTGTGAACTAGGACGCTTCTCAAACAACTTCCACTAACCAGGAAGCTTCTCGAGCAGCTTCTTAGAATCTATTAGAATATACTAAGAATATTCTAAGAATCTTCCAGAACCTTCTAAAAGAATCTTTAAAGAATATTCTATAGAATCTTCAAGGAATCTTCTAGAAGTTTCTAATGTATGTCCGTGACATCACCTCTCCTTCTAGCTTCGAGGTCTCCGAGAAGCAATGTTGTCGCCGGTCAATACCATCGTAAAAAAATGAAGATTTGTCGCATGACGTCTGCAATGAACTCCAATTGTTGTTCACGAGGTAGGTGGTTCATTGGTCCTTGAAGCCAACGGTAGTGGCCTACGCCTTCCACTTCTGACCAAGCATGAACTTCCGTGTCTTCATTGTGAAATTGTCCTGCAAACACGCCTTCTGGTAGACCATTGAAAGCAGGCTCTACCTCGAATACAATCACCAGCGATCGGTTGCTTGGTATCCTTCGTCGTCGTCGTGGTACAGGCGGTTCTTCATCTCGGGGTCGCCTTCGTGGGTTCGTTGGTTGAGATGACACGACTGGTATACTATCTATCTCTTGACTATCCATGACTGCAGACCAAACTATGACTACTTGAATAAAACTCTATTCTATCTTAGAGAAAATAACAACATCAACTATGAGTTTTAGGTAGTGT
Source organism: Pohlia nutans (assembly GCA_022496805.1). NCBI lineage: Eukaryota > Viridiplantae > Streptophyta > Bryopsida > Bryales > Mniaceae > Pohlia > Pohlia nutans. The sequence goes on along the minus strand of CM040089.1, from coordinate 28,852,814 downwards.
CCTCCCCTCCTTTTATACTCTTGTCTAAAGAAACTTGAGAAAAAAGCTATCATCGAGATGGCTTCGGTTTATCAGGATATCGTTGATGAAATTCCTGTACTTTTTGCGGCGCATTTGTAAGATTTTCGGCTGGCTCCCACGTTCGCTCATTAATATCGTAGCCGTACCAATGAACAAGATACTCCAACATGCCCCACCTTCGTCGTGAATCTAGCACCTTTTCGACCTCGTATTCCTCGTGGTTCTTAATTTCAATGCTAGGTGGCGGACTTTGCACTCTTCCAGGGAAAAATGATTCTCGATAAGGCTCCAATAAAGAGACATGAAAGACTGGATGTACCTTCATAACGGCTGGTAACTCCAGACGGTAAGCCACGGGATTGATTTGCTTCTGGACGACAAATGGTCCTAATCTGCGGTAGTCCAGCTTATCACACGGTCGTTTAGTCTTGATATTCCGTCGGAGAAGCCATACTTTATCTCCAATCTTGAAAGTAGGTGCCTCATTCCGGAATTTATCTGCGGTCCTCTTGTAAGATTCTTGGGCGGTCCGTAATTGAAGTTTCAACGTAGCTTGAAGTTCCGACAGCTGCTTCGCAAAGCCTTCTGCTGCCGGGTTGTTATTTGCTACTGGATTTAACAAATCGAGCTTTGGATGGTATCCATAATTGGCAAAAAACGGTGTTTGTTGAGTCGACGCATGAAGGGTGTTGTTGTAAGCAAACTCGGCAAACGGTAGATACTTGGTCCAATCGTCTTGCTGGTAGTTGATGGTGCAACGTAGATACTGCTCCAAGACTTGATTCACCCGTTCTGTCTGACCGTCGGTTTGAGCATGAAAAGCCGAAGAAAGCTTGATATCCACCTTCAATATCTCAAAAAGAGATCTCCAAAACTTGGAAACAAACTGAGTTCTTCGATCCGATACAATATCATCTGGCAAACCATGATAACGATATACATTATCAAGAAAGAATCTTGCTGTGTCCTCACTTGACGATGTCTTCTTGCAAGGAATAAAGTGCGCCATCTTTGTGAGCCGATCCACCACAACAAAGATGCTGTCGAACGAGTTTGAAGGCGGCAGGTCCGTAATGAAGTCCATGGAAACTGAAGACTATGGTCGATGCGGAATAGGCAATGGCTGTAGAAGTCTATAGGGGCGATGCCTAGGGTTCTTGGACCTTGAACAAATATCACAAGAGAGGACAAACTCCTTCACATCCTTCCACATTTGGGGCCACCAAAAGTCTCGCGAAATAAGCTCCAATGTCTTGTTGTATCCAAAATGACTTGCTGCTGGAAAGTCGTGGCGAGATTGGAGAACTCGAAGTCGTGTTGGTCCCTTTGGAATATACAGTCGCTCTTCAAAATACAAAAGATCTCCCTTTACCTTGAACTTGTCATTATCGGCACACTTCTTGATCTCAAGAGCTACAAAATCTTCAATTGTCGCGGTACGTACCTGGTTGAGGAAGTCCGCATCAATTGGTACGACAGCAGTGCAAATTCTAAAATGCTCCGATTTCAACAATGTAGCGCATTGTTGATCAAACGCTGCTTCTCCAGCTTTAGGCGCCATATACAATCTCCTCGATAATGCATCGGATAGTCCTTGTTGCTTTCCAGGCCGATAGGTGATAACAAAGTCAAATCGCGACAACGACATATTCCACCGAGCTTGACGTCGATTCAGGACTCGAGCCGACATGAAGTACTCTAAATTCTTGTGATCCGTATATACGGTCACCGGATGCGCAGCACCTTCGAGAAAGTGTCGCCACTCTTGGAAAGAATCCACTATAGCAAGGAGTTCCTTATCGTGGATTTCGTAGTTGATTTCAGCGGCAGAGAACTACTGACAATAAAACGCAACTGGATGGAGCTTACTGTCTTCGCCCATCTGTGAAAGTACGGCTCCCAAAGCAAAATCCGAAGCATCAGTTTCCAAATAGAAGGCCTTTGCAAAGTCAGGGTGTACCAAGATTGGAGCCGTAGTAAACGTCGTCTTAAGATCTTGGAATGCCTTTTCTGCTTGAGGTCCCCATTCGAGCTTGTTCTTACAAGTCAACCGAGTGAGTGGAGCAGCGACTCGAGAATAATTCTTGATGAAGATCCGATAGAAGTTAGCAAAGCCAAGAAAACATTGTACGTCTCTAACTGTCTTCGGAACCTCCCAGGATACAATTGCTTCCACCTTCTTGGGGTCCATCTTCAAGCCATCCGTAGTTGCAACGAACCCTAGAAATTCCATCTCCGTTTGGTGGAATAGACATTTTTCCAACTTCGCGTAGAGTCCTCGTTCTCGTAGTTTCTCAAGAACCAAACGAACATGCTTCTTGTGTTTTTCTTCGTTCTTCGAAAATATCAGAATGTCATCCAGATAGATGACAACAAAGTCGTCAAGGTGCTCCCGAAAAATGTCATTCATCATATGTTGGAAAACAGCCGGAGCATTGGTAAGGCCAAAAGGCATGACGTTATATTCAAAATGGCCATACCTTGTACGGAAAGCTGTCTTCCACTCGTCTCCTTTCTTGATTCGTACGAGGTTGTAAGCTCCCCTAAGATCAATTTTCGTAAAGATCTTTGCACGTCCGAGCTGCTCCAAGAGACCAGAAATCAAAGGTAACGGATAACGGTTTTTCTTAGTTATCTTATTGAGGCCTCGATAGTCCACGCACATTCGCAGAGAGCCATCCTTTTTTTTCACGAACAAAATCGGTGCCCCAGCTGACGACTTTGAGTGACGAATAAAATTCTTGGCTAGATTTTCGTCAATATACTTCCGCAATTCTGCCAACTCTATTTGCGATAAGTTGTAGATTGGGCCAAAAGGTGGTTGCATTCCTTCATGAAGATCTATAGCACAGTCGTAGGGTCGATGTTCTGGTAGCATGTCAGCATTTTTCTTTTCAAAGACATCTTTGAATCCTTCATACTGCTTTGGAATAACGAAAGTTGGAGTCGCATTTTTACGAGTCGGAGTAGCAAAGATGACAAAAGGTGTATTTTGCTTGGCTTCCTTCATAAAAGCCCTTGCACCTATAAACAAAGGTTTGTTTCTAGACATTGTCTTGGCAGATTCCACCTTCAAGGAGTTTGTTAGAAATGTTACTTTTCGCAACTTCCAATCTATTAATGGATTATATCTATCAAGCCAAGATAGTCCCAAAATGACAGGACATGAAGGGGTCTTGATAACATTAAACACAATGTTGCTCTCATGGTTTTCAAGACGTATCTTCAACGGTTTAGTTTCATGGATAACATTGCCCGAAGACAATGGTCGTCCGTTTATGACCTCTACATGGACAGACTTTGGTTTCTTCACAAGAGGAATATTGTGAAGCTTGGTAAACTCTTCATCTATGAAGCAAGCAGATGCACCCGAGTCTAATAAAGCATTAACTTGAAGTTCTTGAATACCAAAATGTAAAGGTACCATAAAACAATCTGAAGGTTGAGCTGAGAGGAAGGGACCTGGATTATTTTTGGATGTTGAGATGTCCAGCCGTACAGTCCCTATTGTGGCTGGGCGTCCTCGTTTTCCTGTATGCTTGTACTCCTCAGTCTTGTTGTTTGAGTCTTCTGTTTCTTCGAACAATTTGTAGCTTTATGGCCCGCCTCTCCACAATATAAGCACAAGTTTTGTTCAAACCGTCGCTTCTTTTCTTCAGCTGTGAGGGGCTTGAAACGTACCGCATCAATTTGCATAGGTTCAGGACCTGTGGAGTGATTTTCTGGACCTTTTGAAAATGCAGCAAATGCTCCCTCATTTCTCCAACCTGATCGTCTTTCTTGTCGTAATTCAAAAAGGCGGTTGTCACAAATAATTGCCTGATATATAAGTTCTTCTAAAGTATCCACTTTAGGCATAGTGATCAACAAGTTTTTGACATCATCTCTCAGTCCATATCGAAATCGTGTCATAAACGCCTTATCGTTCCAATCAAGATCACATGTAAGTTGTTGGAATTCTGCAGCATAGATTGCAGCAGAACGTGATCCTTGTCGCAAATTTTGTATCTTTCTTTCAGCTACTCCTTCTCGATCGCTATCTCCAAATGCAGCAGTAAATCTTTCCATGAAAGCCTCTAGGTTATAGAGTATTGGAGAATCCTTCTCCAATAGCGGAGCAAACCAAGAGCGAGCATTTTCTGATAAAAGAGTACCTATGAAAGCAACTTGAGTAAATCCATCTGGATAACGAGAAGGATATAGGCGTAGATAAAGCCGTACTTGTTGCACAAAACCTCGGAAATTGGTTCTTGTTCCATCAAACTTGTCTGGCATACTTGCTTTTGGTTCTTTTGTACTAGGCCTTGAATTGTCTATTAGGGTCGTGGGTGATACATGTCTTGCTTCTCTTAATCGAACAAGCTCTTGTTGTAGGCCGTGAATTTCTCGTCTAGCTTCTTCAGTCATTGGATCAATTTGAGGCTCTTTACTTGGATTGCGAAAAAATGCGATCTCCTCCCGCACACTATTCATAAGAGCTTGAAGATCTGCAAGAGTTGCCACTCTATTCTCTATTTGTGGCGATGCACTATCCATGGCCTGATTTATTTCCATATTAAGGAGATAAATCGATTGAAATTTAGAAAAGAAAAAGTTGTTAAATCTTTGGAGAAGATGGTAACACTATCTATTACTAAAACTAATTTGGAGAAAAGAGAAAATAAAACACTAAAAAATCTCAGCTTTAGAGGAGGGTAATTCGCAACCTCTAAGAACGCTTTCAAGAAGAGGGGTAATCCACGCTCTATCAAGAAGGCAAGATTCTGAAATCGATGTTAATAGTCCTTTCTATTAGCTTTGCTAAAAAGAAGGAATTAATACCAATCCAAGGGAGACTAATCTGCAACCCTTAGAACGCTTAAGTATCTTTAAAGGAAGGAGTAGTCCACTCTCTGCCTTTGAAAAACTAAGCTCTGATATTGAAATTGAGAAAATATCAGTTTAGAGGAAAGTAATCCGCAACCTCTAAAGTGCTAGAATACCTTCAAGAAGAGGGGTGATCCGCTCTCAAGCATGAAGGATCCAGCTCTGATATTAAGATGAAATCAGTCTCGACAAACTGTTACGGACACGGAAATACACACAATAAATCTAAACAAGAAGTTCAGAGAGAACATGCAAGAACTAGATTGATCAGATGAGTACACAAACAACACCAAGAGAGGTGAGCTAGAGCTCTAAGAAATGCGTTGTCGAGACTGAAGAACCCTTCAGCCTCGACTCCTATATATACTACTGGATAGGAAGCTTCTCGAGCTACTTCTGTGAACTAGGACGCTTCTCAAACAACTTCCACTAACCAGGAAGCTTCTCGAGCAGCTTCTTAGAATCTATTAGAATATACTAAGAATATTCTAAGAATCTTCCAGAACCTTCTAAAAGAATCTTTAAAGAATATTCTATAGAATCTTCAAGGAATCTTCTAGAAGTTTCTAATGTATGTCCGTGACATGAACAAACCAACAGTATTTATGAAAGTGCAGCTTTTTGTTGGACTAATCTATATGTACCATAGACGAAACTTCTATGGCACCCGGTGTTAAAATAACAATTCAATAAAGAATATATTAATATACTAGAACTTCTCTGTTCAATACAAGGATATTTTGATTTTAATCGTAAAAATCTAAGCTGCAGCCTCCACTAAGGTAGCTCGGAAGTCTTCTCAGAGATCGGGGGATTAGATGGGCATGGTGTTTGGAACGGATTCTCAAAACGGAGGCTTGGGTTCATCGTCAAAGAAGTCTTGGACGACAGCTGCAATCTCTTCAGGCACAATCGAAACACCCTCGCTTTCGAGGTTGCAAGGATCGGGGAGTCCCAGCAATTGACAAACATAATGAGACCAAATGAGCCTCCAGACAAGAGGATGTCGAGGGGTGGAGTCCCAAACTCCACACGGGACGCGGTAGAATCGAAGAACATCTTTGTCTAGCAAGATGTTAGCAAGGTCGATGTTGCAGTCTTGACCGTTTGGGAACTCGGCCATCCACAATTCCACTGCACCCTGCAAGCTGTCGATGGGATACTTCATTTGCTCTAGACGTCCATTCCTGGACACTACGGGATAATCTTCTTTGCTTCGCGTGCCCAATCTCTCAATGGTATCCAAGTCGAGCACTTCCTCTACGTCGCGAACCTCGAATGCATCCATCACTGAAGTTGAGATGTAGTGGCAAGAGATTGATGAGAGTTAACAATTGTACTGAAGGCAATGTACACGAGTGTAGAAGATATGCTATTGGAATTGGATCAGGCAATTATACTGTCGTTGTTGCGCACTTCTTTGTAACTGTAAACGTCGTATTCAATGTATATCATTGACATCTGACAAGTCTTTGACGCTGCTACCTACTAGGCTTGGACATAGGCTACAATATATAGTGCTATCAAAGACGGCGAGGTCAGGATATGGAGAACGTGGAATTACACTCTATAGCAAGCGTCCGTAATTTATAAAAGCGTAGACATCATGTGTATGTCAGTGACAGCTGACTTAGATGATGCGAGTTGTTATAAACGGCGTTGATACAAAATAGAGATCTAGTCGACCATACATGTCTCTCTACTTATAAAAGAGTATAGAAAAAAACGAAAATATTTGAAGTGAGAATGGCAAACAAGTAGGCCTCTTCACACTTGATATAACGTGGAAGGAAGAATTAGTTGCGAGTTAGCTGTGACGGTTTGATGGATTGCAGGGACTAGAACACTAATAGCATAGTGTGAACTTACCTTTGTCATGAAACATTTAAGTTGGAGTTTAGGCTATGCAGATGCTAGACGAAAATTGTTCTAACAACCCAGAGATCGCGAGAGGGCAGAAGAAGAGAAAGAGACGACGGAAGCTACTATATTGTAGCAGACGTGAACTGGAACGTTCGAGGATGAGATCGTCCAAACACATGTCACGTCTGACTGCTGTTGAGGAGGTTGTGGGGGTGAGGATTGACTTTAGTGGAGAAGAAGTGACCAATTTGGCGAGTCTGCAAGAAGTGGTTGCGGCGGTAGACGCGACGCAGGCTATCAACGAAGACAACATCAAAGTGGTAGAGGGCACCACTACACGACCATTTGTAAGACATTATTACATTGATTGCAAAATTCTAGAACTATTATAGAGTCTAAACTTCTCCGTACTGACAAGCCATTAAGCACTATTATGAACTAGTGTGGGATTATAGACAAGTGCATCTAAGTTGAATACGCAATCACCGTGCACTCCGCCACATGGGCCCGTCAATGGATGTAGTGATCCGGTATTTATGAACTTAAGTATTTAAGGGTCATTTCGATTCCTTCGAGTTATGTATCCAAAGTCGTGTAATTATGCTATCTAGAACCAAGAGAATGTAGACTCCATTGAATAATTATGAAATAGAAATTAGTCAGCATATGACTTGTATATAATAATCGCCTTGTGCCATAGCTATTGAAGATGGGACCGGGGTTAGAGTTAATTTGGGACTAGAGTTCCGGCCTGTCATGTACGGGGTCGGGTGGCTCAACTGAGCTTCCACTTCATCCTCGCGCACGAGCTCCCTGTCTCACGAGCTCCCTGTCTCACAAGCTCCTGTCTCACGAGCTCCTGTCGCACGAGCTCCCTGACTTCATCTCGCACGATGTTCTTGTCGCACGAGCTCCCAGACTCACGAGCGGGCTGTCACATTGTCTCCGCTCACGTGCTTGCGCTCATTGTCTCCGATCACGTCTCTCCGGTTAGGGTTTGCAGCTAGATTAGTCCCTCGATCTACTGTTAGGGTTTAGGTCGTGCCTGGAGCAAGAGGAAATGTTTCAACTGGGCATGGTGTGCTCCCTCCCCGCCCTAGCACGAGTCCTCTGATCATGGACCTCGACACACGCACTCTCACCTTCGTTTTGCCACTGCACCCTTAGATATCCAGTGCAGAATCCAATTAATAATGAGGAGGACGAGAGGATCGGCCGCGGGAGGGAGGGGGCCTGACCCACCTGATGCGAATTGCACGCCCCAGGTAAGGCCTAGACCCTAAGCCTGATCCCAATGTCTCTGGTTGGTGTCATGAATTTGAAATGGCAACCAGAACTCATGGATACTTGGTGGTCCTTTATTGTTCAGATGCCCACATGTGGGATTGAAGAGCAAGAAATGACGAGGTCCAACTCACAGCCTGCAGAGAAGGTGAGACAATACTTTGAAAGTTGAGGTGGTGGTTGCAAGATGCGCTGGATGTGATTGCTGGATGACTGCTGGGTGTGCTAGGAAATCAATATTCTCAGTGCAATTTGCAGACTCCCAGTATGATGACGAGACGACAATCAGCCGTGGCAGACGATCCAAGTACTCAAAGCTCCATGCCACCAGCAGACGTAAGAACATATCTTCACTGTATATTGCATTGCAAGAAAAACTTTAAATGTGCTATCGCTAATGGAGGTAGTTGATAGCGTAAGATGATGCTCGTACTGTGTGTCAAATGAGGGCGACATCTAAGTTGCTGCTCGTGATCAAGTAGTGTGTTGGTGCTCGTTATACGGGTTATGACTGTGGTCCGAGGATGTCGTGATTCGTGTTTGATGAGGGCGAGAGCAAACCAGTTGAGGAAAATTGTGGGGGCTCTCACTGCCGTCGGGGCCGACGCCTATGACGAGGGGCCTGGGTATTGGTGAGATGTTGCCACGCCACGCTCACAAGCTACTTCGTTTCAGGTTCATAGTAGTGTGTGGTGCTCGTATTGAGTCATCACGTTGGTCCGAGGATGTCTTGATGTGTGTGAGTCGAGGGCAAGAGTGAGGCAGTTAAGGAACTCAGTGGCGGCTCGCACTGGCGTCGGGGCCGACGGCAATGACGATGTGCCCGGGTGTTGGTGCAAGGTCGCCACGCCATGAGCGCGAACTCAATCGTGGCGTGGTCTCTATGTTGTTTTGGGACTCGTGATTTGGTATTGGAGGATGGGAAATCGCGCCACTCGTGGGTGAGATTGCACCGCGTAGGGGAGCTCGTGATGTGTGCGAATCGAGGGCGGGGTGGAGCTAGTTGAGCAACGCTGTGAGGGGCTTGAATAGCCGTCGGGGCCGACGCCTATGACAAGGGGCTCGGCAGTTGGTGGGAGCGTCGCCACGCCACAATCCCTTGTAGTTCCGATGCATGGTCACTTAGTTGATTTGGGACTCGTGACGAGGGCTTGATCGTGCCACTCGTGGGTGAGATTGCACCGCGTTGAGGAGCTCATGATGTGTGGGAATCGAGGGCGGGGTAGAGCTAGTTGAGCAACGCTGTGAGGGGCTCGAATAGCCGTCGGGGCCGACGCCTACGACAAGGGGCTCGGCAGTTGGTGGGAGCGTCGCCACGCCACAATCCCTTGCAGTTCCGATGCATGGTCACTTAGTTGATTTGGGACTCGTGACGAGGGCTTGATCGTGCCACTCGTGGGTGAGATTGCACCGCGTTGAGGAGCTCGTGATGTGTGGGAATCGAGGGCGGGGTGGAGCTAGTTGAGCAACGCTGTGAGGGGCTCGAATAGCCGTCGGGGCCGACGCATATGACAAGGGGCTCGGCAGTTGGTGGGAGCGTCGCCACGCCACGCTCCCTTGCAGTTCCGATGCATGGTCACTTAGTTGATTTGGGACTCGTGACGAGGGCATGATCGTGCCACTCGTGCTACTCGCGCCACTCGTGGGTGAGATTGCAATGCGTTGGGGAGCTCGGGGTGTGTGAGGGTCGAGGGCGGGATCATGCCAGTGGAGGAACTCTGTGAGGGGCTCTAAGAGCCGTCGGGGCCGACGCCTATGATGAGGGGCCTGGGTGTTGGTGCGAGGTCGCCACGCCACGCCCGCAAGCTACTTTGTATCGCGCTCACAGTAGTGTGTGGTGCTCGTTATGTGCAATCACATTGGTCCGAGGATGTCGTGATGCCCGATTGATGAGAGCGAGAGTGGAGATTTGAGGGACATTGTGGGGTGCTCGCACTGCCGTCGGGGCCGACGCCAATCACGATGTGCACGGGTGTTAGTGCGAGGTCGCCCCGCCATGAACGCAAATTCATTCGTGGCGTGGTCACTATGTTGTCTTGGGACTCGTAATTTGGTATTGGAGGATGGGAGCTCGCGCCACTCGTGCCAAACGTGGCCACTGTGGGTGAGATTGCACCGTGTTGGGCAGCTCGTGATGTGTGAGAATCGAGGGCGTGGTCGAGCCAGTAGAGCAACGCTGTGAGGGGCTCGAATAGCCGTCGGGGCCGACGCCTATGACGAGGGGCCCGGCTGTTGGTGGAAGGTCGCAACGCCACGCTCGCTAGCTATCCCAATTCTTGGTCACAGTAGTGTGTGGTGCTCGCTTTGTGTAATCACATTGGTCCAAGGATGACGTGATGAGGGCGTGATGAGGGCGAGAGTGAGGCAGTTGAGAAACACTGTGGAGTGCTCGCACTGCCGTCGGGGCCGAGGCCAATGACAGTGTGCCCGGGTGTTGGTGCGAGGTTGCCATGCCATGAGCGCAAGCTCATTCGTGGCGTGGTCTCCATGCTGTTTTGGGACTCGTTATTTGATAATGGAGTATGGGAACTCGCGCCATTCGTGCCAAACGTGGCCACTGTGGGTGAGATTGCACCGCGTTTGGGAGCTCGTGGTGTGTGAGGGTCGAGGGCGGGATCGTGCCAGTGGAGGAACTCAGTGAGGGGCTCGAATAGCCGTCGGGGCCGACGCCTATGACGAGGGGCCTGGGTTTTGGCGCGAGGTCGCCACGCCACGTTCGCGAGCTACTTCGTATCGTGCTCACAGTAGTGTGTTGTGCTCGTTATGTGTAATCAAAGTGGTCCGAGGATGTCGCTGATGAGGGCGTGATGAGGGCGTGATGCGGGCGAGAGTGAGTTAGTTGAGGAACATTGTGGGGTGCTCGCACTGGCGTCGGGGCCGACGCCAATCACGATGTGCACGGGTGTTGGTACGAGGTCGCCACGCCATGAGCGTGAACTCATTCGTCGCGTGGTTCCAATGTTGTTTTGGGACTCGTGATTTGGTACTGGAGGATGGGAACTTGCGCCACTCGTGGCAAACGTGGCCATTGTAAGTGAGAATGCACCTCGTTGGGGAGCTCATGATGTGTGAGGATCAAGGGCGGGGTCGAGCCAGTAGAGCAACGCTGTGAGGGGCTCGAATAGCCGTCGGGGCCGACGCCTAGGACGAGGGTTCCAACTTTTGGTGGGAGGTCGCAACGCCACGCTCGCTAGCTATCCCGATTCTTGGTCACTGAGTTGTTTTGGGACTCGTGATGAGGGCGAGATTGTCCCAGTCGCGGCCGTTGTGCGTAGGCTCGCAATGATCCTGGAGTGACGAGACCACTCACGAGGGGCCTGGGTGTTGGTGTGAGGCCGCCACGCCATTAGCGCGAGCTCGTCGTGGCGTGGTGTCAGTGGTGTTGGCGTGCTCGTGATGCACGTGGAGTGAGGACGCGTGCGAGCTTGGGAACCAAGTACGTGGGGGGCTCGCACTGCCGTCGGGGCCGACGCCTATCTCGAGGGGCCAGGTCTTGCGTCAAGGTCGCCACGCCATTGCTCGCGAACTCCTCCATTTCGTGGTCACTGGTGTGAGTGAGGAGTCGTGATGCGTGTCGAACGTGGCATGGGTGTTGGTGGGAGGCCGCCAAACCATGGGCACGAGCACGTCGTAGCGTGGTGTGAGTGGCGTTGGCGTGCTCGTGATGCGCGTGGCGTGAGGGCGCGAGGCAGCTTGTGACCCAAGCTCGTGGGGGGCTCGCACTACCGTCGGGGCCGACGCCTATCTCGAGGGGCCAGGTCTTGCTCCGAGGTCGCCACGCCATTGCTCGCAAACTCCTCCATTTCGTGGCCACTGATGTGAGTGAGGAGTCGTGATGCGTGTGGAACGTGGCATGGGTGTTGGTGTTAGGCTGCCACGCCATGAGCGCGAGCTCGTCGTGGCGTGGTGTGAGTGGCGTTGGCGTGCTCGTGATGCGCGTGGCGTGAGGGCGCGAGGCAGCTTGTGACCCAAGCTCGTGGGGGGCTCGCACTACCGTCGGGGCCGACGCCTATCTCGAGGGGCCAGGTCTTGCGTCGAGGTTGCCACGCCATTCCTCGCGAACTCCTCCATTTCGTGGTCACTGGTGTGCTAGGGTGCTCGTGATGCGTGTGGAACGTGGCATGGGCGTTAGTGTGAGGCCGCCACGCCATGAGCGCGAGCTCGTCGTGGCGTGGTGTCAGTGGTGTTGGCGTGCTCGTGATGCGCGTGGCGTGACGAGTGTTGGGCAGCTTGTGACCCAAGTACGAGGGGGCTCGAGGTGTTGGCGTGCTCGTGATGCGCGTGTCGTGAGTCGAGGTCGCCATGCCACGCCTCTTGCGTCGAGGTCGCCACGCCATTGCTCGTAATGTGTGTGGGAGGAGGCCGGGATCTTGCAACTCGTGGCCACTGTGGGTGTGTTTTGGGACTCGTGATGAGGGCGGGATCGTGCCACACGCGGCCACTGTGCGCGGGCTTGCAATGATCCTGGGGTGTTGAGTCCACTCGCACGGTGCTCGGGCGTTGGTGCGAGACCGCCATGCCGTAAGCGCGAGCTCACATGGCGTGGTGACAGTGGCGGTCGAGTGCTCGTGATGCGCGTTTCGTGAGGGCGCCAGTGAGCCATTCGAGCAACTGTGTGGGGGCTCGCACTGCCATCGGGGCCGACGCCTATCACGAGGGGCCTGTCCGCCCCGCCACGAAGTCTATCTTCTTCGTATCCTTGTACAGGTGCTCGCGATGTGAGTGTGATAAGGTCGGGAGTTCGCCACTCGCGGCCATTGTGGGTGGGGTCGCAATGCCCCTTGGGAGCTTAGTCCAGTGACGAGGGGTCCGAGTGTTAGAGCGAGGCCGCCACTCGAACAACGCGAGCTCCTCGTTGCGAGGTCTCAGTATGGTGGTGGTGCTCGTGATGTGTTTTTGGAGGAGGGGAATTCGCACTGTCGTTGGGTCGAGACCCATGACTAGGGGCGAGAGGCTTGGTGCGAAAATGCCGCGCCACGAGCTACTCCCGGCCGCTTTGGGTGGACTCGCACTGCCCCTTGGGAGCCGATGCCAGTGACGAGGGGCCAGGGAATTGGTGAAAGCCGCCGCGCCATGAGCACGGGTTCCTTCGTTGCGTGGTCTCAGAGTGTGTTGGTGCTCGCACTACCCCAAGGCGTGCTGTCTACGTTAACTTGTAATACCGAGTGTAACAACGCAGCATTATCATTGATCTCTTCCGTCTTCATGTCCTGTTTCAAATCTTACTTACATGGTTTGTAATTTTCATTTTGTCTTAAGCAGGTTCCTTAGTCCCAATATGATTCAGATAATGGCAATGACGATGTTGATACACCTCAACCCGCCATTGGAGTTGATGGCGAGGATGAGGATGAGGACACTCCTATCATCTACACTGTGATGGCGTGTGTGAAGATGACATTCGGCGTTCACAAAAGATTAACACAGTTGCTGCACTCGCTGCACTTCGTCTACAGCAGGTTAATGTCTCTCGACACAATATCCCTCTTTGCAGGCTTGTTGTCATGCCTATGGTAAGACCCACATTGCATAGCGATCTTGTCAAACTTGAGCAGGAATTCGTCCACGGCTATCGTGAAGGCGCTTGTGTCTTCTATGTTTCACTTACAAACGAGCAAGGTGTTGGAGAGCACGTGTCCTCAAAGGACCGAAGTGATTGGGGACCAATATGGCAATCCGAGAGCGACAAGTTTGATCAGTACCTTGATTCTCAAGAGTCGTTGCGTTTTCTGAAGGGTAAGATGTTCTTCATTTGTGATGGTAATCACCGTCGAATTGCATGGATGAATCACATCACCAGGCTCTACCGTGACGTTCAATCTTGGCATTATTCGGTTGACACTATCATATTGGAGACCAAGGGTCGAGTTGGTGTTCTCATGAACGTCATGAATGACATTAACAAGTGAGTGTAAAGTTTCCTACAACACTATTCTCTTTCAAATTCAATTGCTGATTTCAATCTGATTATGAACTTGTTCTAACTATGAATGATGTGGTCCATATCCTCTAGGCAAACAGAGTTTTCCCATGTGAAAACAAATCTGGTTCACCAGTTCTATCAAGTTCGCAAGTTTGGAACAATGCCACTGGATCATTTTTCAGAGCTCTTGAGTCGTGACGAATTGGAAAGGTGTCGAAATTCAGTAAAGAGAGGATGGACCAATTTGCAAGCTGATGTTTTCACATCTCTCATGTTTAGGGTAACGTTCTTGCTTTCACTCCTCTATGCCACTTTTCATCGTTGTGACTGTGTGAAGTTTGAGGATTTCAACTCGTATTCATAATATCTTTTTATTTGGGACCTTGTTTCAGCAAGAGATTGCCGCTCTGGTGATTCAGCTATGCTTGTATATCGAGAGGAGACTAAACCAGATGATGTCACTCGGGAAGGCATCGCAGCTGCAATGAAGCTAGGCATCAAAGAGAGGACTTCCAAGTTGATGGTGAAGTTAGGCAAGATGACCGCTGTGGCCAATCCAGCACATGGACCTGAGTTTCTAGAGGAGGTATAAGACAATTTTATATTTTCATTCCTCCTTGAATTTATTTCATTTTCTATTGCAGGATTATTGATAATACATTGTGTCTTCAGATTGAGAGGCACTGGAGTATGAATGCATCGCAATTAGAGCTGACTTTAGAGAAGCTTCAGCTCATTGCAACGACAACCGTTCCCCCTCACCACAAGTTGCGATGGCTGAAGTGGTGGAACTCATCTGTGCATAGGTATGTTTCATTCAATCTGTCTTGAAACTGTTGTACACTTTACTTCTCTAAAACTGCTCATAATATCGCATCACATGAATTTACAATTGATCAATTTTGTATATCTACAGGTATTTCAAGCATGAGCTTCTCGTGAAGAAGGCAATTGCAAAGCCCGACCTTCCAGTTTTTCTGGACAGTTGGATGGACCGAAATTGCGACTTGTGCATGTTTTCTATGCCACAGCTGAAGACGTGGACAAGCACACATCTCAAGGGGGTTGGTTGGTACCTGGATTGTATGTTGGGTTATGTACATGCAGATGAGAAGGATCTCAAATCCTCAGCAGACACTGCCGATAAACCTGCCCTGTTGGATGGTGAGTTTGAGAATCTTGATGAAGAAGCACGCCTTAAACTCATTGCCAAAGTTGAAGCTGAAGACAAGAAGAAGGCGATGAAGATCACTCAACATCAAGAGAAGGTAGCCACCCGTGAGCAAGCCAAGATTGATAAGGCAGCTGAGAAGATTGCCAAGAAGGAAGAGAAGAAGAGAAATCCAAAGGTACAGGAACTTCCAAAGCCAGCTGCTTCAAGTGTTGTTGATGCAGAATCTCAGCGCCAGAGCCAGGAGCAGAGGGGTACTAAGAGAGATTCTGGGTACTTAGAGCTATCACAAGACAAGGCATTCCGTAGTCAGATTGCTGATGTGGTCGACTTAGAAGATGACCACTACATCGATGAATTGGTACTCAACACCTCACTTGGAGCTGCTCTTCCACAAAACGAGGACGAACCTCATCCAAAGATGTTTGTGGAGATTCAGAAATTCTTGGATGTGGTATGATTTTGAACATACTTCTTGGACTCTATATATTTCAATTCCATCTGTTTGGGTTTGCCTGGCACCTTCAGTTTACTAACATGTGTATGTCTTCTTTATCGCAACACAAAGCAGACCGCCCACGAGTATTCAAAGGGGAGTCGTGCAAGGATCCGTGTGTGGATTTAATTCTTGTGGACATGCCCGAGAACCTACCCGTTCCTACTATCTCGGATCCGCCAGGACGAATACCACCGTGGAATGCTGCTGAGGACGACTGGCTTGACCCAATTTTTGACTTTGCAGACAATCACTTGGTTGATGATGGCGCTATCATTATAGTCCATCCATATAGACAGTCAACCAAGGCTAACATCCTTGGTTACAGTAAAGCAACGGGCTTTACATTGTTCAAGGATTGGACTTGCATGAATAGGCTCCATTTGGCATCACCTGTGAACCATCTCAAGACGGCAAGTGCTCATTCTCTACCTAATTCTCAAACACTCATTATTGTTCTGTTATGTTACTCTCAACTAACTCTTTTGGTTATGCATGTTGCAGACGCAACGCTTTGGTGTTTATCTTCTGGTTCGAGTGTTACCTCAGGGTGCTAGTGCACGGTTTTCATTTAAATCTATCCCAGCTCTTGAGGCACTTGGATTAGACGTGGGTTGTGATGACATGTTACAGAATTTCACCACGAAGGCCTCGCAACGCATGAATGGAAATAAGCCTTGGCGAGGCCCTCGAGAGAAAGACAACCAGTTCATTCAAATGCTGATTGAGGCCTCTTCTCGGCCCAACGATGTTGTCTTGGATTGCACCGCCATGACAGGTGTATATTACTAACATCCATTCTCTTTATATTCCCTAGATTTAATTTCTTCCATTTATTTCTATTCTATCTAGTTTTTGTAATTTCCCATTCACTTTCTTGTTTTAAATGTTCATGTTTTTAGGGTGTTTGCATTCTTTTAGGTGCTTCGTTGTTGGCATGTTGCCGTGTGCAACGCCACATTGTGGCACTCGAAGAGGACCAAGCGCTATTTGATGGACTGCTTTTGTCTATGCGACGTGACCCTAAACCCGTACCCCAGCCAGTTGTTACATCATCATCTGCATCGGAGGATCCAGACGCAGTTCCATCAGCGTTCGTTCGAGTGTTGAAGAAATCTCGATTCAGTAAGTAAGTTTGAATTCAATCACGACAATTGATACTTTGTTTGATAAATTCTTGATCACCTTGTTCTCATGTCCATTTGCTTCTTTTTGTGCAGAAAAATGAAGCCCTCGAATTCTACCGTACAGAGGCCATTTTTTGCGAGGCTAGAGTTTTTGAAGAGCCCCTCTAAACCATTCCAGTTGCCAGTCTACATAGAGCCTGTTGCACAGGCTCTTGCAGGTCAGGGTATTAGAGATCACGTTCCAAGGCCAAAGGTGTTGAACTCGGACGCACTAGTATACTTTGATGTTGAGGCCGAGGAGTCTGAATGTGAGGGTTTTAGTTCACCACTCCGCTCTACATCTAGCTCTTGCTCAGGGTCTACTAGTACCGGTAATTCTAGTGATGACATAGAGGAACCTTGATGTCCTCTCCACATCTTTGTACTACTGTCGTTATGATATTTGTAGTGAGACTAAAAGGGCCACTACTCATGATTTTTGACATCCATGTTATACCCTAAAACCCTAACCCTTTTTTCCCTCAAACCTCATTGATTTGTTAGCTTTACTGTTCATGTTAAATTTTTCCATGTTCAATCCCTAAACCCTTGACCCCTTAAGTTTTAATAATAAATTTGCACACATGTAGAATGTGAAGTAATTACATTTTACATTACAGTCCAAATACACTAAAAATTCCATAAATATTGATCCCACGGTTATAGGTCCTCTAAAAAAAAATTTTAAAAAAAAATTGAAAATTTTCTAGGCTCTCAGGCTCTCAGGCTCCCAGGCTCACGCTGCCAGGCTCACATGCTAGCATTCCCGCATCCCAAACTTCTTCGGCTTCCATAGCGGGCATTCCTCTAGTGATCATGTCCTCAATTGTTTCGTCCATGAATATGGCATCTTCTCCTCTTTCGCAGCTCAATCTTTCCATAGTCGTGAATCCCATCCAAAAATTTGGGTTTCGTAGTCCTGTAGCCACGGAGTTGTTTTTTGGTTTAGAGTTTAAAGACTCTTTTTTTTTTTGGGGGGGGGGGAGTCTGAGTTGACAGCCCCTTCTGGTTCACCTCTGCCTTCTTCTTGCTTCTTCTTGCCTCTGCGCCGATCCTCTCCAGTCTTCATTTCTTCGCTCTGGCTCCCATCACTCTGGTCTTCTTGGTGCTCCTCGGCAGTTCGTCGGTGCTTGTTGATGCTGCGGCCTGCTTCCCATGCCGTGTTCGTGCTTGCTGGAGCTTCGTGTCTGCTGGCCGTGCAGCTCTTCTCTCGGCCGCTTCTACTTCCTCCGCCATCTGCTTCGTTGCCGCTTCTGCTACCTCGGCCGTCTGCTCCGTTGCCGCTTTTGCTTCCTCCGCCTTCTATTCCGATGTCGTTCCCGCCTGTGCCTTGCTCGCTGCCTTGGTCACCGTTGTCGCTGTTCGAATGTTGATTCCCGAGTCTGGTTACTTCATCATGGCTGTCGTAGGTGCTCCTTTGGCGTCGGTCTACGCTCCTGTTGTCGAAGGTGCGCTGTTCTCTAACGCCTCTTGCATTGTCCTTACGGCTCCTCTCCTTCTGGCTGGCTTCTTGGTTACCCGTGTGTGCTCCCGCTGCCTTGTGAGTACGCCCTGTGCTGTCTTCGATAGTTGCGTGATTTGGGCTGTTGGTTACGTCCATGGTGTCTCCACTGTTCTTCGTCTTCTTCACGCTGTTGTGCTTCGCATCGCGTGCTGCTCTTGCTTCGAGTAGGCGCTTCAGGTTGGCCGAAGGAGAGTCGACATCCATGTCTGTGGCGTGGTGCTCGCTAACAGGCCTGATCCATACAGACTGGCGCGGCTCCATGCAGACTGGCGCGGCTCCATGCTGGCAATATTACAGCTAGTGTGCAGATGCGCAAAGGTGCTGCGGTGTCTAGGGTTTCTATTGGTCTTGTTGGTGTGGTTTCTAATAGCTAGAGAGGGGTTTGACGAGCTGATTACAAAATGCGCAGGCTTGCTATGGTTATATGACTCCTGAGGGGGCTGCACTGGGTTGCCTAAGAGCGAATTAGGGCTGATGGGGATATGACACCTATGGAGATTTGAACAGGTATCTACAGCCGTAAACCTAATCCTCTTAAGGTGCTTGCTACAACAAGGGGTGCTAATCAACTGGGTTATAGGATAGGCTACTAGGTTGACGGTCCCTTAATAATCAATAACAAATTGGAGAACAATGCAAGGGTTAGATTGGGAAGAGGAAGAGTTGAAATACTTACCTTGAAAATGGGGTTTTTGATGCTTGTGGTAGTGCAGTATGGTGTTGAGGGTGTGAATGTCGTATGGTTGCTGCTCAAGATCTGCAGTGATATTGTCCACTGCTGCAAGTTCGCTGGGCCGCCTTGTCGTATTGCTCGAGCTGCTGCAGTACTGCTTTTCTGTAACGGTGTTAGCTCTCCCTCGATTGGTGCTTGAGTAGGCTAGCACTTTCGACTTCTTCGCTCCGGTTGGATTTTGTTCTGCGTCAGCTACAATATGCAGGTTCCGATCCACGATTTGCTTCGATAGGATTTTGTACGTAGGTTCCGCTCTGTTACCTGAAACAGGGGATCTAATAGAGGGGGGCCAGGGATTGGAAAAACAGACAATGCAATTAAACTGAAAGTGAATTGAAAGGTGAGGGGAATTAACTGAAACTGCGATTGTAGTCTTGTGTTTGGCGTGCTTGTACTGATTACGCTCCTGAAGCCTTGCACACAGGATGACACTCATGCACTATTGGAGAAGAATGCGTATGGGGGCAGACGGTTTGTGGGTGCGTGCATATTGTTGAATCAATCAGATCTGATCAGCGTAGTTATGGTGAAGCTTGCGGCTACTCCATTCTGCACCTGATCCTCCAGATCTAGCGGCTCTCCGGTGCTATGGGAATCTGTCGCATCGGTGTCCTACAGGAAGCCTGAGATCTAGAAGCACTAACTGAAGAAGATAGTGCGCTGGTAGCGATGAGGGGGTCAATCCTGTCGAGAGGGCAAACCAACCAACTGCCAGCCTAAGCACAAGAAGATCTAAACTTCTACACTACCCCTGAAGAAGCTACGGTGAGGAAATCACTCCTAGCGTTGCTAAGCAGGAAAACAGAAACTGCGATGCGAGGGCAACGCAGCTGATCTGCTGGATCGTGAGAGCAGGAAATGCTAGACGCAGCAGTAAGGCAGTCACCCCTGATGCTACGACCATCTAAGCGCGCACTGAAGGGCAGATAACCATAGCACACCGGACTAAGCAGACTTGCATCAGCGTTACAGGAATCACCCAATCGCGGCAGAGATCTGAGCACACTTACATTCAACAGATTGCAAATCCTACACAAAACGCTGCCCCGCCCCCACGCATTAGCTCTCTACAGCAGACATCACTCAATTCTTGGGCTCATCTACCCCGGGCCGCTTCACACTCCCCCTAACTTTACGAATGTTGGCCTCCATTCTATTCACGGCCCATAATGCCCTCGGAGCAAAATTTCTATTGACTAGGCAGGGACCTCACATGCATGAGGCTCGCCTAGGCGAGGAAAAGATATGAGGATTGTCACTGAGAGGATATTGTTTACATGATGGCACCCTCAGGCATGATGCCGGGTGAGGGGGCCTTAAGGGATGTGAGGCGCCCTCCACTTCGGCCCGCACCTCGAGTTTGGGCGCCTCACATTCCGTAAGGCCCCCTCGCCTGGGCCTCTCTCATTATGATTAAACTCCGCAATTCCCACCGAATCTCTCCCATGAGAGAGAAAAATAATGAAAACTGTAATTTCCTCCGTACGATCCGTAACATCCTCCTTAACGCCGATAATTCCCGCAAGCTCACCCAGTTTCGAACTCACGGCTTGTTGGATGTGAATTTGAATCTTTAACCCTTAAAGGTCCAGAGAGCCCTTTCCGACCAGTATAATACACCAATATTCCATTGTATTTGGCATAGTTCTACACCTCCTATGAGTTTAAGATCAAAAGTTTGATCAAGTGAAGAATGATAGATCTTCAAATGTTCATAGTGCACAAATCGGTTGGAGTTAGACGATGAGCTCAGTCTTTTTGAAATCCTCTTGAGATGTTTTACAAGATAGAGTGTTTGTTTATTTCATTCAATAGAGAAATGCTTAAGATATCGAAGGTGAAAATCTCCTTGCTTGCATGCCTGAGTGTGCAAGTTTTGGAATGAGCAACTATCTAGGGTGCGCCTTAACCCCTAAGCGTCCCTAGCTTTTTTGGGCTTAAAATCACCATTGCTTTTGATGTGTTATGGGTCTAAATGTAAGTGAGGTATAGGAATCTCAACCATACAATCTTGTCATATACATGTTGTAGATCATGTGGATCAAATTTGGAGTCATTTGGCCATATAGATTGCATGATCATAGTGTTTTAGTGTAAAAAAAGGATGCTGAAATTTTCCTAGCAACATAGTTAGAGGTGAAATTCATTTTCAAAATTACTCAAATGAAAAAACTTTGAACTATAAAGTAGTTCAAAATCATCATATAAACACATTGGTACCAAAAACAATTCATGAAGAAATTTAATGTGCCCTAAAATGGCCTTGCAATGTCAAAACGTAACCCAAAAAGTGACCGATTTGACCCAAAAAGCAAAAAGTGTCCAAACTAGACCCGTGCACTAAAATGACTCCCAAACATTCAAAACAACATGAATTGACATGAAAAGTTTACCATGATAACTAGACTTCAAGGGGAATCCGACCCAATAATTTTCATTGAAATTGGACATGGGATGAAGGATATACAAGCCCCCAAAGTTGCAGCCATCAAAATGCTCAAAAACTGTCCAAAAAAAGACCCCTACTTTCAAATGATCACCAAAAATTCAATACATCTCAGATTGATCTGAAATTTTTACCACTCATTCCATACATTATGTGGTTTGTTTTCCAAAATTTCATTAAAATCGAACACTTTTTGCAAAAGTTACAGCTCTTCGAAGGTGAATGTACCCCCAAAAAACGTCAAAAATATGGACGTCGGGACGGTTAGGGGTTAAAGTGCTTTTTTTGAGGATAGTTGAGCTCTCTTCATACGTGGTACTTTTTAGGGAGGATCTTAGAAAGAATTTGGCTAAAGTTCACCAAGGAAAAAAATGTACTGATATAGACAAGGGTTGAGTAGGAATAAAAGGGTTGAGGGTTTAGGGTTAGATTTACTTTTTAGGGTTTAGTGTTCATTCTGATATCCTAAATCGTAAACCCTAAAAACTGCTCTATGGGTTCTAGTGGCCCTGTTTATTTATGCTCCTTCAGTAATCTTGGTAAGTAAACCTGTACATGCTTTTGCATGAATTTTGTCAAAGGCTATTATGGAATATTGGTCGCGGTACAAATCGTTGCCTAGCACTGCCAAAAACAGTGTTGTTTTCGACACTTTTTTGACATCGTTTTCGACACCTTAGCATTAAAGAATAATTTTTCAACACTATTGAAAAGAGTGTCAAAACCAACACCCTTTTCTGGTAGTGTTGTTTTCATTCAGCTGTGTATGTTTGGCTTGCAGTCAGGATTCCATGGCTGTTCCTGAAGTGTTCGCAGATGCGGGCCTGCATTTGTTAAGTTGTAGCTCCATTTGAAATGCTGTATGCATGAATCTTGCAAGTGAGCTATTTGATCATTAACCCTTGAAGGTCCAGAGAGCCCGTTCCGACCAGTCTTATATGTCAGTATTTTGTTGTATTTAAAATGGATCCTCACCTCCAATGATCTAAAATCAAAAGTGAAGTTGAAACTCATGTCGCCATGGTTCTAATGAGCTACTGGGGTCCTAATTTGAAGCTTCTTACTTACAACAAATGCCAAATATACGTCAACGTATCTACTATCCTAAGGGACCTTTAAGGGTTAATGTTGTCAAGGGGCAACCATAATAATATTAATATCCTACATGTATCACTTTAACCTATCATGTAGATGATAATGCTGGTTTTTCTAAGGTTTCTCAGATTTTCTTTTAAAGTGAGCTACCACCATGCCTTCTCTGTTAAATTGTACTTGTATGATTTAAACTGTAACTTATTGGTGAAACTCTGGGTATGCATTCTGGGTGAAGGTTTTAGCCCAATTGGAGGTCATTGGCTTGGGTATCTGAAACCAAGTACATAAAGTCAAATAATTGAGCATAATATGAATCCATTTGCGAGAGTTGTCTTTCATGCAATCAGAATAAGACAATTGAAAATTGAATCAACGTACTTACTCTGCATGACATTGTTTAGCATACCAAAAGGCTTCCATCAGCAAAAAAGAGGAAGGCAAATATTCTGTGTGTGTTGTCTTAGTTTAATACTCCCTTCGTCCCATAATAAGTGATGCTTTTAAAAACATCAAAAAATTAAGCAATCTGGAATGATTTCATCAAATCTTTTAATACAATGAGTTTCTATTTCAGAGTAGTTGTATGTCCAAGCAATATCATACCGCATATAGTGTAAGTAGCAAGTGGCATGTGACAGCTCGTAGACTGTGACATTAAAGAGGTCTAGTTATTCACTCTTTTCAGCATGAGCAAGCTCTCAAATCAATTGATGAATTGTGGAGGAGGTGTATGCTAGCATGTCAATCCAAGTTTTGAATAAGACTTTCTTGAGTTTACAACATTGCATGGTAGAAACTATAAAAGTAGGTGTAGTTGCAATAGTTATAGGGTTTCACACATGAGCAATGACAAGCTTCACAAACAAAAAACACTTCCTGTGCTTCCTGTGCACCTGAATTGTGATTTTACTTTGTTAGAATCTGTAAAACAACAACTTCAAATTGAATAAAATGATTTGCATCAAGTAATTTGGGACAATGTTTTTTTCTCTCAAAAGCATATTCACCTATTATGGGACGGAGGGACTCGTACTAAGCAGTTACTGCCAACTCATGTAACGGATTTCCAAATCCCAAAGACACCGACCCCAAATCCTTTGCTTAAGAATGTTATGCCTGCAAATTTGCAAGTTGCAGATACACCTGCTGCATGTTCATGGAACAGGAATGAACATACTCATGGTAGAATGAATATAGTCACGAGAACTTAGCTTGAAAATATGTCCCTTTGCGCCCATACATGGACTCACTGTCCTATCACACTACTAGCAAAGGCGTCGCTTCTCACTTAGAACAGTGTCAGAGTTCACTGTACACACTTGTCCTACGTGACGAATCACACTCATCAAATCTTGAGCGTTTGGGCAGTGAGTGCGAAGTGGCGCCGTTTGACTCACCTACCGAGTGAAAAGCAACGCCTTCTCCTTGTAATGTCATAAAAAGTTGCAAACAGGTAGAGCTTGCAAAATTTATAAACAATACTTTGAAAGATCAGTAACACTACTAGCAAAGGCACCACTTCTCACTCAGAACAGTGTGAGAGTTCATTGTACACACTTGTCCTAAGTGACGAGTCGCACTCACCAAGTCTTGAGCGCATGTGCAGTGAGTGCGAAGTGACACCGTTTGGCTCACCTACTAGTGAAAAGCGACACCTTCTCCTTGTAATGAAAGCATGCAAATTCAGACACAACATGAGTGATCTTTTGCCCTGTCTTTTGCATGTATGTTATTATGAGCTAAGTTCAACCAGATCAAATTACTTCAATCTGGTCTAGCTCTTTGCTATTCATTGCAGGCAAAAGAAATAATATTTAATTGGAATCCTGCATTTCTGCACCAAGCGACCACTCATTTGGGAGGCAGGATGTACGTAACTCCTCTGGCGTAGCAGAAGTACGAAATTGATTTGAACATCGATCCGTCCAAACAGCCAGAGGTTCACATATTTATGTATTATTGTCAATTAACCCTTTAACGTCCCGATTCAACACTGTTTTCAAAGATTCGTTATAAAATGTTTGATGAAAAATAAAAATGGAGTTGATGTACAAAGCAAAGTTGTAAAGGTCAATGTGAAGATAACATTTGTACGGTTGGATTCATTGTATTTTTTATTAATATTTTTTAACTAATTTTGCAAGGTTTTCTCTTGAAATTCAATTTAAAATCCAAAATTAACACAAAAAAATCAAAAAATATTTTAATGAAATTGGAATAACATGCACTACAAGATGGTATGGTTTCCATTATTTGATTCTACTTATTATGGAAAATCATGTTTAAGGTCTCACTTTTTGAACTAAGAATGAAACTTGACATAAACCACTTTTGTTATTTTTCAAAAATTCACATTATCTTATTTTGAAGATCCATACTGTACAAATAGTAGTCAACTAGCACAAGAATCAAGAAAATTTTGGATGGATGAAAAACATCACAATATGTGGTGAAGGGACGCGTCATAAATCATCCAGCGTCCAGAATATAGACGTTGGCGCGTCAAAAGGTTAAAGTGGAGTGACCGGTCTTTAGTTTGAGTTTGAGTAAAGAGAGGCTGAGATCTCAAAAAAAAAAGGCGTGTCAGGCACTAAAAATAAATTGTGGAGGAGAAGTTTAAGAGCTTCAAAAACGGTGCTAAGAATTTTCTCAACCCCAATTCACTCTGCGTCTCGGGTCAGCAGTTGAGTTGTCAGCAAATATAGCAGAAGTTTAATATGTCACGGTCCCACTTATAAACGTGAATAGTCCTACTTACATGACGTGAATAGTGACAAGATAGTCCCACTTACATGACTTTGTCAAGTCTCCTCCATGTTCTTGATATGGAATTGATACAAGTTGACTCAAGGAATTGATATTCGAATTCTCTCAAAGGGCTTTGACTTTACATTTCTCAAAAAATTGCACAATCTTAGGCTCTAAACGGTGTTAAGTTTGTAGAAAACTCTATTGTATCATTACTTTGTTGACTTGTCTAAAGAAAATTATAACTCATTATTTTTCCTTCTAAATGTGAGCCCTTTGATCAACTAAAGATTACCTATCCAATTGATTAGAAATTCCTATAATAATTTGGTTAATCCTTTAAGGTCAAAGAGGCCATGAGAGGACTTTTGGGTAAAAAAAAAGGTATTTTGAGCTCCAACATAATGTTGTTAGCAAATAATTAAAAAATAATCCTCCTCCAAAAAAATTCAACCCATCTACTGGAGTTGTTTATTTCTTAAAATAGTCACTATTAAGTGAGATATACACATCAAAAAAATTGCATATCATGAAGTCAACTAAAATTTGAATACGCATAATTTCATAAGGTTTTGTCCAATCATGTTATTTTTTTTTTCAAAGTGTGCCAAATAAATATTTCTTTGTTTTGGTATTTTAAATTTTTCATTTTAGGTTCATCCCGTTATCCAAATTGAGGTTAAACCAAAAAATGGTCTCAAGAGCACTTTTTGACGACCCACTTTGTAGCAATGAGTTTAATTTTTGCTAATTTGATCAATTAAAGTAACAAATTACACATTTTACTTCATTTTGGTGTACACTAGAATGTACAAAAAGAAATTTCTCAAAGAATGAAAAGAAAGCTGTGGAAACGACTGTCAAAAATGAAATAAATTGCATGTCCTTTAACCCTAAGCGTCCCTAGCTTTTTTGGGCTTAAAATCAACATTGCTTTTGATGTGTTATAGATCTAAATGTAAATGAGGTATAGGAATCTCAACTGTATAATCTTGTAATATACATGTTGTAGATCATGTGGATCAAATTTGGAGTCATTTGGCCATATAGATTGCAAAATCGTAGTGTTTTAGTGTAAAAAAAGGATGCTGAAATTTGCCTAGCTGTTAACCGAATATTTGTTGGATATTCCCTTAGGCTAAGTTTAGGCTAGTCTATACCCGGCAGGTATAGACCCGGCAGGCGATACCCGGTAGTACAGACTGGCACAGACTGGTCGACCCGACTTTTTCGGTCGACCAGTCTGACACACTGTCAGACTAGTCTCCTATATGTACTGCCCCTCTCGTTGAGAGGGTTGTTGCTATACATTTTGTACATCTTCTTGGCAGCCTCAGTTGTACTTCGTTCTTGTCTTAACTCTTCTTGTGCGCACTAGTATGTTAGACTACTGCTGTTAGACTACTGCTGTTTCTTGCTCTTGTATCACTCTTTGTGGTTGTATCTTGATTAGTTGCAGTAGTCTGTGGGTATGCAGGAGTGGACTCTCTAGCATACTGGTGCTTTTTCCTAGTTGACAGTACGTTCTCCTTTGTAGAAACCTCTTACTACTCCCCTCAATCTCTAGCGACTAGTCTAGCGTAGAGTAGTCTTGTGAGGAGTAGTCTCATTCGTTTAAGGTCGGTTCCTAGAAAAACCCCCTTAACATTTGGCGACCATGCAAAGTTCAGCTCAGACACCAGTCTTTTTGTTGGGCTAGTCAGATCCAGATCTAGATCCAGATCCAGATACTAGTCGATCCAGATCCAGATCTAGATCCTAGTCGATCCTGTCGACTATCGCTAGGCGCTATACGTCTTTGGGAAACAGCAGCCATCTGCTTCCTACACTAACATCATATGTCTTGAGAAAAATCCAGAGCCTGAGTAGCCGTAAAGAGCCTCGGAGATCATTGTGTGTGACAGTCGACCAAGGTAGTCAACAGTCGATAATGCTACTAACCAGGAATCTGTAAGAGCAGTCTGTGAACAAGGCTTACGGTGCCAAAGAGCAACCGACTAGGCCAGCACAAAAGACTAGCCAAACAGATCTCAGAGCCCGACCTACCTAGCAGATCCAGATCTAGATCGGATAACTGCCGCGTCACCAGTATGGAACGACCGCGTACACGAGCTACCGGTTCTCCCTTACCACTAGAAGTAACTACCGACCAGCTCTCTAACCCCCGTTTTCACAGAGAGTGGCGAAACTTACAGTCGGAGACCATCCTACCGACAGTAGTACACGATACTACCACGGGAATGGATCTCCGACCGACATACGAGATTCAGCGGCAAGTCGCAGCATCAACCTCTACCGACCCGTCCTTACAACACTACATGGAGTTCACACAAGGAATGATGGACACCCCGGAAGGTACCATTTTTCACGAAACTTCTGTACCGATGGGACAAGGCATCCCAACTCTCCCTACCCGACCCCTGGCAATACTACCGACCACGTATACCACGGCTCATCAGTTTACCCGCCCGACGGTGGCGTTCCAGACGATGTCCAACCCGTCTTCTCCACGAAGGGTCTCCGACGACCCACTCGACTTACCGGAACGACCTTCCAGTGCGTATCAACGACTAGTAAGGTACACTACCGACCCTCCCATCATTTCGCATCAACGACAGTTAGAGATAAATCAACTACGTCGTAGTAGGGATGAATTAGACTCCCGCCTCGCCGGTCTCTTATCAAGCCAAAACCCGACGTCTGAGCAACTACACTCGGAATCTCAACCAGGTCGACTAGACCAGTCGACTACATTTTATCAGGAACCCAGTTCTCCTAGTCAAATGAATAGTCGACCCGGGACACCTAGAACCGCCAACCAGTATTCGACTGGCCCAGACAACTTCGAGACTGACCTAGTCGATAGGATCAGACAGATCTATCAATCTAACCAACGAGTCGACCAGGTTGTAACTCGACCCACTCTCCCGAATATTCGCACTCATACTCATGAGCCGAATATTCTATACCTAGATCAGTCGAGGGTAGCTCAAACCACCACTCCCGGAGTGTCGACCCCTCAGACTAGCCTACCACCTAGTTACCAAAACCAACCCGCAATAGGCATTCCTATAATTCAGCCTATCAACCAACCATCGCTTTCACAGGCATATACCAGGCCTCTACCACAGAACCCTTATAGTCGACTGATAGCTTCCCAGCCATCAGTCCTACCGACTGTCAACCAGTATCAACCCACCATACCTATGTGTGCATCTTGTGGTTCCTATGGTCACCTTCTCGAACAGTGTGCACTATACAACCCTCGGTCGATAGACTATTCGGTACCTGCAGCCCAGATTCAGCAGCAGCCTTCCTACCCAGCAGCTACACTCCCGATTCGGACGACTCCTAGGAAACCGGTAGCAATGCCCACCTACAAGGATGGTAAGTGTGCCATTACTCATGTCTATCGATTTCTCAATGCCCTCACTTTGAATGGTGAAACTGATACGGCTATTACTATAGCCTTATTTGGAAATTCGCTAGTCGACGCGGCTAACTATAATTGGTTCTCGACTCAACGAACGTCCTACCCACACCAAGACTTACACGGCATTCTCGATGCCTTCAAACACCGCTACCAGGATATCGACAATGACGACCAGGCTTACCTACGTTTCCGCAGTATGAAACAAGATGCCAAAGAGTCGGTTGACGATTACTACGAACGGATGATGAAACTAGCCAGCCAGTTTGAGGTCCTTCCGGCTGATAATTTCCTACTAAGCAATTTCCGAGCTGGTCTGTTGAAGTATCTGCAGGTAGCCACAGTCGGACTACCGAGATCAACACTAGCCCAGGCCAAGAAATCGGCTAAGCTAGCAGAAAGCGGACTACCTAAGGAACCCGACCCGACCTCTACCGAGCGGGCCGAGACTACCAAACGAGCATTTTGCAACCGATGCAAAAAGTCAGGCCATCTCGAACGCGATTGTTGGCTCAATCCAGAGAGCGAGATTGGAAAAAGGCGTGCAGCGGCTAATACGACAGTCCCGGTAGCAGCAGCCACACCAGTATCGACTACCTCCGAATCAAGGGGTCAACCGCCCCGGGATAGCACACCACGACGGATATTCCCTTGTTCTCTTTGCAAGACCTTGGACCATCCGACACACATGTGTCCTCTGCTGAAGGATCCGAAGGTCGTCAAATTCCTTAATCAGCAGATCGAAAACAAGCCCAACACATCGTCAGTAGTCATTGAAGAACTACCGAACACTACAGTTGGTGTCCTGACGGTCGCAGCGATTACCAGAAGCCAGTCGACCCCCGAGCAGTCGACTCCTGACGAGACCACGGAGACGACCAACTGGACTGCCCAAGAACTACTACGTGATCGAATGATGCAGGAAGTTCGTCAACTCCAAGCCGAGTTGGAAACACCGACTTCCACTAAAGACCCAAAGTTGACTGAGGACTCGCCCTCATTCGACTGGGACGCGGATGCATTACCGCAACAAACGATCACCCCTCAAGACGACCCAGACCAACCGACTCGGGCCACAGTCGACCAGGGCAGCATTGTATTTGGCGCCGTCCAGCAGCAGATCCTCGATCAACTGCAAGACTGCAAATTGCAGGTGTCCATCCGCGACTTACTACAGTTATCACCGACCCTCACCACACTTGTTCGGGATCGACTGACTCATCCTGACCCATGGTCGACTCCAGAGTCACCCGACTCGACTACAGAGGAGGTGATGATCGCCGCTGCAGCAGTCATCGACAAACACATGCCAGTCATCACAGTCTCAGTCGGCAAAAATATGGTAGAAGACGTTCTGATTGATGGTGGATCCGGCGTCAATGTGATCACCGAAGACGAACGCTGACGCTTGGGACTATCCAAGCCGTCACTTGCACCATTCAACCTCAAGATGGCAAATGGCACCATAGCACGGCCCAAAGGATTGATAAGGGATGTCAAAATTCATATTCATGGCATCCCCTACATAGTCACTCTTATAGTCATCGACTGCTCGACAGTCAAGTCAGACTACCGGTTGTTACTCGGTCGACCCTGGCTTTGACACGCCAAAGTCATACACAACTGGGGCAACAACGAGGTGCAGATCATGGGCAACAGCACCGTCAAGACCGTCAAGATAAATCGACAGTTAGGATACGAGGCGGTTACACCATATGCGCTAGTATGTTATAACTTCGCGGAAGGCATCACCGATGAGGAGGAGGAAATCTTGATGGCCTCCGACCCGACCCTCCACACCGTGGGCACAATCGACTGGAACCTCCTAGCTACCGAGTCAAAAGTCGACCAGACTAGGACAGAGTCGACAGTCGACCAGACTAGGACAGAGTCGTCAGTCGACCAGACTAGGTCAGAGTCGACAGTCGACCAGACTAGGACAGAGTCGTCAGTCGACCAAACTAGGACAGAGTCGACAGTCGACCAGACTAGAACAAAATCGACTACGACGGCCAGTACCACTAGACACCAGGGTATTCAGCATACACCAGGAACAATGTTGGTGGACGAGACACCAATACAAGACAAGCTGAGATTCATGGACATTGCCCATTGGAATTACAATGAGGGGGATCGACTCGACCATATTAACGTCGGTACCTCTACCGACCCCAAGATGTTGAAGTTGAACGCGAATCTGAGCCCTAGTCTCAGAGCCAGTGCCGAATCCACGTTCAAGGAGTTCATAGACATCTTTGCCTTCTCTTACAAAGATCTGCGAGGCATACCAGAACACATAGCGACTCATCGGATCAAGCTTGTGTCACGGACATACATTAGAAACTTCTAGAAGATTCCTTGAAGATTCTATAGAATATTCTTTAAAGATTCTTTTAGAAGGTTCTGGAAGATTCTTAGAATATTCTTAGTATATTCTAATAGATTCTAAGAAGCTGCTCGAGAAGCTTCCTGGTTAGTGGAAGTTGTTTGAGAAGCGTCCTAGTTCACAGAAGTAGCTCGAGAAGCTTCCTATCCAGTAGTATATATAGGAGTCAAGGCTGAAGGGTTCTTCAGTCTCGACAACGCATTTCTTAGAGCTCTAGCTCACCTCTCTTGGTGTTGTTTGTGTACTCATCTGATCAATCTAGTTCTTGCATGTTCTCTCTGAACTTCTTGTTTAGATTTATTGTGTGTATTTCCGTGTCCGTAACAGCTTGACCCGACCATCTCGCCTAGTCACCAGGCACGCTACCGCATGAACCCGAACTATGCACAAGCCGTGAAGGACGACTTGGAGCGGCTTCTAAAGGCAGGGCTCATTGCGCCAGTCAACCAAGCTACATGGCTATATCCAATAGTCGTGGTTCCCAAAAAGAATGGGAAACTACGGATATGCGTGGATTTCCGTCGACTTAATGCGGCAACCAAGAAAGACCCGTACCCCCTCCCGTTCATAGACGATGTACTCGACGCTGTCATAGGATATGAAGCCTACTCGTTCATCGACTACTTCTCAAGCTACCACCAGGTACTGATCGACCCGACCGACCGCCCGAAAACAGCTTTCATCACCGAGTGGGGCGCGTACGTATGGGTCGTGATGCCGTTTGGATTGAAGAACGCCCCGCCTACCTACCAGCGCATCGTCAACCAGATCTTCAAAGAGTACCTGGGCAACTTCATGAAGCTATTCCTAGACGATTTCAGTGCCTACAGCGACATCGACTCCCACCTACCGAAACTCAGACTAGTCTTCGACCGATTTCGACACTACGGGGTAAGCCTCAACCCAGAAAAGTGTATCTTCTATGTCTCTTCTGGTGTAATTTTGGGTTACATTGTAGGGCGGGAAGGCAAGTTTCCGGATCCAAAGAAGATCCAGGCCCTAGTCGACATGCCACCACCGAAGGACGTCAAAGCCATTCAGACGTTCAACGGACTAGCCCAGTTCAACCGATGCTTCATCAAAAATTATGCTGCCATCATGGAGCCCATCACCAAGCTGACCAGGAAAGGCGAACCGTTCAACTGGACGCCGGCTTGTGCGACAGCATACCAAACTATCAAGGATCGATACCAGACTGCACCAATCCTGATCGAAGTCGACTGGTCCCTCGACTTCCACATACACACAGACGCATCCGACATAGCAGTCGGGGCGATGCTAGCACAGAACCCGACCGTCAACATCGACCAACCGATAGCCTACGCTTCCCGACTACTCAACAAAGCAGAGAAGAACTATACAACAACCGAGAAGGAAGCCCTCGCAATGGTGTACGCCATCAACAAATTCCGTCATTACCTCCTCGGTAATAAATTTGTCTTCTATGTCGACCACCTAGCGCTCCAGTACTTGATCAACAAACCCCAGGTATCGGGTCGACTGGCACGCTGGCTACTACTTTTTCTTGAATTTGACTTCACTGTGGTTTATAAACCAGGAAAAACGCATGGAGTAGCCGACGCACTATCAAGAAATGAAGGGGCCGAGCCAGCCATAAGCATACCCGACCAGTCAGTCGACGCGCAGCTCTTTTCCACCGAACCCGACTGGCTACACCCGATAGTCGACTACTTGACTACCGGGACCTTTCCAGCCTACATGACGAAGGAAGCTCGCAAGCGAATAGCTCACAAAGCCATCCCATACCAAGTACTCGACGGCCGACTGTACCGACTCGGTAAGGACCACCAGCTCCGACAAGTCCTTACCGACAGTCAGCCTACAACAATCCTCCAAGAATTACACAAAGGCAACGCTGGAGGACATTTTTCTCATGACATCACTATACAAAAAATACTAGACGCAGGCTACTGGTGGCCGACTCTACACCAAGACGCAGTGCGGTACTGCCAGTCGTGTCATGAATGCCAGATGACAGGCGGCTTACCCAAGACCGTCTCCTCCAAGCTCGTCACCCAACTACCGGCGGAACCCTTCATGAAATGGGGACTCGACTTCATCGGCCCTGTCAAGAAGACCCGACATACAGCCTGTCGATACATTCTAGTGGCTACCGACTATGCCACCAAATGGGTCGAGGCTCGAGCTCTTCGAGGAAACACCGCCAGGGAAACCGCACAGTTCCTGTACGAGGCAATCCTTACCCGGTTTGGTTGTCCACTTTACTTAGTAAGCGACCAAGGTGCTCATTTTATCAATAGCACGGTCCACACCCTCACCGAACATTTTTTTACTTCGACATACGACCTCCACAACCTACTACCCACAAGGTAACGGCCAGACAGAGTCGACCAACAAGATCATAGTCCGGATGCTGCAGAAGCTAGTCAACGAGAATCGAACCGACTGGGACTTACAGCTACATACAGTCCTCTTTGCGTACCGGACGGCATACAAGGTCATCACTGGTCACACCCCATTCCAATTGGTCTATGGTCTGACACCATTGATGCCTACCGAGTACATCATCCCGACTCAACGGTCGAGAGCAACTACCGACTTCACACCCAGGCGAGTACTAGCAGCCCACGTATCCGACCTGGAAAAATTGGATGAGAGTCGACTAGCAGCTGCCATCCAGCATGGCGAAAAGCAGTGGAACCGAGCACAGTGGGTCCAGACCCAGGGCCAGTCAACTCTGTACAACGTAGGCGACTACGTCCTATGGCACCCAAAAGGTACGAATGTCCATGCCGGTAAACTCCGTAGCAAATGGTTCGGCCCGTATCGAGTACAGTACACCCTCCCCAACAACACTGTCCTCCTAGTCAGTCTCCAACACTTCGACCTCGACCCGGTAGTAGTCAATGTCAACAAACTTAAACCCTACCGAGTCCTACACGATAGCTTTCCCACGGATTTGTCAAGCCCACCCACTAGTAAATCTGACATCCAGTCAATGCTAGTACAGAATGAAGATGAGTCCAGCCGACACAAACCGACTGTTGTAGCCATAGCCACTGTCGGTCGACTCGATTGGTCGACTCGTCTGGTCCACCCGACTGGTCAAACCCTAGACCAGCCGCCATATTTAAGGACACCGACATCTGTAGCCGTAGCCACAGTTGCTCGACTCGACTGGTCGTCTCCATTAGTCAACCCGACTGGTCAAACCCTAGACCAGCCGCCATATTTATGGGCGCCGCCCTCTGTAGCCATAGCCCTAGTCGGTCGACTCGACTGGTCGACTCAATTGGTCAACCTGACTGGTCAAACCCTAGACCAGCAGCCACATTTATGGGTGCCGACCTCACCTGTCACATCAGTTTTGAATGCGAGGCCAATAGGGCAAGTATTTAGCACTATGGCCGCGCCCCTTCTTCCCCCTCTTACTTCACCGCCATTTCCCTTAGTTTCTCCTCCCCTCGACCAACTACAGCTCGACCACCCCGACTTGAAGATTCCACCAGTCGACGAAGAAGAAGACGAAGATAAGAGCCACCACAAACCCGACCATTCACTCTGGGAGAACCAGTCGACTGACGACGACGAGGTAGTGACTACCGATGTCAAGTTGAGTGAAGACGAGGACGCGGACAATAGTGAGTCGACCAACAAAGACGAGGACAGAGACCAGCAGCAGGAGGAACAGCAGGCACCACCAGCCGACCCACAAGAAGCGGAGCAGCAACAACCACCAGCACAGCAGCAGCCAACCACCGAAGAGGAGCGACAGCCTCCACCACAGCAGTAGCAGGGCGAGCAACCCCTAGCACCCGACCAGACAACAGCAGCAAGCACACCAACAGCAGTCGACACTCGAGTCGACTCACCCACCACATTCTCTTCAGCAGTCCCCCGGCTTCGACTTTTCAGGGATGCCTGCAGGAATCACCTCCCCCATCATGACCCAAGACTCCAACGACATCAACCAGTGACGAGTCGACAATAGTACGGGTCGACTACTCGCAGACGTCTCAACCACGGGTAATTTTGTCACTCCTCGTGACCATTTTCCCTAGTCGCCTACCGGGGTAGACTAAAGTCCACAGGAGTGTACTTAGCTTACAGGGAGGGCAATGTTAACCGAATATTTGTTGGATATTCCCTTAGACTAAGTATAGGCTAGTCTATACCCGGCAGGTATAGACCCGGCAGGCGATACCCGGTAGTACAGACTGGCACAGACTGGTCGACCCGACTTTTTCGGTCGACCAGTCTGACACACTGTCAGACTAGTCTCCTATATGTACTGCCCCTCTCGTTGAGAGGGTTGTTGCTATACATTTTGTACATCTTCTTGGCAGCCTCAGTTGTACTTCGTTCTTGTCTTAACTCTTCTTGTGCGCACTAGTATGTTAGACTACTGCTGTTAGACTACTGTTGTTTCTTGCTCTTGTATCACTCTTTGTGGTTGTATCTTGATTAGTTGCAGTAGTCTGTGGGTATGCAGGAGTGGACTCTCTAGCATACTGGTGCTTTTTCCTAGTTGACAGTACGTTCTCCTTTGTAGAAACCTCTTACTACTCCCCTCAATCTCTAGCGACTAGTCTAGCGTAGAGTAGTCTTGTGAGGAGTAGTCTCATTCGTTTAAGGTCGGTTCCTAGAAAAACCCCCTTAACACTAGCAACACAGTTAGAGGTGAAATTCGTTTTCAAAATTACTTAAATGAAAAACTTTGAACTATAAAGTAGTTCAAAATCATCATATAAACACATTGGTACCAAAAAAACTCATGAAAAAATTAATGTGCCCTAAAATGGCCTTGCAATGTCAAAAAGTAGCCCGAAATGTGACCGATTTGACCCAAAAAGCAAAAAGTGTCCAAACTAGACCCGTGCACTAAAATGACTCCCAAACATTCAGAAAAACATGGATTGACATGAAAATTTTACCATGATAACTAGGCTTCAAGGGAAATCCAACCCAATAATGTTTATTGAAAACGGACATGGGATGAAGGAGATACAAGCCCCCAAAGTTGCAGCCATCAAAATGCACAAAAACTATCCAAAAAAAAGACCCCTACTTTCAAATGATCACCAAAAATTCAATACATCTTGGATTGGTTTGAAATTCTTACTATTTAAAGAATACATTATGTGGTTTGTTTTTCCAACATTTCATTAAAATCGGACACTAATTGCAAAAGTTACAGCTCTTTAAAGGTGAATGTATCCCAAAAAACGTCCAAAATATGGACGTCGAGACGGTTAGGAGTTAAGGGTTAAGATTCAATAGAATGATTTGGCATTATGTCTAACAATCTTGGGAAGTCTGAGTTTATATGATGTAGAAAATCCATTCAAGTGTTTTGGATTGTTTCTATCATTAGAAAATAGCTCTTTTGTCTAGCTCTTGTATACATTTTCAAAAGGATTCCAACACACTAAAATATTTATAGTGTGGATATTGTATGAATAAGTTATAAGTTTTTGAAGTTTGAAGATGTAGAGTCTTAATCACAAGCCTTTGAAGTAGAAGTATTGTATCTACAAGATATTTCATAGAAGCATCTTTGACTAAGATAGAATTTGAAAGAACTTCGTTTCTAACAAGCAAAGTATTTGTATGGCACTTGCATTGTAAAATGTGTGCCTTTTCAATTATAAATAAATAAATAAACTTTATTACAGAAGGGTCCTCTGCTTTATTACATAGTTATTTCAAACACAATATTCTATAGCAGTTTTGATGCGACTTTACTCTTTGATAAAGTGGATGATAAATTGTGGTAGGCATGAATTTATAAATCTTACAAAGTTACATGGAGATGTCATTCAGAAAGTACATTATACAAATTACCACTAATCTTCTTGAGAGTAGGAAACCTCCTATCACCCACAACCCCATGCATGAAAACTACCTCTCAACTTTCCGATGTAAAGTTCTTGATTTGTTCATCTTGGACAAAAAATCAAATAAAAAATCAAAGTTCTCTTATTACTATTAACCCTAGACTATGTAAAAAGGCTCCTCTAGAATAGATGTTGGATCTAGTTTTATATTTTTCAACTACTTCCGAAAAAGGCTAATATTTTTTTTAAACGCTATAGATCTTGTGCATCTCTAACATCGACCCAATGTGGGTTCAGGGTGAACCGGGAAAGAAAAAGGCAAAGAAAAAAAGCCTAGTTGGTTGCCTCACGAGCTTGTTTGGCAGCACATAATGTCAATGCAGCCCAAAACTGTAGAGGTGGCACGCAGCCATTAGATAAAAAGGACAAGGTTATTTCCCATAACCAAGAGCTGCTTTGAAGTTATGATGTTTTTTTTTGTGACCCTTGATTAATCATCATTGAAGAGGATTGAACAAGATTCAACCATTGCCGTTATGTCCGGTAATGTGCAAGCAGCTTTTTGTTATGAAAATAACGTGTCTCGCCACTCCCGTGGCTCGACAAGGTTATTTCTCATAACCAGGGGTTGCTTACACATTACCTTAGTCCGTAATTGTTCCAACTTCATTTGGTGAGAAGACAATGTGCTCTCGTAAATTCAGTGGACATAATATTCTTCGGCCCCCCCTACTATTCACCTTTAAATCTCAAGCATGTGTCATAGGATTGGAGAAATTGCAAAGAATTTTCTCTAACTTCAGTTGGGCAAGCAAAGAGAGACTGAAGAGTTGAATTATTTTATTAGTAGTTTCTTTACCATATTGCTACAATGTAAAAGGTGTGGTCCAGCAAGGTATGAAGAATGTTATAGATGAAATCACTAGGCTTCTCCAAAATAAAATAAAATAAAATTTATGAATTTTATTTGTCTATAATTTGTTTTTGACTAGGTATATTTTATGAATACGTAGGATTTGGTGCCATGTAGTCTTCATACGTGATGTCATGTCCTCTACCTCTACACCTCATGACAATTGCACCACATCCGGGGTCTTGAGCCACCATGAGTGCCACATCATCTGTTGCAAGTGCTCAATGGCAGGCCCTGTAACGATTTAATTCATCTTCAACGAAATCTTCTTCTACAGCAGTCATATGATAAGCTAACACTACTACCAAAGGCATCGCTTCTCACTTAGAACAATGTCAGAGTTCAGTGTACACACTTGTCTTACGTGACGAATTGCACTCACTGTAAGGTAACTATAGATATTTGATGGATGAATGAATCTTCTAATCACATGTGGCAGTGTCTAACCAGAGGATGAGAGGAGATGAAGATGGATGGCTTGGAGTTAGACAACTCCAAGTCGACAACATGTGCACTGGAGTTAGACAGCTCCATCTTTAATGCACTGGAGTCAGAACACTCCAGATTGAGAACATGTGCACAAGAGTTAAACAACTCAAAATAAGGTGCACTGGAGCTAGACCACTCTAGATTGAGAACATGTGCACAAGAGTTAGACAACTTAAGATGAAGTGCATTGGAGTTAGACTATTCTATATGAGGTGCATTGGAATTAACGTATTTAGATGGTAAAGAGATAAGATTACTCTAGATCCGGGAGTAAAGGATAGAAAGATCTATGACTTAGATCTAAGATTGGAATAGAAAGTAAAAAAGACTCTATCAAAGGAACTAGAGTCTACTTAATAGTTAGATCTAAGATTGGAAGTAGACTCTAGTTCCTTTGGAGAAGGAACTATTATGTAAGGCTCGGGGGTGAGAAGGTAGGATCACTTCTTGTGTGATCTCCTCTCTATGGCTGGGTGGTGAGCCTTTGATCATTTTTATATAGTTTCCTTTATATTTTGTGTGAGTTGGTGGCAAACCGTGGGAGGTTTGTTACACTCACCAAGTCTGAGCGCCTGGGCAGTGAGTGCAAAGTGACGCCGTTTGACTCACCTACCGAGTGAAAAGCGACGCCTTCTCCTTGTAGTGTATGATTCTACAAAATTGCTCCAAGTCCATCACTCCACAACACCTCAAACTGATGTTCTCTCTCCATGTGAACACTCAATGCAAAACGGATACAATGTAGAAGAGAATGATTGTAATGCAACTTTGCAACTGATGTGAGATGTAGCAAAACAATGCACTACAAAGAGAAGGCATCGCTTTTCACTCAGTAGGTGAGTCAAACGGCACCACTTCGCACTCACTGCCCCGGCGCTTAAGACTTGGTGAGTGCAATTCGTCACGTAGGACAAGTGTGTACACTGAACTCTGACACAATTCTTAGTGAGAAGCGACCCCTTTGCTAGTAGTGATGCCAGCACTACATGTTCTAAAAGTAGGAATAATAAGCAAGCACGAGCTGTGAAGGAGCAAGAGTTTCAGCTACTAAGACCCAACCGTCATTGCCGGTGCTTAGTCCATAGCATCCGCCCTTGTGGGGCCTTTATGATATTTTCTCATCTTAACCCTTTAACCTCGAAGTGACCGAACGACCGTTTTATATTTTCTGCCCTTTTTTTACGGGCTGCCCAGGACGAAAATATATATTCTTATTAAAAAAATATAAAATTTTCAAATAGGAAATCAAGTCTACTTTCCAACCGAATTTGAATCATGTCAATTCAAGTTGAACTCCACCAAGGATAATTTTTAACCAAAGACAAACACCTCAACATTGTCCTCGTGTTATAAAACTTACTATTTCCAGAAAGTGATGATGTTCTTTCCTTTGAAATTTTTGCCTTTTAATTGTAGAATAGAATGTCTATATTTAACCAATCATACCCAAATTTCAAATTCTAATAATAAAAATTGTAATTTTGGTGAATATTCAACGATAAATGCTTCTAAATTCATTAAATGAGTGTTTAAAACATTTTTTGAAAGTTTGACGGTACAGGTAGTTACTAAACATCATGCTTCTCATTTTCACTTTTGGACCAAATTTCATCAAAGTTGCAGAATTAACATTTTATAACACAACTAGATTTTACCCTTACTCCCTCTATCATTTAGGAGTTGATGTCCCAATTCAACACTGATTTCAAAGATGTGTTGTAAAATGTTTGATGAACAACAAAAATGGAGTTGATGTACAAAGCTAAGTTGTAAATGTCAATGTGAAAACTGTACCTATATGGTTGGATTTATCATATTCTTTATTAATAAATTGTAATTAAATTTTCAAGATTTTATTTTGAAAATTCAATTAAAAATCCCAAATTAACAAAAATTAAAAAATTAAAAAAATTGTTGTAATGAATTTAGAATAACATGGACTACAAGATGGTATGATTTCCATTATTTGATTCTACTTATTTTGAAAAATCATGTTTAAGATCTCACTTTTTGAACTAAAAATAAAACTTGACACAAACTAATTTTGTTATTTAAAAAGTATCACAATATCTTATTTTGAAGATACATAAGTATTATCAAATGATAGTCAACTAGCTCAAAAACCAAGAGAAATTTGGATGGATGAAAAATTGCACAGGATGTAATCAAGGAAAAGGTTACGATCTGTTCGTTGCCATCGCCAAGTCCTTGATTACACGTACAGAGCTCTGCAACGAAGTTCTGAGCTCGAGATTCAGATGTATGTGACTCATCATTTTCTACCTAGCAATCGAGAGTGTAGCTGCCACTAGTAGGAAATGTGTCGTTTTTCACTTACTATAAATGAAAAAGGAATGAAACCGCGCTAGGCACATGGCTTGCGTCAATGCTGGTGAGTGGTTTTGGTCACAAGAAAACAGAAATCTAGGCACAATATTCCGTCACTGTTCACTGTTTCCACAAAGTGGGGAATGAAAAACGACAGTTCTGCTACTAGTGTGCAAGCAAGAGGGGCTGTGAGCAGATGGGATGGTGGGCTTCTTGCCACAAGAGCGCAACACTAGGAGTCGGAGCGTCCTAACAGGGCTAGCTCTTGGAATTACCTTCCCAGGTTGATCCAGTTTATATGATCGTTTGTTCAAGCAGATGAGCAACAAAAAGAATTCTAAAAACGGCTCTATATCAAGCTAGAGGGTGGGGGAGGACGCTTGCCAGTTTGTTACGGCTACGGGCAGCTTGTTTGTACGACCCCATGGAAATAGGTTCTTAGAGTATCCGCACCCATGCACGCTAAAG
This sequence comes from Pohlia nutans, assembly GCA_022496805.1. Lineage (NCBI taxonomy): Eukaryota > Viridiplantae > Streptophyta > Bryopsida > Bryales > Mniaceae > Pohlia > Pohlia nutans. The sequence continues at coordinate 28,811,665 of CM040089.1, read as the reverse complement.
TTGACTCGCTAAAATTATTCATCTACATTTGAAAAGCCCTTGAACTTACACTCCCCCACCCTTGAACGCCCCTCATACACCAAAAATGCACATCAAATAGTCAATGAACCAATTACAAGTAGAATGTCAGATATTGTCAACTAAACTTGGATTTGAAATGCCATTTCTGAACATGCTAGGATTGAGGGTTAAGAGGCATTTTTGAAGGGCCCTTAGCATTTTTCATCTAATTATTGCATGTGTCAAACTCTGGGAGGACATAGGTGCAAATGCTCTTACCACCCATAGAGATGTGCTAACTAAAGCAATACTAAAAAATGAGTTTTTTTTAGTTTTATTTTTAATTTTTAATTTTTTTATTTTTTTATTTTTTAATATTTATTTTTTAACTTTGAAAGTTTTTAGACCGGCAGTGAGGTCGGTGGCGGCAGGTCAAAGTCTGTGGAAGAGGACAAGCCTTGTGGACGGACGCTGTGGAGTGTGGAGGCGCGTGAGAGAGCTCATGCCACGTGTCCGTTGTCCCATGCGGGTGAATGTGGCTCACAACTCCGTCAGTCCCATGAAAGAAAGGCACCCATGCCAAGTGGCTTTGCCACCGTGGCCACACTCCCTTCTCCTAGTACTGAGTACTGTAATCTTCATAACCAAGTACTGTAATCTTCATAACATACTTAGAACCAGTGAAAATAAATTTAGATAATATATATAATTAGAAATGTAATGAGATAACATACTCAGAATAATTTATATAAGTAGAAATTTGTTGTGTCCACTTTTAACCCGGAAATGACCAAAGATTCATCGTTTTAAAATGATAAATTCAATTGATCATATTATAAAAAATATAATTCGGATGGGATCAGTTTTTATATCACTAGAATTAGTGAAGAATATTGCATGTGCTGATAAAAAAATCAAATAAAATTTCAAAAAGAAAGTTGACATAATATCTAATCAAAACTACTAAGAAAATGAGAATGCCCAATTCATGTTTCTTGGTCCTTTAGGGGTCAATGGGCATGTCATAGCATAATAGAGCAATAAGAGCCAACACCCTTTTGCAATGGGACCAAGTCTAGTTAAAATTAGAAACTAAGTTTACGTGGCAATGATGCGGTAGTCCCAAAATTCATGGAATACAAATGGCATTCCTTCATTACTTTAAAAAATGGATCTAAGTAAAGATTCTCTTTCGATTCAGTTTTCAAAACGATGCTCCATTACACTGCTCTATTATGCTAGGATAATGCAAACAATGTACATAATATAGAACTTGACCCTAAATCAAGAGTTGGTGTCTCATCTCTATGAGCATTTAGTCTGCGTGAACGGTCAAAGTTTCATAAGAATTGGACCGAGGGGTTTCAGTTTAGGAAAAACCCAAGCAATAGACGCCTATGAATTGATGGGAGGAAATGCAACCATGGTCGTGTGCAAGAGAGAGATGAATGGAATGCAAAAATAGGTAAATTGAGCCTTCACCAAAAGAGGGCAGCACAAGGTAAAATATACAATAAGCTCTGAATCACCAAAAACTCCATGAATTGACTCTAATTGGCCCTAGGCTCCTTTAGTACCTCAATTGGGGTCTAATTAGTCAAATAACCATCACAAAGGGAAGAATTGCATCCTTGATGGGAAATGGCAGCACATGATCACACACAAAAATGAGCATCAAAACACCAAAAATTCCATGAACTCAATCAATTTGACCCTAGGTACTTATAGTACCTCAAGTTGGGCCTAATTAGTCAATTAATCACCACAAAGGGGAGAATTGCATCCTTGTTGGATAATGACAGCACACAATCAGCACACGAAATGAGCACCAAAACACCAAAATTTCCATGAATTAAGCCTAATCGACCCTAGATACTTACAGTACCTCAAATTGGGCCTAACTAGTCAAACAATCATCACAAGGGAGAGAATTGCACCCTTGTTGGAAAATGACAACACACAAACACAACACAAAATGAGCACTAACAAGCCATAGTTCATCTATAAAGTACAAAAAATCCAAAGAACGTAATGTGCGTACTACTGCCACACATAAACCATAGAATGCAAGTGAATTTGGAGAGAATTGGACAGCGCTTTTGCGTCATGTCCAAAACCCTAAGATTGCATACCTAATCTACTAATTCAACCAATTCCTTTCTATAACTTTGGAACCGAGTCCGATTCGATTTTGGCAACGCTTTCGCGCTATGCCAAACACCAATACTTTTGAATCCAAACACAACCTCACTACTTGAATGAATGAACAACAAACGACATCAAAACAATTACCAAACAATTGCGTGAAGAGCAAGCATGGACTATTGAGGAGTCACAAGGATGGCAATTAGAATCGCATTTTAGAATACAAAGGAATTTCCATCACACGGTTTAAACATCAAGAGGCAACTTCACCTCAAGTTGTGCGAAATTGAGGAAAAGAGAGGTGATCAAATCCTCCCTCCCTAATATCCCCCTATCAATCCTCCGTGATATCACACGGAGGAAGTGAGTGCAATCACAACCTCTCTCACCACCGTGAGCGGCCCTGTTCTGCAACCGGTTGTAGTATGAAGATTCGCGGCCCTTGGTCCGCTTGCCGCCACGACCTGAATTATTGCGCTCTGATTGGTTGCTCGTCACCACCTGGTTGCTTGCATCATGGCTAGGCGGGCTAGCTGCTTGTCGCCGCGATTAGGCTGCTCGTCACCACTTGATTATTCGTCCCACAGCTGGCTACTCGTTACCGCCATGACTTGGTCGCTCGTACCGCACCTCGATCACCCGTTGTCGTTGTGACTTAGTTGCTCATACTACGCATGGTTCGCTCGTCGCCGTGATTGGCTGCTTGTCGCCGCCGTGGTTTGGTTTCTTGCACCACGCTTGGATTGCCATCGTCGCGATTGGCTGCTCGTCGCGCCTGTATCACCGTCGTCGCGATTGCCTGCTCGTCGCTGTACTACGGCCTTGCTACATCGCCGCGAGTGGTTGTCGCACCACGACCTAACTATGTCACCGCCGCGATCTGGCTAATCTAATCAACAAATTCTTACTCCTCTCCCTAATTCTCCTCTCTCTGATTCTCCTCTTTCTCTCTACCACCAGGGCTCCGCCCTTGCATACACAAACTAACTCTCTCTCCCACAAAAAACAGAGGATTTGAATCCTCAACTAAACATACACATCCATCCAAGAGTCTATTCATCCATGAACTCCTACATCTAATTTATAGTCTAGGCTAACTCCCTCTTTAGTCTCACTGCACTCCTAGTCATCACTTGGTCTAATCTATACTAATTCTAAGGCCTATAATTGTCCTAAATTCTCCCACTACCAAACCCTCACCGAGAGTACTAAAAAACCCTACTCACCTCAATGAAATGCCAAAACCCACGGTTAATCATAAAAACCCCACCAACTTATGACATTTATGCAATAAATCCATTTCATGACAAAACATAAATAAGATCACAAAATAGTCTACAAAAATACCCCAATCATTCCTATTTGATAAAACGCCACGAATGAAAACAAGGAATATAGAAAAGATTACCAAATACCACGGTAATTGTTATCGTGGATCGTGAACCGGTTAGGTGGTTCACAATCTCATAGTTGTACAAGGGATTCATTATTTATCATGGAGCTTCATAAAGAATTAGAAGATGAAAATACAAGTTCATTGTTAGCCTCCAAACGTTCCAACCCCTCTCCAAATTTGGCAGTTTTGCAAAAGATACATTATAAATTGCAACTAAGAGGGATATTTTGAACTTGATGTATGAATAAAAGTTGTACAATATGAATTTTAGATTTTATCCATGCAGTTAGGTTTAGGGATGTAATCACCAATATTTTTCTAGGAAATTTGAAACTTGAATTTCAAATTTATTTTGTAATTCAATTACGAATAAGATATTGACAATTTGTAGATGAAATTTTTTCTAATGGGTTGAAATGTAATACGCTAAGTGTAGTGAATTTTGGAGCTTTTTGGGTTGTTTAATTTTATGAGTTTATTTTTTCAAGAGCCCATTTAGACTAAATTTTTAGAACTTTTTGGTAAATGAGTGCAACATGAAATGAGGCATAAGATTTTCACAAATCATCCCCTTTCTAATCGGATCACACATGCATGAAGCTATCTTGCTATAGAATTTTGTAGTATTTTTTCTATAGCAAAAAGTGCATGACGGATGAGAAAACGTGGATGAAATTTGTGCATCGTCCAAAGAATGGACGGTTGGGCAGTTAGGGGTTAATTTTCAACATAGCTAACTGGTGTCTAACTCATTAGAAATGTAGACTTGGGTAGTGCACAATATGGTCTACTAGATCAGCCTCCAATTTTGGCCTACACTTTGTGCACTAGGTGTGCACATTGTGCATTTTGTCTAGAAGGCTAACTTTAAATCAAGTTTTAAAATACGTAGCAATCATACAATGAAAAATGAAGTGAACCAACTTTTAAATTTATGTACATATTAACCATGGAATAAAATTTTAGTTTGCCAAAATGATTTTATCTTGAATATTTTGAGTATCAAAAATCCCATTCTAATAAAAATTGACCAATTTATGATCAAAATTTGAATGTCAATATAGTCCATGTTTGATTCTATATTTGAATTTTTTAAAAGAGTCCTCCCTGCAAAATTTCATTCTCAAGCGCAATAAAAAAAAGAAATTTATGTAAAAAGCTTTTTTAAATAGAGAAACAATTCATATTTACCAAAAATAACACATTAAAAAATTCAATTTTTTTTTAGAAATTCAAAAAATTGGATGATATTCTTCCGAAAAATTTATAGCTTAAAACTCCATCCACAACCCTCATTTTTTCTTCTCTTTTAGTAATGTGGTAGTGTACTAGTGCAATGCAACAATGCACTAATTCACTTTTTAGGTAGCCCTAAATCTATAAATAACTCTTATTTTTCACTTTTTGTTCCTAGCTCCATATCACTATACTTTACAAAAAAAAGTCAACCCATTTTAAACCACCATTTACGTTATGGTGGTTTATTTTAAATTTGCATGACCCAAAAAGGTCCGAAAGTAGTGCATTGCGACAAGGAAAGTAGTGGACCATAGCATGCATTCACCCGACTGAAAAGCAAAAAATGAAAAAATACAAGTGTTTGACACCATTTGTCTACAAGAAACCAACTTGCAAAAGAACTTCAAATAAGCATTTTAAAGGAACTGAATACTTACATAATAAAGTAGTAAACACTCCGCACTGGCTCAGATCTAAAACCTCAGAATTTGGAACTCCAAGCTCTAAGTGTATTGGGCTTGTACAATACAAACATTCTAAAACCCTAAAAACCAAGCAACTCTTCTGCACAGAGACTCCTGTCACAGTGAGCAGGAGAAAAAAATAATGAAGGCGTTAGGGTCGAGGCACCTAAAACCAATCAGTTAAGACATTCACTATACATGGGATACATGGGATAGATGAATCAATATTTTGAGAATTTTCCTCTTTTAGCAATAAGAAATTAAGAAGTTTTCATATTTAATTTAATTTTTTTGATAATTATTTGAATAAGTACAAATTTTCAAAGTGAAAGTCATAGGTTTACCTAAAACCGATCACATGCTCTAATGTACAAATGAGGTACATCTTCCCTTTGAAAATCTAGACATTAGGCAAGAATCTAGGGTGGTTGGTTTTGGGTACCTGGTTGGTAATAGGACAATCAACCTTACATGCCCATTGACACCTAAAGGACCAAGAAGCATGGGTTGGGCTTCCTCATTTTTTTAGTAGTTCTGATTAGATATTATGTCCGCTTCCTTTTGATAAAATTTATTTGTTTTTTTTTATCAACACATGCAATGTTCTTCACTAATTCTAGTGATATAAAAACTGATCCCATCTGAATTATACTTTTGATAATATGATCAATTGAATTTGTCATTTAAAAACCATGAATCTTCGGTCATTTCGGGGTTAAAAGTGGACACAACAAGTTTCTACTTATCTAAATTATTCTGAGTATGTTATTTAATTAAATTTCTAATTATATATATAATATAAATTTATTTTCACTGGTTCTGAGTATGTTATGAAGATTACAGTACTTGGTTCCATAGACTGTGCAAAGAAGGAGAAGGGTCATGGGCAAGCCAGAACGGGGCCCATGCAAGTTTGCATGAGCTCTACCGGTGTGACTGCCAATGATTTGTTTTAGGCATTTAAATGCTAGAAAGCACCAAAAATAATTAATTGGGGTGCACTCCTAAACGTACCAGGGTGTCCCTGGAATTGACAATTTGAGAAAAATCATCATAAAGTACTATTTAGGATAATATTTTGGAATTGATATACAAATGAAAGTTCTAGATTTTGAATTTTAGATTCCATCCGTTCGATTCACTAATACTATCACCTATATTTAATTATCAATTTTGAAAGTTAAAATTAAAAATTCCTTCTAAATTCGATTACAAACAAAATTTTAATATTTTCTTGAGTAAAATTTGTTGGAATGAATTTGAAATGAGACACTCTTAAACGTGGTGATTCTTTGAAATTTTTCCGTTTCTTAAATCTATGACCTCATTTTTGCAAGGCCACTTTTGAATTACAGTCAATGCAATTTTGGCTTGGTCAACGACTTGACATACTTCTACATTTGTAATTTTAGAAAAATATGTAATCAAGTATGACTAAATCCAACCGTTAGATAAGACAACAACTTGGTGAAGAATCTCCAAAAAATTGGATGACTTTTATCCAAGCATTGATGAGAACGTGAGAAGGGTTTGAATTTGTTAATCGTTCAGTTTTTGAACGCTATGACGTTTAGGGGTTAAAGAAAAATTTGAAGAAAAATTGGTTGAAAATGTCAAATTGTTCCAATTCTTGAAAATAAATCGGATGAAATTGCTAGTTTCTAATGAAAGTCATGCAAAATGTGGATGAAAATATAGTTCTATCCAAAATATAGATGAGTATGAAAATATTTGGCTACACCATTTTATTTTATGTCACTGCTTTTGCATTTCTCCAAAAACCAAAAAAAATCCCGGGGTGTGAGTGCTCACATAACATAATAGAGCAGTTTTGGATATCCCCCTTTTCGAACTGAATCAAATGAACTTTTTATAATGCGATCCAGTTTTCACCTTCTACAACAGGTTGTACCATTGACAGAACGTGGTTCTCCTTTCAAGAGCCATGCCTAGCACTTCAGTTCTCCCATTTTTGTAGGTCCCTATGGTAATTCACTTGTTGGAAGTTAACAGTGCCCATGCTCACATCCATGCTCATGAAGACAATGACCCTAGGTGCAGGTAACTTACGAATTATGGAAAAGGGGAACTTCATGAATTGCTCCATTATGTTATGCATAATAGAACAGTTAAGGATGTCTACCTTTGGAACTCGATCAAATGAACATCTTTTAATGTTTTCACCTTCTAGAAAAAGTCGTACCACTGGCAGAAGGTGGTTCTCCCTTCAAGAACCATGCTTAGAACTTCAATTCTCCCATTTTTGTAAGTCCTGATGGTAATTCAGTTGTTGGAAGTTAACACTGCCCATGCTCACATCCATGCTCATGAAAACAATGACCCTGGATGCAGGTAACCTGCCAATTATGGAAAAAAAGACTTCATGAACTACTCTATTATGTTGTGCAAATATTGTTTATTTATTTTCATTTTTTTGTGAGGGCCGGGTGCTAATTGATCAATACTTGTAGTCAGCCCTTGTTTATTTTTCCCTAGCTATATTTCGCTAGATTTCTCTACAAAATATGTCATTTCTCTTTTGTTAAGGAAAAAAATGCAAAAAAATTGATTTCTTTCGCCAGATTTTCTCTATATTTTTTGTGAAGATATCCAAATTTTGTGAAGAAAACTACCAAAATAAGAAGAAGTTCTATCAAAATATGATTGTAAGCTTCATGTATTATTTTCCAAATTTTTTTAGGCTTCAAGAAAAAAAAAAAAAAAAAAAACACAGGAAAAACACTGAACGGCGGAAACGTCAAAGCAGTGACGGAGATTGTTATTATCCACAAATGATCTCATGGAGTGCCATCACGTTGGCTCCACACTGTCGTGGACAAATTAACACGTGTCCAAACGAGACTGCTTCCAAACTGTCCCCTCTGGCTTCCACAAATTCTTCTTGTGGCTCACAATCAATGCCACCGTTTTAGTTTAGCATTTGTCACACAACTCAATATGCTTCCCTCCACGTGGGCTTTCATTCCAGCCATTGATGACCGTCAGCTGACCCTCATGTACCCATCACTGATTTTTTTTTAATTTTTTTTTAATTTTTTCAAGGGAATTTGAAACTTGAAAAATAATTTGTTTTCTCAAAAGGAATAACATGTTCTGTTGTTTATATATATATATATATATGAAAAATAAAAAGCATCTTTTTTTTTAGCAATTTACAATTGTTTTTTTCACAAAATATATAGCTTTCTATAGAATTGTTGGCTATACATACCAATGATAAAGGAAGATTATGGCGATATACTCTATCTTTTTTACCCAATTTTTCTTATAGCATCATGATTTTTCAAATCACAAGTTGGCGATCAATATAGCCACATAAATTCGCGGGTACCCATCACGCCTTGAAGTCTTGAATTGATTTTTTTTCTACCGTAGTTGGTCATCTTGATCAGCAAAAATTAATAATCTAAAAATAGAAGCCCAAATCTTTAGGAAATTATTATTTTTGGAAAATTATATATTATGTATAGTGAAAAAGCATTACGTTATTAAGCCCTAGACTTTGTACCCCTACTAAAGTTTCCAAGATTCTCTCTGATGTTCTCCGATGCTCTTGGATGTTCTTTTTTTTTTTACATCTTGAGTTTTGTCTTACTTGATTGACTCCTGCTAAATTCCTTTGTATAATGGCAAGTGTTATCTTTTACTCTAGTTCCAAGGAAAGTTACTGTATTAGTAAAAATCAAATCAAGCAATAGAAAGGATGCAATACCCTATTGTTATCATGAAGAATAGTCTTGATAACAATAGGGTTCATGATTATCAAACAATAAAAGGGGTGCAAAACCGTATTGTTATAGAATGTAATGGATAATCATGAAGAATATTTACATAATTCGGCATTTGTTGAAAAAGATTAATTATTCGGCATGAAGGGTTGATTATGACAGCTAGGAACGGTAATTTCATTTAGTGCAATGTTCCTCAATTCACAAGGCAAACCAATCCAACAAATAAAAATGTACCTTTTGATTCCCACAGAATTAGAACTTCATAATTACTATCATTTGAAGTGCATTCAAAAATTATGTTTAATAAACGTAAGATGATTTGGATTTGGAAATTGGATAACTGAGATACACTACTGACCATTGAAAGAACCTTGTTTAAAAAAAATGGTTATGTTCATGGCAAAGTATACCTTTTGGAAAAATAAATAAATTAGCCAATAGACATAGAATATTCATATACCTTTCTCATTTCAATTGGTTGATTGAATTTTTTATTTTTTATTTATTTTGTCAAGTCAACTCGGAAATATAAGTCAACTCGGAAATATAATTTGAAGTTGATTTGTAAATGAAAGTTGTACCTTTTGAATTTTGATCCATGTCCTTATGGTTAAATTTACTAATGTTATTACCAATGTTTATTAATGAAATTGAATGTTCCTTTTGAAATTAACCATATTGCAAATATTGACAACTTTAGACCAAATTTTGTAAGCATAAACTAACTCTAAGTATGGTCATTTAAAAAAAATCAATGAATTAATTTATGGAATTTGTTTTTGAAATCCACTTGTTGAAATACAAAAGAGACACTTTTGGATTTGAAATTTTTTTATTTTGTTATTTATAAATATTACTAAAAGTTTTAAAGATCCGTATGGTTTAATTGTTAATGGACTAGTAGAAGAACAAAATATTTTTTTGGATGGATGAAAAATGGATAGTTTAGCACCAAGAGAAATTGTTGATTTAGTTCATCATCCACCTAGAATCTTTAGTGTTGCAAGTTTAGGCACCAAAAATGCATGTAATTGGAGTTTTATAATATTGGAATAATATCATGTTAAATGTAAAAGAAACTTAAAGCGGGACTCATTGAAAGACAATATTTGGAATTTTAGGATATTAAAAAAAAGTAAGTTAGAGATTATTTGCAGCTATCAGGTTTCTTATAAAGATATTTATATGCAACTTCTTGTGAAATAGTAAGAATATAAGATGATTTTTGAATTAGAAATCTATAGTTTGGTGAAACAATAGAGGATGTGATATTCAAGAAGGTGATAATAAAGTAATATGAATATATGGTGGTGTAAACAAAACAAAACCAAAACAATATTCCCTCTGTCTTCCTAAAACACCTAGATAATTACTTTACAATAGAGTACTTATTCAGGTGTTTTAGTAGGACAAAGGGAGTACTGAGTATAAGAATGGTTTATTACAAAATTTAACATTAGAATAACATTTTTTTGTCCTAAGAATTCTATATAAAGTTAGTATCAACCCTTTGGAACAAAAAAATAGTTGGTGATTAAAAGAACGTCACTCTATTTTAAACTCTTCTTTCTACATGTAGAAGTCATTTGAGTTAAAAGTATCCCATTCACCAAACTACGCTCAGTCCAATTTGAGATTCACTACACTTTCCTGTGCAATTAACCCTTAAATGCCTACAATCCTCTTCAGATTTGGAAAATTGCAAAGATGCATTATAAAATGCAACTAAGATGGATATTTTGAACTTGATGTGAAAATAAAAGTTGTACATTATGAGTTTTAGATTTTATCCATATGGTTACATCTATAATTGCTATCACCAATGTTTTTGTATAAATTTGAAACCTAAAATTCAAAATTCTTTTGTAATTTGATTACAAATAAGATGTTGACAATTTGTAGATGAAATTTGTTGTGATGCCAAGTTGAAATGTAATACTCTAAGTGTAGTGATTTTTGGAGATATTTTGGTAGCTAAATTTTTGAGTTGGTTTTTTTCAAGAGCATTTTGGTTTGATTTGAACTAAGTTTCCATAAATTTTTGGTGGAAAATAGTGGTATGAAATGAAGCATAATTTTTTTACAAATCCATTACAAAAGTTTTGAGGCCTCTAAAGGGCTGCAAATTTGGCAAAAGATGCCATGCAAAAAAAAATATTAAAATTTGGCCACATTATATCTAGATTTATTATTATTTAATGTTTTTGATAATATTTTTAAAGAATGATAATTTAACAATGGTTTAATTATAAAATTTTAACAACTTTAATAAATTTTTAATAATAATAATAAATTATTGCCCAATTTTTTTTCTTTTTATATTCATTTTTGTGCATGAGGGTGCTGGTTCAATTCACGGCCCTTTGGAGGCCTCAGAATCTTTCTAATGCATCTAATGCATCCCCTTTCTAATCGGATCACACATGAAGCTATCTTGCCATAAAATTTTGTAGTATTTTTTTTTACTCTCAAATAGTACTTGACAGATGATAAAACAAATTCAATTCTCTACATCAGTCGAAAAACGGCTGGTTAGGCACTTAGTAGTTAAGGTATTTTTAATATATATACATACATAAATAAATAAATAAAAAATAAACAAATAAATAAATAAATAAATAATTCCTTTTGCTATGTATTTGAACTAAAAGTGTAATTTTAACTTAAGAAAGACAAAAGTGGTTTGGTATAAAGGCATTTGTGATTAAATCCTTGATACGCCAAGAAATTTATTACTAATAAAAAGTGACAGATAGATGTATAACATGATGTAAGATTTAGTGTAGCTCATAGTAATCAGCGTGTAATAATAATAATGAAGAAAAAAATAAAAAAACTCCAGTACTGACTGATGTAGGCAGGGATGGTCGCTGGTTGGCTCCCATCCAAAGATTTCAAGTGGCTGCCAATGCATGCATGAGAAAATGAATTGAATCGTCTGGAGGGGAATATCATGCCCTGCCACACTATTTTGGAAAGATCTAACGTGGTCCTTGCACTTATCTCTGGTCATCAATTTTAGGACTCCCAGGAGTCCAAAATTCTATTAATGTAGTAAAAAAATAATATTTAATGAGGACCCACGTGGCATCTTGAAAAAGTAAATGAGTAGGGTAAGCCACGGCCAGATATTATACCGCAACCCCATTGGCTCCAATCTCAGCCTCGGCCAGCCGCGGCATCAGGCTCGGTGACCCCGAACCTCCGAATATTTGCCGAGCCACTCTCGTGGCCAGAATGCGTCCCGGCTCCGTCGCGTCGGACGACGTCCGTCGTCGTCGTCGTCTTCGTCCTCCCCTGACTTTGGAAACTTCATTGTCGCCGCGACGCCAGCTCCGCAAGGCCTCCATCTCTCATGATTTCTACAGTAATCAGTAAAGGTCCCCGCACCAAATGCATTTGCGGTTCATAAGAAGAAACGCCTCAGATTTTGGTTTGGAACCGAGCTGGCGATCGCGTGCAGTAGGTTTTGAGTGTTGAAGCTTCAAGCTTGTGGTGGTGGAGAATTTGGTTTTTAGTTTTGAGCCACATTATTTGTAGGGTTGATCAAGCGAAGGGCTCCGTGGAATTTTGGGATTTGACGAGGTTTTGGTGGAGAATCGAAGCGGTATGTGAGTGACCGCAAGCGTCAAGATGGCAAGAGGATGCGAGCTTTGTGAGGGCGTGGCGGCGCTCTACTGTGCAGCGGACAAAGCTCACATTTGCTGGACATGCGATGCGAAGGTGCACAGCGCCAACTTCTTGGTGGCGCGCCACACGCGGTCCGTGTTGTGCTCCACCTGCGCCACGCCCACGCCATGGAAAACCTCGGGAGCCAACCCCACGCCGATTCTCACAGGCAAACTCTGCGCCAACTGCGCCACGCACGGCGAGTCCCAGGGCGAATGCGCCACACACAACGACGACGACATAGCCACCGTCAACAAGAACTCCAGCAACCGAAGAGCAACTGTAGGTCAGTCGGTGTCCAGCGGCTGCTCGTCCAGCAACCCTACTACCCTTGCCGAGAGAGAAGAAGATACAACGGTGCGTGATTCTCCATGTACAGAGAGCAGTTCTCAGCTCAACAGCAGCACCACCGTCGTAACTGTAGATACTAGCGTGTCCTCACGAATCTCAGCCTGTCACCCCAAGCGTCTCGCACCCGGAGCTGTTGCGCAGATTGCCACCAGAGCGCTGCAAGATGTCAATAGAAGCCTGGCTCGTGGACAGGTATTCTCCTCCTCCCTTGCTTTTCTTTTCTCTTCCTGTCAAGATCAAAATCTATCTGATGCAGTTCTTTTCAAGAGCACGTCACGGCGATTACAGGCTTATGCTGATCGGCAAACAGAAGTGATCCACTTTCACCCTTTCTTGAAGCCTTCAGAAATCACTCATAATATCAAACAGTCGATTGAGTATTCTCTCAACGTGTTATGTGTTTGGTGCATAAGACACGATGCTCAAGCAATTTTTTAGTACTCGGCCGTTTTGATTGTTTTGTTACGAACATGTAAATACGATGATTGTAACGGGGTCTTCCTGTGATTGCAGTGTGAGTGTGCCGATCGAAGAGAGATTCATGATACCACCACTTGTGAGGAAGCGAGGGATTGCAGCAGATCAGTGTTGGGGTATACAGCGAAGCGAATGGAGGAGATGAGACCGATTACTTTTCTTCCACTGGTGTCCAGTAACAGGTTGATGAGGATGTTGGCAAAGTGGCATTGGGACCTGCATCTCAGTAGCCCTGGCACGGTACCTTTAGCGTGGCGTATGTTCCGAAAGGTATCCCGGGCGTTGGCTCCAGCGGTGCTTTCCAATGTCGGCCTGAAAGTAACCCTGGCCGCTTGCCTCCGGTTAGCGGCAGGGTTAGACGAAGCCCAGGTGGCGGTTCCCAAGGCCAGTGAAGTGGCCGCTTGCGCTGGCGTTTCCATACGGAGGTTGGCCATCACAGAAATCCATCTGCTGGCGCTTCTGGGATGGCGAAGGTTTCCCGTGTGGGCTGGCGTGCGCACTTAAAGAGCATCTTCACCAGCACTCTGGATAGCTCTCTAGAAAACAATGGATGTGCATGGGTTGGTCAACAATTCATTTGAAGCAGACACTGCATACAACAACAACCCAGTTCAGGGCCCTTAATACCACGCAAGCTAGTGTATCTTCTCTTCTTCATTGCATCTCCACCCACAACACTCTGGCTCTGGAAAAATGGATGTGCATGGGTTGGTCAACAATTCATTTGGAGGAAGACACTGAATACAATAACCTAGATCAAGCCCCTCAAAACGACTCAAGCTAGTGTATCTTCTCTTCTTCGTAGAACATCATGCCATGCGTGGTCACTTGTGAGTGGCTTACTTACTATTTTCAGAGCAATGTTGGTGGGGAGCTACATGGCGAGGTCTCAATTTTTGAATGACCTTCAGAGTGCAATTCAGAGTTGCTGGAGGAGATGCTCAGTTTCAGAGCAATGTTGGTGGGGCGAGGTCTCGATTTTTGGATGACCTTCAGAGTGCAATTCAGTGTTGCTGGTGGAGATGTTATGAAGACTGAAACATGGTGGCTGAAAAATGGACATGACTATTTTCTGGTAATTTGGCATCCTCATTTCATATGAAAAGCAACAGGTTGTTGTTATTCGGTTGTCTACCTCAACTCAACCATCAATGGCCAATTCAATCGCAAGGTCTTGTTGTTGTTGGTGAGCAATTTCAGGAGTTTTATGACCATCAGGGCGTTGAGATTAATATGAGTGATTGGCGATTTGACTGAGAGGTTTGCTATTGCAAGCTCCTCTGTATTTTGATTAGTATAGAACCAATGTGACGAGGAGTAGATATTTGTAATGGCATGACCATTACAGGCTAGTTAGTTAGTGTACATAGGTATTTATGAACATTCAACGGGATCACTTTTTTTTGAATAGTGTGACCACCATTCTTAGTGACATAGGTGGAGGCCTACGTTATTACATTTCCTTCAGCTCATGGTTGCTGTTGCACTTGTGGAACTGGCTGGTGGTAATATTTTTTGTTTTAATGTGTTTTTTGAATGCTGTGATGATGCCTGCTTATTATTATTATTCTTGAGTGTGTTTGAGTTTCTACATGCACTTGTACACTACTGTATCTGGCCGTCAGGGTTGGAAAAATATAACTATAAAAAGAGAAGCCCCAATCTTTAGGAAATTATTTTTTCAAAAAAATTATATTTTCTATGGTGAAAGAAAATCTTAGAGAATATTCACAAAATTTGACATTTGTTGAAAAGCATTTGGACAAAAAAACCAATGATTTGGCACGACTTGTTGACATTGATACAATATTTGTGCATCTTGGTATCAAGCACTTCAAAGAATTCGCTTTTGTGTCATTATCCCCTAACCACCCAACCATGCATATTTTGCATGATGTACGGATTTGAAATCCGATTTCTCATCCATCATGCACTTTTTGCAATGTGGATTTTTTACTGAAACTTTTATGGGAAGTTAGCTTCGTGCATGTGTGATCCGATTAGAAAGGGGATGATTTGTGAAATTTTTATGCCTCCTTTCATGCTGTAGTGTTCCATCCAAAATTTCGGAGATTTTAGTCTAAAAGTGCTCTTGAAAAAGTCAACTACTAAAATTAGGCAACTAAAAAATCTCCAAAAATCACTACACTTAGAGTATTATATTTCAACCCATCACAACAAATTTCATTATTAGATTGTCAATATCTTATTCGCAATCAAATTACAAAAGAGCTTTAAATTTAAAGTTTCAAATTTTATAGGAAAATATTGGTGATAGCAATCGCAAATCTAACCATCTGGATAGAATCTAAAATTCATAATGTACAACTTTTATTCATTCACCAAATTGAAAATATCCCTTTTAATTGCATTTTATAATGCATCTTTGGAAAACTGCCAAATCTGGCGAGGGTGAGAACGTTTAGGGGTTAACCCCTAAACGTCTTCACCTTCCCCAGATTTCGTAGTTTTGCAAAAATGCATTATAAAATACAACTAAGAGGGATATTTGGAACTTGATGTATGAATAAACGTTGTACATTATGAATTTTAGATTCTATCCAGACGGTTAGATCTGCAATTGCTATCACCAATATTTTCCTATAAAATTTGAAACTTGAAATTTAAAATTCTTTTGTAATTAAATTGCAAATAAGATATTGACAATCTAATAATGAAATTTGTTGTGATGGGTTGAAATATAATACTCTAAGTGTAGTGATTTTTGGAGATTTTTTTGTTGCTTGATTTTATAGGTTGACTTTTTCAAGAGAACTTTTACACTAAAATCTTCAAAAAAATTGGTGGAACAAAATTGGTGAATGTGGCATGAAATGAGGAATAAAGTTTTCACAAATCATCCCCTTTCTAATCGGATTACACATGCATGAAGTTAACTTCCCATAAAAAAGTGAGTAATAAATCCACACTGCAAAAAGTGCATGATGGATGAAAAAACGAAGTTCAAATGTGTTCATCGTCTAAAATCTTGACGGTTGGACGTTTAGGGGTTAAGATAGGTGAGCCCATTTGTAGGCACATTCACTAGAATCACTACTATGCATATGTGAGATACCCTATGTTATGGTTTGTTTTGACATAAATTAATTTTTTGAGTCGAAAGTGATTTTGTGATTGGTTTAGGGTGACATCGATCTCTCAAAATTTGACGTAAAAATTCAATTACAATACAAACTTGTTTAAAGTTAACTCAATATGGTAGTTGAAAAAAGACAATTTTTTTTCTACACAAGCAAATGTAAGAAAAGATCTTAGGAATTTAAATTATATTTTTATTTTGACAATATGGATTTGTTGTAATTTTTTTTATAAATTTTAAAAATGTATTCCCAAATAGTCCCTTAACTATCTCATAATTGACCAAAAGTGCATCAACAATGGTTATCTTACTGATTCTAAAATGGTCACAATATTCTCCTATCACGGAAACAATGTCAAGGTCCTAAAATGAACATATTCTTTGTGAACAATTGGTCTAATACATTCATTCTTGTAAATGAAAAATATAATATTGAATTACTATGTCGAGTTTTGTAAAATGAATATGTTCTTCAAATGTTTTTAGTTTTTTAGTTTTAAATATAATTTAATGATTTTATTGATTTTTTTAATAGGAATCGTTATATTGAACCAAATGCGTGACTAAAATGGGGCCAACAATAACAATTTGGAATGGGCTGAATGTCGTCAATGAACTCGTTCACTTTGCTTCTTGTCTTTTGAAATTGAGTACAAGTTTTATCATTAATTTTAAGCGGCTATTGTAGCATCTTGGTGAGGATTTAACTGTGTATCATAATTTTTTTTGTACCAAATCAAAATTTCCACTTGTTTTAACCAAATAGTTATATATATTTTTATACTTTATGTAATAATCATATATATATTTATGAGTAATAAAGTTTCCCAATTTCGATAAAAGTGACTTTTAATTTTCAAATCACATTATCTTGTAACTAAAATATTTGACTTCAAAAGAAGGTAGAAAGTTCCTTGCATGCACATACGGGTGTTTGATTTTCAAGCAAAGTTGTTCACTTACATGCATCGTTCCAACTTGTCAGTGAATTCCATGAATAGCTAATTATATTTCATCAAAGCTATCATTGATTTCTATAATGTAGATTGCCTTGTCATAACAACTCATTGTATATTGTGGGCCATTTCTAGAGGCTCTTAGTTATAAGCTACAATTGATTCTTTGACTTTTACAAGTAATTTATCCTTAGCCGTCCAATTGGCAATAATTGACTCTTTGCTTTCTATTAGCAACAATACTACCTTCAACATTAACAAGTGGAGCTACATGTTGTAAGCTACATTGTTGGGAACAATGTACATTATTTGAAAACACTTTTATTTAACTTGAGACACTTCGATTAAAAAATTTACATTATTTAAGCAACTTCAAACATCTAGAATATTTTATATATTAGGAAAAAATAGATCTTTGCAAGTCGAACATCATTAAATGAAGACAATAAATCCATGTTAATTTAAAAACCCACATGTTTTAAAATGTTAAGTATAGTTATTTTGGACTTCTCTAATTAACCCCTAAACGTTCTCACCCTCGCCAGATTTGGCAGTTTTCCAAAGATGCATTATAAAATGCAATTAAAAGGGATATTTTCAATTTGGTGAATGAATAAAAGTTGTACATTATGAATTTTAGATTCTATCCAGATGGTTAGATTTGCGATTGCTATCACCAATATTTTCCTATAAAATTTGAAACTTTAAATTTAAAGCTCTTTTGTAATTTGATTGCGAATAAGATATTGACAATCTAATGATGAAATTTGTTGTGATGGGTTGAAATATAATACTCTTACTAAGTGTAGTGATTTTTGGAGATTTTTTGGTTGCCTAATTTTAGTAGTTGACTTTTTCAAGAGCACTTTTAGACTAAAATCTCCGAAATTTTGGGTGGAACACTACAACATGAAACGAGGCATAAAAATTTCACAAATCATCCCCTTTCTAATCGGATCACACATGCACGAAGCTAACTTTCCATAAAAGTTTCAGTAAAAAATCCACATTGCAAAAAGTGCATGATGGATGAGAAAACGGATTTCAAATCCGTACATCATGCAAAATATGCATGGTTGGGCGGTTAGGGGTTAAGCTCCACATTATTAAATAAATCCACATCTATTATACAATGCAGGACGGTTTGTCTCACTCGACCGTTCCGCGCTGGAATCCGGCGAGGAGACAAACCGACCTGTCGTCATCACCAGTACCGTAACTACATCACCGGTTTCTTCCGAGGAAAGCGATACCCGGATACTGTGATTATGAACTCGGGATTGCACGATGGCTGGTACCAACAGAACGTTGCGAGCTACAGACAAACCCTAAACATGGCGCTGACATTCTGGAGTGATCTCTTTCGGAACTTGACGATTCCGGAGCTTGTGTACAGGACGACGATTGTGCCCGCGGGTGACTCCCGAGGAATGCAATCGAATGCGCAGAAGATGGAGGTTTTCAACCGGATTGTGACAGAGCAAGTGCAGCACGTGTTTCCGAAGGTGAAATTGGTGGACGCGTTTGATATGAGTTTCCCGTTTCATTACGACAACAACTACAGCAACAGCAGACACTATGGCAGACCTCCAGACAGGGATCGCCCCCATTTCTACTTCGTGGATGTCATGCTCGCTCACGTTCTTCTCAATGCTGTGTGTCCAAACAACTAAAACTGATTAGGGTTTAGAGTTTACAATTTACCAATTTGTTCGCTTGATACCCCGCACCATGACCATTAACAACTCGATCGGGCTGCTTTCAACGAAACGTTGCAAAGATTGTGAACAACCTGGTGCTTCAATCGATTAGAGCAAAGCCTTGGGGAAATTGGACGAGAAAGACGACGATGGAAACGTTCAGGATTACAGCATCTCCACCAGCACTCTCGATAGCTCTCTGGCTCTGGAAAAATGGATGTGCCTGTGTTGGCCAACAATTTATTTGAAGGGAGACACTGAATATAGCAACACAATTCAGAGCCCTCAAAACGACTCAAGCAAGTGTATTTTCTCTTCTTAATTGCACATTATGATTGCACAATCCATGCATGGTGACTTGTGAGTGGCTTACTTACTATTTTCACAGTCTAATTGAGTGATGTTGGTGGGGAACTACATGGTATGCCTTGTAATTTTTAGATGACTTTCAAATTTTTAGAAGAACCAGCTGGGTCCTGAAAGATTTCAGAGTCTGATTAGCGAGGAGGTTAGAAGTGCAACAGGGAATTTAAAAATTTGGGTTAATCAGATTGTAAATCCTGCTGATCCCAATTATGTCCCTTTAATGGATAAAATAACTTGGTTTGATAGTGAGCTAAGTAAATTAGTAGTTGAGCCTCGACGATTAGTACAGGGCATAAACAAAGATCTGTTAAATGGATCTTTGTTGCATTTTCTTCCACCCGAATCTGAAGTCATTTTTTTAAACGGAAAAAGGGAGTTTGCTAGAGGTAGCTATGGTATCATTTACAAATGTCATATTGTGGGAGTTGATTTTATACCGAGAGATGAGGAATATGCTTGTAAAGCATTTATTAGTTCAAATGGAAGGAACCCTATAACAACAATGAACCTAGAAGCAACGAGTTGTCCTATTGTTCATCCTTTTTTTATTAAGTTGTTTGCTATCCATCCCACCAAAGCGCATGGATATATGCGATGGTGGAATGCCGGAACTTTGAAAAGTATGATTAGCAAGTCAAATAAAAAATCACCTATAGCGCCAGGAGTGGACGAGGAGAATGTGCAGCTGTTTCAACAACTACGAATCAGACTGTCATGGCATTTTTTACAAGGTATGGTTTTTTTGTATAAAAACAATAGCATACATTGTGATTTGTCTCCCGACAACGTTTTGTTGCATAGAGAAGGAGACAATCTATACATAGGTGTTTGTGATTGGGGATTTGCATGTAGGATAGACTTTCCTCACCAATCCCATTATCTATATCAATCACAAAGGGAAATAGAAGCAGATATAATGAGACGGCTTTGGGTGGATCCTTCTTTAATGAGTCTCCATGGATCAGAAGTAGCTAAATTTAGTTTAGCAACTGATTTGTATGCTACATCAAAGTTAGCTCTTTGGATTATAGGCTCTTTTGCACCAGAAACTGGAATTTCGTCCGTGGATTATACCCAATACACTACGGGCCTAAAGAGTTTGTTAACTAAAGAGACATTACAACGGTCAATACGTCAGTTGAGGATTGATCCAATAGAATGTTATCGAAAAATAAAATAAAATAGAGACAATGTTTGGAGCCTTCAATGTATATTTTATTTTTCTAAATAAATACATTTCCTATTTATTTTTTATTTTTTGTATCAACTTATTTGAAGTTTATAAAAGTTCTTAACATTAAACTAATGTCAATGTGGTCAATGGCACGGGTCCCACTATCTACTACAATGCATGCTACTAAATGTTATGGCCTTCAATACCACCGTATTTTGGCAGTACCTATTTGTAAGTGGCGGACTGGTATTCACTAACAGTGTGTTATTAGAAGCCATTTCAAGTGTTCTCTTCAGGTCATTTGTAATTATTCTTCCTTTTCTAAAAAATCAATACTTTCCACTTGAGATCTTTTGGAGCTTCCAGAACCTACTCATCATCCAACGACAATTCAGTGCCATGCCCCTCATGATGGATAGCTTTTTTTCCTTTTCATGCAAGACAATTTTTATTAGCTTTTTGAAATTTGAGGGAAAAAAAAATCCAGTACTGTACAGTACAATGATAAATAACTTATTTACCCGAGTTCTTTGTGAATAATTTGGATTCTTTGTGAATAATTATCTTATTTTGTTTTATATTATGTGCAAAAATAAATAAATAAATAAATAGTTTTACACTTTGTGAAAATTTTCATTCCACTACCGGAGTATTATAGCAGGGCCGCCAAAAAATAATTTAAAAAAAAAAGAAAAAATGTAAAAAAAGTAGAAATTATAAGTACAAAAGAGAAAAAATATAATAAGTTACTTTAATTTATATTTTTCTATTTCTAATCTATTTTGGCCATGACCATATTTAATCATTAAAAATTAAAAATTAAAAAAATTGAGCAATGGACCTTTTATTCAAAAAATATTAAATATGGGTCTTGACCCTATTATCTATTATAGTATACAGCTCGGTTTCTCTCACTCGACCGTTCCGCGTTGGAATCCATCGAGGAGACAACCCAAGCTCAATGTGCTCAACGGCACGGGTCCCACTAGTTATGTATAATTAAAGGTGTATCTCCTATTAAGACCATGCAATGATTTTGATGACCAAAAAATCCATCGAGTTATATATCCAAAGTGACATCTCTACTTGACCTTATGTATGCTTCACATCTCTACTTATGTATGCCTTATGTGACATTTCTACTTGGCTTTATATCATGAAGAATGTGATTATCTCCTCCCCGGGGTGCACTCATTATTAAACATTGGCATCACGTACGTTCATGACCCCCTAAAAAATACCCCTATATACAATTTTTTTACCAGTGAAAATAAAAGTATGAAAAAGAATTCAATCATAAAAAATGGAGAAATATATGTATGTGTGAAATTTAAAAAAAATACATTAACATAAATATAAAACAATTAAATAAATTGATAGAAACTCCCTTTTGTTATGTATAATGTAAAAATTTTATTTTTCATTTTATAAAATCATTGAAGACGTGTTCATCCTGATGATGTAATTCATACATGTCTACTTAAACATTATTTACTAAGTCATGATAGCTAATTCAATGACCGTTTCTAAACTTATTATGACATGATCATTAAAATCATAAGTCCATTTTGACTCACTAGACCTTTGATCTCGCCTTTGATATTAACAGTTTTTCGTTCATATTTCATCCACCATAGGTTAACCCCTAATTGCCTAACCAAGCATTTTTTGCTTGATGTACAAAAGCAAACTCCGTTTTCTCATCCGTCATGCACTTTTTGTAGTGTGGATTCTTTTACTACAGATTTAATGGGAAGTTAGCTTCATGCATGTGTGATCCAATTTGAAAGAGGATGATTTGTGCAATTTTTATGCCTCTTTCATGTTGTAGCAATTCACCACAAATTTTGAAGATCTTAGTTCAAAAGCACTATTGAAAAATCAATCCATAAACTTAAGCAACCAAAAACCCTCCAAAATTCACTACACATAGAGTATTACATTTCAACCCGCCACAACAAATTTCATCCACAGGTTGTCAATATCTTATTCGTGATCAAATTAAAAATTAATTTTAAATTTTAAATTTCAAATTTTATAGAAAAACATTGGCGATAGGAATCGCAGATCCAACAGTATGGATAGAATCTAAAATTCATTATGTACAACTTTCATTCAACATCAAGTTCAAATTATCCCTCTTAGTTGCATTTTATAATGCATCTTTTCAAAACTACCCAATTTGAAGACAGGTTTAAGCATTTAGAGGTTAAATGCAGTTAAACTTGTAAAGCCCTACCATATAAATACATGTGTTCAACATCCTAAAAGGACTATACATATATCTATTTCTTATCAAATTATAATATGAATAATGTATGTGTATCATATAGTTACATTGATGTTTTAATTGAGTTACATTGATATAGTTACATTTATGTTTTAATTAATCCTTCTCTTGTGCACTCATGTGATTCCTCACACACATAAAAGAGTGCACCTCAGATCTTTTACAACATTTTATTTATAAAAAATGGGTTTTATACAAATTTTCAAAGTGAAAAGTTAGTCATCACCCAAACTCGATAACTGGACTATCCCAAATCTGTCCAAGTTGCTTCTTGAAATTGATTAATATAGGTAATGTAAGATGTTTGGTTGCTATCCACAAACCAGTCCAAGTTGCTTCTTGAAATTGATTAATATAGGTAATGTAAGATGTTTGGTTGACAAAATAAGAAATAATGGCCTTCTCAGTGGCAATAGGTCCTGTGCATGACGGATACTCTAGCCCTCTACATACTGGTTATGGGACCATGTCGAGTATGGGTGCCTCCACCCTAGCAGTCGTGTATATAATACATTGTGTAAACTATTCTTCATTGAATTACAACTCAAAGTTCTGGAATTTACCAGTAGTAGTAAGTGAAGAAAGTGAAGCTTGCACCAAACTGACGTCAATCCATCATCCAGCTCAATACCTTCAATCCGGTTGAAACTCTACGTTAATTACACGGATTCTCAAGGGCTTTGTAACTTTGCTTCAATCAATACTTTCCAATCAAATTGACTTTGAAAGGCCTTGAAGCCATGATCAAACAAGTGACTAGTCGCGTAGTCTCTGCCTTAATATTTACCCTAGATTTACTTTTACACCTTGTGTGTACTGTTTAGCCATGTAACTTGTTGAAAACGAAGCGTTTCCGTAGTCTTTCCCCTGGTGGGGCAAAGACAACAAAAGCAACACTTATTGAATATATCTCCCTCCCAAAGTGCGAGATCAAGCAATGAGTGCATTGGGAATGAATATTTGACTGCTCATGAAAGGAGTGTGGTTTTTGTCTCACAGTCCGGGTAGAAACTAGAGTTGTACGTGTATTTAATATAAATAAGTAATAATAAAGGAATGTTCATATCAAAATATAATACATTATAGAGCATTGTTTAAGCTAGGTTCATTTCATGTAGAAGATGCCATACACACCCACCATTGATAGAAATTGCTCACAAAAGTCTTTGTATAGGGAATTTAAGAGTAGTGGGAAAATGTGTATCTTATAGGTTAAACACCAAATATTGCCTCGCAATGGGGCCTCTAAACATGCCCGATATATTATATGAGCACTTTGACCGGTTGCCCGGCCAACGCGTCATATTGTTGGGCCGAGGGGTGGGGTTAAAACTAAGCCAAAAAATGGACGCCTATGAGCAAGTGGTAAATTGCATGAATTAGTCAAACATTGGGATAGTGAGAGCAATGCAAGAATTGGTCAATTTGACACGTGCAAAGGAAGGGCAACATACAATCTATCACAAAATTGGGCCCAAAAAGTACCACACACCATATAATCACGCCAAGAATCCCATGTACTCACAATACTCCAAAGTGGGGTCCAAATTAGCACTAATTGAACATATGGAGTGATTTTGCATTCCTAAATTGAAATGGCAGCACAACTCCTAACCCTAACTTAGTCTATAAAATGCCATGATTGCCCTAATTTCACACCAAATGACCATGAGTACTTCAATTACTCAAAATGGGCCTAAATTGGATGAGAAAAATTAGCATGTGAGGTGAATTTGCACCCTCACCTAAAATGGCAGCACAAAATCTAGTCACAAATTAGCCTATAAATTCTCACAAATGCTCATAGACTCCCCACAAACCACTCTAGGTGCTAAGAGTGTCATAATGTTGGAGTGAGATGATCAAAGTTTGACAAACCAAAAGAAATCTCAATTTTTCCAACTATGACCCCAATTTTTTTTCAGGGGTGGCCCGGAAAACCCGAGGCTCCTGAAATGCGGAAATCCTGGAATCTGCGGGGGTACACGTAGGCAGGAAGGGGGTACACGTTGGCGCAAAAAAATTGGAAATAAAAAAATTATGGGGGGTACACGTTGGCGCGCAAGGGGTCCACGTACACGTTGGCAGAAGGGGTTCGTTGGTGCACAAGGGGTCCACGTAGACGTTGCCAGAAGGGGTCTGTCGCCCTTGACCCTGCTTGTCCAATCGATGCAAGAGCGATGGCGATGGCGATGGTTGTCCAGGCGATGGCGATGGCGATGGCTGTCCAGGCGATGGCGATGGCGATGGCTGTCCAGGCGATGGCGAGAGCGATGGCTTCCTGACCTCAGGCATTCGGCTATGCGCAGGGAGTGAGCGATTGTGTTCGGGGAGGGAGTGAGTGATCGCAGGGTTTCCAGAATGTGTCTTGTTGGGTTTTGTGCGCAGGGAGTGAGCGATGGTGTTCGGGGATGCGCAGGGTTTTAGATGCAGAGTTCGTGTTTGCGCAAGGTTTTTGTGCTTCGGGGAGGGAGTTCGACCGGGGAGGGTGTCGACCGGGGAGTTCGTGTTTGCGCAGTTCGATCAGTGTCGAGGGGCATTCGAGGGCAGTCAAAGGTTCGTAGCAGGGTTGTGCAGGGTTTTTGAGCGATCGCTGTCGAGGGGCATTCGAGGGCATTCGAGCCATCTGTGTCCAAGGTTTTTGAGGTGAGATCTATCCAGTCGTTTTTGAGGTGAGTTCCCGGAGTGTCCAGGGAGTTTTTGTGCGAAGTTGCAGATCTGAGAGTTCCCGGAGTTGTAGATCCGGTACAGCGAGTTCATAGGGGAGCAACATCGAAGTGTCAATCTGTCTGTTTGCTGGCAAGAAAAGCACACGGAGTGTTCCAGCAGAGATTAAGCAGGCGCAGGTGCGTAATGTCCAGGTTTTTTTTTTTTTTTTTTTTTTTTTTTTCATTTCAGTCAACTATGTTGTGGTTTGTCTTGTTGCCATTCGATTTATTTTTAGAGTGTATATGAAGTCGTTTTGAGCTCATCAGATGTCACTGTTGCTGACTGCAGGAAGACAGAGAGGCATAGCCTAAAGTATGGTTTCTACATCGCAAGCATTGAAGGCTGCAGCACGGAAAAAGAAGGCTGCAGTCCCAAATGCATTGGTTACAACGATAGATGCATTGGTTACAACGACAGATGCATTGGTTACAACGACAGATGCATTGGTTACAACGACAGATGCATTGGTTACAACGACAGATGCATTGGCAGCTACTATGAAGAAGAGTTCCAAAGTTTCAGCTTTGGCTTTGAAACTTGGGGCATCTTCCAAGACACCTCAAGGTTCTCCATCAAGCTCTCCATTGAAAAGAGCTGCAGTTGTATCTGCCCAGATAGTTGTAGGCGCAAAGAAGCCTCCAGCCTCTCAAAAGCCCCCAAAAAGCTCCAAAAACCCCACCCAAACTACAAAAGCTCCAAAAGTTGGAGAAGCTTCTACAAGTACACCTACGAAAGCAGCAGCTGTAAGTCTCAAGAAGCCACGTGCTGCCAAACGGCTAGGTCTGAAATCCTTGGATGTAAGTGTGACTATAGCTGTGGGATCAGCTGACATTCCGTTGCACTTGCTTGCGGTGGTCGAGGACTTCATTGACAAAGAATGCATTTTCGGAATCTGTTCCATTGAGAGAAGAGGTGCTCTTATGAGACTCCATTTTCAAATGGTGATTCGAATCATGTCCACAACAACTATCATGGTTAGTAGGCTGATTAAGAAGTACCTTGGATGGGATGATCCAACGACGGCCCCACCTGATCATCACGTGACTCAAAAGTGCTTCGTGGTACTGGTCTGCACACATTCATTGGAATGGTTGGTTATTGTGTGAAAGATCGCGCTGAGGATCATTTCCAATTCGTTCATCGAAATGTGAGTGATGATATGATTCAGGAAGGCATTGACGAATATGTCAAATATGGCACACCGTTTGCAAAGAACCGAGTTGTTCTAACGCATACAAATCTTGTTGAGAAGGCCGCGGTGTGGTTCCAATACAAGGAGAAGAAGTTGCTAGGAAATACCCTTCCTGGTGTACTTCTTCAGATGCTCAGGAGCGGCACTTATCTTCCCTCTGCTTCGTGGGTAGTACCGGTACGGCAGGGAGGCATGGATTATAAAAGAGCTGCTGCTCTGTGGAAGTGCATGATATCTCCAAGCACTCTTGAAATGGATGATATTTGTCATATCTTCTTTGAGAACACTATTCCAGGCTCGTGGCTTCGAGAGTTAGGGAGGCAACAGTTGGCCACGGATTTGAACGAAGCACGTGAAGGTGTTGTGCATGACTACAACGTTCACATTCAGGATGAGGTGCCGCGGGCTGTGCAGGACACTCTTATCACAATTGATAATACTCAAGAGGTGCAACGAACACTACAGCACAGTGTTCCTGTGACCGCAAACAGATGGACAGATCAGATACTGGGTTCACACCAATGTACATTCCGGTGTTTATGCTGAATCGTGACTTTGATCATGGATTTTAGCTTGGAAGTTCAGAACATATGTCAAAATTTTTCAAACTCTTATTTTGGAACTCTCTGAACATTTTCTTTTGTATTTAGGTTTTTGGTAATGTTCATGTACAAGGTGTTCACAATTTTGTAATTTTTTTTATGTTTTTCCAATTTTGGCTTATTTTGATAATTTTTTTGATTTTTTGGGCTTATTTTGGCTTATTTTAGCTTATTTATCCAATTTTAGTTTATTTTGTATTTTGGCTATGTGACACCCCCACAAGGGGGTCCATGTGGCACATTAAAATTAAAAAAAACAAATGTGTTGTTTTCTCTTATTTTCCCACCAGAGAGCACCTCACGACACTATGACCCCAGACATTCCATCCACCTAATTTTCTCAATACGAGAAATTTGGCTCGGGTTGATTTTGGCAGCGCTTCCGCGCTATACCACACACCGGGCCAAAAATTAACACTACTACTCAATGTTTCAAGAAAAGCAAATCTCAAGCACGATCCACTACCCAACACTTAGAGAAGTCCATGAGGTAATCACACCAAAGAGAGGAAACTAAAATTACCAATTAATACTACAAAAATTCTTCTTAATCCTCCTAATCCTCAATAAGTCGAAATAGTCTTAAGAACACAAAAAATGGAGAGGGGGGAGGTAGGGAGTCACTTCCTCTTTAATATCACCATGTCTGCCCTGTGTAATATCACGTGAGGGAGATAGGGTCCGACCGCATCGGAGATGGCTGAGCAAGCTTCGATTCGAGCGTGGTCGTCTCTGTCTTGTTGCCTCAGCTGAACTCGGGCTCGCCCTGGCCGGCCAATGCTTTTCGGCGCACCTCCCCGCAACCATGTCGTTGTCGTCTCGACCGTGATCCTGGATTCGTGGTCGTCGCCGTCTTGCTGCTCAGATGTTGATCGCCGTGTTTCCATGTTGTACCGCCTTCACGCCGGAAGCGTCCACCTCCTCGCCGTTCTTGCGCAGTCTTGAGTGGCCTTGTTCGTCTTTGTCTTTCAATTGCAAACCCGCCGTCGTCCTCTTCGCTAGCGTCCGGTCCTCAATCACGAACTTGCCCTTGTTGTGTTACTCAACACCCTCCGCTGCGCATTGCTCGCAATCCGTTCGCCAAAGTCGCTGCCCTCATCGTTGCTCCGTGACCCAGTAGCGTTGCGCACTGGCCGCCTCCTCGCATTGTGGACTCGTGAAGTCTGGAGCTCGTGAACCGATGCCACCGGAAAGAATTCGCCGGAGATCGATGAGCTCGCCACGGCGACTAGGAATCTTGACCTCGCCGCCGGGTTCGCCTTCTCGCATTGTCCTCGCCTGCAGCGTTTCCACTCGTCGTCTCACCCCGTCGATCACGCCAGAGCCGCTGCTCTGTGTGGATCTTGCTCACGCTACGCTTTGGAATCCACGAATTTCCCAAACACAGATCACTCCCACTACCGCTCTCCCCGTACCTGATCTTGGATTTTCTCTGGTTTTTTCTCAAAAACCTCCTAACGGCTAATCTCTTCTCCCCACAGGCTTCTCCCTACTGCCAAAAAACTATTACCCCTCTCTCCACGAGACAGAGAATTTGAATCCTCACCAACCAATTTCATCCATCTAAAAGTCATCCGTCTAAACTCCTTCTTTACTCTAATCACTCCTACTAAACTCCTACTCTACTCCTAGTTAACCGGGGTAAATTGAGACTAGAAAATTAGAACTTGACCACATCTAAGAGTGAAATTCCAAATTCTACTTAAAATGGTCTAAAAATATACCTTCTAAACTAAAGGCAAATAACACAAATCATTCAAAATCCACAATTAACCCCTAAACGTCTGAACGTGCCGTTGCGGCCAATGGAATACAATGTATTTTGGTTGTATTTGGAATGGATCCACACCTTTAATGGGTTTGAGTTCAAAAGAGAAGTTGAAATTTAGATCAATACGGTTCTAGTGAGCTATTAAGATCCCAATTTAGAGTTTCTTGTTGGTAGCAAATCTCAATTATATGACAACGTATATACTATCCCCATGGGACGTTTAAGGGTTAAAAGGCCAAAAACCGCTAATCAACTAAATTCACACATAAATTTTAGAATAAAGAAAAAGACTAAATAACACCACATAGAGAGTGGCCCAAATACGCCAAACATTCTAATCAGCTAAAATACTGCAGATAAAAGTAGAAATGGAATAAAAGAGTACCAAACCTCACGGTAAGGGTTTACCGTGACTTGTGGAGCGGTTCGACCGTTCACATATCAAAATATATCTTTTGATGTAGATAGACTTATAAAGTTAAATTATTATTATTAGAATCATATTTTAAAACTAAATATAATAAACCAAAAAAATCTTGATTTAGTGAACATTGGATGACCAAGAGACACCCCATTAAAAGTTAATTAACTTCCAAAAAAATTAGAGGGAACTTCAAATCTAATTTAAAAATTGGTTTAGAGTGCCAAAAGCACAACAAATGTGCCGTGTTTTTGGCTTAGAGGGCCTTTTTTAGACTTGATTTGAAGGCCCCTCTAAATTAGCACACATTTGATGGGATGTGTCTAAATCGACCAATGTCCAAATCCAAATTTTATTGTACTTTTACTAT
The DNA here is from genome assembly GCA_022496805.1 of Pohlia nutans. Classification (NCBI taxonomy): domain Eukaryota; kingdom Viridiplantae; phylum Streptophyta; class Bryopsida; order Bryales; family Mniaceae; genus Pohlia; species Pohlia nutans. The sequence goes on along the minus strand of CM040089.1, from coordinate 28,781,521 downwards.
ACGTTTTTGAATGCCCTTCTATGATAATATTTTGATAGTCTAATTCCTTGTCAATTAAAAGATATCTTTTAATATGCCGGGCCCGTTTAGAAGGTAGACTGAGGATGCCTTTATTACAACTCGTTTTATGTTGTGGGCCATTTTTAGAGGCTCTTAGTTATAAGCTACAATTGATACACTTTCACAAATAGTAAGTTTATTCTTTAATTAGCCTTCCAATTGGCAATAATTGACTCTTAAGTTTTCTTTCCATTAGTAACAATAATACCATCAACATTAACAATTGGAGCTACATAGTGCAAGCTACATTATTGGGAGCAATGTACATTATTTGGAAACACTTTTATTTAACTTAAGACACTTCAATTAAGAAATTTATATTATTTAAGCAACTTCAAATATACACACTATTTTATATATTATATTAAAATAGATCTTTGCAAGTCGAATATCAATAAATGAAAACTACAAATCCATGCTAATTTAAAAACCCACATGTATGAATTTTTAATTTTAAGTATAGTTATATATTTTGAACTCCTCTAATTAAGCATCACATTATTAAATAAATCTTCACTACGTATAATTATAGATTACAAGTACAGCTCCTATTAAGATCATACTATAATTTGATGACCAAAACCACCCATTGTCCAAAGTGACATCTCTACTTGCCTTCATGTATGTTTTGCTATGTAGTAGCGGTGTAAATAATACTTTGTGTAAACTATTCTTCATTGAATTACAACTCAAAATTATGGAGTTTATAATGTCATGTACTTTTTACAAAAGGGTGTGAAGTGGACAAATATGTGAAGAGGTGTTGAATGATGCAAAGAGACAATTCTGGTTCAATGCATTACGGTGTTGAATATGGTGTTGAATATATTGAAGTCAAACATTTAATTGTTAATATATAGAGAATTTAAATAAAATTTTATATGACAATGATATCAAGCATACGATTCTAACATTCATGAAATTTGTTGGTAGAAGACTTGAGTCAATCATAGGGATGCTTTTGTATTTATGTGATGTACATTTCATATAACTTTCAAGGCTTTATATTTGAGTAAAATTAATGAATTATGAACCACATTGAATCATCACATAATGATAAATAAATGATTATTATTTTCAGAGATTGTATAAAATCATATGTTATAAAGCTTCTTACTTCAATTGATGAATTTTTTTTTGTATAAATGCATATGTTTTGGAACAAGTTTAAATTTAGAGTGTGTTCATTCAGCAAGAATGAAGAACAATTCAATTTGCAATTTAGCAAGAAGATGAAGAACAATTCAATTTGCAATTTTCATGATATGACCATGCAAAAAATGCAATAAAATTGGGTTTTGTTCTATTTAATGTGCTATGATTTGAAGCTTCAATAATCCTTAAAAGACAAAATGTGAATCTTTATGTTTAAAAAACACCCATGTCTTAAAAAGTATCCAAGATCTCAAATTTCAAAAATTCATAAATAAGTAATTTTCAACTTCAAACTTTGAGAAATTACTAGAAACTAAATTCTAATTGGTAAATTTTTTATCATATTAGAATGAGATTTTTTTAATGATTTTAAAATTAGTATGAGTTAATTCTTTTCAAATAAAGTTAAATTTTATCACTAAGAAATTTGGAATGTTCCAAAATTTTCTATTTCAAAAGAAGACCAACTATACTAGTTTTATTTGAGAAATTTTGATGTAAAATAAATTGATTTCAAAGTCATAAAAAATGAAAAAAATGAAAAGAAGTTTCTTTTCTTAAACAAAGGTGTTGAGAGTTTGTGCAACTTAAACCACACTGTGAAGAAATTTATGGACTAAGTATTCTTCATTGATATGAAATTGTCTTTGTTGTGAGAATATTAAGTTGTTAGTCAAAATTTGGTGAACAATTTCTACACTCAATTCATGGTCACAAATTTTATTTATTTACAATGGGGCCCAAAATAAAGTAAAAATATCAAAATAATGTGAATGATTGATTCATACAATGACACCAAAGAAGACAGTCAAGACAGTAGTGTATCATCCGCCAAATCGGAAAGGAGGAAAAAAAACTTGGTAAAGAAATAGAAGTACAAAATAAATTACAACGGGATGCAGCGGCAGCCTGCAATCTTCCGGGGTAGATATTTATGCACAACAACTTTTTTTTTGCATCCAAATCTAAATCTAAATTCAAATGAATCTCACCACGAAATCATTGTTGTTTGTATGTTTATTTTTGTTTTAAAATTTTAAAATTTAATATAGGAATGAAGGTTACAATCAATAGCAAATACATATAGAATATATCACCATGCATTAATATGAAGCATAGTTACATTTTTTTAATCTTGTTTCCTTTGGCATTATGGTTTCTTTTTGTGACCTTTGATCAATGAAGATTTGATCATTTTCATTGAGATTATGTTTGGTAATAGATGAGGAAACGCGAAGTATGAATATGTGTCTTGTAGTTGAAATGATGTCACATAAGGCACCAAAAAAGAGTTTTTATCACCTTCATCGCTGAAGATGATTGGAAGCACCAAGCATTGATGCTCATTCATAATACATTCTAGGTCATCATTTCTACTTGTAGTAGCTTGAGACTAATATTTTAATATTTTACTTTTAGTTTACAACACCCATTACATAATCCATTATAATTTTTTCTTCATCTCACTATCTTCTAAACAAGTAAGAAATAGCCTTCTATCTAGACATACATTTTCTTATAGGCTTTTGCATAGGTCTTGAACAAATGAATTCTCAATTCATCTCAATCTCATAAAAGAAACTACAATCCTTTTGCATCAACAAAGTTTAAAGATATGGTTGGAATGTTTTGGGATGTTCTAATACTAAAATAAATAAGCTAATTATTTCAATATTGAATATCTCAATATCCATCACTATTCCATTCAATATCAAAATTTTACAATTACAATTGGATCGAACTTGTTTTTTTCATTTGCCAAAATAAGAATTAAATAAAAAGAAAGAAATCTAGTTTTTTTAAAAGTCGATGAATATTACAAAAGTCTGTTTGTTCAAAGACCCTACACTAGAATGCAAAGCTGAGTGGAATTGATAAAAAAAGAATTAATCATTTCCACTTCATAACATTTTGTAAGAGTCTTATCAACAAGAATAGTGAGTAGAGCCCTTTTATTCTTAGAAGGGCCATTTCATATTTTCTTCTATCCATGCAAAACATTCTAAAACTATAGATTGAAAAGGCTTATATGCAATGAAAGGAGTTTTTCTCATTACTACAATATAGTGAAGTCTTAAAACTGCTATAGAATGTCATGTTTAAAGAACAAAGGGACTCATTCTACGATACTAATTTCTTTATTGTTTTGAATTGTGCAGTGATAAATCTAGCGGTAAGTTAATAAAACCAGCCAAAGACCCCAACTATGCAAACTTCAAAGATCCAGTTAAAGAGTCTTTAGGCAAGTTACCAGCGTCGTCGACACCAGGCAATTGCCCAGTGGGTCCAGATGGTCTTCCATTTAGTCCAAAGGAGGATCCCAACAACAAGGGGGTTCAGGCTCCAGATCCACAACTTGTTGCTCAAGATGAAGCTTCTATTAGTGCCCAAAGGAAGAGAGAGCGAATGAAACAGTTGGCAATGATAGGTGTTGCCGGTTTTTTATTTTTGTTGCTCTTTTGGTGGTTGTTTAAGCAATCTATTTATAGGTTTTTAGGATATCTTGATAAGGGGGCTGACAAGTATGGGGCTGACAAGTATGGGGCTAACGGGCTTGGAACCGACGGATATAGGGTCGACAGATATAGGGCCGACAGTGCTGGAGGTGCCGAGGGCACTTGGGGTACCGGAAAGTACAGGAAAAAAGGCCAAATGTGTTGGTTTAATTTACCTTGTACATATGATTCTGAAGAAGGATATAAACGAGCTGGGGATAAATCAGGTAAATCTCAAAAATTACAAGCAGGATAAAAGGGATGTTTTATCTTTCCAAAAGATTGTACACTAAGGGGTGTCAGAGCTAGCGTTCCAACTCAACAAACGAGGAGGCTAATACTTTAGGAAAAAAAGTACTTAATTAAAAAATGGTAACAAACATACAACAAGAATTGGGAGTCTTAAAATCCATGCTAATTCCTTTCTCACTTAACATTCTTTAGCCAATTGGAAAACGACCTTGTTTATAGAAAAGAAACCGTATGAAGGTTTATATGCAAGTTACAATCCCTCATAACATTCTTGAACCAATCACAAGACCATTCTTCTAGATGTATAGGCTTACATGTAAGCATAATAAGAATAATGGAGAGAATAGTGAAAAAGATGGTGGAACAATTGAATGGTTGGAAGAGAATGGGAAACTTGTAGGACCCAATTAGGTATCTTTGTGTGCAAAAAGCATCCTTTGTAAGGATGGTGAAGCTCAAGAAAGAATAAAAAAAACACAACTAGCCTTGACTACCCTCAACATTACAAACGCTTTCTTCATTGAGGAATGAAACAAAACATGTGGGATGTCGGTGCTAATAACTTTGTTACAATCAACCTCTTAACAACATTAACCCCTAATTAACAAACAAATTTGAACAAAAAGAAGTCCACATAGGACCTACTCAAAACTGGTAAAAAAAACATGAGGCACAATTCAGGCTTCTTGGTCCGTTAGGGGTTATAGTTGCACAGCCTAGGAATTGATCTAAATATTAACGTACCTCACCAACAAGGTATTGAAGTAGTACAACAGGGTCGAAAAAACAGAACAATTTTTTCGCACTAGTCATTGGCGACAGTAATAAGCTGCTTGCCAATTTTGGATCCATTCATCAGCCTGCACAAGGCATTGGGGGCGGCGTCCAACCCGGGTGCAAAATCTTCGAAATACACCACCTTATTGGCCTTCAAGTACCCGGCCATGAGCTTCATGAACTGCGGCATCAAGTGTGCATAATCCGACTGCAAAAACCCTTGCATTGTGATCCGTTTGCTGATTATTCTGTACAGATTAAACAAGCCTTCTCTTGTCCCAGTTTCATACTGCGAAATCATCCCACTCACTGCTATTCGCCCGAATGAATTCATGTTCTCCAGCACAGCGTCCAGCGTCTTGCCTCCCACATTATCAAAATACATGTCAATGCCACGAGGGCAGCACCTGCATCCATCAAATTGTCACAAAAAAACAAAATCAAGATCTTATGTATGCAGGTGCTGCCCTTGTGGCATTGACACAAAAAACTCAGTTACACCTCAAGAAACGAAAAAGGAAACTGAATTATTCCTGGCGCTGTGACAAAAAACAGAGTTGTGAGAATGTTGATACTTTCTGAGAGCAGCAACAAGATCCTCTTCCTGTTTATAGTTGAATGCTGCATCGTATCCCAGCTTGTTCTGCAGCAGCTCAATCTGGTGCCATTGTCAATGGTCAAATCAGATGCATATGAATCCTGAATCATGTGAAAGCAAAGCCTTGAATCAAATCTATACTACTACTCCCTCTGTCCAGAAATAATTGTCATTTTCTTTTCCCGACATATTTGTCCTATGTTTTATACTTCAGATGTGAGCCCTGTCCACTTCAAACGGGGCAGACAATGAGAGTGACGCAAAAACTACATATTACTACTAAAGATGGACCACTTTTCAAATACCGAGACAGCTTTTTTTGGCATAAAAAACTAGGACAGTTATTTCCGGACAGAGGGAGTACTGTTTGGTATCAAATACTGTGGTGGAACATGAATCATGTGAAGCAAAGCTACATCTAATAATACTGTTTGGTCTCACATTCTGAGCTGGAAAATGTCTGTAAAACATTTTACAACAGGGAGGCAAGGGTCAGTTATAATTCCTGCATACCTTCGCCTGAGAACCAGCACTGCCAACGACATACAGGCCTGCTTCTTTGGCGAGCTGTCCCACCATCTGACCCACTGCACCTGAAGCTGCTGACACAAAGATCGTCTCTCCTCTCTTGGGCTTCAAGATTTCATATAATCCAGCATAGGCTGTAAAGCCAGGCATCCCTGCACAATAACGACTACCTCCACACAATCAACACCTCAAGACGGTATGAAACTGATCATGTAAATCGGCACTCCGATTGCTGCAGCATCAGAGTCAACGCAATGGAATGGTATATAAGTTGTAAATTAGGGAATAATAATACTCCCTCTGTCTGGAAATAATTGTCATTTCTTTTCTGGACATAATTGTCCTATGTTTTATACTTCATACGTGAGCCCTGTCCACTTCAAATGGGGCGGACAATGAGAGTGACACAAAAACTACATACTACTATTAATGATAGACCATTTTTTGAGTACTGAGACGGTTTTAAGCATTAAGTTGAATTTAACAAAAACTAGGACAGTTATTTCCGGACAGAGGGAGTAATAATAATAATAATAATACTGGAATGTGATGTTTACCCAGAGCGCCCAAGTAATAAGAGAGAGGGGCAAAGGAAGGATCCACGACTTGCAAACGCTCTCCCCCAGCAATGACGCTGTACTCTTCCCACTTCGTCCATGATGTTACATAGTCGCCCACTTTAAAATTGGGGTTCCTGGATAACACCACTTTGCTAACCCCAAACCCTTCCAAAGTCTACAAACCCAGGCCACCAGAAAAACCACGTTAAAACATTTTTAAAAAGGTAAAAATAATGAATAATATATCAGATATGTATGGCTCTATCAATCACAAGAAATTTGAAAATGAACAAGACCATGATAGGAGAGGAAGTAATGGTATATTCAAACCTCTTTATTATGGCCTCTAGAATATCTTGTCACACTATTGACTGTAGCACACTAGTCACACACATCTAAACTATGTCACAATGAAAAAGTTGGGATTCCAGGTGAGAGGTTTGAGTGCATTATCCCCTAAAGGACCAAGGATTCATGGTTTTAAAATGACAAATTCAGTTGATCATATTGTGAAAAATATAATTCAGATGAGACCAGATTTTATATCACCGGAATCAGTGAAGAAATATGTTTGCGTTGGTCAAACAACAAATAAATTTGAACAAAAAGAAGTCCACATAGGACCTACTCAAAACTGTTAAAAAAAAAACAAGAGGCCCGATTTGGGCTTCTTGGTCCTTTAGGGGTTAAGACGAATCATTCACCTGTCCAGTTTTGAAAGGAGGAGAGTGAGAAATGTCTAGACCACTCATGCGAATACGCATGTAGGGATCGCAAGACAAGTAGAGATTCTTCACAAGGACGTCGTCCTTATTACTATCCTCATTGAGCTCCAGGGTGAAATCACCCCATACAACCTCCAGGTCCGTTTCTTTGAGTGCTGCCACTACATAGTGCTTCAGCTTGACTTGCTTGTTCCGCACCAGCTGGCCTGGCATTGGTACTACTGTCTGCTTGCTTGCACACAACTTCGAGTCAGTCTTAACCCATAAAAGGACCGAGGATTCATAGTTTTAAAACAACGAATTCAATCAATCGTATTGTGAAAAATATAATTCAGACAGGACCAGATTCTATATCACTGGAATCAGAGAAGAACATTACATGTGTTGATCAAAAGACAAATAAATTTGAATAAAAGGAAGTCTACATAGGACCTACTCAAAACTGCTAAAAAAACACGAGGCCCAATTTGGGCTTCTTAGTCCTTTAGGGGTTAATTTCCTCAACTCCTTCACTCGCATTGATCTCAATACTCTTTAACGTCAATGGAGGCTCTTATAAATTGCATGACAACACCATTATTATTCGTGCTAAGCACTATAAGGATATGTCATTGCGAACATACAGCTCTCTCCCACACACCTGGTACAAAAAAGAATAGAGTATGTATATATACAGTTACTCACATGAAGAAATTGGCTAGAAATCGCCTTTAGAGTCGATGGCATCGCCTCCTCTCCACCTATTCAACCAAACACACACCTACAACTCAGCAACAAAAAAATAAAGAAAATATCTTTTTCTTAACAGTCAGTTTCTGAAACAAATACCATCTCAAGAAACTCCAATAGTGGCTTTAAGAAGAGCAAACTCAAAGATTAAGTAGATGATAGATATGGTACAAACACACATTAGGACAAGTTTGATGCATTTTGCAACCACCAAAAATTTGCAACGTCTAACAAATCCTGCCCTCAACACAACAAGCAGACAATTCAGTATTAGTTTCAAGAGGTTGGTAAATACCTTCACACTTAAAGTGAGTCCAGATACATGGCACAGAAGGTGAAGAAGCTGAGAAGCATCTTCATCTGTAAGATTAGAAAATAGAGTCACTGAAGCCCCCAGTTGGCTGCAGTGGTGGGTTAACAGTGTTGCCTGTGTGTTGGGCATCATTATCAAACCACCTCCGCACACAAAGCCTGGCGAGAAGAAAATCATTGCAACTCACGCAGCATCTCTTGCCTGTACGTACTGCACAGAAGAGACCCATGCAAACAATGTGGACAGTTTGGCCTTGTATCTGTCCATACAACGCAGGCTCCTTTTCACTGAAAGGTAAAAACAACCAAAGAAATGACATCTGCTAAGCCCATCTCTTTGTGAACCCTCACATGAATGAGCATTGTAGAACCTAAACCATAGAGCTTAACTGGACAGTTCGAATGGTTACAAAGCAAGAAAATTGCTCCAAAATCATGACAACAAATTGAGGTAACTTGAAGCGAAATGTTGAGGCAGAGTGGCAACTAGTGCAGCACCTGCTGGTAAAAGCTGGTTCTTTATTTTATTGTACAGTCAAAATGATAAGCAAGGAAAATTTTCAAATCACTAAATATGAGTTGGTATTCTAATTACAGGGGAGGCTCAGTAGTATAACAACAATTATACTGAAAAAAGGAATGATATCTGGTCTATTGAGTCAATCGGGAGGGGATTTTCATCTCGATGTATTTATCTCTCAATTTTTAAAAAGCGATGTCTAAATGGTCATTGATCAATCCCCGACCTCGACAGACTTGCACCTCGGCTCATGTAATCAACATCCCACTCTTGTGTAGACGATGCCAACGTCATCAACTGCACTACAGCAAACCTCATTGTCGGTCTCAATTCAGGAGCTTGTTGAGTGCACCGTCGCGCCAGTTGCGCCATCTACACCGCAGCCAAAACATTAGCTTGGTATTAAATGAACTGGAACTCAAAACACAGGAGGGGGCACAAGACACCAGCCATGAAATTCGAAGTGAGAAAAGGAAGAATCAACAGTGAATAAAGGAATAATAATAGAGGGATCAAATTTGAGTTTCATCCTTTATTCAATTCAATCTTCCTCTTCTGGGTCACAAAATGGATTGGGGAAGCCTCCAGTAACTTTAGAGAGGAAATTGAATGTACAAGGTTGCAATTAGTTTAATGGGATACGTTTCCTAAACAAATTTAAAAGTTGGATGAACTCATTATCAATTTCTGCCCTTTGTATCTCTTGTTGTATACATCCAATATTTGAATTGATTAAAATTCAAGTTCGTGGGGTTCAATTATCAATTACATTTATTTCACGGAGGTCAAAGTAAAAACACAAGATTTCTCTAATTAAGTGAAGGATACTAGTCACATCATACAAAAGTCAAACTAGTTTTTTTCTTGAAGCTAAAGGCTTTGATTGAGTTCAGAAATTTAAAAAACACGTGATTCCCTACCTTCCAAACAGCGTCTATTGGATAGTCATCGTTAAGGGCAGGGTCAACATATTTCGGGAACATTGTTTTACCATCTGGATCGTTCAGTATTGGCTCAAACTGCATCAACCAACAAGAAGAAAATCAGGTAATGGCTTTTCAATTCCTGACTCTTGGTTCACAAAAAATAATGGACACTGAAAATCATAAGCTAACAAAGAACCGCAAGGGGATCATGAGGAAGGAATTACAAACCAAAGATGTGAGTGTTCTGCCCTCTCGACTTGAAGTTGGAGAATCACCAGATGAAGGAATTGCACCCGAAATGGCTACTCGACCAGAGATAATCTCATACAAAACCACCCCGAAAGCAAATACATCCAGCTTGGGAGACACTTCACCGTAGAGAGCATACCTGAAAACCAGTGCAATGCTTAACATCAAAAATCTCTTAAAATGAAGGTGAGGCGTAGCATTCTTTACCAATACTGGGGCTCCTTCTGAAGCACATGGTGCAATAAATGTGAAAAGGAACATATGTCAAGCTATCTTCCAAGATACCTTCCCTTTCAAGTGTCCACCAAGGAAAAAGTTGCAAAGCATATTCGTCACTCCATTATTTTAACCCCTAAAGGACCAAGAAGTTCAAATTATACCTAATGTTTATCTTCAGCACTTTTGAGTGGGGACTTTCTTTTGTTCAATTTTATTTATTTTTGACCAACACATGCAATGTTCTTCATTGATTCTGAATTATCTTTTTCACAATATGATCAATCAAATTGGTCATTTTAAGATCATGAAATCTCGGTTAAAGAAGGGACGCATTTCAAGCTTGGTAAGAATGATATGAATGTGACTGAGGACACCAAATATGTCCTGGCTATCCCACAATATCAATACTTGTTTATCAATTTGATGCATGGCTGGTATCGCAAGACTACTAGTATTAACTACACAGAGGAAGTGACATACTCGGGTGACATGTAGCCAAACGTGCCAACGATACCAGTACCATTTCCATCCTCTGTCAGCTTCGCCAACCCAAAGTCTGCAACCTGCAAAGGACAAACACCACTCGGTTACTTCGAGGATGAAAGGCTTTTACAACACAAGAAATCTTGGATACTAGTATCTAGCAAGTTGTATGAGATGACTTGGTCCAACCTTGGCACGGAAATTACTGTCAATAAGGATGTTGGCAGACTTAATATCACGATGTATGTATGTTGGTTTGGTGTGTTCGTGGATGTATTCCAACCCACGAGCAGCGTCCAGAGAGATTTGAACTCTTTGTGTCCATGAAAGTGGAGGCGCATCTGTCAGCGTACAAGACCATAACAACGTTTAGCGTTCCATGTGTAGTCACTGAAAACAACGTTGAAATACAGCTGCTATTTTCATAATAAATACTAAATCCCAAATGGCCAAAAGGGGTTGCTTCCATATCTGTAGGATTTGAAATAAATCAATTAGGAAGCTTCAAGGAGGGTAACAAAATGCACAAATAGAAAGAAGTGATCATACACCTACATTTTTTAATAATAGAAATATGTTTTGAAAATTATGATAATAGACTATAAGCTTTCAAAGTGGACTTTCTCTATTTGTCTTCAGCACTTACGGGTAAAAGATTGGTGATTCAACCTCTACAAGATAGAATACACCGAAAGAGTTACAAAAACCAAAAGAAAACCATTCCGACTCCTTTAGAAAACGAAACCGACTACACTTAACCCCATTAATTACCATCAGAATGTCTGCGACGAAGATGATGGTCAAGAGTTCCATTCTCAATGAACTCGTACACAAGAAACAAACTATTCGTGGTGCAGTAACCAATCAATTGTACCTGCATGAACATCCAAATGCCATCAAATTGTCCTCCATCAGAAATCTCATCATGAGAAAATATATGAAGTGACATGGCGATGAGTTCCTTGCACTCCTTTAAACGAATGAAGGTACCCGTGAATGGAAGAAACTGGATTCAATCAATTATGTGTGGTGACCAGCTCACCAAGGCTGCTGACAGAAGTAGTGGGTGCTCAGTAGGGATCCATAAAAAAATTGCAAATGATGAGAAGAACTGCAGGATGAGGTAGTATAAAACTTGACCCCCTAGAATCCAAACATTCAATTGCAGACCATGAGGGTGAACCACTTACCAAATTTGTGTGATGGACGTTGGTTAACACTTGCAGCTCAGCCAAGAACTCCTTGGTCGCTTGCAAGTTCATCTTCTTAATCGCCAGCTTCTGCATTTTATTATTGCCCACAAAGACCACACATCATTTCTCTATAACTGAGGAGCAAATTCTTTGTTTTAAAGGCGCATTAATTGGTACGGTATTCCACGTACGTACGTTGTAGATCAAAGACCAGTAATAGAACCCTTGTAATTCAGTAGAGTTCACACGTGGCATAAAAGCATATGCGGATAAGAGAAAGCTAAACATGTTGCAATGGAGAACAGGACATTTCATCAACAAACCCCATTAGACATAAATAAACGGAGACCCCTTTTTCTATCAAGATGGAACAGATAGAGACCTGATTACGAATGAGGCCATAGTAAACAGAGGCAAAGCCGCCCTGTCCAACCTTGCAAGATAAGCTGAAGTCATTAGTGGCTTCGGCTAACTCTTCATATGAGAATTCAACTGATTTGAGATCTGCCAGCAAATTTGACGCCGACTTTGAAGCCTTACTTTCGGCCAGATTTGAAGAAGCCAGCAAAGCTGTACCTTTGAAACAGCCACATTACAATAACACATCAAGTACAATTTGTCCATACTGAACCTATCTTGAATGCATCAAAGCCAGGCTTGACAAGTTAATAGTTTGGTGGATCAATGTAAATAGCATAGCAAATACTTGATGTCCTTCTCTATGATGTCCATGATGCAAATAGCATAGCAAATTGTACGTGTCCAATCAGTACCTGACTGCTGTTTCTGCGCCTCGGCTAACTTCCTTCTACGGAATCTTTTGCGTCCATAAAGTACCGCAAGCAATAACACGATTGCAAGTAAAAGCACTCCAACCACAACCCCAACAATGACACCAGTGTTTGATTCTACAAACCAAGAAACACACAGCGTGGTCAGCATAACAAAAACCGATGACACTGAAAATTTCTTTAAAAGAAGTACAAAAGAATCACCAAAAATATCAATCAGTGGTTCCATTAGTGTCATATTAGAAAAAAGGACAGAATCACTCACTGCTTGAGCCGCCGCCACCGCCGCTAGTGCTGCACAACAACAAATATCAAAGACAGAAAAAGGTCAGGAATAGACTATATGACTCGACTGTAACGAAACACACACAAACACACACACACACACACACATATATATATATATATATATATGAAACAGCCCCACATGTATGACTCGATTGTGACAGGTTTAAAGTGTGTCAATCAAGGTGAACACCGAACCAATTTTATAGAACATACGAACTACAAAGGAAACAAATCCTAAAAGAGCTACCTTCAATTACCAGTCATGAATTCTAGACTCATGGGCCCGTCAATAAATAAACTACTACTCTAACAGACTGAAGTAGAGAGACATACTCGTTAAAAGGAGGAAACACTCCGGTCCCATCTGCAGTGCGAAGGAGAAGAGAAATTTCATCAGTACTGGATGTGGACTAAGTTAGCCCTCAACAGCAGATGTTCTGTTTCAAGCAATATGCATACAATGCACTTTAACGTATCAACCACTTTTGTTCATTAAGGGCCGGTTTACACTTCTCTTGATAAGTCTTGAGAACAAGCAAAAAGTTCAGGCCACGACATAACTATTTCGATCCCGAGGGACAAGATGTAGGACGATAAGAAAATAAATAGGTTAAATGCCTTGTCCATTCAACCATTTTGTGGACTGATTGGTATTCAGAGCACTCCACAAAATGGTCAAACAGACAAGACGACTCATAGAGTGTTGCCATGTATGTACAGTATCCATGTCATTTTATCATCCATTGTCAAGATTCTACCTCCATGTCCGTCCAAACAAAGTGTAAAGCCCAAAAGACCAGATCTCCAACTTTTGACCAATTACACGGATACATTTCTTATTCCTGAAAGGACAGACCCATCATTGTCCTCATCAAACACCAGTAAGATCTATGACCATTCAGGATAGTGACCTGAACTCATTCACCAGCCAGGGAAAAGTCATCCATCGGTCATATTTGGCCGTCCTTTCAGAGTTGAAATATGGCTTGTCTGGACAAATGTAAACCGACCCTAAAGGGGACATATGAGAAACTGTTCAACAATTCGACTGTTCAACCTTCTCAAGCCTAATCCTTAACATTCAATTGCCCCTGAATCTTTTTCAAAGCCACATAAAACAATGGAATTGGTTCTAGGTGTCTGATCCACAAACGTAGAAACCGATAAGTTCCACTGTTTAGCACTTTTTTTATTACCTTACTGAAGTAAATACAGACACATCACAGAGACGACAGGTAGGAATCAAAGACATCAAAAAACAGTCTGTGACATACCTTTCGATGGTATGAAAATGATTGTATTCGGCGTCAGAACTTTGACGCCAGAATTAAATCTGGATATGTCGTCTGCCGATACACTAAAAGCTGCGGCAACACCTGTCAGCTGGTCGGTAGCTTGCACCACATACGTAGAAAAAAGGCCATAGGCGCTGTTTATACTTGGATCGCCACAAAAACAGCTCACAGGAATAGAGAGAGTGTATCCATTATTAAGAACGCTTGAACTGCCCAGATTGGAAGAATTGGAAACACCAGCTATCGTGGTCAGGTTCTCGTAGACTCCACTCACAATCGACTGCAAGGTATCGCCGCTCAGAACCTGCACAGACACGATTCTCATAGGAGCCTAGTTCCAGTTCCAGAATTTCTTTAATTTTTTCAAATCTTACTAATTCATCACAGCTGTAGATTTTTTTTAATTTGATAGACTGGCAATCTACCACATGGTCACAATGTGCTATTCAGTGAATTTGTTTTAGCTAATTTTAGCCAAATTGCTACATAAAGTTTGGGCTGACTACTTGATACAAAGGATTTTTGAAAAAAAAGGAATAATAGCCAGATTTCCTACATGGAGTCAAGATGTGTAGCCTCTTTAAACCTAGGTAACACCCAGGTATTGCCTAAGTAGCACCTAGGTAGCGCGTGATTACCCTGATATTACCCATACATTAATATGAAAAGAGCATCCAAGGAGCCTGGATTGCTCTTCAAGCCATGGAAAAGTAGCAAAAATGCTAAACTGTCTCCTGACCAAAAAAAATCACTGGTGCTATCAGGTGAAGATCACTTACCGTGTACGCAAACATGTGAATCAGTCGACCGTTGGTACACGAGCACGCAAACGGAAGATATAGGTTGGTGCCAGCTAGGATAGAATTGAGGTTAGTGACGTTCCTGTTATAGCTCTGCAACTGCTCAGCATTTACCTGAAACCTGCTAATCAGTATATCAGCAGTGTCGCCCGTTTGCACTCTATAAAATGCTAGGGCTTGACATCCAGTGGGAGGAATGCAATCGGCTCCTACAGTGAGGACACCAGTTTCTCTCTGAGAGATCATAACACAGAGCCATACTATGAGCCAACACTCAATAAGTCCACCCTTCATTTTGTCACTCGAATGTCAATGTTCCACCCAGGATCCAGGGACACCGTCTGTTTCTGCCTTTGCATCGATATTGATTTTGAAGTTCAGCCAAATCCACACAGCAAAGCAGTAGTAGTAGCAGTACTCCTCTTGGACTTGCGGTCCACAAATGCAACTTAGCAAGGTTCACTGCAACAAAGTCCATTTTCCATATAAGTCCTTCCAGATAAGCCCATTGAACTTACAATAATTAATACATGCTAGTAGGAACACCGTATTGACTAAAACCATCTCATCTCCTATATTGACTCGGGTTACCAAAATCAACTCATCTATTCGTACACTCAGTTGGCCTTCAATTAGCAAGTGGTGGAAGTATGACTTAACTAAATGTCTATGCTCACTATCTTTCAATGGAAAACGGGATTCCTATTGGTCTATTACCTCCCACTTTGAACAGAAATCATCATACATAATGACAAAAAAACTGATCTAAAAAGAGTTTGCTTCTTGTTTGCTAGCACACTCCTATATATTGGTTAAAATGCTCAAAGTGACAAATAGTATCCTTTACCTCATCTGCCTGTTATCATGTAAGTAGGCTATATTCTAACGACAGTGATAAATTGTGATCCTCTCTATGATGCCAAAAAAAACAGGTAAGGTATTATTTTCTCATCCTAGAGAGATTCATTTTTCCATAGAACAAAGAGTAATCACCATGAGCTCCTTCAGAAATGTTGCTAAGGAAAGAAAAATGAGACCAGTGTTTTTATTTGTGGCTATATATCGCCAACTAGCTATTTAAAAAAAGGGCTTGCTATGTTGCTATATCGCAATAATCTTCCCTTATCATTGGTATGTATACGGTAGCCAAGAACTCTATAGAAAGCTATGTATTTGTAGTAAAAAAGATTGTAAATCGCCAAAAAAAAAAATGCTTTCTATTTTTCAAGCTTCAATTTTCAAATCGCCAATGGGACTCCCTGTAAAAAATGAAAATCACTGGTAATCACCATGAGCTCTTTCAGAAATCCTGAAAAATGAGAAATCCTACACAACACCGAGGCTCAAATTCTTCAACAGAGAACAGAGCTACGGAATTCACCATTGAATTCTGCAACCAAGCTCATACACTAAGGATACGGGGACCCTGAGCAGCACTCTACCTCAAAACTGAGCAAGCACCTCCACGGCCTACCTTTTCTTCCATGGCACTTGCTGTTGCAAAGAGATTTTAGGGTTTCGCAAGAAGCTGAAGCTCGAAACTAATTTACGCAGCCTGGACCTCCACGAAAGGACTCAAATGGTCGCCCGGAATGCAAAGAGGAGCTGAATACCGCACCTGAGCTGGGAGAAAGGCGAGAACGCCATCATCCGTCGCCAGAGCCTCCAGAGGCTCTTCGAAGTGCGCCATCCAAGCTGAATTGTAGCACGACTTTCCGTCCACGCGTTGCAGGGGGGAGAGAGTGAAATAATTGGGCGAATTAATGAGGATGAGTGAGTTGTGACGATGGATTCGTGAGTTGAACTGAGATGCTGTGCAACGACGGAGCAAGTGCTGCACGATGATGATTTTGCAATAGAATAGTCGAAGGAAGCAGACGACGCTACTCACTGTGCGTGAATTAGGGAAGACGAAGCACGGTCTTATGACGCCTCCGCGGTCGTCGGTCCTACTGATCCCAGTTCGTCGTCGGACAAGAATGAACAGTATTTGAGTCCGCTTTTAACTCTGAAAGGACCTATGACCATTCAAGATACCGTAGTAATATAGCTGGGTCGCCAGCTCATGAACGAATATTTAATGTTTTTTGAAAAATAAGGTTCGTTCCTCAAAAAATCAATTTCTTGGTTTTTGATTCTGAGCAAAAACTGATTTAAAATGGTGGACCAAAATAGCTTAGAAATAGCAAAATCATCTACACAATCAAACTTCCAAAAATAACTTTAGATCTTTTTTTAATGAACTTAAAAGCCTTAACCTTTGAAAATTTGTATAAAGTATAATTTTCACTTTTAGAGTTTAAAATTTAGCATCATTTGTTAAAGTTGGTTTATCTATTGTAAACTTAAAAAAAGGAAAAAAAAATGATGGAGGAATCATCATTACTTTCCCCAAATAGCAAATTTTATAACAGTAAGACAATGTTGAGGTGATCCACTTTGAAATATTTTCCCGGGTGGAGTTTAACTTGAATTGACATAATTCAAATTGCGTTGGAAAGTAGACTTGATGTAGTATTTTTAAGTGTTTTTTATTTTTCAAAATCATATTTTTTTGATCTGGTGTCACATTGTAAAATGCTACATAAAGTAAAAAAATATAAAAAGAGTGTATTAGAGTGTGGATTTGTAGTACAAAGTGAGAAAAGGGGAAAAAAATTAGTGAAAAAGAAAGGGGGAGTAGAGAGGTTGTGGTGATAACCACGTGTCTTGGGGGTAAGACTACATCTTGTCACAACTCAGGGGAATAGGGGGCCAGTTAATTGTACAACTTTCTTGCCTATTACTTTCATTGGCATTCCCAGGCCACGTACCGTTCGTACCATTCAACGAGTTTAACGAGCCGGAGCGGCTCAAGCGGCTCGAACTTAACGATCCAACCAAGTTCGTGACTTGGTGATTAATCTTGCACAAAATATACTTAGCATTTCTTTGTCCTAATTTTTGTTACGCCCCATTACTTAGTATTTATCTAGATTTACTTTTACAACTTGAGTATACTATTCAACCATATAACTCCTTGAAAACAAAGCGATTTCGTAGTCACTCCCCTCATGGGGTAGAGATAACAAATCAATGTACACTAGATAGAGTATTTAGTGTTCGGGACACTATTTTTCAACCTGAACACTATTTAATTTTAGGGAGATTCAATGTACTTGTAAGAAAAATAATAGATATAGTGTTCTAATGACATATGGCAACTTTATAATAAACATGACATGCCATCCCATGTCACTCTCATTACTTAAAAAGAACATGGTACTTTTAATGAAAGTGGGAATGACAAGTGACAAACTTCTATAACACGCAATTCCCAATTTATGCACTTGGCCATATAATCATGCACTTGGCGCCCGGGCGCAATAAAAAAATTTGTCTAAAAAATTCTTTAAAAAATAGCAATTTTTGTCTTTCTACAATCAATTACATTGTAAACAAACAATTATTTTATTTTATTTTTATCCTTATCTTTATCTTTTCTTTTATCTTTTCTTTCTTTTATTTCTTGTCTTTTGGCAGCGGAGGGAGAAAAAAAAAAAAAAAAAATCTTTTTTTTGCTGGTTTTCTATTTCTGTTCAGGGTTCAGGGTGGCTGAGCCCTAACGGCGGCGGAAGAAAGAAAAAAAAAAGTTTTTTTATTTTTTATTTTTTATTTTTTATTTTCCGGATTTTCCGGATTTTGTGGCTGAAGGGTCCACGCGCGCGGACCCTATGTGATTCTCTCCTCCCTCTCCCTCTCCCCCTCCCTCTCCCTCTCCCTCTCCCCCTCCCTCTCCGTCCCCATGTATATATGAGTGGGAGAGGAAGAGTGAAAAGGAGAGTGAGAGTGAGAGTGAGAGGAGAAAGAGAGGGAAGGGAGAGTCACATAAGGTCCGTGCGCGCGGACCCTTCAGCCGCAAAATCCGCAAAATCCGAAGAAAAAAAAAAAAAAAAAACTTTTTTTTTTCTTTTTCCGCCGCCGTTTGGGTTTCAGCCACCCTGAACACAAGAAGAAAACCAGCAAAAAAAAAAAAAAAAAAAAAAATTCCCCCTCCGCCGCCAAAAGACAAGAAAGACAAGAAAGAAAAGATAAAAGAAAATATAAAAGAAAATATAAAAGAAAAGATAAAGATAAGGATAAAAAATAAAATAAAAAATTGTTTGTTTACAATGTAAGTGATTGTAGAAAAACAAAAGTCGTTGTTTTTTAGACAAATTTTTAGACAAATTTTTTTTGGGCCAAATTTGCTCATGAATGATTGCACTTGGCCAAATGCAAAAATAGGGAATTGGGTGTTCTATGTAGTCGGTGTTACAGGATATTATTTATGTTCACCTTTGAACGAATTGTGGTAAAAGACATCAATTCTCCCTAGACACTATATATGCCATTTAGTATAGTTTTTTAGAATGCCTCCAACACTACTGTAACTGCTTGGAATGGGCCAAAGTGTCTGCAATGGATTCATATACTTCTAGTATTGGCAGTCAGTCGGTGCAGAAGACTTAATCTACAACACACTCATGGCCCATTCACATCAGTCACCCAACGCAAGTGCGGCAGAGAATCTGCATTCATCAAGTAAGTTTTTGGTAGCCATAGTGTACTCTTGTAAAATTTATTTTTTTAACTTGACACATGCAAGAAGCTGCTCCAACACATTTTGGGTGCCGCTAGAAATTTGCGCTCTACCAACGCATATGCGTTGGCCAAAAGCAAAAAGAGACACTACAAGAAATTGTATATTATTTTTGAAATTTACCTTGGAGCATTCCAGGAACACAACGCAAGTGCAGGAGCTTCTTGGGATTGTACGGAACTACGTGAGTGAACAAAAGGGACCATAAGGC
Source organism: Pohlia nutans (assembly GCA_022496805.1). Taxonomy (NCBI): domain Eukaryota; kingdom Viridiplantae; phylum Streptophyta; class Bryopsida; order Bryales; family Mniaceae; genus Pohlia; species Pohlia nutans. The sequence continues at coordinate 28,761,734 of CM040089.1, read as the reverse complement.
CCCCACGCGACTTTTGGAACTAGAAAGTGAGGAAATTAAGGTTCTTGGGTTTTAAATTGTAGGACTAGCAACAAAGAGACCCTGGCTCTTTTTGATAGCTGAATCTGTAGGTACTTCTTGATCGAAAATTCATGAAGTGTGCGATTTTTGGTGATTTTTTGGAGTTGCAAGGAGGTTATGTAGGCGTTACTTTAGACCGTCATATCTTCCTCCTCACACCTCCAAATTACGTGAAATTTTTATCACATGTTCAAAATGATGATTTTTATGCATAGTAAAATTTTCAAATTTTTTGGAGCACTTTTGATCAATCCTATTTCAGCATGTGTACAAAATACCCGGAACGGGTTCTATCAATCTTCTCAATAGTGGCATTTTCTCAAAAATTGTGCAATTTTGCTGATCCTTTTTTCATACAAAAGCTACGTAAGTCTTCTTTAACCCTTAAACGTACCACTCCTTTGTAGGAAAGTCAAACTACACAATTTTCTAGAATTTAGCCCTCAAGATTTATCAAAATATATTTTGTAATATTTTTCATGCATGGAATTGAATGTTTCCTATCAGTCTTGAAATTTTCAGATTTTTTTGATTTAATACGGCATTTTTAACAAATTTTTATGTCAAATACTTCAAAAAATAAATTTTATTACAAAAAAGCTTTAAAAAAATTATATTTTTTGGGAGCAGGTACAAATTACAATGGAGAATCACATGATATGTTTTCCATAGAAACTTTTTATTTCAATTTTGAAATTTGAAAGCTGAAAATCCTATCATTCCCATGTAGTGTAATTTTAACCTTGACCTACAAAGCTTGCACAAGCAATAAAATACTCAATAATTGGAATTTTTAAGATTTGAAAAGTAGAGTACAAACTAGACTTAATAAACTTCATTTTCTTAGTTGGGTGTATTAGCAACAAAAGTCATCTTCAAGATCAAAATTGGGTTTGACCAACAAACATCCAGTAACTGGATGCGTGGACGTTTAGGGGTTAATTCAAAGGTGCCGATCATCAAAATTACTCTATACCAATGAGGAATTTAGCTTGTTACAAGAGTTAGTCAAGAAATCAAGAGCTAAGTTCAACATCCCCCCGGTCCTTTAGGGGATAATTGTGGGATGGGCTTACAAAATATACATAAACTTAGGGTATTACTTTGTTCAATTTCGTAAATATACATAGCCCATTTTTAATGTGATAAAAATTGTAAATTTACATATAGGGCCATCCACTCAAACTTGGTATTTAGGAAGGGTTTATAGAATGCGTAGGAAAATCACTAATAGGTGGGTTGAATACCCGGGGAAGTCACTATTAAGAATTTAGATAACTACGAGAGAACAAATATAGGGTGTCTTTTATTCATTTGAGATAAAAATTATAATTTTATAGAAGTCATGTATGGTGTTTTAAAACCAATTTGGAAATATTCTAGGAATATCCCTACAATATATATATGGAATATACTATAAATAGTAGAATATTCCAGCTATTTCATAGCCCCTCATTAAATACCCTTTGTTCGCTCATATGTACCCCAAATTTACACTAAGTGACTTCCTTGCGGTTGAATATAGAGAACCAATTGATTTGTTGGATTGACCATCTTATATGGAGATTGGTTTGTATTGGTACAAAAAAGATCATAGATCACTATGAACTTATGACTTGACATATCATATCATGGTAGACTTAGAAACTATTATTGCAATAGCTTCAATAACTTTTGTAGTAAGAAAAAACTTGTATGAGTTACATCCTACATATAAAAAATTGTTTAATGATTTCATCAATGATAAATAAGTACCTATGTAGTGAAAAAAAATTAGGCCTATTTTTTAGGCCATGTTTTTCATTGCATGCATATGTTAGGCTTTTGTTTTTTTAATTTACTTTGAACATGCATATATACATTAGGCTTCTATTTTGATATATGTATGTATGTATACCAATTTTTTTAATGAAAGAAAAACGTATATAGGAGTATTAATTTGGAGGTGACGCACGCACGATATACCTGGCTTTTAACACTAAGTGCATCCCGGGGTGTGAATAGGCCTTCAATAACTGTAAAGGGGATTCAATTGCAAACATAAGGTAAATTTGAGCCAATCCAGTGAGTTCTTTAGAATGTTTGTTTGAACAACTGAGAAATGGCCACTTCAATCATTTTATATTTACCAATCCAATTTTTTTATTTTTAAATTTAGAGTAGTTCCGACATGACCACAATTATAACTCTGAAAGTTGCATACCGTACCATAGTCGGTCCTCAGGATCAGCAAAAAAAATATTATAAAAAGAGAAGACCAAATCTTTTATTCAAAAATGTTTTATTTCATACGATGAAAGGAGAATGAATTTTTAAGAAATATTCATAGAATTTGACATTTGTTGAAAATTAAATTTCCAAAAATAATAATAATTTGACATGACATACCAACCATGACGGCCGGGTGCAGTAGTTGACACAACAGAAAGGAGGCAATCTTTTCTGAGTGAGTAGTAGGGTTCTTTCTTCATTCCTATGGGTAGGGTTAACTCCTAAACGTCCAATTGTCCAAAAAGTGGACGATGTACAAAATCAAACTTAGTTTTATCATCCGTCACTGACTTTTTGTAGTGTGGATATTTTACTATATATTTTATGGGAAGTTAGCTTCATGCATGTGTGATCCGATTAGAAAGGGGATGATTTGTGAAAATTTAATGCCTCATTTCATGTTGTAATGATACACCACAGATTTCGAAGATTTCAATGTAAAAGTGCTCTTAAAAAAGTCAACTCATGAAATTAAGCAACCAAAAAAATCTCCAAAAATCACTACACTTAGAGTATTACATTTCAACCAATCACAACAAGTTTCATCCACATATTGTCAATATCTTATTCGTAATCAAATTACAAAAGAATTTTGAATTTTGAGTTTCAAATTTTATACAAAATATTGGTGATAGCAATCATAGATCTAACAATATGAATAGAATCAAAAATTCATAATGTACAACTCTTATTCAAACATCAAGTTCAAAATATCCCTCTTAGTTGCATTTTATAATGAATCTTTGCAAAACTGCCCAATCTCGACAAGGTGAGCACGTTTACGGGTTAAGTTTCAGGTCATCTACCAATAAAACTTTGAACATTCATAATTTTTGCAGAGTGTACAAACAATATATACTTTGGTGCATTGGAATCCCCTTTCAAGAAGAATCAATTAAAATTTGATCATTCCAATAGTAGGAACTATGCTCACTGCAAAATGTGTCACTGGTTTTATAGTCTCCTACCTTATGTACAGTACTCCATACCACGAGCCACTTCATTGAGCAGAGGCACAACATCCTCACATCCCAACTGATGCCGAAATGATAAAAAAATACAACTCGGATATAGTGAGTTGGATTCCCTAACAAGAAAAACCTTGATCATTCCTTGAAACTCCATCCAGGTTAATTCATATTTAAGAAAGAGTGACAAAGTTGAAGAGGAAGAGAAGGGAAAGCAGCTAAGGTAAAGAATAAATTTGATCATTCCAATAGGTGGATTTAGAGTTGCCATGTCCAACCACTCGACAAGATGCCGAACACGACATCGAAGACACACGAAAGACCCCGTCTGTCAAACAAACATATTCTTAGAATATGTTCTAAAATATTCTCGGATATTCTGAAATATTTCATCCAAGTTGTCTAACATACGACACTCGACGTCGAAAGTTGAATATGAACATTGGCAAAAAAGTGTCAAACAAGACAACCCTGGGATCACTGCAAAATGTGTCACTGGTTTTAGTTTCTCCTACCTTATGTACTCCGGAGCACAAGCCATTTCACAGAGCGGAAGTACAACATCCTTGCAGCCAAACTGATGCAAATCGAGACCGAAATGATCGAAAACACGACGGACACGCGCTTCCCAGCTCGGGCTTCCATTTCGGATGGCGTAGCCTCACCCTCTTGTGCACGAAATCTCCAATTCGCGTACACCGAGACCGCCATGAAAGCTGCAAACACTGCAGCTCGAAGGACGGGCTCTGAGATTGCCACCAAAGTGACTGTTGCAGGCATGAACACAGTGACCATATCAGCTTTCTGCACGAGCTTCGCGAACGCTGTGAGCAGCATCAAGCACAAGAGCACAGCGTCTGGGGGAATGAATTCCAGGACCCCGGCGAGTCCGATGGCTGTCGCCACTCCCAACAAGCGTGTTCGGGATCCTTGAACCCGGCATGTTGCGGCGTCTCCCATGCTGAGAACCGCTAAGGAGAGCACCAGGGAGCTCAAGAGAGACTTGACAGGGGCAGCGTCCACAATCAGCCAGTAGATATCCGTGACTGCCATTATGGCCCAACTCAGAACCGACATCAGAATGGCGATCGGCTCCGCTAATACATTCGTCAGCTCTCCAAGCCCAATCTGCACACGAAGCCCGTCATCATTGACATTAACCCCTAAAGGACCAAGAAGCCCAAATTGGGCCTCATGTATTTTTAGCAGTATTGAGTAGATCCTATGCAGACATTGACAAACAGAACCAAGAACAGAGGATGCAAATTTCAATGCTACGGTACTCACCGCTAAGCCATCTGCAATATACAATGCGATTCGACCGAAGTTGATCCCCCAACCAGCGAATTCTCGAAAGATGACGTCGCGCATCAACACGATCACGCAAAACCCTAGTTTTATTAACATTCAGCAGATTTCACCAAGAGAAATTTAGAATCGTGTTTAACCCCTACAGGACCGGGATTTCATGGTAATAGAAATGACCAATTTGATTGGCCATACTGTGAAAAATATAACTCAGAATTGGCCAAATTTTGTATCACCAGAATCAGTGAAAATCAGTACATGCGTTGGTCAAAAAATATATAAAAGAACGTTCTACTCAAAAGTGCTGAAAATAACATTAAGGTTAAGAGAGGCTGAAAATTATAGGGGATGAGTTCCAGAGCTCATCTCACCAGCTGCATACAAAAACAGGTTGGGAGGGTCACGGCGATGCACTGTCAAATCCTGAAACTCAGCCGGGAAGCTGCTATTCTCCTCCGAGGGCTCTGGTAAAACAACGTCTCCTTCAGCAGCAGCAGCAACAACGACAGGTGAGACCCTAAACCCTAAATCAAACCCTCGTCTCGTACTCAAATTTCCACCCAGTCGCAATTCCTTCAAGTGCGCTATAAGAATCGAACTCTTCTTTCCACGAATTGCGCAATGCGTTGGTCGTGTTGGCGTTCCGGAACCCAAGCTCCAGCAGCTTCCAGGCGGCTTGAGCTGCAGCAAATGACCCGCCATGGCGAAACTCACAAACCCCGTCTCGAGAAAAAGTCCAGCATAGTGAGTTAGTGGCAATGCAGAAATTCTTCAATGGTGATGACGATGGTGCAAGCTGGGTGATTGAAGATTCAAGGGTTGGATTCCAGAAAGCTTTGCAGGGTTTTAGCCCGTCCGCTGTTACAAGTGGAGAAGGAGGTTTATCTGCTCTGATATCCGTATTGATACCCCTAGTGGCTTCGCAGGGTTTTAGCCCGTATAAGCGGAGTCGCTGTGAAGGAGGTTTATCCGCTATAATATCCATATTGATACCCGGGAGGTACACGCTTCGCAGGGTTTTAGCCCCTGTCGGTGTCCATTGTCGGACCTCACAATTACATAAAAGGAGCCCAAAAAGTTTTTCATGAGTTTGAAGGCCACCAAGTTGTTACACACTTAAAAATGAGAGACCACCAAGTTCTTCCACACCTTTTGACTATTTGGAGTGAACAAACAAGAGTATATTAACCCCTATGGTAGACATGTCAATGACCACACAGTTCCAATGACCACATAGTTCTAATCATAGTAGACATGCCAATGACTACACAGTTTCACCGCACAATTCCAATAGAAATGTAAGGTATCGCCTAATCACCACACGCCGTGTGGTGAAAGGCTCCAAGTAAATTTTCATTAACAATCATACCCAATGTGTTTAACCCCTAAACGTCCCAGCGTCCAGTTTCTGGACGTTTGTTGGTCAAACCCAATTTTGATCTTGAAGATGACTTTTGTTGCTAATACACCCAACTAAGAAAATGAAGTTTATTAAGTCTAGTTTGTACTCCACTTTTCAAATCTTAAAAATTCCAATTATTGAGTATTTTATTGCTTGTGCAAGCTTTGTAGCTCAAGGTTTGAATTACACTACATAGGATGTTCACCTTTCGAATTTCAAAATTTAAATAAAAAATTTCTATGGAAAACATATCATGTGATTCTCCATTGTAATTTGTACCTGCTCCCAAAAAATATTAAATTTTTAAAGCTTTTTTGTAATAAAATTTATTTTTTGAAGTATTTGACTTAAAAATTTGTTAAAAAGGCCGTATTTAATCAAAAAAATCTGAAAATTTCAAGACTGATAGAAAACATTCAATTCCATGCATGAAAAATATTACAAAATATATTTTGATAAATCTTGAAGGCTAAATTGTGTAGTTTGACTTTCCTACAAAGGAGTGGTACGTTTAAGGGTTAATGTGTAATAAAAGTTATTGTACAAAACATTTTTGAGTGCAATCTTTTCAAGGGGAATCCCAACTTGGTATACCACAATCATCCAAAATTTGAGACGGTGTAAGTTGAGTTTGAGTATTGCATGTGCCGTCATTAGAATGTCTAAATATAGCATCCAAGGAGCCCCTGTGGGGTCATGTTTAGTGGTTTTTCAGTCAAACAGTGATTTTCACCTAGTTCCTAATTTCAAATGAAAATGGTCCTAACTAACAAAATCTAGGGGCAATCTTTTACTTTACAGTCCAATTTACCATTCTTCAAAATTGTTAAAATTGTGTTTTTTTTTATAGCACTTTAAAGCTCAAAACTCTAAAATTCCAATATACATTGTAGAAAAAAAAATTCTATTGAATTTCTTTTTATGTAAGCTCGAGAAGCATGCCATCTACACCTTGTTATTCATCACTATTATTTTACATTTTTCCTTAAAATTTCATATTGTTCTAAGCATTTTTGTAATTACTATGATTTTTACAAAAAAACATTGAAAAAATTTATCTAAAATTTATTTTTAATTATATAATTATGAAAAAATTAGGGTAAACCGATTTAACGATACCTCATATGAGAAAAATACCATAAACATATAATATAATTTAGAATGTCAGGAATTGATGTGGTTTGACTAAGAAATTGTAGTGTGGACGCTTAACGGTTAACCCCTATGCTCCCAAGAGACCATTTTGTGGTCACTGCCCACGCTGCCCAGGTCCAAAATAGTAACTTTTTTTCAAAACAAAAAAATAAGATGTCATAGGTAAACGAGTCTTCTTTCCAACCCAGTTGGAATTTTTTCCATCCAATCAAAACTCCACTTAGAGGAATTTTTCAAAGTGAAACACCTCAATGTTGAAAAGCAATTTCAACACTTCGGGTAGGCTTGCCAAAAAATTTAAGCCAATGAGATTCATTGGGCACTTCAAAGGAAATTGACTCCAGTCCACTTGAGTTGCATGCCATGAGTTGTGGGCTCATCCAATTAGAAGAGAGTTGAAGGGATAATCTAATTTAGCCAAAATCTCTTGCTTCCCTTCATACCTCCACCCATTACAAGGTCTATGAAAAAATGCTAATGAATTGAATATCTTGTCAAATTGAGTCATGCATCTTGTTAACTACCTCATCTTGAGGATGGTCAAAAATGACACATCATTTCAACATTTGTTTTTGGGTTTGAGAGCTCATCAAAGTAAGGCTGCCTGGATTTTTCAGGGCCTTAAATTTCAAAATCTCAACTTCATTTGCTATTATCTTGACATCCGCATGGTCAAATATTTTGAAATTTTGAGGGATGGTTTATAAAGCCTAGGAGTACAAGATCCTACAGTTGGAATGTGGAAAAAACGTTTTGAAAAGCATTCAAAGATCATCAACAAAAATGTCCAAAATGAGGCCGTTTTGGGTGGGGGACCCCCTTCAGGCGTTTAAGGGTTAAAGAAAAATTTATGGTAGATTCTTTAAACTTAACTCCTAAAAGCCTAAGGAGTATTGAACAAAACATAGCAATCTATTATAATATGTGCCTTCCATATGTTTAATGAAGTTTGGTTCAATAGACAAAATGTAGGGCATCATCTCTGTAAATTATCTATATGGTCAATCTTCCAAAAATAACTTTAAATATATTTTTTAATAAATTTAAAAGGATTAATCTTTGAAAATTTGTATAAATTATAATTTTCACTTTTAGAGTTTAAAATTTAGTATGGTTAGTTAAAGTTGATTTATCTATTGTAAACTTCAAAAAAATAAAAGAGATGATGGAGGGGACATCATTACTATCTCCAAATAGCAAATCTTATAACACTAAAACAATGTTGAGGTGATTCACTTTGAAAAATTCTCCCCAATTGAGTTAAACCCGGATTGCATAATTCAAGTTGCGTTGGAAAGTAAATTTAATATAGTATTTTAAAATACTTTTTATTTTTTCAAATTTTATTTTTTTGTTTCGGACAACCCATTAAAAACGAACAGGGACCAAAAATGGTCTCTTGGGAGATTAGGGGTTGAGGTGACTGTATGGATAACTCTAAAAAATCTGAAAGTTTGCAAAAATAAAGAAACAAAGGAAGTTAGAAATGATTGGTTTCACCCCAATTATTATTATTATTATTATTCATTAATTATTAATTTATTTCAAAAATAAAAATGTAATCAATAAACTTGAGCTAAGCCCTACATCCAACCTTCGAAACCAATTGTGTGAAGTAGCTAAACATCATGTAAAAATAAGAACACGATTGGTGATTGATTGATTAATGCATGAATGAAACCTTGACGCCAAACTTCATGTGCCTAAATCTCTCCAAATCTCAAAAGTATCAAGAGAATTTTACAAATCCTAGTTGCAAAGACATGTGTTATAGTTGCAAAGAAATGCACAATCAACAGTGTGATCAGAGACAATACGAAGTTTGAGGGCTTGAGAAGGCCATTTTAGCTTGCTTTTACTCATTGCCACTTGTTCATGCTGATTTGCAAGAACTTTTCAACACACATAATTTGGAGACAAAATGCACGAGTTGTAACTAGTCAAAGTTTTAGGGGTCCTTCACTTAACTAATCTAGCCGTCTCTTGACTATCTCAGCACTTATGATTCATCTAATTTTTAGAAGGAATCTGGGAGGCATAATACAAAAAAATCAACAATAGCTTATTTTGTATAGAAGTATATAGCTTCTTTAGAGTTTTGAAACATGATTCCAAAATCACATTTAAAAAAAATAAAGTATGTTGCCACTTGCATAGCATAATAGAGAAATGGGAGCCAACACCCTTTTGCAATGGGACCACAACCTAGTTACAATTAGAAACTAAGTTTACGTGACAATGGCACGGTAGTCTCAAAATTCATGGAATACAAATGGCATTCCTTCACTACTTAGAAAAGTGGATCTAAGTGTAGATTATCTTTTGATCGAGTTTTCAAAAAGGTGCTCCATTGCACCGCTCTATTATGCTATGCGGTGTTAACCCTTTAGTGCCCATGTGATTAGATTTTGGTCACTGATGTGTCGAAAACACAAATAACAAAAAATCCGTGAACAAATTGGATTTTGAATTGTGATGTTTAGAGTTGGGGAATATAATACACATCTTCTAGAAAAATGAAATTTCAATTTGGAGTTATGCAACTATCAAAATACCTATGAACAAAATGCAAAAATACTGCAAATACTTGAAAATACAAAAAATACTTACAAATACAACACATGAACTATACGGTATTTCTTGTGTTTGAAAGTTTGTTATCTTGTTTTGTTTTTAAGGATTGTGTTATCTTGTTTATGTTCCATTAGTGTATGTATTCCGCTCTTGATCATTGTACCAACTCCATTCATTTTTTAACGTATACATTTTTGTCTTAAACTGTATATGGATAAGTCACTATCACTTATAAAATTCACAATAATTATGTGTGAGTCCGTTCTTAACATAAAAGATTGCAACAAAGAGGTGTTGACATAGGGCATTGCCGAACCTCTTCACTTTCTTTTTTGAAAATTTAACCCAAATTCTATTGAACTTTGAAGTCACACACCCTCTAAAGTCTCATTTTTGAGTGTGCATTATGCAATTCAAAGACATACTATAATCTTCCAATCCAACGATCCAATCTTACCAAGGTTTAACCTATGCTTACATTTATACGGTTAAATACTACTAATAGTAACCCTAATTTGAACAAAGAGAGTTTTAAGAAAAAAATCACCAAAACTGTGGTTTCTCCAAAACCACCCTGGGCACTAAAAGGTAAAGACCGGTATTAGTGAAGGTTTTAATAATGAATTTAGGTGTGTTTTTCACTATGCCAAGATCACTCCTGACACCAAATGTGAACGTACTACAAGCCAGCTCAGATGGTTAGACTAATTAGAAGCCCCGGTGACTGGACTCTTCGCAAACAAGCCAGCCCCATCTGTCTCCCAGAAGTCTAACCAGAAGTCTAAAAATTAGAATTAACAAAAGAAACTTCAAACTTGCAGACACTCGCATATTCCTTGCAGTGAGCAACACCATAGTATTCATCAAGTGCGTAAGCACTAATATAGACATACTTGAACTAAAAATCCCAGGCTATGATTTACAACTTGACTATTTGCGTTCACATTTGCATCCACTACTAAGGAGACCAAATAGAATGCAAGATAATGCCTCAACTCCACTCACTTCGGCATTCAACTCAATGCAACTCATTTCTTCCCTAGCTTCGCCTTGGCTTGTTTATGACCATAGTATAGAAAAGCATCAAGAATGCCGAACACGGTAAAAACTCCTGCAACAAACCACACGTCAACACTTCCTCCATGTTCCAATTCAATCCATTTAACCTCAAACATGATTCCAGACTTGCACAAGATACTAGATGTGAAATGAGGAATGTACAATTCTTCCTTTATCAATCTGCTGTAATAGAGCTTTAATCTTTAGACATATATAGAACCGAACTAAAAATATGCGGCTCCAACCAACTTGGAAGATTGGAAAGTAAATTCTTACCTCCAACTATAGCACACACGTTAGTGAGGAAGTGGAAAAGGGACATTGATTTCTCTGTGAATTTCACCTGATGAGCATGGCAAGCAAGAATTGTTCACTAACACTATGTGCTTCTTGTATCATATCCATCATTCATCGTTTAGCTTGAGCAAAGGAGAACAAATCTGCAGTATTCACATTTGACTAAAAACAAGTTCCCAACTTGAGCAACACAATAGTTGAGATGGATGTTATGAAGAGTAATGCAAAAATCTTGGATGGTACTTCAACACGTAAAGTTTGGAGATGACAAAGAACGGGACAGACCTTTATGGGCGACAAGTCATAAAAGAAGAAGACACCAGGTAGTGAGTGGCCCTCTCCAGGCCCACCTCCCTTGAAGTGATCAGTAACAGCAAACTGCACAACCAAAACGGAATTCACAACCAATACTATACTGCAATTCATCTCAACAAGTTAAAGGCCAAAAGTGGCCGCTTCCATATCTATGGGGTTGAAATAAAACATTTATATTTTGAACAATGAAATATGTTTTGAACGTTACTATAGCCGACTGTTTGCTTCCATCCTAATTTTAGCTTGGTCACTTAGGGGTTCACAATGAGACTTTCTACCCAACTCAACCTAAAATCGGTTCCAAAGCCTACACAAAGCCATGGGACTACCACCAATAGGAATACTGGCTATGCAACATGCAAAACGATAACATTTCAAATTCGCAAAGATAACAAACTTTGCATGCTGTATGAATAGCATGAGAAAATATAAGAGTGCACGACTTACCTGATTAGTTACAATCTTACGGCCTTTCACGTCTGTGTAAACTGTAGGTACCACCTGATCACAACCAACTCACTGCTGAGCAACACCTTGCATTAACTCAAATAAGATCAAAATCAAGTACATGCCAGAAAGACACAAAATCATCTGAGAAAAGCTCACCTTGATGAAATACTGATACATTCCATGAAGGGGTACTTGTGTCCGCTCCACCCTGTAATACAACGAACTCAATATCCACATACTTGGGGTTTCTTGATATAACCAATCAGGGCGATCAAAAGAGCAGCACCTCCTAACTATCTGCTATTTCGGCACCATTGATACATTGGAAGTAATAATGGGAGAAAAAAGGGTCGTACTTGTCCAAGGGATTCACCGCACCCGGAAAATGGACACCAAAGCTTATTTCATTGATTTTGTGACTGACGTTAAAGCTGTCTTTCCCAAAAGCCATTAGATCGTGAACGTGCATATTTGCTTGTTGAAAGGACTTGCCAGGAGCAAAATGAAAATTGCCTGCCACCTTGTTGGCTTCCAACGTGCCATACATGTTACACCCTTCTCCATCTTCTTCCTTTATTTTTTGCAGAAAGCCCTCCCTCTTGCACTGTCATTTTGCAAACGTGGCACTCATCAGCAAAAACCCAATACAAGATAATGTGTCGAAACCAAAAGAGCTCATACTTGGTGTAATACATCTCTAGACCATTGTCTCAAATCACATATTTTAAATCTAATGAAATTATTCCGCAGGCATCTTGAAAACCAATTCAAAGAATGCAGTAAATGTCTACCTGATCAATGAGATCAGGATTACTCAAAGCCCAGCCCTTTTTTCGATAGGCCTCTCTAACCTCTTCGCAATTGTTACAACAATGATCCTCTTCCTGCACACAATCAACAAATAGGTACCAAATTAATTGCCACATAACAATCTCATGTAGACAAGGAATCCACAGCGTTGCAATCACAGCCTAACGATAACAAATAGTAGCTGTTTCCCAGCGCCAGATTGGACCAGTTTATGTTCATACATATATCCTGTATTTATCAAACTTACGGTTTCAGCGCCAAAGCAAGATCCACAGTACGTCTCATTGTGTTCAAGCCTGCCTCCATGCTTCTGCAATGGGTTCTCAAGCTGTATCAACATGCAATAAACAATCAGTGAATCAGATCCAATGGAACAAACCCAGAATCACTTCAAAGAAACTCCTCTTTCTAAGGTCGAGAAAAAAAACTCATTTTCACATATGTGAACCTTCATGTGGATGCCACAACCCAAAGAAAATGTTGAATCTCTTCCATCTAGAGACACATACGAAATAGAAATAGCATAGCTTAAAAAAGAGCCCGTTTTTTCAATACCTTGGGTTGGTTAATAGCTTCTTGCTTTGCGGGCTCGATAACCTTGCCATTAGCGTCTAACCTCTTCTTAAAGATGTTGTGTTTCTGATAAGATACACATCAAGAGCAAACACCAACGATGGTACAATTACGGATCATACATAAGTAACAACTGTACCTCCATGAAACAACCGTAATGTTTTCCTGACAAAACAAAACGTAATATCAACACTGTCTCTATTACATTGGACAAGGAGACTACCCTAGACGAAACAAACCAGAGTGAGAAGGTAAACAACAAGCTTGTTTCATCTAGATTCAGATCCTACATTCAAATTGTGGGGAATTCCCAACAAGCTCCAAATTAGGATCTTATAGTACCAAATAACACGTAAATTTAATTTTTGAAACAAATTAAAATTGCACATGAACAGTGACCAGCATAGGTCAAACTAGTATCCTACACCAGTAATACATGATATCAGCTCCTGAAGATGGAAAGTTATACTAACCACGTCAAGGTGTTGCTCCCCGCTGATGTCCATGGCATCTAAACTGACTACGGAGCACGCCAAAGCCGGAAATGTGACATCCAACTGCAAGCCCGTTATAATCAATCATTAATACACAAGCAGACACCACAATGTAGCTTGTGATCACCAAAAGGAACATGAATTTTCAGTAGAAAGCCAGCATGAACCACCATACAAAAGACAAAGAGTCTCGCACTCACATTTATTTGTATAGTCCCTCCACGTTCCGTGTCAACGACTAATTCATTTACTTTTCTGGAACCCAAATACAACCCTGTAATCAAGCCAAAATCATATCAGCTAATACCACACTCATCTAGAACCTCAATGCATACACAAATCCATACCCAAACCAAGAGTGATCACAATCCTCTCACGCTGAAACAGAAACCAAAGTCGACAACATCACATTCAATAGCGTCTAAAACTCCCAACATGGCCATCTGCATCACTGAACTTTGCAACGGTGGCATTTTCTCATTATACCTCAGTTTTCTGATTGCAATACTTCATTTTAAAGCTCTTGTTCTATACGACAAGATCAACTGTGTTGATTGTGTCAAAATGAAGTCATTTTCACACAAACAGATGATTTGCAGCAGGGGGTCCAATTTTTCAAATCACAGTGGACGCTCAGGGGTTAAAACTTTGTAGTAAGTTATAGTTCACGGAATAAGATATGCATCCATGAAAGTAACCTTGCAATTCCACTGCCTCTCTACCAAGCCGTGAAACCCTAAATGATCCATCGCAGCGACTCAAAAGCCATGGGCAAGATTATACGTTACAGAAACAGAGTGGAAACAAAATGTCATTCTAGTGTAGAGAAATCACTGAACGACGACGCATTGCTAAATGAAAAACTCCAAAATGCACAAAACCTGATTCCCGTCCAAATAAAAGCCTTGCTCTGGCCCTAACCCTAATCGGGCAGGATGAAAACAACCACACACTGAGGCTTAAGCCTCAAAAAGAGGCACAACACTTACGCAATTCCGAAAAGAAAAGGAGCACCATAATCGTGGCGGAAATGATGGTCAGAATCCCGCCCGACAGCGTCCGACTGTAGAAATCCTCATTGATCTTCGGATACGCGTCCAGCTGCTTCAACTTTTGCAGCACGTGCGACCCCGCCATTCTAATAATCCACACACTCACAAAGCCTCAAGACCTCAAAATCAGTGGCACCTCGGAAACAACGTCAGAAATCGCTCATTCCATGCGCCCTCATCGCCAATTTTCAGTCACCTAGAACGCCAATCCAGCTTCCCGGGAGCCCTAAAACTCAACTCGGAAGCTCAAAGGATGCCGACGATCAACTGAGGGCAAGCTCGAATCGGCCAAAATATTTTTAAAAATTGACAAAATTGATCAAACCCTGCCGTGAGTGCCAGCCCTTCAAAGGAAGGTCGCATCGTCGTCCTTGTTGACTAGAAAGGTGAGTTCAGCTGACAAATGGATGGATGGTCTTACCCCTCATCCAAAAATGGA
This sequence comes from Pohlia nutans, assembly GCA_022496805.1. Taxonomy (NCBI): domain Eukaryota; kingdom Viridiplantae; phylum Streptophyta; class Bryopsida; order Bryales; family Mniaceae; genus Pohlia; species Pohlia nutans. The sequence continues at coordinate 28,746,507 of CM040089.1, read as the reverse complement.
CGGATGGATGGATGTTCTTACTCCTCATCCATCCGAGACGACTTCTTACCCCGGTCAGACGCGGTGACGGAGAACGACGACGTGGAAACTTCTTATTGGTGATTCATTCCCACCGTAATTAGTGAGAAGTCTTTAACTTACTTACTATGTTAGTAACTAAGAGAATCGTTACTTGTCCTTTAAAACAAGCGGCTAGTCGCGGAGTCTCTGCCATAATATTTACCCTAAATTTACTTTTACGGCTTCTTTTTACTGTCTAGGCGTGTAACTCCTAGAAACTCCTCAAAAACAAAGCGTTTCCATAGTCTCCCCTAGTGGGGCAGAGACAATAAATGAGGACTGCATTTTTTGGATGAAAAACAAACAATTGATACTTGTTTCATTAGAATATTCTCTTTGTCTTGGTAAATAGCCAATAAAAGTTAAACAAAATGTGAAATTACTAAATGCCTAATTGAGTGTTGTGACATAAGGCGTTTTTTTTTCTTTGTTGTAATTACACAAGGAAAATAATGAGTGATCCATATTATCCTTGGCAGCTAGGTGCCACTAACCTTAATTTTTTCACCACCCTAAATCAAACAAACACATGAATATTACTTTTGGAGTCATGTCCTAAAGGGATGGAAAGAAACATAAATATGATTTTTAAACTCCATGGCATCAATGATGTGAAAAAACACGATTATGAATTTTGAACCCCATGCCCTCAATAACAAAAAGAAACATGGTTATAACTTTTGGACCCAAGCTCAATTCTACTTAATTACTTGATTTCCTAATTATTTGATTGGTTACTATAGTGCATATCTACCTTCTAAAAGGGAAAGTATTCCTGCATCAAGGGGTCCTTTGTCTTATGAACATTGAACCACTGGTAGAACATATACTTCATTCACGCTAGTCTTGAAAAAAGATTAGAGTTCTTCCTACTTGTCAAGAACGAACATAAGGTAGGGACACCCATTCCCGTGACTTTAAGCTGATTATCATACTTCTGAATGAGCAATATGAAAAGCGATTATACCAAGGGAAAGGCAATTAGATATTAATGTAGAATGTATCGACGAAGTCATGTTATTCTAAAATTCGTATACGTTCTCGATAATCAAAGCCAAAAATTGGTTTGCACATTTGACTGTGTCTAAATGGCCCTGATTCCGTGACTTGAAGAAATGCTTGTGACTTGGAGAAACACCCTAAATCATTACAAGAAATTTGAGCCCTCTAAGCGGCCTTGAGTTTTTATTTTTATTTTAACTTTTTGAAATTTTTAAAAAATATTTAATTAATATAAAAATATTAAAAAAATGAAATCTGATGTGGCATGAGTTCGACATTTCAGATTGGATATTAAATATTAAAAGTTTTTTTAAAGTTTTTAAAAAGTTTTTTAATATATTTTTTAATATATTTTTAATATTAAAAATTGTTCAAATAATCTTTGAACATTTTTTAAACATTTTCTAAAAAATTTAAATAATATATTTTATTTTATTTTATAAACATTTTATTTTTAAAAGTATTTTCATTTAAAAAATAATTCCAATAAAAAATTAGATTTTGGCCCGAACATCGAAAAAGCCTCTTGGAGGGCTCATTTCTCTTCTAATGATGTTCTCAAGCCACAACCACCCATGATCAGAAACACTCGGATTCAGGTGTCCTGTATATAGACGGGAATAGGTGCAGTGACGGGAATGGGTGTCCCTACCTTAGTTTAATTGCTGATGGTGAATGAGAACAATTGAAAATCATGGTTTTATTTTGGGACAAAATTTAAGTCAATATCATGTCTTTTTGTGGGACAAAGGAAAAACAAGTTATCAGAATTACTCTGACTCGGACTTTCTTTTAATTCTACAATTAGTCGCTATTAGCCCGAGTCAGACTAAATAAGATAATTGATGTAGTAAGAAGATTAAGAGGCGGGCGGGCCACAGGAGGACAGTTCCACGCGGGAACACGTGCTGGGCATTGAGCTAGGGTTTGAAGTGCGTCTGTTTACCTTTCTCTTTGACGAGCGAGCCACTGCTGGCCACGACCTTGTGATCCTCTCGTCGTCAATCCATCGCCAGGCACGGCAGGGAGACTGTCTTTCTGTTTTTCTGTTGCACTGGATGCAGCCGTGGGGCAAGCTGCGGTGGAATTTTCAATTTTTTTCTTTCGCCTCTTCTGGATCATGATTATCGCTCCGCCTGGTCCTTCCGTCTGAATGCAGTTTTTTCTTGCGCAATTGGAGCTGAAGCGGTTGCTTTCGAGCGAGCCTGTGCAATTGTGGAGCATATTAGGATTTCGGCGAAGTATTGAATCTGAATTCTGCTTGCGCCTGAATTGGTAGCATGGCGTCTATTACGCCCTTGCAACCTCACGCCGTTTCCACGTGTTCCAGACCGCAGGTTAGTGGCATGCGATTTGAGTTTGCTTTTTAGTTTTAGGACATTTTGTGAATGGATTTTTCCGCGGGGGGAGTAGAGTCCGTTGTGATGTGTGGCTGGCAATTGGTGAGGTTGTTCGCTTGTTTGAATTATGATATGTGACGAATTGAAGACTCCTAGGGTTTCTTAGTTTTCTTGTGCTTCCTCGGGGTTTAATGAAGAGGAAATGATTCCTGGCTTGCAGGCGCTGGTTTCTTGTAGAGATTCTCTGTCGTGCTCTCCTGCTTCGACCACGAGCTCTTCGTTTTCACAGTCATTGCGTAGTACTGCTGGAAACTGTGCGTGTTTGCGTCCCTCTGGCCCGAGTGAGAGCGTATCATGGACTTCAATGCATTTCCTGGGGAAGGACTTTATTTCATTCGCTGATTTTGAGAAGGCGAGGTCGGGTACTAGCAACAACCGGCGGAAACGCTCTGTAGCTAGAGCCGGGGACTCGGCTATTGTGAGGGCTGTAGTGGCTTCAGCAGAAGAGGAAGCAAAAGTGATAGCACCAGAGGATGTGCTGATTGTCGATAATAAGCAAAGACAAGATCAAGAAAGAGTAGGAGTGCTGCTGCTGAATCTAGGTGGACCAGACACACTTGAAGATGTGCAGCCCTTTCTGTACAATCTCTTTGCGGACCCGGTACACTTCTCATTGCGGCCTTTGCGGAAATTTGTACTAGCGATGCATTACTGCTGTTTTACAAGTCTCAAGGAAAAAAAACACATTATCCGTTGACTTGCGAATAACTCTTTAATCCACGTTCTTAATTTTACAATTAGGATTGGAATTACTTGTGTAAACTGCCTGTAGATTACAGTACAACTTCCAGAGGTTAACAACTGTTTGTGGCTGGCCAACCGAGTTACAACTGGGACATCGAGCTTAAAGGAGTAGAGAATGCTCTGGATTGATGTTCTTGATAACCGTATGTCTTTGTTATTACAGGACATCATACGGCTGCCACGGTTGTTTAGGTTCTTACAAAGACCACTAGCGACATTCATATCCACGTTACGAGCTCCTAAAAGTGCTGAGGGGTATGCTGCAATAGGAGGAGGATCACCTTTGCGGCAAATAACAAATGAGCAGGTTGCGCTACTCTTGTCTGAAGCCGATTATTGCAGATTGTTTTTTGATTGACTTTTTCGTGAGGAGATATACCTGCGTCACTCTTCTACCTCAGTTGCTTTTGCACCTTAAATTCAATTTCTCGTCGAGATACTGATTTCTGACGGATGTGTTCTGTTGTGTATGGATCAGGCTGAAGCTCTTAGGGCTGCGCTGCAGACCAAGGATCTACCAGCTAAAGTTTATGTAGGGATGAGATACTGGCATCCTTTTACAGAAGAAGCTATTTCTCAGGTATTACTTAAAACGCAACTGTGCCTATCTGACAGGCCCTATGCTTTGGTGATGGTGACTGCAATTGACAATACTAGGTCAGTGTCTGTTGGTCAGCTGCTTGGTTATTTATCCTTCTAACGATGTTTTTAATGGAATGTGCAGATCAAGCAGGATGGAATTACTCGTCTGGTAGTTCTCCCATTATATCCTCAGTTTTCTATATCAACTAGTGGTTCCAGTCTTCGCCTTCTAGAGAGCATCTTCAGGTATTGAAAACATTTTTACAGTTAACACTATGAATTTCTGTGGATCATTCCCATTGCAAATGCATGTGCCAACCACAGTTACTGAACTTCTCTCCTTCTGTGTTTGGCAGGGAGGATGAATATCTTGTTAACATGCAGCATACAGTGATTCCGTCATGGTATAATCGCAATGGATATGTGCAGTCAATGGCTACACTTATTGAAAAGGAATTATCGAAGTTTGAGAAGCCTGAAGAGGTAGGATTCAACTTTCATTCTCTTGCATTCATAGCTTGCAATTTTTTTTAGTATTACAGATAGATAATCATCTGTGCTGCTGGTTCATTTTCTGTATACAAGCAGTTCATAAAATCTGTGAAGTCTAATGTTGTTTGAGGGGACAGGTGCACATTTTTTTCAGTGCCCATGGGGTGCCAGTGGCCTACGTGGAAGAAGCAGGGGATCCGTATAAGGCTGAAATGGAAGAATGTGTACAACTTATCATGGCTGCGGTGAAAAGTCGGGGCATCCGTTGTCCACACACACTTGCATACCAGGTAAATTGTTCTGCTCTGGTTTTCATTTGGAAGCTGTACTTTAGGTTGATGTGATCACAATTATATTGTAAGCAATATGTAATTGATGATGTGTTGTGTTTGTTTGTTTGCTCGTGGACAATATGATATTGGGAGTTATCTTCTTAGTTGAGATTCTTTTTTACATGAGAAATCGGTTTACGGTTGACCTTCATGTGTTAGGATAATCATATGGTATACTTCGTTTTGATTGAGTTTGTTTAGCTTTTGTGGAGAGAGACTGGCATTGTCTAGTGAGGAATGAGGGTTCCTGCTGCATCAGACATGCTTGCATGTATGTCAATCTCTTGAATTTAATGAGTGATTGGCTGACTGCCTTATGATGCTGGTTTTGTATTCTGAACAGAGTCGTGTGGGACCAGTTGAATGGCTCAAACCGTATACTGATGTCACGATCAGGGAGCTTGGGAAAAGTGGGGTGAAGAGCCTCTTGGCCGTGCCTGTCAGGTTTGTTCTCTGGCTGGTGTCTTCATGTTTGTCTTCGTGTTTTTATTTTGTCTCTCTGACTCATGTATTTTTCCAATCTGTGTATTGACCTTCTCCTATGCATGAGTGTCCTAATCTCTGCACAGAATATGTCTTACCAACATCTAGATACAGCTTCATGTGGACGTGCACTGTAATGGGTGCAGCTTTGTCAGTGAGCACATTGAGACTTTGGAGGAAATCGACATGGAGTACAGAGAATTGGCCCTAGAATCAGGCATTAGGAACTGGGGTCGTGTACCTGCCTTGGGTGTCGAGCCTGGTTTTATTGCCGACTTAGCAGATGCTATTATTGAAGCTCTGCCGTATGTGGGTGCAATGGCTGTTTCAAACCTAGAAGCTCGCCAGGTATGAGACCTTCTTTAGTAATATTTATCTTCTTTTTCTTCTTCGTTTTCTTCTTTTCCTCTGTACCAACCTTGTAACTAATTTCAGGTAACGAGGGTCTCGTTTATAACCCTTGAAGGGCAGACCGGCCCTCTCAGTCCCGTTGGGTACCAAAATGAGCACTCAAATTATATTTTTAGCAATCGAAAAAAAAACAAGCATGCCCCTGCAATATTTCCCAACTCATCTGTTGGAATTGTTTATTTCTTAAAACAGTCTATTAAGTGAGATATACACATTTTTTAACTCTTCATATCCTGAAGTCAACAAAACTTTAACCATGCATAATTCCATGTGGTTTTGTCCAATCATGTTATTTTTTTTCAAAGTGCGTCAAATGAATATCTTTGTTTTGGTCTTTTAAATTTCTAATTTCAGGTTCATCTCGTCATCCAATAAACCAAAAAATGGTCTCAGGATCACTTTTTGATGACCTACTTTGGAGCAGTGATTTTTTTTTCTAATTTGATCAATTAAGGTAACAAATTACATATTTTGCTTCATTTTGGTGTACACTAATGTAAAAAAATAAATTTCTCAAAACAATGGAAGGAAAGTTGTGAAAAAGACCCTCAAAAATGAGAATAACTGCATGACGGGTTAATTATGATAAATTGTTTTACTGAGCAGCATCTGGGTTATTTAGTGCAGCTATCCATCAGCATATCGTGAGTTCTTCCTAAGTACCAAGATGCTTTTGTCTTGTGCAGTCACTTGTGCCATTGGGAAGTGTGGAGCAGCTGCTAGCCACATACGATACACTTCGTCGAGAGTTACCAGCACCGGTGGCAATGTGGGAGTGGGGATGGACAAAGAGTGCAGAGACATGGAATGGCCGTGCCGCAATGTTGGCTGTTTTGACACTACTTGTTCTGGAAGTCACAAGTGGACAAGGCGTCCTTCACCAAATTGGTATACTCCCTCTTTTTCACTAAATTTTGTAGCATAAATGAAGCTGACATCTCAATAGTCAATACACGTCAAGATACTGCGTCAAAGAGGAGTGGAGTCTCACAAGTGCCTGCAAACCCTACGGCTATATATCAGTTGCTCAGGAATGCGGCAATTGAGCAATGCGAAGATTTGGTACAACCTGTTGTCATGACTTCTATACCTGCTCATTCATGCATCTTGTCTGGGAGACAGAAATGTAAGGGTGATTTTTCAAAGGTTGTCATGCAAGAATCGAGGAACTTTTTATGGATGACTCAAGACGCAAGAATTCCCCCAACTTGTCCCTATTCACCCCATTTTGATGCAACAACTTCTTCCTGTTGACTCATTTGTGGAGTGCCTCTGAGTCAACTTATAATGCTCTACTGTAGAGGCGACAATCAGCAGTCTGTTGCCATTGTAGGAGAAACGTGGCACCCAGGGCAATGTTAAGTTGTATTTAGGTTTTTGCTAAGCGATGTTCTTGACAAGATTGTTCTGTAGTTACTAATCGTAGGATATAAAACAGCCTATGTTAAACTTTAGGTAGAATCAATTCCTGGCAACGGTTTTGAGCCGCAGTTATATTCTTTAGTGGTCACAACCTGGCACAAGAATATTTTATCAAGTACTAGTATTACCGGGAAGAATGGTATTAGATAGCAGGCTGGCAGGGAACTGCTTAGTGTGGCTGGTCTGGTCCACTGAACGCACTACATGCAGCCAATTCTAGATGTGCAGGATTCTGATTATATTATTTCGGCTGTCATAAATCACTTTTGGTGTTATGTGCTATTTTAATTTGATTCAAATATTGAACTACCCCTGGTGCGTTACAGCTTTAGTTTATCTATTAAAATTATTCTCAATAGGCTTACGAATTTGAGGAATGCAATGACACTAACGTTATCGATTGGCTCCTGAAGTTCAGCGCTCCAGGCTCACTGGTTCTGCAGCATCCTGTTCTACTGATGAACTCAACTATAGTGAGACTGAGCTGAGCAAGTGGTGGCAGAGAATCTCATGCGTGGTGACAGGGGATGCAGGATGGCATTTAATTCTTTTATATAATATGGAGCACAGCATCTGTCGACGATGTTTCTGAAGTTAGTTGGATGTACTTCTTTAGTCAAGGTCTCTGCAGAGGACAGGGGAATCACAATTGTTGACAACCTTACCCACCTTGTGTACTTGTGCCGTGGGATGCAAACTAGTGCAGAGATTCAGGGACCCACTGCAAAGGGTTGACAGGCCAGGTTGCAGCTTAACCCCTCTTCGAATTTGGCAGTTTTGCAAAGATCCATCATAAAATGCAACGCAGAGGGATATTTTGAACTTGATGTATGAATAAAAGTTGTACATTATCAATTTTAGATTTTATCCATACAGTTAGATTTGCGATTGTTATCACCAATATTTTTGTATAAAATTTGAAACTTGAAATTGAATTTTTTTTTTGTAATTTGATTACGAATAAGATATTGACAATTTGTACATGTAATTTGACATGGCTCCATGTACTCTTCAAATGCAACCAACACCATATACATGCCCTTAGAGTTAAGAGACATAACAAAGCAGTATGGGAATTAAGAAAGATAATATTATCATCACAAAAATCTCGATGCTTCATTCTCATAAACGCATGCATATTTAACAACAACCGACAAGAAAACACAGTTCCCCCTTGGCTCTTACCGTGTACATGCGGACAACAAAGATGTCATTGCAATGCCAGATTTAAACCAGACATACTATGTGTTAGAGGACTCCAATACCAAAGCCCTCCACCACTAACTCCAAATGATAATCTCACAATACAATTTATTGAATTCACATACACTAACGACAAATTCTCACAAGAAACAATAGACAATAAAATTCAAAAATATCAATCCCTAATTAACAGCATCATTCATCAAGGATGGAAAGTAGACCCACTCCTAGTCATTACAGCTGGGGCTAGAGGAACTACACACACTCCATCAATGAAACAACTCGAAACAAAATTTAAACTATCTAAAACCACCATCAAACACACATTCAAAACAATAAACACTATTGCAATACAACATGCCGGATCAATCCTCCTACATAAAAGACGAATAGAAAACAACCAATCAATACCAACAGAATTAAAAGAGGGGCAGTGGAGTAAACCACTATTTATTATCACAGTTAATTCAATGTAACTGCTTGTCTCAGGAAGGTGGAAAGGGGCCGGTTGGAAGGTACAACTTTCCTACCTATAATAACTCACTAGCAGCACCAAGTCATGCATACCACAATATTGCTCAAACGGACCCAATGGGAATCGAACCCGGACCACATAGTTGTGATACAACGCCCTTAAACCAACAAACCGCAGAACTCATGACTTGGTGATCTTACAAACACACCAAATCGTACGTATACTCAAACACTTAACTAACCAATAGTTTATGACTACTTTTACTGATTACATGGTTACTAAAGTGTCTATCCTCGGCAGGGGAGAGTAGTTTTGTTCTAATGGCCCTTTGTCCGGTGGACACTAAGTCATTAACATTACGAACAGACACTTTATTCACGCCGGCCTCGAAAAAGGACCGGAGTTTCTATCTATCTACATGTAATTTGTTGTGATTGGTTGTAATGTAATACTCTAAGTGTAGTGATTTTTGGAGATTTTTTGGTTGCTTAATTTTATGAGTTGACTTTTTTAAGAGCACTTTTACACTGAAATCTTCAAAATTTTGGATGAATCACTACAACATGAAATGAGGCATAGAAATTTCTTAGATCATCCCCTTTCAAATTGGATCACACATGCATGTAGCTAACTTCCCATAAAATATATAGTAAAAAATCCACATTGCAAAAAGTCAATGACAGATGAGAAATCTATGTTTGATTTTATACATCATCCACATTCTGGATGGTTGGACGTTTAAGGGTTAATTTTCTTTCTTTCGATAAGTTCCGTTCAGTTTGTTGCTTTTGTATGTTCATGCTTTCTTTTTGGTGTTATTTTATGGCCAGATTGCACCAATATAAAATAATTTGGCTACAAAACGACCAGAAACTCAAATATCTTCAATTTTTTATGAAATATTGGATGAAATTGTCTTATTTGGATGAAACAATATTAAAATGCAAATGAAAAGTAATTCCTATCCAAAATTTGGATGAATGTAGAAATATGTGATTCTACCATATTATTTTGTGACGCCAGATTATCTCTGATAAATAGAAAAAAGAAATGCTACTTAACCCTTAATCGTCATTCTTGTTTACCACAGTTTTGAGAAAAATGCGACCCTTTTGTGTTTTGGGCTTATTTTCACATTGGAGATAGAAAAAAAAATTCAAAATCGGTTTTGGTGATTGTCGAGGTAACTTGGTGATGTGACCAACACAAAAAAGATCAATCAAGTCGGGTAAAATCTCAGAAAATGGCACCGTTGAGAAAAAAAATATTGTGGTTGCCGGTTATGAGTGAAGATATCTATTTTGCAATTTTTTAAAATTTTCACTTGGGCCATTTCTTCTGGAAATTGGCATCATGGTAGACGGTGTAGGAATAAAAATTTCATTTTTTAAATAATTTTTTAATAAAAAATTCATGGATGTAGGACAAGTCAAAGTCCATTGACCAGTGGTTTAGGGTGTTTCACTGTCCCTGCCCATGTTTCAGCGGGTCAGATTACTGTCCTGGGCGGTTTTACAGAGTTCATGACCAAGGCAGCCCGATCAACGCCACGGGGGCAGCCACGTGAGATGGGCATGGCAGCCATTGCGGGCCGGTCTGCTCTTGAATCACTGTGTCACGACTCATTCATACAAGGACAACAACATGTCCAACTGACATGCTTGTTGCACCTCACATGCCATTCTAATAATTCAAAACACCTCCAATCCCGGGAGTTGAACCTAGGGAGCCACCCATACTGTGGCATTGGACCCCTACTCCACCCACTAAACATCAAATGAATGCAAATTTCAACCCCAAAAGAAAAAATCAAACAAGAGAGCAACTAGTATCAACATCAAAGGCGTCTAGAATGATATATAAGCCTTGAAGCACTTTCCCATACACACAGGTTTATTGCATGTCGGGCAATACCATTGCCTTTTTTTTCTCACATACTACACATTTTTGCCTCTTACGTTTATCTCCGACCTACTTGTCCGTGTAATGCAATTTGGTAGGACGCAAAACCGCCGCACCAACAAATGTGGTTCTTAGGACCTCACGTGGTATAAATTCTCCCATCAACGCGTTAGCAACAACCAAAATTGAACTTGATATGGCTTAGACACTTCTTACTAACACTACTAGAAAATGACGACCAAACCAACAGAAAATCAACAATTCTTTGTTGTTCTGGGCAATGGCGGTCACGACTTGACATATTGAACAGTTTTTTGTAAAGGGTTCAACAACGTCTCATAGTTTCTGTTGATTTTACCACTACAAGAAAAATTGTGACCGAATCAATAGAAATCCAACAAGTTTCTTAAATTACTAATTCTATAAATGTTGAAAAGCACATTATGAAATATCAATTTTTCAAAAACACTAAAAACTAGATTGCAAAATATAAAATTTATGGAATGTTTTTATGGAATGATTTTGGTATTTTTTTTGGGAATGCTTTTGGGAATGGTTTTAGAATCTTTGGGAAATCTTTTGGAATCTTTTGGAGAATCTTTTTTGTGAATGCTTTTAGAATCCTATGTGGAATCTTTGAAGAATATTTTTGGAATCTCTGGGGAAACTTTTGGGAACCCTTTTAATCATTTGAAACCTTTTGATTTTTTTAGAATCTTTTGGGATCTTTTGGAATCTTTTGGAATATTTTTAGAATAGTTTGGAATCTTTGGGAATCTTTAGACATCTTTGGAAATCTTTTGGAATGTATAAAGTATATATATAATGTTTTGGAATCTTGTGGAATATTCTTGTAATCTTATGGAATATATTTACGCAAATTGTATATATGTCGATAGTAACAAATCAATAAGATTACACATAGGGATTCAAATGCTATTAAATGAATTTTTGAAACACTTAATATGCAAAGTTCAGACATTGTTTTATAAAATAATTAAGCCTTCTATTTCAATGTTTTTATAAATAAATGTTTGACTATTATGAATGTCAACAAACTCTAACATTCCAACCTGTAACTCTATGTTTTCAACGCCGTACCACAAAAACACCCATCATAAAGGATCAAGTTTTTAAAAACATTGAAAACTAGAGTACAAATATTAATTTTACATTAAATCAATGAAAGTAGAGTGATTAAGTTCATTGCATATAATAATATGGGAAATTAGCTTCATGAATATATGAATTGATTAGAAAGATGATTTGTGAAATTTTTATGCCTCATTTCGTGTTGCAATGATTCATCAAAAATCTATATTTTACTTCAAAATAGTTCAAAAGTTCTCTTAGAAAAGTCAACTCATTAAATTAGGCAACTAAAAAATCTCTAGAAATCACTACAGTTAGGATGTCTAAAGATTTCATTTCAACCAATGAGAAATTGAGACATATTTCATTTCAACCTATCACAGGAAAGTTCATCCAAACATTGTCAATATAATATTCGTAATCGAATACGAATATAATTTTGAATTTCAGTTTTGAAACTTTATACAAAATATTAGTGATTGCAATCATAGATCTATCCATATGGATACTAGATGAAATACATAATATACAACTTATGCATACATAAAGTTCAAAATATCCCTCCTAGTTGCATTTGATAATGCATCTTTACAATTCACTAATTCTCAAAAGAGCTATGGGCATTTTGGGGTTAAACAAGAGTACAACATCAAAATTTTCATTGATGAAATGTCAAGAAGTAGATTTTTTTTTCAAAATAGTTAAAAACTTACAAAAGATAAGTGGTTTTTGGCAGACACCCTTCTAGTAAAATGCATGTCAGAATTTCAAAACATCTTGGATTCAAATGAATTTTTTAACACAAGAACTAGACTTAAAGGCGCAACTTTTTCAATAAGTTTTACTAAGGGCCTCTTTACACTAGAGGCGAGAAGCCGTGAGGAGAGAAATTTCAGCCAATGAGAAATTGGTCTTCTCGGTTTCTAAGCCTCCCATTGGCTGAAATTTCTTTCCTCACGGCTTCTCGCCTCTAGTGTAAAGAGGCCCTAAAAACGGACACTTTGTGAAGGAGATATTGCCTGTCAAAGTCTACTGTCCTTTTTGAAAAAACTTACAAAATAGAAGTGGTTCTCAACCAAACCCCCTTCTACTAAAATGCATGTCAGTCATTCAATAAATCTTGGATTTAAATGAAATTTTTATCACGAGAACTAGACTTGAAAGCGCAACTATTCCAATAATTTTCATTAAAAGCGAACACTATGTGAAGGAGATACAAGCCTCCAAAGTCTGCTTATTTTGGGAGTTTGACGGAATTTCACATTAAGTACAAAAAAAATAGTTTTCTCATATAAAACATCATGTGGTTTGTTGGTTAGGACCTTGGAGTATCATTGTGAGGTCTTGAGTTCAAACCCCGGGGGTTTCATGCCCGGGTGTGGAAATTTCCGGGTTGCCTGAAATTTCGGGCTGCTCAAAAATTTGGACTGCATGAAATTTCGGGCAGCCCGGAGCCTGAAATTTCCAGTCTGCCTGAAAATTTCGGGCAGTTCAAAAAATTTCGGGCTGCCCGGATTTTTCGAGTAGCTCAAATATTTTGGACTGCCCGAAATTGTCGGGTAGTGAAAAAAAATAAAAAATTTGGAGGAGCGGGATTTGTCTTAATCAACAAAACTGATCAATAATTTTTTGTTGATTCATGACCCGGACAACACGTCCGAAACAACAAGCGTGGACAACAGTTTTATATGCAATTTCTGTTGATTTGGTCACCAAATTTCTAGTAGTGGCGGTAGTTCTGCATACCTCATCATCTTTAGACCAATGTAAACGCGTATGTGGTACCTTCTTCAATGCCATCACCATGAGCACTCCAAACCAATCTTATAATTCGGACACAATCAATGGCGACCACATGTTGCCACCCTTGCTCTTTCCATTCTCATCCACACTTGTTGCATACAAATTAGTTTGCCTACATATCCTCGTCAAAATTGAAAGAGGCTAAAACAATAAAAAAATAAATCTAGAGGTTCAATGCAACCCAAAGTCGCATGGCTAAATCCCTCATGCACTCCAAGAAACTTCACATTAGGCAATTGAGTCAATGTGGAGTTCCACATCGACTCACTAAATCGCTCCTTCTCAGACATGTCACAAATTTGATCGTAATCATCATACTCTAACCCAATTTCATTGCGCATCTCACCCCCACTAAGCAACCACTTCTTAATATTGGGAGTCAACACCATGGAGTCCAATTTCTCCGCCGTCTCATCTTCACTTTCACTATCATGTGGGAAATATTCATCATCACTTGTACTAGTACCGGTAGAGCACCCTTCATCATCCAATGTATCAGGCACAAGACCACCCCAAATTTGTACAATTGGCACACTATTTGGTTCACCATCCTCAACAATCACACACACAGGTTCCGGCACAACAAAAGTCCTCCAAGGCCCATAAAAATTCACACTGAGCATTTGTATACCATGCACTACATCAAAGCTATTATGTACCACAATACCCCAAAATTCAAGCAATTCTGAACATGGAGAATCAGACACAATATGAAGCATCGGTATCTCACTCACAGGAACAATCACAATCACTACTAGAAAATCCAACTAATCTGTTGATTCGGTCGCGTTGACCAGGACACTTTTCTGTTGATTTGGTCAATTTTTTGTTCAAATCAACAGAAAAGTGTCCCGGTCAACGCGACCGAATCAACAGATTAGTTGGATTTTCTAGTAGTGAATCTTCCCTCAAAAACCCAAATCATATTGCAAAGTTGGCACATTCAATTGCCCATCAAACCGCAATCGTACATTTCTATTGCGCATCTTCAATACATTTTCGAAATCAACCAATTCTTGCGCATCTAAATTCCCCCCTACACCGCTGTTCACCAAATCCAACAAATCATCCGACTTACGTGAAGTTGCTTGGAGGTCCTCCTCATCATGTAAATTTCTACGATAATAACTCTCCCCTATCTCGTGGTGATTTGTATTTGCAACTTGAAGTGGGTCTAGATTCTTATCTGAAGGTACTGGGGTTGACCTCGCAGCTGCCCTGCCTCGACCACGCATGCCTGCTCTGCCACCCCTTGCAGCTCTCGGAACAAGGGCAGCGTCGTTGTTGACCTCGACATGACCATAGCGATTGATCCCAGCAGCAGGTCCGCCTGCTCCGTTACCTCTGTCAATAGTGTCATCCCACGACGCCAGCCGCTACCGGACACTACGCCGCCCCGGACTTCGCACCTCAACGGTGGTCTGAACCCGCACCAGGACATCGTTGCCCCTTCCTTTGCTGACTTCAGTGCGTTGGGTGACCACCGTATTTTCCTCTCTCCGCCGCAATGGAGGTGACTCTCTCTCCTGCCTACCATCGCCTTCCATTATACTAATGCTTTCAAGGTGCTTTAACTGTCCTAAACCCTCCTTTGTATCAGGAAGATCAGGCCACCGTTCTTCTTTCAACAAAGTATTCAACAAATCAGAAAAGGGTTTTCTCTCAACCCACCCCAACTGCCTTGCTACCAAATGTCTAAACAAAAACCTCCAGTTCCTACCAAGAGGATTAGAAGGCCACACAACACTCTTAGGTCTTGGCTTAGAAGCAAGGTAAATTTCATCAAGCATCAAATACACTTCATTTGCAACAATGTCCTGAAAACAACCTAAATCTTCTTGTAACGACCTGCGAATCTCTTTCTCAATCTTCAAATGGCTAGTACCCCTATCGACAACCATCGATGAAAAGATCAATCACAACGGCCAAATTGCAACGGCTAAAGTTGAAAAATCAAAAAAAAAAAACTCGCCTTGAAATTGACGGCAGTGGCAAACCCCAATGTTCATAGCAGCATAAACAATTGTTCTTCCCGCCACCACCCTTGCTCCCGCGATTCTCCAGTCAACACCCGTTCTTGATCAGTCCATACTTCCAGTCCCTCCACGCAAGAAACCCCAGCCCGCTCAACAAAAATTGAGTAGTAGGCGCAGCCCATCTTTGCCCGTACGACACTTTGCAATAAGCTTGATTGCACCCAAAAACGCTGAAACCACTCCCCCGCCTGACCCTTCCAATTTCGCACGGATCGCATAGACCTCGGAAAGACGATCAGGAGGAAGCCTTGGATTCGCAAAAAAAAATGGCCAGGGGCGTACTTGGACGAGATTTGCACCCAAAGACTGTGGCAGACCCTAAAACCAAAAAACATGGCCTTGGTCACCAGTTTGGTCACCAATGACGTTTAAGGGTTAACATTTTTGAAAGGAGTTGTGAACACCTTGTGCCCAATTGCTAATCAATGAATTATCTAAAATGCTATGAGTCTTTGATATCTTTCTTTGGCATAGCTCTTGAGTTCAAGATTGAAAGTGTACCCATTGATGGCAAAAAATGTCCTCCTTGAGTTTAGAGATCACCAAGCTCTTACACACCTAATAATGAGAGACCATCAAATTCTTCTATACCTTTTAACTATTTGGAATGAAAAAAATAAGAGTATACTAAAGCAAAATTCATAGGATCTTAATCAAACTCAATGTGAGTTAGCGCATAACTCTATTGTGTTCATTGTGAGTTGTAGTGAGTTGTAGTGAGTTTATTCTTGTAACATTTTGCATAATAATTGAGAGTAAAATAATATTAAACCTAAAATCTATAAGAGGTATTCTTTTAAATCCAAGTTATTTATAAAGCTTTTAATTTCACACTACACATGACTCACAAGAAGGGTTGGAATTAAAAGCTTCATGAAAATTTTGGAGTCAACCTTTAAACGTCAAGGCAAGTCCATTGGGCTTGTTTTTGTAAGAATTTTTGAGAGATTTTTGATATAGTTCACTATTTCTCAATTGGTAAATCGCTTCAAAAAGAAGATTGAATTGGGCAATGAGATTTCCTTATTACACCAACGATTTGGAAATGCAAGATCTTATTGGGACGGAAGAATACATAAGGGAGAGGGGAGTTGGGTTCGGGTTGCAACCTGCAATTCTTGAGCATTGTGATGTACCTTGATATTTGCGCCGTACCTGGCCCTTTGTCATCTTTGCATTGTATCTGGCCCAAAGCCCCAAACATGTGCCACAATTTTTATTTTGTATGGCTCATATATGCCATATGGCTTGTGTGTGCTCGTATCATTCTCACACGCCCTGTTCTGATTGTGTTGAGCCACGGTTTTTTTATTTTGTTTCATAAAAAGGATGCCAAAGCTATTGATTGCGTTGCTTGGGTGGGCAACATGTGAAATTTTCAATATTCTTCCGGGTTGCCCCAAAACAAGCCTCTTGACGTTTAAGGGTTTAAGGATAACTATCTATTTGGCAATTAAAACATAACTTTTTGGAATAGCTTTCTTAACATCTTTAGAACTATTCATGAAAAATAATTTGAAATTTATTTAGATGTGATCTTGAACTCATGACCATTCTTGTAGCGTCATGTTTCCAATTGTTTAGATTTTTTTTAACTCCATGTATTAAGTCTCTATAGTGATTGAGATATTTTCTAAATTTGATTCTATTGTGTTTTGACAAAAAAATGATTCTATTGTGTTTAAACAAACATTTTCTAAAAATCATTCATCTTTATTAATCAAAAGCTCATGTTTAGTGTTGGTGTATAAAGTTCTTATGACTATGATACTACCATCAAAATTAGAGATTTTAGTATGGCATTGGAAATCTAAAATCAACCTTGCAAACAACTTTATAATTATATAGATGTGACTTTTATCTAGTATGTCAATTTTTGTTTATTCAAGGATGCTTAGAATTGTCCTCTTTAAGATGTTATGATCTTTATTTTTAACTCAATGGGAGAAATTGGCAATCTTATAATAATAATAAAATTCACATTTTAACATTTTAACATTTCACCATTTTACATCACTTCTAAACGATACACTTGCAATTTTTTTAACTTAGCCTTTTATTTATAATATCCCTTCGATTTTTTCCAGAGTCTTTTAGCACCTCCGTCTTTTAGCATAATTATGATTCATCATGATTCCAAAAATCACCATCGTGTTTCATCCCTTTCTATTTGGACGATTCCAAAAGTAACTACCTTATTTCACCCTTTCTTATTGGATGGTTCTAAAAGTCGCCACTGTATTTCATGCCTTTCTTTTGGGATACAATGGTTCAATCTTTTTAGAGCTGTAGAACTTTGGTGCCCAATTCTTGAAGCTTTCTAAACAACAATGTACAAAACTTAGAGATGTTTTTCCATTTGGAGTTTGTTGAACTCTAGTACACAAGTTTTTAATTGGAGCTTGTTTAAGTACTATCATCTCATGCTTGTACTGTACAATAAACCACATTCGCCATGTCAATACACCCATAAAGTGATATCAAGGACTATTAAAAAATCATGTCCTCCACTTCCAACATTGCAAATTGCAAAGGTTCAATCTGAAATACCTTAAATTAAAGTGATAAATCCTCTTTTAAAAAAACATTACGGTAAAAGGCACCGTAAACCATGAATGCCCTTTTAATGACGATCCAAACTTCTCATGTAGGTGTAGCAAGTTGGACTTATTGTAGCAACGTCTTTTTTATGAGGTCCGAATTTAGTGCGTCTAATCATAGTTATTTTTAGTGTACGTTGAAACTTTTTGTTTTGTTTTGTTCATGTACTCACAAAATTAAGTTCACAAAGGTTCAAGAATGAGTACTTTACTTTTTCGTTATAGCCAGGCCTATTCAACAACTAACGGTGTTGATTTACTTTTTTGCTTTGAAAATGTGTATCAATTTCATCATTGAACCAAAAAAAAATTCAAAAATATGCATTATTTATGACCTCTTTGTCCCCACAACATTGGCAAATATATGCCAAATCCCTTAACTTTATTGTTCACGGTGCCTTTACCTTAGAGCATCACCACCCTCCTCTATAATTTACTCCTGTATTTTGGAAATATTCATCTCGCTAATATATCCCTCCCCCACCCACAAAATTGTATCTCAACTTGTTGCACAATCCTAAGTACATGTTATAATGCCATGTATTCCAACACAAGCTCCCAAAGCTATTAATCATTATCAGACTTGCTAATCGTAGTGACAGCTTGGTTTAGCTAGGGGTTTATTGTGACATCAATATATCTTACAAATTTGCTGTCCCGGAGAGCATATAGAAGTGTATCATAAACTTTTCATCCAAAATACTTTCTCTGTCCCATAATAGATGACGCTTTTGAAAAAAATTAAGCAAACCAAAAAGATTTTATCAAATCTCTACATACAATAAATTTCTATTTTGGAGTAGTTATTTATCAAAGCAATATCATATTGTTTCGATAGTATGTGCACTAGTAGAAAAAGTGGCACTGCCAAAGGAGATGCACATGCAAGTAGTGCCCAATTCCACGCATGCATAGTGATTTTGCTTGGGCATCTTCATGGGGAGCGCCACCTTTTCTACTAGTAATGTGGCATGTGGCAACATGGTGATGTTCTCCGATGAAACAAACATATGCTAGCATTGACTTTAGCTAACTCATATTTTTTTGTGACCCACATATGAGCAAAACGGACAAACTTTGCAGACAAAAACCACTCCATGTGCACTTGTCCTGTGACTTTTCTTTCTTAGAATCTGTAACACAACAACTCCAAATCAATTTGCATCAAGACAATTTTATTTCGCAAAAGCATCATCTATTATGTATGGGACGAAGGGAGTGTTCCGTAAAAGGGTGGCGACATCCGCTCTTTCTTACAAGGGCACATTATTGATTTTCAAGAGCGTTTGGTACAGGAGTCAGTAGTCACAAGTCACAAGCATGAACTATTGATGTCATGAAGAAGCACGTACATAGCAAGCAGACAAGGAAGCCAGTTGAATCTGGGCTTAATTAGTCGCAGCAAAGCTGCAGAGTGTGAGTACTGTACTGTACAATGGGTACAATCACTGAGTACCTGACTGTTGACTCACTTCAGTTGGCTTGCAGAGAACTCACGGTCAATCAATTCCAGACTCCTGAATATCATCACAGTTATATATAAATTGCATTTCTCATATTGTCAGTATCTACGTAGAATCACAAAATCACTGACACCCAAAATGAATCCATCCTTTCTTACAGTGCCAAAATATAGCACTAACTTAGGGCATCCTCAATCTTGCCTCGGCAAAGTGTCCCGCCACCCGCATTTGGAGGGGCTCTTTTGGCAGTGGGTTTACAAAAAGAATATATGCCGTTGAAGCGGTCCCAACCCTACTGCGCTCCTGAATCCTTATCCTGCGCTCCTGAATCCTTATCATGTGCTCATGCGCTCCTTGATTGACCTACCCGCAGATCCTGCGCTCCTGCGCTCCTCAATTGACGCTCCTGCGCTAGTTGACTTGATGTACCGTGGAGTTTCCAGCTCCGAGAAAGAAGCCAAAAATACCGGCCGATGAGGTTCATTTGGAGGGGCCGCGAAGGTACCTTCGCCTTTTACGGTGGGATTGGGGCAGGTAGGAGGCTCTGCTCCGGGAAAGTGCCGTTGGCAGGCCACCTTGCCGTGAAGATTGAGGATGCTCTTAGTAGGAAAGGTGGCACTGCCGAGGAAGATGCCCAGGCAAGTAGTGCCCAATTCCACGCATGCACAATGATTTTGCCTGGGCATGTTCTTGGGGAGCGCCACTTTTTCTATTAGTGCAAAATATAGGAATCCATTCATTGATTAACCCTTTAACGTCTCATTCCTTTGTAGAACAGTCAAACTACAATTTCATACACAGTTCAGCTTTCAAGATTTGTTTTAATTTTTAATTTTTTTTTGTTTTTCATGCATGAAATTGTATGTTTCTTAATAATCTTAAAATTTTCCAATTTTTTTGATACAAAATGAATTTTTTTACAAATTTTAGGTCAAATACTTCAAGAAACTCATATTAATTACAAAAAATCTTCAAAAAATATAAATTTTCTAGAACATAAGCAAATGAAAATGGATAATCACATGATATTTTTTCTATAGAATTTTTTTATTTTAAAATTTAGGTGAAACATCCTAAGCAGTGTAATTCAAACTTTGAGCTACATAGCTTGCAGCAGAAATAAAATATTCAATACTTGAAATTTATATGATCCGAAAAGTGAAGTGAAAACTTGGCTTGATGAACTTCATTTTCTCAATCGAAAGCAATAGCAAAAATCTTCATCTTCAAGGTCAAAATTGGCTTTGACCAACAAACATCCACTTTTTGGATGCGCAGTCCTTAAAGGGTTAACCCTTTAACGTCCTGATTCAACATTTTTTTCAACATTTAACACTCAATTCCCTATTTTTGCACTTGGCCAAGTGCAATCATTTCCGGACCTAATTGTGCAAAAAAAAAAAAAAAATCTCAAAAAAAATTGACGAAAAAACATCGATTTCTTTCTTTGTTGAAACTTGTAGTATATTGCAATAAAAGACTAATATTTCAAAATTTTCATAATAGAAATTTGAACTTCCATTATTTTAAAATTACAAGATTGACTATTTAAAAACTAATACAAATTATGAATAGATTAAGACATTATAACACCGTTGCCAGAGTGTATGGGAGAAGAAATTTACTTATTTTTTCTTATTTTCCGTTTTCTTATTTCTTTTTTTGTGTGCCAAAAAGTACATAAGGCTGCGTTTTTCTCCTTCCTCCATCCTTCAAAACAACATTCGAATGCCGCGTACCCTTAGCCCCTGCGCCACGCCCATATATATATATTATTTTTATTTTTTATTTATTTTTATTTATTTATTTATTTATTTATTTATTTATTTATTTTTATTTTTTCTGGGATTTCGGGGGCTGAGGGTCCACGCGCGCGGACTCCATTCTATTTTCTCCTCAAAAGAACACAAATGTGTTCTCCCATGCTCCCATGGCCGCCTTATATACTCATGGGGCGGCTATAAGAGGGTATGGGAGAACATACGCATGTTCTCTTGAGGGCTGTACGACGGAGGGTGTGCTGTCGCATACCCACAGCACCTCCGCCACGTCCAAAAATAAATAAATAAATAAATCTATTTTTCCGGGATTTTCGAAATTTTCGAAATTTTCGGGATTTCGGGGGCTAAGGGTCCGTGCGCGCGGACCCCATTCCATTCTCTCTTCAAGTGAACACAAATAGGTTCTCCCATGCTCCTATGGCCGCCTTATATACTCTTAAGGCGGCTATGGGAGGGTATGACAGAACATATTTTCGTTCTCATGAGGACTGGAGGACAGAGGGTGCGCTGCCGCGTACCCTCCGCCACGTCCAAAAAATTATATTATTATTATTTATTTATTTATTTATTTATTTTGTACGGGTTTTCGGGGGCATAGGGTCCGCGCTTGCGGACCCTCTTTCGTCCTCACCTCAAGCAACTCCTCAAGAGAACATCTATATGTTCTCCCATTCTCCCATGGCCGCCTTATATACTCTTGAGGCGGCTATGAGAGGGTATGCAAGCACATACGCATGTTTTTTCTTTACGAAAGGAAGAAAACAAAGGGGCGGCTATATATCATTAGTGACCCGCAAAAAGTATATATATTATATTTATTTATTTATAAATAGATAGATAGATAGATGTTTAATGATTTTTTTTGTACAGGTGGTTGAGTGTGCATGGTCGCACATTCTTTTTTCCTTTTTCTTAGGGCATTTGGAAGCCCAGTTGGAGTTAACAACAATGTTGTTCATGTGGAATTTCATGGATTTTGTATAGCGGAGTGAATCGCTCAGCTCGTTGTTCTAACGAGTTTGTTCAAAGAGGTTGGACAATCTATTTTGATAACATAGTAAAGAAATGTCATGGTGGAGTTGCTATTTGGAGGGAGGAAGCAACAAATGCAACAGTGGCGCTATATGATTACGTACGGATGAAGCAAATCGCTATTCCAAATGAAGCGAAGTCGCACATACTTGAATATGTTGCAATGCACATTGAAGGCATGGGTGACAAGAGGTTGCTAGATGCGTATTAGAGTACATGAGTACATTACTATATAGTATGTTATTATCTAGTTTAGTTGTCAAGGTACTGATTTAAAAGTTTGTACTATTCTTATAAATTGTAAACAAGTAAAGTGTTTTCATATAAACATATTGTAAGCAATTAGAAGTAGGCCACAAATAGACGATTATGTTTTAAATATACATTTTAATATATGGTTTTGTAAGATGTGTACTTAACCTCTTGTTTGAGAACTCTAACCTCCTGTATTTTCCTAATATACTATGTGTCAAGATCAATTTCAAGGAGAGTTTTGTTGCGTATAGAATTCAATTAGAAAATATTCAAAGCACAAGTATTGACTTTTCAAAAAAAAAAATGACTCGACAATTTCCAAATTATCCTTTTTGCAACCAAATCCGTAGAAGAAAAAAATTGGCCAAAAATTTTCATGCAATTTCTACCGGTTTGAATTTTTAGTGCGCCCGGAAGCCAAGTGCATGATTATATGGCCAAGTGCAAAAATAGGGAATTGGGTGTTATTTGCTATAAAATGTTTGATGAAAAACAAAAATGTTATTGATGTACACAAGAAAGTTATAAATGTCAATAGATCACATTTGTACACTTGGATTCATCATATTTTTTACTAATTAATTTTAATTAATTTTGGAGGGTTTTCAGTTGAAATTCAATTAAAAATCCCAAATTAACACACAAAAAAAATAAAAATAAACTATAATGAAATTGGAATAACATGTACTACGAGATAGTATGGTTTCCATTATTTGATTTTACTTATTTTGGAAAATCATGTTTAAAGTCTCACTTTTGGAACTAAGAATGAAACTTGACATAAACCAATTGTGTTGTTTTTCAAAAAAGCACAATATCTTATTTTGAAGATCCATACCGTACAAATGATAGTTAACTAGTACAAGAACAAAGAGAATTTTGGATGGATGAAAAATTGTATAGGATGTAGTAAAGGGAAAGGTTGCAATTTGTTCGTCGTCCATTATATGAACGCATGCACGTCAAAGGGTTAAGGTGAGTGGGCCATAAACCAAAACTTTAAGCATTGTGCCTATTTGTAGTATTCTAAGGTGCAATGTGATAGTTTGAATGGATTAGCAAATTGATTTTAAATCTACCCCAAGTTGAATCATAATTTTTGGAGTTATATTGATTAAGTTATGAATTTTTAAAGTCCAAAGTCTAGCTTGTCTATTTGTGACATTAGACTTGGGCTAAAATTGACAATGAATATGTCTTGAAGAATTGTTGTAAGAGACTTACAACAAGCGGCTAGTCGCATAGTCTCTGCTTTAGTATTTATCTTAGATTTACTTTTACGTCTTGTTTATACTGCTATGTGACTCCTTGAAAACCAAACATTGTTGTAGTCTCTCCTCTGGTGGGGCAGAGACAATAAACATAGTTTCGTGAGTCCAAATAATGCTTTAAAGTCATAATTATTTTAGTAATTGTTGGTTTTTGGCATAGTGGAGTAAAGTAATTATAAGAGTATGTTTATAGTCAACGTCAGTTTATGGTCCACTAACCTTACTTGTATTTTACATACACGGATACATTTCAACTTGTAGGTGTGGTTTTTCAATCATACTATACCCACATGCGCGGGTAGGCTTATGCCATTGCCATGGTTATGGTGGTGTATTTATAGATGGAGGGCAGGGTTGGCACATTTGTGTTGAATATTTAACTCCTAAAGGACCAAGGATTCATGGTTTTAAAATAATAAATACAACCAATTATATCATGAAAAATATAATTAAGATAAGACCAAATTTTACATTGCTATAAGCCCGGGGGTGCACTCTACATTATGTTTGAGAATCACGTGCGTTCATGACCCCCTTTAAAAACCCCTTGTATACGGGGGGTTATAGGTCTAAAAATCTTTGTATACATATTAAATTCGTCCTAAATATATGTTTAATGTAAGTATACGTCAATATTTTCACCTCTAAATATGTTTATTGTATGTATACGAGTAATACGACAGGGTTCAAATTAATACCCCTACTGTGCACTCACGTATACTTGTATGTGTTTAGTGCAGTGCACCCCCCGGAACTATAGGGCATTGAAGAACATTGCTTCTGTTGGTAGAAAAACAAATAAATTGGAACACAAGGAAGTCTACAAATGACCTACTCAAAATTGTTAAAAAAATGAGGCATGATTTAGGCTTTTTGGTCCTTTAGGGGTTAATTTTTTTTGGAAAATGGTTGGTGGATGGAATATCCAAGAATATTTTCTAAGATTGATTTTTTCATTCTATAAAGAAAAGTCCCAATAAAATTGCCATAAACTTTTAGGAATATTTGTTACCAACCTTGCCCTCTACCTATAGTAGTTTGTCTCAAATCCAATCTCAAATCCTTTCTTTTGGCTATCTTTCTTCTTGTCGTAATTTTTAGTGACAAAAAGACTTTGGAAATTGATATCTTGAGTCTAATTAACTCATAACTCTTTTGTGTCAGACCTTTGGCAATCATTTTGGGCGCACAGATTCTCCATTTACATGTGTACACAACATGTAATAGTTTTCTTTGTAGATATTGCTATACGTCAAAAGTTATAAGATTCATTTACACCTTTGACGTTAGCTTTTGGAATGCACTTTTTATTTTTTTTGAGTTCAAACACTTAGACCATTGCCACTTGTCCTTCAAAATAGATGAGGACAACATTTATTGAATGAAAAGCAAGTAATTAATGCTTAAATCCGCCAACATTTCTCTTTGCCTAGGTAAATAGCCAATTTTTGCCATGGTTGTGCAACTCCAGCAAATACTACTTTTCCTTTTACAATTAGTAGATTGAATAATAAACGATGAAGATTCTTTTTTCTTTTATACACTAGGAGACAAGCGATTGGTTGGAAGATAATTCTTAAATGTCAAACTAAGTCCTATGGGCTTAGTTATGAAAGGATAATGGGAGATTTCCTCAACCGAAAAAAGAGAGAATTGTTGCTTTAGAAAGCTACTGAAAAAGCGAGACTAGATTCTCGAGTTGCGCCTAATTATTTTGGAAAAGTGTGGAATGATCCACAAACAATTCAAGGAATCGGGGAAGGGGGAGATGTTGTCGGGCAGAGCTGCGGCTAGGAATTATCTATTTTTTCTAAAAACAAAAACCAGCAGCTGGGCGCTGGCACCTATCTGGTCTGGCCTAGCGCTAGTTTGCAGCCAGGCCACGCCGCAGCGCCTCGCTGTGCCTGCCAGCGCAACAACGGTGCATTTTTAAAAAATTTAATTTAATTTAATTTTTTGGTTTTTGTAGCATTGGACATAGGTAAAAAAATACGCCTTCGAGATGCCCATAGTAGGGGCCAAAGACGTTTAAGGGTTAATATAACGAATTGCATGGGTGGGGTAATCAAGTGACTTACTCTTTAACCCCTAAATGCCTAGAGCCCTCTCCAAATTTGGCAGTTTTGCAAAGATGCATTATAAAATGCAACCTAGAGGGATGTTTTGAACTTGATATATGAATAAAAGTTGTACATTATGAATTTTAGATTCTATCCATACGGTTAGATCTATCATTGCTATTACCAATAATTTTGTATAAAATTTGAAACATGAAATTCAAAATTAGTTTGTAATTCAATTACGAATAAGATATTGACAATCTATGGATGAAATTCATTGTGATTGGTTGAAATGTAATACTCTAAGTGTAGTGATTTTTGGAAATTTTTTGGTTGCTTAATTTTATGAGTTGACTTTTTTTAGAGCACTTTTACATTGAAATCTTCAAAATTTTGGGTGAATCACTACAACATGAAACGAGGCATAAAAATTTTGCAAATCATCCCCTTTCTAATCGGATCACATATGCATGAAGCTAACTTCCCATAGAATCTACAGTTAAAATTCCACACTACAAAAAGTGCATCACAGATGAGAAATTTTGGATGAAATCTGTACATCGTCCAAAAAATGGACGCTTAGGCAGTTAGGGGTTAAATAAATGGCCCCCACTAATGATGAAGTCTTAATGTATAGGGTAATCCCCTCCTCGTCAGGGATTACCCAATGTAAACCACTATTGGAAAATTTAGATTTGGTAGATGATTTTCAGATTCACTGGATGAAATATGAATTTGGTCGGAAATTTTAGATTAGATGGATGATTTATATATTATAGATGAATTTCATCACATAGATGAATATTTCTGGATGAAATTGAATCTTGCAGGATGAATTTGAAACATGCTGGATGAATTGGAGAGAGGCGCGGATGAAAGCACAATTCCCGATCGTGCGCATACCGTACCCGGTCATCAGATTAGCAGGTCATGCCGAATAATTTTTGTTTTGGAAAACTGCTTTTCAACAAATGCCAAATTCTATGAATATTTTCCAAGATTCTCATTTGCACTTTATAAAATAGATTTTTTTAGAGAAACAATTTCCTAAAGATCTGGGCTTCTCTTTTTATAATTATTTTCTGACGACCAATGGTAATTGCTTCTAAAACCCTAGTTACAAGGGATAGTTTGTCCTACAAATGAAGGGAAAATTTTCGACGGTGGTTTACGTGATGAAATTATCCCGTATAAATGAAATGCTCTTAGAGCCAAGTTCCATGGGTGAAGTATCTCACTAGAAGACAAGTTTTTTGGGACTTTGGGGGGACTAAGTTCCACATTTCAAGTGAGCTTTTGAGAGAAAAGTGGTGGAGAAGTTGTCATTAAGTATAGAGGGTTCTCAAGCCCAAGACTTCATGGAAACTTCTCCCTAACCAATCGAATTTGCTCATGTTCAAGTCCATGGAACGTGCACTACTTCCAGTGAGGCGAACCTACACTCATGCTCATAGTGAAAGAAGTTAAAAAAAAAAAAAAAAAATTGCCCCTATTTCTGAACATGTTGGATCTGTCTAGACTAAAAGTGGGTCAAAGAGCCCAAATGTAGAATTTAAATTTCCAAAAGAAACACCTAGACCTCCCAAAATGAGAAAACCAAAAAATGGTTGGTACGAGTATGGGTGTAGTTTCATGGCTAATGGTCTGATATGGGTACCCGGTTACGCGTAACCATATGTGTGACTGTGTGTAACTCATTTTATGCGTGCCAAAATTCCGTTTTTAACATAGTGTATGCGGCTCCTACTATGTCATCTACAACACCATCTATTTTTTGTATTTTTTCAATATTTTTTCCTTACCAAAAAGATTTTTTCTAAAATCACACTAATTTAGGAGGGGGTACCCATATCAGGCCATCACCCTCATCCTAGTCTACAACTTCATAGCCGGGTATGAGACAAACCCGCAAGTTCCAATTTTCTTCTCCTCTTGCCTACTTCCATGGGCAACTTCTCAAACCCATAGAACTTGGTTCTTAGGGCCTCTTTCCATGTTCGTCTCGTTCGGTGTTTCCTGGTAACTTAACCCTTTAGTGTCCATGGGGCTATTAGGTAATCGCTGGGACATTAGAAAACGAGCTCGTGCTAAATCCGTGCACAATTGAGAACCACCTCTAAAGTTCAAATGTGTAATTTTTTCTTGTAGACCTTTTGCAAAAAAAAAAAAATGGTTTGAAGGTCTAGAACTACATAAATATGAATGTATAAAACACATAATATGTGGAATACCCACTTTGTAGTTTCTGTATTTCCTTCGGTTTGTGAACCTTTATCTTGGGTGATTGATATGATATGCAGCTAATTTGATTAAGTTCTTGTAGATGTCTTCTAATCGGTTAAAGCAGTGATTCTGCTCTTGAAATTGCATGTACAAACTTGTGTCTAAAATTGTATACTTGAGGTTCAACTGGAATAAAAAAATCATTGTAAAATATGAGACAATAAACGTGATGTTTGATAGTTTGATTTAAAGAAGACGCGTTGAGGAATAGCTGAACTAAGTGCATTTTACTTTGGAAAATTTGCAAAAGCTCGTTTGGAATGCACAAACATAAGCACCCCCGAAACAGAGCTTGGTCGAAACACAATATATGGTCCTATCAACACTTAATTTCTCCGCATCCATCGGTCGGATGTTTGTAAAAATTGCACAACTCCTTCACATTCAAGTGCTACACAATTCCATACGGTTTGATTATGTGTTTAGTGCGTCACCATGACAGTGGTAGAGTCCAAATAAAAAACCTTGGAAATATTGGTCGCATTTCAAAACAGCCCTGGGCGGTAAAATGTTAAGTAATAAGACAAATGAGTCTTTACCGATTCTATTGCTGGGGTGGGTGCGCAGATAAGCATGATTCTTTGTTTCACCAAAATTGGTGGGCAACCCCACTGGTGAAGACTAACGATTCTTTTTGTATTCGATACGTGTGAAGTTCTCACTGATTTCCATTCCATCCATACACCCATTAATGGCCATATTCGTTTAATTGGGACTTTCTACCATATTGGGAATCTTTGAAATCTACAACTGGCATAGATCCAATGGGCAATTGTAGATTTCAAATAGTCCCAATATGGTGGAAAGTCCCAATTAAACGAATATAGCCATCATTCCTCATAAAAGTGAAATTGCTCTACAACACTCTGTAGCACCCGGTGGGCATTTGCTTACCGGGTGAGCATCGAAGGAGGCCCTCGGAGGTTAACCCTTAAAAGACCCTTCTACAACCTGCATTTAGCCTTATAATTGCTCAATTATGGTTTACTAAATGAATTGTGATATATTGTTGCATACATATTATCAATGTTACTTTGTACTGAAAAGCATAATTTGGTCATTGTTATTTGTGATCAAATACCACAAAAATACTATACAGCCGCAAAGGGCTTAAGGGTTTTAAACGAATGACACACTAGATAGAATAAACAATGTAGATGGCTATATTCGTTTAATTGGGACTTTCCACCATATTCGGACTATTTGGAATCTACAATTGTCCATTGGATCTACGCCAATTGTAGATTTCAAAGATTCCCAATAGGGTGGAAAGTCCCAATTAAACGAATATGGCCATGTAGGCAGTCGTCATGGAGAAAAGAAGATGGTCTCCCTGCCCGCCTACCTGCCCGGGCCCCGGGGGGGACAGGTGGCACTCTCTTCTCAAACTTAGCCAGACAAACAAACAGACATACAAAACAGGAAAAAGAAAAGAAAAAGAAGAGCTCCCTGCTCCACTTCCGTCGTCAACTCGTCACCGTCGTCGTCGTCCCCAAACCAACGAGCACTCGCTCTGTCTCTGTCTCTGTCTCTCTTTCCCCGCGCTCCCCACCAACACGCGCACTTGCACTTACGCCACCACCTCCACCCACATTTCCTTCATTTGTCGCTCCCCTCCAGTCCCCGCTTGCTTGCTTGCTATCATTCTTTGATTCATCACCACTTGGATGATTATTGTCTCAATTTGCTCCCTTTTCAATTGCCACCAACAACCCAGGTTCCGCACAGAGACCTCTGGTAACTTTTGCACTCACTGCCTCAGTCTCCTGTCTCGCTCTCTGTCTGTCTGTCTGTGTAACTTGCTAGATTCTTATTAGAAAATAACACCAACTCACGCGCAATTGTCTGCCTTTTGGGGTTGCGCCTTTCGCCAATTGGTACACTCTAGAGGGTTTGGGCAATTGGGGCGCTAATTCCCAGTTTCTAGAATTTGGGGGTTATTAAGCCTCTGGGGTTTTCGTGTTTGGTATCAATGCACTTTTTGGTTCACGCGGTTTGTAACTCAAACCTAATTTGTGGCGAAAAAGGGATTCTTGCTATTAGAAAAATAATTGGGGTTACGGTACTCTAGATCTGATGTTAATATGCTTCTTAAGAGTTTCTCTTTAGGTTATGGTTTTTTCTTCGATTATAGGGTATTGTGTCGGTATAGTTTCCACAGCTGAAATGTTGGTCGAAAGCCATTCTCTCTTTCTATTAGCACATTAAGGTTCACACAGTCATCGGGTTAGGGATGTTTGTTAGCTGCATGTACTGGGATTTTGTTTCTGACGATGATTTCCATTTCTCTTTTCTCTCTTTTCATGGCCTTGCTTGTTTGGGACACCATGCGTGCAGTCTAAGCGAGGAAAATTCAACTTGAGAGATACAGTTGGAGTACTCGATCATGGATTCCGATTCTGAATCAATTGATTCTAGAGAAGGTGAGACCTTGCACATAAATAATCATCTTGGTGTAGATTTTCTGGTTGTTTTAATGCCTTGCAAATAATGCCTTGAGTTTAAAGCAACCTGGATTCTCAGTAAGGCCCGTTTTTAGTTCGAGTCCATAAATTGTCAACTAGATGACGAATTCTAGTGGAAACGGGAGCATGAAATTTTGTGGATTTTTTTTCTGACGTGAAGAAGCTGTGCACAGGTCAACTACTGGACATGCGAGATTTAAATGACTATGGAGGGTCAGATCGTAGGAATTGTGAAGAACGAAATGGTCCAGCAAATTTGCAATTAGGCCATGAGAAGGTGGAAAGACCGGTGCATGATTCATCGCTGCTATCGCAATTTTTCTGGGGTCCAGACGACGAGGAGATGGAGTCACGGCCTCCCGAGAGGAAACGCAAATGGAAACGGTATGCGAAACAGATGCGAACCAAAC
Organism: Pohlia nutans; assembly: GCA_022496805.1. NCBI lineage: Eukaryota > Viridiplantae > Streptophyta > Bryopsida > Bryales > Mniaceae > Pohlia > Pohlia nutans. Next base: position 28,715,448 of record CM040089.1, on the reverse strand, counting down.
AGGCTGATGCCGGCGAAACGTCTGATAAGTATAAAAATAATTCTACGCAGCATTGGCATGACCTGCCCATGGAGTTGTTGGTGCGCGTGCTCACGTTGGTGGATAACCGAACTGTAGTCACCGCGTCCGGAGTGTGTCGTGGCTGGCGAGAATCCGTCGGCCAGGGCATCCATGACCTTTCCTTCTCATGGTCAGTTTTTCCATCTCCACACTATTTACGCACACTATTTACGCATTTCAACATGTGGTGTTGTGAGATTTATGGCGAGATCAGTGCCAAGACTATTGACATTATTAAAGTTTTATCACTATATGAATTTCTAATGCAATCATTCAAAGTGAGGTTCCGGATCACTACTCCCTCTGTCCGGAAATAACTGTCCTAGTTTTTGTCATTTTTCAACTTAACGTTTAGCCGTCTCAGTACTTGAAAAATGGTCTATTTTTTGTCACTCTCATTGTCCGAAGTGGACAGGGCTCACGTTTGATGTATAAAACATAGAACAAAAGCTACGAAAAAAAAGATGCCAAAAAACTAGGACAAATATTGCCGGATAGAGGGAGTAAAAGTGACAGTAGACAACCATCGCCATATTCGTTTAATTGGGGAATTTCAGCCATATTGAGACTCTTCGAAATCTACAACTACCATAGATTCAGTGGGAAATTCTATATCAATTATAGATTTTAAAGAGTCCCAATATGGCGGAAATTCCCAATTAAACGAATATGGCGATTAACCCCATTTTCATTCGATGATGACTGGGCATAGACGTTTAGCCTAATCATCCTTTCACCACTTGCTATTTGAGGGGTAACCAAGTGTATGTACAGAATGATAATCAAAATATGAGATATAAGCTGATTTCAAGAGTGGTGTGTGAAGCAGGTGTGGGCACAGTGTGAGCAAGTTGGTGCAATCAGTAGCGCCCAAGTTTCCACGCCTTCAGCTGTGCAGGCTGAAGCGGTGTATCTACTTGAGTGATGCAGCAATTCAGACAGTGTCCCAAAACTGGCCTGGACTAAGAACCTTAGAACTCAGTGACGGCGTCCGATTGACAGACGCTGCCTTGTACGCGTTAGCAAATGGATGTCCAATGCTGGAGAAATTAGATTTAAGTGGCTGTAGGGGCATTACCGAAGCCGGGCTTCTGGCCATTGTGCAGAAGTGCAACAATTTGCGTCATCTGAATCTCTGGGGATGCAATGATGCTGGCACCGACAGAGTATTGCAGGTACTTTCTAGATCTCTGTCACCGCTTGTTATTGGAATTATTTTCTTACTAGTTAGGGGGCTTTTTTTTTTTTTTTTGATGTTGTCCTAACCTTGAGACATCTGTTACAGGCACTGGCAAAGCATTGTAAGGGGCTGCAGTCGCTCAACTTGGGCTGGTGTGGATATGTCACCGACAAAGGAATCTTAGCGTTTACACGTGGATGCTCCGACTTGCGCGTAATCGACTTATGTCGCTGCAGTCTCATTACAGGTAGAATCATCAACTTTGAAGCCCTATTCAAGAAGGGATAATATGGAGTGTTTCATGGGTGAGATCTTTGTAGCTACAAATCTTAACTCCGCACCTTCCTTTTATTCTTGTGATCATTCATAACTTGAGAGGATACTAAACCTGATCTTATCTCCCATACTAACCCCCATCACCAACAGCACCTCATCTATTCATACACTTGATTGGCCTTCAATTCAATTAGGCAAGTGGTGTAAGCATGACTTGGCTAAATGTCCATGGTCACTGATAGTCTTTTTACCTGTTCAAATATCTTGATTAATTCCTATCCCTCCAACTCGCTGTCAAGATACCGGATAGTCTAGTCATGCTCATCTTGCTTTTGAATATCTTAATTAAAATCTATCATCATACTAATCTTATGACCCTAAAGACAAATGTCCCTCTTTGACTGATTGCATAAGAAATCATCATACATAGAGTGATAAAAGATTGATGGCAAGAGAGTTTGGCTCTCATCAGGAATTTAGGACCTCACTAATTCTTAACGATTTCCGTGCGACATCCGATATTTCATGGGTTCGTACATTTTTCGCACTGATTCCACATGGATTTCGCGCTAATTCTGCACTGAATCCGCACGGCTTCTGCATTCACTCTTTTTGCTATCTAACAAAGTGCAGAATCTGTGCGGTATTAGCGCGGCATCCGTGCGAAAAATATACGAACCCATGAAATATCGGATCTCGCACGGAAATTGTTTAAAATCCGTGGGGTCCTAAATTCTTGATGGCTTGTAGTACCCAAACATAAGTTGAAGTGATGCAAATACTATGTGTTTTGTAAGACGTCGTGGTGTTTGTTTGTTTGTTGCAGATCAAAGTGTGATTTACTTGGCAGACAATTGCCATTACTTGTGTGCGTTGGGGCTGTCAACGTGTCCGAACCTAACGGACGTGGCGATGTACACATTGATCGAGAGCAAGAAGGCGGTAGCATCACAGCAGCAGCAGCAGGCCAAGGGCAAACGCAAGAGGTTTTCGGTGACGAGCGACTTTTGGGTGCCGTTGAGATCGCACAACAAGATCCACAGCACCACCAGCAGTTGCAGCAGCAGTGGCAGCACATGCAGCGACGCGAGCAAGCTGCCCATCAAGAGAGAGGGCCTGGACACGCTCCTGGAGGAGAATCCCAACCAGCACGGCTTGGTGTGCCTCAACGTCAGCCACTGCGAGTCTCTGTCCGCGAAAGCGGTGCAAGCGGTGTGTGATGCCTTCCCTGACCTTCACACCTGCGCCGAGCAACAGTCTTTGGTTACCAGTGGCTGCTTGAACCTCACCTCTGTCAATTGTATATGTGCCATTGAGGCCCGGAGAGAAAAGTCCAAGAGGGAGCGACGAATGCTGTTTGCGTTATAGTAGTTTGCTTTTGTCAATATTGGACATTGTAGATTTATGTATCATTCATTTTCTTCAATTGGAAAAAATGACCTCGTGTGATGAAAAAAAACATTGCTACACCTCCCACTAATTGCGAAATTCCACTGTAGTAAATTCTCCATGAAGATGCTGCAATAAATCCACAATACACTATCAGTAGATTCTGTAATCCCAGAGTATATTTGTGGTTGAACCCACAGTATTTGCACGTTGTGGTCACATCATTTGCACGTTTTAGTTCACTTTTCCTGACTCAACGGGAATGGTAACTGTAGTAGATAAAGTTCGTTTCTTAATTCCCTGGAACAGTGGTATCCTAATCAATCAATCATACATAGATTCATAGCTACTGTTTTAGATGTAAGTTATTTTTTTATAAATTAATTATGGTTAACAGTGACTAGACTAATACAACTGAACTTGTTTAAGTCGTATACATATTTATACATTAAAATTACCTGTCAGCAAAGGAGTATCAGTCTTTGTGAGCTCTCGGGAGATTCTTCTGCAAAGCACATCTTCAAGAGCCCCCCAGGCCACTTGTGGCTGGGGCGGTTGTTGTTTTATTTTTATCCTGCAATGAAATTCCGTTTCATTTGTGCCCGAAAAGAAAAGAAAAGAAATATTTTACACGACATACCGTAGCCAAAAGGCAAGTTGGGCACTAAATATTTTCAAAAGAACATACTAATTTTTTTGGAAATTAGAGTTATCTGAAAACAAAAGAGGATTTTGCTCTCTATAATTACAATTTCTGACAAGCATTGTTCATGAGTAGTCCCCATGGTCAAGTCTCTTGGCTAGGGGAATCTTGTGAGAATTCTCCTTTAGCATTGGGGAGGTCACAAGTTCCACACCCCATGGTGGTGCAGGGCCTTGCTTTAGATTGTTGTTCAACTCACCATAGATTAGTTCTGCAATCTTTTTTAGTGCGGTCATTGGGTGGTACTTTACATTTTGATTGGAACTGTGTGGTGAAATTGTGCGGTCATTGGCATGTCTACTATAAATTGGAATGTGCGGTCATTAGAACTATGCGGTCATTGGCATGTTTACTATAATTTTATTTTTTTAAATTGCCGAAATGTTGGAAAGTGTGAGTTATGGAGGAAGAAAGAGTCGCTCTTGTAATCAAACTCATTTTAAGTCACCCCCAAATGATATGGGATAAGAACTTGCAAGCCCGTGTGAATCCTCACTATACTATTTTCCAGTAGATTTTGGTGCACATTTGAGTAAGGCAAATGATCTAATTTTGAAATTTTGGAAGGTCAACTCACCTTTCACATTCAAAAAGAATTTTGTGATTTGAAGTTTTTATGCATGATATATGGACAAAATCGAGTAAGGTTGTGAAGAATGTGAAAGAGTTGAAGATAAGAAAATGTGTTGTGATCTGACTTTTGAGGCTCAATTGTGCATAGCACATTAACATATTTTGAGTATTGTTCAACTAAGAAAACTTGCACAATCAAGTAATCTTTGACCTCCAAAAAGAATTTTGTGATTTCAAGTTTTATTGTTTGAGTTATACACATTTTTGTAAAGGAGTTTAACCGGTGATTAAGAGAGTACAAGAAGTGAGAAGACTTGTACATATCGCACATTCATTTTGGCACTAGTGCATAGAATTTTGTAAAAAGCACAAGGCTTTACCTCCTTAACCCTTTAGTGCCTAGGGTACTGTAGCAGACAGCTCTGGATTTCAGTGGGTTTTTCCACTGTGGTTGAGACTACCAAAAATAGAATGGGTTAAATTAGAAAGTAACCGTACAATTCTATTCTCAACTCGAGAGCACACATTTTATTAAAATTTGAGAATCATCCGATGGTGGGATCAGAAGATTATAGTATGTATTTGAATTGTATAATGCACGCTCAAAAACGAGATTTTGGGGGGTGTGTGACTTCAAAGTTAAATAGAATTTGAGGTAAATTTTCAAAAATAAAAGCAAAGAAGTTCAGCTATGCCCTATGTCAACACCTCTCCGTTGCAATCTTTCATATCAAAAATAGACTCACACATAATTATTGTGAGATTTATAAGTGAAAGTGACTTGTCCATGTACGGTTTAGGACAAAATTTTATACGTTGAAAATTGACAGGAGTGGGTACATTAGTCAAGATCGGATTACACACACTAATGGAAGATGAAGAAGAGAACACAATCCAAAAAAATAATACAAGATAACAAACTTCCAAACACAAGAAATACTACACAATACATATGTTATATTTGTAAGTATTTACTGTATTTTCAAGTATTTGCAGTATTTTTGCGTTCTGTTGATAGGTATTTTGATAGTTGTACAATTCCAAATTGAAAATTTCTTTTTCTGGAAGGTGCGTAATGTATGTGCGCAAATCTGAACTTCAAAACTGAAGTTCCAATTCTTCACGGATTCTCTGCTATTTGCATTTCGGACGTTGTAGTGACCATAATGTGGTTTGCTAGGCACTAAAGGGTTAATAACTCACATTTATATCAAAGATAGTTGAAGATGGTTGACATACCACTTGGTTATTGCCTAATTTCATTTTAAACTTGAAAAAAAAAAAAAAGTTGAAATCTATTAATTATAATTTTTAGTGATAATTGATCAAAGAAAATGAGTTACATAATAAAAACATAATAAAAGAAATAAAAGAAAAAAAGCATAATAAAAGAAAGTCTCTCTTTACTTGTGTTTCAACTTCCTCATGTGATGTATTGAAATAATATCCTCCAATTAAGCTGAGTAAAGTCAACAGTTTGAGATCCGTCTTTATCATGTAAACTTCTACTTTCAAATCACCCAGCTTAATTGGCTACTGAAAAAGCTATTAATCCTACTTCACCAATCTCAAAAATCTACCTCACTAATATCTCTCTCCCACCAATACTTCCCAGTCACAATGCTATTTATCCATCAAGAATCTTCATCACCACTGTTCACTACTTTTCCATACCAACCCTCGGATTGTAACAGTAAACATGTAGTTAGGACTAATTGCTAAATATTTTGGTAGAAATGAACGCTCTTACTAAAATACTTTACCAGTAACATGAAGTCCCGTTGATGTGATCTTTGAACCACTCGTTCACCATGTGGCACTTTAAAATAGGAATTCTTGCATGGAAAGTGGAAAAAAACGTCATGACAGTGCCAAACCTACTTTTCCCACTTTAAATAAAATTTTGGCTATGAAGTTGTCGTCGTCAAAAAATATCACATTTTGCACATTAAATTGTCATAGTTGTAAAACAATAGAAGTTTACAGTTTGGTTCATAGAGTCCTCAAAGCTTTCCGTATTTCTATCTTGTCTTTACATCCAAATTTTGGTGTCACAAGCTATCGTCTCCACACCCTTGAACTGCTATGTGTTCCTCTATATAATCCGTGAACCAATCACAATCACTATACATGGGTAATTATTATTGTTCATCAATTTAGGATATTGAATCCTTCTTTAATTTAGCTATATAAAGGGACGTTTTCAGATATTACTATATTGTGCTCATATTCAGCAGCTCTCTCACCCACTTTGAATTTTCAGCATTACAAGCACTTTTCATCCAATTTTCATAGAATCTCCTACTTTCAGTGGTAGGGTGCGGATGCTCTTACTACGGTACTTCTGCACAATACATACCACCATTTGCATCCAAACCATCGGTTCATTCTCTATGATGTTCATATTCTCAGGCATGAGTCAAATTACTGGATGCAAAAAAAATTAACCTAGCAAGGACACCCTGACTCTAAATCCCACCCCCTCCTCCCCCCCCCCCCCCCCCCCCCCCTCCACGTTAATGCAAGAGGGCAAAAACTGCCCCCTATTTTGTACATGTAGGGGCCCACCTTAAAAAATAACCCCCTCTTCCAAGGGTTTAAAATTCCTAAGGAGGTCCTCCTAGTTTACATTAGAACCGTAGGCCCCAAATTTGCAAAAACATTTGCCAAAAAAAGACCCTAGGGTGCCCAAAATGGAAATTTCAAAAAATGGGGCCCATGGGTGAATAGTGCTTGTATTAACGTCGAGGGGGGGGGGGGGGGGGGTGGATTTAGAGTCAGGGGCAAGGACATGCCTATCACTGTGGAATCAAGCTTTACGGATGAAGGCATGTGTCACCTACAACTTATGATTTTTTTATGAATTTTGGTGAAAATTTGAAATCCTTATGATTTTTTAATTGATTGTTACAAAAATTCACATTTATTACAAAACATACTCAAAAACTTTAGTTTTTAAAAATGAGTGTAAATCACAATGAAGAACATTATTGTGAATGAAAATAAAGTGTGTTTCTAAAATTAAGAAAAATCACTACCCCATGGTAATACGTGCTCAACTCAAAATTACAACAAAACATTGAATTTTGATGATTATGAAGGGACCCAAATCTTAATGAAAATTAGACTTAGGGCCGCTTTACATGATGGGCCAAGGCCAATTAAATTTGAAGTCAATTCACAAGAAATATTGGCTCAAGCCAAAAAAAGAGGAAGCCATGTCAAATTTTGTCTTTAGTGCATTAGAATATAATTTCAACCCATTAGAATATGAATTTTAGGGAATGGCCTTGACTCCTTCACGTAAAGCCCTTGGGGTTGATTTCGTGAATTCAACCAATCAGCTACAAGGATTCAAGCATGTCAGAGCTCCAAATTGGCCTTGGCTCATCATGTAAACAAGCCCTTAGTTAGTTGAGCTCAAGTGTAGTAGAGATCATTTTGCACGCATTAAAGTGAGTTTCAGCAAAAAAAAGTTTTAAAATACACTACACGCATGATGATCCATTTTCACAACAATTTTTTTGCATTTGAGACCGTACAGAAAACCCAAAAATTACCTTGAGTGACTCAAAATGAATTTTAAGAAGTAGCAAAGACAACCATAAACCAAGCATCAAAAAAAATTGGATGAAAATCATGGATTGCCTACTAGGAAATGAAAACCTGTAGTCATTGTCGTTCAAAGTTTACTTTGGGTTGCTTGTTGTAGACACACCAAACATGGCAATGACACCACCAGTTGTCAACAAACACTACAAGCAGAGGTTTCTCACTCAGGAGGATCCTGTTCATTGTCGCTTTTTGATGTACACGTTTGTCCTACGTGACGAATTGCACTCACCAAGTCCAACCAAAAAATTGGTGAGTGCGAAGTAGCGTCGTTTGACTCACGGAGGGAGTGAAAAGCGACGCCTTCTCCTCGTAGTGAAATATTCATGAAATTATGTCACAAGTAGGCACATACAATACACAATTGATCCCTTCCAAAACTAGAAAACCAAGGAGAGTTGTTAGACATTGCGTGCGTAGACCGTCTGCGCCTGCATAGACCAGTTAGTAGAAACACCGCCTCCGTAGACTAGAGAAGCATGCCAAAAAAGACACACCTAGTCAACCACTCTAGTTTGTCATGTGGGGTCTTCTCGAACCCAACGGTATACATATTCTTGGTTTCAAAAAGAAACAAGTAAAGAAGACAAACCTCAACACATTGACAACATGTTAAGATCACTTGGAACTATGTGAGGCCGAAGATAGATATTTTTACTCAGGCCTTGCTGTTGCGCCAGCGAGTCTCTCGTCTGGTTTCATTGTGTCGTTTATTCTGATGAATGCATTGGAGTGAACTTCCTTTTTGTTTAAAAAAAAAAAAAAAAACCTCAACACACTACCGACACTACACTGTTTTTCATACAGTTGTCTCCTTCCAGCATCTCCTCTACAGTTTTTTTAAAAACTATAAATAAATAAACATAACCATATATATGATGGCCTTGCTTCCCCTGATTTGCTGCAAACTCTTGCCTGCCCTGAGAGTCCAAGTGGGTGGAAATCTCATGCTAAGGTAGAAGCACCTAATTGTGACAATCACCTAATTGTGACAGATTCTAGGAACAGTCTTCATTTCATAACACTTTTCTACGTGAGTCATAGATCACAGATTTCAAGATAAAGTGTCATAATTAGGTGCTTCTACCTTAGTTGAAAAGGTGGCGCTCCCCAGGCAAAATCACTGTGCATGCGTGGAATTGGGCACCATTTGCCTGAGCATCTCCCTCGGCAATGCTACCTTTTTTACTAGTGCATTGAGTCTAGGTCAATGCACATCAGCCTCAACCGCCAGCTGCAGCTGCGGCACCGGTATAAGCGCGTTGGGGTTTGATGTGCGTGAATAATGCGGGGGGAACAATGATCTTGTTACAAGAGCTGTGAGATGCAGCTATGTTCCCAACATGTTGAAAACCAGGCAGTAAGGTTGTCCAACATGCAGTTCCGGTAAAAAACTTACATGCTCCCCAACTGTCAACAACCCAAAGAGAGCAAAGAGGTCTGGATTGAGGTTAACCCCTCAAGGACCAAGGCTGATTTTCCAAGTTCGGTCAGCTCATTGTGGAATGAGTATTGATCCTCAATTCTTGAGATTTTTTGTGGTGATTCTACTCTTTGTAACGAAGATAGGATGGTAATTTGCATATGTAGGTGATGTATAAATCAAAAGATACAATCATGCAAAGGTGAAAAACCTAACTGCGGGCAGCTCCTGAAAATTTTCATACAATGAGCTATGCATCTGAATTTTTGCACACAATGAGCTAACACCCTCATGCACACAATTGCCAAATTCATTTTACCAAATTTGAGACTAAACTTTGCATTTTCGGCATTTTCAGAAAGTTTCAAATATGGGTAGTATGCCAAAAAAAAAGGTGCAACCAATTTTGAAGCTTATAATCTTACTATTGAAGAACCCTGAACGGTTGAAAATTTGTAGGTTGTAATAAATTCAAGTTGCTTGAAATATCCTACAGTTGGATTGGTCAAAAAGGTCATAGATCAAAAAATGTTTGTCTTTTTATGAGAAGGGGTACTTTGGAGTGTTTGGAGAGGAACATAGTTGTGGTCCTTTAGGGATTAAGTTTGGAAAAGTTTTTCACTTAGTTGCACGCAACAGCTGCGAGGAGTGTGCAATGATTCAGGGTTGTCACAACCTGGCTGAGATGCGAACATGGTAATTAATGTCGTGCCGAAAATAGTGAGCCAATCTTACGCTCCCACTTGTCTCTTCGTCAACGAAGGCTGTAGCATCCGGCTGCATCTTGCACCCGGAAAGGCCACTGTCAAAATTTTATTAAACCACGTGAGAAAAAATATAGAGTACATTTAATTCATTGGAGCAAAAATTTATAATTTTTTTAGAAATACCATAGCCTGGATGAAATGGCCTATACGGTATTATATCTAAAGTAGGGTAGGTGAAAAGTATAGGTAGTATTCTATTTTGATTAATAAAGTAGGGTCTCAAATATTTAGAGGAACGAAGAATTTATGTGAGTTCTAATGAAAATCCTTGGATTGAATGAGAATTGCCTCAATTGACTAAAAATCGTTGAAGTTAGCCAATGGCTAGGAATGCACCACAAATGAAGGTTGAATTATTTGGCTTCATGGGAAAGTCTCCTCATGATGAATTTGAGCATTAGGTGACCAATGAGATTCACGAGGCTAGGGCGGGGTGGTAGTGCCGCATGCTTCCTCTCACAACATGCATTTCTCACTTAAACCTACCATCGAACATTTTAGGCACTAAGTACAGTCGTTATTCTTTGAAAGTTACGTGCATGTATTGTTGTCGTTTTGTTATGTCCGATTAAGTTCAATCTATGCTGAAATTCCAGGATTTTGATAAATGGTCCAGTTTATAAATAAAATAGGGTCTATAAAATAACTTAATGGTGGAAATTATATTTACCTATAGGGTCTTGAAAAATACCTCAAAGTACCATTTTATCTACTAATAGGGTGCAAATTATTTAAGAAATTTAGATAAATAGCCCACCTATAATTAACCCCCGACCGCACGTGGTTTACAAAAGTATGTAGTATGTAACCTCCCCGTGATCTTGCAGCTACATGTGTGTTGTGCTTTTGGCACCATAGCAACTATTACCTTACACGGCTGTTAGGGTCGGCAGGTCATACCGAATAATTAGTTTTTTTGCACAAATACTTTTCAACAGATGTCAAATTTGGTGAATATTCTCTAAGATGAACATACATATACATACACATATGCATATACATATACATATACATATAGATACAAATGTACAGGCTGAGGGCTTAATAGTCAGCCAAGGAGTTTTCTCTTTAGTTCCCTCATAATCTGGCCTAACTGCAGTTCGCGCCTTCCATCCTCAGGTGTTGATGTTAACCCCTAAAGGATGGAGGATTCATGGTTTCAAAATGACAAATTCAATCGATCATATTGTAGAAAATATAATTCAAATGGGGTCAAGGTTTATACCACCGAAATCAATGAAGAACATTATATTTGTTGGTCAAAACACAAATAAATTTGAACTAAAAGAAGTCCACATTGGACTTGCTAAAAAAAACATGAGGCCCAATTTGGGCTTCTTGGTCCTTTTAGGAGTTAAAATGACAAATTCAATCGATCATATTGTGAAAAATCAATAATTCAGAGCCACTTCACATTATACACCGGCAAGAAGTTGCCAAGGCAACTGGTCTTCCGACCTGTCAACATTCGAAAGGTGGTTCACGTAATCAAAATCATGTGAAAACTCAAGCTGCAAGAAGTTGTACAAGAATACAACCTGCACAAGAACTCAAGCTACACAAGAATACAAAAACCTCTGAGAGAAGTGTTTTGCTGCAAACACCTTCCAGCCAAAAACCTCTGGAAGAATTTTGCCGATAGTGGCAAGACACATCAACATTTGTATCACCCATGTGGTTCCTTCCTGCCTCTCTAGTGCGAAATTCCACTTGCATATGCGACTAGTCACAGTACAGAAATGTGATTGAAGCAAATTTTATACCACCAAAATCAGGGAATAACATTGCACATGTTGGTCAAAAAACAAATTAAATTAAACAAAAAGAAGTCAACATAGGATCTACTCAAAAAGGCTAAAAAAAACATGAAGGTAAATTTGGGCTTCTTGGTTCTTGGGGGTTAATCCCTAAATGACAAAGGGGGGTAAGGGCAAAACCTAGATGTGTTATAAAATGTTACTTCTACTACTTTGATGAAGTTTGGTCCAAAAGAGAAAATGAGAAGCATGATGTTTAGTAATTATCTATACCGTCAAACTTTTAGAAAATGTTTTAGACACTCATTTAATGAATTTAGAAGCATTTACCATTTAATATTCACCAAAATTACAATTTTTATTTTTAAAATTTGAATTTGGTATGATTGGTCAAAACTAGACATTCTATTCTAAAATTTTAAAAAGCAAAAAATTCAAAGGAGAGAACATCATGATTTTCCCGAAATAGAAAGTTTTATAACACTAGGACATTGTTGAGGTGTTTGTCTTTGAAAAATTCCTTGATGAACCTCAATATTGCAAATGAAATGCATCAAACAACTCTAGAACATGATCTCTACCTCCAATTTCGACAAAAAAATCAAAAGTCAAAAAATGTCATTTTCCGACCATGGGCAGTCACAACTATTTGAGCTGCGACCAGAAAATGGTCGATCGGTCATTTAGGGGTTAACCAACTGCCGGATTTTCCATGACAGCCGCATCCATAGAGAAACAAAAAAAATCTGGACAAGCAATGTCTTCAAGTCAGCTCCAAAGCCGGAACCAAACCATACCATGTCCATTCTCCATACTGTAAATAGAGGAGATGAGTGCAATACTGACAGATGAACATGATGAAATTTGAGTATACAATTGAGTTTCCTTTCAACCCTTAACCCCTAAAATTCTGAGCGACCATATTCTGGTCGTTCCACTTTTTGGTCCTCCAGGGACCTCATACTTTTAAAAATTTCAATGAAAATTTCAGTGTAGCTTCCAAAAACTACACTCTACATGTCGCACTTCGTTTCATGTCATTCCGATAAGTATTGCAAAAGTTATAAGCATTTGAAGTTTTTGAAGCGAGATCGGGCAGCAAGAATTTTTTTATTTTTTACTCTTTTTCAAAATTTCTTTTTTGATTCATGATTGGTTGATCTTTATCTACAAATGAAGCTTTAAATCTACCCATTTTGAGCAATGGGATAAAAGTTATGAGGAGATCTGTTTTTTGGGCAGTTTGGACGAAAAAACTTTGAAGCTCATTTCTAAACTCAATTTTCAATATTTTTTAATGAAATAAAAGGCACTGGGTGAAGATTTCCAAGTACAACATTCTCACCGTTAAGATTGACATTTTACAATTCCATGTCAAACTTATTAATGATTTTCTTTTTCCTTTCACTTTGTACCCACTTCTAGTAATTGTTTTATGAAAAAGTTAATATGAGCTTTTTTCTTACAAAATTTTATATTTGAAGACTTAACTCAATTGTTAACATGGCCTTGCCATTCAATGAATTTCTAACCCATTCAAAAAAAAGATATTAATTTCTAAAGTTCAAATTTGTCACCGGATTGAACCCCAAAAAATCTTCTTTTGCAACTTTGATCCTTATAATCTAAGAATCTAATGGTCATTTTGCTCTCAAATTTTGTGCTCACATGAAAATTCAAGTTGGGTATTAGATCTTACGGTTAAATGATGAAATAAATAAAAAAAACATATGATTTCTTCTGCAACTTCCAAATGCTGCGTTTTTCATGGTTTTTTGTGAGAATACGGTTAAGGAATTTTAGGGGTTAACCCCTGAAGGACCATGATCATCTCTAAAATTTTATCACTTTCCATGATTCTTTCAAGAATGTATTTGTATCTCTCAATTGTTGCTCAGTAGAAAACTTCACCATTGAAGCTCAAAGAGGACTCAGTCGTGAGATTGTATATCTATTTTCTGGACAATTTACTATATAGATTGCATGATTATGAGGTTTGAGTTGTTTTTTGAAATTTTTGAACAAAATAAACAAGTCATTCACTACAAACATTCTCATAAATTCTAAAATCATGATTAACGTTTGAAATTTCAAAGGCATACAACGATATATTGTATCTAGGTGCTCACAAAAAATGGTGTTCTAAAACTAAACACAACAACAATGATTGATTTTGGAAGATTTATGTTTGGGTGAAGTGACTTGTTGGTGACTAGTTGGTGATTAGTTGAGCTGGTTTTTGGGATCGTTATTAATTGTTACATTGCATAAAATGTGTAAAGATTTCAAAAAAAATTGGAATTTTCCAAAATATTCCAAAATAATATAAAAAATGTAGAAAAGATTCCAAATATTATGAAAATATTTCATTTTAATATATTGAAGTGTTTTATGTAATTATTATATAGTGTTAATGACGTAGTAATGACAAATGTTTACATATTGTAAACTTCTTTTTTTTTTTGGACAAATCTGACACCCTAGTGTGAAAATGCCCTCCAAGTCATTAACCACTAAACGTAGCAACCCTTTGAACAAAAGTAGATTCTAGCCTCAAAGGTAGATATTAGCATGGCTCAGATGTACATGAGGTGTACATGAGAAGACCATTGCAAGCATAAAATCTACCCAACAAATTTGACATATTTGTAGTTGGAGGCCTCTCTAATATTATCAACAGCTCCCCATCACAAGAGATTTATTATAATTGGTAGAGAATTTAATAGACTTTCAAAGGTGATTTGGATGAAAATCATCCGAGGTTGTATGAGAAAGTTACAAGGCTTCGAATATGTTCGTAATCCAGTTTCTGGACGTTGGGACGTTTAGGGGTTAACCTCCCTAACTACCATGTCCCAAATTCACCTGCATTGACGTTTTAGTTAATTCTCGGTGGATCGATCAACTTAATTGCAAATCTTGAAGGATTTTTTTGTTCTCGTAACGGACATCTACAATTCTTTAGTTAACATTGAATCAAAATTATAGAATCCAAATAAATTACTAAAGTAACGAAATTATTCTTCGACACAATGAGTGCTCATGGTCTTTTAGGGGTTAAAGGTCCCTTGGGGATAGTAGATACATTAGCATGTGTTTGGCATTTGTTGTAAGTAAGAAGCTCCAAATTGGAACCCCAATATCTCATTAGAACCATAGCGGCATGAATTTCAACTTTACTTTTGAATTTAGACCATTGAAGGTGAGGAACCGTTCTAAATATATAAAAATATTGATGTACTATATTGGTCGGAACGGGCTTTCTGGACCTTCAAGGGTTAACCCCTAAATGTCCTCATCCCTCTCCAAATTCGACAGTTTTGCAAAGATGCATCATAAAATGCAACCTAGAGGAATGTTTTTGAATTTGATGTAACAATAAAAGTTGTACATTATAAATTTTAGATTCTATCTATACGGTTAGATCTACGATTGCTATCACCAATATTTTGAATAAATTTTGAAACTTGAAATTGAAAATTCTTTTGTAATCTGATTACGAATAAGATATTGACAATTTGTACATGAAATTTGTTGTGATTGGTTGAAATATAATACTCTGAGTGTAGTGATGTTTGGAGATTTTTTGATTGCTTAATTTTTTGAAATGTCTTTTTTAAGAGCACTTTTACACTGAAATATTCGAAATTTGTGGGTGAATCAGTACAACATGAAATGAGGCATAAATTTTTCCACAAATCATCCCCTTTCTAATGGGATCACACATGCACAAAGCTAACTTTCCATAAAATATGTAGTATAAAATCCTCACTAAAAAAAGTCAACGATGGATGAGAAAACTGTGATTGATTCTTTACATCGTCCACTTTCTGGACAGTTGGACGTTTAGGGGATTTAACCCCTAAACGTCTAGGAGGCCAAAATCTGGCTTATGAATGTAATTCACTGTTCAATTTCAATTGCTACATGGATGACTTTTCATCCAATTCCTTTTGTGAAGAATTTTTGTTGGTCATGCCACCTCTTCAAATTAAATTCAGATCATTCAAGCTATTTTTGGATTTTATATGGGGTCCCAACTACAAAATGAGTCGTAAAAACGGTTCACCGTGTCGTGTATTTTGGATTTTTTGGTATTTTCCACTTAATCTAAATTTAGTCCATGAAAATGAGTTCTATTGCATTTGAGCTTAACTAACAAAATGAAGCTTACCAAGTCTAGTTTCTTCTCCACTTTGAATTTTTGAGAAACTCTACAAATTGAGTGTTTTATTGGAGTTACAAGTTCGACATGTATTACCATGGTGTAGGAAAAAAATCTAAATTTAGATACATGGATGATTTTCATGTCTTGTACTGTAATGTTCTTCATTGTAATTTACACTTGTGGTAAAAAGATTGGAATGTTTGAGTACATTTTGTAATTGATATGAATTTTCTTTACAATCACTTCAAAAAAATCATAGTAATTTCAAATTTTCACCAAAATTTGTGAAAAAATCATGGTTTGTGGTAGACACATGGCTTCATCTACTAAAAATATAATTTTGAATTTTTATCTTATTTATAGTGGCAAAATTGAGTGTGACAGGTACAGCTTGATTCCGTGGTCATGGGCCCGACATTTAAGGGATAAACCTTGACTGTCACCAACCACTGGAGCAGTTTCTGAATTTGTCGGTCTTGTAGTACATTTGAGAGATTACTAAGAATTGTTATTGCATGTACAGTACCAAATGAAATTCATTTGACAGGGCCAAGTAAGTTAGGGTCCGTCAGGCTGCACCAAACCCCTAAACGTCCTCACCCTTCTCTAGATTGGGCAGTTTTGCAAAAATGCATTATAAAATGCAACTAAGAAGGATATTTTGAATTTGATGTATGAATAAAAGTTGTACATTATGAATTTTAGATTTTATCTATACGGTTAAATTTCCAATAGCTATCATCAATATTTTTCTATGAAATTTGAAACTTAAAATTCAAAATTCTTTTGTAATTTGATTACAAATAAGATATTGACAATGTGTGAATGGAATTTTGTGTGATGGGTTGAAATGTAATACTCTAAGTGTCGTGATTTTTGGAATTTTTTTGGTTGCTTAATTTTATGAGTTGACTTTTTCAAATGCACATTTAGACTAAAATCTTTGAATTTTTTGGTGAATCACTACAACATGAAATGACGCATGAAAATTTCACAAGTCACCTTTTTCTAATTGGATCACATGTGCATGAAGCTAACTTCCTATAAAATCTTTAGCAAAAAATTCACTCTGCCAAAAGAAAATGACGTATGAAGAAAACAACTTTGTTTTTGTACATCGTCCACTTTCTGGACGGTTGCATGTTTAGGGGTTAATAGTCAATCCTAGGTGTCCACTGGCCTCGCTTGTCTTGGTGGGGTTGGTTTGTATTTTTCCTTTTTTGGCAATAAGGGGTTCCTCTTTGTTTGGGTCTCCCATAAAAATAAAAATAAAAAGACTTCCCCTATAGCTGTAGCAAGCTGGACCTATTGTGCACAATAACTTTTATATATCTTGTCCAAATTTAGTGCATTCAATCATTGCTATTTCATTGTACACTACCCTCAAACATTTTTTTATTGGTTCATGTCATCACAAAATTGAGTACATGAACATTCAAGAATGCATTCTTGAACAATATATAGGCTTTTGAGATTGAAAAATATGACTGGGTTTTTAGTCGTTCTTTGTAAAAAGACTAAAAACAGTGAATTATAGGAAAATAATGTCCTAGTCATTACGGACCAGTTTAAGGTACGATTGTGCCTAGTTGTATGACCAAATGACTAATGAAACAACTAAGAACAATTTTTCCAATCTAGACCAAAAATAAATTAAAAATTAGGCCCTGCCCGAACCAATGCCACGGGGTCCGCCCGAAGTTTCAGGCCCTACCCGAATCAATACCACGGGGTCCACCGGAGCCCCAATGATGGCAACCCAATTCAAACCCTTGACCTCCTATCTAGAAACACTTCTACTAAACCATCACACCACATCAATCTTCTTATGCAAGAGATTGGTAGTTTTTGTTAATTATAAATGTACCTTATCATTGAGGATTTTTTTTCCATGTTTAACCCTTTGATGCGCTTGCATCCATATAATGAACGACAAACAGATTGCAACTTTTTTCTTGACTACATCATGTGCAGTTTTTCATCCATCCAAATTTCTTTTGGTTCTTGTGCTAGTTGACTATCATTTGTATGGTATAGATCTTCAAAATAAGATGTTGTGATTTTTTGAAAAACAAAACAATTGGTTTATGCCAAGTTTCATTCTTAGTTCCAAAAGTGAGACCTTAAACATGATTTTCCAAAATAAGCAGAATCAAATAATGGAAACCATACCATTTCGTAATACATGCTATTCCAGTTCCACTACAAATTTTTAAAGTATTTTGTGTTAATTTGGGATTCTAAATTGAATTTCAAGAGAAAACCTTGAAATTTTAATTAATAAATATTAGTAAAAGATATGACGAATCTAACGGTACATATGTGATCTTCACATTGACATTTTCAACTTTGTTGTGAATATCAACTCCATTTTTTTATTTCATCAAACATTTTATAATGAATCTTTGAAAACAATGTTGAATCGGGACGTTAAAGAGTTAAAATCAAAATTAAAATCAAAATCAAATTTTTTATTTCAATTTTTTTTGCAATAGATCATGCAGGATTTTTTGTATATATACCGGTATAAAAAAAATCAATAAAAAAAAAATTAAAAAAATGATGATGGTTGGAAGCCATTTTTCTAATTCGTAGCGGACTTTGGACATTTTTAGCGGTGTTTAAAAAACTCTATTTTTCAAGTTTTTGTTTTGTAGTAGATCTTGCAGGCTTTTTGTATATCTAGGAAAATTTTCAATGACAATTTTTTTTTTGTTGAAGGAAATCGTGGTGGCTGGGAGTTGTTTCTTTTCATAGCGGACCTTGGACATTCTTAGCATTTTTTGATGATCTACATTGTAGCAATGAAAAAATTTTGCTAATTTGGAAAATTAAAGTAATAAACTACATATTTTGATTCGTTTTGGTGTACAATATAATGTAGGAAAAAAGTCTCTATTAAAGAATGAAAGGAAAATATCAACATTAGTTGTACTTATAGTCATACCCATAACTTCAAGAATAATGCTTACACCAAAGACCATATTTGTACTAGTAATGATGACCAGTCATACGAGGCAGTTGTATGGCCAGCTGCACCAATCGTATGGCATATTGCACCAGTCGTATAGGTGACTGCACTAGTTGTTACGATGTATGACCGACTGCACCAGTTGTAAGAGCAATTATAGTCGATTTTTGCAATTAACAATAAGAATAATCAATTTAGATCAATTTAGATCAATTTAAATTAATTTCTTGACTAGTTGTATAACAACCAATCATAGAATTCCACTATTTTTGTTGTGATGAGTACTTCACTTTCTTGTTATAGGTACCATGTTCAACAACTAGGGGTATTGACTTACTTTTTTGCTTTGAAAATGTGTATCAATTTCATCATTGAACAAAAAATTATGCAAAATGTGCAAAACTTACGTCCTCTTTTTTTCCACAGGAAGAAAATTACTCTTTGGTTATAGCATTAGAAAATGCATGGGTCTATGACCATGGAATCATGCTTTACATGTAGCACTTAATTTTGCCACTATAAATAAGATAAGAATTCAACTTTATCTTTTTAGTAGATGAAACAATGTGTCTATTACAAATCATGAATTTTTTGAAAATTCTTCTGGTGAAAATTTGAAATTACTATGATTTTTTGAAGTGATTGTAAAGAAAATTCATATCAATTACAAAATATGCTCAATAAATTTGATTATCTAATTAAAGGTGTAATTTACAATGAAGAACATCACAATAAATGAAAATCATCCGTGTCTAAATTTAGAAAATCTCTATGCCATGGTACTATCCACCAAACTTGTAACTTCGATAAAACGCTCAATTATCAGAGTTTTCCAAAAATTCAAAGTGGAGTAGAGATTAGACTTGCTAAGCTTCATTTTGTTAGTAAAGCTCAAATGAAATAGAACTCAATTTTATGGCCTAAATTTAATTTAAGTAGAAAATACAGAAAAATCCAAAATAGAGTACGTGGTGAACCGTTTTTACTACTCTTTTTGTACTTGAGACCCCACGTAAAATCCAAAAGTATCTTGAATGATCTTAATTTAATTTGAAGAGGTGGAATGACTAATGGAAATCCTTTAGAAAAAGATTTGGATGAAAGTCACCATTCCTCTGCATCCAACCACTGCTTGAGATCATCCAAACGCCATTTTTTGATCTTGCCGGCAATTAGGGTTTAACTTCATGTGTACTTTCCAAGTGCGCGTAGGTCCTAGTGGAAACATGTCTCTATTTTGTGCCTGAATAGGCTCCATGTTTTCAATAGCAAATCCATTTAGACTAACGCACGTAAAAATTACACACATAAAAAGATCACCTCATATCAAGCACATTGAGGCGAATGTAGATCCATACTTGTACCAAAGGAAAGAAACAAAAGTAAAAATATTTGCCTTATTTTGGACATGATGGGATCACAAATTCACAAACTCCAAATATAGAATTAAAATTTCCAAAAACAAGCACCTAGACCCCCAAATGAGAAAACCAGAAAAATGATTGGTACGAGCAAGGGTGTAGTTTTGCCCTAACTATATCAAGCAATGCCCCAAAGAGACTCATGGGTCATTCACACCTACCCAAATTGTTGCACGTGCATTTCTTATGTAGGTAAAATGAAATACACTAAAATATAACTTGCACACTGTTGAAGGTTACATAACATTCAGTAGCATTTAGCCACTTTGTCTTTTAGTCCATCATGTGATTTGTAGTGCATTATGTGATTTCCATTCATGTAGTGCACTAAGTGCAGTCCTTTTATTTTTTATTTTTCAAAGAGTGGGGAGGGTGGGGAAGCAAGCAAGAAGGTCATAAATCATTGTCAATGGAGGGACAAAAGAAGTGGCGCAGTGTTCAAAGAATTTTTTAATTTAGGTTGCCCATTTCCTATTGGTTAGCCATGCACCATAACATTCTTGGGTTTAAAGTATTATTACTTATAATGTTGCTCTCTTTAAAAGTGAGGTACATGTGGGGATGTATCAGCAAAGACCATGTATGGTTACCTTCCCTTCTAGTTTTCCAAAACCTCTATCTGTGGAAAAACATGGGTAGCTACTGATTGTTCTTGGATGATAATGCAAAATATGCTGCACATTCTCCTCAAGAGCAAGGCAAAGTCAGTGAAGGCTACTGAATGTTATGTTATCTTCTATGAATGTAAGCAGTGTTGAGCAATGAATGCAGTCACTTAGAGCAGGCCCAACAACATCCATTTTCCACTCACCGACACTATTTATGGATGATAAAGTACCTCTTATGGCGTGGGATTTGATATTTGCCCACCAAATATTGCCCATATGGCGAGAGGTGATTCTTGCATCAAGCAATTTGTCCCATTCTCTAACAAGTTCATGCTCTCACTTTCTAAACTTTAGTTTAGTAAATTTATTCTCCGCCATTATGACTATCCCAAGTAGTGACAAAACTAGGAGTTTAAAATTGATTGATGTGCTCTATCCTAAGCAAACTTGGTGGTGGTTGTTGTTGGTGAAGTTCTCAATTCTCACACACCATCTTGGATGTGGACTTGGCGCACAACGACGAACTGCTGGACTTGCTCTTAGGTGCTGCAAACTTCTAACTGGTCATTTTTTTTTTGCGTTTGCTTCTATTTACTGTAGAGATTTAACCCCTAAACGTCCCAGGGTGTCCCCAAAATTGACAATTTGAGAAAAATCATTATAAATTACTATTTAGAAGAATATTTCAGAATTGTTATACAAATGAAAGTTGTAGATATTGAATTTTAGATTCCATCCGTACGGTTAGATTCACCAATGTCATCACTGATATTTTATTATGAAATTTCAAAGTTATAAATAAAAATTCCTTCTAAATTTGATTACAAACAAAATATTGATATTTTTGGAGTAAAATTTGTTGTAATGGATTTAAAATGAGATACTCTTGAAATGGTGATTTTTTGAAAATTTTGTGTTACTTCAATTTATGGCCTCATTTTAGCAAGCCCACTTTTGAACTAAAGTCAATGCAATTTTGGCTTGGTCAACTGCTTGACATACTGCCACATTTGTAATCTAAAAAAAATATGTACCCTAGTAACACCAAATCCAACCATTAGATAGGACAATAACTTCATAAAGTATTTTTAAAAAATTGAATGAATTTCATCCATGAAGTAATGTGAGTGTAGTGTGATCTGGAATCCGTTCGTCGTCCAGAAACTGGACGCTGGGACGTTTAGGGGTTAAACAATGTTTAATTCCACCCCTCTACTCACATTTTGCTGCATGTGACTGGTGTGGACGGGCCATCAATGGATATGCAGCCAAAGTACATAGGGTACCAAAAATCCAACATCATGGTACTAACTTAATCTATGACCGGATTGAGATCAGTGATGAACTGCCAGCATTCTTTGTACAGTGGGGTCCAACATGGAATGGCGTTTTTGGTTTCGCAGTGAGAAAAATTTCAGTACTGCCAACTTTGAAAGCCTCCCGAGAGCTCAAATATTGGTATTTTACCACGAAAATTTTACCAGAGACTTATCTTTAAGTTAATTATATGTATGCCAAATTTCAAGGCCAAAATATTCACCCAAAAAAAGTTATTCAGAATCTACCAACATTGGTAGCTGTGGAAATGTTTTCACTGCTGCCAACTTTGACAGCCTCCCAAAGATTGAATTAATTTTTTTTTGCCATAAAATTCTAGGAAAAAAAACTTCTTTATGTTAATAACATATGATAAAAATTTCAAGGCCAAAAGATTAATACAAAAAACGATATTAACAATCTACCAACATGTGTAGTTGTGGGAAACAATGGGGGAAACTACACACATTGGTAGATTGTAAATAATTTTCTTTGTATAGATTTTTTGACCTTGAAATTTGGCATGAATGATTTTGTCATAAAGAGAATGTTGTACCAAAGATTTCATGGTAAATAGACAATTTCTCAACCGTAGGGAGGGTGTCAAAGTTGGTAGCAAAGTTTCCCCCATTGTTTCCCACAACTACACATGTTGGTAGATTGTCAATATCTTTTTTGTATTAATCTTCTGGCCTTGAAATTTTTATCATATGTTATTAACATAAAGAAGTTCTTTTTCCAAGAATTTCATGGCAAAAAAAAATTAATTCAATCTTTGGGAGGTTGTCAAAGTTGGCAGCAGTGAATAACTACCAATGTTGGTAGATTTTGAATAACGTTTTTTTGGTGAATCTTTTGGCCTTGAAATTTGGCATACATATAATTAACTTAAAGATAAGTCTCTGGTAAAATTTTCGTGGTAAAATACCAATATTTGAGCTCTCGGGAGGCTTTCAAAGTTGGCAGTACTGAAATTTTTCTCACTGCGAAACCAAAAACGCCATTCCATGTTGGACCCCACTGTACTACAAACGTACAGTAACTGTACAGTCGGGTCCAATTTGCTAACGAATTCCCCTTATTCAGAAACTTTGAGCTATGTGTGTGTACTCAAGAATGATCCGATTTGGAAACTGTAAAGTGTGTTGCAATCACATTGGAGTGTACTACAATATCATTACAAATTTACACATGTGTTAGTGAAAATCATACAACAAGTTACAAATATTATATACACTATCTATCATTGAGTGCTCTCACCCTTTGCTTCAATTACAGTGTCCATTCTAGTAAGTATATTTGAAATGAGCGTTTGAAATTGTTCTTGAGATACTTGAGCTTATACTTGTTGGATGATTTGTATCATTTCATCTATCTCCTTTGTAATTTCTTCATTTGTTATGGTGTAGGGTTTTTCACAGGTTTTGACAAAAATCCACTTGTCATCATTTCTCCAACTAAACAATCAGTAGATGATTTTGTGAAACTTATTTATGAAAATACATTGAGTGGCTTCTATTTTATGCATGATAGACCTATTCAACTCACATTGATGGAGGATGGTGCTCCAATACACCGTAGTAGGTACCCTGATGATTGGAGACAAGCCCCTGAAATCAAAAAGATTATGAAGGACAAAGAGGAAATGATACAAATCATTTAACAAGTATGGGCTCAAGGATCTCAAGAACAATTTCAAACGCTCATTTCAAAAATGCTTGTTAGAATGGACACTGTAATTGAAGTTATGGGTGAGAGCACTCAATGATAGATAGTGAATATAATTCCAATGTCCCTTGGTCCGGTGAGCACTGGGTCATTGACATTATGAACGGACACTTTATTCACGCCAGCCCTCAAATGAGGTCCGGAGTTTCTATCTATCTATCTAGTGAATATAATATTTGTAACTTGTTGCATGATTTACACTAATACATGTGTAAATTTGTAATGATATTGTAGTACACTCCAATGATTGCAACGCACTTTACAGTTTTCAAATCGGATCATTTTTGAGTACACACCCATTGTTCAAAGTTTCTGAATTTTTTCCTGCAAAGGGAAATTCGTAAGCAAATTGGACCCGACTGTACACTCACTGTATTCAGGCACTATCAATGGTTAACTCCCATGCAGCCAATACACTCACTCTGGTATGTAATTCAATGATCCACATGCACTGTAAGCACCAGGGTGTTTTTTTTCTTGTTTTCGGGTCATTTAACTTTAACCCCTAAATGCCTAGAGCCCTCTCCAAATTCGGCAGTTTTGCAAAGATGCATTATAAAATGCAACTTAGAGGGATATTTTGAACTTGATATATGAATAAAAGTTGTACATTATTAATTTTTGATTCTATCCATACGGTTAGATCTATGATTGCTATTACCAATAATTTTGTACAAAATTTGAAACGTGAAATTCAAAATTATTTTGTAATTCAATTACGAATAAGATATTGACAATCTACGGATGAATTTTTTTGTGATCGGTTGAAATGTAATACTCTAAATGTAGTGATTTTTGGAGATTTTTTGGTTGCTTAATTTTATGAGTTGACTTTTTTTAGAGCACTTTTACACTGAAATCTTCATTATTTTGGGTGAATCACTACAACATGAAATGAGGCATAAAAATTTCACAAATCATCCCCTTTCTAATCAGATCACATATGTATGAAGCTAACTTCCCATAGAATCTACAGTAAAAATTCCACACTGCTAAAAGTGCATGGCGGATGAGAAATTATGGATGAAATTTGTACATCATCCAAAAAATGGACGCTTAGGCAGTTAGGGGTTAAGCTACAAAACTCAAATGCAAGTGAATGAGGTAGCTTTTTGATCCCTTATTTTTCGTATTATTATTTGAAAAACCTGGCAACGGATCATTGTTCTTTCATACATCCTATCTTTTTTATCCAACATCTTGGCCTTTTCATCCACTACATATCGTACACAAAGTCCCAGCCTGGTTTGCAACTAGTGAAATCCATTGCTTTGTATTTTTTCATTATGTTCTCACACAGTAATTCTCCCAATGGATTTCTATAGCAAACTAGCTATATAAAGCGTCCATTTGGTCCTTTAGGGGTTAAAGGGATGTACACCAAGTAAAGATGACGGTTGTGGATTAATGAATGTGCATGGGTTAGTCAACAATTTATTTGGAGGGAGACATGGAATACAACAACCCATGTGAGGGTCCTCAAATCGACTTAAGCTAGTGTATCTTTTCTTCTTAATTGCACAATCCATTTGTGGTGATTTGTGGGTGGCTTGCTTACTAGAGCCTCCAAGGACTGGTTCAGTTGTTCAGCCTCTACCATTCTAATGGGGTGACCAGGGTTTGAATTCCAGTACCGCCCGGTGGCTCTACCACCATGGTCTACCCAATCATGGTGGGGGGTCTCATGACCTTGTTGTATGGATACCCTAAAAATGTCTTGGGGGGAGAACATGTCCGGTTTTCTTAATGGTACCTAGTCGTAGACTAGGTAGTTACAGGGTCCACCTTCGAAAAAAGGCATCAAGGGTAGCATGCACTATGTAGGTCCAGGTGGCATACTTAGTATCACTATCTCCAACGAACGCTTAATTCATGCGGACCTACAACCCGTGTTACTCTCTCAAGCTTGCTTGCTATTTACCAATTCTAATTGAGCAATGTTGGTAGGAAACTATATGGTATACCTTGTAATTTTTTAAACGACGTTCAAAGTACAATTCAAAGTTGCTCGTGGAGATGCTCCGTCTTACAATTCTCTACTATTGTGTACATACTGAATGTTATTGTACACATAATTAATGTCCATTATCAGAACTCAGTCTTAACCTGGTTCTTCTTCTTTGCCAATGACAACTTACCACAGTAACTAAGCTTCGTTGCATTGAGGATAATAAATCAACTTATTCAAAGCATCTCCAGCGGGGCTCGCCACAAGTCCGACACACTTCAAAAGTGGATAAAAAATTGCTAAGGGGCTTTCGAAAAAGCCTCTTGATCCTCTATCCTAGATGACACTTCAAATCTAAATTTAGTTGACTATATCCCACATTCTACTTGTCATTGGTCCATTGACTATTTAATGTACACTTTTGATGTTTGAAGAGCGTTAGAGGGTGGGAAACTTTTTTTTTTTTTTTTTTTTTTTTGACACAAATAAAGGGGGAGGGTGGGAAACTTTTTTTTTTTTTTTTTTTTTGACACAAATAAAGGGGGAGGGTGGGAAACTTTAAGTTGAAGGGCTCTAACTTCAAATATAGATGAGTAATTTTAGTGAGTCGCTTTTAGCGTGCATGGTTGGAGACGCTCTCATCATCCACATTGCGAGGCACGAGCTCCAAATTTTCTGTAGCCGTTGATCTCACATGATATCCGTGACAACATCAATTTACGTGAATGGCCAGCCATTCTGGAATATGCACAGTGAGCCCCCTTTACGAGGCCTCCATGCAGGAATTATGTCTTCATACAATGTCCCTTTCAACATACAGACAGTGTGAAATCATTATTTCTGCCGCAGATTGGGACAGAAGTTCTGAATCACTGGTCAGAAGAAGAATGCCGCTCCAAAATCCCTTCCAAACATATCAAGACTGAAAGTTGGGTCCATATCGATCATGCAATATGGATCATGTACAGAGAAAAAATAAAGCTCTCAAAACCATTTACAGAAGAACATCACCGACAAATTGAGGCAGCTAATCAATAGATCGAATCCATCGCCGCTAGGAATTCTGGAGTACTACAAATGCACAAGCCTAGAAGATCTATCATATGCTGGTCTACGTACATCGATCGAGAGAGTCAAGCCTTTGTGATAGCAGTGAAGAAGAGCTTGGCGGCATTTCCAGCGCCCTCAATCTCAAGCGTGTAATCTTTGTACCGCAAGAACATCTCCGCAACAAACGCCCTGGCCATGGTGACCACGAGGTCCTTCCCCGCGCACTGCTTGTTATGGACAGTCGATTTCTCCGTCTCGGGACCATTGGACCAGAAAACGTACTTGATCAGCTTCTGGCCTTCGGGACCCATGAACCTTCTCGGCACAAACTCATCGGGGTTGGCGAACACCTTGGGGTCGTGCATCACGAGTGGCTGGAACCCATACAGGAGCTCGTTCTTCTTCACTTGAACGAGTTCTCGTGATTCTCGATGATGAAGTCGGTTTTCGCGCGAGCATACTGGTAAGGCACGGGAGGTTTGAACCGGAAGACTTCGTACACGACCGATTTCAGCAGCGGCATATTCTCGAGCGCTTGCAGCGTCACCTTCCCATCGGTGACCGCGCCTTTCACCTCCTCGTGGAGCTCATGCATGAGGTCCTTCCCTGCCTTTTGAATGAACGCGACGACCTCCGGGAAGAGGATGTTGAAGCCGCCGTAGGCGTTGAAGCTGAGGAAGAAAACGAGATTGGCTATGGCGTCGTTGCGCTCGATGCCACTCGCCTCCGCCATGTCCAGCGCTTCAGTCGCATACATTTTCACGAAATTATGAATCGCGTCGTACTTCCCCTTCACGAGAAGAGACGGAAGAGAGACCGTATGAAACGCAAGCTCCTCCACCACGTGCGGGAGGCCCGTCTGCCCGGCGATGGGCGCCAGCTGCGGCAACGCCCACAAGCTCGCGCCCGGGCCGCCATCGCGTCCCAAGCTCCCCGGCCCGGGCGCTGCGGGGTCGTGATGGCAAATCGCGCGGAACAGGAAATTGAACGCGAATTGCTTGACCTCCCCGGAGACGTCCCCCTTCTTCCCGCTGGCGATGTCTTTCTCCCAGAGTACCATCGACTCCTCGATCGCCTTGTGAAACTCCGGGAGAAAGTTCCGGCCGTTCTTCGCAAGGACATCGAAGCACCATTGCTTCAGTTTTGTGTGGCGCTCCTCGCTGGGGTCTAAGTAGGGCAAGACGCGGTAGCCGCTCGTGAAGCTGAGATCGGGCATGTAGGTCCCCGTGAAGATGTCCTTCTTCTCGCACTTCTCCACGTCGAAGAGGATGGGGAAGCTCTTCTGATCCAGCACGCAGATCACTCGCGAGTCCTTGGCGATGGTTGGGCCCGGCGGCATGTTGACGCGGAACACCGTGCTCTAGTACTTCTCAATGCGGCTCTGGTAAAACTTCTCCTCGCCTTGCAGCCAGAAGTAGTCCAGGCGATCCTTGACGGCCCCGTAATACGGCACGCCATAGTCGCCCGGAATCGCCCGCAGCGGCAGAGTCGACACCGCTGCTCCTGCCCCTACCGACCCCGCCATGGTCGATCGCCAAAGTCCTACAACGCACCCCCTCCCCAATGCAGCTCAAAAATAGCCCCTCTCCCCTAGCTATGCGGCTGCCTACCGATTCAAACCAGAACTTCGATTCAAACCAGAACTGAACTTCGATTCAAACCAGAACTTCGATGCAACAATCGGGACCGATCGGCGAGAGTAATATAGTATGGATTGAGTATTGGGCAGCACGTTTTATTCAAGGTGCGAGGGAGAACAGTTTTTCCGGTGGCATGTGCTCGCCAGAGTCACAGCTTGATGGCGTACTGTATAGATGGGGGTATGATACCATATAAATACGATGAGGGTCTACATTTGTAGGCTGGAATCCGAGTGTACCGGGATTTGCACGTACTTCACACTATTAATATCCGTCTTTACTGCTCAGTCTCCGGCAAGTGGGATTGCGCCCATTCGAGTGCAAAAAGTCACAGATAGAGAAATTGTCTCACTCGTCTTGGCCACTTCCTGAAGGTCAGAGATGTCGTACAGTCACACAATACACGTGAGGGGATTCAGCATGATACTATAATAACAACGATAAGAATAACGCTGGCATACATAAGGTTCTTTTACTAGCCCTGCCAACATAGCTTAACAGCATCTCCACCCTTGGCAGCAATGGTGACTCCAACGCCATATTTATCTTCACGCCAAACATGCACCCACCAAGGCTACTTTTAGTTCGTGTACCGCTCACAAGTCACCACATACACATTGATAGACAAACAACCCCATGATTGTATTATCTCAAACCGAGATCCGACTAAATATACTCTTGGCGTCAGCTCTTGATTCCTTGTATTTGATTGTGTGGACCATGACTATTTAGAGTGATCAGCCTACTTTACATCCATTTTTGCCGTTGTCGTTACCTTTACTACCAAAGGTGGAGATGCTATAAGAGACCAGTTCACGAAGTCACCCTTTTCAAAGTGAATCTAATGAGCATCTTAGAATCAGGTCTAGTTTTCACCTTCTACAACAGCTTGTACAGCTGGCACCTAGTAGTTCGCTGCGGTCACCCATGCCTACTATCGGAATTCCTCCCATTTTTTATAGTACCTATGGTAACTAACTCTCCTCAAGCAGTAACACAATAATGGTGTAAAATTTTGACTTTACCCACAGTGCCCGGTAACCCATTATTGTAGGTCCCCATGCTCTAATATGTGTTGAACACCCATGCTCTAATGTGTCCTACACATCCATGTTTTTCTTTTGTTTTCTTTTCTTTTTTGGCACAAATGAAAGAAAATTTCATTGCAAAGGACAGAAAAAAAACAACAAACCACTCCAACCACAAACGGCATGGGGAGGGACACCACTAAGACAAAAAGACCAATAGGACAGAACTGGGAAAGGCCAGCACCGCGCAAGCAGGCCAACCAGCAACTAGGCACACATAAGGATCAAACGACTCCACAGGCGGAGCGCCAACGAGCCACCTAACAGCACATCAAGGAGGCTAAAAACAAAACCCGTTACAGGGCCCTTGAGCTGCCATTGCGGAACCTCGTCCATGATGATAGCGAAAATACAATTCCTATTTCTCCTATCAATGAAAAGACCATCTCAGCTACAGTTTTGGTGGGGTGAGACACCCTCCTAGATTTAACCAAGTTCCACTCAACCCGCCCGTAGTCAAGCATCCCACTCCAAATCATAGCAGCAACTTTCTCCGGCGGCCACGAGCAATCATTAAACACTTTGTCATTGCGCTCAATCCACAACGTCTAGAACATGGTGGTGCGAAGTTCCATCCAAATACGCTTAACTTAGTTGAACTTGCGGGGGATCCCATCTGAGAAAATCCCATGCTTCCACGTAAGCATTTGCCAAGGACCACGGGCGTCACGACCACTAGTCATGGCAATCATGATATGAATTGCCCATTGTCAAGCCTGTTGAGCAGAGACACGCTTCCAGAAACGGTACAACACAAATTCTTCAAACCTCCTAGGGCACATATGGCATCTAATATCCACCGCGCATCTACACGACCTCTCTAGTGATTGACCGCTACTCCACAATGTCAAATTAGCCACAGGAGGCCGGCCTCCTTGCTCGATCGTTCTTTCACCCAAACCGTATTCCAACGGAGCCGAAAGCCGTTGTAGAGCACTTCGGGCCATTTCCTCACAACCGGGTTGGAGATGACTTTCTTCCTCTTGAGAATCTCGCATCCCAGTTGAGAAGAAAAGTCCATGAACGAGGTGATCTTGGTACCGCACATCCAACACCCAATTCCCTATTTTTGCACTTGGCCATATAATCATGCACTTGGCCATATAATCATGCACTTGGCTTCCGGGCGCACTAAAAATTCAAACCGGTAGAAATTGCATGAAAATTTTGGCCAATTTTTTTCTTCTACAAATTTGGTTGCAAAAAGGATAATTTGGAAATTGTTGAGTCATTTTTTTCTTGAAAAGTCATTACTTGTGCTTTGAATATTTTCTAATTGAATTTTATATGCAACAAAACTCTCCTTGAAATTGATCTTGACACATAGTATATTAGGAAAATACAGGAGGTTAGAGTTCTCAAACAAGAGGTTAAGTACACATCTTACAAAACCATATAAACATATTGTAAGCAATTAGAAGTAGGCCACAAATAGACGATTATGTTTTAAATATACAGATTTAGTATATAAAAACACTTTACTTGTTTACAATTTATAAGAATAGTACAAATCTTTAAATTAGTACCTTGACAACTAAACTAGATAATAACATACTATATAGTAATGTACTCATGTACTCTAATACGCATCTAGCAACCTCTTGTCACCCATGCCTTCAATGTGCATTGCAACATATTCAAGTATGTGCGACTTCGCTTCATTTAGAATAGTGATTTGCTTCATCCGCACGTAATCATATAGCGCCACTGTTGCATTTGTCGCTTCCTCCCTCCAAATAGCAACTCCACCATGACATTTCTTTACTATGTTATCAAAATAGATTGTCCAACCTCTTCGAACAAACTCGTCAGAACAACGAGCTGAGCAATTCACTCCGCTATACAAAATCCATGAAATTCCACATGAACAACATTGTTGTTAACTCCAACTGGGCTTCCAAATGCCCTAAGAAAAAGGAAAAAAGAATGTGCGACCATGCACACTCAACTACCTGTACAAAAAATAAAACAAAACAAATTAATAAACATGTATCTATCTGTCTATTTATAAATAAATTATATATATATATATATATATATATATATATATATATATATATATATATATATATATATATATATATATATATATATATATATATATATATATATATACTTTTTGCAAGTCGCTAATGATACATAGCGGCCCCTTTGCTTTCTTCCTTTTGTAAAGAAAACATGTGTATGTTCTTGCATACCCTCTCATAGCTGCCTCGAGAGTATATAAGGCGGCCATGGGAGAATGGGAGAACATATATATGTTTTCTTGAGGAGTCGCTTGAGGTGAGGACAAAAGAGGTTCTGCAAGAGCGGACCCTATGCCCCCGAAAACTTGTACAAAAACAAAATTAAATTTGAATTTTAAAAAATAAAATTTTAAATTTTAAAAATAAAATTTGTGGACGTGGGGGAGGCCGGAGGGTATGTGGGAAGGGGCTGAGGGTACGCGGCATTCGAATGTTGTTTTGAAGGATGGGAAAAGGAGAAAAACGCAACTTTAAGTACTTTTTGGCACACAAAAAAATAAATATGAAAACGGAAAATAAAAAAAAATAAGTTAATTTCTTCTCCCATACACTCTGGCAACGGTGTTATAATGTCTTAATCTATTCATAATTTGTATTAGTTTTTAAATAGTCAGTCTTGCAATTTTAAAAATAAAGGAATTCAAATTTGTGTTATGAAAAATTTGAAATATTAGTCTTTTATTGCAATATACTACAAGTTTCAATAAAGAAAGAAATTGATGTTTTTTCGTCAATATCTTTTGAGAATTTTTGTTTTTTAGCACAATTAGGTCCGGAAATGATTGCACTTGGCCAAGTGCAAAAATAGGGAATTGAGTGTTATCCATGCTTTGATGTGTACAACGCTATAACAAAAAGGTTGTCACCTCTTCTACTCACCAATGCAAAGCTGGATCTAAATTGACATAAAATTTGGTATTTATAAAGATTTAATGTATACTCTTATCTAACACTACTGTAATCAATCATACCAAGTTTTACATTCTAAAAATAGAATGCTTTTCTTGGTGAATTTTTAAAACATCTTTGGTGTTTTACTTTACAAATTCATTTTAAAAATAATCTATGAGAGGTATTAAAGTTCCGATTAGACATGCTAGTCACAAACATAAAAATAAATAACTTATTAGTTAGAAGCTAGAAGATTAAAAAAAATTATAAATTTTCATAAAAATGCAGTTTACTTGCTTAATGAATGTTGCCTATTACATTTGACTACTTCAAGCTCTACAAACACTTGATTGTCTATACTTCTCCTTCATAAAAAAATAATTTAATGATCGCCAAAATTGACCAATCTACCAACACGTGTGTCCACCCTTTGCTTTGATGATTGCTTCCAATATAGAAGGCATAGATCGACATAATTTGAAGAGACTTTTCCCACAAATCAAATTCCATTGGCATTCAAGAATTTGCTTCAACTCCACCAAATTTCGAACAACATTTGGATGATGTTGAAGGGAATTTGGTTAAGGATCTTCCAAACATTCGTGATCGAGTTTAGATTGGATGAATTTGCACGCCAATTAACTTCTCAAAATATTATTGATATTTCTAAGTTTACAATATAATTTATATGGTCATGTCAATGAGTCATTAATGGTTGATGATTCATTGATTACAATCCATTTGTACTTGTAAAAGTTAACAATGGATATCTTTAAAAATTCGACTACGTATCTTTTCTTGTAATTTTTAGGTATAAATGAGATTAAAAAAAATTCATTGTAAATATAAAATAACTTCAAATATATATATATATATATATATATATATATATATATATATATATATATATATATTTTGGTGGATCTTGAATTTCAATACAGAAAACCATGTTGTGCAAAAAGAATGTCCAAAAAATTTATTTTGAAGATTTGCCAATAAGTTTTCTTATTCTAGTAAGTATAAAAGTCAAATTTTGACCTTTAAGGTTTTAAAATGCAAGAAAGTGCTCAATATTTGGAAATTTAGAAAATTAAAAGTGACCCAAAAACTAAACTTGATATTCTTCAAGTTTGGACATTTTCATGAAAAGATCACGAAAAATGGTGACATGGCTTGTTCTTGAATAAGTACCAATTTTATGGCTATGAATGATATACGACAATGTTATCGTTAGGGCATTGTACAACCATGTACATGTGGCACAACCATGGGGTGCCATCATGATACTGTCATACCAAGTTCAAATTAGTACATGTCATTCACTGGAATGCAATTGCATTTTTAGAGCAGGCCTAGGAGCACCCATTTTCCACTCATCAAATCTATTTTAGATGATAAAGTACCTCTTACAGTATGGAGTTTGATATTTGCACACCAAACATTGTCAATATGGGGAGTGAACACACATTTCATTAAAACTGGACTACCAGACTCAAAAAGTGATGGAGAGTGTTGCCCTTCTCAATGGAGATAGGTCTCCAATTTTTCCACGAATAAAAGTACTATAGAAAAAAGTGTGAAGCATCTTGTCCGTATTAGTTAGATGCCTTCGTGGATATAATGAAGGTAATGATGGTGTTCAACTAATAAAACAAAATTAGAAGAAAGTCTTGTAGGAGGAGACTAAAAAATTAGTAACGGTAGGTGTTGAATAAAATGAGGTAGTTAAATTGAGTTGGTGGGTAGTACTTGACCCTCAATTATTGGGGGACTTTGTGACTCTCAACCACCACATTTCGTGATGGTTATATATTGTAGGCAATTTTTAGTGGGAATACAAAGTTCTCATCTCTTGCTTGTGTCTTTCTTGGTAGTTTTCAATTGTTGGAGAAATTGATCGATTAAAAGCTCTTGTGCTAATGTAGTAGTATGTAGAATGTAAATTAGTGAATAAAAGAAGCAATTTAGTGGGTTGCGTTGAAAACTAGTGTATGTGAGAATTTCAATTATGGGAGTTAGTGTGCGGTAATTGAAAAGTAGTATATGGGAAGTTCAAATTAGTGAAGGAGATGTTTGAAATTTAGTGAGTAGGAAGTGGTATTTTAGTTGTGTTGGGAAAATGTTTAACCCCTAAACGTCTGAAAGTGCCTTTGCGGCTAGTAGAATATGGTGTATTTTTCTAGTATTTGGAATGGATCCAGACCTTTTATAGGTTTGAGTTCAACATAGAAGCTGGAATTTACATCAATGCGGTTCTAGTGAGCTATTGAGATCCCAATTTAGAGCTTCTTGTTGGTAGCAAATACCAATTATACGGCCACGTATCTACTATCCCCATGGGACATTTAGGGCCTAAACTAGCAAAAAAACGAATGAAAAGAAAAGCCAAAATTAGCTCGCAGTTTTTTTGTTTGCTTCAAAAAATCACAATTTCATCATGGGAACATGATGAAAAAAATAAGATTGTTTTTTCATTCGTCTATAACTTTTGCATAAATTGTCCAAATTAAAAGTTTTTATAGTTTTGAAATACGCAAAAGAAATTTTAGATTGTTGTCTGGATTTATTTTCTGAAAAATTAAAGTAGAAAAAAAGAAGCATGGAAGTCCATGGGATAAATTTAGATTGTTGATTTTTGATTTTAAAAACGCCTTAACTTCAAAACCACATAACTTTTGCATGCCTAACTCCATTTTGAATGAATTATACATTATAGAAAGCTTAAAGCCTATACTTTAATATAGTGTAGTTTAAAAACAAAACAAAAAAGGAAAAAAGAACCATTAGAAACTTTCCACAAAACAACCAATCACATAGCCCACCAACAGGAGTAAGAGTGAGTGAAATGCAAAGTCCGCTTTCAACGCTCACCGAGCATGGATGGAAGTTGGAACCATTAGGACATCCACCGGCCCAATGTTGACATGGAAGCCCGCCCTTAGACTATCACATGGTGTTGGACAACCCACAAAAGTACTGTTCTCTATAGAAAGAGTAATGGTGTGGAAGTATCATAGACTGAGGTTTTTTTAACCCCTAAACGTCTGAAAATGCCTTTGCGGCAAGTAGAATGTAGCGTATATTTCTTGTATTTGGAATGGATCCACATCTTTAATGGGTTTGAATTCAACAAAGAAGTTGAAATTTAGATCAATGCGGTTCTAGTGAGCTATTGAGATCCTAATTTAGAACTTCTTGTTGGTAGCAAATACCAATTATACAAAAACGTATCTACTATCCCTATGGTACGTTTAGGGGTTAATAAACTTTGTTAACCCTAAAGGACCAGAGGGGGGTGTGTGTTGAATTTAGCTCTTGTGTTTTTACTAGCTCTTATAACAAGCTCAATTCTTCATTGATGTGGGGTAATTTTAACAATTGGCACTGGTGAAATTAACCCCTAAACGTTATATTGTCTAGTTTCTAGACGACTAACAGATTCAAACTCACTCTACGTTTTCATCAATGTTTAGATGAAAGTCATCCAAAATTTTGGAGATACTTCACAAAGATGTTGTTCTATCCAATGGTTGGATTTGGTGATACTTGAGTACATATTTTTCAAAAATTACAAATGCAAAAGTATGTCAAGTTGTTGACTAAGCCAAAATTGCATTGATTGTCGTTCAAAAGTGGTCTTGCAAAAATGAGGTCATAGATATAAAGAACACAAAAATTTCGAAGAATCACCACGTTAAGAGTATTTCATTTCAAATCCATTCTAACAAGTTCTACTCAATTCTTTTTTTGTAATTAAATTTAGAAGGAATTTAAAATTTAAAATTTTATAATTAAATATTGGTGATAGTATTGGTGAATCGAACCGTACAGATGGAATTTAAAATTTAAAATCTAGAACTTTCATTTGTATATTAATTCCAAAATATTCTTCTAAATAGTTCTTCATGATGATTTTTCTCAAATCTTCAACTCTAGGAACACCCTAGTACGTTTAGGGTTGAAAGAAGACTTACGTAGCTTTCGTATGAAAATGGAATCAACAAAATCGTACAATTCTTAAGAAAATGCCACCGCTGAGAAGATTGATGGAACTTTTTTTGGGATATTTTGTACATATGCTAAAATCGGATTGATAAAAAATCCTCCAAAAATTCTGAAATTTTTTCCATGTATAGAGACTATCATTTTGAACATGTGCAAAACATTTCACGTAAGTTGGAGGTGTGAAGAGGAAGATACGAGGGTCTAAAGTGACACCCATATAGCCTCCTTGCAGCTCAAATACATCACCAAAAGTTGCATACTTTATGAATTTCCGATCAAGAAGTTCCTACGAATTCAACTCTCAAATAGAACCAAGGTGTCTTTGTTGCTCACCCTACAATTCACGGTCCAACAACTTGAATTTCCTCACTTTCTAGTTCCAGAAGCTCCCAAGGCGGGCACTGGCAAAAATTTAGGAACAACGTGCGAGGAAAATATAGGGTATTTTATATTTGGTAGAGCAAAAAATTTGAAAAAATGTTAGAAGTAAAAAAGGGTTTGGACAATTTTAAAAATGATTCATAAAAAACATTAGCTCCATTTTATATATACAATACCCTAAAATAGAAAGTTTTTAGAATTTAAAAAAACAATAGGGTATATTAAAATGCTAATTTTTAAAAATCTAATTAAAGGGTATGAAAAAAACATAAATTTTAATATAATATCCCATACTAAAATACATGTTGGCCACACGTGTATACACAAATTAGTAGTAAGTGCCCGCTCGGAGCAGAAACCGCGTGGGGGCCTTATGGTCCTTTAGAGGTTAATAATAGTAATGCCAATAACTGTACTTTAGGCACTGAAGAGTTTGTGCTTCCTCAAATTATCATAACATTCAGTAGCCTTCAAGCGCACTGCCTTTACATCCATCCAACAGTATAGAAGTTCATTCAAAAAAGGAATGGGCAAAGCCAGTCGCTGGATTGGAGTGAGAAAAAAACGAAAAAAAAAGAAGGAAAAAAAACCATCAATGAAAAAAAAAACCGCTATCAGTGCATGCCGGAACGTAGCCTGGTGCTTGTAGCACCATCCAACTTTTCAATTATTTATTTACTTTATTTATTTATTTATTTTGTAATTTGTAATTTTTAAAAAAGCTATCAGCTAGCGTTGGTCAGCGTGCTGCTCCAGTGCCGGCATTGAGTCACTACATTATCTTCTTCTTTTTTATTATGTGTCTGGAGCTTTGAGATCTTATTGATCTTCCCCTCTCGGTTGCCATTACCTCCAGGGTTTTTTTTGGTACTGTAGCAGTACTCCATGCATACAATGGAGAGTGGTCCCTCCAGATTTAGACCATTGTGATTGTGCCACAACATTGGAGTCTGGCACCATGGTGCCAAAAAAAAAAACCTTGATTACCTCCTTCCTATAAAACAAGCTAGCTACTAATTTTGCATGGATGATGATGTCAAATATTCTGCACATTCTCCTCAACGGCAAGGCAAAGCCACTAAAGGCTATTGAGGGGTGCTTTACACTACGGACCAAGAACTTGTCCCATACAGCTCTAAAATCTATGATTGGCTCCATCAACTCGTCCCGGGATGACTTGGGTTTACACTACAAGGAAAAAAGAAAAGTGACCAAAGGAGTTGAGGTTCTAAAAAGGCCTAGAAATAGGCCTAAAGGATAATGTTGAAGGGTCCCTCGGATTTTGTGGTGAGAGAGGCAAAAAGGGTTCTCTCATTGCCAAACGAGGAGACCATGGGCCTGAAATGCCATTTTATTAGTTTTTAAAGTCCCAGTTCAAGTTCGGTTTACACTTAGTGAGAGGCCCAAGGGCTTTAAAAATTCCATTTTTCTGAAGTGTGACCATGGAAGTGTGACCATGGAATTAATCCATTTTCCTTGGTCACGGCTCTTGGTCCCTAGTGTAAACTGCCCCTGAATGTAATGATTCTGATTGATGCTGCCCTGACAATTAGCATGTCTCTCCCTTTGGTCTAGAAGCCATTGAATCATGTCTTGAAGACTACTGGTAGTCAAGTACAAAACTTGTTTGGTATTTACTTATGTTGGACTTGAATTACAGCTTTGGACGTACAATTCCTTCAATTCAGGTATTAGTATTGATACATTTCTCAACAATGACCATGGTACTACATTGCAGTGGCATGATACAATGACTTATATAAAGTAACAGTAAGTTATACCCATGTTATCCAATCAACTATAGTAGACATGCATGGTTCTAATGACCGCACAGTTTCAATCATAGTAAATATGTCAATGACCACACAGTTTCAATCATAGTAAATATGTCAATGACCGCACAATTTCACGGTACAATTCCAATAGAAATGTAAGGTACCATCCAATCACTGCACACTATGTGGAAAAGGGTTTTAAGTAAATTTCCATTAAAAATCATACCCAATGTGTTTTACGGGCAATAAAGGTTATTGTACAAAACAATTTTGAGTGTGATTTTTTCAAGGTGAATCCCAACTTGACATACCACAATCTTTCAAAACATGAGACAATGTAAGTTTCTACGTTGTCATTGGGAAGGATTTGAGTATTGTTTGTGCAACCATTGACATATCTACCTTAACCCCTAAACGTCTGAAAGTGCCTTTGCGGCCAGTAGAATACGGTGTATTTTTCTAGTATTTGGAATGGATCCGGACCTTTTATAGGTTTGAAATCAACACAAAAGCTGAAATTAACATCAATGCGGTTCAGTGAGCTATTGAGATCCCAATTTAGAGCTTCATGTTGGTAGCAAGTACCAATTATACGGCCATGTATCTACTATCCCCATGGGACGTTTAGGGGTTAATACAAGGATGATACCAATATTGTTTGGGAATGTCATCAAACAACTTGTGATGTACACTGAATAGGGGTCTCAAGGGAATCCACACTAATTTATCGACATTTCACACTATATAAATATTTACCATTACGGTACAAAAACACGGTAATTTCATTTTTATTTTTCGACACAAATAGTCAAACAGTCACAATTTTTATTTATTTTTTGCCAAAAAATCTTATTTATTTTACCACAAGGTGATTTTTACAATGTAAGTCCCTTTAATTTTTATTTATTTTATTTATTTTGGCACACAAGAGGAATAATTCCCAAGGCAAATCTCAAAAGTTGCACTAGGGTGGATCATGCGGAAGAGACTTTGACTGCGTGGGGATTTGAACTCTTGACTCCTAGCACTCTCCAAAGATAGTTTAAGATCATTTTGGACCGTCCCTTTAATTTTTTGGTCCCCTATTCAATGTAC
Organism: Pohlia nutans; assembly: GCA_022496805.1. Classification (NCBI taxonomy): domain Eukaryota; kingdom Viridiplantae; phylum Streptophyta; class Bryopsida; order Bryales; family Mniaceae; genus Pohlia; species Pohlia nutans. The sequence continues at coordinate 28,675,595 of CM040089.1, read as the reverse complement.
AGTTCAATGCAAGTATCCTTCTTGAAATGTTCACTAATTGTTATAATGACATGCCCATATGATACTTAGTATAAGAGTTGATACCCGGATTTCATTGCAATACATGCCCAACACATATGCACACATACATGAACATTTATTGTACCTAGCCGTTAGAGTCGGCAGGTAATAATTATTCATGCTGAATAATTATTATTTTTGCCCAAATGATGTGAATAGTCTATAATATTCTATGGATATTTTCTAAGATTAATTTTTTCACTATAGAAAACAATTTTTCTTTGAAAAAATAAATTTTGGGCTTCTCCTTTTATAATTATTTTATGCCGACCCTAACAATATACTTGCACGGAGGGTACAGTAATGCCAGATGAAATAAACATATGTTTGTATCTATCAAGCAAGCTACACCAATTATTTTATTTACTCCAACTTAGACTAATTATAACAAAAACTCAGAAAAACTGTAGAATTAGAAGAAAGTATGAATCGGAGTAATTGAAGTTACTCGTAGTAACTATGTGGTAATGTAGGTATAGTGTGGCCTATACTAGATTTTCTTATATCCAAATTACTATGAATTTATCATGTCAAATATGAATAAAATATTTTGACATGACTATTTTTATCTATTTAAAAAATAAAATATTATAGTCTAAACAATTATTTTTTCTTATTATATTATCGGTCCAATTTGGATAGTACATACCAGAATTAGTCCGAGGATTTGTAAAAAACCTCGGACTAATTGTAGCAAAAAAATTATACAATTAATAAAGTGACTAAATAGTAAATAAGATAATGGGTGTATTGATGGGAACGAGGCAATTGAAGTTATTCATGAAAGAAAAGTAAAAAAAAATATTCATGGAGAAAAGACAATTTACTCTTGGGAACTTACACACTGAATTACATGGGGATGGCAAACCAACCCTCACACTCGTACTAGTCATTTTTATGGTTTTCTCTTAAGGGAGATCTAAGTGATTTTTTTTGGAAAATTTAATTCTATATTTTGGAGTATGTGATCCCATACTAGGACCTCCTTCTATGCAGAGTTGGGCCAGTCCTTGAATCTTGCTTTTGACTAATGGGAATCATCCCTCAATAAGACCATGCAATGGGAGCCATCCCCCTTTTGCTATGGGACCAAAGTCTAGTTACAATTAGAAACTATGTGTACGTGGCAATGACATGATAGTCCTACAATTCATGGAATACAAATGGATCTAATTGAAGATCCTCTTAGAAAAATGGATCTAATTGAAGATCCTCTTTCAATCTAGTTTTCAAAAGGGGGCTCTATTGCACCGCTCTATTAGAGCATCTCCAACCATGCACGCTAAAAGTGATACGCTAAAATTACTCATCTATATTTGAAGAGCCCTTCATCTAAAAGTTCCCCACCCTCGAACGCTTGTGAAACATCAAAAGTGTGCATCAAATAGTCAATGGACCAATCACAAGTAGAATGTGGGATATATGAGTCATCCGAAAAAAAAATTGCTTTCCAAACGAAGTTCAAGTGGAGTTCTCTTCCTATGTAATTATATTTTCTGACAATCATTGTTCATGAATAGTTTCCATGGTTAGGGGGAGCGTGTGGGAACTCTTCTCTAGCAATGGGGAGGTCATGAGTTCCACACCTCATGGTGGAGCAGGGCCTTGCTTTAGATTATGCTCCAACTCACTATAGACTAGTTTTGCAGTCTTTTTGAACTCAAAACGAATCTAGGGTGCATTTAACCCTTAAACGTCAAAGTAAGCCCCATGGGCTTATTTATGAGAGAATAATGAAGAAAAAGGTGAATTTTCTCAACCAAATCAAGCGAAGATTGGTGCATTGGAAAGCTATTGAAAAAGCGATTTACATTCCAAATTTGCACCTCATTTGGGAGATTGTGGAATCATTGGCAAGCAATCAAAGTTATCAAAATGAACAGGAGTTGAAGTTGGGGCAGTTGAGGTCATTTCTTGAAAAGTGCCGCAGTGCTATAGTGCTAGCCAGCAGAGTCATTCTTTTTTATTTATTTATTTATTTCTAGTTTTTTTTTTCCTCCAAAAATTTAGGTGCCTTCCGGGCTGCCCCGCCCATGCCCTCTTGACGTTCAAGGGTTAAGGTTTCTTTCCACTTTGAGACACTCTTTTCGGTTAACTCTATAGTCAATTAAACTTAAATTCCAAGTGTCATTTTTTACACACTCTATAATATAGGATCAAGAAGTTTTCTGAAAGGGCCCTTGGCATTTTTCATTCACTTTTGAAGTGTGTCAGGTTCTTAGCTGGAGATAAGGTCGAGGCACCTAAAACCGATCAGTTAAGACATTCACTATATATGGGATAGATGAATCAATATTTTAAGTATTTTCCTCTTTTAGCAATAAGAAATTAAGAAGTTTTCATATTTAATTTTTTTTTTTTTGATAATTATTTGAATAAGTACAAATTTTCAAAGTGAAAGTCATAGGTTTATCTAAAACCGATCACATGCTTTAATGTACAAATGAGGTACATCTTCCCTTTGAAAATCTAGAAATTAGGCAAGAATGTAGGGTGGTTGGTTTTGGTTAAGTGGTTGGTAATAGGACAATCAACCTTAGTGGCTCTTATGTTATGTTGACTTTGCCCAATCCGAATTATATGGCCAGGTGCTCTTTCAGACACTCGCTCAGGGTGTCTCTGGTACTGTCTGGCTTGGTCCTGACGTCCTGACGACGATCCGAGTCAGACATAGGCAGGCAGCCACGTCAGCATGCCATGGATGCCATTAAAATAATTGCTTTTCCTATCCGTCCAACCAGCACACTCAAGCTGGTTATCTGATGTCATTTGTGTCAAAAAAAAAAAAAAAAAGAAGAAAAGGAAAAAAGAAAAGCTGATTTTTCTGATATACAGCATTTACACTTGTTGTAGGAGCAGGGAACCTACTACGATTTTCTTGCTTTTAACCAGTGATTTTTTTAGGCATTTAAATGTCAAAACGCACTTGCACCATTTGCTAAAAAAATAAGTAAAAATAAAAAGTTTTTAAAAAAATGCCAAAAAGCACCAAAAATTATTGGCGTGCACCAAGATTAACCCCTAAATTCCTAGAGCCCTCTCCAAATTCGGCAGTTTTGCAAAGATGCATTATAAAATGCAACCTAGAGGGATATTTTGAACTTGATATATGAATAAAAGTTGTACGTTATGAATTTTAGATTCTATCCATACGGTTAGATCTATGATTGCTATTACCAATAATTTTGTATAAAATTTGAAACTTGAAATTCAAAATTATTTTGTAATTCAATTACGAATAAGATATTGACAATCTACGGATGAATTTTTTTGTGATTGGTTGAAATGTAATACTCTAAGTGTAGTTATTTTTGGAGATTTTTTGGTTGCTTAATTTTATGAGTTGACTTTTTTTAGAACACTTTTACACTGAAATTTTCAAAATTTTGGGTGAATCACTACAACATAAAATGAAGCATAAAAATTTCACAAATCATCCCCTTTCTAATCGGATCACATATGCATGAAGCTAACTTCCCGTAGAATCTACTCTAAAAATTCCGCACTACAAAAAGTGCATGACGGATGAGAAATTATAGATGAAATCTGTACATTGTTCAAAAAATGAACGCTCAGGCAGTTAAGGGTTAAATGGTTGAAGATGTCAAATTTGTTCCAACTTTTTAAAATAAATCAGATGAAATCGCCACTTTTTAATGAAAGTCATCCAAATATGTGAATGAAAAGATAGTCTATCCAAAATATAGATGAATATGAAAATATTTAGCTACACCATTTTATTTTATGCCGCCACTTTAGCATTTCTCCTAAAACCAAAAAAAACCGTGCTTTTAATCCACAAATTCTTACAGGGAACCTTCTACTAGCAGCAAGTACGAGAGCAACCCCTTGAGGGGCCCGTGCCCGCTGTCATAGTGGGTACAAACAACAATGCCCCCTTCCCCATGCAAATTTGAGCCAATTTGACCCCGCGTTGCAAAGCTCGTCCGACCACTTTCACTGGTTCTTTTTATTGGATATTTATTCTATTTTGTCTTCTTGATCATGTTCTAAGGGTCTCCTTCCATACAAAGTCGGGCCGGTCCTGGAATCTTGCTCTCCACCGATAAAAATAGCGCATAGCACTTCCATGCACACCTTGGTAGAACAATCCAATAGATACAACTAGAAACTTTCCACAAAGCCACCAATCACATAGACCACCGACGGGAGTGAGAGTGGATGAAATGCAAAGTCCGCTTTCAACGCTCACCGAGCATGGGTGGAAGTTAGGACCTCATTTTTTGTCATGTAGTTGTATTCATCAGCCTGATGCTCACATAAAAGCCCGCCTGAAGGCTAGGCTTCCATGTATCGATGGCGGGTCATGAAAAGGTGGAAGCTACCGAGCCATGACCGAAATGGGTGAACCCAAGAGTATGTTTTTCCTGTTTACCGAAATAGGTGGACAATTGGTGATTCTTGGGACCTCACTTCTTGTGGCTTCTAGTGCCTTCCACCCGGCTGATGCGCACATGGAAGCCTGCCCTAATACATTTCAAATGGCCCAGGCAAGTCTAAATTTGAAAAAATATAGGCACACATGGAAGCCTCATTTTTCAATTGGTGCTACTCTTTTTTTTACTGTTGCTCACCCATCCCAATGCAACATGGAAACAAGTCCTGGCATGGAAAAGTCAGTGATATTGTCTTGTTTTTCCAAAATTAGGAAAATCATTGTTGCTTCTAACTTTTGTTATCGTTTTTCATTTAACATTTTAAACATTTTTATCATTTAACATTTTTTTGGGGTAGGGAAGCTTATACTTTTAGGAAAGTTTTCTTAAAAGTTAATTTCATGGAATCATCGAAGAATTTTATTATTTTATTATGTTATTATTTTATTATTATTTTATTCATATGGCTTAATTCATGCCAAAAAATTCATTGGTATAAAAATTGCATACTGGTAATATTGTATGAAGTATGGTACTTTCACACCATAGAGCTATGATGTAGGGCATTTGACTGTATATATAGGGGTGCAAACGTGATAAAAGGACCCACCTTGACTCCTATGCATAAAGTGGTGTCTCCTTTTGTTACAGTCCCTCCAAGACATGGAACTATTATTGAAGGGCAACTGTTTTAAACTATTTTCACACTTGCAGTCACAAGTGGTTTTACAAATAAATTTTGAAACAATAAAAATTCAGCCTGTTGTAGGGTATATGTCTCCGAAAACCACATGGTGCCCTTCTATACATTCTAGTGACCAACTTTCATGTAGGGTACATACTCTAATTTCTTTATTAACCCTAAATGTTCTCACCCCTCTCGAAATTCGGTAGTTTTGCAAAAATGCATCATAAAATGCAACCTAGAGGGATATTTTGATCTTGATGTATGAATAAAAGTTGTACATTATAAATTTTAGATTCTATCCATTTGGTTAGATGTGCGATTGTGATCACTAATATTTTTTTTTATGAAATTTGAAATTCAAAATTCAAAATTCTTTAGTAATTTGATTACGAATAAGATATCGACAATTTGTACTTGAAGTTTGTGATTGGTTGAAATTTAATACTCTAAGTGTAGTGATTTTTGGAAATGTTTTGGTTGCTTAATTTTATGAGTTGACTTTTTAAGAGCACATTTGCAGTGAAATCTTTGAAATTTTGGGTGAATCACTACAACATGAAATGAGGCATAAAAGTTTCACAAATCATCCCCTTTCTAATCGGTTCACACATGCATGAAGCTAACTTCCCATAAAATATATAGTAAAAAATCCACACTGTAAAAAGTCAATGACGAATGAGAAAATTGAGTTAGATTCTGTCCATCGTTCACTTTCTGAACGGTCAGACGTTTAGGGGTTAAAAGAGTTCAAAAACACTTCGAAAGCTTAATACTCTAAATTAAAATTTGTAGTCACTTAAGCATGGAACAAGACATGGTTACCTTCTACTTCATACCATAAAGCTTGAATCCAAGTTTTGTATATATTTATAAATATTTGAGGTGCCAAAAGCACGTTCAAAATTAAAAGCACATGTTCACAATTGCTTTCACAATTCCTTTTGAAGCCCCTAAACATGGCAGTTTGAGTTCAATTTTTGCTATAGAAAGCTTGGAAGTTAAGTGAAACATCCCAACACAAATTAGGCCATTTGAATTTGTAGGTTGAACACAATGTCATCTTGAAGTTGTGCAAGTATGAAAAAAATAAAAATAAAAATAGTGTCAATGTGCCAAGTCGGGGTACGTACTTTTAGCACATTTGCACCCTAGGGAGATGATGAAGATTTATAGTGTTATAACCCAAAGAAATGTGTTGACACATGAAACTTCACTTGAGGTTGTACTTTAGAACCTACAAAAGATTTTTTTTTACATATTGGAGTATGATAAACTTCACTTTGGCTACTAAGGTCTCAATAGTTAACCAAGTATTAAAGATATCAGTTAATTCCATCTCTAGTTTTTATGTTGTGTTTTTCCTTCAGCTTCCCATATATTTGATGAAAAATCATTCTACTCTTTCATACTAATCAAAACCCTACAAACTCAATTTGTTTACCAATTCAAATAATGGAGGTATTAAATAAGAGATATGAAGGTTGGAAGTTGATAATGAATTCATATAACTTTTGAAGTTGTATGGGATAAGGTAGGGACACCCATTCCCGTGACTTTAAGCAGATTATTATACTTCTGAATGAGCAGTTTGTAAGGTAATTATATCAAGGGAAAGGCAATTAGATATTAATCTAGACTGCATCGACAAAGTCATGTTATTGTAGAAATTGTGTACGTTCTCGATAGTCAAAGCCAAAAAATGATTTGCACATTTTGATTGTGTTTGAATGCACTTGATTCCGTGACTTGGAGAAGCAACTTCTGCCATGAAAAGTTCCTTACAATAGCAAATTTCTTCAACCACCCAAGATCAGAGTTTCTCGGATTGAGGTGCCCTGTATGCAGACGGGAATGGGTGCAGTCACGGGAATGGGTGTCTTTACCTTATAAAGTAAAACATATTATTTGACTAGTTGCAATTTTGCAAATCTAAATATACATTCAATTTTTTACCACTCCAAAGTTCTTGGAATATATCTTTCCTATTCCATTTCTTATTCCATTTCTTAATCCAAAGGAGAAGATTGAATCAAATAGAGTAGGAAACTCAAAGCTCTAACCAAATGAATTAAATTTGAGTTTCATGCTCCATTTGATTCAATCTTCAAGATTCTTCTAGAAGTTAGGTCACAAAATGCAATCAAGGAGCTTAAATCAATTATTTTTGAGAGGTTCAAATTTACATTCCAATTTGTTAAATTGCACATGTACCAACTTAGTTTGAGTGTAGGTGGAATCTAAGAAATTTGACCAATGTGTAGGAGTGTGCTTAGTTTCATTAGGGATGTCACGGCGCTTTCTTTGCATTCTTAATCTTCAAAGAATGAGTACGTAGCACTTTCTCCTTGAATTGTGAACGACCTATTCTCTGAAGATTGAGAAGCTTCATTCTTCTCCTCCTGAGGTGAAGAATGATTGGATGTGATTTTGATTTTCCGTAGAGAAGTTTTCACCTCGGTCGTTGATCGCGGGTTCGCGTTGAGATTGACCGCAAGTAAATCCCCCCCAGTTTGCTAATGTTCTCATTCTTCACACACAATCAAGGGGTGTTATGGCATGGTTCATGGAAAATGGCCACAACTGGCTCCTGAATTCTCTCCCCAGGTTCTCAATCTTCAGAGAATCAACTTCTCAAAAGCACCGTGACACCTCTACAGAGCTGTAGAGGGATTTCAACTTTGAGTACAAAGATCGGTCCTTTATCAATTTCAAAGGGGGAAACTGTTACAGTTTCGTTAAACTGAGACAATCTGTAGTCTCATATTATTTTTGACTTTACATTTAGATGATAATTAGTGTTTGATATTGATTTTCTTGGTGAATTGAGACTTCAATATGTTAATACACTCACAAACCTTTGATTTTATAAAGGTTGATATGTTCATAAATTTTTGATTTGTTAGAATAGAGGTCTCAAATAATAGGGCTAAAGTCTCAAAATGTCCATTTTGTCTCAGTTTAACGAATATGGCCTTTGTAGACCACTATTGAAGGAATGGTAGGCAAGATTTCTCATTACAAGAAATCTGAGCCAATCAGTAGTACTTTGCTTCGAGTGTAAGTTAGACGGCAATGTGGTTACAATTGCGCATTATGAATTGACAAGATCATAGCAAGATTTTAGTGAAGCGACTTCAGTTGTCTGTTGTCATGGACTGAATTTTCTCTCTTCTTCTTCTTCTTTATGTCCATGTTTCTTTATCTGTTGGGCACCAGTTGTGAGGGTTGGAGAATTTAGGATGCTAGCCAGCCAGGAGTATGTTGCGTTGAATGTAGGTTAGACTGCAGGCAATATCTTTGAATGTTTTGTACGTTGCTTTGAATGTTTGTTCCAGGAGTGCTTCACTGTCTTTAGAAATTTTCTTCGCGGAGTACAGGAAAAGTTTCGAAGATCCGAATCCTCGAGCCACTAATATATCGATTCTGATCTCGATGAATCAATTTCGTTTCGCATAGTTCTGCTGTATGATCTTTAGAATTGTGAAACCCTAATTTTAGGGAAAATGCTTGAAGAGGAAAGATGCTTCGAAATGATGTGCGTGGCGAGGTTCCTCGTGCTGTTTGCTCTAATGTAACAAGTGTTCTGCAATTTACTCGTGCAGGACAAATAGAGAAGTATTTGAATGCTCGAGCCGTGTCCTCAACTTAACTACATGGACGGACTCTTGGTACACATTCGACAACGGTGCAGCTTGAGTTTCTCTTGAGATTTGCAGAGTTTAGGTATTGTCGTGATCTTTTTAACTTCTTTTGGTAGTTTGATCCAGTCTCTGTGGTGAAAGGCAGATGGAAATCGTTTCTCTTATTTTGACTCACGGATTTTGGGAAGCTTTGAACATCAGTAGCTGGGAATTTTGATATATGCTAGCTTAGAACTCTTGTGAGTTATTATGTGAATGTACAGCCCTGACGTACTACACTAGCATTAATTTTTTACTTCTCCTTACCTTCTTGATAATCCTTACCTTCAATTCCTACACATATGGCAGAGTGCTCAACACCTTTTTGTTCCCGACATGCATCTCCAGCGGTTCATCACTCTTGGTATGAATTTCTCAAGCCGTGACAGTGAGTTTGTCACGTTATGCATCTCTTGATGGTCATGGCATTGTACGAGTATTTCCTGTCGCTGCTCAGCTTGTAAGTTAGGAGCACCAAAAAGCCAACAGTGTACCTAATGCCGACAGAATCTAGGTACAATAGTCATTCTAGAATGTAGACCATAGATAGTTTATCATTTGGGTCAACATACAATAAAGACTCTACTATGTGCTTAGATTTGTGTTGGATTTACCCGGTCCAGCACCCGTGATAGTTGAATCAGTACCTCGTCATCCGGGTATTAGAGCAGTATTATCCGGATATCCAAGAAGCAGACTAGCTTAGCTGTAGAAGCAGTCTAGCTCAGTACGAGCAAGCAATCATGAGAATGACGAATCTCTCCGGGACTTGTACCCCGCACTGTTCTGTAGTAGCTCTCTTGTTTTCTTGTGAATTAGTGCGCACTGTGGTGTAGAGCAAGTGCGTCGTCCTTGCTGGGGTTAAGTGTGCTTTGGAGTGAGTGTAGCCGTTGTACTAGTGGTATGTACAAGGCGTGTACTGTTTATGTTTATGGTAAAATATATTCAGTTGCTTGCAAAGCTAGTGTCCCTGTGTACTGAATCGTTTTTGACTGTGTACGAAGCGTTATAATATCTGTAACATTGTTGGTGTTATCCAATAATTTGCGTTCTAATATGATTGCATGGTCTAGATTCTATCGGCATTAGGTACACTGTTGGTTTTTGGTGCTCCTACCTTATATACTTTTTCAATTTGGTCAACTTTTGATCCAATTGCAAACCTGATCATAGCTTTTGAAACATATCAATGCAACTGACCTCTGGATAGCACATATTTTGTGGAGTAGATGCTACTATTGCATTGAGGAAATGACTCGTTGGTTGAGTTTTTGGTGTCATGCTTAAGTAGTACTTAGGGGTTATGACCATAGAATCATGCTTTACATGTTACACTCAATTTTGCCACTATGAATAAGATAAGTATTCAATTTTATATTTCTAGTAGATGAAGCCATGTGTTTACTACAAATCATGAATTTTCCATAAATTTGGTGAAAATTTGAAATTACTATGAAATTTTGAAGTGCTTTGAAAGAAAATTCATATCAATTACAAAAATGTACTAAAAGTGACAATTACCAAAAGTGTAAATTACAATGAAGAACATTACAGTAAATGAAAATCATCCGTATATCTAAATTTAGATCTAGATTTAAATTGAGTATAAAGTGAGAGAGAAGAGCCTGTTGGAGATAGAGCAGGAGGTCCTTGCACAGACCGAAGACTGCTTATATCTTGCCGGAGGCTGATTATTTGTTGATCGCGGCTGCTTATTTCTTGCTGGAGGCTGATTATCTGTTGTCGTACGAACTGCAGCTTCGGTTCAAGTGTCTTTCTCACTTCTGTTCCCGAAGCGTTGGCAATATTTTTATGTCCTCTTCCTTCACTTTTATGTCCTCTCTCAGCCCTTTTATCTCCTCTCTCAGCATTTTTATGTCCTCTTTCAGTTCGCTTATCTCATGTTCCTTCGCTCTTATCTGGTCTTGCACCGAAGGAGGCCGTGAAGGTGGAGGACGCGTTCAGTGGATTGAAGCAGGTGTGCGCTGTGTTGGGCACGCAATGGGGTGACGAAGGGAAGGGCAAGCTCGTGGACATCTTGGCGGAGCGTTTTGACGTGGTGGCTCGTTGCCAGGTGTGGTAATCCTTCTCCTGTCTCCGTGATTCTCTCGACGAGAATGCTTTTTCTTATGCGACAGAGCCGCCTTTCTATGCAACAAAACTGTCTTTGGTTCCCGAGCTTGCTTTTGTGCGCATCGTGGAGTTTTGAACTAAATTATCTTGAACTGTATGTCATCCGAGTCATGCTTTTACATGCTAGCTGTTTTAGGTCAAACGAACTCGTGTCAGAACGTTTATTTTGTTTTCCCTTGGACTCTGCCTATTTGGCGTTTTTGTTTTTTCGTAGTAGTTTTTTCTTCTACTCTTCTAAACGCCTCTTTTCTGTGATCCATTTGACTAACTTTTTGTTATTCGATAGAGCCGCCTTTCTGTGCAACAAAACTGTCTTTGGTTCCAGAGATTGCTTATGTGCGCATCACGGAGTTTTGAACTAAACTAACTGAACTGTATGTCATCCGAGTCATGCTTTTATATGCTAGCTGGTTTAGGTCAAACGAATACGTCTATTTTGTGTTCCCTTGGACTCTGCCTATTCGGCTTTTTTGTTTTTTCGCAGTAAGCTTTTCTTTTACTCTTCCAAGCGCCTCTTTTCTGTGATCCATTGCAATGCCGGTCCTGATGGATGTATTGCGTCTCTTTTCGATAGTGTTCGGCATCCTGGTTGGAAGACCCTGTTATATCTTATAACGGTGTGTTATGGATCAATCCAGTTGTATGTAGTGCAAGAGGTTTCAACTGATTGTAGGGATCTTTCTGTAAAACCATTATGTCCATAGCTATGGACACTGTACATCTTGTTTTGAGCTTTGTTCCATCAGCTATTTCATTGGTGTATTGTAAAGAGACGAACAGCAAGAAGAATTTATCGTGTGGCAGGTGGTACCTGGGTTTGGGCATGCTGTGCTGAGGAAAACTGACCCCCGGTATACAGTGACTGCCAAAACTGAGTACAGGCACATCATATTGAAATTCAACAAACAATGTAAGAAAATTGGATGCATCAAAAATGAAACCATAAATTGCATAGGATTACCATTGCAATTAGTCATACTTCCATGGAATTGAGGCCTATTACACACAAGTATGCACGTACAAACAAAAATAAAGTAAAATTCAATCTAAAACTCAGTTTTGCTCACACAAGCTGGAATGAAGCTAAAAATTTGTCCACCTACCCTTAGCAGCTATAACAGCTGCAATGCGCTTAGGCATGCTCCTATACAAGTTCTGACACTCATTGGAAGTAATTGAAGCCCAACAATCCTCGACACGCTCCCACAATTCTAACATTCCTTTGGGAGGTCTCTCATATTGGTTTAGTCGGCGTTTTAAAGTTGCCCACAAGTGTTCGATTGGATTCAAGTCTGGAGATTGCGCCGGCCACTTCAAAACAACAAATTCTTGCAAATTCAGCCAACGGCGCACACTCTTGGATGTATGTTTCGGGTCATTATCATGTTGAAAAATCAAATTGGCAGGATCCAAATCGTATGCATGGAGCGTATGAATCAACTCTCGCTCTAAAATTTCTCTATACATGTACTGATCCATTCTTCCCTCAATCCTACACATCATACCAGGGCCACTTGAAGTCATGCAACCCTACATCATCACTCCGCCACCTCCAAACTTGACAGTTTGTTGTACCATTCCTGCACTTCTACTCTGTTCATCACGAAACCAACACCAACTGCGACCATCAGAGCAAAATCGGTTGATTTTTGTTTCATCGGAGAATACTACACGATCCCAATCATCATCAGTCCAATGGCAATGACGTCTAGCAAATTCTAATCGTCGCTTAATTTGAAGAAGTGTAAGTTTTGGTTTCTTTTGCTTCACTTTACATTTCAAACCTGCTTTTCGTAACACTCTCCTCACAGTACTATCGCTCATACCAACATGAAGCTCTTCCCTCAAGTAATTTCCAACTTTGTGTGCAGTTTCTAAGCCACCCACAGTGATTGCTCTGACACAAGCTCTACGATCAACTGCACTGTACATTTTTGGCCTACCACCAAAACTTTGATTGACATCACTCAATTCACTCAAATGTTGCTTACGAAATTTTGCAACCCAACTTTGGGATACCTGTAACTCTCTAGCAACATTTCTAGTACTCTCACCCCTCCTCAACTTCTCTAAAGTAGCTTCTTCTACTTGCTTTCTACTAGCAACAGAGAGAGATCTCAATGAAACCATTTTGCTCAATTTGCATACATGATGTGCACTGAATGGGGAGACATTATAAATGTGAAGGCCAAAAACATGCTCACCCAAAAAATCAGACCCAGAAAAGACCACTTGTACATGTCAGATTTGTAGCATTCATTGCTTAATCCAAGTGTGAGCATAAGTGAGTTTTGGAGCTAATTTACTTTGATCTGGATCTTTCTCAAATTATCTTGCATTGCTGGACTTGTAATTTGGTAGCCACATCATTTACATGCATGTATACTTGAGCCGTTAACTGATTGGACATTAAATGCATCACATTATAATATATGAATGACTAAAGGTAAACTATGTTTTTCTGTACTCAGTTTTGGCAGTCACTGTATATGCCAACGTTGTTTAAAGGTCACAGTTGTGCACCCATCTTTTACGTTTATACTCAACCTGTGCGATCAATGACCATCTATGACAACGTAAAAGATTACTGGGAACGATATAAAGGTGGGGATTACCTTCATTGCGGGGTTTGCTGGAACTTGGAAGGATTCGGTGTAGGCTGCGTGTGCGGATGGATTTGTTGTTGCCGGTGCCGGGGGTTTCGGGATCTTCGCCGGGGGTTTCCAGAACTCCATGGTGTGCGATATTCGAGTCTGGGGCGGAGGACAAGTATTGCTACAAGAGCATCGATCTCAAGGCCCTGCGTGCTTGCTTTGATCGGCAACAGGCAGAATTAGGGGTGAGGTTTAGGAAGATCAAGGCCATGCATGGAGCGACGCTGTGTGGAGTGGCGTACAAGCGCGACAAGGAGGTTCTCCTGGTGTGCAAGCCAGCCGGTGCGGGCATGATCTGTGAAGAGCTCCCACCCGTAGGCTCGGGCAACTTGGGTTCCTGGGGTTTGGTGAACATGAGCGGGGACTCCGCAAGCTCGCTCAAGATTTTCGTCATCGAGGGTGGCGACTGCGGGAAGCATCAAGTGGCGGTGTACGAGTCCAGGACCCGGGCCTGGCGCGAGCTGTGCAAGCTTCCAGCGGCGATGTTGAACTATGTGTCTTCGCTTCACCGATTGCCGAGTGTGGTTTTAGGGCAGTTCTTGTACATATTGCTCTTGCCGCATGAAGGGGTTGAACGGACCGATTTCAAGATTGCGGCGCTTGATTATGAACGAAACGAGTGGGCAGAATTTGACGTAATTACTCCTCGAGCTTTTTCTCGGATTCGGTTGGTGGGTGTGCAGGAGCGGTTGCTGCTGGTGGGGGTTCGAGAGGGAATTGCAAATGATGACCGCTATTTCATCATGAACGTTTTTCTATCCACGACTCCCCAGTGTGTTGAAGTTTGTGAAATGCCGGGAGGGTTTTGTGCTGCACTGGCAGATAATAGTAGTGTGTTCAAGTTCAAGGCTCTTGTGCGTGGATACAAGGACTCCGTATTCTTCATGTCGTCCAAAGGCAAGCCTGTGGTCTATTCCGCTACCAAAAATGCGTGGGGTTATGTGCCGGTTCTCAGCAAGATGCATTCGGACAATTATGGAGCATTAGGGAAGCTTGTAAGATCCCGGCCACAGAGTGTGTCTAGTCACGAACACACACAAGGACGAAGTGTAGCTGGACGCCCCCCTCGGTGGCGAAATTGCCGGCAGCCGGAACGTACTGTAGGTTTTCAAGGCTGAGGCGCTCATCCGACGTTCCTGCTGTCATCAGATGCATTGACACTGCCCAACTCATCTGGATGCGGTATTCAGGGGAGAGCAAATCCAAAGAACCAAAAATTCAGTGAGAAGGTCGAATCAGTTAGTGTACCGGAAGAGCAGAAGGTGATGGCGTAATTAGCTCTTTTGCAAGTGAAAGTGCTGGTGGCGTCGTCGCGTGCAGAGCTGTAAGCTGTTGGGCAATTTTCGTTCAAATCGCCAGTTCCGCCAGAGGGCACCATTCCGAGAGGCAGATTGTATCCATCGACCAGGCTGATACTGTACTCGTCGCCGTCGGCAGTGTCGAGTGTGATTTCCGCAAAGGACGCTGGAGGGTCGCCGCCGGCACCACCGCATTTGAGCACGCCCCCGCAATCATCAGTTTCGCATGTCCCCTTCCCGGAACCGTCGAAATTGCACCCTGAATATCCAATAGTACGCATGACAGTGAGTCTAGCGCCAAATACCACAATCCATGAACCAGTCAACCAACTTCGTATAATCCAAATTAAAGCTTGATCTCCTCACAGAAACGACACATAACCCCAGAAACGCCCACCCCAAGCTGCATTCTTCGACCCGGCAGCCAATTCAAACCCCCCGCCAGCCAACAACGGTTTGCCTGCATTCGGCTGCAATCCCACCCACACCGTAAACCTGCACGAATTCACGAAGGTGAACGTTGCCCCCTCCGCTCCTGAAAAACAACATCGCCATCACAAAACATTCCGTTACCAGCAATCTTGATAACTAAATATTCCAACCACTCAAAAGAAAATTTTACCTTCAGAATCAAGAACAAAAACAGCGAACTACAAGTAAAGAAGATTACCAAGTACGACCAGTTATTCAAAGCGATTTTTGTGCTATCTACGGGGAGTTCTGTGAGAAAGCTGTTGAAGTAGGATGATTGCGCGGGCTGAAGTTGCTCATAGCCATGCGCATTAGCTAGAGTAGATGATGCGAATGAGCTAGACTAGCAACTAGAGAAGTGGTACTAGTTAGAAGTAATGATAATTGGGTCTCCCAAGTGATATGGGCTGATCCTAGTGTACTAGGAGTGGAGTATGGGCTGATGTCCCATATGGTTTGCCAAGGGGACTCCCTTGGGTGTGCTACTTAAGAGGGGCAGCCCATGAGTAAAGATTATCTCTTTCCTATGCATTCCAAGTGTTTGTGTGAGGCTTTGGCATTCTAATCTAACTTTCAATAGGTTATGGGCCCACTCATGTGCTTTGCGTGAGTGTAAGATTAGATTGCTCATTGTGTGGAGGTCGTGCGTTGGGGCGCTAATTTTGGGGTATTGGAGCGCTGATTTGGAGCTTTGGAGGGCTGAATTCGAGCTTTGGTGGGCTGATTTCGACATTAGGAGGTATTACAATCTTCCTACCTTTGATCTACGTGTTGGAGGACTGAATTCGCACTTTGGAGCTATCATTTGTTGATTTGGAGCTTTTGGAGCACTTTGGAGCACTTTTGGAGTTTATACACGTCTACAAGGGCTGAATTGGAGCTTTGGAGCTTATTGGTGCTTGTTGGAGTATATTGGAGCTGATTGGAGCTTATTGGAGCTTATTGGAGCTTATTGGAGCTTATTGGCTCAATTTGTGCTCAATTTGTGCACTTGTGTTGTTGCAAGGCACTTTTATGCTTTGAGGCTCTTGGAGTGAGTCTACAATCTGATTTTGGTATTGCAATTCTTGCACAAGGGTTTGGAATGTGAGTTATGCCCTTGGAGTGCTCAAAATTAGAGTTTGGGTTAGTGAATGCACAACGGGGCTGATTTGATGAATTTCAATGCAATTAGGACTTGAAGGGGCTGAATTTGCATTGATTTAGAGTCCTTGGAAGGCACAAGGGTGTCCAGAGGGTGCATTACATGTTGTGAAGCACAAGGGTGCTGATTTGAGTGGATTTGAGCCAACGAGTGCGCAATTCTCCTAGTTAGGGTGTTGTGGTATGATCTTGTGCAAATTCACTAAGAACCATCACGATTGAGTGTTGTGAGGTTGATGTGTAGCACAAAGGTGCTGATTTAGTGTTTGGAATTAGTTTGGAGGCATTAGAAGCACATACGTGTGCAATTTGCTTCACAAATCACAAAATTGTCAAAAATCATAAAAACAATTTTTCTTAGCTTTCTAGGGGCTGAATTTCGTGAGCGTACGTCCTTCAATCAAGGATATGGCTACATTTGAGGGTGAAGGTGCTAAGGTTGTAGACAAGTTCGATGGCGTCAACTTCCACTTGTGGAAATTCAAGATGGAAATGGTCATGGCCGAAAAAGAATTGTGGGAGATAGTTGAGGGTAGTGAGGAACCGCCTTCGTCCGACGCCAAGGCTAGGGTACGAACTGCGTACACTCGGCGAGAGAAAAAGGCCTTTGCGATTTTGGCTCTTAATCTTTCTGATTCCCAGCTTTCTCATATTCGGTCGTGCAAGACTCCCGCCGAGGCATGGGCCAAGCTTTGCAATATTCATGAGGCAAAGAGCTTGGTCAATATCTTGTTTTTGAGGCGCAAGTTTTTCACCATCAAGATGGAAGAAAACGACGACATGTTGGCGCACATCAACAAAGTCAAGGCTCTTGCGGATCAGCTCAACGGCGCAGACGTCAACATTACCGACGGTGATATCGTTATGACGCTCCTCGAGAGTTTGCCGCCGTCGTACGAGTATCTTATCGTTGCTATGGAGAGTAGGCCCATTAGCGAGCTCACTCTTGATTATGTGACATCACGGTTGTTGCATGAACTCTCGCGGCGCAAAGAGAACGAGACTCGTGGCGATAGCGCGGCGCTTATGGCGAAGCAATCCAAGAGCGGTGCCAGTGGGAGCTCTACAGACAAGGTATGCTACTATTGCGGTAAGAAGGGCCACTTGGCAAAATTTTGCTACAAACGCAAGAGAGAGGAAAGTGCCAACAATACAAAGGTCAACGATGCAGGTGATGAGTACGCATTTATGACTAGCGTCTCTTCTTGTAGTGATGACGGGGACGAGTATGCAATGATGGCAAGTGACGTGTCATGCAATGGTAGTGTGATCGATTGGATTGTTGATTCGGGAGCCTCGAGTCACATGGCGCCCATTAGGACTTGTTTCCAATCATATCACGTCATATCTCCAAAGAATGTCATTTTGGGTGATGATACGGTTCTTCAAGCCGTGGGTAAAGGATCCATCGTCGTAGACACCGAGGTGAAAGGTCGTGTGAAGACAATTACCATCCATGATGTCCTCCACGTTCCGAAGTTGAAGGCAAATCTTTTATCGGTGCGACATTTGGTGATGAAGCATTTGCGAGTGGAATTTAGCGACCAAGGGTGTTTTGTGTTGTCTCCAAGTCGTGAGGAGGTGGCCATTATACACGAAGTCAACGGCTTGTACCAAATCAAGTTTTCCAAGATGCACGCGGCGGAATCCGCAACGTTGGTGCAATCGAGTTCAAACGAAGACAAGTTGGCGTTGTGGCATCGTCGTCTCGGGCATTTGAATGTCAAGAGTGTGAAAGCACTGCGTGGAATGGTAAGTGGCATGGATCTTGCACAATCACACGTCGCACCTAGTTCATTCACATGTGAGGGTTGTATTGAAGGCAAGCAACAACGCTCACCGTTTCCAGTTGATGGGGCAACTCGTGCAACCAAGGTTCTTGAGATTGTGCATTCCGACGTGTGTGGTCCAATGAAGACCACGTCTATGGGGGGTTGCAAGTATTTTGTGACGTTCATTGATGATTTTTCGAGGAAGATATGGTTGTATCCGATCAAAGCAAAGAGCGAGTGTTTTGAGAAGTTCAAAGACTTCAAGGCGTTGGTTGAGAAGCAATCCGAGCACAAGATCAAGGTGTTTCGATCGGATAATGGCGGCGAGTTCATGTCCAACCAATTTGGAGAGTTATTGAAGAAAGAAGGCATTGCTAGACAAACGACAACGCCATATACACCACAACAAAACGGAGTTGCAGAGCGTGCAAATCGAACAATTGTGGAAATGGCAAGGAGTATGTTGCATGCACAAAATTTGGGTTTGGACCTTTGGGCGGAAGCGGTGGTGACTGCGGTGTACACACGCAACCGATGCCCGACGAGTGCGGTTCAAAACATGACACCAGAGCAAGCGTGGAGTGGGAGGCCACCCCGCGTGGAGCACATGCGCACATTTGGATGCATCGCATTTGCAAAGGTACCCGATTCTCAAAGAACCAAACTTGAGGCCAAGGCAACAAAATGTGTGTTTCTTGGATATTGTGAAGGTACCAAGGCGTACAGGCTCATGTCCCTCGAGACCAAGAAGATCATTCGAGCTCGTGATGTGACATTTTGCGAGAATTCCAAGGTTGAAGACAATTTGGACGATGGTCCAAGTGGGAGAAGTGGCGATAAACCAGCGATTGTGGACCAATCTTCCAAATCTCCAGTTATTGATATTGTTGATGAAGACGAAGATGACGAAGATGGTGGTGATGAGGAACATATTGAGGAGCGACCTTTGAAGACGAGGAATGGCGAGAGAAAGGCACAAGCAACGGCGGTTGAAGACAATGCATCCTCGAGCGATCGTCGTTATCCAGAGAGAAATCGTAGACCACTTGGCGAGTGGTGGAAGAATCATATTCTCCCTCAAGGTGAGGAGGAGCATGCAAACGTTGCACTTTTAGATGCTCCATTGACGATTCGTGAAGCGTTGAGTTGTGATGATGCAAACAAGTGGGAGCAAGCCATGCAAGAGGAGTACAAATCGTTGATGGACAATGGCACTTGGGAATTGACTCCCCTCCCCAAGAATCGCAACGCTATCGGTTGTAAGTGGGTATTTCGTGCAAAGAGAGATGCAACGGGTGATGTGGTTCGTTATAAGGCAAGATTGGTGGCAAAGGGCTTTTCACAAATCGAAGGTGTTGATTTTCATGAGACCTTTGCACCGGTGGCGAAATTCACCACTATTCGATGCATTTTGGCCATCGGGGCTGCCATGGATTTGGAAATGCATCAAATGGATGTGAAGACGGCGTTCTTGAACGGCGAGTTGGACGAGGACATCTACATGGTACAACCCGAAGGATTTGTGCAACGAGGTAATGAGAACCTTGTTTGCAAGTTGAACAAGTCATTGTATGGGTTGAAGCAATCTCCACGCGCATGGTATCAAAAGATTGACACGTTTCTTGTTCATATCGGGTTCACAAGGAGCATCGCTGATCACAGCTTGTATTTCATGCAAAAGGGGCAACATGTGGTCATCGTGATCATATATGTGGATGATTTGATCATCCTTGCAAGTTGTATGAGCTCATTGAAGGCATTGAAGGCAATGCTTGAGAACGAGTACGAGATGAGTGATTTGGGTGAGTTGCACTTTTGTTTAGGAGTTGAGTTTGTGCGAGATAGAGCAACACGCACCATAACAATGAATCAAAGCAAGTATGTTATGGATGTGCTCAAACGCTTTGGCATGGAGGATTGCAAACCGGTTGGCACTCCATTGGATGTGAATTCCAAACTCGTGAAACTCACCGATGAGGAGTATGCATTAGAGGCTCAATCTATGGTGGATGTGCCATACAAGCAAGCTGTAGGGTCATTGATGTATGCTATGATTGCAACAAGGCCGGACCTTGCGTATCCAATCAGCGTTGTGAGTCAACACATGGCAAGACCGGGTTCAAGTCATTGGGTTGCGGTCAAGAGGATCATGCGGTACTTGAAAGGCACAAGTGATGTGAGGTTGTGTCTTGGAGGTGACAACATTGTGTTGAGTGGGTATTGTGATGCGGATTATGCGGGTGATACCAATGATCGTAGATCGACCACGGGGTACATGTTCAAAGTTGGATCGGGGGCCGTTTCATGGAATAGCAAGCGCCAACAAACCACGGCCACGTCAACGGTTGAGGCGGAGTACATGGCGACGAGCCACGGTACGAAGGAGGCCATTTGGTTGAGGCAACTAATGGCGGATGTGAGATGCACTCAAGAGGAGGCTACAACAATCATGTGTGACAACCAAGGGAGTATGTCATTGGCGAAGAATCCAACGCATCACTCACGTACAAAGCACATTGATGTGCAATATCACTTCATTCGAGAGAAGTTAGAGATGAAGGTGATAGAGTTGAAGTATTGTCCAACGGAGCACATGGTGGCGGACGTGCTGACAAAGGCTCTTGCGAGAGATCGACATCAAAGACTAGTGGTGGCATTTGGGCTCCAAGGCTTTGGCTATTCGCAAAGTGGGAGTGTTGAAGTAGGATGATTGCGCGGGCTGAAGTTGCTCATAGCCATGCGCATTAGCTAGAGTAGATGATGCGAATGAGCTAGACTAGCAACTAGAGAAGTGGTACTAGTTAGAAGTAATGATAATTGGGTCTCCCAAGTGATATGGGCTGATCCTAGTGTACTAGGAGTGGAGTATGGGCTGATGTCCCATATGGTTTGCCAAGGGGACTCCCTTGGGTGTGCTACTTAAGAGGGGCAGCCCATGAGTAAAGATTATCTCTTTCCTATGCATTCCAAGTGTTTGTGTGAGGCTTTGGCATTCTAATCTAACCTTCAATAAAAGCAGACAGGTGAAATATGATGTGTACGATCTTCATATGTTCGGATTACTGAAGTTCTCAAAAGAATTGTCCCACGCTCCTGAATCAAGGTGTCTCATATCCCCTCATTTGACGCATAACTTATCATTTTCTGATTCTGGTACTCGGACTTTCTGAAATGGGGACTCATCTTTTTGTCGTGCAGCTAATTAGAGCTCTGTTGTGGAATTTTGCTTTTCTTTTGTTTCATCTGAGGTACA
Source organism: Pohlia nutans (assembly GCA_022496805.1). Lineage (NCBI taxonomy): Eukaryota > Viridiplantae > Streptophyta > Bryopsida > Bryales > Mniaceae > Pohlia > Pohlia nutans. Next base: position 28,654,046 of record CM040089.1, on the reverse strand, counting down.
CAGGCTATGAGCGATTTGTATTAGTTTTATTGAGAATATTTTGCTCAGTTTTGTTTTTGTATTGTTAATAATACCATGTTTTAGCCGGAGACTGGAAACCAGAGTCCTATTCTTGCGTCAATCATCGTGTCTTGTCGTGTTTGCAGGCGTTATATTATCACAAATAGGGAGCATCAATACTCATTGAAGACATATCTTAGGGTTTTGGACACTGGAGACATCATGTAGTGAATAAGGAACATTGAAGTAGGGTTTAGGGTTTAGGTAATCAGGGGCCGACCTAGTTTCTCTGTTTTAATACGTATGTTCAGTAGTACTTGAGTTGCTTGAGCATTCACTTGAAGCAAAAAGCCTGCCTTCTAAGGTGGTTACCCCATTCCCAAGTGAATAAGAAATACGGATATGAGACATTGATATTATTTAGTATTATTGTTTTTTAGAGTTAGGCAAGAAGAAATAGATTTCAACACAAGTTGAAACATAATTTTTGGATGAAGAATGAATTAGTTATAAATTTTCAAAGTTGAAGCATGACATATCCCATTCACGTCACATAGGTAGAGTTGTTTCTGTCTAAAGAAGATTTGTATTGCACACACTAAAGATGCTTAAACCAACAACAACGAATCCATAACCACACTTACATATACTAAAACCAACAAGAGAGAACCCATTTTCACATGTAACTCATGCTAAAACCAACATCATTGCAGCATTGAGTGTGGAAAATATCCCTAGCTGTTGGTTTAAGACGCCAGTTGGTAATGGGTAAACCACCTTATTATCTTTTGTGTATTAAATGCAAAACTGCATATATTTCAATCGTCTGCCAAATATCTTCCTCAGCTATGTTTTTTCCTTCCAAGCATCAAACGATGAAGACATGCACCGTCTTGTTGGAGCTTGTCGACTTTTGAAGCAAAACCTCATACATAGTGAGTTCCATGGCTAGATATTGTGTCATAACTTTTGTATTAAAAATTGTTCAAATTGTTCAAAAGAAATCATAGGGCTCCTGAAATGGAGTATACTTTCATCCAAAGAGCGTGCACAAGTTTTGGTTCATTATTCTGATTGTACATTCTTGAGTAATTTCACAACTAGAATAAGAGTGGATGACCTCCATTTTATGAGCACTTTTTTGTATATATACAGTAGGTAGTGAACCATACCCAATTTTTTTTAAACATTATTCTAAATTCCAGGGAATTCACTAAATTAATTTTACAATTTCCTCCTCATACAGGTCCTGAATTTTGATCAAGGCAGACTTCGAAGTATCCTGTGGAGAAACGATGGTTGCAAATCCAGCTTTTTCTGCGTAAGAAGTGAGTGTGCCATTCGAAGCACAAATTGCAAAGAAGCTGGAGGGAGGGTGAACAGCTACACTATGGTAATACATTTTGAACTTGCAACTCCAATTAAACACTCAATTTCCAGTGGAGTAGAAACTAGGCTTCGTAAGCTTCATTTTGTTAATTAACCCTTAACTGCCCAAGTTTCCATTTCTTGGACGATGTACGGATTTCATCCACGTTTCTCATCCGTCATGCAATTTTTTGCATTTCTTGGACGATGTATAGATTTCATCCATGTTTCTCATCCATCATGCAATTTTTTGCAGTGTGAATTTTTTACTGTGGGTTTTATGAAAAGTTAGCTTCATTCATGTGAGAACTGATTAGAAAGGGGATGATTTGTGAATTTTTTTTATGCCTCATTTCATGTTGCAGTGATTGAGCAAAAAAATTCTAAGATCTTAGTTCAAAAGTGTTCAAAAGTGATCTTGAAAAAGTCAACTCATAAAATCAAGCAACCCAAAAATCTCCAAAAATTACTACATTTAGAGTATTGCATTTCAACCCAACACAAAAATTGCATCCATAGATTGTCAATATCTTATTCATAATTGGATTACAAATGAATTTTGAATTTTAACTTTCAAATTTTATACAAAAATATTGGTGATTGCAATCATAGATTTAACCGTACGGATAGAATCTAAAATTCATAATGTACAACTTTTATTTGTACATCAAGTTCAAAATATCCCTCTTAATTGCATTTTATAATGCATCTTTGCAAAATTGCCCAATTTGGAGAGGGTTGTAGGGCATTTAGGGGTTAACCCTTCAGTGCCTAGGGTATTGTAGCTACATGCACTGGATTTCAGTAGATTTTTCCACTGTGAATGATACTATCAAAAATAGAATGGATTAAATTAGAAAGTAACCGTACAATTGTATTCTCAACTGAAGTAGAGACAATTTGCCAAAATTAGAGAATCATCCAATGGTGGAATTGCAAGATTATATTATGTCTTTAAACCATATAATGCACAATCAAAAATGAGATTTTGGAGGGTGTGTGACTTCAAAGTTAAGTAGAATTTGGATTAAATTTTCTAAAATGAAAGTGACGCGGTTCAACAATGCTCTATATCAACACCTCTCTATTGCAATCTTTCATATCAAGAATGGACTCACACATAATTAATGTGAATTTTATAAGTGAGAGTGACTTATCCATATACGGTTTAGGACTAAAATTTATACGTAAAAATTTGAAAGCAATTGCCTAGGGAGTGCACTTAAAGTTAATATTAGAAATACATGTGAGTGCGTTTTAATAGCATACCCCTTACAATATTGGGCCTTAAAATATTTTTTAGGTTCTAAATCATTACAGATATATCTATCATTTGGTTTAAATTTTAGGATCAAATGTTCTTAAAATCTTATTAAAGAAAATGATAGAAGTTTGAACTAAAATGAGTTGTTTTTAGCTTCAAAAATCAATTTAAAAATATTTACAAGTGATTTTATTTTTTAAATTTATACAACAAGAAATTTAGATTGTGTCTAAAAACATCATTTTTTTTTTAACAATTTTTAGGTGATTTTTTAGTATATACATAGTGGGATCAAAAGTACGCACTCACATGATTCCTAGTCTTAACTTTAAGTGCACTCCCCGGGAGCAGTTAGTACATTGATCAATATCAGAATATATACACTGCTGAAACATGAATAAGAAGACACAATCCCAAAAAAAAAAAAAAAAAAAAAAAAAAGCGAGATAACAAACTTCCAAACATTAGAAATACAGCATAGTATATGTGTTGTATTGTGAGGTATTTGCAATATTTTGGTGTTTTGAACATAGGTATTTTGCTAGTTGCACAACTCCAAATTTAATTTTTTCTATTTTTAGAAGATGTGTATTATAAATCTCCAAATCTGATCTTCACAATTCAAAATCCAATTTTTCACGGATTTTTTGTTATTTGCATTTCCGACATCCAATGACCAAAATGTGGTCAACTAGGCACTAAAGGGTTAAGCTCAAATGCAATAGAACTCATTTTAATGGCCTAAATTTAGTTTAAATAGAAAAGATAGAAAACCCAAAATACACTATATGGTGAACCATTTTTGCAACTCTTTTTGTAGTTGGGACCCCATGTACAATCCAAAAATAGCTTGAACGATGTGAATTTAACTTGAAGAGGTGGCATGACCAACAAAAATCCTTCACGAAAAGAATTGGATGAAAGATCATCCATGTAGCAATTGGAATTGAATAGTGAATTTCATTCATAAGCCAGATTTTGGTGTCCCAAGCGTTTAGGGGCCAACTCACATTGAAAGAGGGACAAAGACTTTTTGTGGTCGACATCTTAACTGAAATGACTAAATTCATCGTCTTCAAGTTACTAATCAAACATGGATGATGAGGAATATGTTGTACGTTCTCCTTGGAGGCAAAGGCAAAGGTAGCATTAGCTACTGAATGTTATGTAAGTCATTGCTTTCCTACATCTACATGCCAATCATGGTTAACCCCTAAACGTCCAATTGTCCAGATTTTGGACGATGAACAGATTTGAACTCCATTTTTTCATCCATCATGCACTTTCTGCAGTAAAGATTTTTTACTGAATTTTTATGGAAAGTTAGCTTCATACATGTGTGATCCGATTAGAAAGGGGATGATTTGTGAAAATTTTATGCCTCATTTCATGCCACATTGTTCCACCAATTTTTTTGAAGATTTCAGTGTAAAAGTGATCTTGAAAAAGTCAACTCATAAAATCAAGCACCAAAAAAATCTCCAAAAATCACTACAGTTAGAGTATTACATTTCAACACATCACAACAAATTTCATATACAAATTGTCGATATCTTATTCATAATCAAATTACAAAATAATTTTCAATTTCAAGTTTCAAATTTTATACAAAAATATTGGTGATAGTAATCATAGATCTAAACGTATGGATAGAATCTAAAATTCATAATGTACAACTTTTATTATTACATCAAATTCAAAAATATCCCTTTGGGTTGCATTTTATGATGCATTTTCGCAAAACCGCCAAATCTAGGGAAGGTTATATAATGCATAATATATTAGATGAGGACGTTTAGGGGTTAATCAACAACTCAGTCTTACATTGTTGATCCACCAGTCTAGTACTCTAATTACAAAATATTGGTTCCTTATCGTAATTTCAATTACCGACTGGAATTTTGCGTACTTAGGCAACACTAATTTCGGAATTTAATAGTATTATCCTGTAGCTCAAAAAAAAACTTCTCACTTCCTTATGGATTCATAACAAAAATTGATGAAATTTTGATGACTGGAATTTTGAAATCAGTGGCGGTTCAAAAATAAATAAACTGCAAATTTTCTCATAAAATCGAACAAAGACTTTATCTTATAGTAAATCTTCAAAGAACGTGAAATCACCAAAGAACTGAGACCCTTAAATGCCAAAAATCCATTTGTAGGTCAGTGGTATGCCGATGTTTGCGATTGATCGTCAGAGTTCAGAGTTAAATTGCAGCCGTGACTAATGAATACGGACTTTCAGCAGTCACACAAACCTTCTGCACCACATTCCCAACTTCGAATGAAACATCATGCTAGAGCGAATTCTTGGTATTTAATGTGACAGCACCCTGAAGACTTCGCGGTCAACTAATTAACAGCAACCAACACACAAAATAAGAGACACAATTGTAATATCTCATGAATGGCGCCTGTGAACACATGATATATGACCACATGTAAACTTTAATGACCAATTGCACACAGATGGAGCAGGCCATACGAATTGAGGCGCAGCCCCATCTAACAACTATGCTCACTCCGGTGCATCTGTCTCTAAAGCACAAAGTGGCAGGCTTCCCATTCTGTCTATTCCTCATCCTCACCGTTGATGGCGTTAAGACGTTTAACCAAAGCAGCCTGGCGCTCCTCATAGGTCAACTTCTGGATCTTCCATCTGTTCATGACAAGTCATCCGAACAGGTCAGTAAAATTCACTGACTGCAAAACTTACATAGCAGCAGATGTAAAATGCAAGGTAGTGCATAATAAAATAATCCAGCCAAGGAGTGCAAAGAAAACATGAACTCACGTTCTCTTCGTAGCAGGAGCCTTCTTCTCTGTCTTCTGTTGGGTAGGGTCTGCACGAATGGCAGCATGCACCTTCGTGTACATATCTGCAAGATCCTCAGCCTCAACACCTTCCTTGATAAGGCCACTGAAGTGAGATTGGTACTTCTCAGGTTCATCTTCCTTCAAGAGCTGCAAATCAAGCCCAAGGACAAAACTGAGACGTTAGCAATCTAAAACTGCAGCATAGAAGTACAAGCAAGTGTGACTAATCAACACAACAAGCAAGATTCAGGAGCATTTAGGAAGATTAAAAAAACTGTCCAAGATAGACACAATGGATCTCAAATCTGGCTGATTCTAAATAGGTCTCAATTCCGGCAGCCAAGTTCATTGAGAGTGTCTTTACCTTCATGTAATCCGCAATGTGACCACCCAAAATGTACTTGCGGTGTGTCTCAGCATTCAGAGACTTGTCATCCTTGCTGAATCCAGGGAAACGCTTCTCACTATGGGGGACATCCAATCCTCCATCCAAAGCACCCTAAAACACGAACATCAAAAAATACATCATGTTCGTTAGCTGACTATCCTTCAGCCGAAACCCCTAAATTGCTAGACAGCTTCAAGCACATACACAACAAGACTACAATATTTATCACAAGCACGAACTATGATTCGTGGAAACTTTGTCCAGAAAACTAAGCAAGCACGCACCAAAAGACATTGCAAGAAATAACGAATCACAAGTAAGAGATTCGGAATACCTTCAGCGCACCAAAAACCCTGTTGCCAGTGGTGGTCCTCACCAAACCTACATCCAAAAGAGCCCTGAATGGCCTCTTTCCTTCACCTTCTTCGACATTGTAGTCCTCTCCAGTAGCCTGCACATGATGGGCAATTTAGGTTTCACGATAAAATCAGGTTCCCGTAGAGAGCGATTCACAATATACTTGAGCAAATCAGAAAACAATGATGCAGTGTCACTAAAATTCACTATCGACATACCGTTTCGTTGCCAACATACTCCTGGTCCAATTCGAAGTTCTTCAAATGACGGCGAGCCAAAAGAAGACCGGTGCAATAGGCTGTGCATAACATTGTAAACGTCAGCATCGTGCAAATCATACTGAACAATAAAAAAATTCTATACCACGAATGAAGCACATGTACATACCAGCAGCGTAGTTGGTAAGACCACCCTTCAGCCCATAACGAGGAAGCTCATGGGCGTAAGCAGAGGTGAGGACGATATCACCAGCAAGAGTGGCGTAGGAGATTTGCGCAACAATATCCTTGTTGGTCTGGCAAGTGTAAGTCAAGGTACGCTAGCAAAAACTGTTTCATACCCTAACCCTAATGGAACACGGCAATCACACCAAACAACATTCTTGCCCTAGAAAGAAGAAACCCTAACATAAATGTCCAAGGATACGAATCGCACGACAAAACGGTACTTCGGCGTGTTGTACTTGTTCTTGTCCTGCGTGGTCAAGCGGATCCTCGCCCGATAGTCGGTCTTTCCGGCTACAAAAACAAATCAACCACAGATTCCTTCTAAGCGCCACTCCAAAAAAACCGAAACCCTAAATTCCCGCGAAACGAAAGAAACTCAACAGAAACGAAACAAAACTCGCAAGCACGAGGCTCACCTCTCCTGCGTTTGTACTTGACCTGGAACCTCTTGAAGTAGGCCTTCGTCTTGTTAGGTTTGATAAAAGCCTGGAAAACCAAAACGTAATCAAAACGTAACCAAAACGAGTGTAAATTCGCGGATTCCGAAACAGAGATCACATGAACTCCATGGGGTTGTTGAATAGAGAGGTGAGAAGAGGGGCGTACCATGGCTGTGCGAGCTCCCAAGCGGCCACAGCAGAGAAAGGGGGAGCACCGAGAGAGGAGGCGCTTCAGAGAGGGAGAGTTTGAGGCTCGTCGAAAGCCTTACACCAAAGCTTGTGGCGATTCTGCGCCGTCCGATTCGAAAACCCTAAGATCTGTTCCCATCTCTTGTTCCCGGCGGCCTCCGTTGTTCCCCGAGGTTCGTTCTCCGTAAATGAATGAACGTTGGAATTGTGCTTCATCCAATTTTGGGATGACCTTATTCCAAAATAATTCAGCTGGATAATTCCATAAATAATTCCATAAATAATTCCATCATCGAAATCTTATTCGTAATCGAATTACAAAATAATTTTGAATTTTACGTTTCACATTTAATACAAAAATATTGGTAATTGCAATTATATATCTAACCGTATCGATAGAATCTAAAATTCATAATGTACAATTTTTATTCATACATCGGGTTCAAAATATTCCTCTTAGTTGCATTTTATAATGCATCTTTGCAATTCTCCAAATCAGGAGAGAGTTGTAGGCATTTAGGGGTTGAATTGGTTTAGTTGAAGAAGTGTCGGAATTTATTTAGAAATGATTCATTTTCATAAAATTAAATAAAATACACAAATACCAATTTGATCATTGTGTTAAGTGATTTATATTTGAAGGAAGGCATTCTTGCACCATTAGTCTTTTGTCTAGTGGACATTAATCCACGGGTGGGTCAAATAGACACTTTATTCACATTGGCCTTGAAAAAGGACCAGAGTTCTTACTACGTAAAGAAAGGTAGTGTTAGTTCATGCTCGAGAACATCATTCCAAAAATATTATTCAATAAAAAAACAAAAATTGAAGCAAAAATATTGGAACGATCATTTTTATGTAAAGCATATAATGTATATAGATCTCGGGGAGGTCACTTCCAAATATTACGTAAAAACGTGCGAACAAGTGATTTTCAACCCCTATATACTTTTTAATAAAGTTTGATTTAGCTCCAAATTTTTTAGTGTGGTCACATATTCATTATATCTTTTATTTTTTAAACTCTTATTTCAATTATATTCAAAACGAGCTCTAAAAACACAAAAACTAGTTGAATAGTGCATTTATTTACTTCAAAAATTTATAAGTAATTAATTTGAATAAAGGAAATTTCCAAAAATTCACAGTATAAACTTTCAACATAAAGAAACATCCCATAATTTTTTCAAGTTGTTTGATTGATTATTTATAATGTAATATAGGGGGTCAAAGATTTGTTCGCACATGATACTCATAAAATACATTGAGTGAACTCCTTGAGATATAGATTGTACAATTTTTATAATATCTATTACTGTAGTTTACTAGCAGGTTTGGCAAAAAATAATTCTAAGAATAGATGCCTAAAATGTTGGGAAATTATTCACATCTTTTACCAAACATCATATAAATTATAATTCAAAATTGCGGAAAAGTAAGAATTTTTTACTTTTCCACTAGGTTTATATTTAGTTGGGAGGCATATATGAATTCAAGCGGAGAGAATTATTGCTTTTGTAATCAAATTCATTTACATTAGTCCACAAAGAATATGAGTTAACCCTTAAAGGTCCCTTGGGGATAGTATATACGATGGCATATATCTGACATTTGTTGTAAGTAGGAAATTCCAAATTGAGACCTCAATAGCTCATTAAAACCGTGTCGACATGAATTTTAATTTCACTTTTAATCTTAAATCCATAGGAGGTGTAGAACCAATCAAGCCTTCTTCCACCTCCAACAAGTTTTGTGTCAAAATAAGTCTTTATACAAAAGATATGGACAAAACAACGCAGCCATGTAAAGGTCGAAAAATCAAAATGCGTTCCTAACCATTTTTCGGAGCTTATTTGTATACAGGAGATAAAAAAAAATGGAATTTTGTTTTACTAAGAAAAGCTTGGAAGTCAAGTAATCTTTCACCTCCAACAATTATATGTCATTTGAAGACTTTATGCAAAAACTATGCCTGATATAAAAACGAAAACTAACTAGGTGCTTCACCTCAAAGTTTACATATCCCACATGCATTGTTGATACAACTCCACTCCACTTGTATAAAGCACAAAGCATTTTAGACTTTCAACTCGCATCTTCCTTGTGAACTTATGAAATAGAGTTGGAGTTGACAACAAGCCGAATTTTTTTTTAAATTAAAGAGAAAAATGTTGGAATGATTAATATTCTATTTTTAGATGTCAAACCTAATTTTGGAACTTTAATTAATTATTAAGCAGCAAGGTGCCAAACTTGCTAGTAAATTACGATATATAACATAGACCACACATGCACGCGGGGATAGTTACATTGCTAAAATTGTCGTATCGCATTCACACACAGTCGATGATAGTTTTGCCATCATTAAACTTTGGCATTGTCCAACCTAGTCTATTATAAATAGGTTATATATGACATTTTAGCACAATCATAGCAAAAGAATCAATGATTCTACCATCTAAACAATCAATGCATAATTTTAGGCAAAGAAAGTTCTTTAATTCAAATCTAAATTTATCTCAAATAGAGCTTCATTTTACAAGCTCGAGTAAATTAGTTCTTAAAATTTAATTATAAACACCATAGTACTTACCATGTTTCAACTCAGCAATGTCAAATAAATGGTAATTTTTCATTGTCATATTTCATCAAGGAGTGTTTTAATATTTTATTGTTTCCATATTTAAAAACCTTGGTTAAAAAATAAATGGCAGGACTTTATAACTTTTTGATTTGTAGCCTAGTTGGAAGGAATGAACATAGTTCTACGTGTTTTTTGAAAATTGAAAATGTGCCACTTTTATTAGTACTTTTAGTGAACTAATCTATTTTTGACCGCATAGCAATCTTCATGAACCTTTTGCACTTTTTTCATTATCTTTAAACCATTCAAACATAGTTGGGAAGTTATTTTTAATATATTTTTAGTTACTAGTCACATTAATCTTACTTCTACCAAAATATTAAAGGTATTTTGATACATCACATTTAATATATATATTAAGTTATTCATTGATATTCATATACGTTTTGAAGTATTCGATGCTATGATATTGTTAGAAAATATGATATCATTTTAACCTTTTTTTAGTGTGAAAAATCACTTTCCAATAGTAAAAACTAATTTATTGCAAATAAACAAATATTAATTGTTATAGAATATGATTCAATTCTATAACTCAAATCACATTAGTACAAATTCCATTGCACAATGTCATAACTTTACATTGATTTCAAAATGCCTACCAATTAGACAAAACATATCATACACCAAAGGGTGGTTGCATACATCAAATTTTATTTATAAACTATTACCCATTGACATCTTTATTGCAAATTATTATTTTTACCATGGTTCATTCATTCAACATAAGATCCCAAACAACAATTTGAAAAAGTACAAGGTTACATGAACTACGAGAATATTTTTTCCAAAAATATTATTTACATGTTCAAAATACTTGGAGGTGTAAAATGGGGAATTTTTAGCAGTGCATGTGTTTACCATATTATTGAGCAAAATGTGGTATAAACATGATGGACTTTACACTCCTCATTTTTGTGGTGGTTTATACGGGATTACAAGGTTGGATAAAATGCATTTATGTATTTTACTCTATTTTAGGACTTTTTTCACATCACATTATAAGTTTCAAATATTTGGTTAATTTTTCAAAGATACAAAATCAACTATTTTCTGTAAAAAAATGTGGGTCTCCTTTCTAAAAGATTTCTTTGGCAATCATATTTTACCTAAGATTTTTTTGCATAAATCACAAAATAATTGCAGTGATCTCAAGCTTCTTGGTCAAGGGTATCAATTCATTAACCCCTAAATGATAGATGGGGTAAGGGCAAAACCTAGATGCGTTATAAAATGTTTCTTCTGCAACTTTGATGAAATTTGGTCCAAAAGGGAAAACGAGAATCATAATGTTTAGTGATTACTCGTACAGTCAAACTTTCAAAAATTATTTTAGATATTCATTTAATGAATTTAAAAGTATTTACCAAAATTACAATTTATTTTTAGAATTTGAAATTTGGTATGATTGGTTAAAACTAGACGTTCTATTCTAAAATTCAAAAACGCAATTTTTCTAGAGGAGAGAACATCATTAGTTTCCCAAAATAGTAAATTTTATAACACTAGGACAATATTGAGGTCTTTGGCTTTGAAAAATTCTCCTTGGTGGAGTTTAACTCGGATTGACATGATTCAAATTGGGTTGGAAAGTAGACTTGATTTCCTATTTGAAAATGTTTTTTATAATTTTTTTTTTCATCTTGGGCAACCTATAAAAAAAGGCAACGACCATAAAATGGTCTTTTGGTCACTTAGTGGTTAAGATGGGTGAATCATTTTTGGACTTTCAAACATTCAACATCCTCATTTGCATTAATTTAAGTTGAAACCAACCACGACGTAGGGTAGGGAAAAAATAAAATGTTCTTGAGGCAACTTTTTATTAACCGTTAAGCGTGCAAGGAGCCCATGGGGCCATGTTTGGTTGTTTTTCAGTCAAACGCTGATTTTCACCTAGTTCCTAATTTCAAATGAAAACGGTCCCAACTAAAAACGTGTGGAGCTATCTTCTGCTTTCTAGTCTAATTTATTGTTCTTCAAAATTGTTAAAATTGTGATTATAACGGCACTTTAAAGCTCAGAACCCTAAAATTCCAAGATACACTACAAAAAAGTTTTTCAATCAAATTTCTTATTAGGTAAGCTCGAGAAGCATGCCACCTACACCTTGATGTTCATCACTATTATTTACATTTTTCCTAGAAATCTCATATTATTTTAGACATTTTTGAAATTACTATGATTGTTACAAGAAAAAAGCTTTGAAAAATCTTATAAACTTTATTTTAATTTAAATAATTATGAAAAAATCAATGTAAATCAGTTGAACAATAATTTATATGAGAAAATATATATATATATATATATATATATATATATATATATATTTTAAATGTGAAAAATTGATGAGGTTTGACCGGGTAAATGTAGTGGTTAAAGCAACATTTATTAAGGCACGAAGGCCCACCCTCGTCACTACGGTGCCTCGAAAGTGGTGAGCCTGGGCGTCGGGCACAGTATATTTTTGGAACGCGGCTATCCCCGCGTCAGGCTGCGTCAAGCCACATTATGTGTGAGAGCGGGCGGCTGCATTGGGATGGGAGCGGGCGGGTGGGCGGGCAGCATCTCATGCGCCAGCAGGCCAGCTCATGCGAGGTCGGGTGGGGTCAAGCTCCCTGTTGACCTTGCAGCACAGTAACCCACACACAGCACAGGAACCAATCCACGTGCTAATTACAAACGAATTATTAGCCGTGTTGCCACTTACTTGCCTCACTTCAACTTTGCTCCAGTATCATAAGTGGTCATTGTGAACTGAAGCTTCAGTTGTGTGGAGCTCTCTTGGCAATATTGCCTCGTTGTGTTCTTGTGCTTGAACTGCAGGTGTGGTGTTGGATGCTTTTGTTCGTTTTCATGATAAAGGCCTTACTATTATTTATTGCGGTAATATACAAGTATTTCTTAGCGAGCACTCTTTTTGGAAGAGAAGGATCATGTCTATTATCCAAATACTTCAAACCAAATTCTTGCCATCGTTTCTTTAGTCCATGTATTTTCTTTCACATGTGTATTCAAACTTATTATGGTGACGGATTATGCGGTGATGGAGTATTGACGTATTGGAGCTTCACGTAAGGCTTTTGTTACGGTGACGGTTTAGGAGCTTATTTGTACAACAATTTTAAAATTAGGAGGTTATTATAAAATTATTATTATTTGGAGCCTATTTGTACTACAAGATATAGCCGAAGTGTTTTCTTGAAGAATTTAAGATTGGTATGATCCCTCTTTGATTTTTGTTATCATTTACTTTGGTTTTATTTTGTATTGAATTTTGAGTTTTTGATTTTTTTTTCCTTTGCATTAACCTTTAAATCCTAAATGTTCTCACCCTTTTCAGATTTGGCACTTTTGCAAAGATGCATTATAAAAGGCAACTAAGAGGGACATTTTCAACTTGATGAATGAATAAAAGTTGTATGGCAATATTTGTTTAGTTGGGACTTTTCCACCATATTGGGACTTTTTGAAATCTACAACCGGCATAGATCCATTGGGCAATTGCTCATTAGATCTTTGTTCAGCTGTATCTTTGTTCAAAAAGTCCTAATATGATGGAAAAGTCCCAACTAAACAAATATTGCCATTCTACCTCTCTATCTCTGTAACCCTCTAACCCTCTGTTCAGGCCTCCTTCTGCCTCCCTTTATTTCCCTTCACAATTTCCCTTCAAATTTCCCTTCATTGCTTTTCCTCGTCAGTCAGTGAATGACTCTCTCAAATCCAATAAAGTACATGCTGGCTCCCCTTTACAACCCTCTCCAAGAACTTACTGTTGACTTTCACCTCAAAAGTTTTCACGCACCTCAAAAAATTCCTCATGCATAGTAGATACATCTTTTTACTTCTATTTTTACTTACACTTTTTTACCTTTTACATCGATGTACATTATGGATTTAGATTCTATCTATACGATTAGATTTGCGATTGCTATCACCGATATTTGTGTATAAATTTTCAAACTTAAAATTTAGAGCTTCATTGTAATATGATTATGAATAAGATATTGACAATCTAATAATGAAACTTTTTGGATACCCGGGTTGAAATGTAATACTCTAAGTGTAGTGATTTTTGGAGATTTTTTGGCTCCTTAATTTTAGTAGTTGGCTTTTTCAATAGCACTTTTAGACTAAAATCTTTGAAATTTTGGGTGGAACACTACAACATGAAATGAGGAATAAAAATTTCACGAATCATCCTCTTTCTAATCGGATCGCACATGCACAAAGCTAACTTCACATAAAAGTTTCAGAAAAAAAATCGACACTGCAAAAAGTGCATGATGGATGAGAAATCGGAGTTCAAATCCGTACATCATGCAAAATATGCATGGTTGGGCGGTTAGGGATTAGAGGTGTAAGGATTTAGGGTTTTGAACTTTTTTTATTTCACAATCGGTCTTAACAAATAACTAACCATGAGTTGCATTTCAAGATTTTTTGGTACATTAGCAGTGAAACTTTGATTTGCGGGTTTATTCTAATTTATTGCTTAGGTTTGAAAAATATGGCCTTGGGAGAGAAGTGAGGCCTCAACAAGGCCTCGTGCCTTTGAGAAATTGAAGAAGAAATTAGGATAACGGTCAATGTGAAAATTTTATCACCATAGGTCAAATTTGTGTTGACTCGTGCCATAATCTCCCTTCCATTCTCTTTTCAACACACTTTAAAACTCCAAAATCCGAGTTAATATGCAAAAGTTACACATGTTTAAAGTTTGTTCATTGGGGACCACTGAGCAGCCAGCACGCTGTGGTCCCCAATGCACAAACTTTAAACAAGTGTAACTTTTGCATATTAACTCGGATTTCGGAATTTTAAAGTGTGTTGGAAAGTGCATGGAAAGGAGAATGTGGACCACCAAAGATAACGTGGATGATGGTTGTTCATGTAGGACTACATAATTTTCCATGCCCACTTCATCAATTTGGGTTCGGGCAAAAAAAACTCGAGGCCTTCTTCAAGCCCCGATTCTTTCCTAATGATTATAAAGTTACTAAACTTGTTGATTCCCTTGTTAACTCAATCTTCTTTAACATCATACTATATGAAAGGGAAATTAAAACGTAAATGTTTTAATGGGTTAATTTAAGTCTTGGTCAACTTAACCCTCGATAAACATGGCTTTTATGATTTTGATATCCAAGGGTCTTTTAATATGTTTTAAAATGAATAGCTTTTAAGGTTTGATTTTTTTTCATGTTCAAATTAATTTCATTCTATTTTTTTAGCCTCATGATTGTTGTTAAAATAAATCACATGAAGACTAAATTAATCATTGATTCATATTTGCTTTACAGTTGCTTCATATTTATTTTATACTTAAACATCAAAGTTTTTAGTGGTTTTTGCAGGTGAAAGTAGTTTCTTAATTCAACTTCAAAAAAATGGTGGAGATAAATTGATGATATACACATTGTCATAATGGACGGAATACAAGAAGTTTTCGAGGTTTTAAACCTCGATGATATTTTATCAGATGAGGAAATTGATTTTAATTTCCCACCACTTTTACGAAGCGAAGGAGAAGAAGATGAGACGGAGCATGTCGAGGGGGTCCAAGAAACAGACTTGGATACTTCTTTATTTGTTTCGTCAACAATATATTATTCTTTCAAGCGAGAATTGGGGAATTACCTTATAAAATGTTTGAAAGGTGAATTGAAGCCGTCGGCAGACACTATTATCGACATCGATCCAAATTTCTTTTCTAAAGAAGGAAGTACATTGGAGGCATTGCATAAAGCAATTCTTAAAAAATGGGGGCAATATATGCGCACATTCGAGGTGCGAATGACATCCAATGGTGAAGAACGTTTGGGCAACAAAAAGTTTCCTACATTAAATGTTCCTTATATTGATGATGGGCGTCAATTGTAAAAAATGCACACCGCGGAAGAGAATGTCATCAAGCGTACAAAACTACGCATGCAACCATTGTAGAGCAAGGGTAGTTGATAGGGGCACAAATAAACGGCATTTCAAGGCCATTTATTGAAGAATTTATCAAGACATGTCAAACATGTGAATTTGGGCAACAAAGAGGTGCACAAAGGATAGCCCCGATTAGCGAACTTCGCGAATACCGACAATACACGAGTCATTATTCAATGCCTCGTAGCGAAGAAGAAACATTTATGAATAATTTGAAAGCACAACATTCAGTGTGCTTGAAATTACTTCATAAATACACAAGAGTAAGACCATATGCATCAACGATTGTTATTTATGTTTGCCACCGTGGAAGAAAGCCACGAAATACAATTAACGACACCGATGGAACTAATGACCGAATGCGACAACACTCTACAGCAAAATATGTGGCTTGTAGATTCTATGTGAAGATCATATATCCGGACGACGAAGGACGTGACATCCAAATCCATGTTCATGCGGAGCATAATGGTCATGAGCCGGGATCAAGAAAAGATTGTTACTTCTTACCCGTTCATCAAAGTGCAATAGATAATTGCGCTGAGATGTTGGGTAATTTGAATAACATACAATTTGCCCTTGCTTATTCCACAAGATGTGAAGATATTTTGTGTGAAAAAATTCCTTTGCATGAACAAAAAATATTCCGTTTTTTTTTAGATCCAAAAGAAGCATCCAATCTATCATATCGTTTACAAAGAGAAGGAAAATGCAGTGATGATGATTATGAAGTGGTGAAAGAGACGATTCCGAAATGGATTGAGAAAAAAAGGTAATTTTTCATCAACCTTATAGTCCTAACAATTCGGATCCAGATAAACGACCATTTGTACTTGTCATGCAAACAGAAGAGATGTTAGAGAGGGCAAAAAATATCACCCCCAATTCTGCATGGGTAATAGATTCGACTTTCAAAACAAATCATTGGGGCATGCCATTGTTCTCCGGAATGTGTCCTAATGCAAATGGTTTGGGAATGCCCATCTTTCTCATGTTATGTAGTGATGACAAAGAACAAGGGCATGTAGGAACTGCATTGTGGCTTACAATGAAGGTTGTGTTTTTTAACATGGATACGATTCGACCAAACGCTATTGTAATTGACAAGGACAAGACTTCAAGGATTGCTATAACAAAAGCAATTCATGAGGATCTTTGGTGTTGGGAAAACCAAGAAATCGGTGGATCCCAAATTGCATGTCGTTTGTTGTTATGTTGGTTCCATGCAAAAAAAGCATGGGTGGACCATTTGTTGCCAAAATTGCCCGAGGTAGAGCGCGGCGATTTATACAAAACAATGTGTGCTATGTTAAAGGCATCAACTTTAGAAAGTTTTCATGAAGCATATGAGAACTTTAAAGTAAAATATGCCAACAATCCACATGTTTTAAAATATGTGGAAAAATGATGGGCCGACGATGATAGTCCATGGAAGTGCATGTGGCCTAGATGGAGTAGGATGTTTCCTCATGGAAATGCGAACACAACTAATCTTGTGGAACGTATGTGACAATATGTCAAGTACACTCTATTAGATGGAAAAGTTAACCGTCGATTAGATGAGCTCATTCTTGCATTAATCGGAAATCCAAATACGGGACGAAGATTTGGTGGAATCACTCTAGTGGAGCATTATGACAAAGCTCATTGGTTAAGTGAATCTGGAAAGTACTCTAAAAGGGGAGGAGACAAAAATCGAACATTGAAATTACAAAAGGCCAAGGCATTAGTTCAACGTTACAAATCGGATCCGTCATCATATTTGGAGGTTATTGATGAATGTCATCTCGAGTTTGCATTTAGAAGTCAAACGGATGACAACAAATGGTACATTGTTAGTTTGTCTCGAGAGTGGTGCGAGTGTGATGATTATGGCCCCATATGCAAGCACATGTGGGCAGTGAAGATGATAGTTCGGGAAGAGTTTCCACATCTCCTAGATTTAATGCCAAGTGCATATGAACCCGAAGGATTCATCCGTCATTTTGAAGAGCAAATTAGAGATGATGAACCTCTAATTTCAACGCCAAACACCATGGATCGTCAAACTAGTGAAGCCTCGAGTGAAGACATTGATGATGTTCAACGTGAGCTTGTGAAGGACATATCACTTGGTTTGAAAAATATGGGATTAGAAGAGAAATTGAGAGCTCTACAAGGGGAACAATATGAACTTTTAAAGAATATGGGAAAATCATTTTTGGCAATTTCGCAAAGCACAATGGATTTGGAGTCAAGACCAACTCGAGTATTAATGCCAAGGGAAGGTGGGAGCATCACTCCCATTCAAGTTCATGTTACAAATACAAGACTTGGACACGGAAAGCAAAAGAAAAAAAGAAAACTCAATGACGAAGAACCACATGGAAGTGAACAACCCATAGTAGAATCGCCAAGACCCGATGGAGTCAAAATGTCACCTCGAATGGAAATTGTGAAGAAAAAACGGACACGGGTGAAATTGCCTAAATTGTGCAAAGAGCAATGTCTAGAATGCGGAGGTCTCAACATATTTTTTGATGGAGTCACCATTACTGAGTGTCACAATTGCCAACACACGATTGTAAAAGAAGGTTATAGTGTTGCACTAGATAAAGATGGATATGAGGCCGATCAAGATATAGAGTTGTTTTTCAAAGACTTGGAAATATTTTAAAATGTAAAAGCATAATTATAGCTTTGTATAAGATTTGAATTTGCCACTTAGTATTGGTAGAATTCACCTTTATATATAATAAATATTTATATTAACCCCTAAGCGTCCCGACGTCCATATTTTGGACGTTTTTTAGGGACATTCCCCTTTGAAGAGCTGTAACTTTTGGAAAACGTGTCCAATTTTGCTGAAATTTTGAAAAAACTCCTCGCATGATGTATGGAATGAGTGGTAAAAATTTCAGACCAATCCGACATGAATTGAATTTTTGGTGATCATTTGAAAGTAAGTATCTTTTTTGGACAGAACTGTGAATTTTGATGGCAGCAACTTTGGGGGCTTATATCTCCTTGATCCCAAGTCCGTTTTCAACAAAACTTGTTGGGTTGAATTTCCCTTGAAGTCTAGTTATCACGGTAAAATTTTGACGTCAATCCATGTTCTTATGAATGTTTGGGAGTCATTTTAGTGAACGGGTCTAGTTTGGACACTTTTTGCTTTTTGGTTCAAATGGGTCACTTTTCGGGCTACTTTTTGACATTGCAGGGCCATTTTAGGGCACATTAAATTTTTTCATGAGGCTTTTTTGGTACCAATATGTTTATATGATGATTTTAAACTACTTTATAGTTGAAAGTTTTTTCATTTGAGTAATTTTGAAAACAAATTTCACCTCTAATTGCGTTGTTAGGAAAATTTCAACATCCTTTTTTAGCACTAAAACACTATGATTTTGCAATGTATATGGCCAAATGACCCCAAAATTGATTCACACAATCTACAACATGTATGTGACAAGATTGTACAGTTGAGGTTTCTATACCTCAGTTACATCTAGACCCATAACACATCAAAAGCGATGATGATTTTATGCTCAAAAAAGTTAGGGACCCTTAAGGGTTAAGATGATTCTTACTACCATTTTATTATGTATATATGTTTGTATTGATGATTTTCTAAATATGTATCAAACCTTTGTTTTTAATTACTTTGCATAAATAGGCATGTTTGCTAATATAATTTTGTTTATTGTACTTTTCATGCATAATTATTTTTTTGATACAATTTTGTAATTTAAAAATATTTGAAGTCTCCCTCAAAGCAACCTCAACACAAATAATAATAATACTAAGTGTTGAGGTTGCGTTGGTATAGGAACCTCAACACAAGTTTTTAGTTTTGAAAGCTTTTACTTTTACCATGTAATTTTTGTTTGAGATTTAGTAAGTTGTGAATAATGGGACGAGCCTCCTCTAAGTATTGTTACTCACATTAGTCATAACATACTAAATCTCAAATAAAAATCACATATGCTAATGAAAAGGTTAATGCAACAAAAAAATGATAATTGGAGCTCTAAAATGGTTTTTGGAAAACAAAATAAAACCATCCATTTCATAAACCCTAAACCCGTGTATTAGAGTTGTTTATTTATCAATCCCATAAAGTCTTCACCCTTGTCTAAATTTGGACAATTGCAAAGATGCATTATGAAATGCAACTAGGAGGGATATTTTGAATTTGATGTATATATAAAAGTTTTACATTATGAATTTTACATTCTATTTATAATTCAATATATTTAGATCTATGATTGTTATTACCAATATTTTGTATAAATTTGAAATTTAAAATTGCAGTTTGTTTTTTTTGTAATTTGATTATGAATAAGATATTGGCAATATGTGACTGAATTTTTTGGTTGCTTAATTATATGAGTTGATTTTTTCAAGAGTATTTTTGAATTGCGATCTTAGAATTTTTTGGTGAATCACTACGACATGAAATGAGGTACAAATATTCCACAAGTCACTCATTTTGAATCATACATGAAGCTAACTTCCCATAAAATCTATAGTAAAAAATCTGCACTGCCAAAAGAGCATGACGGACGAGAAAACATGGATGAAATTTGTACATCATCCAAAAAATGAATGCCCAGGCAGTTTAGGGTTAAAGTAATAATTAAACATTTTGCTTCATTTTGGTGTACACTATAATTATAATTTTTTCAAATCGCAAAAGAATGAAAGGAAAGTTGTGAATATGGGGCTCAAAAATGGAAAAAAAAAAAAAAAAAAAAAAAAACCTTTGTTCGTTAAAAGAAAAATGCATAAGGTGAAAAAAAATTTCATCAGGTGATAATGCCAATCTTAAATTCTTCAAGAAAACATTGACAACATGTGAATGAATAATTCTTAAAAGCATACTTATACTTACAATGCCTTCTAAAGGCACTATAGTTCCTGCTGCAATTGGAAGTGTTGAAGGGCTCCAAAATATCTTAAGTGGAGCGACAAACAATTTATGTAAGAAATAAAATTGCAGATAGTATTGAGGTCTTGAGAAAGTGGTACTTTAACTCGTTCACTACAGTGAGGAAGAAAACAACAAAGATTCAATCCTTCCCATCTAGCCAGAGACTTGCGCTGAGATAGGTTCTCAACAGGAATAACTTAAGGTCATCCGGCTTAAAATGCCTCCTCTTCCTTGTCCAAGAAAATAGCACATGGGTCAAAGCTCGACGTTTACTGTGCTGCATGAGTCAACTGCCACCTCGACCTCAGCTTGACTCACCCGCCCGCATGAGCTCTGACCCCGGCCCACATGAGATTGACGCAGCCTGACGCGGCCTGCCTCTCGTCGCCCAAAAATATACTGTGCCCGACGCCCAGGCTCACCAACCTCGAGGCACGCTAGTGACGAGGAAGGCCCACGCAACAGCAAGTGATACCCTGATCTAATACCCGGGGTCTGTACTGAACACGTTCAGGAGCAGTTGAACATGGCCGGGTCTCAGGGAGCGGAGGTTTTGCAGTAGCTCTAATAATTTAGGGTTTTGGACAGTGAAGCTCTGTGGCTATGGCGGGGACGATGAAGAAGACGATGCACGTTGTGAAGATGAGTCCAAAGAGAGTAATGGAGTAGAGGAGGATTAATTAAGGCCAGCTCGATCGATCGACCTCCCTCATTGCGCACAAGATGGAGAAGGCGTCGTATGAGGGCGTGGTGAAGATTCGGAGCAGTTTGGAGGATTTGATGGCGCGCATGTTGGCTTTGAAGCGCGATGGCCAGACCAACGTCAAGGGCTCGCTGCCCATGCGCGAAATCGTGACTGAGGCGTCTGTTTTATTTATTGACCTTCGGCGGGTAAGTCGATTGGTTTCTATGAAATGACCATTTTCGTTGCCATGTAGCTCAATTTTTCGTTTTTTTGACTTAAAAGAATCTCCTTTTAAGTTGTGCTTTGGATCAGTGATTTTTGTTGTTGCTAATTTTAGCCAAATAGCTACATAAAATTTGGGCTGGCTAATTGATACAAAGGATTTCTGAAAAAAAGAAGGATTTCCTACATGGAGTCAAGATGTGTAGCCTCTTTAAACCTAGGTATCACCCACGTATTGCCTAAGTAGCACCTAGGTGGCAGATGTGTATTACCCTGATATTACCTGTATATTAATATGAAAAGAGCATCCAAGGAGCCTGGAGAATCTTCAAGCCTTGAGAATTGTAGCAAAAATGCTAATCTGTCTCCTGCCATAAAAAATCACTGCTTTTGATGCAGGAAAACCGAGAGATTCTTCAAGAGGAAGATAAAATCAAGTTGGAGACAGAGGCTGCGAAAGCACCTATTGATCATATCACGTTGCAGCTCCATAATTTACTATACGAAAAGAATCACTACGTGAAGGCCATTAAGACTTGCAAGGATTTTCGGTCTAAATATTCCGACATTGACCTCGTTTCTGAAGAGGCATTTTTCCAAGATGCACCACAGGAGCTTCAGTCTGATCCTGCATTGCGTGATGATCCTCATAAACTCATGATTCAGCGCCTCAAATTCGAGCTTCATCAGGTACCTGCACGTTTTCATGACTCAGGATAGGTTTTGGTTGATGACGAACTAGTTACTGCGTTCAGCATTTGGAGCGTATGCAATGAGAACTTTCTCGATTCTGCTTGCTCGTTGCACAGATTTGACGCGTCATATCAGATATGATTGATTCTAAAATAGGATTTTAAACCCCGAAAGGACCAAGGATTCATGATTTTAATATCACAAATTCAATCTCTCATATAATGAAAAATGTAATTCAGGTGAGATCAAATTTTATATCACTAGAATCAATGAAGAACATTGCATACGTTGGTCAAAAAACAAATAAACTTGAACCAGAAGGACCTCCTCAAAATTGCTGAAAAAAACATGAGGTCAATTTGAACTTCTTGGTCCTTTAGGGTTTAATTAGTGGCACGGTGCGTCTTTGGTTTCCGCTTCGCTGTGTTTTAGGGTTTTGCTTCTACTACGTGAGTTTTAACTACTACCGTAGGAGTTTTTGTTTTGATTTATAATGATGGGTATATGTCCCATGGTCAAGGGTATGTAAGAGTTTTTGCATACGTAAGTCTGTTCATTTCAATAGACGAGACCGTTTTTCTCTTTTAATCTCCATATGTGCCCACGAAACCAAGTACTTATTATCTGGTATTGCATGATTACAGCGGAAGGAATTGCTGAAGCAACGGGAGATCGTAGAAGCCCGCAAGAAGTTGTTGTTAGAAAACATCGCCAACCGGCGAATGTTCCTCGGAGGTCTTGCTTCACACCTGAAAACCTTGAAGAAAGCCACTTTACCTGTTCAGCAGCAGTTGAACATCTTACACACGAAGCGGAGCAAACAGGACTCTCTTGCAGAGCTCCTGCCCGCTCCGCTGTATATTTTTTACACGGAGTTGTTGTCCCACAAGGAAGTCTTTGGCGAATCTGTAGAGTTGGAAATCGTCGGGAGTGGAAAGGATGCTCTTACAATGGCGAAACAGCTTGCAGCGAAGGAGGCGGGTAATGAGGCTTACGAGCTTGTTTTAATTCTGCCAAGTTTCATTTGGATTGCTCTAACTTCTCCGGTGTTCTAATCTTTTGACTCATTAACCCTTAAAGGACATGGCTTCCTGATTCCCACACCCAATTTTTTTTTTAAACTCCATTTTAAGCATGATTCTCTTCTTAATTTACATTGGTTCTATTCTAAAGAACTATAGATGCCTTAAATATGTTCGTTTTAGCATTCAAAAAACCCCATTTGGTTCAACGGAGTAGAACTTATGAGCAAAATTCTCACCAAAAAAAAGTAAGCCGGTGGGGCGTAGTATGTCCTTTAAGGGTTAAAGTGCACTGAATATTTAAAGTTACGTTAATCTACATCTTGAGATGCATTTGGTGTGCGTTTTCAGATTCGAGTAGAGAGGATGCATATTCTTCCAATGACCTAGGTTTCCATCTAGTCTCTCTACAGAGTTTGCATCAACTAATGAGAGTTTGCATTTATTTGATATGCGTTTTCTCCTCTAATCTTCTGATGAAGTAGAAATTCTAAGCAGTCACGAGATAAACGACTGCAAAGGTTGTCTCATGTTGTGCCCATGATTATGAACTGGATTTTCAACTTGTCCTTTTATTTCGTATAGAATCAAGAGCAAATGTGTATTGATGTGTTAGCACTTCATTCGGTTGATTGTTTCACATTCTTGAACTTGGTGACCTTGATTCCTCTCGGCAGGTAGGAGGTCGGCAGGTAGTAACGGAGGAAGACGTGATCAGGAAGACGAGGATGACACGCAAAGGCAGCGAAAGCGAGCCAAGAAGCCTCATGACAAGGATGCTCCTCCTGAGAAGGATAACGTGTACCAGTCCCATCCACTAACTGTTACAGTTCAAATATATGATGAAAAACAAAAAGGATCCAAGCTTCTTACCCTTAAGTTTGAGTACCTCATGACACTGGATGTATTGTGTGCGGGTGAGGAAGGCACTCCTCCAGCAGGTGTTTCTCCAGTCTTCTCGTTGGCCAACTTGTTCCCCAACGACCCGGGTCTAGAGTTGCCTACTAAGGTAAAGAAACTAATGCTTTTCGGTCATACCTTGGAGGATGCCTATGCCCAGGTGTTATCTTACAGTGAAAGTCGTCTCCTAGTAAGGTAAATTCTCGTTCTAACTCTTTGTTGTTCTGATTTTCAGGCATCAAGGCTACGAGCAGGTCCTGGGTTTGTGTTTGACACAAAAAGAACTTTGCGGCCTTATAAGTGGGTTCAGCATCTTGGTGGAAAAGACAATCTCCCAATTTCTCCCCCAGTTTTACAAGGGAAAGAATCGCAGACCTATCGACAACAACACCGTCTTCAAAATGTCTTACAGCATCTTCGAGCTCGAAGAAAAGCACAACTCGCACTGAAGTGAGTAGTCTTGGACCTTGCAGAGGGTAACAAAGTTAAGTCGAACAAATGTGGATTTTCATAGAACTGATGCTTATATAGTGAAATGACACCCATATGCAAGATTCACTTGTGGAATGAATGCCAATTCATTAATGGATCCTGACTAAATTGTTTCACCAAATCATGATGTAGTGTAATTGTTTGACAGGCAAGTAGCGTTGCATGGAGTATTAATATGTTACATGTTAGCTGAAGATAACTGATATTATCTGACTTGTAATTTCTGATGACAGAGACCTCCTCGACTCTCTTGGAAAGTTGAGACGTCCGTCTGTGAAGTCCGATTCCTCCCTGTCCTGGACTTCGAATAATCTGAAGGCCACTTTGCAAGCTTGGGCTCCGCTAGATAGCAAAAACGGAAAGCTCTCGTCATCTGTACTTTCACCCACTACTGGAAGACCATCGAGTGCAAATTCGCTGCCTGCCGAGAATGACACGGGAAAAGAGGATGGAGAGCTCCCGTCTACAGGTGCCACTGATATGGATGTTACAGTGACCAGCTCTAAACCTGAAGTTGACACTCCTGAAATTAGGAGGGACGTTGCTGGAGGTGCGGAGAGTATGGCTGTGGCAAATGGGGAGGGAACAGGACAAGGCAATGTCCTGTCGCCTGAAGGCTCTTCAAAGATGTTATTACCAAGTGATGAGACACGAGCTGCACCTGATGAGGGAGAGATTAGACAACCAGATGTTGAGATGGGAGAAGCCACTGGAGAGGATCAGATAGAGCTGCCTTTACTGGGAACTGCTCCAGGATCTCGCACATTCAGGGCTGTGCTACGCAGAGAGAATGGGACCTCTGGAAAGCGTGTCGAGTTGGAAGCACAGGTAAACAAACTTTGCATGCGAAGGCTGTATGGACCATGAAAATTCAGAGCTAGTAATGCTGTGCCTTCTAAGAGCCAAGTTCCATGGGTTGGAGAAGTTGCCCATGGAAGTAGGCAAGAGGAGGGGAAAAGTGGAACTTGGGTTTGTCTCATACCCGGCCATGAAGTTGTGCATGTTCCATGGACTTGCTTGAGGTGAAACATGAACAAATTTGATTGGTTGGGGAGAAGTTGCCATGAAGTCTTGGGTTTGAGAACCTCCATACTTCATGACAACTTCTCCACCACTTTTTTCTCAAAAGCTCCCTTGAAATGTGGAACTTGGTCCCCAGAAGTCTCTAAAACTTGTCTTTTAGGGAGATACTTCACCCATGGAACTTGGCTCTAAACCATGTGTTCAATCAAGTATCCCTCATGTTCATCACTGGCTTGCTTGATGATTTTTGATACTTCTCTAAATTCTTTTGCAGGTAGTAATTGGTGCAGACTATCCGACCCGCGCACCTGAGTTTCGAATTAGGTTTTTATCAGGAATTCCTGAGAAGAAACCGCAACCAGTTTCAGATGGCGGGGGAAGCTCGGCAGTAGTACAGAGTGATATTCGCCTTGTGGAGACGGAGGTGAGCTTTTATCCTCTCTATTGCCAAGAATACTCACATCTATTGGCAAATCAGAAGCCTAACTGGGTGACTGTCGTATATTACTCTTGCTCTGTTCTTGTACCTGAGTTCTTTTTAGATTCCTCTCATCATATAAGCTTTCTTGGCGGTTTCAGGTGAACAATGTCGTGCCCAAGAAACTACCAGCAAGAGAATGCAACTACGTGTTGGCTCACCAAATTTTGGCCCTGATGGTGCAATTCGACAAGTTTTAAAACGAAGCAAGTTGCTGGAAGTATTGACTGCAGTCTTTTATTTGAGCTTATGAAGGAGTCTCGACATTGGGTCTACTGTTTGATGGACAACAAGGTTTGCCACTACTATACAGACGGCAGCTTCAGCGCACATGGACCAATCCTTGAGGTTTGAAGACATCCATTCACGTACATGCGCTCTCATTCTGCTTGTGGAAATGTAGTAGTTTTTTGCATAGTGCTTATCACTTGTTGCGGCTTCAAGTGTAATCAAGATGAGAGGGACAGCAAATGCAATAGTTGAGGTGATTCGCGAAGTTGCCAGATTGGGAGAATTTGGAGACCACTAAGGCATTTAATTCCCTTTGTACAGTAGGCGCTGGAGGGTTTGAATATCATCTCAAACCTTCCTGGTTGCAACCAACTTTCAGTTAGAGGTTATTTGAATGCACTGCGATCTATTACGCTACATCTGTCTCATGAGATATTGGAGTATGAAACTGTGTGCTTCAGACTAATGCTCTGTGCAGGTAAATAGGTCATTGTTGCTACCTGAATTGGTACTCCTGAAACCCCTTCAGTTGGTTGTAAATCCAATTCCACATGGGCCCTCATGAATGTGGCGTAAGCACAACCTAGAACTGGTCAAGGCCTCTGGAGGGTCTTTGTCTCTAATTAATTCCTAGACAGTCCTTCCCATTCAATGCTTAGCTAATCTGCACAACAATGATAAATCGAGTACAACTTAACCCTTAAATGTCAAAAAAGCCCCATGGGCTTTTTATAAAGGAATAATTGAGAAAAAAGTAGATTTCCTCAACCAAATCAAGCGAGGATTAGTACGTTGGAAAGCTATTGAAAAAGCAATCTAAGGTAGACGTACCTTAAACCACCACGACACCTAAAACTACCAACTTCTACACCCCTCTTTCATTTCAGGAAGGAAATGTAGGCTTTCATTACATGACTTATGCATCAATTGTTCAAAAGTTAAATCATGTACCGACAACTTACATTTCTTCCCTAGAATGAAGAAAGGGTGTAGAAGTTGGTGGTTTTAGGTGTTGTGGTGGTTTAAGGTACGCCTACTTTAAATTGTAAATTTGCGTCTCATTTGGGAGATTGTAGAGTCATTGGTAAGCAATCAAAGTTATAAAAATGAACCAGAGTTGAACTTGGGGCAGCAGAGGTCGTTTCTTGAAAAGTGCCGCAGTGCTACAGTGCCGTGACAATGCTGGCCAGCAGAGCCATTTTTTCATTTTATCTTTTATTTTTTATTTTTCCCTCCGAAAATTTAGATGCCTTCCAAGCTGCCCCGCCCTGGCCCTCTTGACGTTTAAGGGTTAAGTCATTCCCAGCCCAAACTAAGAGGCAAATAGTAGGAATGCCAATATGTAGTCTGCTCTCATTGGAATCGCAAGGTGGTATAAAACCATTTTCACACTCGTTGAACTCTTTCTTATCATGTTTACATTCGACATAATACAGTGTCATAGTGAGAGTATGAAGCAAGTTTTGAATTGGAGTTAAAACACCATACATTAAGGAAGTAGGTTGTTTGTTAGTTTTGTTTTGTATGTTACCTTAACCCTTAAAAGTCCTTCCCTAATTTAGAAAGAAAGGAGTATTTTTGAGTTTTAATTTCAAAATGTAGAAGTAATTTACATTCTAAGAATGTAAGTACGTGCTATTCTTGTTATGGATGGTGCCTGAAAATAGCTCATAGAAACATGTCTCCATTATTAACAATCCATGGTCAAAGTGGATTGAAATTTGAGAAAACTAAGCCCGTGGGGCTTGGTCGGTCCTTTAAGGGTTAAGATCTCCCGGATTGTCAGGCCGCTAGCCGCATTTTTGGTATCGTTGGAAAGCTCTCGATAAGAAGGGGTGCACTGTAGTTGTTTTGTAGCTTTTGGACCTAGGGTGTATAAGTTAACTTCTAAATGTCCAAAACCTCTCCAGATTTTGGAGAATTGCAAAGATGCATTATAAAATGCAACTGAGATATTTTGAACTTGATGTATGAATAAAAGTTGGACACTATGAATTTTAGGTTCTATCCATACAATTGGATCTATGATTGCAATCACCAATATTTTGTATAAATTTTGAAACTTGAAATTCAAAATTCTTTTGTATTCAATTAACCTTTAAGCGTCAAAAAAGCCCCACGGGCTTGTTTTGAGAGAATGATGAAGAAAAAAGTGGATTTTCTCAACCAAAATTGAAATGGATTGGTGCTTTGGAAAGGTGATGAAAAGGTTAGGCTAAATTTAGAAAATATGCATGTTTTAGTAAATTGTACATTCCAAGGAAATTAGAATTGGTGGGGAGGGAGGAGAGGGAGTTGGGCAGCTTGAGACCTTACTGCATACCAGTGTTGGCAGCTCATGCCAGGACTGTTCAACAATGTGTTTTTTTGTTTTTTTGTTGCAATTTCTTTTTAATCTAGAATTGCAGAGCAGGAATTTCATTGAATTTTTTAAATTTGTTTTTGGAGTGACACTATTCACTCCATTCACTGTTCATAGAGGATTTGAGGAACTCTCATTTAGTTCATGTTACTCAAGGGGCGACTATTGGGGGCAACTCTCTAATTCTATTTTATTCCTTTGGACTGGTTGCCCAGGACCCTTTTGGCGTTTAAGGGTTAAGAATAAAATATTGACAATTTGTGGATGAAATTAGTTGTGATCGGTTGAAATGTAATACTCTAAGTGTAGTGATTTTTGGAGATTTTTTGGTTGCTTAATTTAATGAGTTGATTTTTTCAAGAGCACTTTTGAACTAAGATCTAGGACTTTTTGGATGAATCACTACAACATAAATGAGGCATAAAAATTTCACAAATCATCCCCTTTCTAATCAGTTCACACATGCATGAAGCTAACTTCCCATAAAATCTATAGTAAAAAACCCACATTGCAAAATGTGCATGACAGATGAGAAAACGGAGCGTGATTCTGTACAACATCCAGAAATTGGCTGCTTGGGCAGTTAGGGGTTAAACATCAATTTTTCAATGCTAAAAACCATCATATTGAAATGGAACATAAATTTGATTGCAAAACTCCAACATCACTATTCTTAAACAAAACGAGTAAAAATTGTCACTTGCTTGTTTTTTACAATCTTATGTTGCTAAATGTCATTTCTACCATGTGTGGCTCGGCCTTTCATCCAAACCTTTGCTTGGTCGACTAGAGTAAGTTAAGGGCTAGTTCACACTATGGCGAAGCCGTTGCAATCCAAACCCAATTCATGCCAAGAGTCCAAAGTTTTTGGTTGAAAATATATATATTGAAATCAAATAAAAAATAAAAAATAGATGGTCTCTAGAGTGAGAATTGAATTTCTTGGCCATCCCAATTCTCCCTCAAGAGACTGTCACATTGGGACCAAAATCTAACAAAAATTGTTGCCATGTAGGCAACGATCCTTGGACTTTGACC
Source organism: Pohlia nutans (assembly GCA_022496805.1). Lineage (NCBI taxonomy): Eukaryota > Viridiplantae > Streptophyta > Bryopsida > Bryales > Mniaceae > Pohlia > Pohlia nutans. Next base: position 28,624,129 of record CM040089.1, on the reverse strand, counting down.
ACTACTAGTACACCAATTATTGCCATTACTGTGAGTCACAATAATTCAATTTTCTCACAGTAATCGTGGTATTAGAACAAAAATGTGAATCACAGTAATTAAGAATTCTTACAATAATGTACATTTGAGATGTATTTTCTGAAATTAGTGTGAGGATTGGTGTAAAGCCTCACACTAATTATGTGACTCATAATAATGACAATAATTGGTGTAGTGTGAAGCGAGAGAGACCAATTTCCAGCTTTCTTGCAATTAATTGGTGGAATTCGACAGATTCTTGACCTTCGACCATAGTGTGAACTGCCATCAGCGAGGCCATCAATATGGTTTTTGGCTCTACTTTGCCTCTACTGTAGGGCTAATTCCTGCAGGCAGGCAGGCCCCCACTCTCATTAACTCTCAGTATTCATGATCACTCTCAATGCAAGCTCACTTCATGAGACTTCTGTCACAGGATGATGATCAGCATGGGTAAGCTGACGCCAGCCCCCACTCAGCCTCTGCAAGCATTAAGTATTCTAAGGTTTGATCTGCTATGAAAAAGTTCCAATCTTGAAAAAGTAAGCCAAGATTTGGGGAGGTTTGATACCACTTTTTGTGAATCTTACGACCATTCTAGAACCGACATAAAGTGAAGACACTAAGGTTGGATGACCTATAACCACCAACTTAAGCTTGCTGACCTATTTATAGCGCTTCTATACGTGGTAAGAATTTTTTTGCGGATTCAAAATAGGATTTCATGAATATTGCAATTGTCGCGACCATTTATTTCTTCATATTGAAATTGTTACAAATTTTCAAAGTGGAAAGTAAGCCGTGACCCATTCCTCGACATACAAAACTCCCTACTTCCACACTAAGTTGTGCTAATGACCACTTGTGAAAGTACCCATCACTGTGAGCACAAGAGACTAAAAGCCGAGAGCTGTGAAAATTGAAAACTACTCTAGTGATAACCAAAAGTCGAGTTGGCTGCAACCTAAAACCACTACGACCAACTGGAGATATGTTCACGAGGTTTACATATCAGATACTGCCATTTACATAACCTGACCAGCTGGAGATATGTTCACGACGTCGACCCATATTGCCAGTTTGACTCACCAAAATCCGCTCTCTCCCTTCCCCAATTATAAACTGACTTCCCAAAAATTACGGAAACGGGGTGGGCGGCTGGCGGTTTTGGGCCACATAAGACAGCCGATTCTGAGGTTGGTGGTGGTAATAGGTTATCCAAACCGTAGTAGAAATGGTGGCACTGCCGAGGGAGATGCCCAGGCAAGTGGTGCCCAATTTCCATCATGCACAGTGATTTTGCCTGAGGAGCGCCACCTTTTCTACTAGTGAGCTAAATGTCATAAGAGCATCTCCTAACCAATAGTCGCTCGTTAAATTTGAATAACCTTTCTATAACATTCAGTAGCATTTAGTCACTCTGCCTTTTCATCCATTTAGTGATTTACAGTGCATCATGTGATTTCCATTCATACAGTGCAACCCTTTATTTTTTTTCATTTTTGAAAGAGTAGGGAGGGTGGGGAAAGAAGCAAGAAGGTCATAAACCATTGTCAATGGAGAAACGCAATGTTCGAGGAATTTTTTAATATTATAATTGCCCATTTTCTATTGGTTAGCCATGCACTATAACATTGGATTAAAGTATTATTACTTATATTGTTGCTCTTTTTAAAGTGAGGGACATATAAGGATGTGTCAGCAAAGACCATGTATAGTTACCTTTCCTTCTAGTTTTCCAAAACCTCCATCTGTGAGAAAACATAGGTAGCTACTGATTGTTCTTAGATGATAATGCAGAATATGCTCCACATTCTCCTCAAGAGCAAGGCAGAGCCAGTGAAGGTTACTGAATGTTATGTTAAAATATTCCAAAATATAGAGAGCCTAAAATAAAAGTGCCCCACCGAAGGCACTTCAAGCATAGCCATAATTAATTAGAGAACTAATCATGAGTCACCACATGCAAAGTGATTGAACAAAAGCCTTGTCAATAACAATAAATACACCTAAACATGATTTAGAGGGGACTCGCTATATAGGAAATTTTGAGAGTATTGACTTGATTTTTAAAAGGGCCCTCCTTCCTTTTCATCCTTATTTGGCAAGTTGTTCATGCTTGAAATGCCCCGTTGGAGATGCTCTAATCAACACACAAATGATGTGCTCAAGGAATAGGGTAGTAAAGATATCTTATTACATAATACTTCCTCTGTCCAGAAACAAATGTCTTATTTTTTAACATATTATGTCCTGGAATAATTGTCATATGTTTTATATTTCAAATATGAACCCTATCCACTTCAAAACAAACGGACCATTTTGCAACTCATGAGATTTTCAGAATTCAAATGATTCAGTTAGACATTTCCAAGATGTCACCTTCAAAAAAAATGAATCACTATGTCCCGAAATAAATGGATAAAATATAGTGTCAACTTTTGGAATCATGACAAATCACGGTTGTGCTAAGAGACAATAGATAAGAAATAGTTAAAAGGATATTATAGATAAGAGACTTAGTCAAAGTAAGTGTAGACAAGAAAGAAAACCTTTGGACTAAGTCAAGCCTTGGGAAAATGAAGGGAATAAACCCTTCACATTGATGATACCCTACGTTGTGGTCGGTTTCGACATTAATTAATTACTTTTTGTCCCAAAGTGCCACATGTCTTTTTGTGATTGGTTAAGGGTAACGTGGACCTCTCAAAATCTGATGTAGAAATTCAATTTCCACACCTGGCTGTCCGAAACCGACCGCAACGTACGGTATTCCATGTCTACAAAAGAGAGTTATGGGTGAAGATAAATCTTTTGTTATCTCCTTTATGGTCGGGAGGAAGAGTTTTTAGGAATCACACCTTTTTGGGGGTTTTTCCAAGGATTTGTCTCTTGTGTTATCACATGTACATCTAGTTGTGAGTTAATTTTTCATTAGTGATGTTGAATTGAAAATTTTAGTTGTGGATTGTAAAAGGTCTGTAACATAACAACAGGTAAAACCAAAAGCTAAAATGTCAAGGCTACTTATGTCATATAGACCAAACATGTTAGATAGGCCAAATGTATCAGATAGACCATGTACCCAAAGACAATTAACCATATAGCCAAAGTCAAAAACCAAAATGTCGGGGTACATAACGTTCTTTAGAGGCCCACTGTTGCACCTCAAAATTTCAAACATTTGTTAGGGGATCAGAGGAATCATACAGAATTTTCTCTAATTTCACCTGATCCAAGCAACGGAGATTGGAGAGTTGGACTATTTTATTAGTACTTTACAGTACTACACTGTAGAGAAAGAGTGTCGTCCAGCAAAGGCTGAAGAACGTTATGCACACTTAGCCTACCAAACATATATGACCTTAACATTTTGGTTTTTGACTTGGGCTTTGTCTTTATAGTCTTTGGCGTTTTCTATGTGGTCTCTGGCCATAGCAACATACCCTCTAGCAATCATCCCATATGTTGTGTCCAAAATTGTATTCTATAGACTACTCCTAAATTATAGAAAAAAAACAAAGCCCTAATAATGACATACTGAAGTTTTGCCCATTAGGGGCAATTCACATTGTGGCTGATGGTCGAGAGTCTGTCAAATTCCACCAATCGAGTTGCAAGGTAGCTGGAAATTGGCCTCTCGAGCTTCACACTAGAGGCCAAGTTCAAAGGCCGTCACCCCCCTAAGTGTCTACATGGCAACACTTTTAATGAGTTTTGGCGCCAATGCAATCAGGCTTCATGGGGGAGAATTGCGTCGGCCAAAAATGGAAACCCAATTCTCTTTCAAGAGGCCGTCAATTTTATTTGTAATATAAATATTTTACTACCATACCTGGCCATGAGGATTGGCAAAAAGTAATTATAAAAAGAGATATGTAGGAAATTTAATAAACAAAACAAAACCAAAAAAACAATTTTTTGTGGTGAAAAGAGGAATCTTAACCCTTAAACGTCAAGAAGGCCTGGACGGGGTAGCTCGGAAGGTATCTAAATATTTTTGGAGGCAAAAAAAAAAATCGAAAAAAACAGAAAAACAGCTATGCTGGCCAGCCACTGCTGCGGCAATGTTGCACTGCGGCACTTTTTCAAAAACGACCTGTATTGCCCAACTTCAACTCATGTTCACTTCGACTACTTCGATTGCTTGTGGATGATTCCACAAGCTCCCAAATGAGGCGCAAATCAAGAATCTAAATCGCTTTTTCAGTAGCTTTCCAATGCACCAATTCTCTCTTGATTTGGTTGAGAAAAACTACTTTTTTCCTCAATTATTCCTTTACAACAAGCCCGTGGGGCTTGCTTTGACGTTTAAGGGTTAATTGATATCCATTGACAATCCTAAAAAAAAAATCACGTCATTTCAGCAAAAAAAATTAATTATTGGGTAGGACCTGCCGACCAAGTTCAAGTACGGTATATATTTTCGACCCAAGACTTTAGACTCTCGACATGAATTGGGTTTGGATTGCAACAACCTCTCGCCCATAGTGTGAACCGGCCCTTGGAACTCCGAAGTGAATAACGCAACCAAATGCATGTTTTTTTATAGCTCTTCATAGGGGTACATTTTAGGGAAGAATCTGGTTGAGTTTTGTCAGAAAAAGAAGAAGCAGTGAGTGACGTGGACAAACTTGCGGTGTGCCTACATTAATCAACCCCTGAAAATAATTTTTGTGAAATGAATATACAAGAATCCCCTCTCAACATCCATTCGGTTCTTATGACAATCAGCACTTGGGGGATGTGCATGCAATGGTACAAAATTAACCAAAGGCATGCAAAGTGATCTGTCGTCCGTGATTCCATGGATAACCAAGTGACTTTCATTGGGAGAAGGGAGCATATTAAAAAATACATATAAACAAGTTAAATCAGGACTGACGTCAAAACCCACGCACCCAAAATGGAAATGACATGATCCACTTGTTGACAAAACATGATCAAGCTCCCACATTCCAACGTCATCTGAGCCAAATTCAATCAAGTGGTAAGGTAGAACCACCTATTGGCGGGCACCCTCCCATAACCGTTCCCTAAAAATGTTCTAATGAGCAGGCGGTTTTAGGCTATGGACGTGCATTTCATTGGAATGCGAAAATTAGGTGGGTAGTGCCCGAAATTAGGTGGCTAGTGCAATGAATGTGGGATGAAATATGGCGGTTGTGGGGTGCTTTTATTTCCAGCAGCCTTGCAACATAATTAGCAAGATTTGGTGAGGTGGTGGGCATTGCATACATAAACAAGTGGAAATGGCATTTAATGGCTTGCTTTTGGGTGCATGAATGATTGCTTAAAGACTTGATTTTGTGCGGTTTATAAAGGTGTAGTGACTTGCTTATGGGTGACTGTGTTTTGCACAAGAGAGACGACCATTGAGCCTTGTAGCAGCAAATGCATGAATTGTTTCCCTTTGGCAGTAGAACATTGTAGAGTGTGAATTTCATGATTTATTTTGAGTAGAGAGTGACACATTCAGAGAAGGTTTATGCATCAAGAATTATGCGGCGACTATTACCTCCGGAGAGGAGGATTTAGCGTTGAATCAGATAGTTTGCAGGAGCAGAGGTTCCGCAACCTACAGTGAGATGGATACCGCACTACAGGTACACGACTGGGTTTCGATCTGTTGAGTCCACCTGCAGCGATCCAGTGGAATTCAGTGGCTGCCTTCTCCTGCAGTGATGACAATACTAGTCCGCAACACGATGGACGCTCATGGCCACATGGTGCAATCAGGCAAAGAGCAGCTGGGGGAACTGATAGATCTGCAACGACGTTGTTGGCACCTCGGGCGCTGCATCCAGTTGCCGGAGATCAGAACCTTGCAGCTCGTGCGTTTCATGAACGCGACCAAGGTGAGACAGAGCCGCCGCATTTCGGCAGTGGAGGGGCGTTTGTGTGTAGAACCAGCGACGAGCTGTTGATACGAGCCCTCGTGAGAGTGAAGACACGCTGCAACGGGACGAGCACATGTTTGAGCCAGTGCCGCTCCAGCGACCATGCAATCGGGACATCCGAACTTCTGATGCAGTGCCGCAGCAGCGTACAGGCAGCCGGGACGAGCAACTGGCTGAGGCGGTGCCGCAGCAAAGAACATGCAATCGGCAGCAGAAACAACACTCTACGGGACAGCAGAAACCATGTAAAAGAAAACCAACACAATGGACTGATGAACAAATGAGTGTCGCCATTGCAGCTGTAGAGGGAGGCGAAAAAATAACAGCAGTAGCAAGAAATTTCAAAATTTCTCAAAGCACACTATCAGATTACGTGCATGGTAGAATCTTGAAAAGAAAAAAAGGTCCAGCCACAATGTTAAGCAAGAGTGAAGAAGAGGCATTAGAGGAGTATATATTGAAAATGCAAGAGTGTGGTTTTCCACTCACCATGGATCAACTTCGTTTGAAAGTAGCAGAAATGACACAAGAGAGAGTCACACCATTCCGTGATGGCATTCCGGGAAATGGGTGGCTCAAATGGTTCAAAAAACGACACCCTAATCTAACTCTAAGACAATCTGAGGGACTAGAGTTTGCAAGAGCTAAAGGTTTATGTAGAGAGAACATTAGCTCATTTTACTGTAACCTATCTAGCCTCTATGAGAAAGAAGAGTACCCTCCAAATCGGATCTGGAATTGTGACGAAACGGGTGCCCAAGCGGGGAGGAATGGGGGGGGGGGGGGCGAGTATGGGCAAAGAAGGGCACTAGATTTGTGCACAAGCTAATGCCCAATGAGAGAGAGTGACTAACAAATCTAACTTGCGTAAATGCAGCGGGTGAAAGTATCCCCGGGTTCTATATTTTTCGTGGGAAGAGAATACGAGATAATTATCTAGCCTATTGTGAGGATGGGGCTGTGATGGCAATGCAAGAACAAGCATGGATGACAACTGCGTTGTTCTCACATTGGATCTCTCATTTTATTACATCTCTAAACAACAAAGGAGGGATTTCGCAAGATAGGAGACACTTATTCATAGTAGATGGGCACAACTCACACGTGACATTGGAGGTAGTTTCCAAATGCAAACAAGTGGGTCTTGATCTCCTAACCCTACCTAGCCACACAAGCCATAGACTCCAACCATTGGACGCTAGTGTATTTGGTCCCTTCAAAAGATACTTTAGAAGATATAGAGATGCTTGGACACTAAAAAATCAAGGTAGGGGAGCTTGCAAAAACACTCTAGCAATGTGGGTGTCTAAAGCATTGGAGAGGGCACTTACACCAAGAAACATCACCGCTGGCTTCCGCACAACAAGGATCTATCCCTTTACCTCGCAAGCAATGGACTCCTACCTTGGCCCATCCAAACCATTCGTGATCTCAAGTGGCTCTAGCGCGCAAGAGGATCTTCCCCGCGAAGAAGACCAAGGCGACCTCCCAACAGACAGCGACAACGACTCCTTAGGTGAAGATAACGACGTCGACAGAACCGTGGAGGAAATAATCGGAAACTTGATCCCTGAATCACAAGAGCAGCCCAACCAGCACTACTTTGTACCTTCTCATGACAGTGGCGAGGGCGCGCAATCGAGCAGTGAGGATGATGCGCAAGAACAGGACCGATCGGCAAAGGCATTGCAGCCAGCATCTTCTGGCATTTTCCCAGCAGTGTCGGCGCTACTGCAGTTGCCGGAGCTACTGCAGTTGCCGGAGATCCCAACAAGAGCAACTTCGCGGCACGGCACAAATCCACACATCGACTACTCCAAATCATGGTTGCTGACGTCCGAAGAGTACATCACGAGCATGCAGCAGAAGGCTGAGCGGCGTGACCAGGCGCGTCGAGAGGGCGAGCAGCGGAGAGAGGAGGCGCAGCGCCGTCGCCAACAAAGGGAAGCAGACAGAGTACGAAGGGAATCCGAGCGGGCGCAGCACGAGGTAGACAGAAAAGCACGCAAGGCCTTCAGGGCGCGATGGACAACAAATGCTATCAAGGATGCAGGGGAACGCTTGCAGCATCTCATGCGGAATCCACCCCCTTCTGCCCCAAACGACTACATTGCACCATTCCTTGGTGTTCTTCCGCCCATCTGCAAGCACAATATGGCGTTGCGCCTAGCAAAACGACGCGCAAGAAAAAATTCTACCTCAGATCAACAACTCGTTCCGTCGGCCACCCCACCTCCATGGGTTCATCGTCCGGATGCAAGATTTCAGATTGAAGAGCCGATCGATACTGAAGCTATACTCGACGATCCTAATTTTGTGTCCGCACACGCTAGTGTCTCCGCTCGTCCAGCGCGCAACTCACAGTAGCTGCTCGTCCACAGAAAGCATTCGCACGATCGAAACTGTCAGTTGCGCAGAGATGGGATCTGCATGATCGGTGGCCACATCAGCGCCACTTGCTTTTTCCCGTTCACCGTTCCATCCTTGGAGCAGTAACAGCCGTTCTCAAACAGCTACACACCCTTGATTTCGGTTGATTTTGTCCGCTTTTAGGATAATGTTATGCAAATATACCCTCGCGTGGTCTCCAAAGTAGCTGACTTTTGCTTGAAAGTAGAGGTACTCTATGCACTATAATAGGAAGCTAGCACTTTTTTCTTTCAAAATTCACTGTAAATTCATTTCTTTATATTAAAAAAAAAATCCACTTCGGCAACCTTCTCCTGCCATTTGCTAATTTGTGCTAAAAATTTCAGTTTCAGCACCTCAGTGCAACCAGGGTATTTTCCTAAATGCCCGGTAATAGGTGGTTCTACCTTACACTGAAATCACCATGTACTGAGGCTTTCCTCCAAATTCATCCAAATTGAATGAAAGATTGTTCGATTAGGATGAAATTTTGCGAAAGTTTCCAAATGGATGAATGTGTCCACGCCATTCACCTACCCACAGTATATGGTGATTTCGGTTGTAACTTAGTTAATCAATAGTAAATTAGTAGTTAAATTAGTCACTAGTTAATTAATAGCTGTCAGCGGCACAGGGCGCCCATGCTGACGTGTCACGGGAATATATGCGTGCAACGGACCCCACCCCCGCGGCGCACCAGGAGGAGTCGGGATTGAGGACTGGCGGTTCTCATCCATTTGGCCACCGACCACGTGGTACATTCATCCATGAAGGGCCACTTGTTGCTGGTTGACTTGGGTTGGGTAGGTCTATTGATGGGAGCCACGTGCATGCAACTCGTGTTGGATTGGTTGGGGTCCTTTTCCTCAAATAGGGGTACATCTCTTTAATGTCACCGCCTCTGCACCCAAAATGCATGTGATAATATGGAGTTTTGTATCATCTTAGTGAGGTTAGGGTATACATCAGTGTTTTTCCTGTGGTTTTTCCTAACTGGCGTCGTAAAACAAATTGGGAAAAAATATTTGGCGAAATTTTAAGCTTACAATCATATATTGATAGAATTTCTTCATATTTCAGTATTTTTTTTTACAAAATCTAGTTATAATGAGAAATCTTCCTTAATAAAAGAAAAATGTCATATTTGTAAAGAAATCTGGCAAAATATAGCTAGAAAAAAAAATGCTAGTATACATAGCATAATAGAGCAATGCACCCTTTTGAAAACTGGATCGAAAGAGAATCTTCACTTAGATTCACTTTTTTAAGTAATGAAAGAATTCGATGAATTTTGGGATTACCATGTCAAACTTAGTTTCTAATTGTAACTAGATTGTGGTCCCATTGCAAAAGGGTGTTGACTCCCATTGCTCTATTATGCTATGTGGGGTAGTACTACTTTACTAGTCATTTTCAGTGTTTTTATTTAAAATCCAGACCTTGGTCCGTGAATAGATTTTATTTTTATTTTAAAAAAATCCTTCTAGAAAGAGAGTCAGTTTTGAAAGGAAACAAATAAATTATACATGGATCAAGACCTCATTTGTAAATACAAACATATGAATGGTTGGTGAAGGTATTATTAGTTGTTGTCCAATGGCTATAACTAAAAATGAGGTCATAAGTTTGAATTGGAATATTATAAAGTATATGAGGGCTTAAAGGTGAGGGAACTAGTTTCAAGGAATCTTAATTATTTATTTATTATATTCAATGTAGTGAAGGAATATATTTTGACTTATCAGGATATGCAACTCCACGTAAATTGTAGAAGTTTTGTGTGTGATGGAATGTGACTATGTGTGAAACATGGAAGTAAGGATGTGTGAAGAACTAATGTGTGTTGTGGTTGGGGTCTTGAGTCTTCATCAATTAAGCGTATGCATAGTTAACCCTTGAAGGTCCAAAGAGCCCGTTCCGGCCAGTATTATACATTAGTATTTTGTTGTATTTAGAATGGTTTCTCACCTTCAATGCTCTAAAATCAAAAGTGAAGTTGAAATTCATGCCACCATGGTTCTAATGAGTTACTAGGATTCAATTTGGAGCTTCTTATGTACAACAAATGTCAAATATACGTTGAAGTATCTACTATCCCCAAGGGACCTTCAAAGGTTAAAAATTTCAAATCATTTTCATGCATGACTTCATTTGATAAGGCAAAAATTGAAACTTCCTTCAAACCCAAATTATTATGTAATGAAGTCTTTTCAAAATGATTTGTTTTATGCAAATCTATGTATACATTTTTCTAAAACTTGATGGAAATTCTGAAAAAAGCCCTTAAATCAAAGTGAACAAGTAATTCACTTATCATTTTTTTCAAGAAAAATAATAATTAGGAAACGAGTGATAATGCCATGATGCCCTTAAATAAGTATATATCAAACTTGTATATGACATAACAAAATATGATGGTGAGAGTAAAAAAATCAAATTTGAGCTGAATAAGTCCATTTAATAGGATTTAGTGTGAGAATTTAAGATATGGTATTAGAGAATGTGGTTTACGTATACTTAATTTTTGGAGCATCCGCATAGTAAGTTTACATAATTAACATCAAAATTAACAATTTAGTCACACTTAGAGGGCAATGAATCTATCAACGCACACTATCATAGGTCGGTAGCACCTTGGGAAAAAATTAATTGCCAAAACTTATGCCCATTTTTTAAGGAAATCCTAGCACATCAACTTGCTTAAATAAACAACAATTCAATTTCGAATGCCCAAATCATGGAAATTTATAGAAAGATCCTACTTCATAAACTGCCTTCAAACCACACGAGTTGGAGCTATCGTAAACAAATTAAAAAATAAGACAAATTAGGGATTGAAAGAGGACAGCCATTAGCCACCGATAATGAATAATTTTTTTCAAGTTGTTCATTATAATGACTTATCATTTACAGGATGACGTGCCCAATTACAAGTCACTACGTGAAAGATGTATGACAAACTTTCATCAATTGTTGTATCTAGAACAAGAATTTATCCTTAGTCCTAGAAGGTGGTTCCTAGGGCTCAATATTATATTGAAGAATATATATATTGTTCATACAATCTCAAGATATATCTCAAGCTCGTTGCTTTGACATATACAATCTAAAGCGATCTTCAAATGAACAAGTAACTACGCCATGAGAAGCTTTGTCCCAATATCTCACTACTTTGATTTTCAAGGAGTAACCTGCTCAAACTTCTCACATTCAATAGTGGTATCAGAATGGGATCGTGGGTTGGTGAAAGACAACCAATGATCTTCTACATGGCACAAATAAATGAAATCTATACATGAAAGTGTACTTTGAAACCCACTTCGTATGGCCAACTTTATGTTTTGGTTATCCGTTATGGATTACCATGACACTTATCACACCAAGTATAGAAAACAAACTATAACTAAATGTGAAATTGTGAAAACCAAATCTACTCATTTATCGATGATTCTCAACTTTCACCAAAAAGCAAGATAGGCTTTCTGACACCCACTAATGTAGATGTAGCTATTGTCAACCCAAAGCCTCCTCTCCTTTTATGGCCATGGAGAATTAGCCCCCTCGCTTGTCCTCCCTTGGATGGAAATGAGAGTTGGAGGGTGTAAAATTTGTCCCGGCATTTTGAGATTAGTAGGCCCATTTCTTCCAATTAACTATAAATGGAAGAAATGGGGTCCATTAACCCCTAATTGGCCAACCAGACAGAAAACGCCTGATGTACAAAATCAACCTCTGTTCTCTCATTCGTCATGCACTTTTGCAGTGTGGATTTTTACTATATATTTTATGGGAAGTTATCTTCATGCGTGTGTGAACCGATTAGAAAAGGGATGGTTTGTGAAAGTTTCATGCCTCATTTCATGTCGCAGTGATTCACCAAAAAAATTCCTAGATCTTAGTTCTAAAGGGATCTTGAAAAAATCATAAAATGAAGCAACCAAAAAATCTTCAAATATCGCTACTCTTATAAGTCCCGTTACGAGTATTACATTACATATTACAATACATATTACATTTCAACCCATTACAACAAATTTCATCCACAAATTGTCAATATCTTATTGGTAATTGAATTACAAAAGAATTTCAAGTTTCAAATTTTATAAAAAAATATTGGTGATAGCAATCTCAGATTTAACCATATGGATAGAATCTAAAATTAATGATGTAAAACTTTTGTTCATAAATCAAGTTCAAAATATCCCTCTTAGTTGCATTTTATAATGCATCTTTGCAATTCTCCAAATGTTTAGGAGTTAACCCGAAAACAGGGGGCAAAATTTACACTCTCCATCCCCATTTTTATCCAACCCCATTTCCATCCAATGGAGGACGATCGAGAGGGCTAATTCTCCATGGCCCCTTCGATACACGGAGCCAAAAAATTCCTAACCTACCGTACTCGGCCGTCAGGGTCGGCAAAAAATAATTATAAAAAGAGATGCCCAAATTTTCAGGATTTTTTTTTTTTTTTTTTTTTTTTTTTCCAAAAACATTCTATTTTCTATGATGAAAAAAGAATCTTCAAGAATACCCACCGAATCTCGGAGAATATTCACATCAATTCGGCACTTTAATTAAATATTCTGCCGATCCTGATAGCCGAGTACGGTATGTCCACAGGACAAATGAGGCACATTCTAACAACTCATTAGGCACATGACTCATGTGACAATGGCTCATTCTTCTAGACTTCAGCACAATGGGAACGCAGTTGCTGGATTACAAAAGTACTACAGTACAGGCAACGTGTCCCGGGACCGCAAACGAGGCAGCAACCTATTTGATGAGTTATCGACCAATAGGGCATGTGATGCTGAACACGATTTTGTCAATTACAATTTTACTTGTGCATAACTTAGTCCGCGTATGCAGCACTTGACTCGACATGACCCAGGCAGGGCTGAAAGTACAGTACAACATTTTGAGAACGCCAATGAATCCAAAAAGGCCAGATGGATGTCAAAAACTGAAAACCTGCATTGGGGGACCCCAATCAACCCACACATGCAAATCAACATGCAAAACGTGTTGTCATCAGCAAATCAATGGACCCTGAAAACGCGTTGTCATTGGCAAATCAATGTGCACTGAAAATGTGTTGTCATGAACAAATACGGCATGCAAATCAATGTGCAAATTGTGTTGTCTTTAGCTAACTCAAACAAGCCATACAAGGTGGTTATGGAACAATAGACACAAATTTCATTCTCCATAGATGATATCTCAAAAATGAAAATACCCTGCCGTCAGGGTTGGCAAAACATAATTATAAAAAGAGAAGCCCAATTTTTAGGATTTTTTTTTTTCACAAAAGATTTTATTTTGTATGGTGGAAAATATAATTTTAGAGAATATCCATATAATCTTGAGAAGAAGATGCAAACTCAAATAATATCCAAATAAAATCTGAGAGAGTATCCGCATAACCTTCAAAAAAAAATGCAAACTCAATATTACTACAAAACAACATTGAAGTTGAAAAATTTATAATTTATATTTTTAGAATTTGAAATTTGGTATGATTGGTTAAAACTAGACATTCTATTATATTTTATTATTATTATTATTATTATTATTATTATTATTATTATTATTATTATTATTATTATTATTTTTTATTTTTTTAATTTTAAAGTAGAGAACATCATTGTTTTCCCAAAATTGTAAATTTTTATAACACTAGGACAATATTGAGGTCTTTGTCTTTGAAAAATTCTCCTCGGTGGAGTTTAACTCGGATTGACATGATTCAAATTGGGTTGAAAAGTAGACTTGATTTCCTATTTGAAAACATTTTAAATTTTTTATAAAAATTATTTTTTCATCCTGAGCAACCCGTAAAAGAGGGCAACGATCATAACATGGTCGTTTGGTCATTTAGGAGTTAAGGGTTAAGTTAGGGCCGCTTCACACTATGGCCTAAGGTCAAGAGGCCGTCGATTTCTACCAATCAGGTCGTAAGAAACCAAAATTTTGGCCTCTCGACCCTCTGCACTAAAGGCCAAAGTCCAAAGGTCACCGCCCTCCAAAATGCCTACATGGCGGCATTTTTTGACCGAGGCAACGGACTCTCAAAGGAAGTTTGGGTCAGACAGGAATGGAAACCTAAACTATGGTCGAGAGGCCGTCGATTTTTTTTCCATAAAAAACCAAAACTATATTTTATTCCCTATTTTCAACCCATTTCTTTGGACTCTAAGCAAAGTTTGGTCACTCAATCCCACGGCCTCTTGACTTGGACGGCCAGTGTGAAGCAGCCCTTAGTTCTCTCTCACAAGAAAACAAGAGAAACGAGAAAAACCAACAAAAAGAACGCCGTACCGACCTACCTACTCAAATTTTCCGACCTGCCCCGCCAAACCTACCAGTACACCACCCTAAAACGCTCAGAAAGGCAATCGCACTCGGATGAAAGCGACGGAAATGGATGAAAAACGGGCAACCGAAAGCGTGTTTCATTCAAGGGAGCAAGGGGCGCAGCTTCGCCGCATCTTCCGGCCCGCGGGGCCTCAAAGCCACTACTGCATATGACGACGCTGCTCGCTCCCTCACCCCCTCGCTCTGTTTCATCTCCCTCTTGCATATTCGCTGCCATTCCCGATTCAACGTCACTCTTTCACCAGTTTTCCAGCCATTTTTCAGCCATTTTTCAGCCATTTTTCAACAGATTCCATTGTTGATGTTGGAGTTTGGGTTTTGGGTGTTTCGCAGCTTTGAATTTCCACAAAGGTCGTGGAGAATGCAGTAGAGGACGTTTTTATAGCGGGAGAGAAAGAGCACCCTTGGTTTGTAGGGTTTGAGGTTTAGTGGGGTTACGAGTTCACGCATTATGGGGAGCACTGTGAGGGCGTGAAGAAAGAATTAGTATAGGGTATCGTATTCTGTGTTTGCTTGCCATGGGCTGTACATCATCTTCCCCTGGTACGTACCGAGTTTTAAGCGAAACCCAACCTGGTTTAGATCTGATAGCTCTGTGTGTGAGTTTCTTGTGCAATGTCAAAGAGGGAGGTTATAAGTGATAGTAGATAACCCCATTTCCATTCAGGCCATACACATTTGACCATTACGTTACTTGCTATCAAATCCAACCAAGTGTATGAATAGAGGAGTTTAGTGTAGCCGTTGTAATGTGGCTTAATGCAGCATTGTGTGTGTCTGATGGACATTAGCTTTGTTTGTGGCAGCTGCTGTGCAAGGCTCGGGGCGTATCCAGACGAACTCTCAGACCGAGGTTTTGGATTCTAAGAATCTGCGTATCAAGGTATGTTCGCATTACGTCGACCCACTTGGTTGTTTGGAGATCCACTTCTGCGGGAATTGCAGAGTCTTACACTGTGGGCTTTCATTTGCAGCTAGTTCTATTAGGTGATTCTGGAGTCGGCAAGAGCTGCATTGTGTTACGCTTCGTGCGCGGGCAATTCGATGCTTCGTCTAAGGTTCGTTTGCATCTGCACTGGCTAGCCTTTCGTTTGAAGTCTTCATGGGAGAATTGTTAGCTCATTTGATTGTTTTTGTGCTGTGTTCAGGTGACGGTTGGTGCGTCATTTCTCTCGCAAACAATTTCCCTGCAAGACTCTACCAATGTAAAATTTGAAATATGGGACACGGCAGGCCAGGAACGGTACGCCATGTTTTCTGACATAACTCTGTGCTTTGCTGATCAATTTTTTTTGGTAATGTTGCAGAGGTGAGGTTATCATTTAGGGTGATTTCTGACCTGTGTTATGGAATTGTGACAGATATGCCTCATTAGCGCCCTTATACTACAGGGGTGCATCTGCGGCGGTTGTAGTTTATGACATCACGAACCCGGAGACTTTCCTGAAAGCGCAGTTTTGGGTTAAGGTTAGTTCTTTGAATGCAACTTTTAATACAGAAGAGCATTAAGAATAATTTTCTTTTCTATGCTTTCAACTACTTCACAAGAAGTCCCGTGTAAGCTCTAGTACTGATTGATTTTTCTTGCATGACGACAACAGGAGTTGCAGAAGCACGGTAATCCTGTCATCGTAATGGCCTTGGTCGGAAATAAGGCTGACCTTGAAAGTCAACGTCAAGTTTCTCGCGAAGTAAGCATTTTATCAGCATTTGTGTCTTCAGCGCGGTTTAGTATTTGGTCTATTCTTTTTTCATTGACCGAGATCTCGTTTCTCTAGTGACCCAGTTGTGGAAAGAGGTCATGAAATCTCGGCTGATGTACATGTGGTTGAATCTGCAGGAAGCTCAGGAGTATGCTGAAAGCAATGGCATGTTTTTTATTGAAACATCAGCCAAGACATCTGACAATGTGAACCAATTATTTGAGGTAATTATTTCATTCATTCTGGTCCCTTCGGTGATTCAGTTTTGCACTTGAACTGGTGTCAGGTTATCTGGTCAATACTAGCAGTTTGTCACTCTTAATAGATGTCTTAATATTTCTCTCTTCTGTTGGAGGTTTTCATCGGCTAGTTTCAGCCCTAGGCCCCGTTTTGCTGAACCTTGGGCAATATATTAATAATGAGCTAGAGTCACTAAACTTGGATCTGACTCGTCTATAAGTCGCACAATTTCTGACACTACTCCCTGGCAGCAATGCACTGAGGGCGATATTGCCAGGAAGCCCAAGCATCCAAGTCTATACAGCGGGTCGAGAAACTCTGTGTCCAAGATTCATCAGTCTCGCAGAATACACCCCACATGCCGGGCCTGAAATGGTTGTGTTATCTGTATTTTGACAGGAGATTGCCAAGAGGTTACCTCGGGGACAATCAAGCTTGTCGAAGAATTGAAACATTCTTTCTCTAGAGCATTTTTCCCTTTACCACAGAATGCCAGAGTTTGGTGATTGTAGGTACACATTGTCAATAGTCAACAACAACAACAACAGTACTGCTGCTATTTAGCTGCTTTTTGTTTTGTATATACATATCATAGTAATAAAAAATTGCTGCTCCCTTGGTTGGATTCCCCTGCATCAAGCCGCAGAGGCCAACATTAAGGTTTTACAAATGCTCGTACTTTTCATTGCAATGTTTTACCCTTTTTCAAGTGTCAACTACTGTGTATGATGTATTTGGAAATCACTTTGAATTTTGTTGTTCTGCTTTGTAGTATTGATATGTTCTTACTTTGCTCAGCATGAAAATGTGTTCCACCAAGTTCAGGCGTTTTTTTGGCTCATCATCAGGAACCGCTCAGTTTGATGGATGCCATTCCCTTTTACCACAGTTTGTTCAAAGGTTTGTCCCTATAGTACATATACATAGGAGTTTGGCACTTGTCATTCCCACTTCCACTGAGAGTGCCATGTTTATTATAAAACAATAAAGGTTTACTTGAAGTCTTTATCATTTAAAAATTTCCAGTAAAAGTGAACACTATATCTCCAAAAAGTCAAATAGTGTCCGTGTTGAGAAATAGTGTCCCGGATATTAAATCACAATTTGTATAGCCAATATCATTAGTATATAACTTGATTCTGACATGATAAACCCTAAAAAATTATTATTTAATTAAAATTTTAAATGCTACATTTGACAATCTATAGAGGAAATTGGTTGTGACTGTTTAGTGGTGTTCCTCCTACTAAAGGTCAGTTTCCATCTCACCCACCACAATGTGAAAAATGGTTGGTGAGCGGTGTTCACATAGAAATAAAGAGATCCCACTCGCTTACTATTAGTGCCTGTTATGAAAGGTGAAGTGCACTCAAATATCCTACATCCTATCCTAAAGGTGGTCAAAAGGCAAGTCGGAGGCCAAGTGATAAGAGTGAGTGTAAGCCACATCCTAACACTATTTCGTCACATTTTTCAATATGTTTGTTTTTATTCTTCCAAGATTCTAGTGGACAAGCATGACACATAAAATCTAACCCTAAGTAGAGATACTTATCTTTATTGCCTACCCAAAATCATCACTCTAAAATCTTAGAATTATCCTTTAAATAAAAAAGTTTTGAACCTTGTACATGAAATAAGATTTCATGTCAATTTGTTGTTGATTCATGTTCAAAATTGTTGAAATCTTGAAATCAAAGTAGGGTTCAAAATTTTTTGAGTTAAAGGAGTTAACCTCTAAATGTTCAATTTTTGGACGACTACCAGATTCCAACTCACCTTACATTCTCATCACTTCTTGAATGAAAGTCATTCAATTTTTTGGAGATACTTCATCAAGTTGTTGTCTTATCCATTGGTTGGAGTTGGTGTTACTATAGTACATATTTTTCTAAAATCACAAATGTACAAGTATGTCAAGTTGTTAACCAAGCCAAAATTACATTAAATGTAGTTCAAAAGTGGCCTTGCAAAAATGAGGTCATAGATTTAATTAGGACAAAAAATTCAGAGAATCACCATATTAAGAGTATCTCATTTCAAATCCATTCCAACAAATTTTACTCAAAAAATGCTAATGTTTCGTTCACAATCAAATTTAGAAGGAATTTTTAATTTTAACTTTCAAATCTTATAATAAAATATTGGTGATAGTATTGGTGAATCGAACTGTACAGATGGAATCTAAAATTCAAAATCTAGAACTTTCATTTGTATATCAATTCCAAAATATTTTCCCAAACATTGCTTTATAATGATTTTTCTCAAATCGTCAATTCTAGGGACACCCTGTGACGTTTAGGAGTTAATAGGTACATATTGATTAGAAGGATGTAGACCATCATTTGTACCGAATTCTCCTTACATCAAATTGGGAAAGAGGTCTTTGATGCAACAATAGTAATGATTAGCTAGCAATAGCTGAATTGTAGCTTAAAAGGGTAGCAAATTAGTACAATTCCAGGGCTCAATTTATTCATTGTTGCTCTAAAACTTAGTGATAGATATTCAGCACATGGCGCACGCCTATGATCCTCAAAATAACACCTGGAAAGAAGCAACGCTAATATAAATCAAAATTCGTGTATGCCTGATCAAGTAGCTATGCCTAATCTTCCAGTGCAAGTACTGAATCCATTGAGGGCTTGCAAAATCACGACACATTGTTCTTTAAGAACAGCAATATATTTCTAAAAATCCAGAATCAACCTCATTGAACACGATAATCTCCATTTCAACGTCTAAAACTACCGCTCGCTGAAGGGTGCTTGCATCAAGTCAAAAGCCTTGTCCAGCAGCTGTATTTAGCAACCAAAACACAACCGTTAGACACAAATCAAAACCTCTTGACTAAGTGTTCAGGTGAGAAGTGTGGGTTGTGCAAAATGTCTCAATCTCACATCTACTTCAGGTCAAAGATTAAACCATGGGAATCATTGATCACACACATACAATATATGATCAAACACTGCTTGCAGAATTTCCTTGAGCATTGTAATCGGGTCCAGAAATGCTGTGACTATGAAGAGATAGAGACATTACCTTCCCCACTGTTTTCAACTCACGACCAATTGGCTCTAGAGCTTTTAAGTTGACATCAACTTTAAAAGGCACCGGCCAGACCTACATGACAACCTCATAGAGTTTAGTATCACTCGTAGTATAGGCAATATGCATATTCAATGACTATCCTTTTGACTTGGTCCGTCCCGAAACATTGACAGGGACCAGAAAACAAGCAGAAGAAGTAACTCTCATTTCAAAAGTAACAGTCAGGGAGGAGGATCTCACTTGAAGACCGAGAACCCTAATAGGCTTTTGTAAACCAGGAATAATGCAATCAGGTCCAGCTGGCTCCACATACGCCTCACGAGCAAGACCATAACCAATTGGATCTGGATGCTGTATTCATCAAATATAAGATCATTAATCATTAACGAGTCTTTTTAAGTTCCATTCAGACTAAGATTCTGAACTTTTGTCACTCTGAAGCTCTGAAAATATTAAGTAGCTTGTCTGATGCAGAAGTATCCGACATAACTCAGAAATTCAAGTCAACGGTTAGCAATATTACAATACGTACATCCTATCCAAAAGCAATGTGAAATATTCAATCAGCCGCCTAAACCTACAGAAAACCTATCAACATGAAAAGATCTTTCAGAAACCGTTTGATCTCCTTTCTTGAGAAATGAGCTCGCTAAGTACGCACACAAGCACTGCAACTTAATAAGTGGTAGCTTTTAAGCAACTGAAAATTCTCTCCAATCGTCTCCTCGAATTCTTCTGGTAAAGAGACAAATAAAATACAAGAAATTTAGAAATGCCAGGCCATACCTTCATAATGCTGATGGCATACTGGAAATTAGGTCCTTGCCGAACAGGGACAATGCCACCCTTGCTGATCCGAGGGACAGGTTTCTCTCCCTTGTATGCCCTCCAGGGTGCATCATCAGCAAACTTCGACCCTTTCCCGGTCTTCCTGGGAGCCATAAGTACTCACTTGCCTAAATAAAAAGACTAACTAAATACCCCGTCAAATCTCCTCCAATTCCTGAAGCTTGGCTTCACCTCATGTTCCACCGTCGCTCCGATCCTCTTATCTCTGAACACTTTCTAAACCCTGCACGAAATGCGATAAACCCTCAATTAGGGTTTTGAATCTGTTCCTAAACTAGAACACGAATTTTTCTTATTCGACGAGTTAATAATGAATGCAAATCCTCGATGTATTAATTCCCGTCAGCGACCTAAGAAATTCTAAAAAATCTGAATTCATATCCGTAATTTGTTGATGAAATTCTCATACACGTTCACGCATCAAAAATTAGACATCGATAATTCAAACGCCACATAAGTCAACCTCGAAACGAATTCCGGATCCAGCACAAATTATTTAATTCTAAACAGAAGAACTCCGTCAGACGCTCGAATCATAGGATTAAAAATACCACAGAAATTCAATGCCGGAACGGATTTCGACGGGAAATTGCTCGATAGAGAGCTCTACAAACAGAGAATTCAAACGCGAGAAATGTGTGAGGATTTACCTATCCAACCGCATGTCGGTGACGTAGTGGCGCCAGCAAAGGCCTGTTGCGGAGGGAGCGCGAGCTGCGAAAGCTCTTGTGGTCTGGAGGTTCGAGACCCTATTACCACGAACCACGAGGACCAACTGTTTGGAACTCTGCTTTTCCAGCCACGTGTGGATAGAAATGGATGACATTCATCCGTTTCGACATCCCAAAAGGGCAGTGTATATTACAAGTTTTAGTGACTTCAATTGGCTGCAAGAGCATTCGGTCAGCATGAAATTGTGTTCCAGTGATGTTTGACACCTGCCCGCTCCTTCCGGGCAGAGGGGGTGTAGCTCAAATCATCATTTTGATCCAGGAACATCACTACAATATGGCGGAGTGTCTTCGCACCACTCACATTTTGGACTTCAAAGGGGGCACGTCCCTTTGGAACAACGCACTTTACTCTGCGGAGGGTGCGAGATTCACGGCTGGCACAACCATCTTACTTGGCAGACAGTTAGCTCCTCTCCTTATCGATTCAAGAGTTATTGTGGAGGGTAGAGCCCAATTCGCACTACTGCAAATTGGCACTCGCCGGATCGGTATTCTTAATATATACGCTCACAATCACACGGGAGCTAGAGCGCAGTTTTGGAGTCATCTCAGGAATTTTCCTTTTCCACACGCAGACTGGTTGGTGGCAGGTGACTTCAACATGACAGAGTCAGAGGACGACAGGAGCGCTGATTACCTAGATTCAGCCATGGGGACCAGTGAGCAGTCTGCCTGGAACGACTTCGTTCTGTCTCTCGGAGTTAGTGATGCTTTTTACCACGACGATTTCAGGAAGATCAACACCAAACGACACACTTGGGCCAGACAAATTCCGTCTCCCAAATGGTCCAGGTTGGATAGGTTCTATATTAACTCGGCTCTGCAAGAGTGCGGTGGCAAACAAGGCATCTGGCAACACATGTCACACCTCTCGGATCATTCAACTACTTTTCTCCAAATCATTTTTGGAGCCCCGAGACACAAACAAGGCCCCCCCACTTTAATACCTCTTTACTGAAGCAAGAATCCTCTAGGGCAGCGCTGCTCCAAGCCTGGGAGGCAGCAGTGCTTCTGCACTCCGAGGATACGGCGGCTAATCAGGTGGCTCAGGGCCTTCAAGCCTTAATGGCTGAAAATGTTCGCATTACTCGCCAAGGGAAAAAGTTAGGACGCCAGACCTACTAGGCGCAGTTTGCATATGTTCGTGAAGCTGAAGACAGACTTTCTAGGGACTGGTTTGATCTACAGGCGTGGGAACAATTGAATCGAGCCCAGGAAGTACTAGAAGAAGTAAGGATGGACAAAATAGAAAGGAAGAAGAACTACATAGGAGTTCTATGGGCTAGAATTGGGGACAAGTGCTCCAAAGAGTTCTTTGATTTTCACAGAGCCTCTCGACCCAAAACAACGATCAAAGAATTACTTGATGGTCCCAAAGTGCTAAAGTCCCACGAGGAGATCTCAGATTTTGTACTTTCCTATTACAAGGATCTTTTCAGATTCGATGCTCTCACGGAGATCAATATTAGAGCCAGATTGGCATGTCTGAGAAACATGCCGCGTTTGGTAACCCTGGAGCAAAATCAGGAGCTCCTCAGTCCGTTCACGCAGGAGGAATTCGAGACTGCCCTTAAGCAACTGCCGGCAGGAAAAGCAGCTGGACTCAATGGAATCCCCACCGAGGCTCTCAAAGAGCTGTGGCCAGAAATTGGCACTCTTATTATTGAGCAGTTTGAGTCGGCGTTCAACCAAAAGAAGATACATCCTTTCCTCAACCGTGGACTACAGTCACTGATTCCAAAGGGGGGATGCAAATCCTAGATTGGAAACTACAGACCCATCTCTGTTCTTCCTGCACTTTACAAGCTAATGGCCAAAGTGATGGCGAACAGAATGCAAGGAAATCTCCCTCTCTAGATAAAAACGTCCCAGACAGGATTTGTCAAAGACAGGTACATATTGGACAACGTTTTCCTTGCATATGAAGCTATGGAGTAGGCACGGGAATCCAATCAGGACTTAGTCCTTCTCATGATCGATTTTGAGAAAGCCTACGACAGAGTCAATTGGACTTTCTTGAAAGAGGCCATGCGGAAGTTGGGCTTTTCTGACGAATGGATTGCTCGAACGGCGGCTTTCTACGAGGATGCTAAAACCTCCGTTCTTGTTAATGGGATACCTACGCCGGAGTTTGACCTGGAACGGGGAGTCCGTCAAGGCTGTCCCATAGCTCCATATTTGTTTCTTTTTGCTCAAGACACTCTAGGTTACATGTTGAGCGATCCTGTCTACGCGATTGAAGGGCTACAATTACCGGATTCCTCCGTACTTAGGGAATCCTTTTTTGCTGACGACTCGGTCATGTTTCTCAAAGGAACTCGAGAGAACCTGGAGCGTACTCTCCTCGTCCTAGACACCTTCTGTGCTGGGTGAGGGGCAAGAATGAACCTGTGCAAGAGCACGACCATCTGGTGCTCGGCCAACCAACGCAACTGGACTTTTGGTGAAGACAGGGGACTCACATGGTTGGCCCCGGGTGCTACAACCCTCAACTTGGGTTTTCCTATAGGGTACATGATGTCTCAGCAGGAAAAAATGCCAAGGTTCTACTACAGATTCGTAACAAGCTTGCTCAATTGAGTCACAAAAAACTTTCAATGGCGGCGAGAATTTTAGTGTCCAATCAGGTTGTCTTAGCATCCATCTGGTATATTGCCAGTGGAGCCGATTTGGCGAAGAGTGTATTACATAAAGCTCGCGCTCTTGTTCGGAACTTCATCTGGGGTGGTGATTCTAACAAGAATTCTAGAGCTCGAGTTAGGTGGGATTCCGCGGTCTTGCCAATGATCCACAGGGGGATCAAAATTTTTGATCCCTTCGCTCAAGCCTCTGCCCTTTTAGCAAAAATGATTCCTCGCGGTCTGGAGCCAGGTCCAGAACCCTGGAAGGTGCTTCTCCAGCATCGAGTCAGACAGACTAGATATAAATGCCAAGGCGACTGGAGATCAGATGCGGAGTGGCTAATGACGGCAAATCACATTTGCAGCCAAGGCAGTCCCTTGTGGCGAGGGATATGGTCTTCCTGGTTAGAAGTAAGACCGGGGATCAAGAAATCTGTCCCATGTAATTCAGAGGAGGCTCACAGGCAATCTATCTTCCTCAATCCGTTTTTAATCAACTCGGACATAGAGATGTGGGGTGATTCTCACGACCCCAGAGCGGGCATTTTCTGTAGATGGTCGAACAAGGGTATCCTTAAATTGAAACATCTCTGGGACAGTACTAGGAACTCTTGGCCGGACCCTCAGGACCTCTACAGAACTACCAGATCTAGGAATTTGCCGGCCATTAGATAGGACATTATCCACTTGGTTCCCTAGTCCATGTCTCAACAGTATCCCCCCAAATAGGAGATTGGTACACTCTAGATGAGCCGCAGAGAGATCTACCGGAGGAATTCTATGAGGTCATAGAGGTTTCAGATAGAGGAGTCCTCTCTGTGCATGTTTACCGAAGGGTTGATGGCTCTGAAAGAATTAGGAACGTCTCAGGCAAAATCCCGGTGAAGTTGCCAACATGGCACTTGACCCGAGCCAGGACGATTTTGCGCAGTGCGGCCGAGGGCTTCTCCCCATTTCAACCCTAGCGAGATTCAAGACAGTGATAGCTCCATGTATGTCATTCAGCATGGTAGGGCAAGATTCAAGACAGTGATAGCTCCATGTATGTCATTCGGCATGGTAGGGTCATCGATTTTGATTTGGACCTCAAAGAATGGTTCTGGCCCAAGATAGCACACATTAAAGAAGGAAACTTCTTTAACTACTCTACCAAGCGGAGTTATAAAATCATTATCTCGAGACAGGGCAAGACGCCGCCCTTCACCACCACTATGTTGAACAAAGGTTACACTTTTGCTCAATGTAGGAAATTTTACAAGACCCTGTGGCACCCATGGTTGCCAAAGCGAATTTCCACAATGCTGTGGTTAACATGTCAGGGAGGGCTACCACTGGCAGAGTGGCGGACTCGCATGAATCATTCGGGAGTGTGCAATTTATGTACTACAGGAGCACATGAAACTCCCGAACATACCTTTTACTCGTGCCCCTCGGTATTAGGAGTCTGGGACAAAGTAAGACGCATGAGAGAGATAGCTAAGTTGTCCGTTAGGATTACAGGCTGGTGGGAGGCTCTAACGGGTATCTACGATCCCCCGGGACAGATTGGTCAGGCCACACTATTCAAAGACCCTACTTTGATCATAGTTCCAGGAGTAAAGGCACCTCCGACTATTCTAGACGAGACTCCTTGGGAAATTTTAAGAGGATGCTTGATCTGGTTTTTGTGGTGTCAAAAGGTTGAATTTGACCTGAGAGATGGAGAATTCCACATTGGGATTGCTTTATTTAGAGCTTGGCAAACGACAATGCAAGCAGGAATGGGGGCTTGGTTAGAGATGACCAAGTATAACGCCCATCACAAATCAGAAAACCAACTTCAGAAGGAGGCGATTTTTCTTAGCACCTGGTCTCACGGCAACCTCTTCTGTTCTACAACATCAGGGATCCACTGGAATTTGGTCCCTCACAGGGAATTCCTCCCTAGGGACTTAGCCAACAGGTACAGAAGATTTCGAGCAGGCCTAACTCAACCTAGGCCTCCTGATTCAGATCACTCTTCTTTTCACAGAGTCCAATCCGATCCCTCACCTCTTCCCTACACCTCGCCGGGAGCTGACCAGCGAATTCACGACAATGTAGAGGACATTTTGGAGGCTATCTTACGAGACCTAGAGCAGGAGGTTGAGTTGGAGTCCGGCCGTGAACAACAACACTCCCAGCGACAAGGAACACAGGATCCAGCGGTTATTCCTAAGGAGGTCGACGATTTTCAGCAACAGATTGAGAGCTTACCGAACGAGTTGCAAGACCCAAAGGAGCTCCAACAACAGGCAAAATTCTGGACTGCCTTTACGCCCGGCCGCAGAGCACCCTCTACGCCCTTCCCTGCATCAACACACTTATTGGAAGCGCCTCCCAGCGCAACCCCCGGTCAGCCTCAGCGGATTCCCTCCCCCCCTTTTCGTCCTCTCCGGGGAAGCAGGAGCTCTCGTCCCTTCCTCTACGACTCAGCCACGCTCAACGACGACGACAACAAACAGCTGGAGAACTCGCCTCCGGCCTCCCCTCTGTCTCTTTTCTCTCTTCCTTGCAGCGTGCTCCACGCTTCAGACTCCCTCGTTCTTCGTCCTCCTCTTGACCAGGACCCTGTCCCCAGGCCTCAGCTTAGGAACCCAAACCTGTTCGGTTCTCCCTCTTGCGATAGCCCTGTTTAGCTCAGGCAATTTCTTCTCTCTTGAGCCAGACTAGGGTCTTTTCCCTTTTTTTGTAGTCTTCCTTCTTAGCTCTGTTGCTTGTTGGGTTGACTGCTTTTCGCCCTTGTGGGGCTTCTCCGGTTTAGATCTTTCTTTTCTGTTTTCACTCTTTCCCCTCTTAGTCTTAGTGGCTTTGCTTGGCTGCTGTTTTGGTGGCCTTTGTGGTGCCCCGGCCGTTTGGCCTCTTTGTATTTGCGCTCCTTGCGCTTCTTTTTAATTCCCCGGATTTCGGGTTTTCAGCTCAAATGGTAGAGCGCTCGATTCGCATTTGAGAGGTAACGGGATCAATGCCCGTCTCCTCCAATACTTTTTTTAACCCCTAACCACCCGAACACCCATTTTTTGAGGGGCGATTGTGAATGAGCTTTTTGTGGGGGGATTTTTGTACTCTAAAAACTTGACTAAGATAGCGTTTTATATATAAAAAAACACTTGAAATTCACAAAATTCGATTTTTGAGCATTAAAACAAGTTTGTATGTTTCCATTTTGTGTGAAAAAATGGGAAGCCGGGCTTGCAATTTAGGCTTTGAGCATGCTCTGAAGGTGACGAACGAAGATGAATTGGGCTTGAGAATGGACAACAAGAGGGTGACTGTCATCCAATACTTCATTCATGTGAAGGTTGCCCAGGGAAAATTTAAGCAAAGTTATTCACCCACCTAACTCAAACGGCCTTCAATTGATGAGAGCCTTAGTAATTACAAGCTTCAAGATTGCCGAGGTTGTGTACATGTGGGGTGCATCCGTGCCTTTGGGACCTCTATGATTCAATAATCAAACTAGATTCTTATATGGACTCTTGTCGAGGGTATCCGGCCGTTATGAACAACTAAGTTTGAGAGGGAAGGGGAAAAATTTATCATGATAAATTTGAGTTTTATAAATTCGCAAAACAAGCAAGTGAGATTAACAAACTGCGAGAATAGAAGAGAATGCTTTTAATGAAAGTTGCATCAAGATGTTGATAGTGGGTCTGGAGCGGCAGAGAGAACTTCGGCAAAAAACGGACGACGTGATCAGTGTTTGGGTACAACAATGCGCAATGACAGTGGTTGTTGAAGTTGTTTGATGCTAGTTTTTTGATTCAACTCCCCGTGAAGCAAGGCTTGGTGAGGTAACGAATATCCGCTGGTTTGTAGTTTTCGTGGCACTACTATGCAAGAACCACACTTGGTTGGAAGTCGCGGAGGTCTGAAGGCAATCCGCGAGGTTTTGCGAACGATATCTTTGTGAGGAATGGTTCTCCGACGCGGTTGCTACAGACACTACTAGAAAATCCAACTAATCTGTTGATTCAGTCGCGTTGACCGGGACACTTTTCTGTTGATTTGAACAAAAAATTGACCGAATCAACAGAAAAGTGTCCCGGTCAATGCGACCGAATCAACAGATTAGTTGGATTTTCTAGTAGTGAGAATCGAACGCTTCACGAGGACCCTTTGGGATTGCAGTCCACTTCGGTCCCAATCTATTTGCCGGTGCAGTCGCCGGCCCCAATGATGCCACAGCTGTAGTTGCCGGTTTCAGTAAGGCTGATGTTGCAATCGGCAGTCTCAATGCTGGAGCCGCCAAGAAATCCGCATTTGCCAAAGATGTGGTCGTGTTCGTAGAACACGAGGATCCTAAATTGCTTGGATCAAGGGAGAAGCAACGAGAACTGCACGGAGAGGGAGACTTTGCAAGAACTAGCAGCGACAGTCTAGAATGCAAGCGTAGCCGGACAAAATGACAAGCGGAGAATTTTGGAGTCACAAGGAGACGAATCAGACAATAGCGTAGAGAGAACTTGGCATGAGGACCAAGAAGATTCCATGGATGAGAGTGGAGACTTTGGATCAGAAGAGGATTTAGACGATTTGATAGCAAGAGAAGGAGACTACACTAGTAGAAAACATGGTAAAAAAAAACCACAGCCAAAATCGGCTGCGGTTCTTTTGACCACCCTGATCTGCAGTTGCTAAGCGACTGCAGATTTTTCTTTTTTGATTTACGACTGCAATTTTAATAATTTAGGGACGTGTAATATACCGTTGGAAAGGTATTTTCAAGACCTTTCCAACGGTATATTACAAGCCCTGAAATTCTTAAAATTGCAGTCGCAAATCCAAAAAAACAAATCTGCAATCGTTTAGCGACTTCAGATCAGGATGGTCAAAAGAACTGCAGCCGATTTTGGCTGCGGTTTTTTTTTTTGCTATGTTTTCTACTACTGCTATGACAAGGATGAAGTTTAGGAGGGCCACGTGAGTGGTGCGTGCATTGGCGAGGGAGCCCACACGAAACCCGCAGTGAGCTGGCCAGAAGCACCTCAACTATTGCTGTTGAATGACATCGGGACAAGATCTAGCTTTGGAGGGAGACTCAAGATGCGGAAGATGACGCGCCAACGGACAAACAAAGCGGAGACAGTTTGTATAGGGGAGGAACATGGGTCGCGAGGCAATCAAATCCTCGCAAAACCAATGGCTGCAGCACCAGCGCGTGGCCGTGGCGCGCGTGGAGGTTGGCGAAGGCAATGTGTGAGACCAAAAGGGGTGGGTCGCAGAGCAGGCAAGGGACGCACGACAGACGGAGGCAACAAGTTAGGCTATTATGGGCACAAAAAACTAGAACAAAAGATGTCCAAAGATCAATCTTGTAAAGAAAATAAGGAATATGATTGATATTTAGAATGGTACAAGAACTAGGAACAAGGCAACACTATAGATTGCTCCACAACTTGTGTTGGCAAGATTGAGGAGCACCTCGTCTTGCCTTCTATTATACACTATGAGACCTAAGCCCAATGGAACCTTCTATGGAAGGTCTTGGAAGACTCTAGAAGGTTCTAAAAAATTATAGGAACTTTTATGGAAGCTTTTAGAAGACTATAGAAGTTTCTCTCAAAGGTTCTAGAAGTCTAGTGATGTATCGGGAAGACTATCACTATAACAAAACATGGTAAAAAAAACCGCACTCAAAATTGACTGCGGTTCTTTTTGCCACGTTTTTGTGCATGCGCGTGTAGTAGGCTGTTAGCTTCTTTTGCAATTTCTGACTACAATTTTTGGAATTTTAGGGCGTGTAATATACCGTTGGAAAAGTATTGAAAATACCTTTCCAATAATATATTACATGCCCCAAAGTTCCAAAAATTGCAGTCGGAAATTGCAAAATAAAGTGGCTGCGCGCGTACGTAGTGGGCCTGTACAAAAACGTGGCAAAAAGAACCGTAGTAAATTTTGAGTGTGATTTTTTTTTACCATGTTTTGTTATAGTGTATGGAAGGTTTTAGAAACTGATGTTTTATATGTCCGTAACGCAGGCCAGCGTGTGATCCGGGGTCGTGGCTTAGCAAGGGCAGGGGGCAGGGGCCTCCACACATGGTCGGGGCAGGAGCTTGGCGCGTGGGAGGGGGGATAACGAATATAATGAGTCAACTTGGATTCAATTCCGTGCTGACTACATCCACAAATTTGTTACCTTAGCAAGTGATCACGTAGGACATATTCACTCATTTTGTGATTTCCCCACACTCATCCTAATTTTGAACGTTTCTTCACACAAAAGACATTCCAAAAAATATGTAATGAGTCCAATTAATATGCGAGAATGCTAAATAAGAATGGAAATTTCATTGGAAGAAGCTCGTGGTGGAAATTAGAAGTTCCGAAGTTGAAAGCATTCATTGGAATATGTATGCTTACAGGGGTCAAGATTCTTCCAAACCACGTGTTATATTGGAAGCAATTTTGTCCATTTCTACATTAATTGTAGTGTCATATCCTCTTACATGTCTTGACAATGCTTTGAAAGGATATCGACTTGCTTACATATCGTAGATGATAGGAGGTTGCCAACTGATAGAGCACATCCTAACCACAACAAGATTGGGAAGCTTAAATAGTTGTTGACAGAATTGCGAGCAAGGTGCAAAGAAAATTGGAATCTAGGTCAATATCTAACTATTGATGAGATGATAATTAAATACAAAGGCAAGTATAGCCCAATTAGACAATACTTGCCGAACAAGCGATATAGCATCAAGGTGTAGTGTGTGGTTGACTCCTCACGTAAATCCGTTTATGATTTTGCAGTTTACACGTGTGTCTTGGTAAGGTCTATGGTGCTCTTGGCGGCGTCAGGGGAAGCAAAAACGGGATATCGAGTAGTCATTAATCTCATGACTACTCGATTCATGACTATTGGATATTCCATCCTCATTTATGACATTCTCAAACTGGTGGAATCAGTTGAAAATGGAGGAAAATTTAGCGCAACTTGAACTAAATACCATAGTTGTACAACACGTTCGTACAAATATAATTATTTTTGTTTGGCCTAAATTTATTTTGCCACATGTCAGATAGGTATTGGTTATAGTAACCCACAAAACAATCTAGGTGGCACAAACAATTAAATAATACATCACAACTTGTACAAACCTGCTACTCTCTCCGTCCTACAAAAAGACCTTGTTTTCATTGAAATCCATAGATTAAGCATTGTGATATCGAGTATTCAAGGATTAAGGTTAATCCGATGATTACAAAGGGAGTATGCTGATTGTGATGCAGATCCATGGATTAAGTACTCGGGGAAGTCACTGTCAAAAATTTAGATTACCATGAGAGAACAAAAATAGAACGTCTTTTATTCATTTGAGATAAAATTTATAAATTTTAAAAAGTAATATAGGGTGCTTTAAAACCAATTTGAGAATATTTTAGGAATATTACTAGAATATACCACAAATATATCCTAAAATGTACTATAAATAGTATAGTGTTCCAATTATTTCATAGCCCTCGATTAAATACTCTGTATTTGCTCATGTATCCCAAAATTCTCACTAAGTGACTTCCCCGAGATTAAGTGAGTACAAAGGGAGTATTTTGACTGCCAGAAGTGTATACATGACCAAAATCTATGAGAATAATCCATGATCGGCATAATCAAGATCCATGATCAACATGATCAAAACTCATGAATTAAAGTGCCAAATTGTTTGCAATGCCGTGAAGCAGTTGTCAAGCACGCGCAAAGCTTAATTGTTGGCGGTAAATGAGTATAGTTAGAAATCATGGTTTTATTTTGGAACAAAATTTAAGTCGATATCATGGTCTTTTTGCAGGACGGAGGGAGTATATGGGTACGGTAGTGAGCAATATCAGCAAGATATGTAACATGCATGTGAAAGGGCATCTGCAACAGTCATGCAACTTATTAAAATTGTGTACCATAGACATCTACTATTTAGTGCCAAGAAATAGAATCCATGACCTTTCTCCTTGGCTTGAGAAACCTATACAAAAGAAACATGCTAAATATGAAATGTTCTTGAGGAGGCACCAAGGGTAGACCTTGCTACCCATGCACATGAGGTTTAGATAGATGAAGTACCCCATTCACAATGGTCCCCCTTATCAGCATTATTGTTATTATGAAATGTTCTCAAGCCATCTATGTAGTGATAAAAAGTATACACAACATACTTTATCCCCTAAATGCCTAGAGCCCTCTCCAAATTCGGCAGTTTGCAAAGATGCATTATAAAATGCAACCTAGAGGGATATTTTGAACTTGATATATGAATAAAAGTTGTACGTTATGAATTTTAGATTCTATCCGTACAGTTAGATCTATGATTGCTATTACGAATAATTTTGTATAAAATTTGAAACGTGAAATTCAAAATTATTTTGTAATTCAATTACGAATAAGATATTGACAATTTACAGATGAAATTCTTTGTGATTGGTTGAAATGTAATACTCTAAGTGCAGTGATTTTTGGAGATTTTTTGGTTGCTTAATTTTATGAATTGACTTTTTTTAGAGCACTTTTACACTGAAATCTTCAAAATTTTGGGTGAATCACTACAACATGAAATGAGGCATTAAAAATTCACAAATCATCCCCTTTCTAATTGGATCACACGTGCATGAAGCTAACTTCCCATAGAACCTACAGAAAAAAAATCCACACTGCAAAAAGTGCATGACGGATGAGAAATTATGGATGAAATGTGTACATCGTCCAAAAAATGGATGCTCAGGCAGTTAGGGGTTATAATGTTACTACAAGGCCAACGTTACTGCAAAGTTTCACTACGACCATGTATTTTTTCTTGTATTTTTTCATACTAGCAAATGATTGTTGTCGTAATTTAGTATATATTAGAGACTACCTTCATATTTGAGTATATAGAGTATTTGAGTACATTTTTGTGCTTCAATGCACGAGACAAATTATATAAAAATATATACAATAATCATACACATGAAGCCAAAGGGATCTTTGGGGGTTCAAAGTGCTATCAAGCAAAACATGTTGACAGAGAATTCACTACTAGGACTCATCTGAAGAGAATTCTGAACAAGTTAGGATTGTTGTTTGCATCCACTTTGTAGGTTGGCTTGCAAAACTGAGCATTTATTTTTAGTCATTTTCAATCAAAGAGCCCTAGTTACCATATTCAATTGTGAATAGAATCCAAAATCGTGAATACAAAATTGTAATACACAACACATTGCATGATTTGGAAAAAGTTTCAATACAATTTTTTTTTTTTTTTTTTGAGTAAATAGATTTCAAATTTGATCCCCTTGGATGATTAGTTTGTAAGCGTTTTGGAAAACTTTCAAAAAGAATTTTAATGAATGGTTTTTCAAGCCACCACCATGTTAACATATATTTTTTCATGTTTACACTATGACCCCAAAATCATGAAACGCAGGTGGCCCGGGAAATGCGGGGCCCGAGAAATGCGGAAACACAAAAATTTTAGGGGGTCCATGTACCCCAAAATTACCTGCAAGACCAATGCTCCGGGAGAGGCGCCGCAAAACAGGGAAATTTTTATAGGGGGTCCACGTGTAAGGGCGGAATTTTTTTACAGGGGTCCACGTGTATAGATTGGATGAATGCCGATGAATGCGGATGAACGGAGCGACAGTAAACCCTAAAGTGAAGAACAAGAGGCGAGCGTTCTTCTGTGTTTCAGCGACGGTGTGGTGCGTTCTTCAGAGTTTGAGTGACGGTGAGCGATGAGGGTTTTGTTTTTGCGATGAGCGATGAGGGTTGTGTTTCCGATACTGTGAGGGTTTGATACTGCTTTTGCCATACTGATGAGTGATACCGACGAGTGATATTGATGAGATGATACTGATGAGCGATGAGTGATACTGTGAGGGTTTTGTGAGCGGTGAAATTGTTTGCAGAAAAAGTGAGGACTCTATGCAAGTTCAAGGCTGATTCTACCGAGATGGAATGAATTCTGGTGGCACGATCACAAAGGTTTCGACAAATTGAGCGATTGAAGTATCAACCTGGGTGTGGAAATCAATGGGGACTAGGATTCGCTTGGAAATGAATGGGATGCCGCTACTCAACATTGCGGTAAATAGGTGATCCGCC
This sequence comes from Pohlia nutans, assembly GCA_022496805.1. Taxonomy (NCBI): domain Eukaryota; kingdom Viridiplantae; phylum Streptophyta; class Bryopsida; order Bryales; family Mniaceae; genus Pohlia; species Pohlia nutans. Next base: position 28,590,127 of record CM040089.1, on the reverse strand, counting down.
GCAAGTGATTCCTTTCCATGTTATTAGTTGTGAAAATGATTGTTATCAGTTAATGTATGGTTGTAGAAAAAATCTTGAATATTCGGATTTGTGAATACTGGAGTTTTTGTTGCAAAGTGAGAATCATCTGGCCACTGTAAGTAAGCAGTGTTGAGAAGAAACGAGCTGACATGATTGCTGCAGGGTTAGGGTTACAGTGTGATTGTTACAGGTGACGTGATTGTTACAGGGTTAGGGTTACAAGTTAACGAGGATGCGGTCCCGATGTTCATTTTGAGTGATCAATGGGTTTTCAAAGACGGTTGATTTCTGGAGAATGTGCCGGATCTGGATCCTAAGGCTAACGAGGATGAAGAAAGAGGTTACTCCTTCAGAAAGATACCAATTATGTACGACAAGAACAAATTTTATTTTTGACACGTGGCATCCCAAAAGGGGGGTCCATGTGTCAGCAAATTAAATAAGAATGAAGAAATTCAATCGTGAATGGCCCAAAATTGCACAGTGTGACACTATGAGCCCAAAAACACATACCATTTAAAACTTGTTTACATCATAATTATATATAAAAAAGGACACATACATATAAAAATATATAAAAATGTAAACAAAAATAGCATAAATAGTGTTGTACAAAGTAGATACAATAACAACCTCACTATTACAATCTGAATATTATCTATATGAACTTTGTTTTCATGGTTTTCAATTTATTTATTTATGAATATGGTAAGAACGACTAAAAACGACTCAAAACATTTTTATAAATAATAAATTCTTGAAGAACTGAATACTCCATACACTACTAGAAAATCGTGACCAAATCAACAGAAAATCAACTGATTTATGTTGTTTGGGGCAGTGCAATGACCAATTTCACTAATTTTTAAACTTTTTGTAAAAATCAACAGTTTGCTACCTACTTTTTGTTGATTTGAATAGTGCGATGACCAAATCAATTTTAGCAAATATGGAATCTTTTGGAATCTTTTGGCATCTTTTGGCATCTTTTTGGAAAAAATAATAGAATATTCTGGAATATTCTAGAATCTTTGGAATCTTTTGCAATTTATGGACTCGACTTTTTAGAAGGTGATTTTTTTTACTTTTGGGCACCCATGACAAATAGATCCAATTGGTTTTAAATTCTTTATACAAACTCTTAACAAGATTGTGAACATAATCCCCAAAGTTGAAAGGCATCAAAGCACACAATTATGATTTTCAAAACACTTGAAACATTTCAAACACCCTCATTTGGGCAACATTTAAACACCATGGTTTACGTACTCTGAATTTTGTTTTAACCTCTAAATGACCGATCGACCATTTTCTGGTCGCAGCCCAAACAGCAGTGATTGCCCATGGGCAGAAAATGACATTTATTTTTTGTTTAAATTGGGGTCGAGATTATGTTCTAGTGCTTTTGGATACATTTCATTTGCAATATTGAGGTTCACTAAGGAATTTTTCAAAGACAAAGACCTCAATATTGTCCTAGTGTTATAAAACTTACTATTTCGGGAAACTAATGATGTTCACTCATTCGAAAATTTTGCCTTTTTAAATTTTAGAATAGAATGTCTAGTTTTAACCAATCGTACCAAATTTCAAATGCTAAAAATAAAATTTGTAATTTTGGTGAATTTTAAATGGCAAATGCTCTTAAATTCATTAAATGAGTATCTAAAACTATTTTTGGAACTTTGACCATACGGATAATTACTAAACATCATGCTTCTCATTTTCTCTTTTGCACCAAACTTCATCGAAGTTGCAGAAGTAACATTTTATAACACATCTAGATTTTGCCCTTACCCCCTCTGTCATTTAGGGGTTAACTTAATCATTTGCAATTATAAAAAAAACTGAGTAGACTTTGGCAGCCATTTTGTCATAGTAGAATAACTTTTTTCAAAAATCTTTGGACTAAGAAAAGTTGGGAAATCAAGTTAACCCCTAAATGCCTAGAGCCCTCTCCAAATTCGGCAGTTTGCAAAGATGCATTATGAAATGCAACCTAGAGGGATATTATGAACTTGATATATGAATAAAAGTTGTACATTATGAATTTTAGATTCTATCCATATGGTTAGATCTATGATTGCTATTACCAATAATTTTGTATAAAATTTGAAACGTGAAATTCAAAATTATTTTGTAATTCAATTACGAATAAGATATTGACAATTTACGGATGAAATTCTTTGTGATTGGTTGAAATGTAATACTCTAAGTGCAGTGATTTTTGGAGATTTTTTGGTTGCTTAATTTTATGAATTGACTTTTTTTAGAGCACTTTTACACTGAAATCTTCAAAATTTTGGGTGAATCACTACAACATGAAATGAGGCATTAAAAATTCACAAATCATCCCCTTTCTAATTGGATCACACGTGCATGAAGCTAACTTCCCATAGAACCTACAGAAAAAAAATCCACACTGCAAAAAGTGCATGACGGATGAGAAATTATGGATGAAATGTGTACATCGTCCAAAAAATGGACGCTTAGGCAGTTAGTGGTTAAGTTTCATCTTCAAAAATCCGTTTGTGATTTTGAGCCTCCATTCAAAAGTTATAGACAAAATTCAAAGTGGGGTAGCAAGGAATATTTTCTTTGATATTTTCAAACACCCTCTCTGAATTTTGTCTATAACTTTTGAATGGAGGCTTAAAATCACAAACGGATTTTTGGAGATGAAATTTAACTTGATTTCCCAACTTTTCTTAGTCCAAAGATTTTTGAAAAAGGTTATTTTATTATGTCAAAATGGTCGCCAAAGTCTGTTGAGTTCCAAAACATCGAATTGTAAGTGTATATGTAAGAAAAAAATTATACTTTGTTCATCAAATTCTAAGTTTGGTGAGTTGGTCAGAGTGTTGAGTCATAAATGTGAGGTTCCGAGTTCAAACCCGAGTGACAACCATGGGTGTAAAGCTTGGCTGCTTGGAGGCGCCAGGCAGCCAAAAAAAAGGTTTTTCTGCCCGAAAAATCTGGGCAGCGAATTTTTATTTTTATTTTTATTTTTATTTTTTTATTTTTTGACTAGATCAACAAAAAATATCAACAGATTTTTGTTGATTATTGACCTGTACAACGCGACCGAATCAAGAGAAAATATCAATGCTTCTCTGTTGATTTGGACGCTGAATTTTCTAGTAGTGATAACATTCAGTAGTCTTCATGCTCTCTGCCTTTTCTTCATGCATCATCGTGGAACTCCACCTATCCACTTAGCTAATGATTTGGTCTTGTTGGGTGTGGAATATGCTGCATCATCTACCATGAGACCAAGGTAGAGCCAATACAAGCTATTGAATGTTATGTCCTCATGTGAAGGTCATGCAAAATCCAGAGCCAAACCAATAGCTAGTGCAATGGAAATTTTCATCTATATAGACAATGGCAAAACATTAGTGTAATTTTCGTTTGATTTTCTAATTCATTTTCTCTGCTCCATCAGGGAAGAGACTACGAAAACGCATTTTTTCAAGGAGTTGCATGGTTGAACAGTATAAACAAGCCATAAAAGTAAATCTAGGATGAATACTAAGGCAGAGACTACGCGACTAGCCGTTTGTTTGAATAGCATTTGAATAAGTTGACTAATTAGCGTTTAGAACATGGACCCAATTTGAAGAACATAATGTACATAATCTCAATCTATTTCAAGTACAAGGGTATGAAATCCATTTACTTATTTTTACATCAACTCTATTGGCAGTTAGATTCCTGACCTATGTGGCTAGGCTTTCATAAGCCCCACCCTTTCTCAATGTTTAAATATACTCAAATTTCTCTAATGACACTTTGTAATTGCACATTTCATGTAATTATATCCTCAAAATCTATCATGTTGTGTACGTTACATTGTAGTCAATTTCTATATGAATTTGCGGATTTAATTTGCGGATAGAATGTTGAATGTTTTAAGAAATTATAAATGTTGGCGGTTTGAAAGTGCAAAAATGATCCATATATCCAAATGAATGAAAAGTTGTTTAAATGAATATAAATTATTGAAATGGACTAGAAAGCATAAGGTAGCCCACACACTTTCTTAGATGAGACCGTTTTCATTTGAAATTAGGAACCAGGTGAAAATCAGAGTTTGACTGAAAAATGATCAAGCATGCTTGATCCCACGGGACTCCTTGCATGTTTAAACCCAGGGTTTCGGGTTAAAAGGCCATCTAGGCTGGTGGTTACTACCAATCTACAGTCTACTACAATCTACTCCAGTGCTGCTAGTTCTAACACTGCCAAAACTAAAAGTGTCATAAGTTACTCAAAACTTGCTCAAATCAGGAAAACAAGGTACCAATCTTATAGCCCTCGTCATGTCCTTTCCAAAGAGCTAAAGAACAACACCATAGGACTAATATTGAAGAAGGTATCAGCTTCTAAAGGTGAGAACCCTAGAAGTCTATATCTCCTTCATATTATACTTGAATCTTTTGAGTGAGGTATGGATCTTGTAGCCCTTGTTCAGCCGTTTACAAAAAGCCTAAGACCACTACCATACGACTGATATTGAGGGAGATATGAGCTTTTTAAAAGCAGATGTTATATTGTTCACATCTTGCTCAAAACTTACTCAAATCTTGCTTGTGATATATGCATCTTGTAGTGCACGACGAGATCTTTCCAATGAGCCCAAGATCAAATTCTAACTCCTAGTATTAAATGAGATATGGCCGATTAAAGTTGCTGATTGAGAATTTAGATGTTCACAGTGATAGGCGGATTCAAATGAATCCGCCTATAAGACCCCCTATAAGGTGGAACCACCCATAACCGATCAAATAAGCTTACTGGAGTATTTTATGGAGTAGTATAACGTCAAGCAAAATTTTGCCTTGCAGAAAGAAAGAAATCACGGTGACTGCAAATTTTTGGATAATTTTATTCCCCATATTGCAATTACTACAAATTTTTGAAGTCAAAAGTTGGTTGGAACCCATAACTAATATATAGAGTGATCCATAACCACTCACTGTGGGAGTGGTTTCTAATCATCATGCTACTCAGAATTGTCGACACAGAACATCACAATTCCGTAACCACAGTTCTCTAAAACCACAAATAGTGAACTAGAAACCAATAGCTCATGTTCTAAAAGTCGCCACTCACATTCAGTCAAACCACGTTCATCCAAAGTGGTTTCTGCCAATGTGCATGTCGTGTCACCAAAAGGCCAAGCGCTGGAACCGAGAGCCAAGCTCCTGTATCGCCAAGCCAGCCCGCCCACAACGTCGCCCCTGTTCCCGCCAACTTCTTGCGCTCTCTCGCAACGGCTCTCTCAATTCTCTTCGAGCTCTTGTAATCTCAGATTAATTTTCTGTCGAGAGGCCATTTTCTTGTTCTGCAACGTTTTTAGGCTCTCCAGCTGTAACCGGATCACATTCCTTGTTACAGCTTGTGCCCCTCTTGACATTCTCAAAAATTAGGGTTTCGTTTTCTATCGATTGATAGATTTTCTCGGAAATTCCGGATTTCTTTCTTTCTGGAGAATGCCCTGTGAAGAGTAGTTTGAGAGGGGCATTTTGCAACGTTTCTAAGCTCTGTAGCTGTACTGGATTGTATTCCTCGTAGGAGCTTATAAAAATTAGGGTTTTGTAGGTAACTAATTACGTTTTGTATATTATTCTTAGCAAATCAAAGAGGTTTCCAATGCATCAAAGAATGTGTATACTCTATGCAAAAGTGACAAGTGTTCAAAATTTTACCGACCCAAAACCAACACGAGGTCTAATGTTAAGGCATTATACGTTTTCAAAATCAATATGTAAGATTTTAGGGCTTTTGACTTTAGGTGCGTGGGACCTCTATCTTGATACTTTACAATGTTGAGTTTCAGGCTCTGTCAGGATGCTGAAATACGGGCCCAATTGATCAGCACTGATCCAAGTATCGGACGTCGGGTACTTTTTCAAACCCCATTCATATTCTTTTCACCCTACATTCCATACCCATCAAACGCAAAGCTTGATATTCAAGATATCCTGTCTATGTCATTTCCCCTATTGACGCACTGATTTCTCGGGGAGATCACACCCCCTTACGTTTCATAACCACGTGCGAGAAAAATTTGCTACCCTATATTATATGCCATAGATAATTTTAAAAATTATGATATTTTTTCTACATATACATAACCATTGATAATATCTTTTGTGTATTTTTTTGAAATTTTTTGTCATCTTCATTTTTTGTAGTAATTGTTTTAGTTCAATTTTGCGTCATTCTAGTTAGAAACGGTATGTTTTATTAAAAAAACAAATCATCAAATTTGGTTACCATTTTTTACTATGTAATAGATTCCGTGTATATTTACTCATGAAAAAAAATTGATAAAATTTTGACCCATTTTGGTGATGCTACTTAGAAAAAGTAGATTTTTTTTTCTCGCACGTGGTGTTCAACTTGACAATGGAGTGCACCCCCCGGGACTGATTTCCATTTCCTTATTGCAAGTGAAAGATTCTATTTCAGTTGATGAAACACTGAGGTTAATTGACTGCAAGTAAGGATCACATAAACCTTTTCATGCTCAGAAAACTAGTAATTGAAAAAATACAGTCAAATCCATAGTATATTTTGTAGGATGGTTTGACCAAGGGTTCATGGTTTGATAATGATATCAATAATTTAGATTAGGTCAAATTTTATATCATCGAATCAGAGAAAAACATTGATTGTGTGAGTTAAACAACAAGGACGGTATAATCTGCCCCAATCCTCTTAAATTTTTAAAAATTAAATTTTTATTGTTGGAGCAATATAAATGTGAGGATAATATATACTGCTAGGGGTGTATGATAACATATGTTCTATTAGGATAGCACATTGCTTGTAAAATCAAATATTTTGTAACTTAGTGTTGTGTGAAAAGGTATATTTTGAATCATTCTTAAGTGAGCAGTGTGAAAAGGTTGTTCAATAGGACGTGGACTCTGAAAGAGTGGAAATCATCGGGTAGTCAGAGCCAATGAATTAAATCAGATAATAGAAAGTCCCTTAAAACTGCTAAAAAAAGAACATGATGTCCAATATGAAGTCCTTGGCTCTATGATTGTGTGGTTTATTGAAGTTCTTTTACAGGGAACAACAGAAGAAGCTAATGGATGCAGGACTGGAGTTAGCTGCAACAAAGAGTCAAGGCTATAAGCCCATCAACAGAACACTCTTGGATGGTCGCAAAACAGTAGTCGTGGGCATCTTCACTAATTTTGCTGGCCAGTCCCGCCGTACGTCCTCCCGGAAGACTTGGATTCCCACTGGTAATAACTTTGTTTCCCCTCTTACTTTTCGTTTAAGTTTTCTTTCCAATTTGAGATTATTTTGTAGACATGTCTTACAATAAAGGGTGTCTTTCAGAAACTCTGGGTGATACCATACCTCACTTTCTGGTTTGGCAAAAAATAATTAATTAAGAAGACTGCAACGGATATATAGAAATTCAGTGAAGAAAATGCCGAAATTACATGATATTGGATTCTCCTAATCACGAAACATTTCAAAATTCCTCAACATAGAAGCAGTGTACCAATGTGACATTAAACTTTTTAAAAAGTGCTGAGGGATCCCGGCAGGTACAAGTGGCCTTTTGACCGAAATAAGCGATTTCACACCTGTGGATGCCATGTTTCATGTACAAGCATTACTCTTTGTTGATTACTACTTGAATTACGTCAGAGGAATCGATTTGAGACAAGGCAATTGATCCTTCTCTTTTCTTTTTCCTTGTGATTGCAGGTGCTGCACTGAAGGAACTTGAAAATGACACGAGTATTATCATTTGCTTTGTTATTGGACGCAGGTTGGTTTTTGTAACCTTTTTTTATATGAGCGCCCCATTGGGTTTTTTTTTCCTATTTAATATTTCTGAACATTACTTGAGTCTACTCGGAAGGAGATTAGGTTTATCAGTGGTTTGTCACCGGATTTTGCTAATGTAATGATGTTTCTATGCTTGAATTGGATACAGTTCAAACAAAGGAGATATGTTGGACAAACAAAGGAGATATGTTGGACCAACAAATTGATCAAGAAAGCAATGAAACAGAGGATTTTTTAATCTTGGTACTGGATTTCTATCTGTTCTCCCTTGCATTCCACTTTTCTAAATAATTTCTCCTCCTCTTTGGACACTTGCTCTTTACTTCCACTTCTCCACTCAAATGATCAATTGTATCGCCAAGCCAGCCCGCCCACAACGTCGCCCCTGTTCCCGCCAACTTCCTGCGCTCTCTCGCAACGGCTCTCTCAATTCTCTTCGAGCTCTTGGAATGGCTCTGCCATTAGGATAAAGGTGGGGTCTCCAAAAGGCCTTTGGTTTTCTCACGTGCAGTGAAATTTCAGTGGTGCTTGCACGATTTCCCCGCTGGCACCAATGGTGCCACGACGCTGCCAGCAGTGCAGTTCCGTGGGTCGAACCAATCGACGCTGCCAGCACTGCGGCTTCCGACACTGTCAATGGGCAGCGACGAGGACTAATGGTGCCACCATCGGAGGGGTGTTTGGGTAGACCAGTCACCTAACCCGGGCTGCCCTACATGGCATTTTGGGGACCCCACATTTCCCCTAATGTTGGGGTGTGGATGGCCGGGGTCAAATGGGTTGCACATGGATTGCTGGTGTGCGAGTGAAGTGGTGTGTTAAATTAGGGTATGGAAGGGTTGGTTGTGGTGTCAATGGCAACATAGAGTGTATAGAAGTGACAAATTCTCGGTAAGGATGCTGTCTGCCATGGGCGTATTGGCTGGGGTGCAAGTGATGCAACGAAGATGCAAAGGGAGAGTGCTGCTCTGCCATCGCTGGGAAGTGGGGTGTGTCGAAGGAGAACCCCGGCATGTTGCACTCCTGGTCGTCGTCCCCTCTACGTCGTGCAGATTGTCGCTGTTGCACTTGTCTCCCCTCTACCCTCTCGGTTGTCGCCGACACCTTCCGGCGCTGCGCTTCCAATTTGTCTGCGGCCCTTTGTACCTTCTCCGTTCCTTTCACTGCTCGTGCCTCCGCAAGCTCCGCGGCCTGTTGCGCTTTTGCTCTCTGCGCTTCTTCTCGTTCGACGGCCTTCAGTGCTCGCGCTTGCGCTATAGCTGCAGCACGCGCCTCTCGCATCCTCTTCTCCTCTTCCCGCTCTACTGCCTTATTTTTCTTCCTCTCCTCCTTCTCTTCACGAGCTCTTTCTTTTTCCTTTGCTGCGTCGAGCTTAGAATGTCGTAATTGTGCTGCTGCATTGATGTACTCATAAGATGTCAACATTATAGACTTTGTAAAATCCATAATAGGATCCCGGTATCTGGGAGTCACTCGTGTTGTGACTGTGGGTAGTGTCATGCAGGAACCTGGTGATGGAGTCGATTGCCTCGACGTCCCTGTCGAAGCCTACTACCTCCTCCGCCAAGTCGAGGTCCTGTGAATCTGTGTCGACAAAATAATGCTCGGCGCCAGCTTCCGGTTCCTCAGCAAATTCGGCGGCCATGTCTTCATACTCAGGTGAGTTCTCATGACCATTAGCTGCCTGCCGAAAGCGTGTGTGATGTGCGCCCAAACTGTCATGTTGCACGTCTTCGTCACCTTGTGCAACCTCAGGCTCCTGGAATACCTGAGACGGTGCTAAGTGCCTCTGCACTTCCTCCCTATTTAACGGGAAGATCCATGTCGCCTTGAAACCGCTTCTGATATTTTTCTTTGACAAAGCCTTACGAAGAGCAAGTGACACCTAGTGAGACAGTGTTTCCTTCAAAGCTGATTGAGTCAAGTTCCTGCTACACCAATAGTCACAATACGCTCTAAAGTGTTGTTTAAATGGCTTGAATACACTGACATCAAGAGGTTGCAGGACGTGGGAGGTGTGCGACGGAAGCGTGATCAAGTCCAAGCCTGCAGATTTAGCTTCATGTACCACTTCCAAGGTGACGTGACTGTTATGCACGTCTAATATTAGTAAGTGTCTTCGCTCAGGTGAGATGCCTCCCAACCTTCCAACACTCTTGATGAAATGTGATATCCATGCGGAGAATAAGTATGAAGTCATCCAGGCTTTCTGTTGCATGGCCATAGTGGCTCCTGGCTCACATCTTTGAATATTGCTCTGTCCAAAGCGTCGTCCATGGAATATATAGAATGAAAGAATGGCTGACCCGGATGCATTGATGCAGACTAAAACGGACAGCCATTCCCTTTGATTGGGTACAATGGAGTGAACGTTCCGCGCACCTCTCTTCGTAATGACGACCGCCCCTCCATTTCTTCCGGCTTGCGCCTCCGATTCGTCGCAATTCCAGATTCTGTCTGCGGAGTAGGCATGCAAGTTATACAGCACCTCTAGGTTATCATAAAAACTCCTTGCATTATCTACACATAATCCCTTAGCTCTTGCTGATTCAAGCGCTTGTGCCACTCGCAGGGTCAGATCGGGATGTCTTTTTTTCCGCCATCTCATCCAGCCCTTCCCCGGGATGCCATTACGAAATGGAGTCCACCTTCCTCTGGTAATCTCGTAAATCTTCAGCTTTAAGGCAGTGGGGCTCAAACCATAACCTAATTCGCACATGGTGATCAAATAATCCACAAGCTGTTGCTCTTCCATAGGATTCAGGACTGCTGGAGGACCGCGCTTTTGAGAAGTGCGCACACCATAGCACCATTCACGAAGACTGGAGTACGGTATGTTGAACTTATCTGATGCCTTTCTCATACTTGTTCCGTCATCTACCGCAGCCATAGCTTGCTTCAATTCCTCGTTTGTCCACATGCCCGTTCTTCTTCGTACGCTCTGCATACTTCCCCTCGGTAGGCTTCCGCCCTGTTGTCGTCCACTGCTTTGCGAATTGTTGATGTCTCCGAATACGTGTCGGACACCTGCAGGGTCGGCTGGGAGAGTCGTAGCTGTGATATCTTCCACGGATTGTGACCATTGTGAAGGCTGCTTCCTCATAGGGCGATGTGCGGAGCGGCGTGCAGAGAGACTCCGGGAGCCCAGGCCAAAGGGGTTGGTGAACATGTGCACACCCCCAACACTAACGCATTGTCCAGTTTTGGACAACCTTGGGCCACCTGCACCAACTCGGCTTCTTGACGGTGGTTCTGGCTGCAGAGTCTTGCCCATTCTTCTGTCAGTGCGGTCCTGTTGCATAGCTTCAAGTGTACTATAGTCGACTTCCTGCACGTAAGTAGGAGAGTCATCGCCCCCACTGCTGTTGTCATCGCTTCCACTACCAAGAACCGCATCACCAGTCAACCGGCCGAGTCCAAAGTACTCATCAGTCTCGTACTCAGAGACATGTGCATGCTCCTGCATTTCGCCTAAATCGCTAACCCGAGTTGCGCCTCTCATTCCCGATGCCATGAAGTACAGCAGCTCTAGCAACTCACTCACTGAACTTGAAATATATAAGTGCATAACTCAGGTAGCTTGAGAACTCAAATTCCAAAGCAGGCTCTATTCCATTGTGCTCATGTGACTCAAATGCAAGGTAGCTAGACTATACACTCTTCTGCAGGTGACACTCTGTTGTAGGTGGAGATAAAAGTCTTGTGCATATGAAGGCATGGTCCATGGAGACACCAAAACCAATCACTTATACTTCTGAAACTGAGATATCAGACCTGAGAATGCGTCTACAAATGTCCTAGAAACCACTCTACAAAGAATGTGATTTTATTTATGTCCATGTGTACAAATCAGCCGCCATAGAACTACAAATCACTTGCCCAAAGTTAGAAAACCGCTCCCCACCTAATTGCATTACCAAGATTAGACGCCGCTTTTCTGAATATGTCACTGACTAATTACGGCTTTCTCATACTTAATTACCGAGCAAACTGCCACCAAGTGGAGTCATGCAGGGAACTCCAAGCCGTCAGCACTGTCACCTTATTATAACCATCCCCAAAAAAAATGACGGCAATGCATCTCAGCCTGTGGAGATTTTTGGGTATCCTACATACTGCCGATGGGGTCCCGGTTGGTAAATGGGTAACTCGACCTTAGCTGTCTTATATACCGAAACCCTGGGTTTAAGGGTTAAGGTCATTCCGGACCATTACGTAGGGTTGAGTGTACATCTGTTCAACAACAGGTTCTTTTGAGAAATGAAATTGTTAGGAAAAGGCATCAGACACTGGTCAATGCAGAAACTATGTGCCCTTGGTCACTGTAATATTATCATATTCTGATGCTCCTTTATCAGCAACAAATTTCATTTTACTTTGTTCTAGTTACGGAGAGCTCATAAAATTGCACTATTGACAATAGTAAGGTGGAGGCACCAACACCTATCAGTTTCAGGATTTCAACCTATTTAGAGCGATGGCTTTCAATGATAAAAAATCGCAGCACATAAAACTTTGGGCTTAATAACCAAGCCCAATTTTTAATTAATTTTGTCACAATGTATGATTTTGTTCTGAATTTTCAAATTTAATCTGCATAGACCACTGTTGACGTTAGTAGGGGAACCAATACTCATCTTTCATTTCTAGTCTAATCAGTTTGCCAATTTGGCATTCATAATTGATCACCAAATTGCCACAACTATAAGTTGAAATAGGTGCTTGCATAGGTGATTGGAATTGGTCCCTAACAGGTTCTGGTGCTTCTACCTTACAGCATACTCTCAGTTGAAACTTTCAGAGGCACAATTTTCTTGTTGAGCAAGTGAGGATGGCACGTGAAGTGAGTTTTGCTCAGAAGAGGTCTTTGGTACCAATCTGAAGGCATCCCATCAAAAGAGCATACTCAACAAACAGGCTGAACCTCTTCAACTCCTATGCAAGACAAGTTCATGGTCAGCAGATGAGGAAATGTTCCTTATGTTGTACATTATTTATATTCATAATACACAATTGACTAAGTTGGATGTGACCTCACAAAACATGATAATAACAAAGGCTCTACAAAGCACTCTACAAATGAGAGATTACAAGGTCAAACTACTGCAAAAGAAGAGTCTATTGCAACGAAGAAAAAGGTTTCTACTTTGTACATGATAAAATGTGGTACAAATTGAGTGGAAATCCCATTCTCTAGTAGACTCCTGCTAAAAGAGACATTGTACATGAGCCTGGTATTTGGGTATCAAAGGGAACAATCAAATGTATCCACCATTCTAAATCCTTGTTCCTACACTAGTGCCGTAAACTGAAATAAATTAAATAAAATAAAATAAAAAAATGTGCTCTCCAAAGAGATCCCTCTTCTACTCCTAAACTGCACTAGGGTAATCACCAGGAGAGCAATCAATGTTTGATGCCATCTTTGTTTAAAAGGAAATGCATCAATCTACTCTGCTAACATTTCAGGTGCTATGGCTCTACCCATTTGATCTAAGAAAGACCCAATCGGAGATCGCGCGGGTGGTGGGCATGTTGATCGTGTATTATACGACCCACATCCTGCACATTTATGTCCTATTACATGATACCTTACATCGCTAGTTGTGCCACAATCATTGCATAGAACCCATACCTGCAAAAAGGAATGAACATATCTTAAAAGTCCTTGAAGATTAGAGTAAATTGGAAAACACAATACAACATGCATAATCAACAAGGTCGTGAAGGCTGAAGTATTTTCTACCCTCTTGTGGCGGTATTCCTCGGGCATTGGAGTCAAATACACTTCTTGATCCAGTAGTTGCCAAAACCTTGACATGTCTTGGATCGACTTTGAACATATAGGGCAACAAAACCTACAAAATGAAACATCATGAATATAAGTTCTCTAACTATTCAAACACCCTCAATCAAAATGTTCAATGCTTACAAGATTTTACGTTGATGCTTAAAGAGAAGCAAAGGTCTCATTCCAACAATAACTATGCTTGAACACAATACAACAAACTAAAAACTCCATACTAAAAAAAACTAAACACTAATTAAAGTTGTGGGCATACTGAGAATGTAGAGTCATTTGTCGAAGACAAGCTCGATGCATTGTGTGACCACATGGTAATACAGAAATATCCATCACCGAGTCAAACAGATACTGCAATACAATCAATATCAAGGTAAACACATTGGAAATTGAAAACATCACTACATTGCTGCAAAACTAAATCTTGAAAACTTAATGTAACACCCATGTTGTAATTGTGACCTTTATCAAGAACACATTTTAGAAGTATGAATTTTTATACCTCAACGCAAACAGGACAATTTTGGTGCATGGCGTTTTCAACACAAGGATGTGAGTTTTGAAGCGCAATGGTATAACATGAGCCTGCAATATAAATTCCAAAACCATAATTAAACAATTGGCCATATCTTGATTGAATAGAAAATGATCGTTGTCATAAATATCTACAATAGGGTCAAGAGACAAATTCACACGGATTTCTAGTGCGGATTTCTAGTGTAGTAGATAGAGGTGACTAGGAGAAAAATAGGGAGAAGATTCGAACCACATCGATCACAGTGGAAAAAGTTTTCTCGACCACCAATTCTGCATATACCACAAGCATCACAATGATATTGCTCCTTCTCTGTCTGCATAAGTCAAGTCATTAAACAACATTAATGTCAACCAAAGATTGACACTTGGATTCTAAGCACGATACAAAATTCTCCGAAAAGTACAATTTGTAGTTGCAACATCATCACACAAAAAAAGGCAAACAATTATGTCACATGCAACCACAACACCTAAGGTCAAACTCAACTAAGAGGAGTAAGAGAAATATGCTAACCTCATCATCAAAGAATTTGCACTTGTCACAATAATAATCACCCATGCAAACTCCGCAATTTTCACACACTTGCCTCGCATCTTGTTCATGATCACAAAGCGAGCAAATGACCTGCACAAAAGTACATTCCTCTCAACGCTTCACTCAAACCCACAACATTCTTATCCCTAATCTAGACTAGTTGCTTTTTAACATATAATTAATCCCTAAAGGACCGACAATTCATGGTTTTAAAATAAAAATCTCATCATGTAAAATATACTTCGTGTAGGACCCAAGTTTTAAATCACCAGAATCAGTGAAGAACATAGTGTGTTGATTCAAAAACAAATAAATTAAAAACCAAAAATCACATAGGACCTACTCAAAACTGCTTTAAAAAAACACGAGCCCAATTTGGGGTTCTTGGTGCATTAGGGGTTAAATGACTAGTGACTATTTACTGATTCTTCATCAACAAGGGCCTTTCATCCCAAACAAGTACCTTCTCAACACGTTGTCTTGGAACATCATGACGCTTTGAATCGTCAACCTCGTTAGTATTCTGCACAACCACCAACAACAACTGATTACAAAAAATTGAAATCTTCCAATTTTTGAGGGTTGGCCTATAACAATCCACCAAACAAAAAACTACTGCAACTCAAACAGGCACAGACCATGTGCCAGACTTTCAAAGCAAAAAAAGCAAAATATGTGAAATGAATGTGAAAACCTTGGCTTCATTATGACAGTGGCGGCAGTCGAAAATCTCATTGCAGCAGGGAGCTCGGATTCGACACCGTCTCCTGTAATGCTTGCAACTGCAAAAAGAAAAATCTCTAGTTTCAGAAACCAAAACATCTTCATTCCACAAACAGTTGCAACCAATTTCGGTCCTTTCCTAAATGATGCTTTTCTTATCATTTGCAATCCAAAGACCTCTGCACTCGATCAGGTGATGGTAAACATCCACAAACCTTGACAACCCCGCCTCTCAGAGTCTACCCAACCATGAACAAAATTGCCAGAACTACTGAGATTGGAACAACATCGCTCAAACGTAGACCGCCCCTGTGTCCATAGCCAATGTAAGAAGGAGAGTGACGACCACAGAAAACGCGTCAGAAAAACAGTTGACTACTCGCTATTGTTCACAACTAATCTGTGTAGATGATGATCGTCGAAAACAAGAAGAGGAAGAAGAAGAAGAAAAACGGGAGCGTACCCATGCTTGAGTTTCCCTACAGACAACTTGTCTTCTTCCATGTTCACCTCTTCGGCTTCCAGTTGCGTCTCTTCTTCCAGGTCCATGGCTTCTTTGAGGTCCATCATCTCCTCTGGTTGCGACATAATCAGTGATACCTACAGAAAGAATAAGCAATGTCGGAGTGAGCAAGCGGAACGACGCGGGCAGAGAGAGACGTCGTCTACATTGCAGTGCAAGAAACATGATCAAAGAAATAGAAGAGCCAACCTGTCAACCAACCGGATTCCGTCAAACCGCAATTGGGGCGGTCGGAACGGCGCTGTTACGCAAACGTCTGAGTCGTAGACGCGGAAAACAGAGTTCTATATCTTCTCGAAAACAACGTAAAACTATGTAGACCTTCTCGAGAAGAACGAAACCTATCAATCTTCTTAAAATCCCAACACCCCACGATGGGTCCCTCAAAAACAGAAGCAATAATTCTTAAATCCTCTTCTAAGCGACGGCGGATCCCACAACCACTACCGCAACTAATTGCAAGCCGAAAACAGAGCTCGTCTGTAACGAAAAACAGAGCGACGGACTGAAACGAAAACTGAGTGACGGACTGAAATGAAAACAGAGCGAGAAGCAATTGAGGACGAGTAGCGCGGATGCAAGCCCATTTAGACGCCGACACTTGCGTGCCGGAATCAATCCCAATATGTCCACGTTTTCACGCCAACGTGGACCCTGAGGACGTGTTGTCCGCCAACCTTTTTGGTGGGCGCCCACGACAATGGCTGCACCGCTAGGTCCGTCAGTCATTCATCATCGGGTTCCTTTCTAGTGAGGAGCTCTTCAGGCTGCTCATGTTGTGCAATTTCGTCAGTCATGAATTCGTGAGCACGCCTGCGTCTGCGGCGCTTTGTCAACTTTAGAAAACGCGCTGCAGTACGTACAACACTCTCACGGATGCTCCTTCTTAATTTAGCAACCACAAAGCCACTATTTATAACCCTAATCGTGTTTTTAGCGGACTAGAAGCAAGTTTTTCACTCGAGGTTGGTGGTAGCCTCGCCGTCGACGGCGCTGTACATCGCTACTGTAGTAAGAAAGCGGATTGTTAGCGATGGTGATTCGGTGAAAATTGATTCTGCTGCTGCAAGCATGGATGTTGTGGGGACCAGCTCCTGCGCTCCGTGGTGACCCGCGATTCGCTCGCACAGCCTGGAGCGCTCCACGTGCATCATCGGAGTGGGTTCTCTAAAACAGAATGTGATGAGTTTGCACTTGAGGGCGCGTCTCCCGAGACGGAGATTAGCGCACGTCCATCGATCAAATAACATTTTTACTAACATTTTTAGGGTTCGAATCTGTACTCCATCTGTCGAATCTTTCCATCAGCGACTTGATGGTACAGCCGATGATTGACTCACGAGGATTTCGTTTCATTCAAGTAAATGTAACGCAAGGCGCTCACGCGTTTCCTGTGTAAGATTTTTATACATATTAAAAAAAAAAAAAATCACGTCATCTATAAGCTTTTGGGTTTGGAAGTTGCGACTGACACCAGTCACTCTCGTAGGTCTGTCTACCCGGACCTACATAATGAACGCTGAATTCGCGGTGGGTCTCTCTCTTTCTTATCCCTACAGCTTGATCGAAGTTTCCAGTGACACGGGAAAATCGAAACTACCGGCGTAATCACTGCTGCAAATTGACTGTAGAACATGAGTCTACTGCGTCGCCTGGCTTCCAGGCAATGAATGGCGTCTAAACAAATATCAACTCTGCACAATAATCGAGGTGCACAATCCTCGAGGTGAAACTGCAACCCTAAAATAAAGCTCGGAAACTGATCACCGAGCTTCAATGGCAGCGCTAGTGTAGCGCGTGGACGATTCCCACTCCAGGGAGGCCTGACAGAGTTTAGACAGCGCGAAGCTGATCTCTTTCATGTCGGGGCGCAGTGCGGGATCCGTCTGGACGCACGTCTTGGCCAAGCTGGCCACGCTGAAGGCGATGTCGCGCGGGTAGGCGTTTTGCAAGCGCGGGTCGATCCACGCGGCGAGGTTATTGTCGTTCCCCGTGCTGAGCACAGCGGAAATCGTGGCCGAGAGGTGCGTGAGCACTGCGCCATTGCTGCTGGTAAAGATGGCGTCGCGGCCGGACAGAAGCTCCAGGAGCACCACACCAAACGAGAACACGTCCGCGCGCGTGGTGACCAAGCCGTGCTCGAGATACTCCGGCGCCATGTAGCCCTGCGTGCCCACGATGTGCTCGGTCATCATCGCGTCGCCTCCTGGCTCCGTGGATTTGGCCATGCCCAGATTGGCCACTTTGGCACGGAACTGCCGGTCCAGCAGAATGTTGCTGCTCTTCACGTCCTTGTGCACCAAACTGGGCTTCGTGTAGTTGTGCAAATACTCCAGCCCTGATGCTACGTCCAGTGCGATCTGCACTCGCAGCTTCCATGACAACAAGCCTACTGTTCGGGAGAAGCTGGAATCTGGGTACGCGATTTGGTAATGGAGACAATCGCTCAGCGAGCCGTTCTCTGCGTACTCGTACACAAGATACAGACTCTCCGACCGGCTGAAGCACATTCCAACCAACCTCACCTGAAAAAAATCGAGCACGTCATCAGATTCAAAGCAAACAACCATCGATCCTATCGAGAGTTTCCACATTGATAGTTTCATGAAGAACATGATTAATAGACTGCATACTCACAAACTTGAATTGATTGAATTTTGTTGGCTACTCAACAACAAGAGCGGGTGACAAAATTTTGGGGTTCGAGAGTGACAATTCAGCTTTTCTTTCTAAATTCGAAGATCTAACCAAGTGTTTTAAAAATGAAATTGAAAACCTCTGCAACTTTCATAACATTCCTGAATTCCCTTTCTACAGTAGAGGCATCATTCTTCCACAGTGCTGAACGATGCCATTACAAAAGCAGCATTGCACACCTTCAATTCAGGATTTTTTTGTATGGAAAAAGGAACTGTAGAAAAGGGACCCAGCTCAGGCAAATCAAGAATGTTGACACTAGATACAGACTCTCCGACCGGCTAGCGCACACACCAACCAACCTCACCTGAAAAAAATCGAGTAGGTCATCAAATTCATGCTTAAAAAAAGCATGAATTTGATAGTTTCATGAAGAACATGATTTATAGACTGTATACTCACAAACTTGATTTGATTGAATTATGTTGGCTACTCAAACAAGTTAGAGCGGATGACAATTTTACGGTTTGAGAGTGACAATTTGAGCTTTCTTTCTAAATTCGGATATCTAACCAAGTGTTTTTAAAATGAAATTAAAAACCTCTGCAACTTTCATAACTCTCTTTCTAGAGGCATCATTCTTCAACAGTGCTGAATGATGCAATTACAGTAGCATTGCACACCTTCAATTCAAGATTTTTCTTGTATGGAAAAGGAACTGGAGAAAAGGGACCCAACTCAGGCAGTTCGAGAATGTTGAAACAAATCAGAAGGAAGAATCAATCGTGTTCACTTGGGGAAGAGGCAACAATTAGGTTAAGGAAAAGAGGGGGCAAGCTTACCACATTGCTGTGGTGAACTTGGGAGAGGATCTTGAGCTCGTCGGACATGTTGCCTTTCATTTGCTTGATGGCCACGAACGACCCATTCAATTTTCCCAAGTAGACGGAGCCCTGAATGCGATTCTCGTCGCTGAAATGGTTGGTTGCAGTGAGCAGCTCCTCGTAGGAGAATTTCACAGGCTTGTCAGAGCCCACGACGTCCGTCATGCCCACCAGGAAGCCACCGGTACTAGTAGTACTACTGCCCGTGTGACCGTTGTCGCTCGTGATGGACGGCTTCATCAAGCTCCGTCTGGCGCTCTGATCGGCATCGTCCTTGTCACGAATGACCTTCCTGTAACGCGCAATCGTGGTACAGAGCAAACACGCCAGAATCAACGCGAGCGCCACCCCGGCCGCGCCCACGCCCACGCCGATGTACAAGGGCGTCTTGGAGGGGTCGGAATGGCTCACAACGATGGACGGAGCAGGAGATGGAACGATCCCGGGCGGGGGTGCGGGTGGGGGTGCCAAGGCGCTGGAATTCAACGGGACGAGCGCCGGAAGCGGGATGAGCAGCGTGGAAAACGCGAGCAGCTTGGACGGGTCCGTGACGCCGTTCGCCGTTTCCAGGTCCGCCACCGACACATTGAACCGGCCGCTGATGAGGCTCAGAGTCTCCCCTGGGAAGATGGGGTAGCTGAGCAGAACCTGGTCCCCGGCGCGTCGCTGCGCAGTGGAAGGGCAGGCGCACCGCAACGGGATGATCAGCAGCTGCCCCACTTGCATGGTCGTGGCATTCACGGCCGGATTCGCGGCTTCTATGGCCTGGAACGTCGTCAAGCCCTCATACGTGCTGTTGGCGATGATGAACATCGTCTCCTCGGTCGCCACCACGTGACTCGTGGTGGCGTGGTACGTGCCATCGGCGCAGGAGCACGCGAGCGGGACGTAGATTAGGGTTTGGCTGGGGAAGGGCGTGGTCGTCGTCACGGCGGGGTCGATGCCGCTGGCGTTCGCGATGCCCGTGGCGCTCACGTTGAACAGCGCCGCGATGGACGCGAGAGTGGATTGACTGCCTTGAGTTCTGTAAAACGCGTACGATTCACAGCTTGAGGCCGCGCCTCCTGTGCACGCGTAGCCACTGACGTTGTTGTATTGTTGTTGCGCACTCGTCGTGTACGTTTGCAGCGAGAATGCCAGAATCAACGTGCACATGATCCGTCGCCATTGAATTCGTAATCCCGTCATAACGATGCATGAAAATCCTCCTCACCACCATTCAAGTCCCAACCTCTCTAATCACTACTCCAATCACTGCCAACACCATTCCACGCTTCAAAATCCATTTCTCGTGTGCCTCAGCTCAATTCACCGCACTGGAATTCATCAAAGGACTGGCAACGGATTTCGCCATTCAAGAGAAAAGTGGAACTCACCAGAGATTGGAATGGCAGATTCAGCGAGCTGTTGCATCCCGCGCTCTGAATTCCGGAGCCCAAATGGTTGCTACAGGGATCTGAACGGGCGATGCAAGTGACGCGTTGATGTGAAATCCGTTCCAACATGAGTAGAATACGAGTCGCAGTGAGTGAATTGTGGATTGCACCGAGTTTGACCGAATCCGAGCGGCGCCGGGAACGACCGAGGATTCAACGGTGCTGCTGCTACGGTGCCGAGGATCTGCAATTGCGCCGCAAAACGCTGCTCTCTGTTACCATGATTTGAAAGTAGTCAATATTTCCTCTTGCCATGAACTTTCCTTTCGTTTGTGACAAAAAATAATCAAAATAGTCAATATGAATTCAGTATAAATTCAATATAAGTTATGCTTCTATTCAACGTCCCCACAGCTCTTGCGGAATCTTCGTCACTCCATTGGTCAAATGCTTATGAAATATCTCACTGTGACTTACGTGCAGTGGAGATCTTTCACAAAAGTCCAGTCCAGGGATTTTCTGCAATTTTCATTTTTCAAATAGGTGGCACCAATGAAACAAACAGTGCAGCACTTTCATCTACTATAGATTTTAGATGAAGTCGTCATAATGGAATGACTATGATTTGGTCAACATGGGTGATAATTTGGTGATAAAAGAATGAGTTTTGGGTCCAAATTTAGCTCTTTTTAAAACTAGTTTCATTTTCTTGGTGTAGTTCGCTAGCTAAAAAAAAAGGCTAGTTCAATCTATTAAAATGCTTGTCTGGTCTACTAAAATGTCTCTCCAACTAGCATTTACTGAATGTAAAGATTTAAAAAATCTAGAAGTTGGTTGGACATGCGTTTTAGTAGGCTAGACTTTGTAAAAGAGCAACTCTGCTAATTATTTGGGTTTCAGCCTAGTTTCTTTTCCTCTATTTTTTATTTTTTTTTGGGGGGGGGGCACACATCGAAGTTAATTTCATTGCAAACAAATACGTACAAGTCCTTTATGGGAAAGTGAAACTTGGAGAACCAAACATCGTACCCCACCCTACTAGATGATGAGAAGATTAGTGGGAACTTAAGTGTGAGACGGATACGGGGTGTTGGGACTCAAGACAAATTTGGGAATTCACATTGTGGGTGCGTGGCATGATATGCAATGTTAGCAAGTCATGTTTGTTGCTACTAAAGAAGTGAAGCATCATTCATACACAAAAGTGAGCTTCAGTAGTACATAAGGAAAGTAGCAGGGGCTTTTGTTGATACGAAGCCAAGTTGAAAAGAAAATTGTGTAATACAAATAGTTTTAAAATTCATATATGAGGTTCAATTTAAACAAAATTAAGTGAATTATAAATTCTATGTCATTTTCACTTAGAAAATTTACAATTATTTCTATAGATAGCATACGTAGATGGGCCGACCGAGGGGCTCAAACCCTGGGCCACAAGGTTAAAAGCCTTGCACTCTACCAACTAAGCTGAGAATCTGAAATCCGGAGAATTAAAAAGAGGAGAACACACAGCGATGCGAGCGTCGCAAGAAGGCTCGCGGCTGGACCACACAAAGTGACACAAAACAACCTAAACATCCAAAGTCACTAAGACTAAGAGGGGAGGCGGAAACACAAACCAAGACAAGAATAACAAGTCAAGGTCCAAACCCAAGAGGCCGTGAGGCTCTACCAACTGAGCTAGGCCGACTTCTGAAGCTATTAGATAGCGCCACGTGTCATTTCGGCTTGTCACAAGTGATTGACAAAGAAGCTCATGGCAGCGCAAACTTTGCATTAGCATTGTGCTTAGTAGCATGAGCATGAGAAAAGCCATGGTATTCTGTTGTTAGGGGGTTGGGATAGTCATATTTGCGAGAGTGCATTATTAACGTGAAACATTGAGGTTTGAATGAGGAAGCTAGGAGTTTCATAATTTCATGTATTATCGTGTTATTGTTTGGTTCGCATGGCATTGCACTAGTAGAAAAGGTGGCACTGCCAAGGGAGATGCCAAGGCAAGTTGTGCCCAATTCCACGCATGCACAGTGACTTTGCCTAGGCATCTCCTTGGGAAGTGCCACCTTTTCTATCAGTGTTGATGTCTGCATTTTTTAAGGATAGTAGACCTATAGCCATGTACCATATTTTGGTAATTTACTGGTCCAACCTAACACAATCAAGAAATCTCTTTGATATTTTTAGATTTGTTCTCATTGTTGTTGTGCACCATTCATCATTCCTAGCAATTTATTGCTCTACCCAATACAAATGATGTTTTAACCCCTAAACACCCAACCATATATTTTTAGGATGATGTACAAAATCAAACTTCATTTTCTCATCCGTCATGCACTTTTTGCAATGTGAATTTTTTCACTATAGATTTTATAGAAAGTTAACTGGGTGAAAGCACGAGAAAGTGTACCACCTCTAACTATTATGACCATTCAACAATGTAGGGTTCAAAAATACATTATAAATTTGAATTTTGTAAAAAAATAAATAAAAATAAAATAAAACACCTATTGTTTTATAAAGTCTTCCAAAAAAATTTGAGAAAATGATCTTCAATAAGTAGTTATAAATCTTTTATTGACTTAGAAGTGGCCAAAATTGAAAAAGTAGTTACGTACAATCAACAAAGTTGATATAAAACAAGCAAAATGTATATCAAAACATATTTTTTTCAACTTTCTTTTTGGACAAGGACCTCAATTCTATCATTATCTCAAAGGTCATAAAAATTATATTTATGTTGAGTGTATTTAAGGTCATCAATTTTGCAACCGAGATTGGATTTAGGCATTCATTTTCAAACACTACTTTTTGTAAACTTTTTTGAAGATTTTGTTCTGAAAATTTGGGTTCAAGTACCTATAAGAACTCTAGAGGGCTTCATGAAATTAAAACCAAAATACAATATATTTTGATATAAATTTATGGCCTTTGACCAAAACAATTATGATTTTAGTATAGCAGACTAACTTTTTGGTACAGTTTTTTGTGCTTTCACCCAACTTCATGCATGTATGATCTGATTAGAAAGGGGATGATTTGTGAATTTTTTATGCCTCATTTCATGTTGCAGTGATTCACCAAAAAAATTGACGATTTTAGTTTAGAAGTGTTCTTGAAAAAATAAACTCATAAAATTAAGCAACCAAAAAATCTCTAAAAATGACTACATTCAGAGTATTAAATTTTAACCATCACAACAAACTTCATCCAGAGGTTGTCAATGTCTTATTCGTAATCAAATTACAAAAGAATTTTGAATTTTAAGTTTCAAATTTTATAAAAAAATCTTGGTGATGGCAATTGCAAATCTAATTGTATGGATAGAATCTAAAATTCACAAAGTACAACTATTATTCATACATCAAATTCAAAATATCCCTCTTAGTTACATTTATAACGCATCTTTGCAAAATTGCCCAATCTAAAGAGGAGTGAGGACGTTTAGGGGTTAAAATCCCTAATTCTGAACACTATTTTACTTGATTTTAATTCTTTCATTGTAGAAAAGCACACAGAAGTATGATTTAAATTAAACAGGTGATTTAATTTAGTGTGGGTCGTACTATTTGAAAACTCGACATTGATTTACATCTGAATCTCAATATAGTAGTACCTGAACAACTTCAGCAAGAAATAATAGGGAAATCAACAAGCCGAATTTTCAGGAAAATTCAATCAGGCAAAGCCGGAATGTTTAGAAATTCCGATGCCGTTCAAACTCATGCCCTCCCGGTGAGTAACCAAAGCGCCACCCTTCGTGCCTTGTTCCAAGGCACGGGTCATCCTACCACTCATATTGGTCCTCCCGTCGAATACGAGTTCTCAACCGGATTCTACTTTCATTATGCTACCGCGGGGTCGCGATGAGGACGGCGACGGACTCGGAGCACGCAGTTGCGCGTGGAAAAGCCGCACCCGCAACATGGCGTTGGCGTCACGCGGTGGGCACTCATGGGTGTGAATAGAGAGAGACCCCAAAGCTAGACTAACACCTTGGGAGACTAGTGGTCTCGGGTTGGGGGTATTAGGCTAGCGGAATACTAATATGTGGGGTTGTTTGTGCAGGTTAAGTGTTAGGAGTTGCGTCGAGTAGGCAGCGCGGGACATAGTGCATTTGAGGTGCATTACATGTGGTATGACTAAATCACACTAAATCACCTTGGCAATGAAATTTGGAGCGTATTTGATTCTAGGATTACTACATCAATTATCTTATTTCATAACATTCGGTAGCCTTCAAGAAGGCTGCTTTTTAGTTTCATCCACCTCTATAAATGGAATGACCAGTGATCTGTAATTGAATGGGCTATTGAATCAAATAAACAATTACAAGACACTGATGATTTGTAATTGGGTGAGTGCTGTCGATTATTGTTCACCATGGTTAATTGTTCGTGCTTAATGCCACCTGTCCCCATAGCTACTGATGTGATGTGGAATATTTCACATCAATTCATTGGGGATGAAATGATGTAGAATATTCCACATCATTATGTTGGGGAGAAGGCAACAGTCAATCAGTCATAGAAGCTACTGAATGTTATGTTTGGACTAATAACGAAAACTCGGACTAATTGTGGAATCAAAAGAAAGTCCGAGTCGGAGTAATTGAGATAACTCATAGTAATTGTAGTAATGTAGGTATATTGTGGCCTATACTAAAAAAAAATCCAAATTACTATGAATTACCATGTCAAATATAAATAATATAATTTGGTATAACTATTTTTAGTTATTTAAAAATAAAAAGATTATAATCTAAATAAAATAATAATGATTTATATTCTAAAACTAATTTGGATAGTACATGTATACTAGAATTAGTCCGAGGATTTGTAAAAAAGCTCGGACTCATTGTGGGTCTCATAGTAAATAAGATGGTGGGTGTAGCTTGTATTTCTGTATGTGAGTTGTGATTGTTCTGTGCTCTTACTAAATGATTTATTTTTCAATTTTCCCAGGTAGCCATGATATTTGGTGCTACCATCATGATACCTAGGCAAAATTTGGCTACTCACCTAACTCTATTCCTAAGTATCTGGCTATCTTTCCTTTCATACTTTCAAAATTCCTTCATTAAAATTAGCCATTGTATTTCAAGTGTATTGTAGCAATTGGACTATTTTTAGCTGGAAAAAATCACTGCTCTCATTGCTTCTTTGGTTTTTTATTTTATTTTTTCAGGAGTTGTTGCCTGACTTTGAAACCAAGCTCTCATGGCCCATTCACACCAAGCCCTTGCCGCACTTGCATTTGCGTTCCGGAAATGAAGGAAGGTAAAACTGAGAAATTAAAAAAATATTCAAAACCTTGTCTTTTCTTGCTACAACTACTGTTCAAGCACTATGCAAGTGCATAAGAGCAAGCTCAGCAGTTCGTGAGTGTGCACCAAGTCCACATCCAAGATGGTGTGAGAGAATTAGGAACTTCCCCAGCAACAAACACCAAGTGTGCCTAGAATAGAGGTCATCAATCCATTTTAAACTATTACTTTTGTCACAACTTGGGACAATCATAATGACGGAGAATAAGTTTACTAAAGTTAACTTCATAAAGTGGGAGCATGATCTTGTCACAGAGTAGGACAAAGTGTTTGATGTGAAAACCACCTCCGCCATATGGACAATATTTGGTGTAGAAATATCAAACTTCAAACTATATGAGGCACTTTATCAATCAGAAATAGCGTTGGTGAGTGAAAAGAGGATGCTGCTGGACCTGCTCTTACAGTGCCACAAATAGAGTCATGCCTTAGAGTAATTTCTAATTGCTTATTTTATATGTCTTGGTTGACAACAGATTCCCTCAAAGTTACCTAACACATGCATGCAGCATTGGTGTATGTGAATGGACCATCATGATAAATGTTTCATGACATGTTCTGCAACCTGCTTTGTCAACTTGGTTGACAATGGACATTGATCATATTGTATTTTAGGAGCACTTTAGAATACCCATGAGCAAGTTGAGTCAAGAGTAAAGTATTTGGTTGACCCCAAGTATCTAAATGCCCCTGGTAGACTAAAATTGCAATTTAGTGTATGGGACACTATTTCTCAACACGCACACTATTTGACTTTCTAGAGATATAGTTTCCTTGTAAAAAAATCACTGTAAATTTCAAAATGATAGAAACTTCAAGTAAACCTTCTGGGTGTTCCAATGACGACTGGCAACTTTATAATAAACATGGTACGCCAACTTATGTCATTCTCATCACTTGGAAGGAACATGACACTCTCAGTGAAAGTGTGAATTAAAAGTGGCAAACTCCCATGTATTGTAGGAACACTATTTCTCCTCACCTTTGAACGAATTATGATAAAAAAAAAAAAACATCAATTTTTATTAGACACTAAATCACAATTTTTGTGTATCCATCTAATTACAATCAAAAAGTGACCAATCAAAAACCAAGGTTGTCTTAGGTTTTCAGATGTTTGCATATAAACGTACTGTACAATACAACAACATCATCCTTGTTGATTTCCTTCACCTCTGGTTTTCCATAGCAATGTACTGTTTGTCCAAACATCCAAACATGTTTTCATCCTCTTCCTTACATCCAACTTTGTGGATTCACTACAGTAAACTTAGTAGAAAAGGTGCATGTGCCTAGGCAAATGCTTAGGCAAATGCTTAGGCAAATGGGCAGCATTTGCCTAGAATTTGGCAGCATTGCTTTGACATCTGCCTCAACACATGCACCTCTTTTACTACAGTAGTGATTATTTATGATGATGATGATGATGATGATAGAAACTCCGGTTCTCTTTTGAGGCCGGCGTGAATAAAGTGTTCATTCGTAATGTCAATGACCCAATGCCCATCATACAAAGGGCCATTGGAACAAAACCGTACTCTCCCTTGCCAAGAATGAACACGCTTATTTATCGTAGTGTTGTAGTCTAGAACCTAATCATCCTGTCATCCTCCCAATTGCAGTCAATCTAGTGTTGCCATACCTAGCCATTAGCGTCGATAGGTCATGATGAATAATTAATTTCTTTGCCAAAATGTTGTGAATAATTTTAAAGATTATGTGGATGTTTTTAAGGTTCTTTTTTTCACCATAAAAAATAGATTTTTTTTTGAAAAATCATTTCTTAAAGATTTGGGCTTCTCCTTTTATGATTATTTTTTGCCAACACTGATGGCCTCGTACAATAATTTAGCCTTTTGGGTACATGTATATTTACAAAACAAGTTGTCTGTAAGGTTGAGTTTCACTTTTGTAACTTGGAATCTAGGTCACATGATTACAATTATTCTTTGACTCATCAAAATTTTAATAAAATTTTAAGCTTTTGCAATCTAAACAAAAGTAACTCTACATGTACTTTTAAGTGCATGTAATCTTCGCAGTGTAAAATTGCTCCTATTTTGTGCTTGAATAGGTCCTCTACTCCCAATGACAAAATCAAAACCATTTACACTAAACATTGTCCTCCTATTATGTAAAATATTTTTTACTTCCCTAGTTTGTCACAATCCACAGCCTTTCAAATGAACATTCATAGTACATTGGAAAAGCTGATATCCAATGTATCAATCATACTCACTCAACATGTTGCCATAATAGAGTTAACCGAAAAGTTAGCCCAAAGAGGAAAGTTTTAGCAAACTCGTGTTGAATTCCTCTTGAACTCATATTGAAATATAAATGGACCAAAAACTAGTCTATGATGAGTTGGGAGACAATCTAAAGCAAGCCACTGTCATTATTCTTCACACCTCGCAATGACTTCCACACCTTTCACCAAAGCTCCTAGCCCATGGCCCACAAGGGAACAATTTATGACACGAAACTATTCAACCCAAGTATAGTTCAAGAAAGAGGTTAGAAGTAGAGCAAAAAGGGAGGTTAGATGGGCTTCTTTTCGGTTAACTCAAATGTCACAAAAACAACCACCCTAGATTTTCATTGATTCATATTTTTCATGTGCTTGATTATTTTAACTAAAGTTAGGGGTATTCAAAATGCTAGGTGACTGCACTGGACTTTAGCATGAATAATTTGTCATATCCAATGGGAGGACTCCAATGGTCTGCACATTGTAAACTCCCTTTCCCATGTCCCACTAAAAACATTATTAGTTTGTGAAAATCTTGGTAAAATTTCAAAAGGACCTTACTACAAGACAAGATTTTGAAGCTATTCTAAAAAACAAGTCATTAAATCTTGTCAAAAAGGTCCACGACCTTCTCAATGACGTTCTTGTATTGAAAACCCAAGATTTCTAGTGGTTGTGCCACTTATACTAGTAGAAAACATGGTAAAAAAAAAACCGCAGCCAAAATCGGCTGTGGTTCTTTTGACCACCCTGATCTGCAGTCGCTAAACGACTGCAGATTTGTTATTTTGGATTTTCGATTGCAATTTTAGGAATTTCAGGGCGTGAAATATACCGTTGGAAAGGTCTTGAAAACACCTTTCCAACGGTATATTATACGCCCTTAAATTATTAAAATTTCAGTCGTAAATCAAAAAAGAAAAATTTGCACTCGCTTAGCAACTGCAGATCAGGGTGGTCAAAAGAACCGCAGCCGATTTTGGCTGCCGTTTTTTTTTACCATGTTTTCTACTAGTGTTAGAATTAGCGAAGGATCAAGTGACTCTTCCACTAGTGTCATACCCCACTCTCAATACCCCTATTGTACCATGATTTAGAGGACAAAAAAATTATCATTTCATTAGGAGAAAAATGGGGTCCCAAAGGGGCCCTCTAAGACAGCCCGTGTTGGGTGAACCGGCTGCCATATACCCCTCTCCTTGTAAACCCATTGGTGAAGGTCGCTGCCCGCTGACAGCGTCAGGAGTCGCAGTGTTGGCAGTGTTGGCATCATCGATTGGCGCGACCCACGGAACTGCACTGCTGGCAACCACGGTGGCACTTTTGGTGCCACCGTCAAAAGTGCACGGTTTTGCCTAAATTTTTCAGCACGTGCCAAAGGCAAGGGCCCCTTTGTGACTATAGATTTCTCCTAATGAACCCCTAAATTTTTGAGCGACCATATTCTGGTCGTTCCACTTTTTGGGCAGCCTCCAGGGATCTCATACTTTTAAAAATTTCAATGAAAATTTCAGTGTAGCTTCCAAAAACTACACTCTACATGTCGCACTTCGTTTCATGTCATTCCGATAAGTATTGCAAAAGTTATAAGCATTTGAAGTTTTTGAAGCGAGATCGGGCAGCAAGAATTTTTTTATTTTTTACTCTTTTTCAAAATTTCTTTTTTGATTCATGATTGGTTGATCTTTATCTACAAATGAAGCTTTAAATCTACCCATTTTGAGCAATGGGATAAAAGTTATGAGGAGATCTGTTTTTTGGGCAGTTATGACAAAAAAAACTTTGAAGCTCATTTCTAAACTCAATTTTCAATACTTTTTAATGAAATAAAAGGCACTAGGTGAAGATTTCCAAGTACAACATTCCCACCATTAAGATTGACATTTTACAATTCCATGTCAAACTTATTAATGATTTTCTTTTTCCTTTCACTTTGTACCCACTTCTAGTAATTGTTTTATGAAAAAATTAATATGAGCTTTTTTCTTACAAGATTTTATATTTGAAGACTTAACTCAATTGTTAACATGGCCTTGCCATTCATTGAATTTCTAACCCATTCAAAAAAAAGATATTAATTTCTAAAGTTCAAATTTGTCACCGGATTGAACCCCAAAAAATCTTCTTTTGCAACTTTGATCTTTATAATCTAAGAATCTAATGGTCATTTTGCTCTCAAATTTTGTGCTCACATGAAAATTCAAGTTGGGTATTAGATCTTACGGTTAAATGATGAAAAAACTAAAAAACATATGATTTCTTCTGCAACTTCCAAATGCTGCGTTTTTCATGGTTTTTTGTGAGAATACGGTCCTGGTCCTTTAGGGGTTAATTCATCTAGATTGGGAAAGTCCAAAAATTTGCCAAACTTTCAGTTGGTCAAGGACAACTCAAATAATTATTTGATCAATCCTTTATGGCCTCACAGCATTAAAGGTCACTTTTTGGTCACTTTCATCATAATACTCTGAAATCTATAATGAATTGGAGCTTGTTGTGCTGAAAAATCTATATTCACCCAATTTTATATTTCTTTTTCCTTGGTAGAGCGGCACACACCCTGGAGTTTAGGCAGGTAAAGAAAAAATATGGATTGGGTCATCCATATGCATACTTACATATGTATAATTATCCATTAAATTTTCTATTTTAAAGTACTTTCATGCGACTAGTGGCAATTTTAGTATTTTTTGAGAATATTTTGACTTTTTCATCTAGTATTCCTAAAATCAAATAAGATTCTGAATAAAATTTGGTTGTTTAGGAGAGTTAGCCCAGGAATATGATGCAATAAAAATCAACATATTTGAATCACCATAATACAAAAAAATATGTGAAATTTTTATATATATGTGTGTATGTATATGTATATGTATGTGTATGTATGTGTATGTGTATGTGTATGTATGTGTATGTGTATGTATATGTATGTATATGTATGTATCATAAAAATATTTATGCTATGTGATGTCTAATTAGGATAAACCTGTGATATCTCTCACTTGGAGATTGTATAAATACGTTAGATGTTTAAATACACAACAATATTTGGTGAACTTTAAAAATTGTTGTAACAACTTAAATACACACGGTGTTTTTGGATTGGAGTCTACTTTCATTTCCAATTACAAGAGAATGAAGAAAAAAATTAATCTTCTACAGTAGCAGCCGATGAAGTGAAAGGTGTTTCAATGAACAAAGGTGTTTTTTTTTAAATGTTATCCTTAAATCAATCATTTCTTTCTAAATTTGCATGGCTAGAAGCTATTATCAAGATGCCATTATGTAGTCAAAATCTTGCCCCAAAACTACAAAGGTCCAAAGATTTTTTGTACCAATGATGACCTTAAGAATGATTTTTTGTACCAACAATGACTGTTTGTATCAACAATGAATGTTTTTTCTTAAAATCTCAAAAATGAATATGAGAGAAATCATGAGTATGACCTAATTGTATATGAATCAATGGTTATAATGTTTTGATTGGACATTTGGATTTTTTCCAAGTTTTTCACATCTTTGAACCGTTTCTTCTTCTATGCTCCATTAATGAAATTATAAAATTAGTGTGACTGTACTTTCCAATTTTTTTGGGTTTAGACACTTATTTTTTCAATTCACATTACAGAAACACACCCTTCTCAAAATTTTAATATTCTTATTGTGTACACTATTTCACTTAGACTGTATCATATCTTCTTTGATGTCACCAATCAAATCTTAATTTATCTTCATGGAGTTCTTTTTCTTCATTTTTCAAGTATTTTTATAATTTTGAAGAGCTTATAATTGCATTTTTTCACAATTACACAGTGATTCATTAGTGCACACATTGACCTATATGAAGTCAACTTTAATTATGACTAAGTTTTATATTTTGCAAATGAATAAATTTTTAATAAATTTTGGTGAATTTTTTAAAGTAAAAAATATATATATACCATAGTTTACTAGCAGGTTTGGTAGAAAATAATTCTAAAAATAAATGCCTAAAATTTTGGAAATTATTGGCATCTTTTGCCAAATATTATATAAATTATAACTCAAAATTGCTGAAAAGTGAGAAATTGTTACTTTCCACTAGGTTTTGACTTAGTTGGGAGGCATGTGTGAGTTTTAATGGAGAGAAGGTGCTACTCTTGTAATCAAGTTCATTTACATTAGTCCACAAAGAATATGGGTTAAGTTGTAAGACTCTAGGTGAGGCTTTTGAAATGTGTCTTACACAAATTTTTGAAGTCCAATTGAACATAGAAGATGAAGTTCTATAGAATTGCGTTAACTAACAAAAGTTGAGAAATCAAGCCTTCTTCCACCTACAACAAGTTTTGTGTCATAATAAGTCTTTATGCAAATGATATGAACAAAACAGCGCAGCCGTGTAAAGGTCAAAAAATCAAAATACGTTCCTAACAGTTTTTTGGAGCTCATTTGTGCATAGAAGATCAACTTTTCATAAATTTTG
The DNA here is from genome assembly GCA_022496805.1 of Pohlia nutans. Taxonomy (NCBI): domain Eukaryota; kingdom Viridiplantae; phylum Streptophyta; class Bryopsida; order Bryales; family Mniaceae; genus Pohlia; species Pohlia nutans. The sequence goes on along the minus strand of CM040089.1, from coordinate 28,557,225 downwards.
TTTGACTAAGAAAAGTTTGGAAATGAAGTAATTTTTCACCTCCAACAAATTTTGTGCTATTTGAAGACTTTATGCAAAAACTATGCGTGTTATAAAAATGAAGACTAACTAGGTGCTTCACCTCAAAGTTTAGATATCCCACATGCATTGTCCGGATACAACTCCACTCCATTTGTATAAAGCACAGAGCATTCTAGCCTCTCTACACACATCTTACTTGTCAATCAATGAAAGAGAGTTGGATATGACAACAAGCCGAATTTTTAAAAATTTAAAGAGAAAACTGCCAAAATTATTAATATATTATTTTTAGGAGTTGAACTTACTTTTTGAACTTTAATTAATTATTAGGCAGCAAGGTGCCAAACATGCTAGTAAACTACGATATAAGCTTTTTTTAACTACATTTTTTCCTCGAAACCACGAAAAAATTAAAGGTTATAATATAGATTTTGATACTACATGTATACTCAATACGTTTATTCATAAAAAAAAAACTGAATGCCTCTACCTCTTCTACTACACACTAACCTAATGGCTTAGAGGCAAGTGAAGTCATTTTTCTAACTAAAAGGGTGACGCACAATTTTTTGGTCTTAAATTTTTTTGGATTTGTTTTCTTGCATTAACAAGAAGAAATGATGAAGGATGCACTTTTTATCTTGTTTTTTTTTTGCACTTTACACTAGATCCAAGGAAACTCAAGATTTGAACAATCCTATTGGTAGACAATCATTTCTCTTATCTTCTCTTTTCTTAAAAGAATATGCTCGGTTTTTTTGAGAATATGCTTTAAAAAGAAGTACAATGAGTGAAGAGGAAATATATCATTTCAACTTGAAAATTCTCAAAATCTATTCAGAGTGTCGAAAATTACATAAAAACTTAGGTTGGATATTTTTTTAAGAGACTAAAAATCTCGTATAAAAACAATTATCAAATGCTCACTTAGATAGCAGAAAGCAACCCTTAGTTTTAGATTCATTCACCTTATCCTTATTTGCACTATAAATGCGTTTGAATGAGAACTTGTTATAAATGAACCATTTGAAAAACCCAATGTGACTCTTTCAACCATGTTTGTAAGGTTGATTTCAAAATGGGGTCTATTATACCACCCTATACCTTATGTTAGCAACAACCTTCTCAATATGTGCCTCATACTAGATTATTTTTTCTAATATCATACTACCCAAAAAAGAATTTATTAAATCTTGTCAACAATTGAAAGGAGATTTTAATGTAACTAAACATACCATATTTATGTAAAAGTTAGAAGGGTTAAACTACTTTGGGTAGATGACCTAAAAAAATCACAAGTTTTGATGTTGATGCTATATACATTCTCAAATTCTATATGTACCATACCCGGTCGGCAGGCAAAAAATGATTATACAAAGAAAAACCCAAATTTTAAGGAAACTATTTTTTCAAAAAAATAATCTATTTTCTATGATGAAAGAAGAGAATCTAAGAGAATATCCACAGCATTTGGGATGAAATAATCATTATTCGGCATGATCTGCCAACCGGGTACATTACTCATCATCAAAGAGACCGGGTACACAACTCATCATCAAAGATTGTCCTAGACCCTGTCCTATTCTTTTTCTTTTTTCTTTTTGACACAAATCAAGTCAGACTCTCACATGAGTCTGGCATTCACTTTTGACATGAAACGAGAAATAAAATCCCGTTTCCGCAACTTTGGAGTCCTTGTGTACTGAATAGCTGTAAGTAGTGGTGGTTGTGCATGCTACATCAAAAGCTTGCCCAACTTACATGCAACCACTTCTTTCCTGACCCAAATCTACCTGCCAGAAATCAGCTCGCACATACAAGCCACACTAATAATAATATTGCTGTACCAAATCTCACTGGGACCATATACATGCACTTACTTGCTGCACTTTTTTCCTCAAATTCATTGGATCTGTGCATGGGTGCAAGTGGGCACTGGGTCATGGCAGAATGATACTATTTTACCCATCATGTGCCGTAAGTTTATCCTAAAAGAAACAATTATTCCCTGGAAGTCAGGCACTCAGTGTTGTCACCACAAACCTGGCATTTTTTTAATGAATTGCTCTACCTTGAAAAAAGGAGTAGTCATTTTTTTCTTTTCTACCACTGACACTACTTACATGACAAAAATCTAGCAAGGTTTATTAATTATTACCGGGAAATGTCCGACTGTCCAAGATTATTCAGAACCTCGACTGAAAAGTTTCTGCCACCGTGGAGTGATTCTCTGAGGATAAGAGATCTGAAAGTCCTCTAATTAGCACTTAGGCTGTTCAATAAAATAATATCCACATGAGAACCACTGAGAAAGAAACATAAAAACAAAAAGATAAAAAAAAAGAAGAGAGAGCTGCCCTGACTATTATACTTGAACTAATCGTTCCAAACATTCTCCTCTCCTATTGACACTGAGATTGACAGAACCAATTCCATTCCACGTGATAGGCTGTGCACATTACAGTTCTGCTCTTGTAAAGTAAACCACTTCAAAACGCCTTCAACAAAACTGGAAAACGTACGTCACCCGGTTTTTGAACTTGATGATGGGCTGGGCTGCACAAGACACAACTGAAGGACTTAGAGGCAGTGTAAAGTTGCAAAATAAATAAATAAAAGCATTCGCGGTTAGGATTGTTAGAGCATGCACACCCTTCTCCCTTCAATCCCCGTATAATCACATCCAAGATTTGGTGTTGGAACCTACCCTTGAACTGCTATAATCACCCTCTATATAGAGCTTGAACCAATCACAATCACTGTACATGGGTAATCGCTATTGTCCATCAATCTAGAATATCAAGCCCTTCCTTAAATTAGTTGTAGAGGGACTATAGAAGCATCACTATTATCTGGCTCATATTAGAGTTAATCCAAAAGTCAGTCCAAAGAGGAAAGTTTTAGCAAACTCGTGTTGAATTCCCCTTGAACTCATATTGAAATATAAATAGACCAAAAACTCTAGTCTATGATGAGTTGGGAGACAATCTAAAGCAAGCCACTGTCATTATTCTCCACACCTCGCAATGACTCCCACACCTTCCACCAAAGCTCCAAGCCCATGGCCCACAAGGGGACAATCTATGACACGACACTATTCAACCCAAGTATAGTTCAAGAAAGAGGTTAGAAGTAGAGCAAAAAGGGAGGTTAGATGGGCTTCTTTTCGGTTAACTCAATTATGTATCAAGACTACAGAAGCATCATTACATCTGGCTCATATTGTGTACCAGGACTATAGAAGCATCATTATATGTGGCTCATATTGTGTATCAAGACTACAGAAGCATCACAATATCTGGCTCATATTGTGTATAGGGACTACACAAGCATCACTATATCTGGCTCATATTGTGGATCACTCTCACTGGCACTAAATTTTCAGCATTAAATGCAAGCATATGTCATCCAGATTTCAGAGCCAAGGGTGTGCATGTTGTTACCTGGCCATGGCTGTTGTGGGCGTTGGGGAGCGGTGCCAAAACGAACTCGTTTCTCGGGGGCTGGTGCTGCTGCTACAATTCTTCCAGTTTGAGTTGAACACACTCCTTGCTATACTGCTGCTCCGAGATTTGAGCCAAAGACTTGAGGTTACAGCGCACAACAGTGTCAACAAACAGGTGCGTCTCCTCTTTGGTGTTGCCGTCGGGAACATCCACCACATAAGACTCCAAGACTAAAGTACCAGGGCGCCCATCGATTTCCAGTTCATGCAAAGACGTGACGGAGGAGTAGTTCTGCAGGCGGTGACCGCCCCCGAGCACGCGGAAACTGATCACGTGATTCTCGTCGTCTAAGATTTCCAAGCGCTCCACACTGTAGGTGGCCGGCACGCTGGAAACCAAATGAATCTCCCGGATGCTGCCCACTCCTCCGTCTCCCTCGACGATGTTGCACGTCTGGATGAACCGCTTGTACACCTGCGGCTTGTCGAAGCGGCGCACAAACGACCACACAATCCCTAAGGAAACCTTCACCTGTTGTAAAAGAATTCGCCCGCACTGGTGCGGCTCCAAATGATGCGTGTGGTGCCGACTGATCCACTCCTGCTTCAAATCCGGCCGCCCCTTCATCTGCTCCAGCAACCCCATCGTCGGCTCCGTCGGAGGCATGCTCCCACTCTCTCCTACTGATGATGCTCCTCTTCTTCCTGCCATTGCGATCATTCGTTCGTAAAATGGTACATCACAACAGCCTGAAAACCATGTGCAAATGAAGGTCAAATACCCAACGCATTGGTCATGAATCCACTGTAACCTCAACCCTAATTTCGCATCCGAAACCATGAAAGCATGAACAATACCTGTGGGAGGAGATCCTTGTTGAAACGTAGCCAATCTGTGCGCGTGTTCAGTGATTGGTGTCGTCGTCGTCGTCCTACGAAGCGATCCGCGCTTCCAGATCGCAGCCCAGATTCATTCCCCGAAGTCCCGTCAGTGCAACAATCCATAGATTTGCTACGAGTCGTCTTCTTGGACCAACCTTCGTTTCACAAATTCTCATCGTCTCCACTCGTTCCGCTCACTTCACCGAACCCCAACTTCTTCTACAATACTTCAATTCCATCAAAGGAATACTTTTCCTGCCAAGGAATATACTCACAGAGCTAATCGAAAACTCTACAAAGATGAAAAATTTATCCACCACACGTCGAAGCTCCTCGCATCACAATGCTTGCTTGCTTGCTGGTAAAGAAACGGCCTTCTTGCCAATGCAAGGACCGTCAGTGTGGCATCGACAACGACAACGACGGAGCAGTTTCATAGTGTGGGCAGAAACGCAAACGGTTTGGGTGGGTTACTCGGATGACGACGATGGCGACGACGACTGAGAAACAAGCAAGGCATGGTGGGTGATGAAAGCTTGTTGAAGTTACTCCACCGCCCTTCTCGGGCCGAAGCTTGAAGAAGTTACTCCACCACCACCACCAAGCACAGGAGACTGACGACGGAAGCAAGTAAGCAAGGAAGGAAGGAAGGAAGGAAGGGAAGGGAAGGAAAATGGGAAAGCTTGAAGTGAAACCGACGAAGTGGAGTGGAGAGCAGGCAAGGCAAAGCAAAACAGAGCAGAGCAGGAGGACGGGAAGGAAGGGAAGGAAGGAATGCCCATCAAACGGAACGGCGCCTGCCTTCCTTCGGCATGCTGGTGATAAAAATCATCGTCGTCCTCGCCATGCGCAAGTTTCTCACAAGATCCCCCATTAAGTTACACTAACATAGTTTTTAATGCTCACTTATTGTACACCGAAATCACATACACTCAACCAGCGTTTTTTTTTTCTGGCTATATTTCGTTTACCAAATATGGTATTTCTCTTTTGTTAAGGAAAAAAATGAAAAAATAATAATTTTTTTTTGGCTAATTTTTTTTTATATTTTTTGTGAAGATAGCCAGATTTTGTGAAGAAAACTATCAAAATATGAAGAAATTCTATCAAAATATGATTGTAAGCTTAAGATTTTGCCAAATATTCTTTCCCAATTTTTTTGCATTGCCAGTTAGGCTTCAGGAAAATAAACATTGCACTCAACCATGGTGGGTGAATGGTTTGGGTACACTCATCCATTTGAACAATTTTAACAAATTTTCATCCAATTTGGATGTATTTTGAAAAAATAATTATTAGTATAGCCTCTCGTAAATACCGTGGGCCACAGTATATGGTGATTTTGGTAGCATAATAGAGCAATGGGAGCTAACACCCTTTTGCAATGGGACCACAATCTAGTTATAATTAGAAACTTAGTTTATGGCATTCCTTCATTACTTAGAAAAGTTAGTGGATCTTAGTGAAGATTCTCTTTTGATTCAGTTTTCAAAAGGGTGCTCCATTCTACTCCTCTATTATGCTATATAGCAAGTTTGTAGAAAGATAATCATATTTTTCGTTTGATGAATTTTTTTTTGTCATGTGTCATATAGGTACTTTTGGAAATAATCCTCAAAAACAATCTATACATCAATCTTTAATCCTTAAAGGACATGGCTTTCCTTGATTCCCACACCGAAAACCTCTTTTAAACTCCATTTTAAGTATGATTATCTTTTTAATTTACTTTGGTTCTATTTATACTAAGCCCCACGGCTTATTTTCTTTTGGAAGAATCTTGCTCATTACTTTTACTCTGTTGAGCCAAATGGGGTTTTTTAAATGTCAAAACAAACATATCTAAAGCATCTATATTTTAAAAATAGAACCAAAGTAAATTAAAGAAATAATCATGCTTAAAATGGATTTTGAAAGAGATTTTGGGTGTGGGAATCAATGAAACCATGTCTTTTAAAGGTTAAGGAAGCCTAGAGTTTGTTTTTTTGTTTGTTTTGTATGTAATGTTGAGATCTCATGGACTGCGCGTTCTTGATACATTCGGAAAGCTCTCTCAACAAAGAGGGATGCACCAAAGTCGTTTTGTCGCTTTTGAACGTATAATGTGAGAGTTATCGATTCTTGAGTGACTTTTGTCACCATAAATTGAATTAAATTATGAATAAATAAATTAAATTCATAATAAATTACTCCACAATAAAAAATAAAAAACATGGCTAAATTACGCAGACCATCAAGCCAATGGCATAGGACCACACTAGTGCAAGTAGTTTTTAATAAATTAAATTACTCCCTCTATTCCAAATTATAAAAACACCTTTGATTTTTTGATGTATTTGTATTTCTTAATGTCTTTGTATTTCTTCATGTGTTTGTATTCCTAACATATTTGTATATCTTTATGTATTTTTATTTCTAAAAGGTGCTTTTTATTTTGAAACGGAGGGAGAATTTCTTAGTGAGTATATGTGGCTATTATAGATCATTATTAACATAGCGATGGGTTACTTATAAGAACTCGTCAATAGAAATTAAAATAAACAAGTTATTGAGTCTTCAACTAATTAAAACCCCTAAATTCATGACTTTCATATTAAGAATCAAAATATATTGAATTTTATATTTTTGTAAAAACAAATGAAAACCCCACTCATTTATGTAAATAAGTTGAATAGTTTTCTTACAACCTCTACAACTTGTTCAAAAAATAAAAATAGATTTTGATTTCAGTGAGGTGAAAAACTACCAATGTATCATAGAGGATTCTCTATTTTAACATATAAACATAATTTTTTCTCAAATTTTGCAACATGTTGTTTTTACATTGGCTAAGACCCTTAAGATCCTATATTGAGAGAGAGTAACTATGGCTTGAAGGGTCAGTGTGAATGAAGAGTTTGTTAAAAGAAGTGCTACCAACTTGGCCACTAAGACCAAGATGGCACGTGCTATCCTTGATGCCCTCTATTGAGGGTAGACTCTATGGTCACAAAAAAAAAAGTAACAAGTAGCAAGTAACAAGTAACAAGTAACATTTTGAGTGAGGTTGTATATTATGTGGGGAGTTGTGTGTTGGATGATCACTCTTTTTAGGTTGAAAAAAATCCTTTTCAAGATATGCCAAATTTTATGAATATTCTTCAAGGTTATCTTTTTCACTGTATAAAATAGATTTTGAAAATAAAAAGTTCCTAAAGATTTGGGCTTCTCTTCTAAAAAAAAATTTTTTATCGATCATCATGATCGACTACAATATAAAAGAGTTCTAAGTGTACATTTGGGCACTAATTGAATAAATAGAGCGCCTTTTACAATTAACGCCAATGACACTACTATCACCTTAACATTGACTTAAAACCATTTAGATTGCACAAAAACTAACTTAACATTTATTCAATATGAGGTAACACATGAATCTAAAGCCTATTAATTTAACATTTATAAACTTCGTTAATCATACAAAGAAATATACATACAAAGAAATTTATGCATAAAATGTATTTTTACGTAGACTCCTTTGTATGTAGCTAAAGTTTGTAAATTACATATACAAATAAAATTTAGATATTTTAAAATATACACATAGTGACGTAATTTGTATAAATGTTTTTGTAAATGAATACATATAAAAGGTATGGATTAAAAAACTATTTTGGAATATTCTGATTTTTAAAAGAATCTTTACACATTTTATGCAATGTAACAATTAACGACAATCACAAGCACCGGCTTAACTTCTAAAGGACCCGGGGGTGTTGAACTTAGTTCTTGTTTTCTTGACTAGCTCTTGTAACAAGCTCAATTCCTCATTGGTGTGGATTAATTTTGACGATCGGCACTGTTGAAATTAAAGAAGACTCACATAGTTTTTTTATGAAAAAAGGATCAACAAAATCGCACAATTTTTGAGAAACTGCCACCGTTGAGAAGATTGATGGAACTGGTTCGAAGTATTTTGTACACATGTTGAAATCGGATTGTTCAAAAGTGCCCCAAAAAATTTGAAATTCTTACTTGTGAGTAGAGATCATCATTTTAAACATGTGATAAAAATTTCAAGTAATTTGGATGTGTGAGGAGGAAGATATGAGGGTCTGAAGTGACACCTAAATACCCTCATTGCAACTCAAAAAAATCACCAAAAATCGCTCACTTGATGAATTTCTGATCAAGATGTACCTACAGATTCAGCTCTCAAAAGGAGCCAAGGTCTCTTTGTTGCTCATCCTACAATTCAAAGCCCAAGAACCCGAATTTCCTCACTTTCTAGTTCTAGAAGCCGCGTGGGGGCCTTATGGTCCTTTAGGGGTTAACAAGTCACCAACAAGTCACTTCACCCAAACATAAATCTTTGAGAATCAATCATTGTTGTTGTATTTAGTTTTAGAACATCATTTTTTGTGAGCACCTAAATACAGTACATCTTTGTATGCTCCTGAAACTTCAAACGCTAATCATGCTTCTAGAATTTATGACTTGTTGATTTTGCTCAAAAATTTCAGAAAACAACTCATGATCAAACCTTATATAATCATGTAATATACACAGTAGATTGTTCTGAAAATTGATATACAGTCTCATGACTAAGTCTTCTTTGAGCTTCAACGGTGAAACTTTCTACATTAACATCAATCAAGAGATACAACTCCTTTTTTGAAAGCATTACAAGAAAGTGATAAAATTTTAGGGATGAGCATGGTCTTTTAGGTTAACCCCTAAATGTCCACAATCCTCTCCAAATTGGGCAGTTTTGCAAAGATGCATTATAAAATGCAACTAAAAGGGATATTTTGAACTTGATTTAATATGAATAAAAGTTTTACATTATGAATTTTAGATTCTATCCATATGGTTAGATCTATTATTGCTATCACCAATCTTCTCGTATAAAACTTGAAACTTAAAATTCAAAATTATTTTGTACTTCGATTATGAACAAGATATTGAGAATTCGTAGATGAAATTTATTATGGTGGGTTGAAAACTTGAAATGTAATACTCTAAGTGTTGTGGTTTAGAAAGATGTTTTGGTTGCTTAATTTTATGAGTTGACTTTTTCAAGAACACTTTTAACACCCAATTCCCTATTTTTGCACTTGGCCAAGTGCAATCATTTCCAAACCTAATTGTGCTGAAAAATAAATTCTCAAAAAAAATTGACGAAAAAACTCATCGATTTCTTTCTTTGTTGAAACTTGTAGTATATTGCAATAAAAGACTAATATTTCAAATTTTTCATAACAGAAAGTAACTTGAATTTCCTTTATTTTTAAAATTGCAAGATTGACTATTTAAAAACCAATACAAATTATGAATAGATTCAGACATTATAACATCGTTGCCAGAGTGTATGGGAGAAGAAATTTTATTTTATTTTCTTATTTTCTGTTTTCTTATTTCTTTTTTTGTGTGCCAAAAAGTACTTAAGGCTGCATTTTCTCCTTCCTCCATCCTTCAAAACAACATTCAAATACCGCACACCCTCAGCTCCTCCGCCACATCCAAAATTATTATTATTATTATTATTTGTATTATTTCCTTTTTTCCAGGACTTTTGGGATTTCCGAAATTTCTGGGATTTCAGGGGCTGAGGGACCGTGCGCGCAGACCCCATTCTATTTTCTCATCAAGAGAACACAAATACGTTCTCTCATGCTCCCATGGCCGCCTAACGTACTCATGAGGCGGCTATGAGAGGGTATGGGAGAACATATTTATGTTCTCTTGATGGCTGTAGGATGGAGAGTATGCTGCCACGTACCCTCAGCCCCTCCGCTACGTCAAAAAATTAAAAATTAAAAAATTAAAAAAATATTTTTTACCGGGATTTTCGGGATTTCCGAAATTTCCAAGATTTTGGGGGCTGTGGATTATTATTATTTTATTTTTTATTTAAAAAAAAAATTGTACCAGTTTTCGAGGGCATAGGGTCCGTGCTTGCGGACCCTCTTTCGTCTTCACCTCAAGCGACTCCTCAAGAGAACATCTATATGTTCTCCCATTCTCCCATGGCCGCCTTATATACTCTTGAGGCAGCTATGAGAGGGTATGCAAGAACATACACATGTTTTATTTACGAAAGGAAGAAAGCAAAGGGGCAACTATGTATCATTAGCAACCTGCAAAAATTATATACATATATATTATATATTATTTATATATTTATATATTTATAAATAGACAGATAGATAGATGTTTAATGATTTTTTTTGTTTTATTTTTTGTGCAGGTGGTTGAGTGTGCATGGTCGCACATTCTTTTCTCCCTTTTCTTAGTGCATTTGGAAGCCCTGTTAGAGTTGACAACGATGTTGTTCATGTGGAATTTCATGGATTCTGTATAGGGGAGTGAATCGCTCAGCCCATTGTTCTGACGAGTTTGTTCGATGAGGTTGGACAATCTATTTTGATAACATAGTAAAGAAATGTCATAGTGGAGTTGCTATTTGGAGGGAGGATGCAACAATGCAACAGTGGCGCTATATGATTACGTGCGGATGAAGCAAATCACTATCCCAAATGAAGTGAAGTCGCACATACTTGAATATGTTGCAATGCAGATTGAAGGCATAGGTGACAAGAGGTTGCTAGATGCTTACTAGAGTACATGAGGGTGATTGCAAGCAACGGTCTACCAAATGGAGAGTGCAGCTTGTGCAGCTAAAGGCCGTGCAGCTCATGCACTAGCGTTGTAATGTGCACCTCTCAACTTTCAATTAAATCAAAAATTTCACCATCCCAAATAGGGTTTATGCTAATACTTTCACTTTAGCAATTGTTAAGTTAATTTCAAGACTTTGTGCTTTATTCCACAGCCTTTTTTTGTTTTTTACCGAGTAGGGGTAATTAAAGCCTTTTTTACATAACATCCATAGCTAGGTTTTATGAAAAATGCATTTTATATCCCACCTCTGAAATTGGATCATTATTTCATTTTCAAAAAAAAAAATTCAATTTTTTTTTTCAACTGCACGAAAATCTTAAAAAACAAAAACATTATGAAACAATTAATTAAAAAAAAAGTAAGCGTGATACCAAAAATAATAAAATATGGTAGCTTTGTACATACTTGTGTTATGTTCCTATAAATTTGTGAAGTTCACATTTGACCCCCTTCTAGCATTTCCCATAAAATAGGTGCACTTTTGACAGGCGACACGCTACCAAATCCAAGTAGAAATGCTTAATTTGGATAGAGAGATTGAAATTTTGCAAACTTTTTTGTGGTAGACATCCTAACTTTGGAATTCTAGAAACAATGCAATTTGTTTTGTCACAAAATTCCATCCCAATATTTATTGATGTTTTTCCAAAGATTGAAAATGTGAAGCAATGCTTACACTGCGACAAAAAATGTGGGTGACCGTAGCTTGCAATCACCCATGAGTACATTACTATATAGTATGTTATTATCTAGTTTAGATGTCAAGGTATTGATTTAAAAGTTTGTACTATTCTTATAAATTGTAAACAAGTAAAGTGTTTTTATATACTAAAATGTATATTTAAATCATAATCGTCTATTTGTGGCCTGCTTCTAATTGCTTACAATATGTTTATATGGTTTTGTAAGATGTGTACTTAACTTGTTGTTTCAGAACTCTAACCTCTTGTAGTTTTCTAATATTCTATGTGTCAAGATCAATTTCAAGGAGAGTTTTGTTGCGTATAGAATTCAATTAGAAAATATTCAAAGCACGAGTAATGACTTTTAAAAAATAAAATGACTCGACTATTTCCAAATTATCCTTTTTGCAACCAAATCTGTAGAAGGAAAAAATTGGCCAAAATTTTTCATGCAATTTCTACCGGTTTGAATTTTTAATGCATTCGGAAGCCAAGTGCAAAAATAGGAAATTGGGTGTTTTTTGAACTATTTTGAACTGAGATTTTAGGAAATTTTGGTGAAGGAATGCAACATGAAATGAAGCATAAAAATTTCACAAATCATCCCCTTTCTAATTGGATTACACATGCATGAAGCTAACTTCCCATAAAATCTATAGTAGAAACTCCACACTACAAAAAGTGCATGACGGATGAGAACATTTGGATGAAATTTGTACATCGTTCAAAAAATGAATGCCTTGGTAGTTAGGGGTTAAAAAATGACATTTGCATATTGGTATTTGTTTTAAAAAGTATAAAAAATCTATCTAAAAATATCCTTTAGCATTTTCAGTGAATAGGATCTCTATATGCTTGTATATTTGTTTTAGCAAATGAGACATTAGTAAATGTCATAGTTGCATGATATCAAAGTTGATGACATAAACCTCTAAAAGACCATGGGTTTTCGTTGTTTTTGAGCATCATTTTCATTTTTTTCTATTCATTTTCTTGTGAAATTTTTTGGCTCTTGATAGTTAATACCAATTTGAACTTTAAAAATAAAAATAAAATTTACCATGTATTCTTATGGTAGTCTAAAGCAAGATCCTATGGTTAGAGATGCCAAAATTTTATTTTAAAGTTTATTTTAAGACATAATTTTTCATGTTGGATTTTACAACATTGTATTAACTTGTTTTCTAAGACATTTTATTCTATGGGTTAATGCCAAGGTGATCAACGTTGTGTCTCTCCAATGGATAAATATATGGTAATACATGTGCCATATTCCTCCACAGAAGAGATGCAATGGTTAGTGCTGCAAAATTCTTTAAGAATTAAAGTATTGCAAATACTCTTTTATCCTAGAACTTTCTACTGTCCAAGCTAAAGACCGAGTGATGGAGTGATAGATATATTGTCCATCCAATGGATGAAAATGTGGATGAGAACATTTTTTATTTTACGTATTTTTATTAAATTAAAATTGAAATACTGCTAATATCTTCTCTTCCTTCTTTAATGTCTTTTCATATTCGCTATCATATATCTAAATCTACATCCTTTTCACATTAAGATACAAATATCTATATATTTATGTTTTTTTTTGTATTATATATTTTCAATATAGTAAGTGATTGAAGAGACATTAATGATTCCATAGTGTTGTTGTCTTTTGAATTTTGAATTTTACATATATATAATACAAAAAATAAAAAAGACAAATTGAAAGAAACAAAAAATTTAAGAAAAAAGTAAAATAAAAATATTTTGTAACCGCATCAAAGATCTCTATGACATCATGCCAAAAGGAATGATATTGATACTATTCAAGAATCTTTAACCCCTAAACGCACAACCATCCATTTTCAAGATGATGTACAAAATCAAACTCCGTTTTCTCATCCGTTGTGCACTTTTTGCATGTACCAATTAGAAAGGGGATGATTTGTGAAATTTTCATGCCTAATTTCATGTTGCACTGATTCACCAAAAGTTTCTAAGATCTTAGTTCAAAAGTGTTCTTCATAAAATTAAGCAACCAAAAAATTTCCAAAAATCACTACACTTAGAGTATTATATTTCAACTCAACACAATAAATTTCATACACAAATTGTCAATATCTTATCCATAACCAGATTACAAAAGAATTTTGGATTTTAAGTTTCAAATTTTATACGAAAATTTTGGTGATTGCAATCATAGATCCAATTGTATGGATAGAATCTAAAATTCATAATGTACCATTTTTATTCATACAACAAGTTAAAAATATCCCTCTTAGTTGCATTTTACAATGCATCTTTGTAATTCTTCAAATCTAGAGAGAATTGTGGGCATTTACAGGTTAAAGAACATAAGTACACATTGAAAGTTTTACAATATTAAAACCTACAAGATAGAAGCATTTTTTAATTTTTAAAATAAAATACTATAATTAGTTTTTTAAATGGGAATAAGGAATTTAGCACAAGTTTAGTTGTTATACTTGATTGTGGCATCCACCTGAGCTATATTAGAAAATTAATACCACAAATAAAATAATAACGATAATAAAATAAAATTTGAGCTTAGTATGTGTTATAAAGGGACAACTGCAATTATGGCAACAACCCAAGCCAACAACACAAACTATACTTGAAGATTAACCCTTAAAGGCCTAACCGACCCATGTGGGGTTGATGGATGATTGTTTTCATCCATATCTCCTTCCTCATGAACTTCTTCAACAAGAAACATTTTTTTAGAGATACTTCATCAAGTTGTTGTCCTATTCAACGGCTGGATTTAGTGTTATTAGAGTACATACTTCTCTAAAATTACAAACGTATAAGTATGTGAAATTTTCCCCAAGCCAAAATTGCATTGACTTTAGTTCAAAAGTAGCCTTGCAGAAATGAGGTCATAAATTTAAGGAACACAAAAATTTCAAAAAACCACCATGTCAAGAGTATCTCATTTCAAATTATTCCAACAAATTTTTTCAAAAAATATTAATATTTTTTTGTAATCGAATTTAGAAGGAATTTTAAATTTAGAAAGAATTTTAAGTTTAAATTTTCAAATTTTATAATAAAATATCGGTGATAGCATTGGTGAATCTAACCATGCGGATGGAATCCAAAATTCAAAATCTACAACTTTCATTTGTATATCAATTCCAAAACATTCCTCCAATAGTACCTTATAGTGGTTTTCTTCAAATTTTCAATTTCAGGGACACCTTGTGACCTTTAGGGGTTAACCCTTTGACCTACCTAACATGTGGATTACGAACAAATTCAGATTATTCTCTTAACTACTACATACATGGACAGTTTTCATCCATCTAGATTTCTCTTTGTTCTTGTGCTAGTTGACTATTATTTGTACGGTATGGATCTTCAAAATAAGATATTGTGATTTTTCTAAAAATAAAAGAATGATTTATGTTGAGTTTCATTCTTAGTTCAAAAAGTGAGACTATAAATATGATTTTCCAAAATAAGTAGAACCAAATAATGGAAATCGTACCATCTCGTAGTACAT
This sequence comes from Pohlia nutans, assembly GCA_022496805.1. Taxonomy (NCBI): domain Eukaryota; kingdom Viridiplantae; phylum Streptophyta; class Bryopsida; order Bryales; family Mniaceae; genus Pohlia; species Pohlia nutans. The sequence continues at coordinate 28,542,017 of CM040089.1, read as the reverse complement.
GTTATTCAAAATTCATTACAACAATTTTAATTATTTTTTGGTTAATTTGGTATTTTAAAATGAATTTCAAAAGAAAATCCTGAAATTTTATTTACAATTTATCAATAAAAAAACATGATGAATCCAACTGTACAAATGTGATCTTCACATTGACACATTGACACATACAACTTAGCTTTGTACATCAACTCCATTTCTATTATTCATCAAACATTTTATAAAGCATCTTCGAAAGCGGTGTTGAATCAAGACGTTAAATGATAAAATATGGATTTAGATTGTTTTTATTTGCAAACCTACTTATTTTGAATTGTTTATAATATTTTACACCTTTTGACATAATGTAGGTACATCCAAAATAAACCATGAGTTTGAAACCAAAACTACATATTAGTATTATATATCAAATTATCAAAGCTATCATAATAGTAAATTATATACTATTGATTTTAAGAGTAGAATTTAGTAGAAGTGTATTTATTTTAAATCTTTATGTTTGTCAATATGTTGAAGTGAATAATTATAAAATATTGTATTTATTAATTTCTTTCATTCTTTTTTACAATTAGATTCATTTTTATTTTTATATTTTTTAAATGATCCTTTTACACATCAAGAAATGTATGTTTTAATGATCACTATTGTTCACTTCTCATCACTATTGTTCACTTCTAATCACTAATATTCACTATTGGTCACTTTTAATCACTTCTAGTCAATTATGTTACATGAATGTACATGACCCAAGCAAAAAGACTTCGAATCACATTAACTTGTTTTAGAGGTGAAAATTTATCAAATTAAATTTCTTAGTCATTGATCACTTTTGGTCACTACCAGACATTATTGGACACTACTAGTTACTTCTAATCAATAGTGATCATTTTTGGTTACTTCTAATCACTTCTAGTCATTTCTGCTCAAAAAAATATATTTCAAATTACATCAACTCTTTTTAGAGGTGAAAGATTATTTGATCAAGGTTCTTAATTATTCATCACTTCTCGCCACTTCTCGTCACTTCTAGTCACTTCCGGACACTTCTAGTCACTACTAGTCACTTTTGTCACATAAATGTACACTACTCTGAAAGCAAAAAGACTTCAAATCACATTAACTCTTTTTAGAGGTGAAAGATTATTTTATCAAGGTTTTTTGCCAGGGTACATTTGTCTCGTGTAATGTGACACTATTTTGTTTAAAAGAAAAGCATTGTTGTGAGTTATGGAGGGGAAAAAGTCTTGTCGTCTACACGAAATTCAATGCACTTGTGCCAACAATGCATGTGGGATATAAAACTCCTCTCACTTCTTGTGATCTCACTTAGTCATTGGTCACTTTTGTCACAACTGGTCTCTTCGTCACTATCGTTCACTTCTAGTCACTTCTAGTTACTTCTAGTCACTTCTAGTCACTTCTAGCCACTTCTAGTTACTTTCAATCACTTCTAATCACTTCTAGTTACTTTTAGTCACTTCTAGTTACTTTTAGTCACTTTCGGTTACTTTTAGTCACTTTTAGTTATTTCTAGTTACTTCTAGTTACTTCTGCTCGCTTCTACTCACTTCTCGTATGTAAATGTACATGACCCATGCGAAAAGACACCAAATCACATTAATTGAAAGATTATTTGATTAACGGTCCTATTCACTAACTTCTTGTCACTTTTGATCGTAAAGTAAACTTTTTGTGTGCACTTTTCAAAATAAGAAAAGTAGAGATGAAAAGAGAAAAGGGTATTTAAATATAATATAAAAATGGTGTAATTATTTTTTCCACATACTCAACGTTAACATATACTAATGGAATCCAATGCATTAAAATTTGTTTGATTTGAATGTTTAAAAGGTGTGGAAAGTACAATTTCATTTTTAGGCTTTTAACTTTATTTATTTTAATATAAAATCATGTTAAAGTATGTCTCACATTGAACTCTACAAACTCTTTCTTTTTTGTCCTCACTTCACATAATTTTTGTTGAACTTTAATTTGCTTCACGATGCATAACACTGAAACAACTGATGTGGAAAAAGGGCACACAAAGTTCAATCATTTTTAACCACTTTCATTATACAAATAATAATATTGACTTCTATGTCAACTTTTTAAAAACCGTCTTTACATAGACAAATAAAGGTAAAAAAAAGACACCTTTTTCGTTCACTTTACTGTACTTAGACTTGATAACTTTTGTCACTACAAACTGGTCACTTCTAGTCAAAAAAAGAATTCAAATTTTATTAACTCTTTTTAGATGTGAAAGATTCTTTGATTAAGATTCTTAATCACTTATCACTTTTGGTCACTACAAGTCACTTCTAATTAAGCAAAAAGACTTCAAATTATGTCAACTCTTTTTAGAGGTGAAACATTATTTGATCAAGATTCTTTGTCCTTGGTCACTCGTGGTCATTTCTGGTCATGGTTGTCTTGTATAACACCTTTTAGCCAACGTTCAACATATTTAACATAATTATGAGGTCAAGTGTTGTATTAGACAACTATTAAGTATGTTAGACATCTTGGATAAAATATTCCCGAATATCCAAAAATATTTCAAGTATATTCTAAAAATATAAAAACATGGGGTCTATTATGAGTCTTTGATGTTGTGTAGTCAGACATAAAAACCCTGCTTCTAGTCATTACTGGTCAATTCATATCACTTCTAATCACTACTGGTAACTTCTAGTCAAATTTGGTGACTTCTAGTCACTTTTGTTGCATAAATGTACATGACTCAAGTAGGAAGACTTCAATTCACATTAACTTTTTTTGAGGTGAAAGATTATTTGATTAAGGTTTTTAGTCACTAGTTACTTATTATCACTTCTAGTTAAGCAAAAAGACTTCAAAACACATTATTTCTTTTTAGAGGTGAAAGATGGTTTGATTAAGGTTCTTAGTCACTAGTCACTCTTCGTCACTACTTGTCACTTCTAGTCAATAGAGAGAAATCCGGCACGGGTGAAAGAGCTATATTTCTTGTTTCCATTCTATAAGGAATTCTCGCTAATTGAGATTTGCATGCTTGGCGTTAAGAAGATTGAGTTCATGCTGAAAAATTTGATGTCTTGCTCGTATTGGCTTGCAAATATACACATAATCAATGTGTACATAAATACGCTCAAACTATGGTTGCCTAAGACCGTGCATTGAAGAGTGCAAGACCGCTTGGCAAAACTTGAAAATAATATTTCCAGTGGTTTTGAGCATCTTTCTAGTGGAAAATAATAAAAATCCATTGGTTTAAGAGTTACGGAAAAGCATGGCGTTTTTGGCATTCCTTAGTCATTATTGGCTCTAGACACTATTGGTCACTTCTAATCACATTTCATCCTCTTTTGGTCACTTCTAGTCACTTCTCTTACATAAATGTATATGATTGAAGTAAAAAACTTTAAATCACATTAACTCTTTTTAGAGGTGAAAGATATTTGGTCAAGGTTCTCGGTGACTAGTCACTTTTGTTCACTTCTAGTTAAGCAAAAAGACTTCAAATCACATTAGCTTGTTTTAGAAGTGAAAGATTATTTGTTTCAAATTTTTAGTCGTTGGTCACATGTGGTTACTTCTAGTCACTATTGGTTACTTTTGGTCACTTCTAGTCACATCTAGTTACTTCTGATACATAAATGTGCATGATTCAAACAAAAAGACTTCAAATTGCATTAGCTCTTTTTAGAGGTAAAAGATTATTTCATTAAGGTTTTTTGCGGCCAGGGTTCATTTGTTTAGTGCAATCTGACACTATTTCATCTAAAAAAAAAACATTGGTGTGAGTTAGAGTAGGCCCAGCAACATCCTTTTTTCACTCACCAACGCTATTTTTACGCTATTTTTGAATGATAAAGTGCCTCTCATAGTTTGGAGTTTGATATTTCAACACCAAATATTGTCCATATGGCGGAGGTGGTTTCCACATCAAGCACTTTGTCCTACTTTGTGACAAGACCATGCTCCCACTTTATGAAGTTAACTTTAGTAAACTTATTCTCCATCATTATGATTGTCCCAAGTTGTGACAAAAGTAATAGTTTAAAATTGATTGATGACCTCTATTCTAGGCACGCTTGGTGTTTGTTGCTGGGGAAGTTCCTAATTCTCTCACACCAACTTGCATGTGGACTTGGTACACATTGACGAACTGCTGGGCTTGCTCTTATGGAGGGAGGAAAGCCTTGTCTTTTACACAAAATGCAATTCACATGTGCCGATAATGCACGTGGGATGTAAACTCCTCTCAATTCTTGTCATCTCTCTTAGTTACTGATCGCTTTTGGTCTCTTCTGGTTAGTATTGGTCACTATTGGTCATTTCTAGTCAGTTTTGGTTACTTCTAGTTACTTTTGTTACAGAAATGCACGTGACTCAAACAAAAAGACTTTAAATCACATTAACTCTTTTTTAGAGGTGAATGATTATTTGATTGTGTAACTTTTTTTAATTGAAAATAACTCAAAATAAGTTAATCTAATGTGCACAATTGAACCTCCAAATTGTGTTGACTACATATATTTTCTATTCAATTCATTCATATCCTTCACAACTTTATTGGATATTGTCCATACCTCATGAATAAAAACTTCAAACCACAAAATTCTTTTTAAAGGTAGAAGCCAAGTTGACCTTCTAACTTGTTTTAATTTAACATTTTTCAAAATAAGATCATTTGTTATCCTAAATTGTGCACCAAAATCTAATGAAAGTTTAGTGTAGTGACAATTTACATGGTTTGTAAATAAGTTTTATCCCATATCATTTAGGAGTGATAAAGTATTAGTTTATTACAAAATCAACTCTTTCCTCCTTTAGAATGCACCGTCAATATTCCAATTTAAAAAAATGAGAAGAACAATGAATCTTCTACACTTTCCAAGGCAATTTAAAGAAGTATTTTATCTTGAAATTTCTTTTTAATCTTCAAAAAGTTAGATTCTAATTTTGAAAATATTTTCTACCCACCTTGCCTTCCATCTACGGTTAATACTTGAGAGGTTAACCCTTAAAGGACATACTAAGTCCCACAGGCTTACTTTTTTTGGGGGAGAATCTTGCTCATAAGTTCTTCTCCGTTGAATCAAATGGGGTTTTGTTAAATGCCAAAACAAACATATTTAAGGCATCTATACTTTTTTTAAATGGAACCAAAGTAAATTAAAAAGAAAATCATGCTTAAAATGGAGTTTAAAAGAGATTTTGGGTGTGAGAATAAGGAAAGCCATGTCCTTGAAGGGTTAAGCCTTTCGATGGATACACACCATCTTTGAGAAATTTTCAATGATATCCAAAAATATGTGCGTTTGTATGTAAGCCACATACATCTTTGATGCAAATGCAAAAATTACAATTGTATTTTTTTGTTTCACTTTCTTCTTACTTTTCTTTGTCAAAATTTTAAAGTTCTTTGTTGTTATTATTATTATTATTATTATTATTATTATTATTGATATATTAATATTAATATCTTTTACAAATAAAATATTAAAAAAATTCATACTCAATATCTTTTGCTCCACATGTCCAAGTTGCTGGAATCCTACGATGTGTACAATCACCTATAGAAAGTAAGGTAACCCCACAATTCTCCATTCTCTAAAATACTATCAAACTTACTACAATGATTTGCCAAAAACTAAAATTTTCCTATAACACAGCTTGTGTATGATGCAATTTTGTGCCAAATTTGGTGCAAAGAAGATGACCGGAAGTTGCAATAATGTCAATTTACCAACTTTTTTGTCTAATGTGAAAAAAGTGCATATCAATTACGCAAAAGCTTCCAAGGATCCAAATTTTTTATAGAAGGTAGAAGTCACAGTAAGGAACAATATGGGGTTATAAAAAAGAATGGTATTCCTAAGTATTTTTAAATTAAATGGTGACTACATGCAATTCAAAATCAAAAAATTAAGGCCAAATTTTAGTTTAATTATATAATAAAGTAATTAGCCTACTTTTGTCACTTTTTTTGTGAGATCGTATTGTCACAGTCAGGAACAAATTAATGTCATAAAACAATGACAAAAATAGGCTAATTACTTTATTATATAATTAAACTAAAATTTGGCCTTACATTTTAAATTTTGAATTGCATGCGGTCACCATGTAATTTAAAAATACTTAGGAATACCATTCTTTTTTATAACACCATATTGTTCCTTACTGTGACTTCTACCTTCTACAAAAAATTTGGATCCTTGGGAGCTTTTGCGTAATTGATATGCACTTTTTTTCACATCAGACCAAAAAGTTGGTAAATTGACATTATCGCAACTTCCGGTCATCTTCCTTGCACCAAATTTGGCACAAAAGTGCTTCATAAACAAGTTGTATTGTGGGAAAATTTTGGTGATCGGCAAACCATTGTAGTGAGTTTGGGAAGCGTTTTAGTGAATGGTGGATTGTGGGGTTACCTTACTTTCTATAGGTGATTGTACATCCTTTCTCTAATTTGTTTTATATACCCCAAATGTCTCCACTACAAATTCTACTCACTCCAAAATTTTATCTTTATTTTTATTTTTAATCCAAATTTTCTTTTATTCTTGTGCAAGTTGACCAATATTAGAATGATAAAAATTTCCAAAATTATTTTGAAATGTTATTCTATAATTGATAATTCACAGTTATACCAAGTCAAGGAAAATATGGCTTGTTTAGTTCAACATGCAATTGTTTAGAATTGAGATTAACAATTTGAATGATTCAAAAATTTCAATTTTATTTGATAGTGAGAGTTTTACATTTAAAAGCTATCACAATAACTTTCATTCAAAAATTGTAAATAACTTTTCTTTAATCAAATCCAAGAAGGTTTTTTTAATATATTTGTATATAATTTATTAAATGAATAATTGTGATAGGTAAGGTACATTCATCTATAAAAATATAATTTACAATTCAAAGTCTACATTTAAAAAAATAATAATATCATCACCTAATTAGTTTTCCAAATTATATTTTATAGTATAGAATGTCAAATTTGGAATAATCTAAAATGGTTTAAATTTCATTTTTACATGCAATAGTATAATGTTACAATGTTACACAATTCCATATAATCACAAACTTTATAGGCACGTAGGATACGGCATTAACCCCTGAAGGATGTTGGGGTATTTTATACGCTCGTAGTATTAGCATATAGGTGATGCTAAGGGGTGTAAAAGTGTGAATTTGGAGGGGAGATTTTTTGAGGAGGTGCATATCTATACACAGTGCATATGTTGAATTTTAAGAGCATTTCCATCTGTTGTGGGATCATAAAACAATTATGTGTTTTCCCAGTACACGACTCAAAATACGTAGAAAACGCCCTTTGAGTAGCCATATCTTTTTTTCCGCATCACATATTATTAATTTTTTTTTGTATAATTAGTTCCCATTCCAAGCTCCATTGGTAGAAACTGCAAATATGAAAATACCATAGTCTTCGTGGTGAAATACCATCTAGAAGAACACTTGCAACGCTTTTTGGCATGCAACCTCTTATAGGGGTTAAACGGGCTTCAACCTATGCACTCTAAACCTTTTTGTTGTATTATTTATTTATTTGAATCAATTGGACATTTTATTCCATTGAATAGAAGAAAACATCAAATGAGACCAAGGGAATGGATTGTTGGTAGAGAAAATTCTAAAAGACCAAGGATTTATGGTTTCAAAATGACATATTCAATATTTTATATTGTAGAAAAGATAGTCACATGGGACCAAATTTTACATCACTAGAATCAGTGAAGAACATTGCATGTGTTGGAAAAAAAACAAAAAAATTGAATAGAAGGAAGTCTACATAGGACCTACTCAAAACTGCTAAAAAATACATGAGGCCCAATTCGGGCTTCTTGTTACTTTAGGGGTTAACCCTTAAATGTCCCCACCCCTCTCCAGATTTGGAGAATTTCAAAAATGTCTTATAAAATGCAACTCAAAGGGATATTTTGGACTTCATGTACAAATAAAAGTTGTACATTATGAATTTTAGATTCCATGCATATGGTTAGATCTATGATTGCAATTACCAATATTTTTGTATAAAATTTGAAACTTAAAATCCAAAATTCTTTTGTAATTCGATTACGAATAAAATATTGACATTTTGTGAATGAAATTTGTTGTGATGGGTTGAAATGTAATACTCTAAGTGTAGTGTTTTTTGGAGATTTTTTGGTTGTTTAACCCCTAAATGACAAAGGAGATAAGGGCAAAACCTAAATGTGTTATAAAATGTTAATTTTGCAACTTTGATGAAGTTTGGTCCAAACGAGAAATTAAGAAGTATGGTTTTTAGTAATTTTCCATATGGTCAAACTTTCAAAAAAAATTAGTCACTCATTTAATGAATTTAGAAGCATTTATCGTTGAATATTCACTAAAATTGCAAATTTTATTTTTAGAATTTGAAATTTGGTACGATTAGTTAAAACTAGACATTCTATTCTAAATTTTTAAAGGATTTTTTTCAAAAGAGAAAACATCATCGCTTTCCCGAAATAGTAAGATTTATAACACTAGGATAATGTTGAGATGTTTGTCTTTGAACAATTATCCTCGGTGGAGTTTGATTCAGATTGACATGGTTCAAATTGGGTTGGGAAGTAAACTTGATTTTCTATTTGATTTTTTGAATAAAATTTTTTAATTTTTTTTTCATCCTAGGCAGTTTGTAAAAAATGGGCATAGACCATAAATTGGTCGTTTGGTCACTTAGGAGTTAATTTTATGAGTTGACTTTTTAAAAGAGCACTTTTACATTGAAAGCTTAGAAATTTTTGGTAAATCATTGCAACATGAAATGAGGCATAAAATTTTCACAAATCATGGCCTTTCTAATCGGTTGACGCATGCATGAAGCTAAACTTTCCATAAAATCTATAGTAAAAAATCCACATTTCAAAAAATGCATGACAGATGAGAAAACAAAAGTTGATTTTGTTCATCATCCATAAAATGAATAGTTGGACGTTTAGGGGCGGTTTACACCATGGACCATGAAGTCAGACCATGGAAGATGGCTATTTTCCATGGTCCGACTTCATGGGACGACTTCCATGGTCCAAGTTATTAAAAAATCAATTTACAAGGTTCATGGGCCCTTCACTAGGTGTAAACCGAATGTGGACCAAGAGGAACGACCATGTACCAAAAAGTGGATGTGCTGATTTTTTTAGTATATGTCCAATGATGGCAGTTTTGGAAAAGAAATTAATCTTTTGTCTTCTTTTGAAATTGCTCATTAAAAAAATATTATAACTGCATTTCTCTCCCATGGGCCCTTGTTTTTTCTATAAGACCACCTCTTTTGCCTCTCTTAACAAAAAAGCCGTTGGACCATGTTAGTGGATAATGTAGGCCTTAAATATTGTTTTTTTGGGACCTCAACTCCTTTGGTCACTTTTCTTTTTTTCTCGTAGTGTAAACCCAAGTCATCCCGGAACAAGTTGATGGAGCCAATCAGAGATTTTAGAGCTGCATGGGACGAGTTCTTGGTCCGTAGTGTAAACCGCCCCTTAGGGGTTAATCTTCATTCCCTTGCCAATTCAATCATTATCAATTAATTCCAAAAGTCAATGAACTCCAAAAGTGATAATCACAAGGAGTTCAAACAGATTTTTAATTTTAATTTTAATTTTTTTAATTTTTAAAAAAATTATCACACAATTGCGGTGAGTAATTTGGTCAATATAACTAATAAGTGCCAGCTTGCTATGAACATACAAGATCCCATGCCATGCAACGTTTCCTTTAAAAATCTGACTTCACATGCAAGTGACTGAGCAAAGCGGCCCAGCTCATACTGATAGTTTTATACTCCAAATGGTTTGGGGGAAGAAATAAATAAAAATAAGAACAGTACAAGTGGGCAATGAAAAAGCTTGTTTCCTGTAACTTATGTGAGGGTCCTATTCACACCGCCTGGAGTGGAAATTGAATTTCCACGTCAGATTTTGAGGTGCAAACCCACAATAAGAGACACTGGCTATACATTTTTAAAAAGACCAACAAGTCGGGTAGTCTCTGCTTTAGTATTTATCCTAGATTTACTTTTATGGTTTGATTATACTGTTCAGCCAGGTAACTCTTTGAACATAACATTCAGTAGCCTTCATGCCCAATGCCTTTCCTTCATGCACTGTGCTCATCACCCTGAGCGTCCACCTGTCCACTTAGCTACCAATGAAGTATTGTTGGGTGTGGAATATTTCACACCATCTACTCTAGAGCCAAGGCAGAGATATCTCTCCTAGTGGGGCAGAGACAATAAAATGCAAAAATAATTATTAAATTTATGGGCAAAAGTGACCCTGACATAGGATACGTTCAATTGCACTGTCAGCGCCATCCAACCCATATGGCGAAGATTTTGCCCTTCCAGAGGTTGTTGTTGGTTGCATGTACTGTACTTCCTCAGTTCTGAAATAAAAAGCCTGGTTGGTTACTGGTTGGCGCTTTACTTGTTGTACTGGTTTCTTTCGCATTGAAATAAATTTCCATTTCTGACCAAAAAAAAAAGAAAAAAAAAGAAAAAAGCCTGTGGGAACATTGCTTTCATTTCTCAAAGGTGCTTTTTATTTCGGAATGGAGGGAGTGCCTCCAGCTAGGGTTTCTTTTTATTCATGGCCCATTCACACCAACCTAGTGCCACTGTTGCGTTTGCGTTCCTGAAAGGATGGGAGGTAAAATGAAGAAACAAAAAAATATTCAAAACTTTGTCTTTTCCTGCTGCAGCTATTGTTGAACACTGTGCAACTGCAATACACTGCCGCAAGTATAGTCCCGTTCGTTTTTTGCGTTGCGTTGCTTTCTGTCATGCGGTGGTGTAATTCCTCTCTGCCTATTTTAGATTTTTCTATTTACCTTATATTCCTTCAAAGTTATCTGACGTGCAGCAGAAATGGTGTATGTGAACGGGCCTTCAGTTTTGAAACCATGCTACATTAGTTGAAGGGACCAATGTAGCATGGTTTCGAGAATGAGAATATGATATGTTTGACCCTTAAGCGTGCACACTACAATTACCTGGTCAAACCTCATCAATTCCTCACATTTTAAAATACACTATATTTTATGAGATATTGTTAAACCGATTTACTTTGATTTTTTCATAATTATTTAAATTAATTTCTTTTCTATAAGATTTTTGAAAGTTTTATTTTTGTAAAAGTCATAGTGATTACAAAAATGCTTAGAATAGTATGAATTTTTTTAGAGAAAATGTAAATAATAGTGATGAACAACAAGGTGTACGTGGCATGTTTTTTTCTGCAGTTGAGTTAACCAAAATCAGAACAAGTGATCTGACCCCAAAAATATCACGATACCAGAGTCTATGCCCTCTTTTAGTGTAACCGAACTCAAATCAAATAGTGAACTCAACACCCTCCAATTTCAATTTTAGACATGAACTCTAAGTTGTCAGAGTCAACTAATCAAACCAGTCACCTAATCAAACCAGTCACCTAATTATATCTCAAGTTTGCCACATGCCTTGCCATTATCTCAAATTGGATGTGGGCCATCGCCTCCAAGCCTTGGCTCTCTTTGAACTCACCTTAGTCTCAATTTTGCCTCCTTTGTGACAGCAAAACTAGTTCACACTTCTTTCTATTTTGGATTCTTTGGAAACCATGCCAGTTTGCTTGACTGCTTTAGATACGGGTCAGACTCACCTCACCTAACATGTATTTTTATTTCTTTTCGGTTAACTCTAGTGTCTATTGGAATTTAGGGTTTTGAGCTTTAGAGGACTATAAAAAAAAAAACGCAATTTTAATCATTTTGAAGAATGGTAAATTGCACTAGAAAGTAGAAGATAGCCCCCACTCTTTTTTAGTTGGGATCATTTTGTTTTTAATTTTTCCATTTTGGTTTTTCTTAGCCTTTTTTTAAATAGCAGTAATAACGGGGAACAATTAACAATACATATTTATCTTGCCATCCTAGACTTGGCGATTGGCAAACAAACATGTATACACAATTGGCTACAAACACAGAAATTGATCTAGAATGTTGTAAATTAAATTTCTACAAATCTGGCTTCATACTGACTACATCGTTTCAAGCGACGTATCTAATATAGCACTATTGTTCGCATATATAAGGAACATAACCAAAATGTTCGAACAAGAGAAATGGACCAGTAAAACCACATGTGACGCTACGATACCCTAATGAGAATGGAGCAAAGGAAAAAAAACAAAACTTTGAAATGACAACCATGACCAACACAATGACTTGAATGTGATTCATATGAATTGTTTGTGCAAAATAAAATTCAAGCCTCAAGGCTCAAGCAAGACTGCATCATGTGCAGCTGCAATCAGAGGCTAAGATCTAGAAGCGCTCTACTAAACTAGGAGTTAGTGCCATAGCGATGTTTCTCAGCCGAATGGACTCACCATTTGAAACATGTGTCATAAGGGAAATTCTCCAACGTGTATACTTGTTGGATTTTCATGTCCACTACAATGGACAAGCGATCGCCATTAAGCATGTTTCGAACTTTTTCGTTATGAAAAGTGAGGGAGGAGAAACATCTCTCATCCTCCACTGATCCAAGGATTTGAACCATTGCAAACTGCGCTAACTTCACATATTCATCCACGCTCTTCGACAAAATTGGATTTGCATCCAGCGACCTTTAAACCTTGGTTGGTGGATTAACCAATTGAGCTTTGCTAGTACTTGGAGGCGGTAACTCCATTGCATGATCGTAGTTATAGATCATGGCACATTTGAAGACAATCTATTGCTCTTCCAGCTTGCAACGATCAAAGAATGGGGGAATGAGCTTCCGGTTGCCATCAACTTCTTTGCCAATCCACTTCGGCTTACAATAGAAGTCTTCCATAATAGTCAGGTGCTTTATGAAATGAACCTTGATATTCTCCTACTGCCAATATTGTAGGTACAACATACTAAATGCGTCCATCAGGTTATGGGAGGGGAAGCGAGATTTGACTTTGTCAACCATCCGAGCAGCGGCTTCTGTATATACATGTAAGCCATAAATTTTGTGATATCAATTTACATGCATCCTAAACATTGTATTAGTTAGTTTGAGATTTTTCAAAGTCCTAAAGATGTATCATCTATAAGTAAAATGAACACAATTTAATCTTCATATAGACATATGTATGTTTATAGCACATACAGTTTTAGGTGATCACCTAAAAGTCTTTAGTTTTTTTAGGTGATCATATTTAAAGGCCGCTTCGCACTATGGCCAAAAGTTGAGAGTCTGTTATATTCCACCAATCATATAGTGCAAACCAACGGCTTTCTTGCAATCTTGATTGGTGAAATTCGATAGACTCTCGACTTTTGGCTATAGTGTGAAGCGGCCCTAAAAGTCCTTAATTGTTTTAGGTGATCATCAATTTAGGTGATCATCGATTTGGGTGATCATCTAACTAATAGAAGTCCTCAATTGTTTAAAAAGTCTCAAATTCAAGTGAAAGTCTCAATTTAACAAATATGGTGTTCCTAGCCCAAAACTATATAGTTGATGTAGACAAACAAAATAAAAGGTAGCAAGTCTAAGGGAAGAGATATGCACTGCTTATATCAGATTTAATGTGTTCTAGTATGGATGTGAAATTTGGTCCTGTGAGCTATTCCCCTTCATGATAAGCCGGAAAATTCTTGTTGGTGCAAGCTCGTTCATGTCAATCTGAAATGTCAGCTTGATACTCTCATAGTTAAACAATCAAAGTTGATTAAACACAAATAAAGATGGCCCAGAGAATACTATGTTAGGATTCATGAAAAACTTTTACAACTTCAACTGGCACTCTATCACAACTGTCGTGAAGTCCTGGATAAAGATATCTCGTTTCTGAGTTGCAATTATCAAGACATTCATAGTCTCCAGAAGCGGTAGCAACGCAACGATATTAATCAGCAGGTAAGGGTTGAGCAGTTGGACCAACATAGTCTACATCAGCATACACCCAAACTAGAGCCTATTAATAATTAAGAAAAGAAAAAAAACAACATAAAACATGAGAAGAAGACTGATCAAAAGTGAAAAGAGAAACAAAGAAGCATAAATCAAATTTAGAGCTTACTCTTGCTCGAGGACCCCATTTCTTGCAATTTTTGTTGGTGTCCATATTTGCTATCAAACTTTTACTCGGCTATGACATAGTAAATGGGAGCAATCATGCTCCATCACCAGGTCTTTACATCCTTGAGCAGCTTCAAGCTTTTTGTGTCCATTAAAATGACAAGGACATGGAATTAAGCAAACTTCTTTGGACTTTGGACAAAACAATTATGACGGTTCCTTAGTAACTCCTCAATCAGATGTATAATCATGAGCTCACTCAAGGTTTGGACAACTATATTGAATTTATGCCTATAACAATGCAGCCTACTATTAATGGTGCCGATGAGTACATTTGTTTTTGTTGTTACCCCGTTTTTGCAGTTGTGGAATGCACTGAGGCTGTTAGCTCCAAAACATACAACCTTTTGCAATTGCAGCTGCATCCAGGCCCATTTTGTTATGCATTTGAAGCTATCTGAATCATCTCCAAAAACACCTCGGTTGTAGCTCTAGTTGTATCAAGCTTTTGCAAGTGCACAAGCATTGGAACTCTAGCCCAATATTGCATGACATATATGTGAATGGCCATCCAAAATGCATTATCTGTAGTTGACACTTGTTTCGTTAAAAGTACACATAGCCATGTACATTATTTTTAGTAGTATGTGCACTGCATTTCTTTTTATTAAAAAGGGAAGGGGGTGAGAACATGCCCACCCCAAGTTTTAAAATTCGCACTACATTTTTTTAATATAATGTACATTCAATTTTGGCACTTTATAGGTAAAATATGACTATACTTTTTTCAAACGTAGAAAATTTTAGTATGTGCACTTTTTATACGGCACGTGCACTTTTAACGAAACAAATGTTATCTGTTGAAGTCTCATCACATGGTAGAGCCACATAGGTAGGAGCACCTACGATTTCCCTCATCTTGGTTTTCACAAAGTCATACATATTATTGGCCGTCAACAAACTAGATCTATTGCTCCACTGAATTGTAGGTAAAGTAGGGACTTCTAAAAGCTTATACAACGCAAATCTAGACTCACATTCAACCATTGGACATCTATTAAACAATAGCTAAAACAATGTTGCAAGCTATACATGTTTCCTCTTATTCTCAACCGTAGTGAAATTTTTGAGTTGATGGAGAATGGTAGTGGGGCGTTTGGCTTGCAAAGAGAAGCATGCTCCTTTTGTGTTTATCACACATATCGTATTTCTTTAAGCCATACCACTTTGGCTTTAAAATGCAATCTTTACCTCCAATTTTGGAACAAGGAATGCACTTCACTTGGTGCACAATTCCATTACCAGCCACCTTGCCTAATGCCCACGACAACTTGCCAGACCATTTAGTCTGAAATTTTTAATTGCCTTAAAGCTTTTATTGAACGACCACGCTTTCTTTCGGGCTTGCTTATCTGACCCTGCTTAAACGCCGGACCCTGGTTCGAGTTCCTCTATATTGTCGTCATTGAGGTTGCTATACTTGACATCAGTCCACGCTCCTTCATTCGAGAACTCCACAAAGTTTGGACCATCCTCACTATAACATGAGGAGTCGCTCAATACATTCACAACCCCTTGGAGTTGACGACAACATGTGAATATTGCTCCTTTTGTCCTTGACAAAACTCCCTCTTTGATCAGAATTTCTTGACAAAAAATCACAACCCCATGCGTTCAAGCTAGAACTTCCACACTGATACTCTCTCTCTATCTCTCTCTCTAGTCTACGTATAACCAAGACTATACAAATACTTACACACTCTCGAAAAAATTATATTACATCCATAAAATGATATATATGTCAGGATAATTTCTCTATCCTCAATGGTCTTTATATATTCATATAGACCTAATCATAAATTATTATCGCCTGATTAATCGTGTGATTACAAAATGCAATGCCTGTATCATGGCCATTCCGAAGTTGTTACGACATGTGCACTACGCTTATGCCCAACATACGCTTGTGTTTACTGATTCAATCCACACTGAAGTAACAATACTTGACTAAGCAGTGAGGAACTGGCCAAACTTCCTGGCTATCAAAGCTCACAGGTTCTCACACCGTGACTTGTGACTCTGTTTATCCCTACATGCACATGGGTACACCACAGGTGGGTGTTATGTTACCCGGATACCAGCAGCTCGGATACAAGCAACTCAGGTATTAATTTACATAGATGCAACTAGGTATTGACCAATGGTGTTGTTTGTCACGGCATGGTACCTTGGTTTTTGTGCCTTGAAGATGTACTTGCATGCTCTTATTCTTCCACTTTTACTGGCTCCACTCTTGTTTATCTCTGGAGGCTCTAGTGTAGTGCCATCCAAGTTTGACTGCGTTGCTATACAACCCTACCCTACTGCTCACATGGATACGGAGATGTCCAATGAGGTTCTAATTCGTGTGTATGTTTGAGGAGATATGGAAATTGCTATTTTCTTGACGAGTTTTTATATTTACATTTATATTTCCGTATGTATTACATATGGTACTTGCAAATGTGATTTATTGTACGCTAAAATCTTTGTTTCAAATAACAACATGAAGCCACGCTAAGACACATGTTGTACGTCCTCTGACACACTACTATTTTTTGGGGTTGGCATGGGGACAAGTGAGGCGTGACTTTCTAAGATTGGAGCGTAGCTCTTTGATCATGACAATCTATTTTCTTCCTAACTTATTGCTTTAATATATCTTGCTAACGTTACATGTGTAGCACTCGTTGCTTGGGTTCAAGATTGATTGCTAGGGTTCAAAAACACCTACTCACTACGGTTCAAGAACAAACTCTTTTTCTTTAATCCGCCTACATGTGTTGTTGTCTTGAGTATATATATTTGTATTGTTTCTTCACAATAACATGTACTGCCACGGACATGTTCTTGATTTTTTTCTGGGAAATGGAGCTAATGGCATGCATGATAATGTTCCCATCCACCCTCCCTGGTAGAACTTGATTAAACATGTGGTTTTAAATGGTGTTGCTATGATGACTATATTTGCTTTCTACACGAACTGCATATACAGTAGTTGCCAAATTTCTTTTTAAAAACGTGCATGAATATTTTAAGAATTGGCTTGTCAGAAGATGTCCAGATCTGGGGGTGTAAAGACTGTCTATCTTTGTCTCTCTCTCTTCCCTCCCTTTGTATCTCACCTTCAAGGCGGAGGTGTATCTACAAGCACGCCGTTGTTGAGGCTCAACACAACCAAGGAGGCCAACAACGTCGGCGATGGCTCTATTTGCACCCTTCCAAAAAGATGCCCAGTTCGCTAGATTTCTTGGCGTCTTGTAAAAGGATCAGATGTCGTTTTTTTCTCTCGCACGTTTTCTTCCATGCCAAATAAAATTAAGCATGGTCCTCATTTTTACTTTGCAACCTCAAATTGGTTGACAACCGAATCTATCATGACTACAACAAAAACTGATATTTGTAAAAACAAACCCTCATACGTTGAAATTGCTCAATAGTAAAGAATGGTAGTTTGCCACACTAAAACAAATCTTAAAACCACAAGAGATTTAGAAGCCTACCTCATGGTTTGGCAAGCAAGTTGTTTGGGGCTGGATAAGCTGAGATCTCTGAAGCTCCAAAACCTTTGCAAGTGGAAAACTACCACACCTACTGTTTCTACAAGACTACAATACAAAAAAGATAGAGCTTCACTAGTGTGATGATCTTGGAAGAAAAATGCTTGAATTTTTTAATCATGGAATATATGGAAAATTTTCTAATTACCGGTAATAATAAAAATATCTAAATGAGTGTAGGAAAGAGAGTTGGAAGCCTAGATCAACTAAGGTGAAGATGTGAGCAGGTAGGTATGCCGAGAGCAAGCAAAAGACAAACATGAGTGAGTGTGAAAGTGAAAGCGATAATGTGAGGCAAGAGTGACGTAGAGTAGTGATCGCTAGGTGATAATTCAGGCGCAAAACATACATCTTCTTCAAATTTCAAGTGTATCGAAAGCCCCCACTAATTGCAGCACATGCGCCTTGCGCTCGCTTCCCATTCCACTCAGTGACATTGAAGAATTGCGTCCAAATCTCACTAGTTGGCATTGAAAATTGAAGCTCGTTCACAACCTCTAGGCTACTAGCCCTCAACCAAAGACATAATTATGGCGATAAGACAATACAAGAGAAATGTAAACTAGCTTCAATGCAATGGGAGGAAGAGTCCATCTTGCTATAGAGCATTGAACTCAAGATTGAAGTGGATGACATGGCCGTGAAAGAAGTATGCAATTTGGCAATCTTCAGACCAAGACAACTAGACTTTGGACACAATTAGGCCGGCGATCCTTCAATACCGGCGGCGTCGAAGTTGGGAATGGGTCTGGCGATACCCGGGATCATGTACCCCTTACGCGGAGCCCACCTGACACACAAACCTAGGACGTGGTTTGCCATCAGGCATTTTGGGCCCTTTTTACACTGAAAGTTTAGAAAGGCCAATAGCCACAAAAGATAAGATAAGAAAAGAAAAGAAAAAAAGAAAGAAAGAAAAAAACACACTTCATGGCTTGAGAGCCTTACATACCGACAGCCTGGTGTCGAAATTGCAGGCCCACGTCAGATTTGACGGATCCACGTCACCCTAAGTCAATCACAAGATGACATGTGGCACTCTGTAACAAAAATGAATTAATTCATCTTGACACTGACGTTGGGTAGCTGATGTTTCTTTGGCATAGGATTCTCAAGCCAAGTACAGTACTGTACAGGTCACTGGATTCTACTTCTTGGCACTCCAGGAGCTGAAGAAGCAGCTGTACGTACAAATAGTGCGAATGCATGTTACATATTTTGTTGAGAAATATTGGGCTCAACTTGATCATAAATTTTTGTGAAGAATCTAGCTAATGAGCCTGTGTGTCAGATGTGTACACATATACATATATTACCATTAGAAAGGGTTGATACTTATTGAACTTGCGAGGTGATTTGAAGATGGATTCTTGTTGGGATGATAATGAGATGAACAGTGGCTTATTTCTTCTGCATCAATCACATTACTTAACCCCTAAAAGACCAAGAAGTCCAAATTGGGTCTCGTATTGTTTTTTTTAGCAGTTTTGAGTAAGTTCTATGTGGACTTCCATTTACTCAAATTTGTTTGTTTCATGACCATCATATGCATTATTCTTCATTGATTCCAGTGATACAAAATTTAGTCTCATTTGGATTATATATTTCACGATATGATTAATTGAATTTGTCATTTTCAAACCATGAATCCTTGGTCCTTTAGGGATTTATGTGTTGAAAGTGCTCCCAAACCAGGGGATGTGAGCCAACTTGGATGGAGATGGGGAAGCATTAGGGGTGATAAGCATCTCAAGCCAATGATACACTACTAGCAAAGGCGTCGCTTCTCACTCAAAACAGTGTCAGAGTTCACTGTACACACTTATCCTACGTGACGAATCGCACTCACCAAGTCTTGAGCACATGGGGAGTGAGTGCGAAGTGGCGTCATTTGACTCACCTACCGAGTGAAAAGCGACACCTTCTCCTCATAGTGATACATCTAGAATCATTCAATGCGGTTGGCAATCTGCCCAGCTTGAATGTGTTGTTGGAGGCCAGTGAAGGTTGACAGTCACGTTCCTTTTGTTCCTTGGCCACCTCACTGAAGGAATATATATATAAAATTATGCATTCCCTATGTACCTGCAATTAAACTACTGGAATCCAAGATTCATTTCCACAAACAATCTCAATTTGATTTTTTTGAGAGGCTTGCAGCAATGGAGGGGCAACTCCTTCCAGGTTGTTCAAGAATGTTATGTTTGGCATTTTCCTTTCCCTCTCAAGTGTCCATGTTATTTGGCACTAGTAGGAAATGTGTCGTTTTACACTTACTATAATTGAAAAAGGAATGAAACCGCGGTTGTGTCAGTGCTTGTGAGTGGTTTTGGTCACAAGATTGGGGGAATGAAAAACAACAGGTCTGCTACTAGTGTGGAGTATTCTCTTGCTATAAGAGGTTGTCATATCTGATGCTGAGATTCTTATGTAAATGTTGAATGTGCCTGACAACATTTTGGATTGCAACTACTTCAATCGCCATTCAACTGTCTGAATGTGTTTTTGTCTACTATCAATCTTGTCAGTTTGGCCGTGATAACAGAAAGCATCATGAAGTATAAGGAGTTGCAACTTCAACCATTTGCTTGAACAAGAAGAGGAACGAAGCATGGCAAAATGTATAAAGACCCACACTAGAAGCACAAGCGTTGTTTCTCACTCTTGAGGATCATGTTCATTGTCACTTTTCACTGTACACGCTTGTCCTACGTGACGAATTGCACTCACCAAGTTCAACCAAAAAATTAGTGAGTGTGAAGTGGCACGGTTTGACTCACAGGAGTGAAAAGCGACACCCTCTTGTAGTGCCAGTGAGTACATTTGGACGGGATTTGTGATTTTTCAACCATGACTTGTATAAGAATACCCCAGCCAATTGGGCTTCCCAGGGCTTTCCGGCGGAGCGTTGGTATAATCACTAGTAGAAAACATGGTAAAAAAAAACCGCAGCCAAAATCGGCTCTGGTTCTTTTGACCACCCTAATCTGAAGTCGCTAAGCGACTGCAGATTTTTCTTTTTCGATTTACGACTGCAATTTTAATAATTTAGGGGCGTGTAATATACCGTTGGAAAGGTATTTTCAAAACCTTTCCAACGGTGTATTACACGCCATAAAATGCCTAAAATTGCAATCGCAAATCCAAAAAAACAAATCTGCAGTTGTTTAGCGACTGCAGATCAAGGTGGTCAAAAGAACCGCAGCCGATTTTGGCTGCGGTTTTTTTTTTACTATGTTTTCTACTAGTATAATATGAATACTCACTCTCATGTGATGTTGGGACAATCGGCTGAGAAGACCCACGAGAATTCAAAATTACAATCATGGACCTCACACATTATGAACTAGGTAAGGTCCTGGTTATGGAAAATAATAGTGGGTAGGTACCTGCTGAGCCGTGGGAGCGACGAGAGGTATCTATCCACTGTTTTCCATAATCAGGGGCTTCCCACCCATTACCAGACGTAATAGTGATGCAAATCGGCAAATACATGATTACACTTTCATGTGTACAAATCAAGTCAATTGACGTTGATTCATTGATATGTCATTATGGAAGAGCTTGGATCATTTGTCAAATGGGCCTTTCCAAGAAGTCATTGGTTCTACATCTTACTAAAGAAACTTCATTTAGTGACTAATCTAGAGCTTGAATTACACAAAACATTTTCACAAGAATCCCTTTAAGTACAAAGTACCTACTGAGGAAGGGCTATTTTGCTACCTGATGGGTTTTCATAACCTTAAAGCAGCCCCAAGTTATGGGAAATAATCCAGGACTCTTTATCCAATCTGTGAATGCCACTTGTACATTATCATGCTGCATGACCATTATGGGGATTGGAAGGATGGCATGCACTATAACAAAACATGGTAAAAAAAACCGCACTCAAAATTGATTGCTGTTCTTTTTGCCACGTTTTTGTGCAGGCCCACTACGCTCACAGCCATTTTTTTTTGCAATTTCCGATTGCAATTTTTGGAACTTTGGGGCGTGTAATATACCATTGAAAAGGTATTTTCAATACCTTTTCAACAATATATTATACGCCCCAAAATACTAAAACTTGTAATCAGAAATTGTAAAAGAAGCTAACAGCCCACTTCACGCACATGCACAAGAACGTGGCAAAAAGAACCGTAGTCAATTTTGAGTGCGGTTTTTTTTACCATGTTTTGTTATAGTGATGGCAAGCCCTACTCTGGAATGCAGAGTTAGAAGATGAAGCCACATTATGAATTTTCAATTTGGAGAGTTGATCGACTGAACCTTCATCTCTCACAAGGTATAATTATTTTTTGTCTCCTCCAGGCGAATCCCTCTGAGGAAAGTGTTTTTGTAGTTCCATGGCTTGCCCATTCTCATGGCCCTATAAGCAAAGGCGTCATTTCTCACTCTGGAGAATCTTGTGCATTGTCGCTTTTCACTGTACACGCTTGTCCTACGCAACAAATCGCACTCACCAAATCCAACTAAAAATTTGGTGAGTGCGAAGTGGCGTTGTTTGACTCACAGAAGGAGTGAAAAGCGATGCCTTCTCCTTGTAGTGTGGGTAGGATAAAACTAGATCTGAAGTTCAGTAAATGTACAACAATTGAAGAAATAAAGTAGGCCCATGATTTTGAGGAAGTTCTAACAAAACTCTGCAAATGAGTGAAGATGAGTCTTCAGTCATGAAGATGAGTTACCCACCTCTCCTTGAGGTGCGTGATAATTTGACAACTTTCAATGTTGCAAGAATTGTTGAAAAATGCAAGTGCACCGTATGCCAAGTTCTGTCCAATAAGGAGGACCTCCAATGATGGAAGTGGGTACTCTAAAACCCACTAATAAAGAGGCTATTTTTGCCATGGAAAAAGATGCTTGCCTGCATAACATTGAATAGCATGCACTGTCTCTGCCTTAGCTCTACAGTAGATGGTGTGGAAGATTCCACATCCAACAGTACTTCATCAGTAGCTAAGTGAACAGGTGGAGGCTCAAGGAAAGGCAGTGGCCATGAAGGCTATTGAATGTTATGGGTGGAAACTAGTTCTGATGAGTTTATTTACTCAATAGTGTCTGAGTTTCATATTGTGTTCGGTAGGGAACAAACATGAGTGTTGCTTCTTCTATCATTGTCAATTGAACACATCTGTAATTGTCAATCAAAGGGAGCCTTATTTCCTCGTTCTGACAATTTATGATCGAGATTCGATGTCATAAACAGCTGCCTCCCTTCATGTACACATTGGCCCATCACAGTTTGTCCTCGTTAAAACTCCCACTAGAAGCAATCCTTCACAAACTAAGTTGATTGCCTTTCATGATGATTGATTATGAATTACAAAATGTTGGGTTGTCTTTTCCTCTTCCTACTGCTACACCTTTCGTAATTTTTATTGGAATCATATTATGGTTTTTTCGGGGTCTTATTATATTCCATAATATTACTCTTTTTACTTCATCTTCCTCCAAATCAAAACACAATTTTATATATATATATATATATATATATATATATATATATATATATATATATATATATATATATATATATATATATATATATATATGTATAACCTCAAATTCTTTTACGAAAAGTAATCTTTATTGGTGGGGACGTCATAGGTTATAATCAGAACCCCATCGTTCTCGGCTACGCCAGTTACCATTGGGGTCCCTCCCAATGAAGATTACCTATTATATAATTATGCTTTCCCAAGCATCACCATGTTTGAGGAGCGAAAGCAACACTTCTCTTGTTCTTCCTGGCAACCGTTTGTGTAAAGCTACCCTAAACATCACTCAGTTACACTGTTGCAACTCCACCCAATCGACAATTTTAGTTTTCTCACAATTCGTTGTTCGTATTCCGAGCTGCATTTTAGTACGAGTCACTTTAAATAATTTAAAGCAAGACACAAATGTACACTATGGAACCTATGCATAAATAGGAAGAACACGTGTAGAACAACCTTCCTCCATTTTCACGACTAAATGTCATTTTTTCCTATGGTGTAGAGTCCACATTTGTTAGCACAAGTGTATTAATCCCAATTTGTTTCTCGAGTGGGGATAAGAGGGCTTATGTTCCATCTATGGGTGAAGTTGAAGTGTGTGGGAAATTCCTTTGTAATGTAGATATCTCTAAAAAAGACAACAACCTAAAGTCCTAAATTGAACACTAAGACTGTAGTAGAACTTTATTTAAAAGCTTATTGGATTCAATTCAGTTTTGAAATTTGGACGATAGAGGGCAATCAAGTGTCATATCCATGATGACTTGTAGTCTTGATTCTAACTTGATCAATCCAGATGCTTTACGGCTTGTGTAGTAAAAAATATGTTTGGGGAATGAAGTGCACTCCCCATCACAAGGACCTCCTCCTCATTAAGTAGGTTGCTTGTTATAAAGTTGGCTCTATAAGCTACTATTGGAACTTCTTAGATTATCAACACATGGGGTGTATTCCCTGTCTAAAGTGAGGTTAGTTTGTTGGCAAGAATGGAATTTTTATGTGTAAATTTCCTCTATGCTAGTAATCTATCATTACAAAAAAATTCAAGCCTCCAAAAGGCTACGAACTCAGCCGAACTGCCATGCACAAATAATAATATAATAATATTAAAAAAATTCACCAAAAAATAAAAATTTTACAAAAAAATATTAAAAAAATCTAGTCTAACGTGGCCTAAATAGTGCCACAACAGATATTTTTTTTTGATTTTTTTTTTGATTTTTTTTTTAAATTTTAATATTATTATATTATTATTTTTGCATGGCAGTTTGGCTGAGTTCACAGCCTTTTGGAGGCCTCGAATTTTTGTAATGATTATTGAATCTCCATCTCCAAGAATTTGTTGCCATGGCTTGGTACATTAACCCTTTAGTCAGTTTAGTGCCTAGGGTGGTTCTAGAGAAACCACAATTTTTTGTTGTATTTTTTCATAAAATTCTTTTTGTTCAAAGCAGGGATACTGTTAATAGTATTTAACTGTATAAATGTAAGCATAGCTTAATCAAACAAGTGCCGGTTAAACCTTGGTAAGATTAGACCGTTGGATTAGAAGATTATAGTATGTCTTTGAACCGTATAATGCACACTCAAAAATGAGATTTTGGATTAAAATTTCAAAAATGAAAGTGAAGAGGTTCAGCTATGACCTATGTCATCACCTCTTCGTTGCAATCTTGCAAGTCAAGAATGGACTCACACATAATTATTATGAATTTTATAAGTGATAGTGACTTGTCCATATATGGTTTAGGACAAAAATTTATACGTTAAATATGAAAGGAGTTGGTACATTGATCAAGATTGGAATACATACACTAATGGAACGTGAACAAGAGAACAAAATCCAAAAAAATAAAACAAGATAACAAACTTCTAAACACAAGAAATACCGTATAGTACATGTGTTGTATTTGTAAGTATTGTTGTATTTTCAAGTATTTGCAGTATTTTTTCGTTTTGGTCACAGGTATTTTGATAGTTGCACGACTCTAAATTGAGATTTTCGTTTTTTTAGAAGATTTGTATTATAAATCTCCAACTTTGAATATCACAATTCAAAATCCAATTGTTCACGGATTTTCTGTTATTTGCGTTTTCGACACATCACTGACCACAATGTGGTCACTTGGGCACTAAAAGGTTAATGACCATATAAATCCTCCGTCTTTACCTCGGCCTCAATTTCCAATGCTTTGGGTTCATCCCTAAAATCCTTCTTGAAATTCCCACATATTCAAACAATGAGTGCTTTTTATTGTACTTTTTCTTACCTCTACTAATCTTACGTGTCTGAATTAATTCTTAGGTTTTTGACTTGGGGAGGTCACTAGCATGTATTTAGTGTAACTACGTGCGTTAAAAGGGTAGTCTAATGGGGGCTATTACATAAATAGAATATTTGAGGTATATTCTAGAATAATCTAAGTATATTCCAAACATATATATTCAAATTATTCCTTACATATAAAATTTTATAATTAGGTAGAATTTTTTCTTCCAATGAATAAAAAGGACCCTATAGTTTAACTGACGTGGTTTTCTACTTTTTGCATAGTGACCTCCCCGAGGTTCTTGAGCCATTTTTAAGGTGATTTGGAGCTAAATTGAGCAAGTAAGAGAGATTTAGCACTAAAACTAAATTCATGAACAAACTTGAAAACATAACCATAGGATCTTTTAGAAGGCTCCTTCTTTATTATATGTGTCAAGTGTCGTGTCATTCCAAGTCATATAATGCAAGATCTAAATCAAAATGTGCAGGATGTTTAGTATGTTTACTAAAATTTCTTAGTAAAAATTGCACTTTGACTGCTTCTAGTGTTTAGGTTGTATTTTTAAAACTTGGCATCCTATGCTAATTCTCGTTGTTATCAAGTTAGTCATACATAGAAACAAGCTCATATTTTTTGAACCTATAGATATCAAGACAATGGCCTTGAAATCAAAGTCACATAAAATTGAGGATTTTGAGACTATGAGGGAAATTTATAATTTAAGAGAAATATGTACCAGATTTAAAAAATAAAAAACGGTTGATTAAAAATAGACATGAATAGACATATGTTTGCACAGAATAATAGACAAATGGTAAAATCCCAATCAAATATGTGCATTCAAATGAACCATGGCAATGGGTTCAGTTGCCACACACTAGCTTCTCATCAGTTAGCCCCATTCATTTTGATTTTGACTTTTTGATTTGAGCACTATGACCACCTCGCCTTTCTGCATTTTTATAAAATTCCTCACATGTCCTACACAAAATCTGAGCATACAACACTTGTTCTTTAAAAGTGCACGTGCCATATAAAAAGTGCACGTGCCATATAAAAAGTGCATATGTTGAAATTTTGTACATTTGAAGAAAGTATAGTCATATTTTACTTATTTAGTGCAAAAATTGAATGTCCATAAATTTTACAAACATTCGATCAATGTTTTTAATATATGCATGTCCATAATGAAAAGAACCATTGAATTTCACATTCATTTGTATACACTCCAATTCATGCATTTTTAACAACCAAAAACACATAACTTCATTGAGAATTGGTAAAAGATAAATTATAAAATTTTGGAGCTTTTATTACAACAATTTGATAGCAATATCAAAAGGCAGGTGCCAACCCCTTGTGTAACCAAAGTTCTTTACCTATTCTTTTGAAAGGGGTGGACACATGCCCACCCCCTTTGCTAACCCAAAAAACTCAAATGGAGTAGGCCCAAGACCACCCCTCTTTTTAATTTCGTCGAGGAGAATCATTTGGACTTGATCATCAGCTACGACCTGACCGTTTCGTGCATCAGCGGCGTCTCCTCTCTTCAAGCCATTCCACAACGTACCTGCTCATGTGCAAAGACGAAGATGTTCATCACTACCACGCCGTATCAATCGTTAAGACTCCCCATTACACGGCTTGTTCTCCGATTCCTTACACGACGACATACGCGACGATGAATAACGTCTTGTCTCCGATCTCACTAGTACTCCCTCTGTCCCATAATAACTTACACGTAGGTTCTCTGAAATCTACCTCAAGAGGTAGATTTCAGAGAACCTACGTGCAAGTCATTATGGGACAGAGGGAGTAGAAAACATGGTCGAAAAGAACCACAGCCAAAATCGGCTGCGGTTCTTTTGACCACCCTGATCTGCAGTCGCTAAATGACTGCAGATTTGTTTTTTTAGATTTGCGACTGCAATTTTAATCATTTAGGGGCTTGTAATATACCATTAGAAAGGTATTTTCAGGACCTTTCCAACAGTATATTACACGCCTTGAAATTCCTAAAATTGCAGTCGTAAATCAAAAAAGAAAAATCTGCAGACATTTAGCGACTGCAGATCAGGGTGGTCAAAAGAACCGCAGCCGATTTTGGCTGCGGTTCTTTTCGACCATGTTTTCTACTAGTTTCTGGAGAAGAAGATGAGCAGAAACACGGACAAGAATCCGCTCTAGAAATCGCTCAGGTCCGTGATGGGAGCCACTTCCAAATTCTTTGCCAATGCGGGTAAGCACACATGTAACCCCACCAACCATGCCATCACTGCCGCTTTCCAATCGACAGTCTCTAGTGCCAATTGCCGTTGTATCAATTCTTGGGCTCCTTCTTCCTTCCGCACCATGTCGTCGCCATGCTTGCTCGCCTTCATGAAGCTCAACCACTTCTTTCGTCCTCCTACAATGCTACCGGACAAATTTGTGAGCAAACGTCGTGACGAGGCGAATTGAGAAGACTAATCTTTGACGACTAACATGGCCTCCAATCTAGAGGTTTGATAAAATTCTAATCGCCATATTCGTTAATTGGGAATTTTTGTCATGTTGGGACTATTTGAAATCTACAACTGGCATAGATTTAGTGGGAAATTCTATACCAATTGTAGATTTCAAAGAGTTCCAATATGGCGGAAATTCCCAATTAAACAAATATGGCGATCACCACCTTCTTGTCCAAATTTGAAATTGCCTCCGCGTTGCACTTTCAAAACCGACCAAGTTGGCTGAAGGAAATAAGTTCATTGTCGGGTTCTAGTTCCATTCGGAGCCCATGCGATATGAAGTAATCCCTAACCCTAACCCTAATCTTGTGTTTGATTATCCAGGCTTTGCCCAGAAAAGCTGCATGACTAAACTTAAACGTTTTTTCTCGTCCAAGGTTTGCATGACTCAATTAAAGCTCCCGAGCCAAACTCGGGGTTCAATTGAAGGAGCAACATTGGTGCCAATTTGCACACAAGCGCTGTTGCATTTGAGCTTTTGTATTGGAATCAACTTCAGTAGTGCCATCCAATGATGATGGATTTTATGAGTCGTTGTTGGTTGTGTCAATGATCATCACGGTGTATAATGAGGTGGCCACCATTGGCACTTTGGTGGAGAAAGTGGGCACCGTGATCCAAGAGCGTGGTAGACTTTATGAAGTTGTTTGTATTGACGATGGCTCTACCGATAAAACTATAGCCTTTGAGTTTCCTATTGTTTTCTTTGATGTTGTACACTATTTAGGTTGAGTTTAGTTATGCACCTTTTGTGTGCAAAGCTACCTGTGTTTGAGAATTTGCTACAAAGAAGTAGGCACATGCCCACTCCTCCAAATAAATCTCAAAAAGTATGGGGTAGGCATGTGTCCACCCCCTCGTGGCAAATTTCTCATCTATGAGAATTTGCTAAAAAAGAGGTGGGCATATGCCTACCATTCCTCTTTAAAATAAGTTTCAAAAAGTATAGGGGGGTGGCCATGTGCCCAATTCCTCCTTAAATTTTTTTAAAAAACATTAGAGGTGGAGGCCACCGCCAACAAAAAATAATTCTAAAATTAAATGTTTTTAATACTAAAATTGAAATTTATTTTGTCTGTAAAATCATAAGTAAGTTTTGCCAAATTTCACATAAACTGCTTTGAAACTAGCAAAATGTAGGAAAACTACCCTTCTTCACATTTCTCAAGTAATTTAAGTTATCAAGGAGTAATAAAGGAGCAATGAGCTAGTCTTGTAATTAAAATCATTCTAAGTCACTCCCAAACGATATGGGATGAGAAGGAATTGCAAATCTATGAATTCTTACTACACTATATTCTCAATATATTTACTCTCAAAAAAACTTTTTTCATTTGAATTCTTTTTTGATAGTATGCACATAATTTTGGTGATTAAGAATGAGATGATAAGTGACAACACGCAATTTGCTATTTATGGACTTCGCCATATAATCATGCACTTGACCCTCGGATGCATTAAAAATTTGGTTTATAAAATTCTTTAAAAAACAACAATTATTGTCTTTCTACAATTACTTTCATTGTAAACAAACAGTTCTTTTATTTATTTTTTATCCTTATTTTTATCTTTCATTTTATCTTTTCTTTTATCTTGTTTCCTTTATCTTGTTTCTTTCTTGTCTTCTTTCTTGTCTTCTTCTTGTTTTCCTTCTTGTCTTCCTTCTTGTCTTCTTCTTTTCCTTCTATTTTTCTCTTCATTCCTCTTGTGGCAGCCGCAAACTCTATACATGCATCTAAGAAAAGAAAACAATTTATTTATTTATTCTCAGGGCTCATGAACCCTTAAAAAAATTAATTAGGGTTCAGCCGGCAGCTGAACTCCAAACGGCGGAGGAGGGAGAAAAATTTAAAATTTAAATAAATTTTAATTTTTTTCCTCTTCCACTGTTTAGAATTCTGAACCCTAAATTTTATTTATTTTTTCTCTAAATTCCCTTTAAAAAAATAAAATTTAGGATTCAACTATCGGCTGAACTCTAAACAAGGGAACAGGGAAAATAAGTAAATAAATTTCTCCTTCATCCGCCGTTTAGGGTTCAGCTGCTGACTGAACCCTAATTTTTTATTTTTTTTATTTTTGGGGTTCATGAATCCTAAACAAGAAAGAAGATGAAAAAAAATCTTTAGTACGGGTGTAGGATTTGCGACTGCTACAAGAAGAAAAAAAATGAAAAGAAATGATTGAAGAAAAAATAGAAGAAAAACAAGAAAACAAGAATGCAGACAAGAAAAAAATCAAGAAGACAAGAAAAAAACAAGATAAAAGAAACAAGATAAAAAAAAAGATAAAAAAAAAAGATAAAGATAAGGATAAAAATTAAATAAAATAATTGTTTGTTTATAGTGCAAGTGATTGTAGAAAGACAAAATCGCTGCTTTTAGAGAATTTTTTACACAAATATTTTTAAGCAAGATTTGCTCATGAAATGAACGCTTTTGACCAAGTGCATGAATAGGGAATTGGGTGTTGTGAGAGAAGTTTTACATATCCTACATGCATTGTTATCAAAAGTGCAATGTATTTTTCATTTCAAGCACAAAGCTTTTCCTTCACTTACAATTTTGAAATATAATTTATTTCCTTGTATCTTTGATGTATCACTTGGTTATGCCTTATTTTTATTTTCAAATTGAAAAACTTTATTATTTTTAATATTTGATATCAACCCTCAATTTTTTTCGATTATATTTAATTATTTAGCACAAATGTGTTGACCTTGCCTTTTACTTACGATTAGTATAGGAAGTAGGCAGGTTTCCACCCTCTATATGGCCAAAAAAATTCATTTCTGAGAACTTGCCACAAGGGGGGTGGAAACATGCATGCTCTTTCATTCAATTTATTTTCTCCAGAAGTATAGGGGGTGGACACGTGCCCACACCCCTCGATACAAATTTCTCATTTGTAACTTACTACGCGCGGGGGGTAGGTGGAGAAACATGCCCACTCTTTCATTCAATTTATTTTTGAAGAAATGTAGGGGGTAGGCATGTGCCCATTCCCTTAACATATACTTTTCCTTTGTAACTTGCGACAAGGGGGGTGGGAACATGCCCACCCTTGCCTTCAATTTTTGTTTTTTTAATAGTATAGAGGATAGACATGTGCCCATCCCCTTACGTAAATTTCTCATTTGTAGCCATAGCTACAAGTTTTGCAAAGAACGTAGTAGTGTATTTCCCTTTGGATGACCCTTATAGTTTAGGGTTGGATTCTTTCAAATTAAATAACAAGGAAAGTGAATTAGTTAGTGTTTACAGTAATTAATGAGGCACAAATATATCATTGGTGACATGTAAAAGGTTTGAAAGAACATTGTGATTTAGATTGTATTTTACTTGTGCATTTTATAAAAAATAGAATTTGCATATTTTCTTCATTTAACATGATGTTTTCAAATGTGTATTGTGCAAATTACTATTACTAGGAACATTTGAATATGACTAGGGTTCTTGGTGCACACCCCCCTTTGCTATCAAGCTTGTCTTTAAGGGAATTTTAGGCGGTGGGTAGACATGTGCCTAACGTCCTTCGCTATCAAACATTTTTGCAATATATTCTTCCCATAGAATCATCATATGAATCTACATTGACACTGGAAAAAATGATATTTAAAGGATAATTTGTAGCTTCATGTAGAATTTAAACTGCTCAATAAGGATAGTGAAATTTAAAATTGCTAACTACTTCAATATATACGTATGCTTGAAATGAACGCCCTCATATTTGATGCATAAATCTTTAGTTTTTTTAGTATATACATATATAGATTATAGGCTCCTTTTTTACATCATATAGAATAAATGGTACAATTTACACACCAAAAAGGTGCACATGACTATGAGCACTTTTAACAAAACAAGTGTTATACTTCCTTTTAGCTAACTTGATTCTAAAAAAAATCAGGCCTTGTTAAATTGGTTTGGACTAATATACCTCGAGCAATTCCATTTCTAAAAACAAATCGACCCATTTTGGACCGACTCTGGAGTTAAGGGTTAAATCTTAAAAATTTCTACATAGATGAGGAATTCCCTACTATAATGATATTGGCACTATAATGTGAGGTCTCTTGATATTCCCCATAGGCTCATACCATAATTATACTGACACTATGATGTGAGGGCTCTTAACATTTCCTATTGGTTTTAAAGAAGGAAACCATACCATAATTATACTAGCACTATGATGTGAGAATTCTTGACATTCCTCACTAGCTCTAAAGAAGGAAACCATACCATAATTATACTGACACTATGATTTGAGGACTCTTGACATTTTCCATTGGTTCTAAAGAAAGAAACCATACCATAATTATATCGACACTATGACTCTGATGTGAAGGCTCTTGACGTTTTTCACTGGCTTTTAAAGAAGGAAGCTATACTGGGACTATGATGTGAGAGTTTTAAACGTTTTTTACCGACTCTAAAGAAGGAAACCATATCATGATTATATCAACACTATAATGTGACAGTATTGTCAGCAGTAACCTGAATACGACCCATTATCGGGTACTATCTAATGGGTCGTTGGGGGCGAGTTCAAGGTATGGGGGCTTTTGCTAGAAGCTGCTCCAATAGCCTCCTTAGATGAGCCATATGCGGATGGCAAGGAGGTGTGACTGTGATGTGGCAGACGACGGAAACCCATGATTTAGATTTCTTGTCTTTTGGCTTGTCATTGTCTCAACAACCTTGATACATTCTGCACTTTATTGCTAGCCCGCATATTCCCCTTATTCAACGCCCTGACTGCTCTTTCTTGCCAGACGAGGGCCTCGAATACAAGAGATGGGTTCAACACCTTGACCATTGGGACTGTTGCGATGCTTCGAGGCATCTTAACATTCCCCACTTGCTCTAAAGAAGGAAACCATTATCTTGTGGTTATGAATAAGAGCTCTTGTTTGTCATTTATAGCTTTGAAGGCCGGGTCACACAAACCACAAATGACGTTCAACATTGGACAACTTGTAAAAAAACAAGTGATACCTTTTATTTGCTTTGTTTAAAAATAATTATGTTGAATTTTTTAAATTTATTTTTTAATTCTATTTCAAATTGACAATTTTTAATGTTTACAAATTGATATATTTATCACACTATGTTTGTTGATTTATGGAAAAGTTATGTTTATGTAATCTTCAACATAAAATTAGATTCTTGCACTCCCTTCTACAAAAATATATATTTTACTCCATTTGAAATCAATTGTCAATCTCCTTTGTTTATCACTTGCGGGACCCAAGCATAAAGCTCAAACATCCAATCGAAAACAAAATCGGCCTCTAGATATCTATCTAAATCATGAGAAAAAAAAATGTTCTATGGAGAAGAAGAAAAACAATAAGTGTAAAAGTTAAATAAATATTTCCAAAATTTATAAGTTATAGGAAATGAACAAGCTTATAACTGCAAGTTGGATTCAAAATTAGGATTAAAGATTTTCCAACCTAAAGTTCTAAGAGCATGTTTGCATGAGGACACACAACCTAGCCTAGAGCTCAAACATCTGATAAAAACAAAAACGGCCTATAGATGCACACCCAAAATATGAAGCAAAACAAACCATTTCTATAATAGAAGCTAAAAGATCAATATGAAAATCAAAAGGATATGCCAAGCAATAATCTTGTAGTGAATAGTCAAGTTTATAATATTGTATGTGGTTAGATTTGGCAAACAGAAGACAAACCAAATTAATTTTAAAGCCCTGGAGCTTTAGTTGCCTAGTTTCTAAATTTTCTGGAATTCAACATTTTTCCAAATTTTGAGTAGATTGTATTAAAAATAGCCAAAAAAATTAAGCATTATTTAGTGGTCCATGTCTTGGAAATTTCCTTAACATTCAACATTTAGTTTTCAAAATTTCAAAATATTTTCAACATCTTTTTTTATAATTAATTTATGTCAAATCTGACAATAGCGTACGGTAGTACGATTTAGCTTTTGCAATCCTTAAATGCAAGAGATTAAAAATGAAAAAACATACAATATGAGTCCTTCATATTTTATGTTTTTCCAATTTGACTGCAAACCATTGTTCATGCATATGCGGCACCACAAACCATTGTTAGTTCTATTTTTGTATTGCATCAAACTTTTGAAGGCAATTGACCCTTAAATGGCCCAAAAGCCCACATAGTATACTTTGTAGTCACATAGTATATTTTGTATTTGGTGCATTTGATTAAATTAACAATGACCAAACACTTTTCAATACAAAGTAATATTAATAATCATGATAATTTGTATATAAAAATATATATATTAAACCACAATTGAACAATTATAACGTTAAATATGGGTTGTAGAAAGAGACCCCAAGGGTCTTTTAAGAGCTAAATATACATTTCTTTTTCCAAATATACACACTAATTAACCCACAATGGACCTATAGCAGACACACTTGTGATAGAAGAAGGCAATTTCTCTAAAAGTGTGGATTCCCTAAAGCACGGATTTAAAAAATAAATCTAAAGTTGAAAAAATAAAGTATGAAGTCAACTAAATATGCAATAATGGAATTGTAAAAGCCTCCTCAAGCTTTTAGGAAATTTATCCTCAAACCTCAACAATTCATAATTTATTCATACAATATCTTAATTATACATATTTTAGTGAATTATAATCCTCTTGAAAATGGCAACAATATTTACAAATTTTTAATTTTATTTAATAATAGTAAACACAAACTCACATGCATGGATGAATTACCATTATTATATTAGTATCAATTATCATGAGTAAGTCTTGAAAACATAAATGTTTGATACAATTGTTTGAAGGTGATTCCTACCAGCATTTTTTTTTTGGCGACAAAAAGTTGCTGGCAGCTGCCAGCAACTTTTTGTCACCAAAAAAAAAAAAAAAAACGTTGATTTCTACATCTTATGTAGTTCATTAATGCGTTTCTATTTCCAGCGTGAGTTTGATAGTAGGCCCGTTGACTTGTTTCTGCCTTTTCACCACGATGCCAGCGGTTTACAGTAAAAAGATACAGCTGTTGTATAACACTATAATTCAATATTTCACAGAGTTTTGCAAAAATCTAAATCTAGAATTGAATCTATGGTGAAGGCCAAGAGGTTTACAAGCCTTCAAGTGGGGTGAACAATTCAAGTTTTGTTTATATTACAATTTTACATGTTTGATGATAAGATCCTAAAACATAGTAAAGTTATTCATAAAGTTAAAAGCATATCAACTTTTGGAATGTTGCTTTACTTAAGATGCATATAGAAGTTTTGTCAAAAAAATCATTTGTATTTATTCTTAATTCAAAGATAAACGAATTTGACTAAATAATAGTTCAAATTACCTCCAAAAATTTCAAGCCAACTGAAATTGAAGTCTAGAACATTATAACAAATTAACTCTACCGATACTGCTAATAAAAAATTATATTATTGTTATTGTTGAATTCTATATAGCTATAGAAAATAAAAAAATTTACTTGCTCTATTGCCATATAAATTGATGTATTTGATTGCATCTCTTTTTTTCTGCGTAAAAAATATTTAAGCCGCTTCCTACTTTATGAATTGATAAACACCAAAGATAGTTTTGGTAGACAAAAATTACATTACAATAAACCTTGAAGAAGAAGTTTGTACTTTATAATCTAATGCAAGTTAGGTGAACTTTGAAAACAAAAGGTTGCAAATTATATTTACACTTGATCTTAGCCAAAAGGCCAAGAAAGGTATACTTCTCCCTTCAAACCTACAACGCTATATACCCTCACTATGACTGTAAATGGTACAAACCTTATGGGATAACTCCACTAAGCCTTATTTTTGTCATATGACATTAGCATGTACAACAATGTTTCAAAATGAAACACTTCCAGTCAATGTTTTGTGCAGAGGGGTTGTGGTTTTACTACACCATGAAGTAGATCAGGGCAAAGGGTGATGGATGTTTTCAAGGTACGGTGACTACAAATATGTAGTAACTATGTAGTAACGTTTTAGAATTTATTTTATTGACCTATCTAAATGACAATTTTATAGTGTGGGTAATTAAATTTGATAATCATACTTACAATATTCTCAAATCTAGTTTCCCACAAAAAAGTATATCTTAAAATCTAGTTAAAAGAATTCTTTATAATCACTTCGGGTGACTAGATATTTTGTTACTACATGTTTGTGACATCCTAGCTTGAAAACCCCCTTATGTAAAACAAAAACATCAAATTTTCATTTAGATATTTGAATTATAAAATTGATTAAAATGTTGAATTATTAAGTAAATAAATAGTTGTCTAGTTTCATATAACTTGTGCTAGAAAAGAAAAAAAAATGAAAAATGAAGAACTTGAATTTATTTTTGGTGCAAATGTTTTTGGGTGAAATATGAATCAATTTTTAAAATAAAAATAAAATATTGAACAATTTTGAAGCGTATCAGATATTAAATTGATAAAAACATATAATACACTTAATCTAGCCAAAAAGCCTAAAAAGGTATGTTTCTCCCTTCAAACCCACAACGCTATATACCCTCACTATGATTGTGAATGGCACAAACCTTATGAGATAGCTCCACTAAACCTTATTTTTGTCATATGACATTAGCATGCACGACAATGTTTCAAAGTGAAACACTACTAATCAATGTTTTGTTTTACTACTATGCGAAGTAGATGTGGGCAAAGGGTGAAACCGGGGCGGGTCCTGTGTTTAGTTGGCCTTCACTGTAGATCCAGATCTAGATTTTTGCAAAACTTTGTGAAACACTGTGTTACAATGTTACACGACAGTTGCATCTTTTTACTATATACCGCCAGCGTGGGTTGAAAAGGGTAGAAACCAGTCGATGGGCCCACTGTCAAACTCACACTGGAAATAGAAATGCATTAATGAGTTACATAAGATGTAGAAATCACCTTGTTCGAAAGGGGTGCTCCACCAAATTAAAAGCTTGTTTATTTGTTTGTTTGTCCAATCCGAGTACACCTAGAGACAACTAAAGAAAACCAAGGCTTGAAAATAGAAGTTTTTTTTACTTGTCCTATTTTCAATATGGATCCAAGTTATTAACCAATGTTTTTTGGGCGAGATCATTGATTAATACCCTACGTACAAGTCAGTTTCGTAAATAATTAAAAAAAAATTGAAGCATGTTCAACTTTTTGATAAATTTGTAGACTAATATCCGGAAAAACAAAGAAATGATTGTCTGAGTGTCTTCCATTATTTGTGAAATCTAAAACACCATAATTAGTAATTTTTCCAAATTTTAAAATTAAGAAATGACATTTCATCTATTAATCTGAATTTTAAAATTAAATTATTTCGACACACTAGTGTTGAAACTAACCTAATGGAACGGTAAGGACTAGCTTCTATATAGGAGCTGGTGTGGTGGAAATTGAATAAACCAAACTTCTTGACATAAGAAGACAAAGACTCACATTTTCCTTATTTGCCAATCATTGGTAGCCACATATTTTTTTAAATTCATGAACCACTAACTGATAGGCACATTTGAATGAAATCCAAGTTCATTAAACATTGATGGCTTTTCTAATTGGCCCAACATTGAGCATCATCCATGTTTAGTTCAAATCAAGCACGCAATTTTTTCATTGAATGCTACATAGAAGTGTTTTTTTTACAAAACTAGAACACTAGTCAACGTTGCTCGTTGGAACAATTTAAGCATTGAAATTTGCCCCAATAGTTTAAACCTATGTTAGAAATAGAACAAGTTCAAAAAGGATTGTTATCAAGATTGAGGTCGTTTGCTCCGGGCTGGGGCTAAATCCTCCCAAATGGCACCTCTCCTACTCTTTCTCTTCTTTGATTGGCCACCTTTTGGCTCCAAATTGAATTGTGTTGTTTCTTTTTTTTTTAATCGACTTGGTCCTTTTTCAAAAAAAAAAGATCGTTGTTTTCAAGCCTTGGTTTTTTCTAGTCATCTCCATAACATTCCATATCATTACTTAGTTCT
Organism: Pohlia nutans; assembly: GCA_022496805.1. NCBI lineage: Eukaryota > Viridiplantae > Streptophyta > Bryopsida > Bryales > Mniaceae > Pohlia > Pohlia nutans. Next base: position 28,504,092 of record CM040089.1, on the reverse strand, counting down.
ACTCTCCACAATAGTACCAAAAGCCATTTTATTCTTGACATGAGTCATTTTATTCCAAACAACAATGTGTTGTTTTTGTTCTGCTAAATTCCAATGCAATTAGTTTTCTACATGGGAATAGAATGAAGATTGAAGATTATGATTTTTGATTATTTCTTTTTGGAAAAAATCCAAACCGTAGGCTAATTTTATAGCATTTATGCTACCTTCTTCATAGCATTCTTGAACTACCTTGGTTTAATTCCTTTTCTATACTACTATTGTAGATGCATGACTCAACATTAGAAATAATACCTCAACAATAACATTATAAACCTTAAATTCAAGATTTTGTTGTGAAAAAGGGGATTTTGTTGTACAAAAGAGACCAAGTCAAAGTAGTTCAAGAATGTTGTGTTGTCTCTTCTTCAATTTGGAGTGTTTAACTAAATTCAAGATTGGTTGATTGGCATAGTACCTTTATACTATAAAATGTATACTAGAAAGGAACCACGTTTTTAAATGACCTTACATTTGGACCTAGAACTAACTTATGCGGAAAATATATACAATCAAAACATGAGAGCCTACAAGAGTTTAGGGTCAATTCTAGGTACACTTATAGGTAGAATTATAGATGGTACTTTGAAAATTCATAACTTATTCATACAATGTTCGAACAATGCATACTAGAGTGTATTGGAATCATCCTTAATTTGTTAAGAAGATCCAATAAAAGCAAATTTGTTTAACCTCTAACTGCCCAACCATACATATTTTGCATGATGTACAAATTTGAACTCTGTTTTATCATCCATCATGCACTTTTTGCAGTGTGGATTTTTACTTATTTTTTTATGGGAAGTTAACTTCATGTATGTGTGATCCGATTAGAAAAGGGACGATTTATGAAAAAATTATGCCTTATTTCATGCCACATTTTTCCACCAGCAATTTCGAAGATTTTAGTCTAAATGTACTCTTGAAATAGTCAACTCGTAAAATTAAACAACCAAGAAATCTTCATAAATCACTACACTTAGAGTATTACATTTCAATCCATCATAACAAATTTCATTCTTAGATTGTCAATATCTTATTCATAATCAAATTACAAAATAATTTTGAATTTTAAGTTTCAAATTTTGTAGAAGAATATTGGTGATAGCAATTGCAGATCTAACTATATGGATAGAATCTAAAATTCATAATGTACAACTTTTATTCATACATCAAGTTCAAAATATCCCTCTTAGATGCATTTTATAATGCATCTTTGGAAAACTGCGAAATCTGGAGAGGTTGAGGACTTTAGAGGTTAATGATAGTAAATATGCTCAATTACTATTGGTGATGATTATACCTTAGAATGTTACTTTTGGTTAAATCAATCAACCCTAAATCCTATACCGACCTCCAATTTCAATTGACCAATTGAAATTGACACTTGATCAATTGAATTTACAAACTTTAAAGGAAAAGAAAAGACCAATAAGTTTTTAAGAAAAGTGACATGTGTCACATCTTTAATTGGTTAATATCCCTAAAACTAATTTTCTAACCAACTAATATAGTATATCTAGGGTAAACAAGTGCATATTTGTGCTACAATTCAATTTGTGCTACTATGAACTAGTAGAGTACAAATCAAAATTTCAAATGCAAAACACTGATACATAGTAAACACAAACTGTTACAAATAGCGTGATTTACCTTAATCCAAAAGCTCCCAAGAGACCATTTTTTGGTCATTGCCCTATTTTAACGGGCTGCCTGAAACAAACAAATAAGTTTTTTCTTAAATTAAAAAAATGAAAATACTACATTAAGTCTACTTTCCAATGCAATTTGAATTATGTCAATCCTAGTTAAACTCTACCGGGGAGAATTTTTCAAAGTAGATCACCTCAACATTGTCTTAGTGTTATAAAACTTGCTATTTGGAGAAAGTAATGGTGTTCCCACCATCATTTCTTTTCCTTTTTGTAGTTTACGATAGGTAAACCAATTTTAACTAATTATGCTAAATTTTAAACTCTAAAAGTGAAATCTATAATTTATACAAATTTTCAAAAATTAATGCTTTTAAATTCATTAAAAAAGCATTTAAAGTTTTTTGTGGAAGTTTGACCGTATGGATAATTTTTAGAGATGATGCCCTATATTTTGTTTATTGAAATAAACTTCATCAAATATATGGAAGGCACATATTATAACACATCTATGTATTCTATAGTTCTGTTTTTTTGTTTTTGTTTTTTTTTTTTGTTTTTTTTTTGGGAGGGAAGGGGGTGGGGGGTGGGGGTAACAAATAAAATATAACATAACATAATACATCAGGAATTTCCGACCTCACTGATTCTGCACTGATTCAGTGCGTTTATCGTTAAACACTGATTCCGCACGTCATAAGTGCATTTAGAAGTGTCGTTATGGTACGGAAGTGACATGCATTACTAGGGTGTCAATGCAGTGTCTTTTCAATGATTATAAAAAAAGTGTTGTTTCCGCACGAAAGTCGTGCTTGACGGAATCCGTGCGTTAATTGTGTATCTACATTACATGGCTAATAAGACACGGATAACATGCGGTTTTAGTTAATGCGGATTCAGTGTCGTATACGTATCATATTAATGCCATTTACTATATTAGTGCGATTTCAGTATCTATTATAATGCAAATTATTTTCGTACGACATCCGTGTACAATATTTTAATATATTTTTGGAATCTTTTGGAATCTTTTGGAATATTTTGGAATATTTTGAAATATTTTATATTATTTTGGAATATGTTGGAATATTCCAAGAATCTTCTTTAAATTATACTTACGGTTTAATTTCCCAAAACATTTTTAGATCTACATTTATAGAGTTTAGAAGCAATACACATTAAAATTTCAAAGAAATAACATTTTATATTTTTAGAATTCAAATTTGGTATTATTGGTTATCATTGTACTTTTCATCATAGGAGCAAAAAAAAAAATAGCTCACAACCACCATGATTTTGGCAAAAAATTAAAAAATTAAAAATATTATGAAAAAAATCCTAGATATAGAAAACGTCCTACATAATCTAGTGCAAAAAACAATTTGGAAAAAAAGTTTTTTTCACATAGTTAAAAACATTCAAAGTCCGCTAAAAAAAAAAAAAACAGCTCACAGCCATGATCTGCCATCACGATTTTGGCAAAAAATTCAAAAATTCAAAATATTATGGAAAAAACCCTAGATATAGAAAAAGTCCTGCATAATCTAATGCAAAAAAAAAATGGAAAAAAAGTTTTTTTCACATAGTTAAAACATTCAAAGTCCGCTGGAAAAAAAAAACAGCTCACAGCCATGATCTGCCATCACAATTTTGAAAAAAAAACACAAACTCAAAATATTCTGAAAAAAATTGTAGATGTAGGAAAAGCCCTGCATGTTGTAGTGCAAAAAAAATTTGAAAAAAGAATTATATACTCATGGCAAAAAATAGCCAATGGTTTCATTCTTTTATAATTACCAAAAGAGTTCCTTTCTATGCATGAAGAGTTTGAGGTGGTTTGGTGGTTTGGAGCTTCACCGGCAACCGGGAGGTCGTGAGTTCAAATCCCACCGTTGGCGATAGAGCTTGGGAAGCTATGGTGGGCCCCACCGTGTGTTCGGGCAATTTCCGTGTAGTTGAAGTGGGTAGCGAGGAAAATAATTATTTTATATTATTTTATTATTTTATTTTATTATATATATTTTAATAATATTAATTTGATCAAATTTAGATATAGAAAGAAAATAAAATCTAGATATGGAAAAGATGATGTCGCACGAAAAACGCACTGAATCAGTGTAGTTTTAAAGACGATTAAAACACGACATTTGACGAGTATAAAGAGTGCTGAATTCATACGTTTTCAATGGATGTATCAATCGTGTCGAATCAGTAGTATATCCGCTTGTACGAACATCGTGTCATATCAGTGTAGTTGCGATGAATGACGCAACGATGCGGAATCAGTGCGAAAATCGTACGAACCCTTGAAATATCGGAAATCGCACTGAATCAGTGCAGAATCAGTGGGGTCCGAAATTCCTGATGTAGAGCATAGATCCACTTTTCAAATCATGAAGGAATGCCATTTGTATTTCATGAATTTTGGGACTACCGTGTCATTGCCGCGTATACTTAGTTTTAACCCTTTAACGTCCCGATTCAACACTGTTTTCAAAGAAGCGCTATAAAATGCTTGATGAAAACCAAAAATGGGGTTCATGGTCAAAGCAAAGTTGTAATGTCAATGTGAAGATCACATATGTACGGTTGGATTTATTATATTTTTGTTTAATATTTTTAAATTAATTTTGCAAGATTTTCTCATGAAAAAAAAATTTAAATCCAAAATTAGCACAAAAATTTAAAAATATGGTAATGAAATTGAAATAACATGCACTACGAGATGGTATGATTTCCATTATTTGATTCTACTTATTTTGAAAAATCATATTTAGCGTCCCACTTTTTGAACTAAGAATGAAACTTGACATAAACCAATTTTGTTGTTTTTCTAAAAATCATAATAACTTTTATTGAAGATCCAAACCGTACAAAGGATAGTCAACTTGCTCAAGAACTAAGAGAATTTTTGGTGGATGAAAACTGTCCGATTTGGATGAGAATCGAGCAATTTCAATCTGTGCGTCGTCCACTATGTGGACGCTGGCGCGTTAAAGGGTTAAATTGCAACTGAGTGCATAAAGTTCTTTAGGCAATACGAGGCCACCCCTTTTTCAACAGTAGCACTGTAGACATCCGAAGATCTGCTACAGTGATTCGAGGATCTACTACGTATCATGAAGTGCGCCGTAGTGGGGCTAAGGACCGCTTCACACTATGGCCGTCCAAGTCGAGAGGCCGTGGGATTAAGTGGCCAAACTTTGTTGAAAGTCCAAATAAATGGGTTGAAAAGAGGTAATAGAATATAGTCTTGATTTTTTATTGAAAAAAATCGACGTCCTCTTTACCATAGTTTGGGTTTCTATTCCCGTTCGACCCAAACTTCCTTCGAGAATCCGTCAACTTTGGTAAGAAAGTGTTGCCATGTAGGCATTTTGAAGGGCGACGACCTTCGGACTTTGGCCTCTAGTGTGAAGGGTCATGAGGCCGAATTCTTGATTTATTGCAATTGATTGAAAATCGACTGCCTCTCGACCTTTGGCCATAGTGTGAAGCAACCATGAGGTGCGCCATAGTGAAGCCCTGTTGACATACACCATTTCTTCTGCATGCGTAACTTTGAAGGAATATGAGGTGAATAGATAAAATTAAAATAGGCAAGAGAAGAATCACACTACCACATGACATAAAGCAATGCAACGCAAAAAACGAACGTGACTATACTTGCAGTAGTGTATTGCAGTTGCACAGTGCTCAACAGTAGTTGCAGCAGGAAAAGACAAAGTCTTGAATATTTATTTTTTTCTTCATTTTACCTCCCATCCTTTCAGAAACGCAAACGCAACAGTAGCAGGTGTGAATGGGCCATGAGGCTAAGGAAACTCATGTGCACACATAGTGTATTTAGTATGAGATAATTATAAGATTTGAAAATGTTATAGATCGACAAAAAAATTTACCAAAGACATTGATTCCAATACTATTGAAAGATCCCCATCTTAACCAATATAGAGGGTAAAAAAATTGGTCAACAGTAAAAACTTACAACATGTTTATGTAAATTAGTGTATCTCAAACTAAATACACTATTTAGAGTAGTCCCATTGCAAAAGGGTAGGATGTTGGCTCCCATTGCTCTATTATTATTATGCAACGAAGCTTCATTGCAACTAAGGGAGAAACCCCCGTACCAAGTGAGACGGGGCAAGACAAGGGAGGGGTTGGGTATGATGGTGGGGCAGCCATTGGATGGCGCGATTTGGCTGCTCAGGTGGAGCTAGTGGCCGGTACCCCCAAGTGGCCGGGATCCAATTATGGCAAGGACGGAGCATGACGTCGACGTCGACGCAAAGCCCGTTCCGGCAGGAACATTCCCTGGGCCGACGTGGCTGCTTGCTACCCACTCTTGGACCGTCCTTCTCATCATCACTGACCGCCCCCATCATCAACGACGGAATCTGGCATCCTCGCTCGGTCGGTCCCCAGCCCATTTCGAATCAATCCCGCCCCGGTAAAAATGTCGGCACGCTTTTCACCGTGTCGGTCTCGGTAAATGTAAAAAATCCCCAGACTCAGCCAAATTCGATCGGACTGGCTGTCCGGCCGGCAGGCTTCCCTGTAAGTTTTAACCGATTCAAAGCCTTGTAACTTTCTCATACAACCTCGGATGACTTTCATCCAAGTCAACTTTGTAAGCCTATTAAATTTTCTATCAATTACAGTAAACCTCTTGTGATGGGGAGTTGTTGATACTTTTGGAGAGGCCTCCAACTGCAAGTATGTCAAATTTGTTAGGTAGATTTTATGCTTGCAATGATCCTCTCATGTACATGTGAGCCATGCTAATATCTATTTTTGAGACTAGCATCTACTTGTGTTCAAAGGGTCGGTACGTTTAGGGGTTAAGCGTGCAAGGAGCCCCGTGGGGCCATGCCTGATCATTTTCTAGTCAAATGTTGATTTTCACCTAGTTCCTAATTTCAAATGAAAATGGTCCCAACTAAGAAAGTGTGGGGGTTGCCTTCTACTTTCTAGTCCAATTTACCGTTCTTTAAGATTGTTAAAATTGCGTTTTGTTTATAGCACTTTAAAGCTCAAAACCCTAAAATTCCAATATTCATTGCAAAATTTTCTTTTTTTTTTTCTATCGAATTTCATTTTGTGTAAGCTCGAGAAGCATGCCACCTACACCTTGTTGTTCATTTACATTTTCCCTAAAAATCCCATACTATTTAAGCTTTTTGTAATTACTATGATTTTTACAAGAAAACAATTTTGAAAAATCTAATGAAACTTGTTTTTATTTAAATATTTATGAAAAAAATTAGGGTAAATCGGTTTAACAATACCTTATATGAGAAAAATACCTGAAAATATAATATATTTTAAAATGTGAGGAATTGATGTGGTTTGACCGGGTAATTGTAGTGTAGATGCTTAAGGGTTTAATCACTCTTCCATTTTGTCATAAATGGTGTCAGAGTGTGAGCTTATATGAGAGCTTAGCCAAGACCACCAGTAAACAATGTGGTTCCTATGTGTTGGAATTTGTAATCCACAATTCCTCATCTTGTTCCATTTGTACCAAAAATTAAAATTAAAAATAAAATTAAGAACACCAAAATTTTAAATTTTAAAATTGTAATCCACGTCCACAAGTGCAAGACTCTCATCAAAACAATTGTCTGTTTCACTACAGTACACCAATTATTGCCATTACTGTGAGTCACAGTAATTCAATATTCTTGCAATAATTGTGGTATTAGAAGTGAGAATTCTTACAGTGAGTAGTGAGGATTGTGTGTAAAGTCTCACACTAATTGAGGATTGGTGGGAAATCTCATACTAATTCTGTGAGAGTAATGGCAATAATCAATGTTCCACAAACTGCTACGAGTTCTGACACTCTTGGAAAATAACGTATTTTTTTCACCTTCCACGTCAACTCTTTCAGATGTTACAACCAATTAGAAAGCGACACATGGCAAACTCCTGAAATTTTAAATTAACTTGTGCCGGAACTTCTAGCACCTTACGGTATGGGGTTCTACAATAGGTCTTTAAGGAGATAGTGACCATGTCGGGAAGCTTGCGCAAAAATTGGAGCAAATCAATAGTTGCATCAATAATCTTAAGAAGAGCCATCTTGATGTCAAAATGGCATCAGAATGACATATGTCACGATGATGTAGGGGTTCGTGCCATTTTGATGTCAAAATGATGCAAAATTAACATGCCCCAAGCCAAAATGATGTAAACTTAACATGAAAATGATACATGTTAACTTTACATTAGAATGACCTATACCACATGGATGTGATGCTTACATCGAATTGACATGAAAATGACACTAATCCCTACATCACCTTTCTATATGTCATTTTGATGTCATTTTGACATCAAGATGACCCTTCCTAAGTTTATCGATGTACTCCTTGACACCCTCAATTTACATTTTTGTTTTTGTTTTTATTTTTTCAAAATTTTAATCAGTTGTTTTTGTTTTTGAAAGTTCGGAGTGGGAAAGATATGGGAATTTCATTGCAAAACAAAACATTACAAAGGTTAAGTTCCAAAAGTGAAGGCTTAAACAAAAGAGGATAAACATCAAGGAAAATAAAATCAATCATCGTTGAGGAATTTGTGGTTTTTCTTTTTCTTTATTTATTCTAGTGATGACCGTAGGTTAGAATTAGTTTAGAAGAATGGTATTGACGATTATATGTTCCACTTGTGACTTTTCAATGGTTGTAGGGTTTGTAAGTGAGCCGGCAAACCGACAATCAATAGTTATAGGGTAGAGTTTTTTGTGATATAACTTAGCCTTTCTCATCCTTGAATGGTCTTCCCATGATTGTTCCATTCTGCCCATAAAGATCATTACGTGAGGTAACCTAGCCTTCTACATCTTATTCAATTTCATGGCCTTTCACTTCATCACTAATGGTGCGGAGAGAAGCAGAACCCTAGTTTAAATATTTATTTTAAAGACAATGTTGTTTAGAAAAAGTTCAAGCAATGTATCTTATCCTTAAATTAAGTTGATGGCTTGTCGAGCTTGCAGCTATGGGAAATTTTACACAAAATGTTCCTTGTTCTACTTCAGATAGCCTCAAGTGAAGGCAAAATTATTAGTACCTCTCCAAAAATTCGTAATTTGAAAATATACACATCATATGACTGGTTGGAAAAAAATTCACTTGTCACAAAAAAAAAAAGGTTGGAAATGAAAGCCACCCTGAATGATGTTTTAAAGAGTAGAAAGAAATGAAAATAGTAACAAGCTTTTTTATCCAATTTTTTATATTGAAGGTCATGAAGAGAAAATCCTATGTGGAGAGTAGTAAGTAGAGAGACATTGTAATTAATTTGGATTGTCTAAGGGGCTTACCTCACTACATGCAATTCAACTTCGATGTCGTTAGTGATTGAATGGGTGCAATTGTCGGTGTCCTAATGGGTACCACATAGTGGAAGATAGTAACAATGTGACACTCAAAAGTTAAGTGTTTTCTCAGGACGAAGTGTCGTTGGTTTTCCTATGAAAGTTTGGAATTTAGGTCCAATTTTGTCTTCACATGAAACTTTCATGAACCCTTTCATTGAAGGCTTCATTTGCCGCTTCTAGGTTTTTCTTCTTTGTGCTTTGATGAGGTGCTTCTCTTCGCTAAACTAATGATGGTGTGGTACATGACCATTGACAAAATGATGAAATGTAACTATTTGCTTTGAAAAAATGTCGGAACTATAGTCCACATTCAGTGAACTGAAATTGCCGTAATATATTGTAAGCCCATAATACAAAGTGCAATTGGTGTTGAGGTGAACGTCTTGTGATGGTAGAGACCTTGAAAAAGATGATGCCAAAGTAGTTCTTGTTGAAATCATGGAATATTGCAAGTATAACTCCAAAATAATCTACAAATTGGCCAAGGTTGTATAAACTTTACAGAAATAGGCGATGGTAATGTCCTCTAGTATAACAACATATAGGAGGGGATTTTTTGAACAAAATCTATTTATAAATCATTTATGTTTGAAGATCTGTGAAGTAGTTTTTAATTTTCCTATTATGATTAGCTAGAGCCTATGTCACTTGAACTCCTCTTCTAAGTGCTTTATCCTCACGTTGGACTCTCATCGTGAAATCATTATCATTAGGGATTTGAAAGCATTTAGGGCAAATGAGGTTGGAAAACGGATCACCACATATTGTGAACCTAGCCCATTATCTATGACGAAATGACCCGTTTGCTTTTAAATTAATTATTTTCATGTAACACCTCATTGATAGTGCGTGACTATGCAGACCAACTCCTGCATATATGAGAGTCGTTATGCAATGTCGATATAGAAAATCCTCATGAGTTGTTCCTCGAAGCTAGTGCCCGTCCATGTCATCCAGACCAAAGTGCGATGGATCCTCCAATATTTTTGTAGATATTTCCTCGATGGCCTTGAGATGTTTGCTCCCTTGCATGTGGTTTGAGATTTTTGTTCTTTCCATTTTGACAACATAAACTCATTTAGAGCCTTGCACAATAAAATCCAAATCGTCAAATAATTAGGCTAGTCATATTATTGAAGAGTAAAGAGAATTTGCTTCTTAACATACTTCAATGAATTTCAATCATTTCATTCACATCTATCAAGAAGCTCTCATAAACGCTCATCATCTACTCACTATATAGTAAATCTTTGAATAAAGAGAAGGTTCAAATGCCTAAACCCTACTACAAATGAGTTTCTTGTAAAGTCTAAATTGATTTTTCTCCTCCTCTTGTTCATTTCCATAGACAACTTCTCAAAACCATGGAAGTTAGCTTTGTAGGGTGTTTTAGATAAATAGATGAAAACTTTAATCTTCTTTTGTGTGACCAGCGTGAATAAAGTGTTTGTTCATCTTGACAATGAGCCAATGCCCACTGGACAAAGGATCATTGGATTCAAGACTACAAGACAATATTCGTTTAGTTGAGACTATTCTCATAATTTGGATTTATTTTTGGATAATATACACTCTAGCGACCAGTATCCATTAACAAAAGTAACCAATAACAAAAAGTAACCAACATTTTGGTGTTCTAGGTGAGACCGATGCGGTACGTTAGTCTTATCTAGGCTAGCACTTTGCCGTGGCTGACAGCCAAAGGTGGAGATGCAGGCAGGCGACCCTAAGTTACAAAACCAGTATCCCCGCATCCAATCGCCTGCAGTCACTCTCCTTTTGATTTTGCCTGAAGGCAGACAGTCCGCAGACCAAGCTGGACGTACACGCTGGTTCCCTGTACACCACAATACCCTCTCGGGCTACTTAACTCCAAACTGTCGAGAGAGTGACGCTGATGACGATGAGTCTCCTGTGAGGGAGAGGGAGAGAGGTGAGAGAGAGAGAGGGTGTGGGAAGGGGTCGGTGTTTGTTTGTTTGTTATCAGGATTCCCCTCATGATTGTTGCTGCTGCAATCACATGGCTAGCTATGCCCTTGCCCCATCGCCTCCGCACAACAGGTCCTCGATCTTGTAGAGCTAGTAAGCGCTAGTGATCTCTCGTAGCTGACTTGCCGAGATCGAGGCTCACAATTCGAACTTGCCCGAGATGTTATCGATAGGGGAGGTGCACAACATGGGCTTCAACGGGAGAGGAGGGTTTCACCACAACGTTTACGATAGGGGCAGCAGCTATGGCTTGCTAGACGGTGGGAATGGGAGTAATAATGCGGGAGCAGGCTTGAACGATTTCCTGCACCACAGTAATCCGTTTCTGCCGCAGTACGTTTCTGGCTCTCAGTCGATGGGGTTCCAGCCGGACAGTTTGTTGTTCGACGTGGAGGTGATGCCACAAGTCGTCGACGATCACTTCGATTTCCCCGTCGGCATCGTCACTACCGCGCCGCAGCCGACGACGTTCGGCCTGGTGCCGCAACCTCCGATGCAGCGCGAGAGTTGGATGGAGCCCCCCGGGCGCGGCGTGAAACGAGAGTGTCCCGTGCAGCTGCTGCAGCAGCCGCAGCAGCAGCAGCCGGCGCGGAAGAAACTCAACGTCGCCACGGACAAGTGTAAGCGCCCGTCTGATCAAGCGGATCACATCCTGCGGGAGCGTCAGCGCCGCGACGACATGACTAGCAAGTTCGCGGTTCTGGATTCGCTCCTGCCCACGGCTCCCAAAGTAAATCACGAATCCGTTTCTTACCTAGTGGCCATAGATTAGAGTTCGTGGGCACGGTTGCACGATTTTAGGTCGCCGAGACTCACGTTTTGGTTTTGTTTCAGCGTGACAGGTGTACCATAGTCGACAACTCGATTGACTACGTGGGTATGGTTGAACAATTTTAGGTACTGAGGCTCACGTTTTGGTTTTGTTTCAGCGTGATAGGTCTACCATAGTCGACGACTCGATTGAGTACGTGAAGAATCTGCATCATCGTATCAAGTCACTTCAGAAGCGCAAGGAGGAATTGGCCGCTAGCCCCAAGCGTTGCAAATGGCCCAAGGCGGAAGTTCTGCAGCAGCAGCGGCCCGCCAGCCTTCATATTAACAAGAAGCGCAAGCCGCCTGTCTCGCAAGAAGAGACGAATCGGATCCGGGCCGTGCTGCGAGCCTCCCTGGAGAGTCTGCAAGTCCACACGGACATGCCCAACCAAGTGATGATCAATATGGTTTGCCGGCCCCAGCCCAAACTCCAGAGCAACATCTTGCAGTGCTTGGAGAGCTTGTACCTGGACGTCCTGCAATGTTGCATCACCAAAGTCTCAAACCGCCTCATTTGTGTCATCACTGCCAAGGTAGGCAAATATCACATCTCTGGACAGCAGCAACAAGCTAACATGTGTGAATTACCATCGAGTTGCATCTGCCCTGATTGTTTAAGAACATCATGTTACGTTTCTGGGTTGAAGATCCAGTGAACAATTGGCTATGATTGAACTTGAGCGTTGCCTGTGTCTGATCTGTTTTGAATCTATTTCAGCCGCAGGAAGCGACCACCCCGACAAGTGGCATTGTGGCAGCATTGAAGTATGCTATGGGCTCTGATATACGAGCAGACTAGCTTGTGGTACAGAGGTTTTTAATGGGAGCTTACATCCCACTCGTATGGTACGGTATTGTGCATTAATGACCTGTGGGCAAATTCTGTTAATGTCCGCAGTAGTCTTGTACAGTGGCATGATTGTGTTTTTACTCCCCACATGTATCAACGAGTGTGCAGACTCAAGTGAACGTTCTCACTGACCCCGGTTGGTGGTTTGGTTGTACAGTTAAGTGGTGGTCTGTCTGGCTGTAAATAGTTTCCCTATGGCCAAGTCGATCCCTCTCGTTTCCTACGTTGAGGTTCACCAAAACTCCAGAAGCTACTGCTGCGGGGTACTATTACGGGATCTTGTTTTTAAATGATGCGAGCAAATCGAAGCTTTTAGTGTCTCGCCATCCGTTCAGAAAGTACCCACATTGCTGATGCTAGTAGCACCTGTGTCTGTACTATGCATGACAGAATGTACACTTCCAATTAGATAATCTCATAGTACAATCCCCCTGCAAGTGTACTGCTCTTTGCGGGATGGTAATACCAGTGATATGTGTCGCCTGGTAGGGTTATAACTCATTGGTTTGTTTGCATCTGGATTGGACGCCCAGGTGTTAGTATCCACACTGTATGTCGTTCTTGACAGGGTTCGTGTCAATAATATAATATATTCTTTGTGAGCAAATGGCACGAATCAGAAGCGTTGACATGCATTGTGTGAACACACAAGGTGTCAAGCGCATCTTTGTACTGGCTTTTATGACTGGCACTCACTAGTATGTTGACCCTACTTTCCCCTAATACTCTTCCCAAACATAGCTCGTCGTTTCCTCTATTTGTTACCGATTTATTTAGATTACTTGCGTCTTCATTTCCTTTTGGAGATCCAGGGAATATACACTGTAGCTCCATTCACATTTCCATCCTTTGAAAGTCAGCGACCGTACTGACTCACTTGCACATGCATTGGCCAGCGAATAAATTTTTATTTTTTCTGTTGGTAGAACGAGGCGCATCCGCCAGGTCAGAAGAAATTGGCTAGTATTGTGTTTTCATTCATTTTCACATTCATCCATTACATCATCTATAAATAGGAACTTTCATCCAGAATTTAGCGACTCTTGTACTATAGGATCCAGGGTAGCTTAGAACCCATATATGTAAGAGCAAGCCCAGCAGTTCGTCAGTGTGCACCAAGTCCACACCAAGCAAGAAAAGCCATGGCCACCTTGCATTCACTTTTCGGAGAACTCTAATATGTAAAACACTCATAGGTTCCTCCCATCATAGAAATGATACCATGTAAAACTTTGAAGCTTGCATGCTTCAAAGTTTGTATTTCCACTTCACCATGATTCTAAGGGCGAGCTTTCATGTGAGCATCGGTCCAGTGGATACAGCTAAAGGACAAAAAATGAAGTCCCAACTTCCACCCATGCTCTGTGAGCGTTGAAAGCGGCTTGCAAAGTCACTCACTTCAATATGCCATCGGTGGGCTACGTGATTGGTTGTTTTATGGAGAATTTCTAATTTTATCTATTGGATTGCTCTACCGAGGATGCATGGAAGTGGTATGTACTATTTTAATCTGTGGAGAGCTTAATTTTAGGACCGGCCCGACTCTGCATGGAAGGAGGCCCTAAGTGGTTACCCTCCTCCCTCCTTGACATCACCGTCCATGATAGATGTGACATCCGATGATGTACGGTATAACTACACCCATTATCTATTTTAGTCCGACTCGGACTAATAACAAAAGCTCGGATTAATTCTTGAAGAAAGTCCGAGTTGGAGTAATTGAGATAACTCGCAGTAATTGTGGTAATGTAAGTATAGCGTAGCCTATACTTATTTTTTAAATCAAAATTAGTATGAATTTACCATGCCAAATATGAATAAAATAATCTGAAATCACAATTTTTAATTGTTTGAAAATAAAATATTATAATCTAAATAAAACAATAATATTTATTATTATATCCTCGGACTAATTTGGATAGTACTACCAGAATTAGTCCAAAGATTTATAAAAGAATTCGGATTGATTGTAAGTCTCATGGCCTCTTTACACTAGAGGCGAGAAGCCGTGAGGAAAGAAATTTCAGCCAATGGGAGGCCTAGAAACCGAGAAGACCAATTTCTCATTGGCTGAAATTTCTGTCCTCAAGACTTCTCGCCTTTAGTGTAAAGAGGCCCTCATACTAAATTAGATAATGGGTGTACCAGTCCAAGCTTGGAACTTACTGCAGTGTAATTTACACTCACTCGCGAGTGAGTGGAAGTGGCTTACTCCTGACCATTTTTAAGGAAAAAATGAGCTATGATCACTCACAGCAGGGAGCGAGGTGGAAATCACACCAGCACAAATGAAAGCCTGGAGCTTTAACTTACTTGTTATTCATTAAATGTGTGAGGTATGGCAACAAGAAATGAGGTAAAACTTTTTCCAGAAAAAGACAGAGAATGCGGTGCAGGTTTCGATTCCGGAATAGATGATGAGGATCGGAGGAAGAACAGGCAGGGGACGGGGCTTTATGAGTAACAAGGCAGGGTGGAAATTCTGTTTTGGAGAGAAACGGAAGGTAGAAAGATGCGAGTGCCGCTTCCAAATGTGCAAAGGGCGAGAAACCAGGGTGCGCGTGCAATAACCGGGCATTTATCGCTGCTAAAAACGGTGGCCTTGTGCAGCACGAGGCTGCGGACTGGGCCCTCCCAATGCCGCCTGCAGTGGTGCCTGCTGGGCCTGCATGTTGGGCCCTCCAAATCCGAGAGCAGAGCAGAGCAGAGCTGCTGCAGTAGCGCTGCATTGCTGCCTGCTGTGCTTTGCTTTGCTGTGCTGTGCTGGGATGGGCCCGGAGTCCCAGCGATGGCACTGTAGCCACTTGGCCAGCAAATCGACCTGGAGCTCAGCTGCTGGGGCTGAAACTGAGTCCCAGATTCGGGTGCCCACCACCCGGGCGGGATTGCTAGTTAGATATGGATGACGGCAGACTTGGACACTGTGGATGACTGATTCTTGTCTGGCCTGCCTGGCTGACGCTGTTTACCCAAATGAAGAAGCGACGGTGTGCCCAAAGAAGAAAGCCCAGTTTGTGCTCTGGACCAAGTTCTATTTGAAACCAGTCACCCAACGCCAGTGCGGGGAGAGAATCTTCAAGGAACTTCAAGGCATGTGAACATGGTGCATTGAAATGCAATTAAGCTAATTTGGTGCCAACCTCCATACCAACCTAGTATGGATAAAATGACACTAAAATGACTTGTATGCGGCCTTTGGTGTCAAAATGGCACCAAAATAGTCTGGCCCAACTTTTCTTATGTGCATTTGTCAAGTAAGTTTTTAGTAACTACAATGTGCTCATGTAAAATTTGTTTCTTTTACCTGACGCATGCAAGAGCATCATCAGAAATATGCAATAGACTGTTTTAGTGCCATTTTGACATCAAAGGCCGCATACAAGTCATTTTAGTGTCATTTTATCCATACTAGGTTGGTATGGAGGTTGGCACCAAATTATCTTAATTGCATTTCAATGCACTATCATGACACCATGTTCATAGGCCTTGAAGTTCTTGATGATTACAAAAAAATTCACGCATCCAAAAGGTTGCGAACTCAACCAAACTACCAGCAAAATATTATATATATATATATATATATATATATATATATATATTCACAAAAACATTTTTAAAATCCAGTTTGACATAGCCGAAATGGTGCCACTTCAGATTTAATTTTTTAAATAAATTTTGTGAATATTTTTTAATTTTTTTACTTTTTATTCTTTTTTAAAATATTTTATATTTTTGTTTTTGCATAGTAGTTTGGTTGAGTTAGCAGCCTTTTGAAGGCCTAAATCTTTTGGTAATGAGCTGCTCCAACGCATTTTTTGTGCTGCAAGAAATTTGCGCTCCACCAACGCACATGCGTTACCCAAAAGCAAGAAGAGACAAGGCTCTGACACCGCAAGAAATTGTATATTATTTTCGAAATTTACCTTGCAACATTCCACGAACACAACGCAAGTGTTGGAGCTTCTTGGTGTGAATGGGCCATCACTGATACAATGTACCATCCATAGCATCTCCACTAGCAACTCTGGATTCCACTCTGAAGGTCATCCAAAATTTGAGACCTCACTATATGGTTCCCCTCTAACATCACTCAATTAGACGTTGCAAATAGTAAAAAAAGCCACTCACAAGTCACCACGCATGGATTGTGCAATCATGACGTGCAATTAAGAAGAGAAGATACACTAGCTTGTGTAGTTATGAGAGCACTAGTTTTTAGCAAATTATCCAGTGTCATAGTCCAAACAAATTGTCCACCTACCCATGCACATTCATTTTTCCATAGCCAAAGCGGTATCCAAAGTGCTAGTGGAGATGCTCTAAGGGCTTGATTCCATGCTCTCCCATTTCCACTATTTTGAGTGGGAAGTGGATGAGAAAAACACTTCAAAGATAGTGGCTACCCACAATCTTTGAAGGGCTTGGAGCAAGGAGATGGCAAGCCTACAAAAGTGAATTGATTCCCATGAAAAGGAAAATGAGTTCCATTGCATTTGAGCTTAACTAACAAAATGAAGCTTGCCAAGTCTAGTTTCTACTTCACTTTGAATTTTTGGAAAATTTTGAAAATTGCGTGTTTTATTGTAGTTACAAGTTCGGTAGGTATCACCAAGGTGTAGCAAATTTTCTAAATTTAGATACATGGATGATTTTCATTAACTAAACTTTTCTTCATTGTAATTTACACCTTGGGTAAAAAAATCGGAATTTTCTAGTACATTTTGTAATTGATATAGATTATCTTTACAATCACTTCATAAAACCATAGTAATTTCAAATTTTCACCAAAATTTATGAAAAATTCATGATTTGTAGTAGACATGTGACTTCATCTACTAAAAATATAAATTTGAATTCTTGTATTATTTTTAGTAGCAAAATTGAGTGTGACAGATAAAACATGATTCCATGGTCATAGGCCCAACCTTTAGGGGTTAAAAGTATTGACCTGGTGCACGATCATAATATCAATTTCACATTACAAGTATATTTTTAGTTTTAGGGAGCGATATTTCATGTTTCTGGATTGATTGTGGATTTTACATCACATGGAAGCAGTAACTTCAATCATAGGGGAAGCTTATGGGTAACTCGTTGTAACATGGGGCTAACTGTGAATTAGTTTGAGCAGGGCATCATCATGTCGTACCTGATGTGACAAGTTCCATTACAGAAAATCTGGACCCTCAACAAGGCCAGAGGAGGGGTACAAGGAGATCTCACAAATTTACTTTTTCTGTACTACAGGGCATTTTCCCCTATCTCAACATAGGGAGGTTGGAATGTTGGATGAGGGCTGCTTTAATTGGCCAACTCCTATCAAAATCTTGAAATTCACATAAGCTGAAGCCCAAATTTGTCAGAAAACCTACACTGGTATTTTGCTTCGTTGCTTTCACTGATAACATGATAGGGGCCTTGTTGAGGGTTCATAATTTCTCTAATGGTTGGAAAGGGTATTTTCAATACCTTTCCAATCGTATATTGCAGGATCCAAAATTCCAAAAATTGCAGTTGGAAATTGCAAAAATCATTGGCTGCGCTTGTAGTGGGCCTGCACAAAAACGTGGTCAAAAGAACCGCACTCAATTTTGAGTGTGGTCTTTTTTTACCATGTTTTGTTATAGTGAGAGGGACTATAGACGCATTACTATATGTGGCTCATATTCTGTGGCAATCTCACATGTTCTACAAAAACAACATTAATTACAAGCATAATTTCATCTACTATTCAGAGTCAAAGGCTCATTCACTAATAGGGTGTGGATGCTCTCAAGACATCTTCAAAGCATGCTTACCCTACCGTTGAATTTCTCATGAATATGAAAAGTAGATGAAATTCAACATGCATATTCAGAGGGGATGAGAGAGATATTGAATATGAGCAAGATATGGACACCTCAATACATCCCTCTATAAATAAATTTAGGAAGATAATTTATCCTAGATTGATGGACAATACTCTCTTTGTTCTATATTCAGCTTCCTAAATGCCTTTCCAATTTGTCCCATATTAACCCCCTAAAGGACCAAGTGTCCTAACTAGGACAATTACAAAACCGGGTAGGTTCCCACGAAGTCAGTTTTGAGTTTACTATTCTAAACTTTTTAGTGAATGTGAGGAATTTCAAGAGCTTCATGTGAATATAATATTTTCCCCACTGGACATCGGTAGAAAAAGTTATGTTGCCCGAAGCCATTTTTTTGCAAGGCTAGGCAGCTAGGAAAAAATGCTACACTACTCCAAAAGCTTTAAAATTCGACACAAAAGCAAACAACATGATATTATTTGGGATGGATTAAATTAAATTAACTCTCCGTATTTCCAAAATTTCATTCTAGAGGAGTCAAAAATTTCTAGCCTAGATGGGAAGGGTGGGAAAAGAATAACTTCTTTTAGAGATAAAAATTCGAGATTTGTTATTATTTATTATTTTAATTTATTTACTTAAAAAAGAGACAAGCATTATTTGTCTTTACTATTTGGATTGAGATATTAAACAAAACCAAGTTCACAATAAAATTAAATGTGTTTGGCAATGGATTGCAACTCCTCCACTAGCAGTATTGTTTTCAATATGTTAAATCATTCTCCTACTCTTCAAATTTGGTATACAAGTAACTAACATTGTGTATATTGTGGAAGTGAAGAGTGGCAAGTTTTCGTAGTGGAACATTTTCAAAATAGGAAGCCAAATATGGAGCTGAATATTTTGGGCGGGTTTTATTTTTCTCACACATTCTCACTTCAAATGTATATATCTTCTATAGTTGGATTGTAAAAAATTAGTTTTTTTTTTTTGAAATTCTGCACTAGGGATTAGAAACGGCAACATTGTAGTGTTTTTGAACAACATAGTCCCGATGCTTTAGGGGTAAAGCTTCTTGTTTGCTCAAACTACTACTTCTACCGGCTCAAGGTGCACACCACTGTACTTAGGGTCCACACTAATGGACTGCAACATCATAGTTAAGTCTTCTATTTCAAAGTACATGAAGTTTATTATAGGATAAAGGAATATCGATTGCCCATATTTTAGTGATTGTGATTTGTTCACTAACTATATAGAGGGATATATAGCGGTTCAAGGCCGTGGACACGATAGTGTGTGACACCAAATTTTGGATGTGATAATAATGAGATCAAGGGGTGAATTGAGGGAAGAGGGTGCAAATGCTCTCATTCTAGCCCTGCAAACAATCTAACACCCAATATATAGGATGAAAAACATTCTAAAAGATTGTAGATGGAAAGTAGACACATCACCTTTGGGGTGATTGCAAACTATGGTATACCATGTTTTTGTCACACGCTACTAATTGCTGCACTTTTACAATCTTTGAAAAATCACTAGAAAATATCAAGATGAAATTTTGTGATGAAAAGAATTACATTTTGTCTAGAATTCCAATGTTAACCCTTAAAGGACATACTAAGCCCGTCGGGCTTAGTTTCGAGGGAATATAGGAGAAAAAATTACTATTTCTCAACCAAAAAATAAAAGGATTGGTGCTTCGGAAAGGTATTGAAAATGTGAGTAGATTCCCAACTTGTGCCTAATTTGATGGATTGTGGAGCTCATGGTGATTCAAAGAGTGGATTGGGAAAAGAAGGGATACTTTGGGACAACTATTTCGGGCCGGCCGGCTTGAGCGGGGTGTGGGCGGGCATGAAGGAGAGTGGTCGGGTGAGTCAAGTTGCCGGGGTCAGTTGGGGTGAGTCAAGTTGCGTGGGTCAGCCGAGGATGACACTTGGGCTAACAAAGCATTCACCCTATACACAATCTTTTATTGTGTGTCATCACAATTAATTTTTTTATATTTAATTCTCAAAGAAACAATCCAATTGTTTCTCAAAAAAACACACCATTTCACATCATACTTCTTACAATTAAATATCACTTTGTCACTAACATCACTAACCCCACAAATAGAGGTTAGTGACGTTAATGACACATGATATTTACTTTAAAGTAAAATTCCTATATATATTAAATGCTTCTATATATTTTAATCACCCATAATTCTTACAATTAAATATCATTTGTCACTAACCTCACCGACCCCAAAATAGAGGTTAGTGACGTTAGTGACACATGGTATTTACATTAAGGTAAAATACATACATATATATTTATTTCTTTTGTAATTTGATTACAAATAAGGTAATGACAATTTGTGGATGTTTTTTTTTTGGTGACCATGGGTTCAAATGTAATACTCTAAGTGTAGTGGGTTTTGGAGATTTTTTGGTTACTTAATTTTATGAGTTGATTATTTCGAGAGCACTTTTCATTTGTTAAGAACTAAAATCTTATAAATTTTTGGTGCAAAATAATCGCATGGTTTGAAGCATATAATGTTCACAAATCATCTCCAATTGAATTTGACGGGCTTGGGAGCTAGGCCCGCTAGCTCAGGTCGGCAAGCACAGGCCGATAAGCTCGGGCTAGGTGTATAGGGAGCTTTTTCTCCCACAAAGTCTTATTCTATTTGATTGTAGAGGGGCAGCCTTAGCATAGATGCCCAATTGAATCAACATGAGGATTTGATTCCTCCAAGCTGTCCCTCATTTGAGCCTATGTCCTTTAAGGGTTAAGATGTTTACCACAATAAAATTTTCAAAATTTCAATTTTTCTATCGAAATTAATCATCTATACTTAGAAAAGGTAGCGTGTTGGTTGTCAAAAGTGCATGTGAAGTGCTAGAAGGTGGGCAAATTTTAACTTCATAAATTTTCAGCAACACACACCACGAGTGCAAACTTAGCTACTATATTTTTATACTTTGGGTATTACCCTTACTTTCTTTTAATTAATTGTTTCATGATGTTTTTGTTTTTCAATTCGATTTTTTTTTTGACGTGAAGTAATGATCACATTTCAAAAGTGGGATATGAAATCAATTTTCAAAAAACCTAGCTAAGGAGGTTATGTTAAAAAGGCTTTAATTACCCATGACATGTAAAAATAGAATTGTTTCTGAGCAAAGCCTGGAATCTCAAAGTAAACTTGACAATTTCCAGAAATGAAGTGTTAGCAAAAACTTGTATGGCTACACTGAAATTTTGATCTAATTCGAGGTCGTGAGGTACACACAACAACACCAGTAGCATGAGTTGCATGGATTTTGAGTGCACACGCTACTTCCCCCCTTTGGTAAATCGTAGATTGCAAAAGCCCTTTGGAGAGAGTGGCGAGTTCTTCTAACCACCTTCTATACCTAAATTTGGATAGATTCTTGTACTTGATTCCACATGTAATGGAATCTTGTTCTTTATTCTAAATAAATGTCAAAATTTGTGATTGGTCCATTAATTATATACCATGCCTATAGAGTGTGATTGGATTGATTGAAATTGAAGAATGGATGAAGCTGTATTTTGAAGGGTGAATATAGAGGTTTAGACTAAAGGCAATGGTGTGATATGGGTACCCCGAAAAGCCCTTTTAACTCTTAAATCAACCCCTATGGCAACTTTGAATGACTCCCTCTTTAAAAATAAAAAAAATATGAATCGATTGGATGTGGTTTTGATTTCCTACATTCATGGAGTACACAAAAAAAAATTCACGTAAAAATTAAAGGGTTTTAAAGATTTTAAAAGAGACTTTTTGTACAAAAATCAAAGTTTGTCCCAACTACTTAAAAACATCCAAAACATTTATAAAGGATATCCAATGACGTCATTTTGGTACGGATTATTCATATGAAGTACATCTAGATATGTGTAATTTGAAATGATTAATTTGAAGGATTAAAAATATTTAATTATTTTTTACTTCAATGCCTACAAATGCTAATTTTCAGCAATTTTTCCCATGAAGCATAAAAATATGAAATTAAATTTATTCCATTGAAAATTTAAACTTGAATTAAAGTATTTCATGTCATTTAGTTCTGGATATTTTATAATTTTATAATTTTATAATTTTAGTCAATTGAAATAGAGAAATTTGTCAAAATTTGGAAAAACAAATATATGTTCAAATTTTCAAATTTTCAAATTTTCAACAAATTTGTCCACTTCAATTAACCAAAATCGCCTTTTTCAATTAAAATTATATCTACACTTGGATGACATAAAATAATTTAATCCAAGTATAAATTATTAATTGAATAAATTAATTTTCATGTTTTTATGCTTCGTGGGAAAAATTGCCGAAAATCAACATTTGCAGGCATTGTAGAACAAATTATTAATATTTTTAATCCTTCAAATTAATCATTTTAAATAACACATATCTAGTTATACTTCATATCAAAAATTTGTACCAAAATGACATCATTGGATACTTTTAGCAAATGTTTTGGATGGTTTTAAGCAGTTGGCACAAAGTCTGATTTTTGTACAAAAAGTCTCTTTTAAAATCTTTAAAACCCTTCAATTTTTAAAGACAAAACAAAAAAAAAGTGGTGGAAAATTCCTTGTTTGTCTCCTAGTTTGTTTCATGCAATAAAGATTTCTTCAATGTTTCTCGCTAATAAAATTACCACATGAGATAAAATTGTACAAGGTGAGATAACAAAATTGGAATTAAATTGAGCAAGAAAGCTATTTGTGACGATATGGGTAATTTTCGTCAAAGATGACAATTGTAGGTCTCAAAGACAAGATTCTATTTTGTATGTAATATAAGTACAAGATATCATCTAAACGTAGTCATAGAGAGTGTCTTGAAGGGTTCAATATAAAGACAAAATATAAAGTGTTGACTAAAACTTTGCGATAAAGAAGACTTTCATAAAACACTTTTCAACTATTTTACCGAGTGTCAAAAGATATATCATAATTATATGATGTTTGGCATCATATATAAACCTTTCCATTAGTCTACAAACATATTTTGATAAATATATCAATTTGTAAACATTAAAAATTATCAATTTGAAATAGAATAAAATTTTAATTATAAAAATTCAACATAACTATTCTTAAACAAAACAAGTAAAAGCCGCCTCTTGGTTTTTTACAAGTTGTTTGTTGTGAATGTCATTTGTGTCATGTATAGCCCAGTCTTCAAAGCTATGAATGAAAAACTAGAGCTCTTATTCAAAACTACAAGAGAATGGTTTTTCCTTCTTTAAGGCCAATGGGAAGCATCAAGAGCCCTCATATCATAGCAAGGTTCTTTTTTTGGGTTTTTGGACCATCTAACTTTAGGCTGCAAAGGTGGCATGCAAGTAAATGAGGTGGCTTTTTTGGGCCCTTATTTTTATTTTTATTTTATTTGAAAAACTTGGCAACAAATCTCTATTTTTTTGTGCATCATATTTTTTTCATCCAACTTATTGGCCTTTCTCAAAACCCTTCATAAACCGTGTCTTTTCATCCAACATCTTGGCTTTTTCATCCACTACGTGTGGCTTATGAAGTCCCATCCAGGCTTGCAATCAGCGAGTGTCATTGACTTATGGTTATATGAGGTGGCATTTTTCTCATTACAATCCCATATGGTGATTCTTCCAGTGGATTTATAAAGCAATCTAGCTCTAAAAAGCCAAAAATAAAACCATGCATCATAGTGCCAATACATATGGTAGGAAATTCCTCATTTATATGTAGAAATTTTTAAGATCTGGCTTTCATTGCATTATGGATTGGGTGCCTTTGATTTTATTTGGACACGTAAAAGCAATAGAGGTAAAAAAAAAAGTACAATTAAAAACTCCTTGTTTGTGTATGTGGGAATTTCAAGAAGGATTTTAGGGATGAATCCAAAGCATTAGATCTATGGATGTAGGCCCGGAGTAAGAGGGAGGATTTATATGGTCATTAACGTACCAAACCATGGCAACAAATTTTTGTAGAGGGAGGTTTAGCAATGTGGATCAAAATTGCGTCTATTGTAATACTAGCTCAAAGGAAACTTACACACAAAAATTCCATTCTTGCCAACAAGCTAACCTCATTTGGAACTTCAACTTCAACCTTGTTCAAATGATGCAATGGGAGGCTTGAAGAATGCTCTCCTTCCCAACTTTTTCATCTGAGCACTAAATCTTTGAAATACCAATAGGTTTTGGAAATAGTGGATCATCAATCATGCATGGATTTTTTAAAGACGTATATTTCTATGTCAATTATATGGACATCTAGGAACATAGTTCTTTCCAACAAAGACTTTTGGTAAGAAGCTGTCACACTTAAGCAAATGGTGTATGATAGTCTCTTAGACTTTGTTAACCCTTAACTTTTAAACGTCAAGAGGCCCTGGATGGGGCAGCCCGGAGGCATCTAAATTTTCCGAGGAAAAAAAAAAAAAAAAAAAAAAAAAACAACGAAAAAAATGAAAAAAAACGGCTCTGCTCGCCACTGTTGACCAGCATTGTATCACTGCAGCACTTTTTAAGAAACGACCTCAATTGCCCCAACCTCAACTCCTGTTCATTTTGATAACTTTGATTGCTTGCCAATGTTTCCACAATCTCCCAAATGAGGCGCAAATTTGGAATCTAGATCGCTTTTTCAATAGCTTTCCAATGCACCAATCCTCGCTTGATTTGGTTGAGAAAATCCACTTTTTTCTTCATTATTCTCTCATAAATAAGCCCATAGGGCTTACTTTGACGTTTAAGGGTTAAACATCAAAAGGTGGGTAGCCATGAACGAATCTTAAAACATGTCCCTAGAGAGGGGCAACTGACAAGCGTAGGAGGGATGTGCAATTAACTTTTTGAATCAACAATTATAGTCGCCAGGCTCTCCGCTTGGAAAATTTTGGAAAGAATCCAGTCTCCCATTTTCGAACCCCCCTTCCGAGCATCCTGTTGACGCATCCTGTTTGCCCCATCTCTAAATCCCCCGGTGATCTTGAATGCCGGGCACTATTCACCCACCCCTCCTTTTTCTGAAATTTCCATTTTGGGCACCTTCGGTGCTTTTTTTGGAATTTGTTTTTGCAAATTTGAGGCCTACCCAAATTACCCTAGGGGGACCTATTTGGGAATAAAAAACCATTGGAGGAGGGGGTTGTTTTTTAAGGTGGGCCCTGAACCGGACAAAAATAGGGGGCACTTTTGTCCCCATTCATTCAAGACCACCGGGGGATTTAGAGAAATCGTCATGTTTGGCTCTCTTGGTTGTCAACTCCTTCTCTTTTGGGAACTTTGGTTAACTACATATGAACTTTGGGACAAGATTCCATGTTAACCCTTTAACGTTCCCATTCAACACTGTTTTCAAAGATTTGTTATAAAATGTTTGATGAAAAACAAAATAGGAGTTGATGTACAAAGCAAAGTTGTAAATGTCAATGTGAAGATCACATCTGTACGGTTGGATTCATCCTATTTTTTATTAATATTTTTTAATTAATTTTGCAAGTTTTTCTCTTGAAATTCAATTAAATATCCCAAATTAACCAAAAAATAATAATAATATATAAAGTCTCACTTTTTGAACTAAGAATGAAACTTGACATAAACCAATTGTATTGTTTTTCAAAAAATCACAATACCTTATTTTGAATATTCATACGGTACAAATGATAGTCAACTAGCACAAGAACCAAGAGAATTTGGATGGATGAAAAACTGTACAAGTTGAGAAAGGTTGTAATCTGTTCGTCGTACATTACATGGACGTAGGCGCGTCAAAGATTAAATAAGCCCGAGGGAAGTGATGGCCTGATATGGGTACCCCCTCTAAAAATAGTGTGATTTTCGAGAAATATCCTTTTGGTAAGAAAATTCATTGGAAAATTACAAAAATTAAATGGTGTTATAAGTGATATGGCTGCAGCTATATACATGGTGTTAACACAGAATTTCTAGCACACATAAAATGAGTTAAACATAAGTCACACATAGTGAGACGCGTCTTGCCGGTACCCATATCAGGCCATTGCCCAGGGCCTTACTTTGAAGTTTAAGGGTTAAGTTAGACTGGTAGAAAACTAAATTGCAACTTAATAAAGCCAATTGAAAGAGCCTTACAAAAGATCAAAGACCTTTGATGCGAGATGGTTGCGTTGAGAAGTATGAATAACAAGACTAACATAATAGTGCGATGGAACCCTGAACCCTAAACCCTCCCACTAATCCAGCAATTAGTTGGTGAATTGTGTGTAGCTATCTTCCATCTTCGTACATTTGGGGTCTCCCCAAGGAGAGGTGCTGTTCTTTTCCTTTTTGCAATGAGGCTTGTCCTTTCATTTGGCCAAAACAAAACAGGGTTTTCATACTTCTGTAGCCAGTTGCATTGTCACATGTTCCTATGGCGCAGATCTTGCTCGATGCCTGCACATCTCTTATATTAAACCCAGGGTTTCGGTGTAAAAGGCCATCCAGGTTGGTGGTTACCACTAATCTACAATCTACTACAATCTACTCCAGTGTTGTTGATTCTAACACTGCCAAAACTAAAAGTGTCATAAGTTACTCAAAACTTATTCAAATCAGGCAAACATGGTACCAATCTTATAGCACTCATCATGCCGTTTCCAAAGAGTTAAAGAACAACACCATAGGACTAATATTGAAGAAGGTATTAGCTTCTAAAGGTCAGAACCCTAGAAGTCTATATCTCCTTCATATTATACTTGAATCTTTTAAATGAGGTATGGATCTTGTAACCCTTGTTCAGTCGTTCACAAAAAGTCTAAGACCACTACCATACGACTGATATTGAGGGAGATATGAGCTTTTTAAAAGCAGATGTTATATTGTTCACATCTTGCTCAAAACTTACTCAAATCTTGCTTGTGATATATGCATCTTGTAGTGCACGACAAGATCTTTCCAGTGAGCCCAAGATCAAATGCTAAATCCTAGTATTGAATGAGATATGGCCGATTAAAGTTGTTGATTGAGAATTTAGGTGTTCACAGTGATAGGGGGATTCAAATGAGTCCGCCTATAAGACCCCCTATAGTTGTCTTGTATACCGAAACTTTGGGTTTAAGTACACAGCGTCACGATACCATGTCACTACTATGCTTGGTACTCGTCACAATACCAAGTCACGAAATCATCCACATTTGACATGCATGCCTTTCATCCAATTTTTCATCATGTTCTCAAATCGTTCTTGATAGTTCCCATGATGTTCCCCAAAGCTTTGCATCACATTCCCTAGCCTTCCCTTCATGTTCCCTAGTGTTCCCTAATGTTCCCTAATGTTCCCATCATGTTTCCCGATGTTCCCAAGTTTTCTTTATGTTCCCAAAGTTCCCAGGTTCCTTTTCTGTTCCCAATTGATTCCCACGTTCCCAATGCAATGTTGGTGATGTTCCCAAGTTTTCTTTATGTTCCTAAAGTTCCCATGTTCCTTTTCTGTTCCCAATTGATTCCCACATTCCCAATGCAATGTTGGTGCATTGCAACAGGGTGTTTGCTAGTACGTATTGCTTGCAGTTTGCTAGTGACTGCAAAGTCACAAGGATGGTAAATAGTGTGGAATGGATACTTGGAAAATTAGGTACTTTTCAATTCCCTACTTGACCTGCATGCAAATTTTATTGATTTAAAGACATGTGGCTTTGAATGCTTCGATGCTGTCTGTAGTTCTAACTTAATCAATTATGTCATTTTTGCTGCACTTGGCAAAGTGCAGTAAGGTAGCAGTCCCAATTTCCGTCCAGTCCCAATTTCCGACCCCTAGGATTGGGGGGATGGGTCCCAGAAACCACCCAGCCTGGACCTAAAAATTTCCTAGGAACGTTCTAATTACGTCCATGCCTTGGAAAGTTCAGTGCTTTTGATTGGTGCAGTAAGCGCACTATTTTCAAAATCCAACCTCTCATGAAAGCCAGGACTCTACATGCGGTTAATGGCCACTCTATGCTTTCAAGCTTAAAAATTCATAGAAAATTGTAGAAATGCTCAAAAAATGTGTTTTTTTTTGGGATGCCTTTGCACTAGCTTTGCGGAGCATCCAAAAATTATAAACTTCTTCTTTCACAAGCCTAAATATGCAAACCTGAAATTCAGACGGAAATATGCACCACTACCTTAATCAATGAAAGAAAGATTCATAACGTTCTTCACCCCCGGGCTGTTCACCTCCAAATTTCAAGCATTTGTCAAGGGATCAGAGGAATCGCAGAGAATTTTTTCTAACTTTAGTTGGGGCAAGCAAAGAGGGTTGGAGAGTTGAATTAATTTATTAGTAGTTTCTCTACAATGCTACTACATTGTCAAGGGTGTACGTTATGTTGGCAATTAAAATTTCCCCTGGCATTACTTCAAATTACCAGTTTTGCATACTAAGGTAACCATACCTTAAAGCATTCACCTTACCAACTGAGCCTATTTACACACATAAAACAGAAAATATTTTCAGTGGGTCTTAATAGCAAGTTCAAGAGGATTCCAACGCACTTTAGCATGCATTATTTGGACACCGTATGAATAAGTTATGAATTTTCAAAGTGTTGACTATATGTTGATCTTAAAGCGACCCTAAACTTTAATGTTCAAATTGTGCACATTCTCATCAATAGTAGGGTGTCAAAATCTACTTATTATGGAAGATTGAGCTAGGGAAGCTTTAAGGAAATGGTCGCTTTTAGATATAGTTACCTTGGTGTCCGTTGTCAAGTGTCTGCAAGCACATGTTCTCCTGTTTGTACAGTACAACAGTGTAGGGAAGTTTCAAATGCACATGATATAAGGTAGAGGAACCTTGAACCACCACGAAGCTAAAACCACCAACTTCTACACCTTTCCTTCATCGAAGAAATTTCGGCTCGTTTGTGTGTGGGCTGTTAAATTCTTTTGACTGTTAATTTTTTTTTTCTGGACGGTTATTATTATTTTTCAACTTTAACCGTAGGATCTTGTTTTAGATTACCAGAAGAGTGTATGGTAAAATTTTCATATAATTTGACATATAGATTGCAAGACTATGGCGTTTGAAGTGAAAAGTTGAAATTGCAACCTTTCTTGATATTTTCTGACCGTCTTTGAAGACATGGGAAAATTTGTTCAATTGGTCAAAAAAATTCTTAAATTTGATTTAAATGTTTAATTTGGTATTTTCTATCAAGAGCAAAAAATATATTCACAAGAAAATGAACAGAAAGAGGTGAAAATGATGCTAAAAAACAGAAAAAAAAAACCCACGGTCCTTTAGGGGTTAAAATTCCCGAGGACTACCTAGACTAATCTGGACCCGTAGGCCCCAATTTTGCAAAAAAAAAATGCCAAATAAAGATCCTAGGGTGTCCAAAATGGAAATTTCAGAAAATGGGGACCATAGGTAAATAGTGCTTGCATTAACGTCAACGGGGGATTTAAAGTCGGGGTTCTTATTGAATGAATTCATGAACTAAAGTGATCATGAAAAATAGTGAAACTCAAAAAAGTATTTATTTAGAATGAACCATTGTCCAAGGTTCCACTGTAGAAGGATGCCAGATGAGTCAAATTATAACACTCATTGAAACCCATTGTACTGTACTAACTATGACTTGACGTTAGAATTGTTCTTGTAGTTTATGTTTCATGATTTCATTTTCAACATATATTGAGCAACTAGAATGGGAATGTGCATGATGAACACACATGTTAACCCCTAAGTGACCGATCAACCATTTTCTGGTCGCAACCCAAACAACAGTGACTGCCCATGGGCAGAAAATGACATTTTTCAAATTTTGATTTTTTGTTGAAATTGGGGGTAGAGATCATGTTCTAGTGTTGTTTGATACATTTCATTTGCAATATTGAGGTTCACTAAGGAATTTTTCAAAGACAAAGACCTCAATATTGTCCTAGTGTTACAAAACTTACTATTTTGGGAAACTAATGACGTTCTCTCATTTGAAAATTTTGCCTTTTTAAATTTTAGAATAGAATGTCTAGTTTTAACCAATCATACCAAATTTCAGATTCTAAAAGTAGAATTTGTAATTTTGGTGAATTTTAAATGGTAAATGCATCTAAATTCATTAAATGAGTATCTAAAGCTATTTTTGAAAGTTTGACCATACGGATAATTACTAAACATCATGTTTCTCATTTTCACATTTGGACTAAACTTCATCAAAGTTGCGGAAGTAACATTTTATAACACATCTAGGTTTTGCCCTTACCCCCTCTATCATTTAGGGGTTAAGCTTTCGTCTTATAACTTGTTATTGGGGTTTGGAATTTCTCCGGGGAAATTTTTCATAATCCAGTCTCATATTCTATGAGGGTGCTTTACCCAGATCAATCCATTTCAACCGAATTTCTCTCAACAACACCTCCCCCCCCCCAAGACGTTAATGCAAGAGGACAAAATTCGCCCCCTATTTTGTGCATGTAGGGGTCCGACTTAAAAAATAACCCCCTCTTCCAAGGGTTTAAAATTCCAGAGAGGATCCCCCTAGACCAATTTCGGGCCGTAGGCCCCAAATTTGCAAAACATTTTCCAAAAAAAGACCCTAAAGTGCCCAAAATGAAAATTTCAAAAAATGGGGCCCATGGGTGAACAGTGCTTGCATTAACGTTCGGGGGGCTTTAGAGTTAGGGGTTTCAACCTTGAGCTCTTTGGGTGGAAAGACCTTTACACCCAAAAAACTCTCGTTGAAATGGATTGCCGTTTGAATCTGACACAATACAAAGCACACCCCATATAGTGTTTTTCATAAGTAGTTGCACACCCCAAAATTGTCACAACCAATTGATAGTTAAGAAATTTTTTAAAAAAAATGGACATGTTGTAGTACATATAGGATGTACAGTGGGGTAACACCGAAATTGGCACCTTGTGCAATTTCAGAGATAGTGCCCACACTGCTACCAACTTTGACACCCTCCCGAGGGCTCAAAAATTGTTATTTTAACATGAAATTTCAGAAACAGAATCATTATTATTTTGAAAACATGTGTGCCAAATTTCAAGTCCAGAAGATTGATACAAAAAAAGATATTCAAGATTTACTAACAAGGGGTAGCTGTAAGAAATGTTTCACTACTGCCAACTTTGACTCCCTCCCAAGGATTGAAGAATTATTTTTTTCGCATGGAATTTTTGGAGTAGGAATATCTTTATGTTGTTTACACATTTGAAAAAATTCAAGTCCAAAAGACCCACAAAAAAATGATATTCCAAATCTACCAACAGATGTAGTTGTGAGAAACAAAGAGGAAAATTGTCTCACAACTTTGACTGCCTCTCTAGGGTTGGGAATTTGTTATTTTAAAATGGAATATTTTGGCACAAAATTACTTTTTAGTTGATAACACGTGCAAAAGCTTTCATGTTGAAATAACAAATACTCAACTCTAGGGAGGCTGTCAAAGCTGTGAGATGGTTTTCCTCTTTGTTTCTCACAACTACACCTGTTGGTAGATTTGGAATATCATTTTTTTATGGGTCTTTTGGACTTGAATTTTTTCAAATGTGTAAACAACATATAGATATTCCTACTCCAAAATTCCATGCGAAAAAAATAATTCTTCAATCCTTGGGAGGGAGTCAAAGTTGGCAGTAGTGAAACATTTCTTACAGCTACCCCTTGTTAGTAAATCTTGAATATCTTTTTTTGTATCAATCTTCTGGCCTTGAAATTTGCTACACATGTTTTCGACATAATAATGATTTTGTTTCTAAAATTTCATGTTAAAATAACAATTTTTGAGCCCTCGGGAGGGTGTCAAAGTTGGCAGCAGTGTGGGCACTATCCCTGGAATTGCACAAGGTGCCAATTTCGGTATCACCCCACTGTACATCCTATATGTACTACAACATGTCCAATATGTACTATAACATGATGCTGCGTTTGAATGTTCGGCTTGGAATTTGGATTCAGTGCAGGACCAAAAATAGTGGACACCACACCATGTGGCTGAAATTCGGTTTCACTATTTCTAGTTTATAAAACAAGCTACTAATCAAGTAGTCTTTGCCTTAGTATTTACGCCAAATTTACTTTTGCTGCTTATTTTTACTATCCAGCCGTGTTACTCTTGAAAATGAAGCGTTTTCGTAGTCTCTTCCCTTGTGGGACAGAGACAACAAAATTGAATCAAATGGTGGAAATGCATTACTATACTATTAACCCCTAAGTGTGCAAGGAGCTTGGTGATGCTCTGTTTGGTCGTTTTTCAGTCAAATGTTGATTTTCACAGAGTTCCTAATTTCAAATGAAAATGGTTCAAGTAATGAAAATGTGGGGGCTCTCTTCTACTTTCTTGTGCAATTTACCATTCTTCAAAATTGTTAAAATTGTATTGTTTACAGTACTTTAAAGCTCAAAACCTTAAGATTCCCTTGTACACTGCAAAAAAAGATTATCAATTGAATTTCTTTTTACATAAGCTCAATAAGCATGCCACCTACACCTTGTTGTTTACTTACAATTTTCGTAAAAAATTCATATTATCCTAAGCATTTTAGTTAATTACTATGAATTTAACTAGGACAAAGCTTTGAAAAATCTTATAAAATTTACTTTCATTTAAATAATTATGAAAAAATCAGGATAAATTGGTTTAACAATAGCTTACATGAGAAAAATCCTAGAAAAACATACTATACTTTAAAATGTGAGGAATTGATGAAGTTTGGCTTGCATCCATATAATGAACGACAAACAAATTGCAGCTTTTTTCAACACTACATATACAGTTTTACATCCATCCAAATTTCATTTGGCCCTTCTGCTAGTTGACTATCAATTGTAAGGTATGGATCTTCAAAATAAGATATTGTGATTTTTTGAAAAACAACACAATTGGTTTATGTCAAGTTTCATTCTCAATTCCAAAAGTGAGACCTTAAATATAATTTTTCAAAATAAATAGAATCAAATAATGGAAACTGTCCCATTTCGTAGTGCATGTTATTCCAATTTCATTACAATATTTTTTAATGTGTTAATTTGGGATTTTAGATTGAATTTCAAAAGAAAACCTTGCAAAATTAATTAAAATATATTAATAAAAAAATATGATGAACCCAACCACACAGATGTGATCTTCAGATTGACATTTACAACTTCGCTATGAACATTAACTCCATTTTTGTTCTTCATCAAACATTTTATAACGAATATTTAAAAACAATGTTGAATTGGGACATTAACCCTTTAGCGCACCAGCGTCCATATATTGGAAGACAAACAAATTTGAAGCTGTTCGGATCTCATCCAGATTGGACAGTTTTCATCCACCAAAATTACTCTTGGTTCTTGTGCAAGTTGACTATTCTTTGAACGGTTTGGATTTTCAAAATGGGTTATTATGATTTTTAGAAAAATAACACAATCAGTTGATGTTAACCCCTAAAAACCCGAGGGGTATTGGACAAAACATAGATGTGTTATAATATGTGCCTTCCATATGTTTGATGAAGTTTGGTACAATAGACAAAATGTAGAGTATCATCTCTACAAATTATCCGTACGGTCAAACTTCCAAAAATAACTTTAGATCATTTTTTAATGAATTTAAATGCATTTACCTTTGAAAATTTGTATAAATTATAATTTTCAATTTTAGAATTCAAAATTTAGCATTATTGGTTAAAGTTGGGCTATCTATTGTAAACTTCAAAAAAGTAAAAGAAATGATGGAGGGATCATCATTACTTTCCCCAAATAGAAAATTTTATACCACTAACAATGTTGAGGTGATCTACTTTGAAATATTCTCCCAGGTGGAGTTCAACTCGGATTGCCATAATTCAAATTGGGTTGGAAAGTAGACTTGTAGTATTTTTATTTTTATTTTTATTTTTCAATTTTTTTCTGGACAGCTCGTTAGATTCGGGCAGCGACCAGAAAATGGTCGTTTGAGCGCTTAGGGGTTAAGTTTCATTCTTAGTTCAAAAAGTGAGACCTAAAACATGATTTTCCAAAATAGGTAGAATCAAATAATGGAAACCATACCATCTCGTAGGGATTTTTTTTTTAAATTGAAATTTTTTTGTGTTGATTTGGGATTTTTAATTGAATTTCAAGAGAAAACCTTTCAAAAATAAATTAAAAATATTAATAAAAAATATGATACATCCAACGGTACAGATGTGATTTTCACATTGACATTTACAAGTTTTCTTTGTACATCTACTCCATTTTAGGGTTTCAAACATTTTATAGCGCATCTTTGAAAACAGTGTTGAATTGGGACGTTAAAGGGTTAGGGTTAAAATTAAGACAGGACTATATTCTACTTAGAGTAACCCCTGAAGGACCAAGAATTCACAGTTTCAAACTGACAAATCCGATTGATCATATATTCAGATTGGATCAAATTTATATCAACAGAACTTGAGAAGATCATTGCATGTGTTGGTAAAAAGGAAGAAATTTGAACAAAAGGAAGTTCAAATAGGACCTCCTCAAAACCGTTAAAAATAACATGGAGCCCAATTTGGGCATCTTAGTCCTTAGGGGTTAAATGAACCAAAACTAAGCTCCAGGAAGTCCTTTGAATAACAGACAAGTGTCAGCCCACATGCCAACGAAGATGGAGCCCAAACTGAAGCGCATAGAGCCCGAACTGAGGCTGACATTGGACAGCTCAACCTGTTTTGCATCCTCTTCCACAGGCATATGTCAACCTTGAGCACTCAATAACTCATGGAACACAGCGACCACAGAGATCATCTCATGAACAGTATGCTTGCACTTGGACAGTCACTCCAGCATAAAAGGTGCAATGGAGTCCCACAAGTCTCCTAAGCTGGCTTGTCCATCCAGCGAAGCCTGGTTCCACGATCTTCGAGTTGGCTGATCACTTCGGGAGGTAGCGTCAAACGCAACCCTGTGAGAAGCTTCACTTTTCTCAAGCCGGTACCAAATGCCAGGAGGGTTCTAGCAAAACAGTCATTTGTAACATTTTTCATATGAACCAACTTCATATCCTGGATACATGACATATTTGCCACTGCCATCGTCATGCCCAAGTCTGTCACAGCAGTGTAGGATAGGTTGATCTGCAAGCATAGCCATCCAACAAATCAGCACCTGGTCATCCTCTAAAGGGAATTTTCCATAACTTCTAGACTTCCTTTCTGACTCCCAATTCTCTCCATGCAAGTGTTTCATCACACAACTTCTTACTATTGTGTTAATTCTATGTCGTAGGTCATGTCCCATAACAGGCTCGGCAGTCCCTCGCCGGTTATGTAGTCCATAATCAAAACACTTTCAGTGCGAGCAGTACCTGCCGCAGGTTTCGACATCCACGTGAAACAGCTAACACTCCAGAATCTCCCACAAGGGTGCAGCGCTTGACATCCAACTCCCTCAGATGTTTGCACGATGCCGCAATGTAGGAGATTCCTACTGAGGTCACCTGGCTGCAAGCCCGTAACTCAAGCTGCACCAGGTCTCTCAGTTGTGCAAGTGAGTGCAAGCTTTCATCTGTGATAGATGAACAATACGACATATTCACCACTTTCAGGCGCCTACTGCCACTTGCAATTGCTGCCACTCCTTCATCACCGATCCCCAGCGACCTGAAAATGCCCCACTGATTAGGTGTGTATGAACCTCTCCAGCACACTGAGTTGTGCAAAGAAGGGAATCAGAACATTGCAGCAGGTGTATATACATATGATTCAATGAAACAGTATGCTTAAAGATGAGACTATACACCAGAAGCTGCGATGATAAAGTTCCAAAGATGTTGAGTCACACACAGGTTTTCTAAAACAGTACAGGTATCACTTACAATTCAATTCCAGTGTCTTTAACCCCGAATTGTCTAAACCAAAAATAGAAAGCCCAGTTTGGAAGCTAAGAGTTGATAATAGTAACCTCCAGATCTGGAAGCAGCCACTTTTGGCCATTTGGGCACTTGAAGTTAAAAGAAAATGATATCTAAGACCTTGTACACACTTGCTAACAAACCTACATGAGGACGTTGTAAACAGATATACTATATTCAAAACACAAGTAGTAGACAGAAAAGGTTTCAAATTAAATCTCAAGATCCTGATTTGATCCGGCACACAAGCAATGTGCAATTTCAACCACTGCCACAGTTCAAGACTAACCTGTAGCAGTCAAATTCCCTCAGGCTCGTGCAAGTAGCACCAATGCTCACGAGTCCAGCATCTGTGATGTCCATGCAGTAACCCACCTTCAAGGACCTTAATCCAGTGCACCTAGAGATGGACTTCAACCCTGCCACAGGCAAGCAACCAGATTCAATCACTGACAGGCAGCAGATACTTTATAATTCTTTGAGACTGAAGAATCTGAATTTACACATCCACGTAAAAATAACTTAATTAACACAATCTCCTAGTGAAGACTAGGAAAGGTACAGTTCGAGGAAGAGGTGAAATTTGCATGCCAGATTAAGCTCTTACCGTTATCATTTAGATTGCAGTCGGTGAGGTCAAGCTCCTCTAATAAGAAACAATTATTTCCTATCAAAACCAGACCCTCGGCAGAGACTGAAAGGCAGTTCTCCATTTTCAAGCTCAGCAGGCCCCTGCAATTTGTAGCAATGGCTTCTATAGTTGCATCTGTGATCTCACGGCAACAGGTTAAATCTAGCTTTTGCAGGCCAGTGCAGGCTGTTGCTACGCCCACAACACCAACATCCGTCACCCCCTGGCATTTGCTCAAACTGAGCTCTTTCAACTCTCTACATCCTCTCCCAATCAGGCTCAAATTGGCCTCCCCGATAGCACAGCCGTCCAGCTTGATCACCTGCAGTGTCTTCAGTTTCTGGAGACTCGAAAATAGCACGCTGCTTATCTGTCACCACCATCATGAATAACCCGATAGGCGTTACACATTTTTTCAAAAAGGTATATCACACAGCCAATTCCAACACTCACTCACACCAGGAACCATGAGTTAGTTGCAAGATTTGTGCCCATGTTACAACAAAAAAAACGTATTACAGAACAAACAACCACTTACCGCCTTGCAGTAGGAGAGATTGAGCTCTTGGAGTTGCACTGAGCTATCTGTCAAGGCCATGATACCTTGGCTACTCACATTTGAGCACTTTGCCACGTCCAGCTTCTATAATAAGCAACAAGAGGGTAAGCATTCATCGTCAAAGAACCCAGGATCAAAGAGATGAGAACGTTACACATAATTACTCTTTTATATGGAAGATAATATGGATCATTTCTAGCTGATTTTCCATACATTCCTGACAGCCACAACACATTGGAAATTCAGCATGGAAAAAATGCAGCACCTGTAATGGCTTGCATCCGTTCCGAAGGCAATCAAGACCCTTGTCAGTCACATTGTTGCATGATATGAGAGACAGGCATTCGAGATTCTCCAATACAGAGAGGGATGCAAGCCCCTTGTCCGAAACCTACTCCAAAACCAAAACCGATGTCAGCATATCACAGAGATTCAAAATCTGAAACATCCAACCAAAATGCTGCTCATTCTCAAGAACATACATTTAGTGCCTCTCGATCAAAAGGTTGGAGACAAAAAGCTACATCATCTACAGTGATTGTGAGGACATCGAAAACCAAGCCAGTGCGGCAGGGACAAAGCTGCTTATTGTAAGTCTAGAGCGATATGTATATATATATATATATATATATATATATATATATAGGCACAGCTTTAACTTAAATAAACTGGAAAGAAAGGGCATTCATAATGCCACATGAACGAAAGACCTTAAGATTTGATAACATACAATTACTTTACATCCAGAAAGTCGAATAAGATTACCTCAGTAAATGAAAGATCAACGACACGAAGGTGCGGGCAACCGGCAGCAACACGCCGAACGCCATCATCCCCGACTCCCGAACAAAACTTCAAGCTCAACTTGCGAAGCTCTTTGCAACGGCTGAGCTTAGCCAAGCCTAGATCTGAGACGTTTCTACACGCGATGAGCTTGAGGTTCTGCAGATGCTCAAGCTCACTAATGGCAACGACCTCCATGTCCCCGACCGATGTGCAAAACGTGAGATCCACGTCCTGGAGCAAACGGCATTCCACGAGGCTCCGCACTCCGGCAGGTCCAAAGCCCTTGGTCTTGGCGAGCTTAATCGACAGGAGGCGCTGCCTCGTGAGCTTGGCGACGGTCACCAGACACGCGTCGGTGACCTTCACGCACGACGACAAGTCCAGATGCTCCACTTGGTGGTAGCGTCGCAGCACGGGCTCCAAAATCTCAGCCCGCATCAAATGCACATACTTCCGGCTCGCGGCTTCCAGGTACAGAAACCTCTTGCACACCAAGCTCCATGACTGCCGATCCACGCGATCCGGCAGCCGGGACAACACCTCTAGCAGCGTCTCGTCCGCAAGCATCCATATCAGCGGCTCCTCCCGCTCCTGCTGCACTGCTCTCGCCATGGCCATGGCTGCTGCTCACACTTCAAACCCTCCCGATCATCTCAATAGCACGCTTCAAACCCTAAAACCGCCCGAACACACAAAGCAAAAACTCCGAGTACGGACCTGTGATCATCAGCTTCAATGAATCCATGGCTGTGTCCAAATCAGAGGCAGACTTTATTTCTGCACGGAGATAGCACCTGGAATGCAGCGAATGGAGGCACCATCCGGACTGGCACAACTTGCGAGAGTAAACCTCTGAGATTATCATTGTGGATTGGAAAGACAAGGAAATGATAATAATAATAATAATATTGCTTTTGTTGTTGCTGTTGTTGTTGTGCAGAGCAGATGGAGCTTGCGAAATGCATTTTCTAAGGGCAAATTGATGTAATGATCGTCCGTGTGGAGCACGAAGACGAAGACGGAGCTCCAGATGCTGCTTGCGAGAACAGTTCTGTCAGAAGTCAATTCTTGACAACTCTTTTATAGTTTCTGCTATTCGGGATCAAATTAGCCCATTTGGCCTTCTCATTTTTCTTTTTCTTTTTCTTTCTTCTTTTCATCTTCTTTTCCTTATTTTTCTTGCTAGACAGGTTCTTGCTCGACAGGTTTCTTTTTCTTTCTTGCTCGACAGGTTTTTTTTTCTTTCTTGCTCGACAGGTTTCTTTTTCTTTCTTGCTCGACAGGTTTCTTTTTCTTTCTTGCTCGACAGGTTTCTTTTTCTTTCTTGCTCGACAGGTTTCTTTTTCTTTCTTGCTCGACAGGTTTCTTTTTCTTTCTTGCTCGACAGGTTTCTTTTTCTTTCTTGCTCGACAGGTTTCTTTTCCTTTCTTGCTCGACAGGTTTCTTTTTCTTTCTTGCTCGACAGGTTTCTTTTTCTTTCTTGCTCGACAGGTTTCTTTTTCTTTCTTGCTCGACAGGTTTCTTTTTCTTTCTTGCTCGACAGGTTTCTTTTCCTTTCTTGCACGACAGGTTTCTTTTTCTTTCTTGCTGGGTTTCTTTTCTTTTTCTTTCTTGCATAACATTCAGTGGCCACCATTTGGGACTGCTTTTTGGCTTCATCCACTATTACAAATGAATGGAAACCATGGTAAAGAGGAGAGGGTTGCAGGGTGGCTATTGAGAATGGTACAACCTTCCATGTGACTAATTTCAAGCATGCACAACCTTCCATTTGGCAGAATCACCTACATGAGGAATTTCGGACCCCACTGATTCTGCACTGATTCAGTGCGATTTCCGATATTTCAAGGGTTCGTACGATTTTCGCACTGATTCCGCATCGTTGCGTCATTCATCGCAACTACACTGATATGACACGATGTTCGTACAAGCGGATATACTACTGATTCGACACGATTGATACATCCATTGAAAACGTATGAATTCAGCACTCTTTATACTCGTCAAATGTCGTGTTTTAATCGTCTTTAAAACTACACTGATTCAGTGCGTTTTTCGTGCGACATCATCTTTTCCATATCTAGATTTTATTTTCTTTCTATATCTAAATTTGATCAAATTAATATTATTAAAATATATATAATAAAATAAAATAATAATAAAATATAAAATTATTATTTTCCTCGCTACCCACTTCAACTACACGGAAATTGCCCGAACGCACGGTGGGGTCCACCATAGCTTCCCAAGCTCTATCGCCAACGGTGGGATTTGAACTCACAACCTCTCGGTTGCCGATGGAGCTCCAAACCACCAAACCACCTCAAACTCTTCATGCATAGAAAGGAACCCTTTTGGTAATTATAAAAGAATGAAACCATTGGCTATTTTTTGCCATGAGTATATAATTCTTTTTTCAAATTTTTTTTTTGCACTACAACATGCAGGGTTTTTCCTTCATCTACAAATTTTTTCAGAATATTTTGAGTTTGTTTTTTTTTTTTCAAAATTGTGATGGCAGATCATGGCTGCGAGCTGTTTTTTTTGTTTTCAGCGGACTTTGAATGTTTTTAACTATGTGAAAAAAACTTTTTTTCCAATTTTTTTTTGCATTAGATTATGCAGGACTTTTTCTATATCTAGGGTTTTTTCCATAATATTTTGAATTTTTGAATTTTTTGCCAAAATCGTGATGGCAGATCATGGCTGTGAGCTGTTTTTTTTTTTCAGCGGACTTTGAATGTTTTTAACTATGTGAAAAAAACTTTTTTTCCAAATTTTTTTTTTGCACTAGATTATGCAGGACGTTTTCTATATCCATGATTTTTTTCATAATATTTTGAATTTTTTTATTTCTTGCCAAAATCGTGGTGGTTGTGAGCTTTTTTTTTTTGCTCCTATGATGAAAAGTACAATGATAACCAATAATACCAAATTTGAATTCTAAAAATATAAAATGTTATTTCTTTGAAATTTTAATGTGTATTGCTTCTAAACTCTATAAATGTAGATCTAAAAATGTTTTGGGAAATTAAACCGTAAGTATAATTTAAAGAAGATTTTTGGAATATTCCAACATATTCCAAAATAATATAAAACATTTTGAAATATTCCAAAAGATTCCAAAAGATT
The DNA here is from genome assembly GCA_022496805.1 of Pohlia nutans. Lineage (NCBI taxonomy): Eukaryota > Viridiplantae > Streptophyta > Bryopsida > Bryales > Mniaceae > Pohlia > Pohlia nutans. The sequence continues at coordinate 28,462,604 of CM040089.1, read as the reverse complement.
CCAAAAATATATTAAAATATTGTACACGGATGTTGTACGAAAATAATTTGCATTATAATATATACTGAAATCGCACGAATATAGTAAATGGCATTAATATGATACGTATACGATACTGAATCCGCATTAACTAAAACCGCATGTTATCCGTGTCTTATTAGCCATGTAATGTAGATACACGATTAACGCACGGATTTCGTCAAGCACGACTTTCGTGCGGAAACAACACTTTTTTGATAATCATTGAAAAGACACTGCAACGACACTCTAGTAATGCATGTCACTTCCGTACCATAACGACACTTCTAAATGCACGTATGACGTGCGGAATCAGTGTTTAACGATAAACGCACTGAATCAGTGCAGAATCAGTGGGGTCGGAAATTCCTAATGTACATGTGCAAGTAATATATACTTGTATATATAAGTAGTTGCCAATCAAAGATGGTACACTGAAATCACCATATATCGTGGGTGGGCGAGTAGTCTGGGTACATTCATCCATTTGGACAGATTCTCATATAATTGAACATTTTTTTTATCATATTTGGATGAATTTTACCACATTATTTTGGAAAAATAATTATTGGTAAAGCATCCCGTAAATACCATGGGCCACAGTATGTGGTGATTTCAGTGTAGTTACATATTGCATTGTGGATGATAATGAAGGATATTCTTGACATTCCATGATGGATCCAGCGTTGGCTACTGAATGTTGCATTTCTTTTTTTTCCTTCTTTCTTTTTTTCCTTCTTTTTTACATCCTAAAAGCACAAAGGGGTTGTGAATTCACATGCTTGAGATAAATTTGGTTTGTTTTCAAATTTAAAGATAATAGGAAGAGAGAAATAACTTTAATCCCAATTTAAGGATTAGAGCATTGTGTGTCCACAACGGTTGTTGGCATGGTTTGGACGTTTAAGACGCCCCACCGTCAAGTCGGCTCTTGTAGAAGCAGGCTCTTTACAAACCCAACCTACATTTTATTTTGCAAGGTCATTTGCACACCTCAACGCGAGTGGATTCTCAAGAATCTTGGCTTATATTATCCTTTTTGATTGTTGACCGAAAGGGTGCAATTGTATGCAATTTAATAAAGACTAATTTTGACAAATATACGCGACAAGTTCATAGGGATTGGTGGGTTGGTTTGTTTTATCTTTCCAAAATAATCTAAATTTGGTGTATGTAGTTGGATACCCGCGCAAAAACAATTGGCGCCATAGCCCAGTCTTTGCATGTGGTGCACCAAGCTTGGCACGGAATCTTGCGAATGCTCTTAACCCCAAAAGGATCATGACTATGTTTCACCCAAAAATCACTCAAATTTGTCATTTTTAGTGCAATGAGGAAAAAATAAAAAAAATAAAAAAAATTTCAATCCCAATTTTAGGATATTATATTAAACTACTACAATAAAGTGTGGATTTTTTGGGGGGAGAGTAGTTTTGCACCAATGGCCCTTTATCCGGTTGGCATTGGATCATTGTCATTACAAACAGACATTTTATTCACACGAGCCTCAAAAGAGGACCAGATTTTCTATCTATCTGTGACAATTGACCACTCAAATCACGATATATAAGCATTTGAAGTGGGAAAAATTTAAAAATTGCACCCTACCCCAAAATTACAGTTGCCTTTGACCACCCTTGTTAAAAACATTAGCACTGCAAAAATGACAGTTAAGATATTTTACGTAGAAGATGGTGTTAGATACTTGTCTACTATTTTTCATGACACATGAGTATCATGATCCTACAAGTGATTGGATTTTTCATTTAATTTTTTTTTAAAGGAAACATGCTTTAACAAGTGATAGTAACCAAATGATCCTAAGTTTGGATATACCAAAACATTAACCCCTAAATGTCCTCACTCCTCCTAGATTGGGCAATTTTGCAAAGATGCATTATTAAATGCAACTAAGAGGGATATTTTAAACTTGATGTATGAAAAACAGTTGTACATCATGACTTTTAGATTCTATCCATATGGTTAGATTTGCGATTGCTATCACCAATATTTTTCCATCAAATTTGAAACTTAGAATTCAAAATTCTTTTGTAATTTGATCACGAATAAGCTATAGACAATATATGGATGAAATTTGTTGTGATGGGTTGAAATGTAATACTCTAAGTGTAGTAATTTTCAAAGATTTTTTGGTTGCTTGATTTTATGAGTTGACTTTTTCAAGAGCACATTTAAACTGAAATCTTCAAAAAATTTGGTGAATTGCTTCCACATTGAAATGAGGCATAAAATTTTCACACATGCATGAAGCTAACTTCTCATAAAATCTTTAGTAAAAAAACTCACTTTGCCAAAGGTCAACGACGGATTAAAAAAACAACTTCGTTTTTGTACATCGTCCACTTTCTGGACAATTGGATGCTTAGGGGTTAACCCTTTAACGTCCCAATTCAACATTGTTTTCAGAGAAGCGTCGTAAAATGTTTGATGAAAACCAAAATTGGTCAAAGCAAAGTTGTAAATGTCAATGTGAAGATCACATCTATACAGTTGGATTTATTCTATTTTTATTTATTATTTTTAATTTAATTTTGCAAGGTTTTCTCTTTAAATTCAATTTAAAATCCCAAATTAGCACAATTTTTTCTTTGAAAAAGGTAATGAAATTGGAATAACATGCACTACAAGATGGCATGGTTTCCATTATTTGATTCTACTTATTTTGGAAAATCATATCTAAGGTCTCACTTTTTGAACTAAGAATGAAACTTGACATAAACCAATTCTATTGTTTTTTCTAAAAATCATAATAATCTATTTTGAAGATCCAAACTGTACAAAGGATAGTCAACTTGCTCAAGAACCAAGAGAAAATTTGGTGGATGAAAACTGTCCAATTTGGATGAGAATCTAGCAATTTCTATTTGTGTGTTGTCCACATAGTATACGTTGGCGCGTTAAAGGGTTAAACAAACAAAAATATTGCATTGTTTTGGGAGATTTTTTGGGAAGGTTTTGACCTCAAGCATTCAAAATAACTTTAGAGCTTCATACATGTTTCTTTTGATTTATACATCTCAAATAAATTGTGGAATCCGTCTTTACAAATTTTGCATTTTTATCACATAGAGCAAGTGAAGCAAAAGTCATGACAAAGACATTGATGCTATGCAAAATTTGCATACATCTACTATTCTCTAGTTTGACAATGAATACTCATATAATTGGATTTAATATTGGATGATAAATATACTAATGCTACACAAAATTTCAAATAAAAAGTTCACATGGAAGAAATCAAACTTCCATCATTTAGGACATTTCACTAAGATGAAGTTTGTATCCTAATCAAGAGTTACCTATTTTAATCAGTTTTATCCTAATCAAGAGTTACCTATTTTAACGGTAATTAGATGGCATTTGAACTGTTCATCTATGTTCATGGATTTAATTAACCCCTAAAGGACCGGGGGTGTTGAACTTAGCTCTTGTTTTCTTGACTAGCTCTTGTAGCAAGCTCAATTCCTCATTGGTGTGGGGTAAATTTGACGATCGGCACCGTTGAAACCAAAGAAGACTTAAGTAGCTTTTTTATGAAAAAAAGATCGACAAAATCGCATAATTTTTGAGAAAATGCCACCGTTGAGAAGATTGATGGAACTTGTTTGGGGTATTTTGTACACATGCTGAAATCGGATTGTCCAAAAGTGCTCCAAAAATTTTGAAATTTTTATTGTGAGTAGAAATCATCATTTTAAACATGTGGAAAAAATTTCAAGTAATTTGGAGGTGTAAGGAGGAAGATATGAGGGTTTGAAGTGACGCCTAAATACCCACCGTGCAACTCAAAAAAATCACCAAAAATCGCTTACTTGATGAATTTTCGATCAAGAAGTACCTACAGATTCAGCTCTCAAAAAGAGCTAGGGTCTCTTTGTTGCTCATCCTACAATTCAAAGCCCAAGAACACAAATTTCTCAACTTTCTAGTTCCAGAAGCCCCCTGGGGGCCTTACGGTCCTTTAGGGGTTAACTTCATGGACAAAATTGCTTTTTGCTCTATCCAAAATGATTGAGTTAACCCTGAAGCGTCCATACTACATTTACCGGGTCAAACCTCATCAATTCCTCATATATATATATATATATATATGTATCTATGTATGTATGTATGTATGTATGTATGTATGTCTGAGTGCGTATGTATGTATTTTTCTTATATGAGTTATTGTTAAACATATTTATCCTCATTTTTCATAATTATGTAAATAAAAATGAGGTTTATAATATTTTTCAAACTTTTTTTTTGTAAAAATCATAGTAATTTAAAATTTGTTAAAATAATATTATTCTAAAAAGAAAAATGTAAATAATAGAAAGGAACAACAAGGTGTAGGTGGCATGCTTCTTGAGATTACATAAAAAGAAATTCAATAGAAAAACATTTTTCTGGAGGGTATATTGGAGTTTTAGAGTTTTGAGCTTTATCCCTAAACAACACAACATCTAGTTTCTGGACGACTAAGAGATTCAAATCCATCCTACATTCTCATCAATGCTTGGATGAAAGTCATCCAATTTTTTGGAGATACTTCACCAAGTTGTTGTCCTATCTAATGCTTGGATTTAGTCATACTTGAGTACATATTTTTCTAAAATCACAAATGTACAAGTATGTGAAGTTGTTGACCAAGCCAAAATTGCATTGACTGTAGTTCAAAAGTGGCCTTGCAAAAATGAGGTCATAGATTTAATGAACACAAAAATTTCAAAGAATCACCATGTTTAAGAGTATCTCATTTCAAATTCATTCCAACAAATTTTACTCAAAAACTATTAAAATTTTGTCTATAATCAAATTTAGAAGGAATTTTTAATTTTAACTTTCAAATTTTATAATTAAACATCGTGATAGTATTAGTGAATCAAACCGTACAAATGGAATCTAAAATTCAAAATCTAGAACTTTCTTTTGTATATCAATTCCAAAATATTCTTCTAAATAATATTTTATAATGATTTTTCTCAAATTGTCAATTCTAGGGACACCTAGTACGTTTAGGGGTTAAAGTGATGTAAAAAATGCAATTTTAACAATTTTGAAGAATGGTAAGGTGGTATAGAAATAAAAAAATAGCCCCCATGTTTTCTTAGTTTGGACCATTTTCATTTGAAATTAGGAACTAGGTGAAAATCAACATTTGACTGAAAAATGACCAAATATGGCCCCACGGGCTCCTTGGACGCTTCGGGGTTAAAAAACCCTAGTTGAATGTTCATAATCTCTTTCATCAAAATGCATTTGAATCTTGTCTAGTTTTCCATTGCAAAATTGACAAACAAAATCATGAATTAGATCTCATTTGTCAAGTTTGTTTTTGGAGGAATGAAAAATGAATAAAGATGCACAAATCATTAATTGTGATTCAAAATTCAAGTCAGATTCCATAATTTTGACTCAATGTTAACTAGAGATTTGTAAATTTCCATAAAGAGACTACAAAAATCCTTAAAGATGTGAATTATGTTGAACGGTCTGCCGGGGAAAAACTAAAATGTCAAAGCAGGTGAATTTGGGACATGATAGTTAGGGAGGTTGATGACTTACAGGGCGTTTTCACACCAGGGCATCACATTTGTCAAAAAAAAAGTGTACAATATGTAAAACATTTATTGCGTCATTAACACTATATATTAATTACGGAAAATGCTTAAATATATTAAAATGGAATAATTTCATAATATTTGGAATCTTTTGTACATATTTATACTATTTTAAAATATTTTATAATATTCCAAAAATACATTTGAATTCTTTACACATTTTATGCAATGTAACAATTAATAACGATCACAAACACCAGCTCAACTAGTCACCTACAAGTCACTCCACCCAAACATAAATCTTTCAGATTCAATTTTGTTGTTGCGTTTAGTATTGGAACACCATTTTTTGTGAGCACTTAGATACAATACAACTTTGTATGCCCCCGAAATTTCAAATGCTAATTATGGTCTTAGAATTTATGAGAGTGTTTGCAATGAATGACTTGTTGATTTTGCTAAAAAAATTTAGAAAAGAAATCATGGTCAAACCTTATAATCATGTAATGTATACAGTAAATTGTCCTAAAAATTGATATACAATCTCATGACGAAGTCCTCTTTGAGCTTCAATAGTGAAGTTTCCTACATGAACACCAATTGAGAGATACGTTCTTGAAAGCATCATGAGAAGTGATAAAAAATTTAAGACGAGCATGGTCATTTAGGGATTAAGCAACTTTGAACAATCGACACGGGCTCAGCACAATTCTAAACGTAAATAAGTATTTCAAACATCTATATATCAATGCAAACGTAAGATGGTGGCTCGCATGCGGGTCCCACTAGTAAGTTATAATAACCAAATGTTTTTAGGGTTGGATTTACCAAATAAACTAAATGAAAAAATTACATTGTTTTGGGAGATGTTTTTTTTAGATATTGGCATTTTTTATCTATAGTGCACTCCAAATTTGAGAAGTGAAAAAATTGCTTTCAATTCATAAGCAACTTCTAGAATCATGTACTTATCAATTATAGAGTAAAAATTTATTTTGTTAAAAAATGGTTTATTTTGAAGATTTTGAATCTTGAAACTGCCATTTCAATATTGCTTTAACCAATTTATGATCAAATTTTGAGTGTAAACTTGGTTAGTGTTCAATTCTATATTTGAATGTTCATTAAAAATGTCACCTAATTAAAAACATTTGATAAAAAAATACTAATGTGGCTTTCTGCCATTGGCCCAAATGTTCCCCATGCTCCCCGTATTCCATGTGACCCCATGTACCTGTGTGTTCCCGTGTTCCCAGTCCTTTTGTTTTGTTTTTTTCTTTTTAGAATAAATTATCCATAATGTAACTAGAACCCTGTGGTCGGGGAAGGGAGTTCCGATTTATGATTGATTCTAAACGGAATTGGTTGGTTATAAAGGGTTATAAAAATAAAAAATAATTTAAAATAAATAAAAGATTGTGGTTATGATTAATTTTAGATGGAACTGGCCAGATTATATATATACACATACATACTAGAACCCCATGGCCGGGGAAGAGAGCTCTAGATTTATCTAGAGATATTTACAACTCAAATAGTTTACAAAAAATAAATAAAACTTTGTAGACTTTATAATAAAAAATTAAAAAAGGTTTGGTTGACTCTAAACGGAATTGGCTAGTTTTTAAGGGCCATAAAAACAAAATTGATAATAAAAATAAAAAGATGTGGATATGATTAAATGGAACTGGCCGGTCCACCTATGTATATATAAAAATATACAAACAATTATTTTTTGGCAACACTCTAAATAAATCTAGAGAACATAGACAGAATTTTGTTTTGACTAGAACGCTATGGTTGGAGAAAGGAGCTTTAGATTTATTTAGAATTCCAATAATAAAAAAATAAAAAACAAAATCAAAACAAAATCAAAATCAAAATACCAAAAAATATTTACAAATAAATAAGTAAAACTTACCAATTGTCAATTTGTAAAAGTAGTATTAGTTAGAAATTAGTATAAAAATATATTCATAACCTTTCATAACCTTTCATATAAAAGCATATAATGAAATGTGGTCAAAAGTAAAAAGGTGACGTAACATAATAGAGCAGTTCATGATGTCCCTCTTTTGGAACTCGATCAAATGAGTATCTTTCAATAAGATCCAGTTTTCACCTTCTATAATAGGTTGTACCACTGGTAGACAGTGGTTCTCCTTTCAAGAGCCATGTCTAGAACTTCAATTCTCCCATTTTTTAGATCCCCATGGTTATTCACTTGTTGAAGGTTAACATTGCCCATACTCACAACTATGCTCATAAAGAAAATGACCTTGGATGCAGTTAACTTGCCAATTATAGAAAAGGGGGACTTCATAAATTGCTCTATTATGTTATGAATTATGGAGCATATGACGTGGTGAAAAGGTGTGATTAATATCATCCAAATCAAAATTGAAAACGGTTTTTATATTAAAAAACATCATCCAAAAATAGTTAAATCAAAATAGTTACAAAAATAATATTCATAAATTAGAATACTGAACAGTTTTTTTTTTACAAATAAGTAAATTAATTAAAATTAAAATTGAAAACGATTTTCATAATCTAAAATATCATACAAAGAAATTTTGCAAATAAATAAATAAAAATAAAAATAAAAATGTATAAATAAATATTATTTAGAAATTAGTATAAAAATATATTCAAAACCTCCAATGACCTTTGATATAAATGTATATAATAAAATGTGGTGAAAAGGTAATCATTAAATGAGGTAATCATGTGAAAAGGTAATCATGGAAGCATATGACGTGATGAAAAGGTGTGAGTGATTCTAAACGGAACTAGCCGATCAATCCATTCTATATATATGAATATACAAATAATTATTTTCTAGTAGCACCCTAGATAAATCTAGAGAACAACACTCTATAGATAAATATATTCATACATAAATATAATTCTTTTCTGACAACATTCTAGAAAAATCTAAAGAACAAAATTTATGGTGACAAAATTCGATTAGAAATCCATAATTTTTACACTATAGGTCCAAAAGTCATAAAACAACTTCAGTGCACTTTTACTCATTAAGAGCTTTCCGACGATGCTAAAATGACATCAGAAACTCCTAGATTCCATTTTTCATAATTTAATTCAATTTATAGTGATGAAATTTCATTAAAAATCCATAACTTTCACACCATATGTCCAAATGCGACAAAACAAACTCCATGCATCCCTCCTTGTTGAGAGCTTTACAACGGTACCAAGAACACGACTAGGGAGGGTGCATGATTGGATAGATCTCAACGTAACAAAACAAAACAAACAAAAAACCTTCATTAATGTATAGATTTAATATACTAGGGCTCCGCTTCTCTCCGCCCCGCCAGTGACGAAGTGAAAGGTCATAAAATTGAATAAGACGTGGAAGGCTAGGTTACTTGACTTAATGGTCTTTGTGGGCGGAATGGAACAATCATGGGAAGACCATCCAAGGATGTGAAAGGTTAAATTACATCATAGAAAACCTTGCTTTAAACTTTGGACTACTGGCTCACCGGCTCACTTACAAACTGTTGAAAACCACAAGTGGAACCTATAGTAGTCAATACCATTTTCTAAACCAGCTTCGATCTACAGTCATTAGTGGAATAGAATGCAAAAGTCACATACTTAAAAAATTAAGAATTATTTGGTTTTCTTTTCTTTTCGTTAGAAAATTTCACATCAATTACAAAATACTGATGCTCCAAAATATAAAATATATAAAAATTCAAATTTTAAAAAATAAATAAAATTGTACTACTAACATAAAGTTGTACTGCTGAATTATTAAAAAAATCTGTACAAAATTAATTTTATTATTATTTTAAGCAAACTTTTACATGTTAAAATTGTAATGTTTAAAAAAAATCTCATATATTCATTTTTTGAATTTGAGCTTTGCCTTGAGCAATGTCTAAAGTTTAACATTCCTTTACAGGTTTACGTTTGAGTTTACTTCTTTAGAAGTTACTTGATATGTTAAGATTAGAGTAAGTTTCGAAAGAATGCTTGATCACGGTGATGAGCTAAGAAGACCCATGGGTGACAACTCGGGCCTTGCAAAAGACGGAGTGGAGAAATTAAAAGGTGTTTTGAACAAATAGCACGCAGTAGCGTTTTGTAGGAAGCTGAGATGGAGACATAGATACATGATTGGAAACCTTGTGAGAGCACACACCTATGGGTCTAAGGAATGTATGAATCAGAGTTGTGAATAAGAAAGTGATGGTTTTTCAAAGTTGACATTGTTTTGGGATTGATAATTGAATATTAAGGGTGGTACTTAAAGTTCCCAATGACGCCTTTAATGGAATGCACCATGTTATATGATGATTGGATTTGAGCCTTGGTTAGAAGAAATGAAACAAGATTGTGATTATTGAGCCTGAGCCTTGATTGAAAGAGATGATATTCTTGGAGTTACTACATCAAGAATTTAGGACCTCAGTGATTTTTAACAATTTCCATGTGACATCCAATATTTTATGGGTTCGTACATTTTTTGCATAGATTCCGCACGGATTTCGCGCTAATTCTGCACTGAATCCGCACAGCTTCTACATTAATTGTTTTTGTTACCTAACAAAAGTGCAAAATCCGTGCGGAATTAGCGCAGAATCTGTGCAAAAAATGTACAAACCCATGAAATATCGGATGTCGCACGAAAATCGTTTAAAATCTGTGGGGTCCTAAATTCCTGATGTAGTAAACAATTTAGAATCCATGCACCATGTCCCAAAAGAAAGGGATGAAACACAATGATGAATTTTGGAACCATAACAAATAATAGTTTTCCTTAGAGACGATGGATAAGAAAGAGTTGAAGGGATATTATAAATGAGAAGTTTAGTCAACCTAGGCGTAGATAAGGAAAAAAACTTTTGGACTTGGTCAAACTTTGGAATCATGGGATGTTGGGACATGAGACAAGTTGGAAGTTAGCATTGTGAGTGCTGGTAGTATGTGCAATGTTAGCAAGTCGTGTTCATTGCCACTAACATAGTGAAGTATTATTCATATACACGACTAACCTTTACTAGGACAAATGGAGTAGTAAGGAGGCGCAACATTAACAATTTTGGCTTTAATACTTTGTAATAGGAAGCAATGTTTTTATAACATTTTTTGGATTATTATTTGAGTTTTGGGCTGATAACCTCAATCGAATACTTGCTCAAATGCTTATCATTGGGTTTTATCAACGAAGGTGTTTAAAGTAGTGTCTTCTATAGTTTTGTTCCAATGGCCCTTTGTCCGGTGGGCACTGGGTCATTAACATTACGAACAAACACTTTATTCACTCCGGCTTTGAAAAAGGCCGGAGTTTCTATCTATCTAGTGCATTCTATGCACGACCTGTGAATATTTGAGATACCTACAAGAGTCACTATTTGTGCCATTAACTTATTCTTTAACCATTGCTTTAAAAATTAAATGGAAATTAAGTATGAAAGTAGCATCTATAGGTGGAAAAAACAGCAAGTTTAGAAACATGAGCCAATCTTGTAGGACCAATGTAGCAAACTATCCAAATCACATGGCTATTTTGAATTGACTACATGACCGTTTAATAAAATACTTGTAGTAGTTATGAACAAGGGAAATGATCATTATAGGTTGCTTTTAGCTTAATATGTAGGCACTTTTGAAATTTCTTGCATCATTAAAAAAAAAAAAAAAAACACATAATTTTTGTAAAAATGTGATTTCATTTGTTATCCCTTAACTGCCTAAGCATTCGTTTTTTGGACGATGTACAAATTTCATCCATATTTTTTCATCCATTATGCACTTTTGGAGGTGTGAATTTTTTACTATAAAATTTATGGGAAGTTAACTTCGTGCATGTGAGATTTGATTAGAAAAGGGATGATTTGTGAAATTTTTATGCCTCATTTCATGTTGCAGTGATTCACCAAAAAATTCTAAGATCTGAGTTCAAAAGTGCTCTTGAAAAACCAAGAAAATTCCAAAAATCACTACGCTTACAGATAGATAGATAGAAAGTCCGGTCCACAATCGAGACTGGCATGAATAAAGTGTCAATTCGTAATGTCAATGACCCAATGCCCACCAGACAGAGGGCTACTACGCTTAGAGCATTACATTTCAACCCATCACAACAAATTTTATTAACATATTGTTTATATATTATTCGTAATTGGATTACAAGAGAATTCTAAATTTTAAGTTTCAAAGTTCATACAAAAATATTGGTGATTGCAATTATAGATCTAACCATATAGATAGAATCTAAAATTGATAATGTATAACTTTTATTCATACATCAAGTTCAAAATATCCCTCTTTATTGCATTTTATAATGCATCTTTGCAAAAATACCCAATTTGGAGAGGGTTGTAGGCATTTAGGGGCCTATATTATATTGTTTCTAACCCCAAGGATTAATGGTTTTAAAATGGAAAATCCAAATGATCATATTGTGAAAAATATAATTCACACAAGACCAAATTTTATATGACAAGAATCAATGAAGAATATTGTATGCATTGGTCAAACAATAAATAAACTTAAACCAAAAAAAGAAGTCTACATAGGACCTACTGAAAATGAATTAAAAAAAACATGAGACCCAATTTGGGCTTTCTGGTCCCTTTAGGAGTTAATTCGTCACATGTGAATATGTTACATTACCGTTTTAGGGTACCACATCAAAAATCGTGTTTTGAGGTAGGAGCACCTAATTCCGACAAACCCAATTTTGATAAATTTTAAACATGATAGTCATTCTAAAACTTGAATATAAGGAGACCATAAATAGCTTATCATTTTGGTCAAAAAATAATAAAGGCTCTATGATGTGCTTAGATTTGCGTTCTAAAATGAATGCATTATCTAGAAATTATGGGAATTGTGTGCTTCTACCTTAGGTCTCCTTAGGTCTCAATGGCCAACCCTCGGAGGGAAACAGCGAATGAATGAAGAATGAAGAGGGATGAACGGAACAATTCATCCACGGCGACTGTCGAGCTTGTCACGACACAGCCTTGTTTTTGGAGCTGGGGCGCTTGGCTTTTGCTATTGCAGAGTGGAGCTCTTGTGCTGCCCTGGAGGTGGTCGCTGAGCCTCGTGAAAACCTTGGAGCAGGCGGCCTTGTGTGTGGCTCAATCTCTGGCACCGTCGTCATTGCATCGTCTTCGCCCCGGCCGGAGGCCTCTGCGTCCCTTTTACGTAAAAGCGGGCGCCGGCGCACTTGGCCGCGCCGGAAACAGACGCGTGACGGGGTTTTAGCCTCGATAGGGTTTGGTTTAGCCGGTTTCAAGATGCGAAGTCCCGGTGATTGCGAGTCCTGGCAGAAAGGAAAGCGTTACGCGTTCCGCTCCTCCTCATCGCGCGTGTAGGAGGGGGAAAGGAAAGGACGGAAAGCTTGTTTATTGTTTTTTTTCCTCTTCTTTTTCTTCACCGGGAGGCCGTGATTTTGTTGTGAGATTTTTTATTTTTTTATTTTATTGCGAGAGTGCTGCGTCCGTTCTTTGTGACAACATGGAGGGAGCCTCGATGGCGACGAATCCGCGGACGGTCGACGAGGTGTTCAAGGACTTCAAGGGGCGGCGATCGGGAATGCTGAAGGCGCTCACGAACGGTAGGTCGATGTTGTTGATTGAAGGTTTTTCGTTTCTGATGGCCGGAGCTGCTGCAGTTATCGACCGGTGTGCGTGATTTTTATGCACATTGCGGGGGACTAGTGTGCAATAGTATCGTTGGAATGCTTTTCCGTAGATTGTTCGAGACGTGCTTCTTGATTCCTTACACTGCCCGATGTAGATATATAGGTTGTTAATTCTTCTTTTTTCTATTTTTGTCTTTGCAGACGTGGAAGAGTTTTATCGCCAGTGTGATCCAGGTAAGAAATTCACGCCTAGAGCTCTGTATGTATCTCTGGCTGTTGGCTTCGACTTTTAGACGGAGTAAATTTTTTAGAGCTTGTTCTCTGATATTTCATTGTGTTGTGGAATATTGCTGTACTTATAGATTTTAATCACGCTGATTTTCAACAACTATTTTAGCAAAAGCTTCGTGGTCGCATTTCACGAAATGACACGACTTTGCTAATTTACAAAGCTTTGTAGAGAATCAGCTGAGCGCTTGAAAAATGTTCCAACGGCATTACAGGCTGTTGTGACATTGCATTGCCCTGAAAAGTTATATAGAAGTCTGATTATTAATATTGTTATTATTAATTTTTTTGAGTTATTGTTATTATTGTTATTGTTAATATTTTCAAAGTGGAAACCTCAGACGATGTTGTAGCATTGTTTATGTTGCATTTTGAGGTGATATATGACTAGTTTGCTCCGCAATTGCAGAGAAGGAGAATTTGTGCTTGTATGGTTTCCCGGATGAAGCCTGGGAAGTAGCTCTACCAGCGGAGGAGGTTCCACCTGAACTTCCCGAACCTGCTCTTGGTATCAACTTCGCTAGAGATGGCATGCAGCGGAAGGATTGGCTGTCTTTGGTTGCTGTGCACAGTGATGCTTGGCTGCTCGCTGTTGCTTTCTACTATGGAGCTCGGTTTGACAAGAATGAGAGGTCAGATATCTTTAGCAGTTAGAATACTTTTTTTTTCTCTTTACTGTACTTAATCAATGAAGCTTGGGATTGTCAGTCGATTAATCCACATTTTTCCTTCAATTACTCCCAAGACCTTCCAACTTCATTTTACGTTTTCTACGGAGAGGTTCACTATGATTCAGCGGAGATGTTGAGAAGCTTGGGTTAATGAACGTTTCTAATTACCCTATCTTCAACTATCAGAGGAACGCTTATTTCTTGTTCGGAATTTACAGAAAATCGTAGAACTTTATTTGAGAAGTACTAGCAGCACACCCATCTATTTATCACATATTTGAATGAAATGATCATACTAGGAGGTTCATGAGTTCTTTTGTTTGAGATGTGTTGTCATTCGTTCAGGACATGGAAATTATCTGACTTGCTTCACCTAGGGGAGAGGAAATTTTCATCTTGCTGTCTAAGGCGATGTCCTGTGATTCTTACAGGAAGCGTCTCTTTAATATGATCAACGAGCTCCCAACGGTATTTGACGTAGTGACAGGGAAGAAAATCGTGAAGGACAAGCCCGTTGCCAATAATAACTCTGGCGCCAAAGCCAAGTCTACTACAAAGGTGGTGAGTGCTAATGAATTACTGCCTAGACATTTCTTCATCAAATGAATACATGCTTTGGAAAATGTACTTGAGATGCTACGGGTAGTTTAGCTGGTTGGGAGGTTCAGATAGTTGATTGATTATTGTGGGAGGAACTTGGGAGGAACTTGGGAGGTATGTTTTTTTAGGTAGTGGGGAACTTCCTGGCTAGCTGATTTATAACAACGAAATAACAGTTGGGTGGCGGAAAATTGTACGTGCAAATTTCTCGTTCTCTACGATGTTTAATAAAATAAAATAAAATATGCACGTGAAGTAAATTATTAAATGTGCTTGATGTTCTCTGGTCTTTCAGCAGCAGGTGCATCTGCCAACCAAGCTTAAAAATCCTGGTCCACCACCTCCCAAAGATGAGGAGGATGCTCTTGAAGATGAAGATGAGGAGGAACATGGTGACACTTTCTGTGGAAGTTGCGGTGGGCCTTACACCGCCGATGAGTTCTGGATTGGCTGTGATATCTGTGAGAAGTGGTACCATGGCAAGTGCGTGAAAATCACACCAGCAAGAGCAGAACACATTAAGCAATACAAATGCCCATCCTGCAGCAACAAAAGGGCCCGTACATAACTTATCAGGCCATAGTTTCTTTGTAATGCTCGCCCTTCACAGAATGCACCCTTGGTCCTGTCCTAGACCGGTGTGCTTTATAGGCCCTAGCGCAAGCAACTGGTGGACTCGACTCGGTGTTGATGAGATTTTAGTTGACTGCATTTGGAAAAGCTGAGGATTCATCTTTCTGATTATCTAGCTTCAGTGAAAGTACCACTTGTTTGCTGATCAGGTAGTCTGCAGGATAAGGATCACAGGTACTGTGGGACTTGTTGTGTGCATGCTTCTGCACATGTGAAAAGTTTGTCTATTCGCTTTCACTACACTCTGCTTATTGCCTCGCGGTTGATGGTGATGAGTGCTGCTTGCTGGATCTGTAGCTGTGACTACTTGTGTTCTCTGTTACTCTTCTGTTAAGACCTCCTTAGATCCTATCCATATCAGTAGCAATGGGCACATGTTCCATGTGGTTGGAAATCCGTTGCAAAATTCATATCGGTTGTGAAATGTACTCAAAGTTTCTATTAGGAATTAGAGACGAGAGGAATCCATTCTAAAGACTTGTTGTAGAAACGTTTTGACATTGTTCTAAACTTCTAGGTTGATAGCAAAGGTGTTACGAATGGATTTATTCGGGTTTATTTTTGTCATGTCCTGAGAAGATACTGCATTTTGCCACCAGCCCATGAGTTGGAGCTCCGCATAGGGATTTTGTCAAGTGTAATTTAGGGAGCATTGGCACGGATGCTCTTATAAGTGCTCGTACACCAATGATTGCACAGCAAAATTAATTAGGAATAATATTAATAGTATTAATAATAATAATAGCAATTGGTAATAAAATTAGACGTTCCTATGAGTAATAAAATTATGAGTGATAATTACCAAAATCAATTATGAGTGATAACAAGAACAACAAAATCAAGCATCCATTTTGATCCATGTATAAAAGATGGCAATTCTATGTTCCATGCACTTATAAATATAACCATTTGTTGAATAAAAATAGAAGTTAACTCAATTTTTGAGGTTGTGGTGAAATCTGTTTGAAAAATAAAATAAAATAAAAAACAATATGAAATAGGGGCATTGTAATAGTTGTGAGCAATAACAACAGGGTCGGCTACCCTATGTATAAGTTAAAAAAAAATTCCCTTTACTTCATAAAAGAAGATGATTCTCTACAAAGCAAAATTAGAATCCTTGCATGCAATCCAAGAGCCTAACTTTGTCAGTCATGTTGTTTGCATAAAACCTAGTACATTAGAGCAAAGTTCAAAGTATTTACATTGGGGCTACATGCACAGATGAACAACATTCAAAAGATGAACAACATTCAAAAAATGAATTCAAGAGCATACAGTTCCAAAAGATTGCATAGATGATTTCTGCCTAGACAGGGCTTTAAAAAAAAACAATTGATTAACTTCCACACATAAAGGCACACTTAACCCGTAAGCGTCCCGGCGTCCATATTTTGGACGTTTTTGAGGGACATTCACCTTCGAAGAGCTGTAACTTCTGCGAAACGTGTCCGATTTTGCTGAAATTTTAAAAAAACTCCCTGCATGATGTATGGAATGTGTGGTAAAAATTTCATTTCAATCCGAGATGAATTGAATTTTTGGTGATCATTTGAAAGTAGGTATCTTTTTTCTGGACAGTTCTGTGAATTTTGATGGCAGCAACTTCGGGGGCTTGTATCTCCTTCATCCCAAGTCTGTTTTCAATAAAACTTGTTGGGTTGAATTCCCCTTGAAGTCTAGTTATCATGGTAAAATTTTGACATCAATCCATGTTCTTATGAATGTTTGGGAGTCATTTTAGTGAACGGGTCTAGTTTGGACACTTTTTGCTTTTTGGTTCAAATGGGTCACTTTTCGGGCTACTTTTTGACATTGCAAGGCCATTTTAGGGCACATTAAATTTTTTCATGAGGCTTTTTTGGTACCAATGTGTTTATATGATGATTTTGAACTACTTTATAATTAAAAGTTTTTTCATTTGAGTAATTTTGAAAACGAATTTCACCTCTAACTGTGTTGCTAGGAAAATTTCAGCATCCTTTTTTAGCACTAAAACACTATGATCTTGCAATCTATATGGCCAAATGACCCCAAAATTGATCCACATGATCTACAACATGTATGTTACAAGATTGTACGGTTGAGATTTCTATACCTCACTTACATTTAGACCTATAACACATCAAAAGCGATGATGATTTTAAGCCCAAAAAAACTAGGGACCCTTAGGGTTAAGGTGTAGAGTAAAGGACACACGGACTATGTCTCATCATATATTACTCTAATGACAACATTCACATTAAACTGGATTTTGGGATTTAAGAGTTGAACCAACAACCTCATGAGTTGTTCCAACCATAGGCTCCATCATTTGGATAGATGAAGGTCATTTCGAATCAATTAACCCCTAAGCTCCCAAACGACCATTTTGTGGTCGTTGCCCATTTTCCCGGGTTGCTCAGGTCAAAAAAAGAATTTAAAAAAAAGAAAGAATATGATGTCATAAGTAAACAAGTATACTTTCCAACCCAATTGGAATCATGTCCATCCGATCAAAACGCCACTTAGGGGAATTTTCCAAAGTGATACATCTGATTGTTGAAAGGCAGTTTCAACACTTTAGGTAAGCTTGCCAAAACATCTGAGCCAATGAGATTCATTGGGCACCTGGAAGGAAGTTGACTTCAGCCCACATGGGTTGCATGCTATAAATTGTGGGCTCATCCAATTGGATGAGAGTTGAAGGAATAATCTAATTTAGCCAAAATCTCTTACTTCTCTTCATACCTCCACCCATTACAAAGTCTTTAAAAAAAAGGCTAATGAATTGAACATCTTGTCAAATTGAATCATGCATCTTTTTAACTAGATGGTAAAAAATGGCACATCATTTCAACTTTTTTTTGGGTTTGGGAGCCCATTAAAGTAAGGCTGCCTAGATTTTCCAGGGCCTGAAATTTCAAGAGCTCAACTTCATTTGCTAGTTATCTTAACATCCATATGGTCAAATGTTTTGAAATTTTGAGGGATAGTTTATAAGGCCTAGGAGTACAAGATCCTATGGTGGAAATGTGAAAAAAAGTTTTGAAAAGCATTTAGAGATCATCAAAGAAAATGTCGAAAATGAGACAGTTTTGGATGGGAGATCCCCCCTCATGCGTTTAGGGGTTCACCCATTTTTTTCAAATACATGACCTAAGGGTTGTCTTGAAAATTGTGGAATGAAGACTTTTTGTGTGATCATGGTAAAAAATTCCACAATTAATGTTTGCATTAGCCTCTCTTGCAACTTTGAAAAGCCAACACATGTGCTAACATAATAAAAGTCCTTAGAAGCAAATCATTTACTTGGTTTTCTATAAGCAAGTCAATGCAAGATGCTACACTAAGGTGGACATATCCATTGTCGTCTGTATGGATATTGCACATACTTGTATATTAGATTAACAAATGTTTTGGAGTAGAATGACAAATTGAGGAGTATTCTAAATTTTCTTTGTTTAACTCAAAATTATTAAATAAAAATGTATTATAAGCAAATAAAGCAAAATCATGTAATTTCTCTATCTGAATCTAGTCGCCATTGCATATTCTTACCCTTTCCAATCCTATTTTGGTTCAAATGAGACCCTATATCACTACAATGAACAACTCAAAAGTGTGATTCTAAAATGTAAAATAATAATTTATAACTTTCCCCAATGGGTGCATATTTTTTCAAAATTATCACTAATTTCCACCCAACATGGACAATTTCAGTTATTTTCAATTTCAACATGGACTATTCTTGATACCGTACCAGGAAGGCAGGGTCGGCACTTTTGTGTCGAATAATTAATAAAAGTTCAAAAAGTGGAGGTCGGCACTTTCAAAAACAATTATTAAAATTTCGGCTATCAATAACTAACATTGAATTTTACTAGCGGCTAAACGTTTTATTTTATTTTTTGTCTACGATTTTTGTTGACTTCATTTTTGTTGACTTCATTTTTGTTGATTTCGACAAAATACTTGATAAATTTATATATTTTTTCGGCATTTTTTTGGGGAATTATTTTCTGCCGACCCTGCCTTCCTGGTACAGTAGTGTGTATGTGTATTCACTTGTACATTTGGCTACATTAGAATGCAAAAAGACGGTAACGAGAGTGGCGGTAGATATTGCAATTGTGTATGGGATAACAATGAGAATGGTTGAAAAATCACCACTTCCACCTTGAGCACTACTCAACCCTAAACCCTAAACCCAAGATAGAACTGATATTTCAAAATTATAATGAAGGATACATTTCTAGTACTTGCACAATCCTTCATGGTCGAAGCTCAAAATGGTTTTAATCATAATGGAAACATACATATATTGTAACTTTTATTATGGCCTTTTCGGGGTCTTATTATATTCCACAATATATCCTATTACTCTCTACACTTCATCTACCTCCAAATCAACACACATATGATGTAAAAAACATATACAGTATAACCCCGAAAAAGATTACAAAAAGTAATCCTTATTGGTCGGGGCGTCATGGGTTATAATAAGAACCCCATGGTTCCCAGCTACCGTAACACCATAGCAGGTTCGCCACCTGGCGAACGAATATTTAATTTTTTTGAAAAAATAAGGTTCGCCTCTCAAAAACTGAATTTCTCAATTTTCGTTTTTTAGCAAAAAAATCAGTAAAAATGACCTTAAATAGCTTAGAAATAACAAAATATTGCAAAAACTAATTTATTCTATTTTCGTTTTTCTGTCTTCAGAATTTTCTAATTTTTACGTTTTTTATTTTTAGAATTATTTTTGGACGAACCTGCTATGGTACTACGGTATACGCGGTCACCATTGGGGTCCCGGTTATAGCCCATAACGCTCCTCCCAATGAAGATTACCTATTACATAAGATCCATTTTCAAGCCAAAGAACAATGAAAACATACATAAATCATAAGATCCATTTTCAAGTCAAAGAACAAGGTTATATATTATCATTATAATTGAGTTGGTTGCCGCTTCTAAGACTATTCCAGCTTTAGCAATCCGCCCCAACATGAATGAATGAATGTCTCTGACAACACCCAACACACAATCTCCTTAACTAAGAACAACTCAGAATCTTCAAAACATAAACGTATGAACTCCAAAAGGTGAAGAAGATCCGTTTCTTTCTTTCTTTTCCTGCAGAGATCAGTTCCATGGTTGGCATTGTGATGAAGTGAGTGAAGTGTTTGGCAACAACCTTAGCCGTAGCAGCGGATGGGATCAGTGCATCCCTTAGCAGGGGACTGAGGGCTTCCGGCCCGACCACCCTTGGCCAAGTATTGTTGGTGGTACTCCTCTGCACGGTAGAATTTCTTGGCTGGAAGAATCTCAGTCACAATTGGTGCACTCAGTGTCTTTTGCACCTCTTCCTTCGACTTCAGCGCAGCTTGCTCTTGCTCCGGAGTGTAGAAGTATATTCCGGATCTGTACTGGGTTCCCATGTCATTACCCTGATGCACTCAAACCACAAGAGAACCTGAAAGTGAGTACATTCGTATTACTAAAACTGATCTACAGCAAGAATGTGAAATTTAATGCAATGTCAGGATGTATGTAATGGAACTTCATGCATGTAATGTGAAAGTTTATCAACGCATGTAATTAAAAAGTGTAAAACGTAATGGAGCTCTATGCATGATCCGCGAAAGTTTATCGAAGCATGTAATTTCAAAGTGTAGAATATAATGCAATATAAGGAGCTCTATGCATGTAACGTGAAAGTCTATCAACAATACATGTAATTTGAAAGTGTAAAATGTAATGTAATGTCAGGAGGTAACGTGAAAGTCTATCAATGGATGTAATTTAAAAGTGTACTATAATTCGAGTGTTGGTGGCATGTACCTGACGGTTGAGTGTGGTGGGATCATGGCGCTTCCAAAACAAGTCCAGCAAGGTTGAGTAACTGCACTCCTTGGGGTCATATTGCACCCTCACAACCTCGGAATGGCCTGTTTCAATAAACGATTATCATCATTGATCTCCCCAAGGATAAAAACTGATACATTGTTTACACATACTGCTGCAGTAGCCAAGGACTTTCTAAAAACAGGAAAAGAAGAGCTCCGATTTTCACATCACTGCTGCTGTGGCCTGTTCCTGCTGGTGGAAATCGGCAGTCATTTGGATGTGTAAATGCTGTATGATACTACAGGTGAAATTAGGTTACAAAGCGAAATTCGATAGATGCCTGCAAACCCTAATCTCCAGTTCCTCAGTGACAGAGGCGATTCCAATTGCGGTACCTGTGGCGCCGGAGCAAACGGCGTAATAGTCGGGGTTATCCAATTGGCCCTGCGTGTAGCCGACCTCGGTGACGGCCACGCCGTGCACTCTCTGGAACGCAAGCTCCACGCCCCAGAAACAGCCCGCGCCGAAGGTGGCGAACTCGCGGCCCGGCGCCGGGACGTCGTCGTCCGGTCCCTGCGCGCCGCTCGCGCTCGCGCCGTTGGTTTGCGCGGCTCGCACACCAAAACCTACCTTCTCCATCCACCCGCCGGCTTTCTCCACTCGCATCGTCCCGCTAAATGTCCCGCTAGATACAGAGACAGCTCTGAGCGGTCGAAGCGCCACCCGGCTCGTCTGTAAACTTCCGCCAGTGAAGCTTCCCAATTGCGGCAGCAACGACGCGCACATCGTCGTCCCCGGGACCCTCACCGCCTGCATCGCCATCGCTGCTCCCAATGAATCGGGTCACACTCAATCCTCCACACTCAATGATTTTTTTTCGTTGTGGAATTGAAATGCGGTGGAATTGCTGAGACTACTGAAAATGTGCGTGGGTTTCTGATTGCAGAATTGAATTGGTGTGCGTGAGAATGATCCAACAGAGACTGCGAGGTTGAGGAGGCCAAGTGGATGTTGATAGACATGGAACGTGGCCGCGCCCGAAGTGCCAGACTTGTCCCTCATCCAGTACAGGTCGACCGGGTATAGGACCAGCACGGTTATAGGCCCTCTTGAACCCTATAACTGTGCTGGTCCCTATATAACCGTGCTCTCAAACTTGAGAGCATAACCGGTTGTTGACTTTTCAACGCCAACGTGGCTCCATCCCATTGGCAACCCGTCGATCACCATCGCCATCACAAGTTGCAACTCATAACCTTCTCTCCTTTCGACTTGCATTCTATGCCCTTGGATCATGAAGATCAAGGGTTGTGATTGAAAAGCGAACAACCAGTTATGTATGATAACCTGCTCACCGCTACCGCGGCTCGTCGGTTATCTAATACATATCCTGCGGTCCCCAAATACCCATGCCCCTCCAATTTTTATATGTTCAATTTAGGGGGGATAGCCACTTGTTTCTCCAATGGTACAACTCGCTAAAATATGCTTTCAACAATTACAAGTCACATAGCTTGTAAAAACAAAAAATAAACTATTATTTATTATGACAACTTGCTAATCCTAAAAAATATATATATATAGGGGGTGGGAGAGTTGTTGGCCCCTCCAAATTCATGCTTATTTGGTAGGGCAAAGAGAATTTAGAGGTCAACAAAAGCATAAAATTTTCATTCAAAAAATAGAGGAGTGATGGTATTCGGGGGACCGCAGGATATGCTATAATTCTCTAGACTTGATGACATGGACCAAGCTCCACATTTCAAGCGTGCTTTTGAGAAAAAAAATGGTGGAGAAGTTGTCATGAAGTATGGAGGGTTTTCAGGCCCAAGACTTTATGGCAACTTTTTCCTAACCAATCAAATTTGTTCATGTTTCACCTTATGCAAGTTCATGAAAGCGTGCGCCACTTCATGGCCGAGCATGAGACAAACTCTAATACCACTTTCCCCCTCCTCTTGCTTATTTCCATGGGTAACTTCTCAAACCCATAGAAGTTGACTTTTAGCCCACTTTACATTAGGACCCGATCCAATTGTTGGCTTGAACGCAATTGACAAGTAATTTGGTCGATGATTGTGTGGATGGTAGTGAAGTATGAGGTCCAACATTGAAGATACAGTGTCTAGCAAAACTGAGTCAAGTTCTTGTAAATCAGAATACAGTTACTAATGTAGGAAAATTGGTGATAGATTTGCACAAATTACAACTTGTATATGATAGTACTTTTAGTGAGCTAGAATTTGATGCAAAAGAAAATCCTTCTTACATTAATATGTACAAGAAAATTACATCAAAAGGAAACTGTGTCTCATGACTCAATTTTGCATCCTCAATCAAAGAAACAATCTAATATTTTGTCCACTTGCCTTTGGCAGCTAAAAGAGCTTGGATTCGCCGTGGCATACTTTCATACAACTTCTTACACTCTTCTAATTCTATAGAAGCCCAACACTCTTTAATACGTTCCCACAATTCTAAAATTCCCTTTGGAGCACTTTCATATTGGTTAAGTCGACGTTTTAGCCCTGCCCAAAGATGCTCAATTGGATTTAGGTCAGGAGATTGTGCAGGCCACTTAAGAACATCAAACTTTTGTAATTTTAGCCATTGGCTAACACTTTTTGCTGTATGTTTGGGATCATTGTCATGCTGAAAAATCAATTTTGAAGGATCAAGATCATATGCCATCACGGTGTACATCAAATCTCTTTGTAAGATTTCTTTGTACTGATGTTGATCCATTCTTCCTTCAATTCTACAAAACATGCCTGAGCCTTGGAATGTCATACAATCCCACAACATGATTGAACCACCACCAAACTTTACAGTCTGTTTCACTTGTCTTAAATCACAAGACTGTTCATCGCGAATCCAACACCAACTGCGACCATCTGAGCAAAATCGATTTACCTTTGTCTCGTCAGAGAAGATGACGTGCTTCCAATCATCAATGGTCCAATGCTCATGCCGCCTAGCAAATTCAAGTCGATCCTTGATGTGCCTCTCGTTCAATTTTGGTTTCTTCTGCTTCATCTTTGATTTCAACCCCGCTGCACGTAAGACCCTTCTCACCGTATCAACACTTACAGTAACTTGACATTCCTCACGTACATACTTGGTAGCCTGTGTTGTTGTTTCAAACCCTCCTGACGTGACAGCTCTAATGCATGCTCTCTTCTGTGTATTTGTCAATGCTTGTGGTCTACCACTACTACTAGTAGGAATATCAGACAATCTCTTCCTTCTCAGTCTTGCAACATGACTTTGAGACACCTGCAATTCATTTCCTACATCCCTAGTGGACCTACCAGCTTGCAACTTCACCAGAATGGAATTATCAAGATCTGTACGAGCACTTGCAGAAAGCTCCTCTAAGTACACCATGGTGTGTAATTAAAATCCACTCAAGATGTGTATGAAGCTCTGAATCAGTAGTGCAACATTGGAGTTCAATATACCCAAGCCAATTTGGGCTCATGAGTTTTCAATACATTTTTGGCATGCAAAACACATGTCTTGACTCATGAGTTCTCAATGGCATGCAAAACTGAGTCATGGCATGTGTTTATATTAGGACAATTTTCTCTAATTATATCCCATGTATGTGTCAATGTAAACTTTATTAATAGTTCATGAACTCCATGATGTATCTCCTCTATCTTGAAAACCATGATTTCATTTAATGAGTTGGTAGAAAAATGCATTCCAAGGTTCTCTTTCCAAGGTTCTGACTCACTTTTGCAAGACACTGTACGTTTGAGGTGTTCAAGCTAAGTTGTGAACTTTGGGGTAAGTTGTAAACACCTCAAAAGTCCTTGTGTAAAAGTTGGTGTTCGGGCTAAGTTGTGAATACCTCAAACGTCCTTATGTAAAAGTAGGTTTAGAAGTTTGGATGAGGTCCTTGTGTAAAACTCTTTGACCCAATTTGCCAAACTCAAGCAATTCTATTAGTTGAAATTTGTGAAGTTTGGATTGAAGCAAAGATTGGGGCCTAATGTAAAGTGGGGCTTAAAGTAAAAACACCTAAATTTGTCATTTGAAATAAGCAATTCAAGCAAATTTGGAGGCACTTTTTTCAAGGTACAATATTTTTTTAGTATTTAGCAATTGAAAATGATGATTTTGCAAGAAAAAAATGGAATTTGTAGATAAATCATGTAATTGCTATGAGTTTTGACTATCAAAGTGGAAGTGGCTTAGACCACTTAATTGTTCCATAGACTTGTTATAAAACCAATCTTTATAAAATCTAAACTCAACCAAGAAAATCAATTTTGGAGAATGTTTAAAAGCACAAAGCATGAATGGGTGCAAAGGACGGAACATGAACACCCAATTCCCTATTTTTGCACTTGGCCAAGTGCAATCATTCATGAGCAAATTTGGCTCAAAAAAAAATTTGTCTAAAAAGTTCTCTAAAAAACAACGATTTTTGTTTTTTTACAATCACTTACATTGTAAACAAACAATTCTTTTATTTATTTATTATCCTTATCTTTATCTTTTCTTTTATCTTTTCTTTCTTGTCTTCCTTTTTGTCTTCTTCTTTTTCTTCTATTTTCCTTGATTCTTTTCTTTCCATTCTTTTTTCTTCATGTGGCAGTTGCGGATCCCACACCCGCACCAAAGGTTAATTATTTTTTAAAATTTTTAAAATATAAAAAAGAAAAAAATTGTTTTTTTTTTTTTTTGGTTTTCTTCTTCTGTTCAGGGTTCAGGGTTCAGGGTAGCTGCTGAAACCCTAGCGGCGGCGGAGGGGAAAAAGAAAAGAAAAAAGAATTTATTTTTATTTTTGTTTTGTTTTTGTTTTTGTTTTGTTCTTCTGTTTAGGATTCAGGGTGGCTGAAATCCTAACGGCGGCGGAAGGAGGAAAAAAAATAAAAAACTGCATAGAAAGAGTAATTTCAATCTTTGAAATAAAATTTCAATTGTGTTTCCCTTTTTTTCAATTGTGATCCTCTTTCCTTGGTTAAAAATTTACACTAATATATTCAATAGTGTCTCCCCTACTATTCAGATTAATCCAATTCCAACCCTTGGTTGGATTGAGTTTGGTTGAAAAACTGAAGTGACGGATAACATATGCTGCATGAATTGAACAGAAAATATAGTAGCTACTTGAGTTGACATGAAAAAAAAAATTAGAAGCAACTGACAGTTGCAAGCTAGTAATGCAACTCTCATGCATGAATAGTATGTTGCCTTGATAAAAAATAAATTGTCCCCACATGTTCTGGTAGTTGCCTCACATCATATTCAATTGAAATAAATGCATTGGATCCGTGAATAGTGTGCATAAACAATTTGCATGGGCAGAAGGGCAATGTCATTTTTAAAGTGAAGCTGTCAAGAACCAAGGAAGTTTAGTGTAGGGTTGGAAAGGTTGAATCCGGTTCCTCATTCATGTGCATCTAGATAAAAAAATTTCATAGTGGATGACCAAAAGACAGAGCCAGTGAAGACTACTGAAGGTTATGGAAGTGTCGGATAACGGATGAATGGTTTAGCTCGTGGACGAAAAGTTGCATCTCTAGTGGATGAATTCCATCCATCTTCCTGACCAGTCGACCAACTATCGACGGTAAAATCGGCGCCAGTAACACTTAACCTCCCGCCACAATATTCGCCCTCTCATTCAAATTTCAAATTTTTCATGATTTCCTAAATCAGCGGCGGACATTGAGTCTACTTATAGTAATTGCAGATCTCCGGTACTCTCGTGAATTGCAACAGCTCGATTAGTTAGTTTCTCGCCGTTTTTCATGCTCATGACGGAGCTGCATGCTTTAGCTTGATTAGTTCAAGAGCTATATCTCAAGTTTTCATTATTAGATTTCGACATGAGAGCGGACGAATTGTAGCAGAAATGAACATGGAGTGAACGATGTTGTATTGCTAAGGAATCAAATAATCTCTTTCTCTTTATTGACGAGACTGTACAAAAATGATTCCAATTGCCAGTGAGCGCAGACATAAGAGAGTTGTCACAACCGCTTGTAAATTCTGTGCAATTCCAAAAGTAGAGTTCCTAGCTTATAAACATTGCTGCTTCAATCTCCGCAGCTTGATCGAAGGCACTGATATCTCTACAACCACACTGCAAGTATGGTGATCAAAATCACTGTCCGTAGACCGATGAAAAATATTCAAGTGCGCCTACTCTACAATGTATTTGTTTCTCACGACAAATTCCGGAGACCTATTGTACATGGCCGATGCACTGGTAGAGGCAAGTTTCACAGCCTCATGTTTAATTCTGTCCGTGTATTTCGTAGCTACGTTACTGGCTCTTGCGGGTGCTTGGAAAAACACAAGTCTCTGTTTGCGAACTCATCGACATCAAGCATCTCCGCTCAAGAACACGGAAAAAAAAAAAAAAAACCGGGCGCGCTGTACTACAGGAATGACACTGGAGAGCTTGAGCAATCTTCGTGAATGTTGATTGATGCTAACACGATCGTCAGACGTGTAAGTTTGAGATTCTAGTTCGGACGAGCAACCGCTGAATTTAGTGACAGGCTATATTTCCGTTCTTCATTTTGTCTGTGAGACAGAGAGATTGGTCATGACGTTATTATTGTGAGCAGATTTACGGTACTTTGCCTTCAAATCGGAGAACGAAAACTAGTAGGAGAAGGATAACTGGAAGTAAGGTGTACCTCGGTGAAGTGAAAATCGGATGGCGCAAGTGTGTCGAGAACAGGGGATTCTGGAATCTTCGACTTCCCCTTGCTGTTGGAGCGCTTCACAGTGCATTTCGACAAAATCTTTTTCATGGCCTTGCTTATGGATAACTGAACGCACAGATGTCATGTCCAAATTTTAAGGTGCTGCAATTGAACGCAGAAAGAAGAATTCGGATTCAATCCTACATTATCAAATTGAACCTTATGTGGCCATGACAAGGAGACGTACCCTCATAGTTGGTGCATCTGAGCTCTCAGCTGAAGAGTGGCGCCGATTGCTGAACTCCGTCTTGGATTTGGACTTCCTCTCCTTGCTCATAGACTGCGACAGCAGCTCCAAGGTGGAGTCGTAAGCTGGAGATCGGTCGCCAAGAACAATGTCGTCATGAGGAGGTGAAAGAGTACTAGAAGTAACGAAGCAATTATGGCGGTTGGAAGAAACAACGTCGTCACACTTGGACATCAAGCGACGAGGAGAGAACATCCCGCCGAGACGAGCAGTGAAATCATTGTGGCGAGGTGGCCTCAACCTCGAAACGACAGAGGATGACATCTGCAACTCAGATGGCGATACATACGAAAGCCGTCTCGGAGGTGGAGTATTGCAAGGCGAGAAGGCAGATTCATGTTCGGTGGCAGCACAGGGGCTCTCAGGTTGCACGCTGGTGGAAAATGTTGCTGTCCAAAGCTCCGGGGTCGATATCTTCTTGGGTGAAGAGCGTGCCTCATTGCTGTCTTCACATCCCAGAAGCTCGGTGTATGGAGTCGCTTTCACAGCTGCAGCTGCGTCAACTTTGGAAACCGCATTCTCGTGCGAAGGTCGTGAAGGGCCGAAGTCTCGAAATGATAAACTCACACGCCGTGATTCTACAGTCTTGAGAACGTTCAGATTATAAGCTGAACGGGTAACTTCGAAGTCGAGATCAAACGACGCGTCTGAGCTCGATGCAGATGTTGGTAGGGCTGAGAATGCGGGCATTCCAGGGTCGGACCGCAGCGACGGATTCGAGGATGACAGGCTGCCTTCGTCTGCTAACCCACACAGGATGCTTCGTGGAGAAGCTGACTCGAAAAAATCCCCGAGGCTTTTCTTTTTTCCCAGAGGAGAGGCACCCGGACGAGACCTAAAAACCTTGTTGCGGAGCGATCCGAACAATCTATCTGGGGTCGACTGACCTTCAGCATCGTTGTATGACCTCGACTTCAGTAAGCACGCCTCGGAACTCATGTCAGCTACGGAATTAGAGATGACACTTTGGGGTCGCGACGCAGGAGACCGCGGCTGGATTACGTAAAGATCTCCATCCAATGGCTCGCTCTCCGCCTTAAGAATGTACCGTTTTCGTAAAGCTTCATACGACGATGTGTCATCATCTTGCTCTGAAGACGGCTGCATTACCAAACGCGGGGAAGGCTGAGGAGCCTTGCAAGATGTAACATCCGTGTCGTGGGCTTCCTCCCGTCGTATGAACGGGACCGTCGCTTCGCCTTTGATAGGTGCCAAAGCAGATGCTTCATCCTCTTTCTCATGAACTGCACTTGTCTTGTCAGTTTCACATGTTGATGTATCTCTGCCCTTCACAGTGGAATTCGTCGATGCAGATTTGTTGTCAATCACAGACTCTGTATTCTTCGTCGTCGTCTCCAATTTTGCGTTCTTGGGTTCCTCTGCAGGAATTTCCGAGGTGACGCCATTCTCAAGACATTCTTGCTTCACAACGAGCTCCGGCTTCGATGAATTTCCATGCTTGCTGCCCTCCGATCGACTGAGCTCGCCACTCCGGGCTCGTGGAAGCAACAGCTCTCCGCTCGATGG
Organism: Pohlia nutans; assembly: GCA_022496805.1. Lineage (NCBI taxonomy): Eukaryota > Viridiplantae > Streptophyta > Bryopsida > Bryales > Mniaceae > Pohlia > Pohlia nutans. The sequence goes on along the minus strand of CM040089.1, from coordinate 28,432,863 downwards.
AATGAGCTCACCACTCCGAATCAATAGCTCTCCGCTTGATGGAATGAGCTGACCGCTCTGTCGCGACAAATTGGAGACTCCGAGGGGACTCCGCACTGACCGGCTCTCTCTGTTCCCAATCTTCTTCGTGGCATTGATGTACCATGGAGCCTTGGCGGATTCATGAAACGATTTCAGGCTCCCTTTCCTGTCGGACAACGAGAGCCGCGGGCCATCCAAAGACGTCTTCGGGTGAACTGGCGAGCTCCGCCATGGCGCGAGCTTGGAGGTGTCAAACTTCCGCATGGCTTCCAGCCACCGCGGAGACTTCACCCACCCATGCTCGTCCGCCGCAGGCTGCTCCTTCTCCTCCCACAGGGCAAGACTCTCACTGTCCTCGGATCGGAAACTGTGCCCCATGCAATGAGAGTCCTGCAAAGGCACAATGGTATTCAATCTCCTCTCAATCTCCCGTCGCTCTGACAATCCATCACAGCAGGCTGTGCTGTGTCGAGGCGGACTGAGCAGATTAGTCTTTGCTCCCTTCGATTGGTGATGACCTCCTTTCTGGGAACCCTTCTGCCTCGATGATTTGTTGCCACCGTTCGATGACCCTCGACTGCTACCATCACTCCCATCCAGTGATAAAGCTCCCTGCAGACTCAACTGGTAAACCCCCATTTTTCTCCCGACAGCAGCTACGACAATTATCACGACATTCCTACAACAAGTCAATCCACTAAGTACTCCCCTGTTGCAGGTATGACTACGTTTCTTTGTCTCTCCTACCGTCAATCAACAATCCCAGAAACTTTCCAGATGCGAGAAGAGGAAACTGAGCATCCAGTGACTACAATACAAATGCCTGCACATTGTCTCCTGACAAGATTCCTCCTCTGGTCGAATGCTTCCGCAGAAACAACAGCAGCTCGAGCTTGGTTGCCAAAAATATGACAACACTTCGGGGCAGCGGCTCTCTTTGAATTCTATAGCTGGGCAATCTCGTCCTTAGATGACATAAGCTTCCGATTGTCTGCATCGAAAGGCTTTCCGGGTAATTTGGACTTGATAAAAAGCAAAAATACGAGGGGAATTTCACATGGCTCCTTGAAACAAGGCACCTGATGCTCCAAACTTAATGAGCGTCTTAACTGCTTTCGAAGTTTGGAGCCGCAATCGCCAACTGCTGATCCAGTGAAAGGGATTTTGGATAGGGTACCTGTCCCTTGCTAATGACGCCGCGAATTTCACCTGCAAACTGGTGAGAATCTTGACCAACACCAGAATCCAGATCTATGACAACCCTCCGTTCGCTTGAGCGTTTGAATCGAAGTAGACAAGTTACAATCAATTAAAGGCTACGTCTACCTGCTCGTTTGACTTCGAGTTACAGCGACTTTGCAGAGTCAATGCGATAAACTGATGTAGTCTAAACTCAGTAATCTAATTAAACTGATCTAATTCATGGAAGCCATGCGAAGCGTTACTTTACCCTTGCGTTATGGATTAACTTAAGATATGCATATAGTTTATCTAAGTTCATTTGGTTTTAAAATTCGGAATGTCATGAAAAGGAAAAATTGAGAAGCTGCAACTTTTGAAGGTCCCCTTGCAGTTGCATTATTTGCATACAATAACTAGGGTTACCTCATCTTTTGTAATATCAGTGAGAATGCACTACCATTATTATACTTCACTTCTGTAGCATGGAATGTACTGTATAAAACTCATAATGATCTGGATGCCATACCTTCGTAGCAGCTTCCATTTTAAACAAAATAGATTCCACAAATTTCGGGAAGTTTTTGTAAGGGGGAAAAACGGATTTAACCCTTTAACATCCCGTTCTCAAAATTTCGTTATGAATGTTTGATGAAAAACAAAAATGAAGTTGATGTACAAAGCAAAGTTGTAAATGTCAATGGGTTAGATTCATTCTATTTTTTATTAATTTTTTAAAATTTAGTTTTGCAAGGTTTTCTCTTAAAATTCGATTAAAAATCCCAAATTAACATTAAAATATTAAAAATATTGTAATGAAATTGGAATAACATGCACTATGAGATGGTATGGTTTCCATTATTTGATTTTACTTATTTTGGAAAATCATGTTTAACTCCTTAACGTACCAGGGTGTCCCTGGAATTGACAATTTGAGAAAAAACATTATAAATTACTATTTAGAAGAATATTCTGGAATTGATATACAAATGAAAGTTCTAGATTTTGAATTTTAGATTCAATCCGTACGGTTCCATTCACTAATACAATCACCAATATTTAATTATAAATTTTGAAAGTTAAAATTAAAAATTCCTTGTAAATTCGATTACAAACTAAATTTCAATATTTTTTGAGTAAAATTTGTTGGAATGAGTTTGAAATGAGATACTCTTAAACGTGGTGATACTTTGAAATTTTTGTGTTTCTTAAATTTATGACCTCATTTTTCACGATTCCACTTTGAACTAGAGTCAATGCAATTTTGGCTCGGTCAACGACTTGACATACTTCTACATTTGTAATTTTAGAAAAATATGTACTCTAGTATGACTAAATCCAGCCATTAGATAGGACAACAACTTGGTGAAGAATCTCCAAAAAATTGGATGAGTATCATCCAAGCGTTGATGAGAACGTGAGAAGGCTTTGAAATCATTCGTCGTCCAGTTTCTGGACGCTGTGACGTTTAGGGGTTAAAGTCTCACTTTTTGAACTAATAATGAAACTTAACATAAACCAATTGTGTTGTTTTTCAAAAAATCACAATATCTTATTTTGAAGATCCATATTGTACAAATGATAGTCAACTAGCACAAGAACCAAGAGAAATTTGGATGGATGAAAAACTGTATAGGATGTAGTAAAGAGAAAGGTTGCAATCTGTTCGTTGTCCATTATATGAACACAGACGCGTCAAAGGGTTAAGATAATATTTAAGAAAACAAAAATTATTTTTAAAATTAATTAATTATTCGTCCAAAGAGGGATGAAGCTGCTATGAAGGTACGGTATTAGATTGCACTTGACATACTATGGTGAGTAGCAAGTGTGTTTGTGGTACTTAGCAAAATCATACCTACTACTCACCATATTATGTCACACGCAAATTCAATATCTAATAAGATTACTTTATATATGAAATTGAGGCCGTTCTTTTCTGGTCCAATTCAACCAAATTTGAGCCTTCAGCCCAACCTCAAGTACTCAATATATAATAAGATTACAACAAAGCTCATTTCTCCCATTTCTTCTATGTATAATGTCATTTTTCTCAAAAACACAAAGGAGGATGAAGGGAAGAAGAAATCAAAAATAGTCGTTCAAATTTGCAAACAATCCAAGTTTGCTCATTGTTGGAAAAAAATTTAACGAGAAAAAAAATTAAAACAAAAAATAAAAATAAAAATAATAAAAATAATAAAAAATAAAATAAAATAAAATATATATATATATATATATATATATATATATATATATATATATATATATATATATATATATATATATATATGAAATAGGCCCAAACTCACGAATTGTTGCATATTCAAAGATGGTGAAAGAGCCATTGAATATGAAAACAATATAGTGATTTTTGAACACATCCATCTATAACTAATTTAAAGAAGGGCTTGGTATCCTAAATTGATGGACAATGATGTTCACCCATGTTCACCCATGTATGGTTGTGATTGGTTCACCAACTATATAAAGGAACACATAGCACTGATAGTACACTAAATAGTGTATTTAGTGTGAGATAATTATAAGATTTGAAAATGTTATAGATTTTTACTCTCGACAAATTTTTTTACCAAAGACATTGATTCCAATACTATTGAAAGATCCCCATCTTGACCAATATAGAGGGTAAAAAAATTGGTCAACAGTAAAAACTTACAACATGTTTATGTAAATTAGTGTATCTCACACTAAATACACTATTTAGAGTAGTTCAAGGGTGTGGAGGAAATAGCTTGTGACACCAAATTTTGAATGTGATGATAGTAGTCAAGTGGAGAATTGAAGGGAGAAGGGTGTGGATGCTCTAATTATTACTCCCTCTGTCCCACTAAAATTCCATGCTTTCCCTTGCAATTTACAAAGTAGAATATGGGTTTTTAGTGGGGTAGAGGAATATTCCTCATAGTAGGTCTCTTGTGACATAAATGCTTTTTGCATTGCATAGATTCCAAGGCTCCCAAGAAGAACAACATCCAAATGAAAGCATTTCTATTTTTTATAATTTTCAGTTTTTTAGAAATTGAAGAAACTCAATTGCAAGAAAGCATTTCAACTACAACATTATAATAAGGTAGAAGCATCAGAACCTGTTAGGGACCAATTCCAGTCACCTATGTAAGCACCTGTTTCAACTTCGTGAGTTCCCAATCAAATAATCACAACCATTAGTTGTAGCAGTTTGGTGATCAATTATGAATGCCAAGTTAGCAAACTGATTGGACTAGAAATGAAAGACAAGTATTGGTTCCCCTACTAACATCAATAGTGATCTCTGCAAATTAAGTTTGAAAATTTAGAACAAAATCATAGATTGTGACAAAATTAATTAAATATTGGGCTTGGTTATTAAACCCAAAGTTTTATGTGCTGCAATTTTTTGTCATTGAAAATCATCACTCTAAATAGGTTGAAATCCTTAAACTGACAGGTCTTGGTGCCTCCACCTTAATGTTCGAGGCTATGATGGCCCATTCACACCAAGCCCGTGCCGCACTTAAATCTGCGTTCCCGAAATGGAAGGTAAAACCGAGAAACAAAAAAATATTCAAAGCCTTATCTTTTCTTGCTGCAACTACTATTCAACCACTGTGCAACTGCATTACAATGCCGCAAATAAAGCCATGCTCTTTTTTTGCATTGTGTTCCTTTCTGTCATGCGTTAGAGTAATTTCTAATTGCGTATTTTATATTTCTTGGTTGACAACTAATTCCCTCAAAGTTACCTGACGCATGCATGCATGCGGCAGCATTGGTGTATGTGAACGGGCCATGAGTACACTCCACTCACAAAAAGACAATTTGCAATGCAAAAGAAGACAGCCATGTGTGGCTTTTAGAATATTCATGAGGCCCAAATCCTTCAATCCCATGCTCGCTTCATTTGCAGTTTGCAAACAATACATGGTCCACTTTCCAATGCAAGCTCTACTGCATGTAAAGAGCAATTCATGGCATTCATCATTCCAAAGAATAATGGCAAAGAATAAGAATTCATTTGTGAAGAAGAGCCTACCCAACCCAACTTAATATGATAAGAAAAAAACAAACCATAGTAGATTGATATGGAAATGTGGGTAGGGACGGGTTTCACATGGTATCATGTTCTAACTGTGATCAAAATTGGGCTTTTGTTCTTCTATTTTTTATTTGCACTGGTAGAAAAGGTGGCGCTTCCTAGGCAAAATCACTGTGCATGCGTGGAATTGGGCACTACTTGCCTAGGTATCTCCTTTGGCAGTGCCACCTTTTCTACTAGTGTTGTTTTTTTCCTTGTGACATAATATTCTTGCCATAGTGTGACTAGAGCTTGTGTAACATCTAGCAGTTTTTTATTTTTTTATTTTTATCTAATATGGTTATTTCACTAGAGAGGAATGTAGATGAAGGAGACAAAGAAATTGACAACAAATGATTTAGAAGAAGAAACTTTAACCCCTAAACGTCCCAGGGTGTCCCCAAAATTGACAGTTTGAGAAAAATCATTATAAATTACTATTTAGAAGAATATTTCAGAATTGTTATACAAATGAAAGTTGTAGATATTGAATTTTAGATTCCATCCGTACGGTTAGATTCACCAATGTCATCACTGATATTTTATTATGAAATTTCAAAGTTATAATTAAAAATTCCTTCTAAATTTGATTACAAACAAAATATTGATATTTTTTGAGTAAAATTTGTTGGAATGGATTTAAAATGAGATACTCTTGAAATGGTGATTTTTTGAAAATTTTGTGTTACTTCAATTTATGGCCTCATTTTAGCAAGCCCACTTTTGAACTAAAGTCAATGCAATTTTGGCTTGGTCAACTGCTTGACATACTTCCACATTTGTAATCTAAAAAAAATATGTACCCTAGTAACACCAAATCCAACCATTAGATAGGACAACAACTTCATAAAGTATTTTTTTAAAATTGAATGAATTTCATCCATGAAGTAATGTGAGTGTAGTGTGATATGAAATCCGTTCGTCTTCCAGAAACTGGACGCTGGGACGTTTAGGGGTTAAAGAATTCAGAGGAGACAAGAAACAAAGATGGTCGTGTAAAATTCTTTTGTTTGTCTCCTACACAAAGATTTCTTCCACGTTTCTTTTTAAGACTAGTACCACTTGAGATAGAATTGTGCACAATGGGATAAAAATTTGGAATCAAATTGGTATCAAATTGCATGTAAAATGGATCTCTATGGGATTGTGTAGAATCAAAAATGTTATGAAGGTTGTTTATCTTCTCATTTAAAAAAAATCTTATTAAGTAGATGTGTTCAATAAAATTCAATCTTGGATTTCTTCATATATATTGTAAATCAAAATTTGCAAATGTTTAAATATTTGTTTCCCTATTGTAAATGCCATTATTGTTGCAAGATGTTGTCAATGGGGTCTTTTAGGGCATCAACTTGAGAAGTTCAATTCTATTTTTTCCCTTTTAATTCGCATGATTTATTCTTGAACTTTTTTACTTCAAAATTAGAACCTACAGTTAGAACTTCTTCTAAGAAAATTAAATCTAGTTAGAAAATTTTGAACGACTTGACAATTATGAAATAGGGAGAACATTTTGAGAAGAGTCTTGCGAACCCTATGCACTGAAATAACTTGTATCTGTTGATAATATTGTAAAAAATTGTCTAAATTTATAAAACTCATTTTGATAAAAAGAAGACGTCAAGGGATTAAGATATTGCATTGGTACATGTTTGGTTCTACAATGACTTATATACAACCATATATGTACATTTAAACATACATTATCTTCTTTTCTTACATCCTTCAAACTTCTTTTTATAACTTTAATATAAAGAATCTTTATACAACATTAAGAACGGGAGAAGGATCATCATAGATACTTAAGATTCATAACATTATGATCAATTTCAAGGTGCTACACAGTCTCCCAAAAGAATGTCTTATTCAAATATTAGATTGGCCCATGTTGGAATTCGGCGCAACAATTTCAGCAACAAATCTGTCTTTGGTGTATGTATGTGCGTGCATGTTTTCTTCTTTATTAAAAATATTTAAAAAAACAAATAACAATGATTTCAATCATAAACTGATTTTCATTGGAATATATATATATATATATATATATATATATATATATATATATATATATATATATATATATATATATATATATATATATATATATATATATATATATTTTATGCATCGTAACACAACACAAATAAGACTTTCATGTTGAAATAAGGTAAACATACAATGAAGGAAAAACTATAATCTATCTTTGAGACCAGCGTGAATTCAACTTCTTTTGCGGTTGAATTGCAAACTTTATAAGAGTCAAAGTTCATATTTCATTCAACATAACCTTTTTATGTGGGGTTGAAGTTCGTTAATTCACATGGTCAAAAATCCAAAGAAATAGTTGCATTCTATTGGTTCACTCTTGATTATGTAAACATTCAAGTGAAAATTGTTTGCGGAAAGAGAGATGAATCATCTCACCAGTTTTGAGATTTGATATTGCTTCAATATAATTAATGATATGGTAAAAAGAGAGCTAATAGAGCATGTAGAGGATGAAAACTTCATGCTTGAAAATCCAAAAGTTGAAAAACTTCTCACCTTTTGTGCTCCAAAATCCTTTCTGTATGCTATGCTAGCTAATATGCTATGCTAGCTAGGAAGTTGAAGAGCTTCCTCTTTTCGGTCCTTCTTAGTTTCTGATTGTCTTGTGGGCTTTTATGAACACCCATTCGCAAATAACTAGAGCTCTATTTTGTCTCTAGTAAGTTACATGTTGGCTTTCCACCTAGTGACCAAACCCAGAACCAATAAAATAAGGTTTTTAGCATGAAAAGTGTTGAAATTGCAATGATGAGATATTTTTCTTTCATAGAGAAACAAAGATTCTATAGAATGGTATTTTTTTTAGAATTTTTTTCTCAACAAAATAAAGTGAAAAGTTCTTTGCAACCCATGACTAATATATAAGTTCACCTATAATCAACAACAATGAGGTCAATTCTTGAATATAAAGTTGCATCATGATGTGGCTACCGAGGTGGAGGCTCTTAATTGGCTAACACTAAATTGGCTTTTGGAGTTCATGAAACGCACCTTTTTAGGAGGTTTGTGTATCAATTATGGAGTAATTATTGGCTATAGATCCCTCTACCTTATAGAGAATTCTTAAACCCCCTCGACTTCATGACAACTTCATTCCCTAACCAATCAAATTTCTACATGCTTCACCTCACCTCACCTCACCTAGTCACCTTTCTTGAATTTCCTGGACTTCAATTCACCTCATTGGCTTCATGAATGTCACTTATGCAAGTCCACGGAAGAATGCACCACTTCATGCTGCAGGGTATGAGACAAACTGTAATACCACTACTTTTTCCCTCACTAGTAGCAAGACATGTCGATTTCTCACTCCTCCTTTCATGGGGACAGTGAACAGTGGCTCAATATCATACTTACATCTCGGCTTATATTTCTATCATCTTGTGATCAAAACCACTCACTAGCACTGACATAATTCCACGTGCATGGAACAGTTTCATTCCATTTTCAATTATAGTAAGTGAAAAAGGACACATTTCCTACTACCGGTAATGCCTCCTCTTGCCTACTTCCATGAGCAACTTCCCAAACCCATGGAAGTTAGCTCTTACCCGTTCCGATGCACTACAAGGAAACTGGTTGCTTTTCACTGCTATTTTGAGCCATTCCAAAGTTGGTCAGTGCTTTTGGTCACATAGGACAAGGGAGCAACTTCCCAAACCCATGGAAGTTGGCTCTTAAGGTTGATTGTCCTATTACCAACCACTTACCCAAAACCAACCACCCTACATTCTTGCCTAATTTCTAGATTTTCAAAGGGAAGATGTACCTCATTTGTACATGAGAGTATGTGATCGGTTTTAGGTAAACCTATGACTTTCACTTTGAAAATTTGTACTTATTCAAATAATTATCAAAAAAATTAAATTAAATATGAAAACTTCTTAATTTCTTATTGCTAAAAGAGGAAAATACTTAAAATATCGATTCATCTATCCCATATATAGTGAATGTCTTAACTGATCGGTTTTAGGTGCCTCGACCTTAATACCCATTCAGATGCACTACAAGGAAACTGGTCCAGCTTCTCACTGCTATTTTGAGCCATTCCAGAGTTGGTCAATGCTTTTGGTCACATAGGACAAAGGGTTAGTTTCCTGGATAGCAGTCAGTGAAAAGCGACGGGTTTGCTTGTAGTGATGGCGCTTGGCTTTTCACCTAAGTAGAGATAGAGAACATTGAACTAAATGCAAGCTTGCAATTGCAAATGAACGCGAAGAGGTGACGAAACGGCTGTGAAGACAAAGCAAAGTTTACTTATTGATTGCAGCTCGTCAACACAGGCAGTACGACAATCCAGGGCGGGTGACTGGGGAGCCAAGCACTGTACAACATTGGCTGCGAGAACAAAAGGCTCCTCCATTTCAGATACTCCACAAACGTTGTGGGGCTCCATGGCACCACACAACCAACCTGACCACGGATAAGCAACACCAAATTGAAGGAACAATCCAGGAGATAACTCCACTCAAAAGCTTTGCCGCTGGCCTGACAACTTCCCTCATCATCTGGGCTCTAATTTTGGCTTCCTTTAAATGCAGGAAGTGGCCACTTCCTCTTTTTTCGGTGCCTTCCCTTTTGGAAATAATTGTGTTCTGTTGCTTTCCACTCTCAATCAAGTGACACACAAGTTGGGAGAGAGAAGCACCCAACCAGATTCTCTTGTGAGGCTTTAGAGCATCTCCAACCATGCACGGTAAAAGCGGTGACTCGCTAAAATTACTCATCTATAATTTGAAGAGCCCTCCAACTTAACCCCTGAAGGACCAAGAAACCCAAATTGGGCCTCATGTTTCTTTAGTAGTTTTGAGTAGGTCCTATGTGGAATTCTTTTTGTTCAAATTTATTTGTTGCTTCACCAATACATGCAATATTCTTCACTAATTCTAGTGATATAAAATTTGGTCTCATTTGAATTATATTTTTCACAATATGATCAATTGACTTCGTCATTTTAAAACTGTGAATCCTTGGTACTTTAGGGGTTAAATTCCCCACCCTCAAACGCTCTTCAAACATTCAGAAGTGTACATTAAATAGTCGATGAACCAATCACAAGTAGAATGTGGGATATACTGTAGGACATGATTGGATTCAACAGTAGGGTGCCGAATATTTAATTAATTTTCTAAAAATAGATTTGGCACTTGTATTTTTGAAAATTTTCCTCTTTAAATTTGCAAAAAAAGTGTAATGTAAATTCCTAAAATTTCGGCCCCTATTATAATAATATGATTAGCATCGAAGCCGATCATATACTACGGTATAAGTCAACTAAACTTAGACTGAAGTGTCATCTATCACATACACTAGGGTAGAGGGTCAAGAGGCTTTTTCAAAAGGGCCCTTAGCATTTTTCATTCGCTTTTTGAGTGTGTCAAACCCTTGGCAAGCCTCGTTGGAGATTTTCTTTACTCATGTTGAAGCACATAACATTCTTGAGCCTCCCTACTGTTCACCTCCTAATCTCAAGCATTCTGTCAAAGGATTGGAAGAATCACAGAGAATTTTTCTCTAACTTCAGATCGTCCAAATAAGAGGGTTGGAGAGTTGGATAATTTTAGTAGCAAATTCTCTACAGTGCTACTACGGTGTGAAGGGTGTGGTCCAGCAAGGTATTAAGAACCATATGCAAGCAACCAAATTTTTTTACCCACCCCGGAATGTAGCCAAGTAAAGAAAAAAAGATAGAATCATCCATATATACACTAGTCAAAACACCGCCTGCGTAGACTATGGAAGCATGCTCCAAAAGACCCACAACTAGTCTAGTTTGTCACGTGTGTCTTTTTTGCTAGTCTACGCAGGCGGTGTTTCTACTAGTGATATATGTATTCAATCATAAAATTATCTATTATAAGACACTTTCATCCAAATATTAGTGATTTTAGAATTTTTTTTTGAGGACTTTAGCGATTTCATCCACTTTTTTTCTAGTAAAAAAAATAGCCACTCCCAAAAACAGGTAAGATTCTGCCAAGAAAAAAATTGGTTGTGTTGAAGAGCTTCCAAATCATCCCCTTTGATTGAAAAAACATTTAGAGGTGGATAGCACTATTTCTACAAGTATTTTTAGGGCATAGGAGGTCTAGAGAGGCTCAGTTTTTTGGGGTTTTTTTTCCCGGTGTTAGCCCCCATTTGGAAATTTTGAATTTGAAATTAGAGCCTATCGTCTCAATTTTTTAAAAATAAGAGGCCACTTTGCCATCCCATGAAATTTCACAAGCTGAAAACAGGGGGCAAAGTATTGAGAGTGGGATCCACAAAACACACACCGTAAACGCTCATGAGAGTAGTTTACAAAATCCCATTTACATCAAGACTGGAACAAAAGAACTATTTGAATTCGGGCAATGGTCTAATATGGGTACCCGAAAAGCACTTTAACCCTTTAGTGCCCAGCTGACCACATTATGGTCACTGCAACGTCCGAAATGCAAATAGCAGAGAATCTGTGAAGAATTGGAACTTCAGTTTTGAAGTTCAGATTTGCCCATATACATTACACACCTTCCAGAAAAAGAAATTTTCAATTTGGAATTGTACAACTATCAAAATACCTATCAACAAAACGCAAAAATACTGCAAATACTTGAAAATACAGTAAATACTTACAAATACAACACATGTATTATGCAGTATTTCTTGTGTTTGGAAGTTTGTTATCTTGTTTTATTTTTTTGGATTGTGTTCTCTTCTTCATCTTCCATTAGTGTGTGTAATCCGATCTTGACTAATGTACCCACTCCTGTCAATTTTCAACGTATAAAATTTTGTCCTAAACCGTATATGGATAAGTCACTTTCACTTATGAAATTCACAATAATTATGTGTGAGTCTATTCTTGATATGAAAGATTGCAATGGAGAGGTGTTGATATAGGGCATAGCTGAACTTCTTTACTTTCATTTTTGAAAATTCAACCCAAATTCTATTTAACTTTGAAGTCACACCACCCCCAAAATCTCATTTTGGAGCGTGCATTATACGGTTCAAATACATACTATAATCTTCCAATCCCACCATTGGATGATTCTCAAATTTTAATAAAATGTGTGCTCTCCAATTGAGAATAGAATTGTACGGCTACTTTCTAATTTAATCCATTCTATTTCTGGTAGTCTCAATCACAGTGGAAAAATCCACTGAAATCTAGTGCTCCCAGCTATAGTACCCTGAGCACTAAAGGGTTAAACTCTAAAATCAGCCCCTATGGCAACTTTGAATGAGTCCTTCTTTAAAACAAAATAAAGAATGAATTGACCAAATGTGGTTTTGATTTTCCTACACTCATGCAGTACAAAAAACAATTCACGTAAAAATTGAAGAGGTTTATAAATTTTAAAAGAAACTTTTTGAAAAAATCCAAAACATTTGGTTAAAATATCCAATGACGTCATTTTGGTACCAATTTTTTATATGAAATATGTCTAGATATGTGTTATTTGAAATGATTAATTTGAACGATTAAAAATATTATTTGTTTTGTACTACAATGCCTGCAAATGCTAACTTTTGGCAATTTTTCTCACGAAGCATAAATACATGAAAATTAATTTATTCAATTGAAAATTTGGACTTGATATAAAGTATTTCATGTCATCCAGGTGTAGATATTTATTTAATTAAAAATAATTAATTTTATCTAATTGAAATAGACAAATTTGTCTAAATTTGGAAATTTGGAAATTTCAAACATATAGTTTTTGTTCGAAATTTTGACAAATCTGTCCATTTCAATAGACTAAATTTTTTAATAAAAAATCCACACCTAAATGACATGAAACACTTTAATTCAAGTCCAAATTTTTAATTGAATTAATTAATTTTCATGTATTTAAGCTTTGTGAGAACTATTGCCAAAAATAAGCATTTGAAGGCATTGTAGTACAAAACAAATAATATTTTTAATCACTCAAATTAATTATTTCAAATAACACATATTTAGATGTACTTCATATCAAAAATTGGTACCAAAATGACGTCATTGGATATCTTAAACAAATGTTTTGAATTTTTTTAAGCAGCTAGGACAAATTTTGATTTTTGTACTAAAAGTCTCTTTTAAAATCTTTAAACCTCTTCAATTTTTCCCTGATTTCTTTTTGTGTACTGCATGTGTGTAAGAAATCAAAACCACATCCAGTCGATTCAATTTTTGTTTTGTTTCAAAGAGGAACTCAAAGTTGACATAGGGGTTGATTCTAAAGTTCAAAGGGCTTTTCGGGGTACCCATATTAGACCATTGTCTATTCTTAAAATAACAATATGTAGTAGTTCAAGTTGGAATTACACTAAGGTCACAATTCATGTCATTCTCTATGGATGAGCAGTCCATTTAAAATCCTATATGGCCAAAGTTCGTGTTGTATTCCTAAATTTTAAAAAGTGGTTTATTTTATTTTATTTTATTTTATATTCAAATTTAAAATTTAAAATTTAAAATAAATAAATTTACCATCTCTTTGAAGTAGGTTTAATGGAATTCTAGAAAGACTATGAATCTATGATGTTGAAAATCTCACATCTCTACATTTTAAATTTAACTGATAGTCTAATTCACATTGTCAAATTTAAAAATAAATAGATATAGGCTCTTGTAAAAGTCCTTGGGCTTACACCAAGACCGTGTAAAATTCCATTTTTTCAATTAAGGCCCCTCTTGACCTCTTCCCATGGTCACATTTAACAAAGTGGGGCACATTGAATTCAAATGATCCTTTGCTTTGATTTGGTTTTGGTGAAAATCATCCCTCACTAAGTGATTCATTGAACCCAAAATTTTCTAAAATAGAGTATTTGCAATCTTCTCGTCGCAACGCACAAAAAATTGAGGTTAAAGATAAAATTTTACATATATATATATATATATATATATATATATATATATATATATATATATATATATATATATATATATATATATATATATATATATATAATTTGTATTTGTATTTCAGTGTAATTTGTGAAATTTTCCATATTGTTGAACTTCATAGAAAAAATTAATGCACCATTTTATACATCACTACATGAAGCTTAAAAGCTCTTTCAAAATTTTAAATCGATTATCTAAATTTGTAATAATTTTTCACTAAATATCACATAAATCTCTAAAATTATACAAAGCAGATGTAACATAAACCTCTATTGCAATCTACAAATTATTTGTGATGATCAATAAGGTTCATGCCCTCAATTCCATCAAGAATCTTCAATGCCATTCAAATCATCGTATTCTATTATCATCAAATATTGTCAATTTTGTAAATCAGTGTACGCCTTAACTCTTAACTACTTAAGCGTCCATTTTTTTGACAATGTAAAAATTTCATCCATATTTTCTCATCCGTCATGCACTATTTGCAGTGTAGATTTTTTACTATAGATTTTATGAAAAGTTAGCTTCATGCATGTGTGAACCAATTAGAAAAAGGATGATTTGTGAAAATTTTATGCCTCATTTCATATGCAATGATTCACCAAAAAAATTTAAGATCTTTTTTCAAAAGTGTTTGAAAGTGCTTTTGAAAAAATCAACTCATAAAATTATGAAACCAAAAAATCTCCAAAAATTACTACAACTAGAGTATTACATTTTGACCCATCACAACAAATTTCATCCACAGATGTCAATATCTTATTTGTAATCAAATTACAAAAGAATTTTGATTTGTAAATTTTAAATTTTATACAAAATATTGGTCATTGCAATTATAGATCGAATCATATAGATATAATCTAAAATTCATAATGTACATCCTTTATTCATACATCAAGTTCAAAATATCCGTCTTAGTTGCATTTTATAATGCACCTTTGCAATTCTCCAAATCTGAAGAGGGTTGTGGGCATCTAGGGGTTAAAATTCATTAAAAAAAACCTCTTTTTGTTTCTTTTGTAAAAGTTGAGGTAATACGAAAACTTTATCTTTTTCAAAACTCATGGGACTTGAGACTAAAACGTAGACTATTTAAACTATCTATGGTGATGGCAAGTAGATTGGTCCATGAGATTGGTCCCTTTTGGGTATTAACACCAATGAGGGTGACAGTTCAATTTTAGTTGGATGTACATCGTGAGAGCTACACGACCAACTATTAGGAATGCAAATTGAAAAGATACAAGACTGGCAAGATGACTCTCAAAAACAAGAAAGGAACTTCAATTGATGATAATCGAAGATAAGAAGAGAAAAGATATAAGACTTGCAATATGGTCTCAAGAAGGAAGGAACTTCAATGACAAGAACAAGATTCAAGAACTAAGGGACACTATGTGTGAAACCTCTTATCTCGCCATCCTTTTATATTAAGAATGGGCCACTTCCAAATGTAGAAGTAGAAGTAGAAGCTTTTAGAGATCCTTCTAAACAACCTAAAACCTTCTTGAAGCTTTAAAGAACTACTAAAGGTCTAAAAGACTGCGAAAGCTTCTAAGAGACTACAAAAGGTCATATGTCCGTGACACCAACTTGCTTGAAGGGGATTTTCCTTCAACCTTTAGTTTACATTGGAGATGTCCTCTTGATGGAAAATGATTAAAAACTTAGGGTCAATTTTGGAAATTTTAAAAGTATCTCAATGCATAGAAACACCCATTCAGGGATTCTATTTTTTTTTACAGTACGTAGGATTCTATGTCATTTTTTTTAGTCATTATGAGCCTTAGTTGACTTTTTTTGGGTGGAGAAGGGGGACCAATGTAAAGTGGATTGAACTAGTTTTCTAGTTAAAATTAAATTAGCATTAGTTTAATGTGCATGAATATGTGAAAAATTGATACTAAAAAGATAATTAGATTAAAATATAAGTATTGTTGCTAATGCTACAATACTGTTTATTATGAATCATGAGTTTAGTTCCAATCAAAAATTTCAAGTAGAATATTCACAAATGAGATGCACAATTAAAACCTCCATTTGCATCCATGAATGAAGTCAAGTTCTATTTTAAAAATTCCCTCATACACATTGTTTCGTTAGATAGAATTACCATCACTTTTTAAAATGCATGTATTTCCTAATAAATTGCACACATTTAGATTTTGTTGAAATATCAAATTAATATTTCTAATTCATTTTTTTTAAAGATATTATAATTTTTAAAAACAAGCTTGTCTTTTTGTAAATAAAATGCTTGTATTTTGATATCAATAAATTCCCATATACCAGTGTTGTTAAAATTAATGAAGTATTAAAAAAAACACCTTTTTAATTGAAAATTATCAAAATTATGTAATATTCAAAAATATAGATTATATTTACGTCATAGAGCGTTTTCATCCATGGTAGGGTGTAAGCATAAATATAGTGACATTTGAAATTTTTCTAGTTTTTGACACTTCAAAAATTCATATTTAAAAAAATAAAATAAATCAAAATGGTGAAAATTTATAAATTTAAGAGTTTTGAAATTTATGTTTATAAGTGTGGAATGTTTGAAATTACTATAATAAATAAAAGTCATCAAGTGAACTCTTTTTAAATTTAAAACATTGTAGTATGTAGCACTAAGATAATGAATGAGAGTTAAGTCTTAAAGAAATTTCCTCATTAAAGTATTTAAAACCTATTTAGTATTATATGATAGTTCTGAATTTTTCATATTTTTGGTGTAATGTTTATAAAAAAGATACAAAACACAATTTATGACATATAATAGTTGTTTTTAGTTTCATCAAATTTGGAATCATGAATTACTTTAGGGATTTCTAGTATTCATGCTTTAGTAGAACTTATACACTTCTATCATTTAATGATCAAAATCAAAGAGCATATTTCTTTTCAAGCATAGGATTTAGGTTTTTAGAAAATGTTAATTAGGGAGGTTTTGGAAATTAAAAATATTATTAATAAAGCATATTTACAACATTTTTTTAATTTATTTTTAGCTTGCATATTAACATATACACTTAATTACTTTGGTCATTTGTATTTTTTTAAACAAACATATTTCTTTGTGATATTCATTTCTACAGTCATAAAGTTTACATGAAAGTAGATAACACACTATATAAAAATAATTAGTCTAGATGATTGTTTTTGGATTTTCTTTTATAAATTTTTTAATTTTTTTTAGGAAATTCCATGTCAACAATGAGTCCATGCAATCAAGGAGATTTTGCGGGTGAAGAACTTTGTGGGTTACGAAATAAACAAATACCATAGGTGGAGGGTAACATTAAGCATTAGAAACAAAGAGCATCTACCTTTTGTACTAAATATAAGACACAATCAGATTTTTCGACTATGTGGGTAGATAAAAGATATTCTCTAACCGCATCTTGTTTTTTGATTTTTTATATTTCATTTTGGATAATCTTTCATTTTTATCTGTCTTACTACAGATAATGGGCTAAGTATTACTAATGATAATGGTAGCTTGAATCTAGGGTGCTTTTAGATTTCAACTACCCTTTACAATACCGGGACATCACCAATATGTGCATTCTTCCATTGACAAAGTCAAAAGGCACGTGAGCACATGTATTCAAAATTTATGTAGAAGTATAACTTACTCTAACTCTTTAATACAAGGAATACAACATATTATAGCTTCTATACTAAAAGAATACAACGCACTCTAACTTCATGGTTACATTCTCGTCCTTTTCCTACACATGTATACAACAAGTGTCAAATGTGTAGACAAATGTAGAATATCGGCATACTCAAATTGGATATATGGTACATACAGTCTCCCCAAAAACTGAGTCAATAATATAATGAATAGACTTTCAAGTACAATAACTTGAATATAAATTATCAAATGCAGAAACAATGAACACTTAAGTTGTAAAAGATGATGTTACTAGTATCATGGTAGAAGATGAGAGAGAATTACAATCAAAAACTTGAAATATTTATTTAAACAAAAGATATGTACATAGACTCGGTTGTTTGTACCGTTTCAAAAACACACTTAATACTTTGTCCACAATCCATTTGCTGCGAGAACCGCTGCAACACGATCAGGCATGCTAGCATATAGATTCTTACACTCTTTTATACTAATAGAATCAAGGCATTCCCTCACATGCTCTGACAATTGAATCAAACCACAAGGGGGAGTTGAATATGAATTCAACTTCCGTTTCACAGAGGCCCATAGATGTTCAATTGGATTGAGATCTGGGGATCGAGCAGGCCACTTCAAAACATCAAACGGCTGCTCTGCAAACCAGACCCTGGATCAAGAAAAAGTTCAGTCAAGAACCCACCACTTAATTGGGTTCAACTTTTTGGTGGTGTGTTTTTGGGGTGCCACCTAAGGATTGTGGCTTTTTGACCTTGGCCCTTCATCAAACTCAAAACTGGTCTCTACCAAAAAAAAAAAATTGGAAAAATGATATCTTTATTACCAATGCAGCATAGCACAAGAGACAAAAATACACACAGAAACCGAGGTCTCTACCAATTTGAGTTTAACATTCTTAGTTCAGCCTTTTTTTTTTTTGAACCTTCGTCTGGTGTAGCAACTCTAGAATCATTCATTTTGGGTAGAGTGCATATTCAGGATTAATCCGGATGATGAAACTTTCAATTTCATTCACTTTGATTTTAAAATCACTCAACTTTGGATGATTAATCGAAATAAATCATGCACTCGTCTCCCTATCACAGATTTCGTGGCTTTGAATCCAGTTGTACATTTCAGGGCACAGGCCTGATTCAAATTCAGTTGCCGCCTCCATGTATCCCTGGCTTAAATTGGCCCGGCTCTCGGATCATTTTTGTGAAGAGGTCGGTGGCAACCGACACTAAAGAATGCAAAGTACGCAGCCTGGCCCAGTTGGACGAAACGTCAGCTGGCAGCATTCATCCGCATATATTTCGATAGCTGTCAGGGATAAATTAAAGTGGAGGCAACCATAGCCGCGGTTCAAATCTACAGATGATTATTGTTGCCATTCCTTTTCGTTCGGCCGAAACTTCGCCCACCTAAGCAGCAAATTTGTTGAATCCAGGCGCACTTTGTTACCAGATCGTTCGAAAAGGAGACCAATGGAAAATAGTAAGTTTCTTATACTGAGAGGCGACAACGGCGGTTCACTTCCGCATTGCAGAGCCTGTCGAAACTCGAATTCTCAACTCAGTTGGAAAAGCTCAGGTGAGAGTTGGGTAAACATGCGGTGCATATCCTTGTCCAGGCCGGGATCCAGAGCCAATGAACAGTCTAGTCATGACATAAATGAACAAGTGGAGCAGACGTACTTTGAGCAACAACATCATGTTACGAGATTCAAAGTCAGACAGTTCGATCAAGCAAACCCGTCGCTTTTCACTGACTAAAATCGCGGAAAAGGTATCTATTCTTTGTCGAATGTGACCAAAGCACTCACTCCAACTCTGGAATGCCTCAAAATAGCAGTGAGAAGCGACCAGTTTCCTTGTAGTGATGTCTGTGCAACGTACTGAACGTCTGCAGGCAACGTCGATACTCTTGAATGTGTAGCTCCAGGACTTGAGCGTCGTATGCTTCGATCTCTGGTTCAAGTACTGTACGTAAGTAGCCTCATTTTTGCTGTAGGCATCAACGGCTCCGGCTGTCTGCTCATTTTCAATTCTCTTGCTTCGCTTTCTCTACCTTTCGGCCAGTTTAGACTTGAAGCGAAGGCCGATTTTTAACCAAAATTGAGGTCATGAAGTCTAGCTCTTCCGTTGGTAGAGTTCAGGCCGGTCGGTCTGTGGCCGTGGTGAGGAGGAGCATCTAAACGTACAGGGGTCAGCACGACACTGTAGTGCATTTCGAAATGACTGAGGCGGTGATTGAACAGTGTAGTTGTATGATGATTTTTTCGACCAAATTTAGTAAGAAAATTATACATGGCGTGTAATGAATGAAAATGTCCTCAAAATTACTAGTCACTTGGAGGACCTACATATTGAAAGATCTGGAAGTGGTGTGTACAACTGAATATGCACAAAAATTGTGCACACCACAATCTTTTCAATGCAAGTGTTGTTTTGAGGCTTTCTTGTGCTACAAATTCTTTAAGCGTTTTAGAGAGATTACAAGCGATTTGCTATGGCTCCTAGGAGATCTGAAAATCAGCAAAGGGTAGTTCTTGAGATGCATGAGCGAGGCAATTCATATGGCGAATTTTCAGCAGTTTTGGGCATTCCGTGCAGCACTTGCTATGACATAGTGTGAAGGTTTGGTGAGAGAGGAAGTTTGAGAGATAGAGTTTCACCTGGTAGACCTTGAATTCTTGATGATTGTGGCAACCGTGAAATTGTAAGGAGGTTAAATGATCGATGTACTAGTACAACTGCAACAATAAGAAGAGGATTACGGTCTGAGGGCATGCAGTTGAGTGATGACATGATTAGAAGGAGCTTTCAAAGGCAAGGGTTGCAAGCATGTGTCAAGACCAAAAAGCCACTTTTGACAAAGAAGCATCAAGCGCATTGTTTTAAATGGGCGAAGAAGTGTAGCCATGTAACTTGGGTAGATTGGAGTTTTGTCATTTTCTCTAATGAGTCAAAATTTAACCTTCTTGGCTTAAATGAGCGACAATATTGTTGGAGAAAGAGTAAAGAGCGTCTGTTAGACCAACATGTGCAATGTACAGTTATACACAAGGGAGGAAGCATAATAGTTTGGGGATATATGAATTAAGAAGGAGTTGGCAAGCTTCATTTGATTGTTCAAAGGGAAGATGGATAGGTATATGTATCGAGACATTCTGGAAACAAAACTTACAGACACTATACATATGAATTGCAAGGTTTAGAGGAGGAGAGCATTGTTTTCCAACACGACAATGATCCCAAACACACTGCACATTACATTGTAGATTGGTTGTTTGCACAAATATTTCAAGTTATTTAGCACCCACCGCAATTACCTGATGTCAATCGTATCGAACACTTTTGGAATGAAGTAGATCGCTGCATAAGAAGGTCTGAGAGGAAAACCACTAGAAAAATAAATTTATGGGAGAAGATACAAGAAATTTGGTATAGTATTGAAGTTGATGTTGTTAACCCCTAAACGTACCAGTGTGTCCCTGGAATCAACAATTTGAGAAAAATCATCATAAACTACTATTTAGAAGAATATTTTGGAATTGATATACTAATGAAAGTTCTAGATTTTGAATTTTAGATTCCATCCATACGGTTCGATTCACTAATACTATCACCAATATTTAATTATAAAATTTGAAAGTTAAAATTAAAAATTCCTTCTAAATTCGATTACAAACAAAGTTTTAATATTTTTTGAGTAAAATTTGTTGGAATGAATTTGATATGAGATACTCTTAAACGTGGTGATTCTTTGAAATTTTTGTGTTCTTTAAATCTATGACCTCATTTTTGCAAGGCCACTTTTGAACTACATATGGTAGTAGTCATTATGAATGTTTAGAAGTTGCATTTTTGAGTTGTGAAGTTATTTTGTAGCTTGTGGTTTTGTTTTCTACAATTAATATACAATGATATCAATTTTTGCAAAAAGAATCGTACATCTTTGTTGCATATTTGAATTAAGCTGTTTTTTTTTGTTTGTATTTGATATCCAAAGGTTGTGCTATATGTTTATTGCAATTATACGCTCTTATGGTCTTTTCTTTGCAATATTATGAATGATAGTTTACATAGGATTGGTAGCTGATTCTGTAAATTAGCATAGCTTGTACAACTATTTCTGCTAGCCAGTGTACATTAGTGGTCATGCACTTGGAGTGCTACCACAGAGTGCTAAATGAGAGAGAAATGAATTTTTTCTACACAAAGTGAATAATTGTGTTGTTAAGAACATAGGATGATTAGAAATAGTTGCATATGATACGAAAATGAAAATAATAAAGATGAACATATGCAAGAATGCTTCCTAACTAACACCCGCCAAAGCTAGGCATTTTGCCCATTCGGAATTGAGTGCTTAACTCCATAGCGTTTTGTCTACTCAAATAACCAACCAAAAAGATTATACACATTCAACTCAAATTCATACTCTTTACACCCTTGGTTCAATAAATATACTGACCTCTAGACTCTACTACTCTAGTACTCTACAATGAAAAGAATAAAAAAAGGAAAATATCACCTTTAGTCCTCTACAAATTAAAAAACTAAAAAGGGACAATATGAACCTCACCTGCTCCTATTGTTATAGGATTCTTAACCCCTAAACGTACCGACCATTTGAACATAAGTAGTCAAAAAATAGATAATTATTAGCATGGCTCAGATGTACATGAGGTGTACATGAGAGGACCATTGCAAGTATAAACTCTACCCAACAAATTTGACACACTTGCAGTTGGAGGCCTCTCCAATTTTATCAACAACTCCCCATCACAAGAGAGTTATTGTAATCGGTAGAGAATTTAATAGGCTTACGAAAGTGACTTGGATGAAAGTCATCTAAGGTTGTATGATAAAGTTGCAAAGCTTTGAATTGCAAAGTTCATGATTTAGTTTCTGAACATTGAGACGTTTAGGGATTAATACCAATTTTTGGAATCTTCATTCATTGTAAATTTTATATGTAAAAAAAATTAAATAAATCACCTCAACAAATGCTATTTCCAGCATTGACACACGTTCAAAAACCCAAAAAAATGAATGAAAAGCACCGATTCTCCATTATCTTGAGCAAGTTTTGTTATGGAAAGCCGGAAAACGACCACAGAGGGTACTTACTTTCACTAGAAGAAAAGAGGGACTTGTACACTGGGCATGTTCACTCAGATGTGACCAACTTCACTCAAATGTGGCCAAATTCACTCAGAATCCCACTCCAGGCTGAGTGAAGAAGTCCCTCCTTTCTTCTAGTGTTTTTGAGTTCCCTTCACGGTGAACCGTGAACAGTAGCATGCAATGGATTGCCAATTCCGCCTCAAACTCGTACAGTGTGGGATCACTGGGATCTAGAATCCAGGCGAAATTTTCTCACTTTCTCTCAGATTGCTTTCCCCTACACAGCTACTGTATTGTGATCTAGTAACTGTAGTACAATGATTGCAAGCTATTGTGTTGATTAATTTGAAACCCTAAATTTTATTTTGATTTATTTTATTTTATTATAATTTTGGCACAAATTGAAATTTTATTATTTATTTATTGAAATTAGTAGTAAGGAGATAAAACGGTTTATCTTCGAGTCGAAGATAAAAATGACACTGCGAAAAGTCTCAATATAACAAATATGGCCTTACTATAGGGAAGAAACATTGTGGGAACACTCATTTTTTTAGACTAAATAGCATTGTAGCAAATATATTCCGTCCATGATTCCACTAAGATGCATTCTCGTCCTTCACCTATTCTATTCCGGTCAGAGCTCTTCGTAGCATAGTTTTTTTTTTTTTTTTTTTTTTTTTAATTGACACAAATGAAGGGAATTTTATTTTTAGTTTTTAAATACAAACCGAGCAGCTGGTGACGAGGCTGGCATGGGAACCGCCCCATTTTGGGACCCTAAATTGACCCCTGATTAATCAATGGTCAACCATACTCATCCATGACCTTATGAGGCTATGATGATGACATGCATTGGCTCATAGTAGAGAACTTTAGCTTTACTTTTTTGGGTTACCTGTATTGATACTATTTTCGATAGAGATTCTACAGGCAGGTTGGATATATGTCTGCTTTTGTGATTTTGGATTTGAATGATCATTTATTTATAATAATCTTCAGTCATAAAATCCCATCCTTATTGAAAATTGCTCAATGCACCATAAAGATACAATTTACCCTCCATAATATGACGATATTATTGTTTCAAGAAATACACACATGAGAAGTCATTTTTGTGACTAACACATGCATGCCACCTTGAAGTTAGGGTTTTCCAAACGTGTCATAATAGAGAGGAATAACTGTACTTTTTATGTAACTTGATACTAAATAATTTGATTTCAAATGTTTGTCTCACTCTATACAATTTTATCTCAAGTGGTAATTTATTAAAGACAAATGATGCAAAAATCTTAGTGAGTTAATTGTGGAAGAGACAAACAAGGATTCAAAGAAGGAATTTTACACCACCAACTTCTTTGTCTCTTTTTTGAATCTACTTAGTGTTGTCTTATTCTTTGAATCTTTTGCTGTTAACCTTTAACCCTTAAATGATTAAGGGTTTTGCCATGAACTAAATATGTTATAAAATGTGTCTTACATGACTTTTTGAAGTTTTTATAGAATATGAAAGTTATGTGTACAGCTTGTAGATCCTATCTATATAGTTAAATACCACTAAAATACTTTAAATTTTTTTTAATCAATTTTAAAAAGAAAAACTTTGAAAATTCATTAAAAAAATACCAAGTTATTTATTTATTTATTTATTTAATTATGATTGGATTAAAGTATAATTTTCATAACATAATTTTAAGTTGCCAAGATTTAGGATCTTTTATTTTATAGAAACACCAGCTTAAATAATTGTAGGCAAAATTGAATAAATAACACTCTTTAAATGAGATGAAGTCTAATGAATATTTAAGCATCTTATTAAACTTATAATTTCAGCCAATCATAATGAAATCTAAGAAATAATAATTATTTTTGTATTTTTAATGAGTTTTGGAAGTTTATAGTGTATAAATTATATATCTAATTATTTATTATGACTTTTTGAAATCCATTTTGATAGAATTGAATTAAATTCATAATCTAGAATTACTCTTTATATATCTTTGCAAAATTCATGCATTATCATGCATTTTTTTGAACATTTACAAATTTGACAATTTTGTAAACTACTTTAGGCACCTTCACCACCACCATTCTTTATTGTTCATAAAATTAATTAAAAATACTTTCACTGATCCAAACACATACTCTAATAGCCAGCTTCATTTTAAATAGGTTAGGCTTTTGAAAACTCAATTCAGGCACTTTTAGCATGTTTTACAACCATTTTTATTTTTGGTGCGACCCAAATATGGTCGCCTAAGCCACTTGAGTGTTGAAGGACTTCCCAAGCCCCACATGCTTTTTAATATTTTGGGAGAATCTTGCTCATAACTTCTACTCTATTGCACCAAATGGGTTTTTTAAATGCCAAACCGAGTACCTTTGAAGGATCTATACTTCTTTAGAATAGAACCAACGTAAATTAAAAAGAAAATCATATTCAAAATAGAGTTCAAAAATAATTTTGGGTGTGGAATTAACAAAGCATATGTCCTTTAAGGGTTAACTTCTTTGAGTCTTATTTGTCTCCTACTCTCATGTTCTTTCTATCAAAACTTCCACATTTATCTTTAGTAAAATATCCTTGTTAGATAAGAAACTACTAGGTGTTACATACGTTTTAGAAAGATGATTCTCATACTAGAATCAGGGCTTTTTTTTCTGGCTTCTTGGAGCTAGACTCCAATGTCGTGGCACAGTTAGAGTGGTCTAAATCTGGAGGGACCACCTTCCATTGCATGCATGAAGCACTGCTACAGTCCAAAAAAAAAAGCCCTGACTAGAATAAGAATGAGTAGTACTCATAACATTCTTACTCCAAAATGGAAACCATCCTTATGGAGTATACCACAGTCTGGTAATACCAAGTAGTATTTTATTTAATAGAATGATTTTGCATCCAAAAAATGTGAAATTTCATAGATATATAATTAAGGAGGCAAAGAATGATTCAAAGAAAAGATAAATAAGGATTCAAACAAAGTGAGATGAACGTGGTATAGAGTTCTTTTTTGTCTCTTTGTTTATCTCTTGTACAAAGCTTTTTCCACATTTATCTTTAATGACATTTATCTTTTGAGATAAAATCGTACAAGGTGAGCTTAAAAATAATGGCTTTAAATTCATATCAAATAGCACAAAACGTATTTGTATGGCACATTAGGTAATTTTCTAGAAGGATGGGATCTCTATCGTCAAGAATGTTATGTTGTAATTCCTAATGAATTGAGTCTACAATTGTGTGTTCAAGTTCAAGATCTTTCACTTCAGATATTTTATTTTGAACATTGCTATATATTAATGAAACTCACTTTACTATATTTTTCACATACGAAATCACCTCCAAAATCAAATGATTTTTTTACGTTGTAAAGTTTTGGATTATTTGTTTGAAACTTCGTTATGAATTTTTTTTGAAAAAATAAAGATTGATCATATCAAATATGAAATTAAATCAAGAAATTTGAGTTTATCTATGGGTACAAATTATAATAAGAACATATAGATGGATACCAATATTCTATGAATTTTTCCTTGCATCTAAAATAATCTTTATAAATTGTAAAAAATAGGCTTTTCTTTTCTTTTTTCAAAAATTTACACTTTGAAATAGTTTCCATTATAATTTTTTTTTTAAAATCTTATACCTATTTAAGAGAAGATTCCTAAGCATTAAAATTTGTTCAAATTTAATCCATAACACATGAATTTTTTTTGAAAAATGTGATTTGAATCCACAAGGAGCAGGGTCTCAATCACTACCCACTCTTAATCAACTTTGAGTAACTGATGTTTTAGTTACGGACAAATTTGCAAAATTTTCTTTATTTATTTATTTTGAAATTCAGTAGTATCAATGATATTACATTTTCACCCACTTACTTTTGATTTGGCTTAGCCACTAAGAGCACACTAGTTTACTTAAACAAACTTTAATAACTATATTCATCTTTCGAGTATTCTTGCAAATCATAAAATCTTGATTTGACAACCGAAAAAACTTAAATCAATCTAACCTATGTTTTACATTGCAATATCCAATAAATGTGATGTATTTTTAAATTTTTTTTTAAGGCTATGCAACAAAATATTTAAAAATACATTGAATGTGAGTGAATGTAGAGCAAATATAGTAAAATGACAATTTTGTAAGCCAAACTCTAATTAATGAATGTTCAATTGAATGATAGTCCATTAAAATGTAAACAAAATAACAACAAATTTTTTTTAAAAATTTTTACAAAAAAATGAATAAATATAACTATTTCGTATAATATAATTTTAAATGCTTAAAATACATCAATGCTTGAAATACTTTGATACTAAAAAGAAAATGGAAACAAAATTAATAAATATTGTGGTATAATTGGTATATCATTTAAGCTCAAATAAAGAGAAATTCAAGAGAAAATTGTCTCGTGAGTTTACAAGGATTGATTAGTTAGGCACATAATACCTACACATGCTGCAGCAAAAAGACATCTACATAAATTGTGCTTTAATATATTATTTCAAAACCAACATTCAAATCATTGACTATGAAATTCGGAATTTACCAAATGTATGTAAGTATGTTTTTATTAAGTTAAAGTAGAAGGATGATTAAAAGCCATGCCCACCAAAGAGTCAGAGTCGAATGACTCAAATCAACAGCTCCATGGATCCCAACTATAAGCTCTACCATCTATATGATCATCTTAGTAGTTTAAAGGTAATTTTGACTTACACAATGCAATTTTTATTTCAAATTCCAAATTTTCACTTGTACAATACAATTTTGTTTTTCATAGTACAATGACATAGTAAGTGCTATTTCACTACACCTTAGCATTTTCCTTTCTTAAGTTCATGTATTCAAAAAATTAAGTACACCCCAAAGGCTGCACTCATTAGAGGAAATGTGAGCCCTCAAATGGGCCCCCAAAAGTTGACATGCGACCGTAAATCAGTCGGGCTAGTGCAGGTAGGCAAAAGACAACTTTTCTATCATGCAACAGTGGCCATCTTGTGTGAATTTCTGTCAGCGGCATTTATAAGGTAGGAAAACCGTTGAGTAGGATATGAAGATATCAATATAAATTGAGTATGTGACCTTGCAAACATTGAACCCAATGACGCTTCATTGCCACATATGCCATGATGTCATCCATACTGCGCAGAAATAGGGGATTTGTACTTGTTGGGGTTTCAAAAGGACAATTTAAATCAATTCCAGGGTCCTCCTTCAAGACTTTCTGGAGGCCCATTCGAGGGTTCACATTTTCTATAATGCTTTTATGTGTGAAGAATCACGTGAGTGCACAAGAGGGGGATTAATTTGAACACTACTGTACTATGTATACATATAAGAAGCATATTGAAGGGTGAAAGTAGGGTTGTATATTTCTATTAGACATATATACACAAGTGAACAAATACAAGAATATTCTATCGTATATAAGGGGTATTTTAAAGGAGGTCACAAACGCACGTAATTCCAAGGTTTAATAAAGAATCTATCCTTCAAGTGTACACTAAATAATATTCAAAAATGAGTTCTTCACTTTTTCGTTACATGCCTGTTCAACAACTAAGGGTGCCGTTGACTTAATTTTTGCTTTGAAAATATGTTCCAATATCAATTTCATCATGAATTGAACAAAAAATCATGCAAAAGTGTGCATTATTCATATAGATCTCCTTCTCTCTAGGGGAGAACATTTGCTCTTTGGTTATAGCATTAGCAAATGTATGCCAAATCCTTTAACTTCACGGTTGAATATGTCTTTATTTTAGTCTCTAGACAGAATAAAATGCCATATTCGTTAAATTGGCGAAATCCTGTTTATTTTTAGTGCAACAAGTTACAAGTTACACTAGAAATTAATAGGGATTGGCCAATTTAACCCCTAAACGTACCAGCCCTTTGAACAGAAGTAGATTCTAGCCTCAAAAGTAGATATTAGCATGGCTCAGATGTACATGAGGTGTACATGAGAAGATGATTGCAAGCATAAAATCTACCCAACAAATTTGACATACTTGTAGTTGGAGGCCTCTCCAATATTATCAACAGCTCCCCATCACAAGAGATTTATTATAATTGGTAGAGAATTTAATAGGCTTTCAAAGGTGACTTGGATGAAAATCATCCGAGGTTGTATGAGAAAGTTACAAGGCTTCGAATTTGTGTTTCAGTTTCTGGACGCTGGTACATTTAGGGGTTAACCAATATGGCACTTTATAAATAAATTGTGTTGGACGGTCCAACTCCGAGAAAACCGAGTGACAGACTGCCGGTTGAAGGTCCCATGGAAGGCCCAATGGGCCTATCACCGCGCGAGGCCACTTGGACTAGTGGGACAGGCGAGTACCGTCGGTGGTTCGGTGAAATTCACCCACGTACTTCACGTACGACACCAAGTACCCTAGAATCTTTGTCCTCACACTGTATATGCATTCCCTTTTCACCGAGTGACGGTCACAGTTATCAAACAATCACTCTGCTCACTTCCTGCAACTTTCCAAAAAGATCCCAGTTTCATAATACCGGTAAATCTCAAAAGAATTAACCAAGCAGCTAGTCTCAATAATATTACTACCATTCAACGACAAACAGAACACTGAATATGCGCGTATATGGCAGAGTCCAACCACCAACATCAGGAAAAAAACACGCGAGTCATTTGAGAAGGTCTTCTGGAATTAACTAGCATAATCATCATAGTAAATGCAGGTCTACTGGTTGGTGAAGTACTGTAAAAGCTTCTACGACCATGCCACTAAGTTGACTGGAAAATGGTACTCCCTCTGTTCCGAAATCAAAAGCAACTTGTAGAACCGGAAGCAGTGTTCCCACGGGCATAATATTTTGGAACAGAGGGAGTATCTGTGTAGAATACAGGAGACCAGCGCCCTGGAACCAAGCAGCTCAGGCTCCGACAAGAGATTGATACTGGAAATCACCGGGAATGAGCTGATTCTAGCCGGGTCCATTCAAGCTAATACTAGAGTCCTTTGGAGAGTCGTTTTATCACAAAAAAAAGTCATGATCTTCATTCAAAGAACAACTTTTCTATGAATTGATTTCGATTTTCATTCACATAATCATCATTCTCATTCGATTATTCCAAAATTTCTACCAAAAAATGTTATTTATTGTTTCTGAAAGTCCTTCGTGAGTCAATAAAACCAATCATGAGAGAGCTAATTTAGTGTTTTAATACCCAAACTTTTAGTTGACCCAAACTTGTACTATGTGTATAATATACATGTTGCAAACATTGCTATATCACTTTCTTTTCTACTAACAATTTAAAGCAAACATGACATTCAAATTGCCTCCAAAAAAGCACTGAGAAAGCACTGCTCACAACTTAGCCGGTTCATATTAGCTTGAATGAACCCAGCCAGCATATCAAAGTACAGCCGAGCTGCAGGTTGAAGCTAGAGGATTTGAATGCGTTGAGCAAACAAGGCAATGTGCAGATGGAATTGCATGTATCACTGGCCGTACCCGCACATACCGAACTTGCAGGTAGTGGGGCACTTCTTCCCACACGCTCCGCAGTGGTGGTTGTCGCTGCCGAACACGTCGATGCAGTAGCCGTGGCAGCACTTCTTCGCGTACCCGCAGCTCTTGCCGCACTTGCCACAGTTGCGGTCGTCGTGCTTCACGTTCTTGCATGTCCCGTTGCAGCACGCGCTCCCGTACCCGCACCCCTTGTTGCACTTCCCACAATGCCCGTTGTTGCTCTTCACATTCACGCACTTGCCCTTGCAGCACGTCTCGCCGCTCCCGCACTTCTTGTCCTTGCCGCATTCCGACGGCGTCGGCGTCACCTTCACGCACTTGCCCGACTTGCAGCAGTACCCCTTCTTCCCATCACACGCCTTGCCGCACTGCCCGCAGTTCCTCCTGTCGCTCGACAAGCTCACGCACTTCCCGTGGCAGCACGTCTGGCCCGGTCTGCACTTCGTGTTGCCGCACTGCGATGAAGTCGGCATCTTCAGGCACTTGCCGGACTTGCAGCCGTACCCCTTCGTCGTTTCGCAATGCTTGTGGCACATGCCGCAGTTCTGGTTGTCGCTCGACAAGCTCACGCACTTCTCTTGGCAGAACGTCTGGCCCGGTTTGCACTTCGTGTAGCCGCACTGCGATGAAGTCGGCTTCTTCAGGCACTTGCCGGACTTGCAGCTGTACCCCTTTGTCGTCTCGCAATGCTTGTGGCACATGCCGCAGTTCTGGTTGTCGCTCGAAAAGCTCACGCACTTGCCCTTGCAGCATGATTGCCCATTCATGCACTTCTTGTAGTCGCCACACTCAAACGCCGTAGGCGGGGATGGAGCCGTCGGCTTCACGCACTGCCCAGACTTGCAGCGGAATCCGTTCTTGGTGTCGCACCCCTTGTCGCACTTCCCACAGTGCCCAGGGTTGTTCTTCAAATTCACGCACTTCCCCTTGCAGCACGTGTACCCATTCACACACTTCTTGTTCTTCCCGCACTGTACGGCTGTCTTGGCCTTCGACGACTTCTGGCACTTGCCGGACTTGCAGCTGTAGCCCTGCTTGCAGCTCCTCCCGCACTTGCCACAGTTCTTGTTGTTACTTCCCAACTTCGCGCATCTCCCCTTGCAGCAAGTGTATCCATTCGCGCACCTCTTGTTCTTGCCACAAGACGCCGTGCTGCCTTTCTTCACAGGCTTCGGCTTCCTGCACTTGCCGGATGTGCAGCGGTACCCTTTTCTGGTGTTGCAGCACTTGCCACACTTGCCGCAATTCTTGCTGTCACTAGCCAAGTTCACGCACTTCTTCTTGCAGCACCCGGGCTTCTTGTAGAATTTCTTGCAGCTCTTGGTGCTCCAGCAATGCTTGGACGATCGTGAAGTCAGAATGCGAGCCAGAGGATGCGCTGGTGACAGAGCCTCTTCGTCATGACCTTCCACATCAGGTTCAGCATCCGCAGCATCCACAACCGCATCAGCGTCCTCTTCTTCATCATCTTCGAGCTCCACTTCACCGACATCAGCATCCGGGGCGAATTCGGCCGCATCTACTTCGTCAAAGGCGTCCAAGCTCTCGCCATCCACAACCACAACGTCGTCATGCGAGAACGAATCATCATGGATAGTCACATTCGTGCTGTCTAGCTCGTCAGCCGCCACAAAGTGCAGCGAGAGTACAGCGCCCAACACGGTCAACAACAGAATGACCGTCCTGAGCGCCATCGTGCAGTTGCAGCAAAGTTGAGATCGAGCTAGACTGAATTCATTTACAGAATTCGGGTCCAGAGAATTCTCACCAGCGCTGCGAGGTGATCGATGAATAACCTGACTGCAGCTGGGTTACAGGGGGGCTATATACTATACACCTAGCGCTCGTATATTCCATGCGCTGGGTATATAGTATACCCAGATGGTCGCTGTAATTAATTAAATTATAAAATATTGATATTCGTAGGGCTCCGTGTTAGTCGCCACTGAGGGGTGCCGCTAGAAATGGGTGGCGACTATTCCGATGTTGCCAGGCCACTAAAAGCGGGTGGACCGACGTTCTGGCTATTGTGCTCCCGATCTACTCGCAGTGAGTGTTTCGATCAACTTGGTGGCTCTCCGAAGCCTTAAAACAGTAGTGGCACCGATCGATCAAGCTCTGCTTGGCTAAGTTACTGGTCTCTCTTTCTCTGTGATATGGATTTGGACTTGGAGTTACTGTAGCCGGCCGAATGCATGAAGAGTTGGAGCCCTGGCGGCGTCGGATTCAGTTCTTTCGGAATCTAATCTTTCTATTCTAATTCTTGTATCAGGAAAGCGTGCAGAAAGTGAATTAAGCTATGGTGCTTGAACTGAAAGTTATCTTTATGACAAGTGGATTGTAGTACCGTTCCAGCGTTTTAATATTGTACAGATCGCTTAGCAGGCTTGTTACCTTAATTCTACATTTTCTGACGTGGTTGTTTCTTTTTCTTTTTTTTTTTTTTTTTTTTTTTTGGACAAATGGTACCTTTATTACCAATGCAACGGGGCACAGAGAACAAACGCACACACAGAAACCGAGCCCGGGCACATAAGCGCCAAAGCTGGCGAGTGAAGAGAGACGAGTACAAACTAAGAAAACGCACCCCTACGGGGCCTAGCAACCTGCCAAGTAACCTTATCTCCTAAACGTGTACAGAAGACCGTGTTCTGCTTCCAAAGACCGTCGAAGGTGGCCGTGGCCTGTCAAACGCTGTTGGGCCGCGTCGCCCGAGTTTCCAGCACTTTAGACCACGCCGTGCGCGCCAAGTCTTGGTAGGCATCCCATAGCGCGATATCCAGGGCTTCCTGGGTCCACCTCTTGGAGGCAAAGACGAGAGCATTGCGCTGAATCCAGATCGTCCAAATCGTGGATCCTCGGAGGAGGGACCACAGGGTCTGGTACTGTTCAAAGAAGGGGGGTAACTCCGTGCCGAGCAAACATTGGGACCATGACAGTCTGGGCCATGGTTGGGGCTGCGTGCTTAGGCCAGCAGCTTGATATAGGACCGACGTAGCGAAATCCCACGCCTCAAGCGCTCCTGAGCACGAATGGAAGCAACGGGGGATGGATTCCGTCTCCCCAGCATCACAACATTGACAAATCTCAGAAGTTTGTCGCCTTCCACAATGCCGCCACAAATTTACTGCCACTGCCTTATGTAAAATACTCCAGATGAACCCTGCTTCTTTGCGTGATCTACCCGGGTGCCACACCTCTGGCCATTGGATTCGATATCCAGGTGGCCACTCATGGCGCCATTTGGTGGCAATTGGGAATGCCAATTGGGTACGGGGCCGTCTCGCTCTTCTGCCCAACTTGGCGGTGTAGGAGTGAAGCCTGGATCCGCAGGGCCACTGCCAGCGCCCAGGGTCAAATGTAAGCATATGCAGCGGAGCAAGGAATTTAGCCAGTCCCTTCGATGCCGTTCTTGTGGCATGCGACTGCTTAATGTTGGTAATCACCACGCGAACCCTCTGGACCACGCCCTGCAGTTCCAACACCTCATGGGCCGGACGGTGTAGAGGAATCAAGAGATTGGATGCCTGGCCGATTGTGTACACTGGTACACTCGGCGGGACATGAACAGGACCGAGGCTAGAGAGATCGGGGCAGAACTGCTCATTGGTATGGAACAACATCTGGGGGATCTCATCTTGCTCCCTATCGAAGACTCCGACCCATTCTGCAGGTTTGGATCGGAGCCGGGTATTGTGACAGATCTGGTACCAATGTGCCGGAAGGTACCTTCGAATTACCTCGAACGTATGTTGATCAGTCTCCGCCAGTCGGAACTTGTGTTTGATTTCATCCCATGGCAGCAAAGACTGGGACTGGGAGTCCCAGATATCTGCAACATAGTTGATACCTTGTCTGGCAAAGAAACTGGCCCGCACTGCAGTGACTCCAACATTATCCCCAAATAAGTGGTCCGTCCACCATAAGTGAGTGTTCAAGACTTCTTCGTGGTTGGATGGTGGAATTGCATCCACCAGCGGGCTCATCGTTCTCCACGCCTGTATGACCCGGGACCACACCCCTGTACTCCGAGGTGCCGAAAAGTTAGTCAAGAGTGGCCAGTGAAGGCTCGGTGGCCAAGACCCTCGGCTGTTCGGTTTAATGCGTCCAAGCCGATTATGCAACAGTACATGAAGGGAGGACGAACCCGGCTCCAAACCCTTGATCACCCATTTCGACATGAGAGCTGTGAGAGCATCCTCGGGGTCAATGAGACGGAGGCCTCCGTGTTCTTTAGCCACACAACAATCATCCCATCGAACTCTCACCCGTGAATTTTCTTCCGTCCCGGCCCAGAGGTAATTCCGCAATTTTCCACGGATGCTGCATAGAATCTCTTTGGAACCGCCCCATATGCTGAAAAAGTACCAGAGAGTAGATAGCAGCACTGAGTTCACGACTACTACACGCGCCGCTAATGAAAGGTGTGTGGACGTCCAATACTGAAGCTTTTTAGTCACCTTTGCTATCAGAAACTGGTCTATATCCGCCACAGCAGGGGAGAGACCAAATGGGATCCCCAAGAATCTAGTAAGCGAGCAGTCTGTCACAACCTTGCAACCGAAATTTTGAAGCCAGGGGGGGGGGAGATTCTTGCGCATACCAGTAGATGGAGCACTTAGCTCTATTAATGTAGAGTCCCGAGGCTCTGCCAAAGTTGTCCATGAGATTTGAGACTGTCTCGAGGTACTGTTCTGTGCCGTGGATCGAGTAAGTTGCGTCGTCGGCATACTGAGTGAGAATGTGCTGTGTCTCGCCATCCGGGAGCATGACGCCGCGAAGATTGCCGGCACGAATTTCAGCTTGGGTGGCCTCAGCCAGTGCTTCCGCCACAAGGAGAAATAAGAGGGGAGCCAGGGGGCAACCCTGGCGAACTCCTCATCGGATGGAAAATGCTGCCGATGGGACGCCGTTGATCAAAACGCTAGCACTAGCTTCTTGCAACAACATTTGGACCATGACGATAAATTGTTGAGGAATCCCTAAACGTGCCATGACTGCATACAGGAATCTCCACGAAACCATGTCATATGCTTTACTGAAGTCTAGTTTTAGCATAGCTAGGGGTTGGCTGGCACTACTAGAAAATGGGGGCTCAGCAACGTTTTCTAGCAACGTTTGGGGCTCCGGCCTCGCTGGACTTCTCCAACGTTGCTGTTAGGGGCTTGGCGGGGCTCCGAGGTCAGGCAAGCAACGTTTTGGCGTTCCCAACGACTGCATGCGTTCCCGCAGAATGATAACCGGGATGCAGCGTTCCCCGTATTCATCGGCAACATCTCCTGACATAAGCATTCACGCTCATTTTAAACAGTAGGGTCCACTGGTTTGGGAATTTTACCCTTGGCAGTCTTAGAATGGCATGGGGCTTCTTTTTGGTGCTTACCACCAGTTTGATTACGATACCACCTGTACCTTACCATTTCAGCATTTACCACGGGTTTAAATAAAAACTGAAATTCACCATTGTTGTAATACCCAGTTGTTGTTAAAACAACTGGGCTACAACTTTAACCCCGGGGTTAAATAGTTTCAGATTTAATTAACGGTTATGTTACCCAGTTATTGGTACCCGTGGTCTAGGTAATTTCAGGTAATTACGAACTCCCTCTAGTTATTCATATATATATATATATATATAACTATACATAATTAAAATTTTATTTTTATTTTTATTTTTATTTCATTCTTCTTTCTTTATTTCATATTATATACATATATATATATATATATATATATATATATATATATATATATATATATATATATACATATGTTATTGGGTATTTTGGTATCTATGTGCTTTTTGACTAGGATTTGCGATATGTGGATAAATCTACTTTCAGTCCGAGGACTCCATTCGAGAATATTTTAGGATTGCTCGAAAGCTAACAATAATAAAAAACATCCCCCAAACAATCTTCAATTTCTATTACGGTTAAAAACAAACTCCATCTGTTAACCCCTAAAGGACCTTGGTTTTCCTTGATTTTAAGCATCATTTTCACCTCTCTCTACTCATTTTATTGTGAATATTTATATTCCTTTTGCTAGAAAATACCAAGTCAAACATTTAAATAAAATTTAAATTTGTTTTTCCCAGTTAATTTTTTTTTTTCCAATCTCTTCAAATACGGTCAAAAAATATCCAAAACACTGCAATTTCATCTTTTTCCATTCACACGCTACAATCTTGTAATTTGGGCGGTCAAATTCTATTGAAACTTTAACTTGCTATCTTTTGTTAATCTTTACGAAGATTCTACGGTTACAGTTGAAAAATAATAATATTTGATGTTTACTTTAAGCCCTGCTCGCACTGCCCATTCTTCTAATAAAGTCCATTTTGTTCCTTAATTTCTACTCGAAAAGATGTAATCTAAAAAAATTTAGATTCCCATTTTTGTATTCACATACTACATTCACAATATTTATTTCAAACTAATAAAGAAAAAATTGACAACATGGGAACCTACTTGAACATTGAAATGTCCTAATTAAGACAGTGGGTGCTTTAGAGGTTCATGGGATTTTGCTAATACAACGCATCCGTTAATATATATATTACTATACATGGTTAAATTTTTATTTTTATTTTTATTTTTATTTTTAGTTTTATATTTCTTTCTTTCTTTCTTTCTTTATTTGCTTGTCTATACATATATATATATATATATATATATATATATATATATATATATATATATATATATATATATATATATATATATGTCATTGGGTCTTTTGGTATCTATGTGCTTTTTGACTAGGATTTGCGATATGTGGAAAAATCTGCTTTCAGTCCGAGGACTCCATTCGAGAATTTTTTAGAATTGTTCGGAAGCTAACAATAATAAAATGCATCCTCCAAATAGTCTTCAATTTTTATTAGGGTTAAAAACAAAATCCATCTGTTAACCCCTAATGGACCGTGGTTTTCCCTGTTTTTTAGCATCGTTTTCACCTCTTTATACTCATTTTATTGTGAATATTGATATTCCTCTTGCTAGAAAATTCCAAGTCAAACATTTAAATAAAATTTAAATTTGTTTTTGACCAATTTAATAATTTTTCCCATCTCTTCAAATGTGGTAAAAAAATATCCAAACCACTGCAATTTCATCTTTTTCCATTCAAACGTTGTAGTCTTGTAATTTGGGTGGTCAAAATATATGAAAATTTGAACATGCTCTCCTCTGGTAATATTTACGAAGATTCTACGATTACAGTTCAAAAATAATAATACTTGATGTTTACTTTAATAAAATACAACAAAATAAAATTACCACAACATTGAAATGTTCTACTCTACAAATGGTAGATGCCCATATCCTTGCAGTCCTATAATTCGAGTGTACAAGTACGTTGACTCTACAGTGTTTCACTTTCTCCTTCACAATTATCGTCACTTGTTTTACATTTTATTGCACTCCTAGAATTTGTTATCAATTGAAGGTAAATCTACACACTACAGTACACTGTCAGGGGGTTTAGATTACACACATTGTTACTGCCCAAGACATGAAGGCCAAGGACAGCCCACACATAGGCCATCCCATCTGTTCGGATTTTGATATACTCATTTCTAGTTATTTCTCCTACAAAAAATTTACATTATTGTTTCCAGTCGAATCCTAATACATGGAAAAGAAAAAAGGGTAAAACCCTAAGTTCTGATGTGAATTATAAATCAGTCACTGTCCACTGGTTCCCCTAATGTATCCTCATCCTCAATGTAATCCTCGCTCTCAGATCCAGATACAAATTCTTCTGCCACTACCTGGTCTCCTATGTACCGCTGGAATGTTCTTCTCGGGTGTTGGATCACTTCCTCTGGTGCTTGTGCTGACTCCAAATTCACATCGGAGTCCACGTCATATTCTTGCTCTTCATCTTCCCCACCTGATTCTTCGTCTTGTGAGTCCACTTCTTCATCCACGAATTCCACACTCAAACCCGCGGTCTGCTGGACCGGTTCACCGCTGGCCTTGTCCACCCCAAATCTTGGATTGCCAATTTCAATTTCATTAGCCACAGAGTCTCATGTTTCTGATGAAGCTGGGATGCCCTTGTAGACAACTGGTTTCGACCGTGGATCCACCTTTTTTACTAAACTCCACCCATGGTTAATTTGGTCCTCAACAAAAAACACCTGGTCACATTCGTGTGGGTATACAAATGGCTCATGACATACCAGATGTGATGGAAGGTATGTTCTCGTTCTCACCCTGGGAAATCCACACTCGTCAATGATCATGTTTGGAGCGGATCTTCGGATGGATTTGCTATCATACCACAACCCCTTTAATAAAGTTACGGTGATAGATGTAAAGTGAAGTTGTACGATATTTTGAATCCTTCCAAAATATTCCGTTGTACTAGGTGCTTCACCTTCAGTTTCGCTGTCATAGAAATGTGCGCTAATACCTGGTGCAACAATAACCGTTCATTTCAATGAGAAAACAATTTAAGATGTTCACATTCATGCAAATACTAATTAATATTTCTGCTTTATGTTAGTCTAATTCATGTGCACAAATTTGGCTCCACAAATTTGCGACTATAATGGATATTTTCAAGGTAATCTATTATTAAAATTTGACCAAAAATATTAATTCTATCGATTCCTATGTTTAAATTCATCGTTTACTATACCAAATTATTCTACACAAGGCATAATTACTCCCCACTATTTTTATGTAATATTATATCAAATATTTTCTGACAACCACATTCCCATGATTACACCTGTCTTGATTAGTTACTTCCCTCATCACCTGCGGTAAAACGTTCCAAATTAATTAAAACACCGCATCAACTTTTCTCAAATAATGCTGTCATTATGTACACCAAACGTAAAATTCATAGTGTGTTGTTCTCTACGGGGCTTGAAGCTATCTCTCAAAATTAATTAAATAATTATGTTCAACTTTATAACGTCTCCTTCCTTTATAGAATTGTCAAAATACACTCTCATATTCTATTTGGCATTCTGTATTTCTTGAAATGTTTTCCTTCCACATTTTCATGCATGAAAATGTATGTGTCCTATTAGTGCTAACCTATTCTTATTATTTTACTCTTCAAACGAAAGTTTACGAAATGTTGTGTCACCTACTTCAAGAAATTCACTGTTACCCCAAAAAATCCATCTGTAAACAACAATTCGTATGGATAAATACTTCTAATTTGTAACAACCCAAATGGTCTGTTAATACTAACCTCACTAATCTTCATTTTCTCGTACAAAATCATTAAGCAATAAATTCATCCTCACTGTCAAAATTGGCTTAAACCAGTTCACATGCAATACTAAGAAGGACCGTCCTTAACCCCTAAACGCCTAGAGTTCACAAACTGGATCATAAACGTATTCAAAGCCTATCTTAATGTTCTCATCAATGCTTGGATAAAACTCATCCACTGTTTGGGAGTTTCGGGTGCCAAATTCTTATCTTGTCTAATGGCTAGATTTAGTCTTACTATAATGCATATTTTTCTAAAATGAGACATGTACAAGTATGACATTTTATGAAATTTTGTTACAAATTTAATAAATTCTGTTCGTGATCAAATTCAACCGGAATTTATAATTTCACTTTCACACCTTATAATTAAATAATGGTAATTGTGTTAATGAATTTAACCGTACAGAGGGAATGTAATTGTAAATCGTCTTGAACTTTCTTTTCTATATCGATTCCAAATTATTCTTCTAAATGGTACTTTAACATGTTTTTTCTCAAATTGTTAATTCTTGGGTCACCCTGCTACGTTTAGGAGTTATATGGTTAAGGGTTTAGGGAAAGTTGGCCTCAGAGTTCACATGGAATTGCATTTGCTATGTTGTTTGACGATTTTGGTAGTCACTATAATTTGAACAGCAAGGTTAGGATTTATCGAACAGCAAAAAATTTTGACAGTTCACTGAGACACAGATTCAAGAATAACCACTTTGACTACGAACCACATAATAGCTATTCCCATAAATTATCCACTGTGGTATTGAATTGGTAGTGCATGGAGGGGGGGGGGGGGGGGGGGGGTTAAAATCTCATAATTAGCTCGTTATTCTGGCATGGACTACATATATTTGGGCACTGCCATCATTCGTCCTTTACACATAATGTTGACTCCAACCTACCTCTGATTAGACATTATATTGTCCACTCCACTCTCTCATACCTCGGCAATTATTACACGCATGCATTTACCCATTACTAGATCATGGTCCAATACAACATCTTCTCGGCCTGTTTCTATTTGGGAAAAATCTGATTCCTTGAGACACTAACTTCATTTCAGAATTAGAAGTTAAAATTTACCAAAGATGTATCCAATTAGTCTCAAAGTAATTAAAAACTTCTGCATCGATTTATCATAATCACCACTAAGAGCGCACTCTCAGTATTCATTATTTCATATTCTTTGGATCCTACCCACTCTAGTCTGTAGAACACACTAATCCCTGTGCAAATAAATCTCTCACTTAACCCTTAAGTGATAAGCATTTGCCATTCCGGCCTGTATTATACGGTTGTATTTCAATGTATACGAAATGGTTCTACACCTCCTATTTGTTTCAAATCAAAAGTGACGTTAAAATTCACAGACATATGGTTTACATGAAGATGTTGGGATCTCAACCGTAACAGCTTAATTCCAAATTCTGTTAAATTTATGGCAATGTATCTACTATATCCTGAATCCTTGAATCCCTAAATGTCTTCACCTATTTTGTTACAGTCAAAACATTGCAATTTGTGTACTTGAAATATCACATTGGATGATTTAAAAAATTTCATTGATAGTCGTTAGCATTATGAAGGCATGACAAATATTTCAACATGATTGTAAGATATTTTGAATTGTAACAAACTTTATTATGTAAATAAGATAAAAATTCAAAATCAATATATTTTTATCAAAATTAATATCAAAAAATGTATTTAAGGTATATAAAAGTTACATTTACAAGTAGTAACAATATGAAAGACAATATAATAAATTCGACCTACGAATGGAGCATCCTTAGAAATCCCTTTGTATTTAAGACACTCCCCATTGCCATTTCCATTTTAATGGAAAAACTTCAAATGAAGTCTATCCTCCAATCCCAGCGGACAAATGACGTATCATAACATTATTTAAACATCTAATTATTACACCAACTACAAAAATGCTAAAGCACTTGATTTTTTGGACGTTTGACTAAACAACAAGCATAATATGGTTGATTGGGCACTCAAGGGTTAAGGGTTCACTATTTTGTTAAAGTCAATTTTTAAAAAAATTGAAAAAAAAAGATCGTAAGTCTAACTACAAATTAAGTGGGAAACATTTACCTGAGTCTTGTGTTACTTTGCTTGGCCCTTCTCGTGCATGTATTCTGAGGAATTTTCCTTCTACCCACATGTGTGAAAAAAACTTCACCATCTGATGGGGACCCAAGGCCAAATGGTACTCCCTATCCGACACCCGAGTGCCCGTACTAATAAGGGCCTGAATTTGTGAAAGAATCCACTCATGAAAAGGAGGCAATGTGGACGAATCTTGAGCTTCATAGGTAGATCTCCAGTGTGCCAAACTTGGATCGTTTCGAAGTACAAAACAATGAGCTTGGTGTAAAAAAACTTTCCCAACTGGTTCATTGCCTAATGTTCGCATCTTGTGGTTTTTGGGCAATAAATAACTAGTAATCTTTGCATCCTCTTTCACACTCCACAACTGCGGAGCACTCGGAGATAATCTGCTAGTGTACTCCGTGAGATAGTGCATTCCCTCGTAAATAACATACCCCTCTGCCATAGAGCCCTCTGGTCGTGCCCGTTGTCTTACCCAGCCTTTCATGACCTTCATGTACCGTTCCAAATAGTACATCCATCGGTAATGAATCGGACCTGCTAATGCCACTTCTCCAGGAAAATGTACTATCTGATGTGGTTGAATGTCAAAAAAACTAGGTGGCAAGTGTTGCTCCATTAAACACATCAACTCTGCTGCTTCTTCCTCCATGCCCTGCACCTCCGATTCCAATATTTCCTTATTATTCAACCAACGGAAAAGTGCCCCTAGACGATAAATGATTTGCCGCAGTTCTGGAGATAAAGTTCCCCTAATTGCTATAGGCAATAAATCCAACAAGAGGTTGTGGTAGTCATGGGTCTTCACTCCTGATATTTTATTATCAGGAAACTTATATTTCCACGAAGAGCCATAACCCCGGGGAGTTTTTATATCTTTCAGTACACCAATGACAAAGTCAAAATCGGTTTTCGTCAATACCCATGGAGCATTTGCGTAAGTGTACACCGTATTACCTTTG
Source organism: Pohlia nutans (assembly GCA_022496805.1). Taxonomy (NCBI): domain Eukaryota; kingdom Viridiplantae; phylum Streptophyta; class Bryopsida; order Bryales; family Mniaceae; genus Pohlia; species Pohlia nutans. The sequence goes on along the minus strand of CM040089.1, from coordinate 28,390,046 downwards.
GCATCCACGCCACTTTCTTGTGCGTGCAAATGCTCCATTATGCCCATGCCCTCCATCTCCAACCTTTGTTCCACCGAATTTGCCTTTGTGCCTTTTGCGTTTGTGATAGTTTTAAAAAGAGCTGAACACAAATTTTTCTCAATATGCATTGGGTCTAGTAAATGAGGGATTAAATGATCCTGCGTTTGCACACATTCCAATTATAAGTTTATAATTTGAAACGGTTTCATTAACTCCTAAGTGAAGGATCAACCATTTTATGGTCTTTGCCACTATTTTACGGGATGCTCGATATAGAATAAACTTTTTCATAGCAAATAAACTATACTCTCAAATAAGGAATCAACTCTATTTTCCAACCAAATTTTGTTCATGTAAATCTGAGTTAAACTCCACACAAACCAAACATTTCTACATTGTCTCCTTTTAGAGCACTTCATATGTGGGAAAAGTAATGATGTGCTCTCCTTTGAAAATTGTGGTAAAATGTTTTAGAATAAAATGTCTAGTTTAAAGATGAATAAAAATTATAAACTTCTTAAATTTTTTTATGTAAGCTTGATAAATAAATGGCATGAATGCTCTTGAATTCCTTATGAGTTCCTCAAAGTTTCCTCAAAGTATGGATAAATACTAAAAATCATTCTCCCCACTCTTTCTATGCAACCCAACTTCCTCAAAGTTTCATAAGTAATTTTTTGTATCAAGTTTATGTTTTGCCCTTACACCCTCCGTCATTTAGTGGTTAAAAAAGCTTATATATATTTGGAGAGAAATGAGATTGTAGAGTACTCACTGCCCAGTAATCAAGTTCGAAGAAGATACTCAACCCCTTCATTCCTGATGTCGCCAAAGGCACCATACCTTCTTCTACTTTAGTCCACATAGCAAGCCACTCATACCCAGTCCACCGTTTTGGTGGTTCCTTGCTTTCTTCGTCATAACCACCCCACAAAGCATTATATCGCCGGGCCCTCCATTTGTGACCCCGCACCAAAAACTTACGGTGCCCATGGTAAATTATTTTTCCCAAGAACTCGGTAGAATATGCGGGTACCTCAACTGGCCCGCACGGAGGGCATGCATGGTAACCCTGTGTTTGTAAAGAAGATGCTATTCCGTAACCGGGATAATCATGCATAGTCCACATAAAAACCGCCTTTGTGACATACGTACGACGGTTGATATGACTGGAAGACATCAATTACACGCACCCCATCTGTCCACAATGTCTTCAACTCCTCCACAAGTGGCCTTAGGTATACATTCATATCCTTAACCTTTTTTTTCCCTGTCCATATACAACAAGATTATTATGTAATTTAAATGTAAGTGCTTGGGTACACCCCGATATGCCAAACTTGTTTGTTGAATCCTTCGGGAAATAACTCTAATCTTTCAATTCAGCGTTACCTTCTACAAATTATTTGCAAAGTCGTAGAATATGGGAAAATAAATAAACTTTGATAATTCAGCTACACTAAATAGGGTTTAGAAGTGGTACATAATTATAGAAGAGAAGATATTATAGACTATTACTGTCGAGTGTCCAAAATTTACCAAAGACATTGATTCCGGAACTACTGAGGTATCCCCATCGTGTAGATGTAGATGGTAACAAACTTGGCCAACAATAAAAACTTACAACATGTTTATATAAATTGCTGCATCTAACAATTACTAAACCTACTTAGTGTAGTGCTTTCTTTCAATAATTCTAATTGTTGTAGAATATTTACCATTGAACATTTCCGGAACATATAATATATCCATTATCTCACATGGAGCTTGTAATTACCTACTGACGTGGGTTAAGGTAAAGTAATACACAGTATTTCATCCTAAACTGTTCACTCCCTTCTCTAGGATAACTATGTAACCCCAATGCTGTGTGATTTGATTACATGATTGTGAATGAACGTGGGTAGCGGTGGCTGGTCTGCAATTTGTTACCAGTCACCATCACTGCATGGATACAATGCCACCTGACTAGCTATTTAATTTGATTATTACGTATATGTACGTATACGTGTATATGTATCCATATATATACATTCATATATATTATTACATTATCACCAATTATATGCAAAATCAACATATAATTTGGTCTATATATTATATTAAAATTATGGCAATCACAAAAACCGTGAATAAAGGGAATGAGAGGTTTACGGTTTGCACCTGGAACTATGGCCGCCAAGAAGATGTGCGTTGGTTTAATTGCCAACCATGGGGGGATGTTTAAATTCACCAACGCAATTGGCCATGTCGAGTGACTAGTTGCATTATTTCCAAACGGGTTAACGCCATCCGTTGCAAGACCCAAGAAAACCGAACCGTGCCGGACGTCCAATGAAGGATACTTCTTCAACACATGCTTCCAAGCCTTGCAATCCGAAGGAATCCTCATAACTCCATCTCTGCTTGCGTGGTCATAGTGATGTGTCATCAACCGCGATAGGGTAGGACTGCGATATATAGCTTTTAACCTCGGGGTTATAGGGAAGTAGTGCATTTTCTAGTGAAGCATAAAAATTCCAGTATTAAAAAACTTAGTAAAGTATGAAAAAACAGAATTGGATGCATAACTGGGAATGAAAAACATAATAGGAAGGTACAATGCTAAATACAAGGAGTTTGTTGCTTACCTTTTTTGGAATTTTTAGGCCAACAAGCCCTTCTCGATAGCGAGAGCGATTACACTTAGGGCAAAAGTCTCGGTCGTCATTTCCTTCGCCAAAATATAGAAAATCATCACATGGGCACGCATGAATGGACTCGTAATCTAGACCAATTTCTGTAATTACCTTTCGTGCTTCTGCTCGGGTCTTGGGCATCTTTGAATCTAATTTTTTGTCAATGATGTGGTTGTTGATAGCATTCAACACATCATCAAAGCACACATTAGTCATCCCCGGATTTTTAGCTTGAATTTTAAGCAGTATCATAATAATTGCTAGTCTATTAGTTGAAGATCCAGCATAAATGGGTGTGGAGGCCTCTCTCTCCAAAGTTGTAACTTCCTCCTCGTGAAACTCCTCTGATTCAAATTCCAAAGGTACTGGCTCTACACCTATGTGGTGTAATATGAAATCAACCATGACAATGTCTGGGTCATCCCCTTCATTATTATCTACGATTTCCATGGCAACGGTATTTGGCTGAGAGGAATTAGCTCTAGCTGCAGCCATAATCTGGAGAGGCCCTATAGGGCGGTCACCCAAACCTGCTGTATAAAAAGCCTGCCAATCAGTAACACAATAATTGCATTACTATATTTACAACAGATAGCTCGTATGCGTTATGAACTTTAGAATAGAATCTATAGTTTCAACCAATCGTAAAATTATTCAAATTCTAAAAATAAAATTAGACATCTTCGTGAATTAATTCTAAAACGATAATTATTAGAAACTTGCTCGGGTTCAAGCTTTTCAACATGAATGGTGAATTATATATATTCTGGGTTAATTCTGGCTTTACTCAAGAATCAAAGGATCAGATTGGGAGGGTGAATGAATGTGATATGATCATGACCAGGGCTTGAAGGAGGTCAGGGTGAAAGACATATCAATTTTTTATGTGCAAATAATTTTGGAGCTCTGATGTAATGTGCGAACAAATTTAAAAAATGGTCTGTAAGTCTGACCCACATGTGTTATACCCATCACCCACATGTGTCATACCCATCACCACCAAAGACAGATTGGATCATTGAATCTCTCAAGAATTAAAACATATAATTGTATTTGGGTAATTAACCCTTTAACGTCCCGATTCAACACTGTGTTGAAAGAATTGTTATAAAATGGTTGATGAAAAACGGAATTGGAGTTGATGTACAATACAACTATGTAAATGTCAATGTGTAGATAACATCCGTACAGTTGGATTCATCATATTTATTATTAATATTTTTAAAGTAATTATACAAGGTTATCTCTTGAAATTCAATTAAAAATCCAAAATTAACACAAAAAAAATTAATAATATTGTAATGAAATTAGAATGACATGCACTACGAGATGGTATGGTTTCCATTATTTGATTCTAATTACTATGGAAAATCATATTGAAGGTTGTCTTTATTTTTGAACTAAGATCGAAACTTGACATTAATCACTTTTGTAAATATTCAACTATCAAATTAGCGTAAACTAATCCAATTAGTTCATTGATAATAGAAAGTAATTAAAAAAAACATCAAATACTAATAATGCATGGACATGACAAGCCCCCCATGTGCATGATATTTATGTCAATACCAATTATGGCGTTCCTTCATTGTACTACCATCATGTGATCTTGTTTAGAAAATCAAGGGGTTCTTTCAATTATTTCACATGGTTAGGTAACCATTAATCTCTCAATTTAGAAGTCAAATCCTATCATGACATTTTGACATGTGGATGTGTTGATATCTATTAAAATTATTTGCCGGATATTTGATAATTTATTGAAAAACATTATTCCAAACCGTACTGAATTTCAAGTATGTTTCATGTAAAAGAAACAATTTTATGCATTGAAACAAAATATTATAATTATGGGGTTTATCACATCTAGGCGGTTAGGGGTTTATCAAAACTAGTGTTGGGTATGTTGAAAATACAGAACATGTACCTCATACTTTGTAGAAGTGCCATGGGCTCGTATGTGCCGTCCAATTACAGACATGAATCTAACGGTCAGCCGAGATAATCGGGCGCAACTACGACAAGGGCATACATTGTGGAATTCAGCTTCTTCTCCATCATGCTCACCATCACTCTCTTCACGCCGTCTCCTTCGAGAGGAACTTTCATGTTGTGCACGCCCCCCCCCCCCTCCCCCCCCCCGTTGATTCAAATTCACTTGTGCTAAAAGGTCCACTGAGCGCACTTCCCCAATTGGCTTTTTTTTACGAGGCATGATAAAATATGTACTGAACCGAAGCTACCTATGTACTGAACCGAAGCTACCTATGTCTACGAATCTAACTCACGGAGGTCATCAGAGATATCTTGTAGGAGTTTTTGGGACTGTTCTTGTAGCTTTAATGAATTCAATCGGATTTTTTCAGACACTTGAAACATTTCTTTTGACCGTTCCAACATTCTGTGAGGCCCTTCCTACGTTTCTCTTTCTTTAATCGTTTTTTTTGTGATCCCTCTATGTCAAATTGATTCAGAAATTGACGTGCTTCACGACTTAGCTTGGCTTTTTGTTGGGCAAGAGTTTCTACTGGCTCAGCATCACACTCACATACTTTTTGACCAGAACCGGACACGCCCTCCATGTCTTCGCAAGTTTTAGGATTCTGCAAAACAAAGAATCAAATAAAAATGCTCACATTGTATGTTTTTGTCAAGTAGGATTATCTATATCTAGGAATTTATTTTCCTCTTACTATTTGTGTGGGAATTAGGGAGGACATAGTGTAAGGCGAAAAATGTAACCCTCATTTGCGACAAAAATAAAATACTCGGATTGATTTGTTGCAAATCTTCTTAATTCTGAATTTAGAGCACATAAACCATGCATGATCCACTTCAAATACAATGTACCACTTATGTAAATCACAAGTACAATTGATCTAAATATCACATCAACTATCATCTACCAATGATATGTGAATCAAGTTTGGAAAAAAAAAAATTTACTTGTGATTCACATCGCATTTAACAATCCATGGCTTTAGAGTATACTACTAATGGTCACTACTTACCACAAGTTATTGTTGTGTTTTAACGATATATGTTGTGTATCTTCATTCATGGCCTATGTGATCTTGTTTCATGAAATAGAAAATGACCTAAATAGTTTGTATTGAGGTAATTGATGCAACGTAGTATTGCTAGAAGCCAAAGACGTACGGGTGCTAAATAATGGTGTGTGGGAGGAGGGGTTAGGCATGGGCTGATCTCTAGAGTGTCCTTGTGATGAGTTATCCCATATGGTTTGTCCATGGTGACCTCCTAGTGTACACTACTTAAGGTGGAAGGCCTTTGAGTAAAGATCATCTCTTTCTACGCATTCCTTGTGTTTGTGTGTGTGCCTTGTGCAATCTTCTCTACCTTCAATAGGTTATGGGCCCACTCATGTGTGTTTCATGAGTATTAGATTGCATTTGTGCAAGTATTTTGAGGTCGGTGCGCAACGGGCGGTTTTGGAGCATTGTTGGAGGTTTTGGAGCTTGTTGAAGCGTTGGTGTTTCTTGGAGGTGTGCATGGGCTGAAGTTACATGTTGGAGCACTCTCTTTGGTCAATTTCTTCCCTTGATCTCCTTCTTTTCTTTCTTCTATCTCTTCGTTGCGAGTGGAACTTCGTTTGGTTCAATTGTGAGCATTTGAGTAAATGCAAGTGATTTGTGAGGTGTGAAGGCTCTCGTGGAGGGTCTACCATCTGATCCTAGTGATTAGGCACTTGCTTTGAGGTGTTGCATGTGTTTCATGCTCTTGGGGTGCTCAAATTTTCATTTGGAGCTAGTTTGTGCACAAAGGTGCGGTTTTGAGCAATTTCAATGCGATTGGGGTTTTGAGGGACTTGTGTGAGTTCATGTGCATTGAGTGAGTGCTCTTGAAGGACACAAAGGTGTCATTGACGTGCATTGAGTGTTTGGGGACACTAAGGCGTCATATTGAAGCATTTGGAGTTGTTTTGAGCTCCATTGAGTGATTTGAGGGGTTTTGGTGAGCCTCTTTGCATTTTTGGGTGAGGGTTCTCACATTTGAGTGTTGGGAGGCGTGTGTGGAGCACAAAAGTGCTGATCTAGTGTTTGGGGTTGTTTTAAACCCATTGGGTGCACAAAGGTGCAATATCAAAGCAAAAAAATCACAAAAACATAGTTGTGTGTTTGAGTTTGAGGTTTCATTTGTGTGGGGAGGCATACGTAAGTGAGGATCATGGCATCTTTTGAGGGTGAGGGTCCCAAGGTCGTGGACAAGTTCGATGGGGTGAATTTCCACTTGTGGAAGTTCAAAATGGAGATGGTGATGGCCGAGAAGGAGTTGTGGGAGATTGTCGAGGGTAGTGAGGAACCTCCTTTCTCTTCTACGGATCCTAGGATCATGCAAGCGTACACGAGGAGGGAGAAGAAGGCATTTGCCATTTTGGCACTCAACCTCGCGGATTCGCAACTTGCGCACATTCGTTCGTGCAAGACACCCGCGGAAGCATGGTCCAAGCTTTGCAACATTCACGAAGCGAAAACATTGGCCAACATTTTGTTTTTGAGGCGCAAGTTCTTCACCATCAAGATGGGCGAAGAAGATGACATGTTGGCGCACATCAACAAGGTCAAAGCTCTCGCGGATCAACTCAACGGTTGCGACGTGTCGGTTACGGATGGTGACATCGTGATGACACTTTTGGAGAGCCTTCCATCATCATACGAGTACCTCATCGTGGCGATGGAGTCAAGACCCATTACGGAGCTCACATTGGACTATGTGACCTCACGGTTGTTGCACGAGCTTTCGCGGCGAAAGGAGAACGAGTCTCGAGAAGATGGAGCGGCACTCGTGGCGAAGCAATCCAAGAATGGAGGCGGTGGGAGCTCAAGCGACAAGGTGTGCTTCTATTGTGGTAAGAAGGGCCACATTGCCAAATTTTGCTTCAAACGCAAGAGGGATGAGAAAGGGGAGAGTGCAAACAACACTAAAACTCGTGACGATGATGAGTACGCATTTACGGCTAGATATGAGGCAAGCATGAGCGATGGCATCGAGGGTGATGCAAGCATGAGTGATGGTATCGAGGGTGATGCAAGCATGAGTGATTGGATTGAGGTTGGTGATGAGTATGCAAACATGGCAAGCAATGTATCGTGCAATGGTAGTACGAGTGATTGGATTGTTGATTCGGGGGCTACAAGCCACATGTCACCACATAAAACTTGTTTTCATTCGTATGCTCTCATTAATCCAAGGAGAGTGATTTTGGGAGATGATACGGTGCTTGAGGCCGTTGGCAAGGGCCAAATTGTTGTAGACACCGAGGTGAGGGGTCGTGTGAAGACAATCACTATCCAAGATGTCCTCCACGTTCCCAAACTAACGGCAAATTTACTATCGGTGAGGCAACTAGTGGCAAAGCACTTGAGAGTAGAGTTTAGTGATAAGGGGTGTTATGTGTTGTCACCGAGTCGAGATGAGGTGGCCATCATTGAAGAACACGAGGGCTTGTACCACATCAAGTTCTCCAAGGTGCATTCGAAGGAATCGGCGGCGTTGGCGCATTCAAACTTGAAGGACGACAAGTTGGCGTTGTGGCATCGTCGACTTGGCCATTTGAACATCAAGAGTGTGAAGACACTACGCGGCATGGTAAGCGGTATGGATCTTCATCAATTGAAAGTGGATGCTTCTACATTCACGTGTGAAGGTTGCATTGAAGGCAAGCAACAACGGTTGCCATTTGCGGGTGAAGGGGCGACACGGGCCACAAAAGTTTTGGAGATCGTGCATTCGGATGTGTGTGGCCCCATGAAGACCACATCGATGGGAGGTTGCAAGTACTTTGTGACCTTCATCGATGATTTTTCAAGGAAGATATGGCTCTACCCTATCAAAGCCAAGAGTGAGTGCTTTGAGAAGTTCAAGGAGTTCAAGACATTGGTGGAGAACCAATCCGAGTTGAAGATCAAGGTGTTTCGGTCGGACAATGGCGGCGAGTACATGTCCAAGAAATTTGACGAGCTTTTGAAGAATGAAGGCATCGCACGCCAAACTTCGGCCCCGTACACGCCTCAACAAAATGGAGTTGCGGAGCGCGCAAATCGCACCATTGTAGAGATGGCGAGGAGCATGTTGCACGCTCAAAACTTGAAGTTGGACCTTTGGGCGGAAGCGGTGGTGAATGCGGTATACACACGCAATCGGTGTCCAACAAGCGCGGTTGAAGGCATGACGCCGGAGCAAGCGTGGAGTGGGAGGCAACCATGTGTTGCACACATGCGCATCTTCGGATGCATTGCATATGCGAAGGTTCCCGACGAACGGAGGACGAAACTCGAGGCTAAGGCCTTGAAATGTGTGTTTCTTGGGTATTGTGAAGGTACCAAGGCGTATAGACTCATGTCGGTGGACACGAGGAAGATCATTCGGTCACGTGATGTGACATTTTGTGAGGAGTCTACGATGGAGGCTCCTTTGGAGGTTGGTCCAAGTGGGAGTAGTGGAGACGTTTTGGTGGACACACCCTCCAAGTCTCCTAGTGTTGTTGATGTAGGTGATGACGAAGCTGGCGACACGGAGGTTGTTGAAGCGCCATCGAGCTCAAAGGCCAAGAATGGCGCAAAGGGCACGCAAGAGGAGCAAGTTTCTTCAAGCGAGCGGCGGTACCCCGACAGATCGCGCAAGCCACCTGGAGAATGGTGGAAGAACCACATCTTCCCTCAAGTGGAGGACGAGCATGCGAATGTGGCATTATCGGATGGTCCATTGACCATTCGAGAAGCCATGCAAGGTGAAGATGCGGTCAAGTGGGAACGCGCCATGCAAGAGGAGTACGACTCTCTAATTGTTAACGGTACGTGGCAATTAACTCCCATTCCAAAGGATCGCAACCCCATTGGTTGCAAATGGGTGTTTCGGACAAAGAGGGATGTTTCGGGTATTGTTGTGCGTCACAAGGCAAGATTAGTAGCCAAGGGGTTCGCGCAAGTGCATGGGGTGGACTTTCACGAGACATTTGCTCCCGTGGCCAAGTTCACCACCATTCGATGCATTCTTGCCATTGGAGCGGCCTTGGACTTGGAGATGCATCAAATGGATGTGAAGACCGCATTTTTGAATGGCGATTTGGAGGAGGACATCTACATGGTGCAACCTGAGGGGTTTGTACAACAAGGTAAAGAGCACCTTGTTTGTAAGTTGCAAAAATCATTGTATGGATTGAAACAATCTCCAAGAGCGTGGTACCAAAAGATTGACACGTTCTTGCTTGCACACGGGTTTACTAGGAGCATTGCGGATCATAGTCTCTACTTCATGCAAGAGGGGCAAAATGTGGTGATTGTGATCATATATGTTGATGATTTGATCATTCTTGCAAGCCTCATGAGTTTAATGAATGCATTAAAAGGCATGCTTGAGAGAGAGTACGAGATGAGTGATCTTGGAGAATTGCACTTTTGTCTTGGTGTTGAGTTTGTGCGTGATAGGGCTACACGCACTATCACCATGAGTCAAGGCAAGTATGTGATGGACGTGCTCAAGAGATTCGGGATGAAGGATTGTAAGCCCGTGGCAACACCATTGGATGCAAACTCCAAGCTCGTCAAGCTTTCGGAGGAGGAGTATGCGATGGAGGCTAAATCGATGGCGGAGGTGCCATACAAGCAAGCGGTGGGGTCGTTGATGTATGCGATGATTGCGACACGGCCCGACCTTGCGTATCCAATTAGCGTGGTGAGTCAACACATGGCGAGACCGGGCTCGATGCATTGGATGACGGTCAAGAGGATCATGCGTTATTTGAGGGGCACAAGCGATGTGAAGTTGTGTCTTGGAGGCAAAGACATTGTGTTGAGCGGCTATTGTGACGCGGACTACGCGGGAGACACGAGCGATCGAAGATCGACAACGGGCTACATGTTCAAGGTCGGATCGGGAGCGGTGTCGTGGAATAGCAAGCGGCAACAAACCACGGCGACATCAACGGTGGAGGCCGAGTACATGGCTACGAGCCATGCCACGAAGGAGGCCATTTGGTTGAGGCAACTAATGGTGGATGTGGGTTGCACACAAGGTGAGGCTACAACGATTATGTGTGACAACCAAGGGTGCATTTCACTTGCAAAGAACCCTACACATCATTCACGCACGAAGCACATTGATGTGCAATACCACTTCATTCGGGAGAAGTTGGAATTGGGAGTTATACATTTGGAGTATTGCCCAACGGAGCACATGGTGGCGGATGTGCTCACAAAGGGTCTTTGTAGAGACCGACACCAACGATTAGTAATAGCATTTGGACTTAGAGGCTTTGGCTCTACGCAAAGTGGGAGTATTGAGGTAATTGATGCAACGTAGTATTGCTAGAAGCCAAAGACGTACGGGTGCTAAATAATGGTGTGTGGGAGGAGGGGTTAGGCATGGGCTGATCTCTAGAGTGTCCTTGTGATGAGTTATCCCATATGGTTTGTCCATGGTGACCTCCTAGTGTACACTACTTAAGGTGGAAGGCCTTTGAGTAAAGATCATCTCTTTCTACGCATTCCTTGTGTTTGTGTGTGTGCCTTGTGCAATCTTCTCTACCTTCAATAGTTTGTTATTATTTCAAATCTCATGATGAATCTAATGATGAATGGGTTGATTTAACAAGAGACAATACTTGGATAATTTCCCTTAAGGCTCATTAGGGAGTCGAAATGGTTGCTCTAAGCCAAAGACATAGTGTTTTTTTACTAATTGAGGTAATTGGCAATTTACTAAAAAGCCACGATTACGCTAGAAAATAATGCTTGCCGTGTATATTCATGAAGTATGATTACTTCTCATAATTTTTAAATTATCTTTTTGTGCAGGAATTAGTTGCTCCATAGCGTAAGGGGAAAAGGTTAACCCTCCATTAGGTAAAAATGAACTACTACGATTGATGTGTTTAACATTTTATTAATGTTGTAATTAGCAAAAAAAAATCATGCAAGATCAATATCTAATACATTGTACCGCTTATGTAAATAAAAAGTACAATTCCTCTACATATCTTATCAAGTTAAATCTACCAATGATATGAGATTGTCGTAGAAGTTAGAAAGAATACCCGTGTATAAATACAAGGTGTTTAATTTTGTGGAAAAAGGGTTATGACCCTGCCACGTCGGCACATGACCCTGCCATGTCGGCAGTTGACCCTGCCACGTCGGAAAGTGACGTCCGCCACGTCAGAGAACGGTGGGCCCGTCTTCCAATCTCGGCCGTTCGTCTACAAAAGCTCGATCATGGCCGTTGGGGTTTAGGAAACCGTGCGCAGTCTCCTTCCTCTCTCTCATTCTCAGTTGAAGCCTCCACTCTCCAGCAGCGCGTTCTTGTGTCACTGCGCGCGCGTTAACCTCCTCACTTGTGCAATTTGTATCCCTCAGCCGCACTTTGGCAGAATTCTGTACAGGATGAGAGCTTAGTATGAGAGATTTTTTAGCTTAGTAGTACAATGGAGGTTAGGGTCAAAGCTTATTTTACAGAAGGACGTGGGAAGTTCACAACTCTCGCTTTGAAGAGCTTTGGGTGCTGATCATCGGAGTTTCCCCCCTGCATCGCATGCGCAAGGTTTGTACCCTAAAATTTCCACACTGTTGGTCCATGTAGTTAGAATTTGCTTGCTTCAAGTAGTGACACTCATAAGTTTTATTGCTTCAAGTGCTTCAAGTTTTATTGCAATGCCACCGCGTGATCCCATCTGTGGCCTGGGTGTATTGTTGGGCTGTGAGCGTACTTACTATAGCATCGTGCTGGAGTGCTTACCGCAGATGGGGAAGACGCGCGACGCGAAGAAGCGCAGGCTTCTGGCAGAGAATGACAAAAACACCACTGGGAATCAGAATGCAGCGGGTGGGTTCGCGTCCACAACGAAGACGGTGTTGGCGGGGCAAGGAGGGCCGCCTGTGTCCCCGGTTCAGACTAAGATGTCTAAACTCAAAAGGGTGGCCGAAATCACAACGCCAGAGGCAGCTGGCGCGCCTGAAGTCGTGGCGACGGGGCATAAATCGAAGGAAGCAGTGGGGAGGCACGAGGAGGAACGAGGCGTGGGCGGTGATGCTCCGTCGTCGTCAAAAAAACGCGTTACGGAGGATGCGGCCGACCATCACTCAAAGCGATCAAGGGCGCATGTTGGACAAAATCGACAGGTGAGTCTTCGACGGCATGGCGGCCGGAAGGAGTTGGTTGGCTTGAAGGAGGTCATGGGCGAGGTGCTTGCAATGGCAAGTGAATTGAAAGCGGCCAGGAGCGTGGAGAACCAAGAGAATTTACATCCACCGCCGGGGACGCCTTCTACTTCCTTGATTGCGCGTGGTACACCTCCTCACTCCCCTTCTGGCCACGTTCACATAAATGTATTTGTCTCCCCTACACAAATGCCTGTAGATGCATCGGCTCTCCCAGCGGCCCCTTTCAATTCACCAAGAGTTCATGTATCAAGAGTCCCTATATTCCCAAACAGTGTAGCTGAGAGTCCAGGATTGGTCAGAGCACGCCCGGTCCACCGCCCAAATCTAACTCCTCGTCGCTTAGATGCGGACCCTGTAGTGCAAAACACAGGCCAAGTAGAAAATGAGGGTGAAATAATTGCATCACCAAGTCGTCTAGTGCCCAACACGGTAGAATCGACCCCAGTAGACCCTGATGTGCAGTTGCCCAACGTAGTGCTAGATGAGCGTGAACACACTCCTGTAGTAATAGATCTTACGAAGGCAGGCAGTACTAGTGCACAAACCCCTAACGCAAACACAACCGATGTTTTTCATGTTACCATGCGAGATCCAGCAGTGACAGGACCTAGAGACGTAGATCCTGTGCGTTCTACAATGCAAGAAGACCCAAAACCTTCCCAGGCCACGGCAATAGCGCCAGCGCCTAGAGACGCAGATATTGCAATCAACGAAACCCAGGCAGACCCCAAAGCTAGTGACTGTGCATACCCCATAGCACCCAGGGACATATCGTATTTGTTGACCTTCTTACCTCCACAAGAACGTGAAGCGTTCCTTTTTTCACACCCTGATGTACAAGCGATAGCAGTAGGCGACGATAATCTTGTTACCCCAATCTCCAATTCGACTAGAAGCTATGCCTGCACCCAGAGTCACTTGTCTAAGAACACGAAATCAACGAAACCCACTCCTAAGCCACGGAAACGAGATGCTAAAAAGGAAGCTGAACTAGACGCAACGAGGGCGGACTTTGAACGAAGGTGGGATCTTGGAGTGGCCACCATCGAGAATTATAGGAGGACAAAGGGGAGCCTTGCGCATCTGTACAATCCCCCTCACCCTTGTCCAGCAGGCGACGTGCAAGTGGGAGAATTGGAGAAGGAAGCAACCGGAGCTCCAATACCAGGGGATGAGAAGTACGGTGGTGGGGACATTGTCAATAGTGTTGATTGTGGGAAGGCCTTGGAGAAGGGTAAGGCCGTGGACTTGGACAAGAGTGTGGGGGGAAAGACACATGGGAAGGTGCATAAAGACAAACATAAGAAAAGAAAAAAAGATAATGCAAAACGTGGAGAAGGTGTTGACAAGGCAGCGGAAGGGAATTTGGCAAAAGGGAAGGGCGTGGAGGCAGTCGAGAAGCAGCCGGCTAGAGAGAATTTGGCAGCGCTTCATGGGGAGGCTTCCAAGTGCCCTTGCCAGAGTGGCCACCCCAATGCAGCCATAGGCACTGCCATGCAGCCACCGGGCATTGGACAGCCATCAACTGGCACTGTTGGTCCCTTACGACGCAAGCACCGGCGCTCTAGACTGCCTGAGAATGGGTCAGCAGAATCGTCCAAGGCGACCTCGTCTCCTGCTGCACAGAGTTCTCAAGGAATCCAGTCGCAGAGCAACAAGGACGCTGGGCAGACCGGATCCGAGGCTAGTTGGGGGCAGCCCACGGACATTCCCCAATTCGAGGTAAACACCCTAGCTGCCCCTACCGGTGCATTTAGAGAACACATGAGGAATTACGCCTTCGACCAGGCGTCTAAGGAATTTCCCTAGCATTTAAATTGGAACCGACAATGCCCGCAATTGAAAGCTCGATTTGTATTATTGCTTCGAAAAATTTATCCGGGTCCTTGGGAGCCAAAGACAATTCTTGCAGCAGTAGGTGGAAATCTGCGGGAGAGACGGTGTAGGTTAAAGAAAAAATTTGAAACCTACAAGAACTGGAAAGCAGTTCCAAGACCTAGTGGTTGCTCTAGAGAGTCGTGGCAAAAAATCTACGAAGATACCAAAGACGAACAAAAGAAGAGGAAGTCCGAATTGTGCAAAGCCGCCGCAAATGCACGAATGGCGGAGGTGGGATGCAGTCACCGATGTGGTCCAGCCGGCTTGAAGGGAATTGGACACCGTTATGTGAGTACACCATCTCAATTCTAATGTAATCATTTAAGTTACCGGAATTGCACTAAATTTAATGTATTAACCATGTGTACATGCTTATGGTAGAGGGTAGAGTAAAATTAAGTGGCGTGGACGTTTGCGCTGAATGTGGTTGTAGTAATGGTGGCTCGAGTTGTTTAAAGTGGGGAGGGCTGCAATTTTATGGGGCGCTGGACAAGTGTTGGTTTGGGAATGGTATTGCTGGGTGTTGGCTTGATGGTGATGCTGGGTGTATTGTTGCAATAATTGTGTTCGTCTCAATGTCCTGGGCCCATGGATATGCATGGAAGGTGAGGAGACTGGGGCTTCATGCCATTGTTGGATTTTCCAAAAAAAAATTCCCCATCCAGTCAATCATACGACTTTAGCATTGGACATTCATGTGTTGGGGTGTGGGTATAGCATTGCTCAAATTGGCTTGATGTTACATGTGTAGAGTTGTTGGGACTCTATGATTAATGGTATTGCTAAGGGACTACTGACGTTGAAATAGCAAGGCAGTTTTCTCATATTAGTTTACATGCCTGTAATAGACATTCAGTCTTTCTTTTGTTCATGGTAGACTATTCTGGGTAAAAGCAGACTAGTAACTTGATGTTCCTCCTCCCTTAAATCTGTTCATTGGTGCCTAACATGTTTAAGATTCCATTAAAATGGAAGTGTGTAGGGGCTGGAATGTGGAAGTCCAAGCGTAGGGCTATTTGCCTATGCAATTGATTCAAGTTTTGGCATTTGTATTGGTTCATTTTATTGACATGCCAGTAGAGCTAGTTCCTGTGATTGGATGTAAAAACCATGCAACATAAAGGATTGTCCATGTGAGTGGGTAATAGGCTAATGGTTG
Organism: Pohlia nutans; assembly: GCA_022496805.1. Lineage (NCBI taxonomy): Eukaryota > Viridiplantae > Streptophyta > Bryopsida > Bryales > Mniaceae > Pohlia > Pohlia nutans. The sequence continues at coordinate 28,374,132 of CM040089.1, read as the reverse complement.
TGGGCAGTGGCATAATTCAAATCGTTAGGACGTTGGGATTGGTGGCTGAATGGGGTGGGTAGAGGCTGGGAATGCCCCGGCTTTACTGGGATCAATGCCATGTGTATGACTAAGCTTTGTAGAAGTAGTGATCTGAGTTTGTTGCCATAGAATTAATTTATGTAAGCCTAATAGGAAGACAATGGAACAAACCTACTAATGGAACCGATTTTACAGTGTAATCTCTTATGTTTCTAACAGTATTGACTGATTCAGTTTTGACCTCGGCTTGTGCATGTAGCTTGAAACATTCAACCGGGAGCCCACTGATGAGGAGCTCTCATATGGGAAGCACAATGGTTGGACTGCCCTTGAAGAAAGAGTGAATCAAGCGGCACTCACAGGTAAAGGCCCATGCATGAAAGACATTGTGGTAGAGATGAGGACCAAAGCAAAGAAAACCTCGGTTAAGAAGACGGAGAGTCTTCTATCACAAGAGCCTTCAATTTCTGCCACATCTGGAGAGAGTGAGGAAGCCTCAACTGATACGACAGGATCAGAGGAGGATGAAACGGAAACATCAGAGTAGGTATGGAAGCAAGTGTGGGTATATTTCAGGTGGAGTGCGTCTTTTGCATGTATTAGTAACTTGAGGAAAGTGCCTCTACTGTCAACGTGTAGACATTGTACAAATGTAATGTTGTTAAATGTATAGTATAGGGAATGGCCTAGGTAGTCAACTCTCTAAAACTTCAGTAATTATTTAGCATAATTATGCAGAAGAAAAGATTTTTGACAAACGTGGACATATGACCTATACTTTTAGACACAAAGTTTGTGTCTATGCATGCATTTGAACATTATGCAATAGTGCCCATTAAAGGCACTGTAAAATCTTATGTTTTATACTACTTCTTCCTCTCATTGTATGATACATGCAGTCGTTGATGTAATAAACCACTACAGTGAATGTGAATGATGCAATGAACTAAAACCGCCCCATTGTGAGTTCCAATAGGAGGGACCCCAAATTCGCACCGTGACAGAGACTATTCTATCTAGAAATGGATGAAAAAAGATGCACCCGACAAGCCGTATGTTTATGCAATGAGAGATAATGGCACGAAAATTTGGCATAAATGTAGATGATATGTTATTTACATGACGTGGCTCTAATGTGCGAACCAAATAAAAAATTACAGGTGGCATTGAGGAATGAGAGAAAATGGCACGAAAAAAAATCAGAAAAGCCTCTGACACCCCCCTACATGAATGACACATGGCAATTTATAATCCTCCAATTTATGAATAAAATAATGTTCTTTTAATCTTCATGAACGGAAATAATTTTCACTACTAACAATTACTATGTAAATGTAGTGAAAACTTACTGTAAAAAAACATAGTAATTTAGTACTAAAATTACTTACAGTAAAATGTATGTTACCCTAATTACTATTCCCCTTTTACTCCGCTGTAATTTAGGAAAGTAAAACTGAGAGGGAGAAAGTTAGTCTTTCATGTCAAACAAGAATGCAAGTTAGTAAATGTCAAAAGGGACCTAGGTTGAAAATAGCAAAGTGGGACCCCATCAAAAAGGTAGGGAACCTAAAAGAATTGAGTTCCCACAGCAAGTCTGAGTTCCCAAAGCAAGTTCACAGACGTTGCAAATGCATGTTCCAAAACGTTGCTCAATCACAACAACGTTTGTAGAGATGTTATAGCAACGTCTGTTTTGGCAAGGGGGCTCTGCCCTCCTAGTGTTAAAAGCAACGTTTGCAGTGTTGCTGAGCCCCCCATTTTCTAGTAGTGTGGATTCCTTGGCCCAGTGAATAGTCTCGTACTGGACCATCACAGCGTCTAAAATATATCTGGATGGCAGAAATGCGGACTGGCCTTCCTGAATAACCTGAGGGAGGAGCTGCTGTTACCTAAGCTGCAAGGCTTTGGCAAAAATCTTGTATGATGTATTAAGCAGCGTGATTGGTCTCCAGTTTGAAAGCAGTTCCTTGTCCCCATCTTTTGGTAGAAGAACTACAAAACCTTTGTTCATTCCCACGGGGAGGCGTTGTTGTCCAATCGCTGTGACTAACATCTGAGTAAAATCATCCCCAAGTATATCCCAGAAATGTTGGTAGAATTCAACCAGGACGCCATCTGGACCCGGGCTACGATCATGAGCCATGGCCTTGATTGCGCGGCTGAGTTCGTCCTTGCTTGGGAGAGCACCCAGCTCTGTGACCTGGTCAGGCTGGCAATTGGTGGAGAAGCGTGCTGGAAGGCACTGGAGGAAGTGTTCCTCGGCATTTGTGTGCGCGGCCGATGTAGGGTGTTCAGCGTACAACTCCGTATAGAAGGCTGTAATCGTGTTGGCAAGGTCTCTGGCATCCGTGATACGGTCTCCATTGGGAAGTTTCAGGGCCGTGATGGGGGCAGACTGGCGCCTTTCCCTGACTGCAGCAAAAAACTCTTTGCTGACCGTGTCCCCGTGTGCTCTCCAACGAATTTGACTGCGGACTCTCCTCCCCGCAATTCGTTGGGCCTGATAAGAGGCTAGACCGTCACGCAGTAGGCTCCATCTGGCTGAAAGCTGTTCATCAGCCACGTCATCCTGCATGGCCCGCGTTACTACATCGAGCTCAGCGCTCATCCTGTCATTCTCCGCGCGCCGGGACGAGGCTTTCAGTTTGCAGAACTGCCGATATGCTCGGGTAACTTTCTGCATCTTGGAGAAGAACGACGTGTGGCCTGGGGCATTCGTCCAAATCCTCCGTATTTCAGGACCAGCCTCGGCGAACCACTGCAACCTCATCTTCCAGTGGTGAGCTTCGGGAGGCTTGTCCGCGAGTTGTAGGGATGCCACCACCGGGCAGTGATTAGATCGGGGCATGTCCCCGCGAATCTCATGACGGAGAATGATACGTCCAGATGACGTCGGCGTGCTTGTGAACGTATATACTTTGTCCAAGCGAGCGAGTGCGCGAGTCCCCTGCTGTCGCCCGTTGTCCCAAGAAAATTTTAGACTTCCGGGGGTACGAGGGGTATCTTCCACTCGGAGGGTACGTTTCATGACATCAAACAGTTCCCTTTCCCTCATGGGGACCATTGATGCACTGGGGCGATTTTTATCTGAGCGCGATTCAAACATGTTGAAATCTCCGGTTAAAATCCAGCGACTGTGCCCCGGGAGTTCCCGCGTCATGTCCTCCCATAAGTGACACCTGTCAAGGGATGAGTTCGGGGCGTAAATATTCGCGATTCCAATATCGCCACCGGGTACACCAGACAGAATGAGCCAATGGACTCTATTGTCATGGATGGTGCTAGTCGCAGAGACCAAGCTAGTCCATCGAGGCGCAAGTAGGGTAGCAATGCCCCCACAGCCAGCTCCTAACTCGTTTTCGTTGTGCCCGTATCCCAACAATGCCTCCTGGCCCCAAAACTTGGCCTGTCTCCAGAGTGCTTTGCCCAGATTCGCCAGGGCAGAACCCCTATATTTATGCTCCTGAATCATGACGATGTCTAATGCCGGGCGACAATCTTGGATATAAAGTTGCAGGGAATCTGTGGCTGCCTGCTCGTTTAGCCCACGGGCGTTGAAGGATAGAAGGTTTAATCTCATAACTTCCTTGCAGGAGAATTGGAGGCGTCTCCATCGCTCGAGGTTGTGAATGCCGCACGACGAAATCCCCATAGGTCGTAGGCTGATCTGGAAGGTGATGCACTCGGGACTGGCGGATTAGGAGTGTTGCTAGATACTCTGAGGCGCGCCGCTGCTCGGAGGGATCGGATGGAACCTGAGCCTATGTCGAGTGTCGAGGAATGCCGCCCTTGATCAAGGCTTAGGGTTCTGACCTCCTCCGAAGGGCCTGGTGGCTGCCTAATGGCTGCAGTGGACAAGCTTAGCGGGGCAGGGGGCGAAGATGGCTTCGGGAGCAGAGGTGGAGCGTCTTCGAACGCGTCCTCGTCTGTTAACGGTTCATGTACTGGAATCTGGGAAGTCTCTGGAGTCGATTCTTGTGACTTGAGACAGGCTCCTGAGGTCCCTGGGTCTTTGGTGGTGCTAGTTGCCGGTGACTGCCGATTACCCGTGGTGTCCTCGGGGTTTGTATGTATCAGAACAATGTCAGCTAGCCTATCAGAACTTTCCTGAGAAGGTGCTGATGCTGGGGAGGGCGAGTCGTTTGATGGCTTCGGACTTCGTTGGTGCCGAGTAGAGTGACCCTCGGAGACGTCTTCTGCGCTTTGAGAATGTGTGAAACCTTGGGGAAGTTCAAGGGGAATATACCCCTCCGGAAAGGAGGTGGCTGTATCCTGAGACATTTTGGTTCCTCCCTGTTCGACCTCCACTTCCATTGCTAGCGGGGAGGTAATGTCGTCCTCGTTGTCTCTGTGGTCAGGGGTAGAGTCCAGTGTCTGAGGCCGCGGAAGAATGCGACGCGGGTGTTTATCCCTGCTCACCTTCTCCCAACCATTCCACTCGAATTCAGGGGTCAATCTAGATTCCCCGTTCGAGTAATGATTACCGGAGCGGGATGATGTGATCCCGGCATCTGATGACCATTCGCGAGGCGTGGCCGGGCGGCTTGGAATGGTGACAGGGTCACTAACAGAATGTGTTTCCACGATGGGAACATTCTCCTCCAGTATGGACGCTTCCGGATGATATTCGGGTCTGTCTGCGAGTGGTATCCACGGCTGAGCCGTGGAAGACGAGCTTGGCGTGCCAACAGCCTGCTGAGGGGCCAACGTGGGATCCCTTGGAGGTTGTTCTGGCCGGATGTCCCATCCTGAAGGCCGTCGAATGCGCTTTGGAGCCACAGGTGGGCGTGGACTCGGTTGAGGCTCCGGTTCTGATGGAGCATCTGGCATCTCTTCATCAGGTGGTTCAGGAGTCGGAAATGGATGTCGCGGGGGGCCTGGCAGTGGCGTGGTCTTACTGACCGGGGGTGGTTGCAAGCTACGGTCACCCAAGCTTTTTGTCGCGGCATGCAAATTTGTGCACTTACCCAATCTTTGGAAAATCATCAATAAATATTGGAATGGAATTTTGTGACGAAACAAATTGCATTGTTTCTAGAATTCCAAAGTTAAGATGTCTACTACAATAAAATATGCAAAATTCCAATCTTTCTATCCAAATTAAGCATTTCTACTTGGATTTGGTAGCGTGTCGCTTGTCAAAAGTGCACCTATTTTATGGGAAATGCTAGAAGGGGGTCAAATTTGAACTTCAAAAATTTATAGCAACATACCACAAGTGTGTAAAAAGTCACCATATTTTATTTTTTTTGGTATTACGCTTACTTATTTTTTAATTGATTGTTTTGTGATGTTTTTGTTTTTTTAGATTTTCGTGCAGTTAAAACTTTTTTTTGGATTTTTTTTTTTTGGAAATGAAATAATGGTTCAATTTCAGAGGTGGGATATGAAATGCAATTTTCATAAAACCTAGCTAAGGATGTTATGTAAAAAAGGCTCTAATTACCCCTACTCGGTAAAAAACAGAAAAGGCTATTGAGTGATCCCCAAAGACTTGAAATTAACTTAACAATTGCTAAAGTGAAAGTATTAGCATAAACCCTATTTGGGACGGTGAAATTTTTGATCTAATTGAAAGTTGAGAGGTGCGCATTACTACGCTAGTGCACGAGCTGCATGGCCTTTAGCTGCACAAGCTGCACTCCCCACTTGGTAGACCGTAGCTTGCAATCACCCCCGGGGGAGCTGGTGCGAGAGCTGGTGCAGGACGCACATCCCATTGAGATGGCCTGCGTCTGGCCTCAACCATGGTAAAACCCTCCACGTCCACTGAGGGCTGTCTAGGAGGTCTGTGGTAGGGTCGTCGCCCCCATCTCCGGCTGCGCTACTGAGATCCTCTACGGCGTGGAGTGGGTCCGTGAGGGGGCCCCGATTGCTCCCGGTCTTGACTACGGCGGTGTCTTGGAGAATGCGTCACCTGTCACTCCGGTCCTTTCTGGAGTTGCGGTGCCAGGTTATTTTGTGGTGTCGCTGGACCCATGGGGGCCGGTACTGGCCGAGGCTGGTTGGAGTGTAGGCGTGTGCAGGCTTGTGACCTGTGACCGTGATGTCCACAGCTCGAGCATTGAAGTTCAAACCCATCGTAACATACTAGAATAATGGCGCTGCCTCCCACTGCACTGTGGGCTACCACGGTGGATACCCAACCAAGGCTGATGTCCATCCCTACGCAAAACCTAGCGGGGGGAACCCTTTCATGGTTGATATCTGAGGCTAATATTTTTCCTACGTGTGCTGCTACAGTATACGCTAGTTTCTGAAACTCCACCGGCATGGATGGGAAGGATATCTAGAAAGGCGTGAGAAGCCCCTTTGGGTGCCTAGGGTTGAGTCCTTGTTTCCATGGCTGATACACCATAGTGCCCCCGGCAAATTGGTGCAATGGGTCCAGTAACAGTCGCTGGGTCGTGGCAGGGCAGTCTGTCCTAAGGTAGTACAGGCCCGGGCCTGCACGCTGGTGACCTAGGATGCAGCCTGGGCTGGCCCGCGGTCGTAAAGAGGAGAGTCAGGTCGTCTCCTCTTGTCGCATGAGGTCACCGCCCGTCGTGCGAGCAATGATGACATGGTCCCGTAAAAAACAGATTTCGCGCTCTAGTACGACGAGGTCGTCGTTCATAACATTAAAGGAAGCTGCCCCTCGAACTAGTAACCCATCAGAGTTTCGAAACCAACCTGGGGGAAGTTTTTCACCATCCGCACGCTGGAACGGGTGGAGCTCGCCCGGGCCATGATCTCCTGCTGCATACGCCACTCGCAGCGCGTGCATGATCCCGGACTATTGTCTTTGTTGATATTCTTTGCCTTCCTGACCCTGTGTCAGAGCCGTGCGATTGTCAGAGCCGTGCGATACGAGACGCGGGAGCTCCCCATTTTAACTCACGCCGTATACCCTAACTTTTCACCCCTGGCATTGTAGGATGCCGTAACAAATACGAAACGCCTATCAAAAGAATCAACAGCAGATTCTACATACGATGCGAGGGTCAGTCAGTGCAAAACGAGCCGAGAGAGGTCTCTACCAAGCTTGCGGGCAGCGCGGCGGCCGCCGCCCTGCTCCGCCATCGCTATCCTTTTTCATTGTTTCTTTTTCTTTGAGATTGAGAGTTTCCAGAGTCCTCATAATCTGATAGCAATGGGCTATGCATGAATTATTTGTTCTTTTTCTTAGGGCAGAGATATATAGAAAGTTTCACATTGTACAGTCGGGTTCAAGTTGCTTACAATCTTTTTGACTCCTCCCTCATAAAAACAAAGTCCCTTCCCTAAATTGTAACGTGCTCGATATGGGACCCATGCACTTACAAATTGAAAGGGACATTCCTACTCTAGTCCTCTACTGGTAGGAATTTTTTCTTACCATATTTGCAATCTTCAAAATCAATGCGGCCACTTGATATAGGATCTACCTGCTTTCAATGCTTACGAAAAAATTTGTAAGCATGTTGTACCCGATTGTACTTGCAACCAACACTGATGGATCATTCGAACATAACCTACTGTGCCCTTTTTCTGAGCAGATGTGGGACTATTCACTCATGGGTTTTAATTCATAACTAAACTAATAACGCCATATTGGTTAAATTGGCCAATCCTTCTTATTTTCTAGTGTAACTTGTAACTTGTTACACTTTAAAGTAACATGGATTGGCCAATTTAACCAATATGGCGTTCTATTCTTTTGGACCGGTATATGATTAACCAAAAAACTGAAATTAAACGATCTAAATTAAATGAGTGCACAAATTAAATGAGTGCAGAGTAAGTATTTTCCCATAACCGGTTCTGGACTAGGTCTATTCCTCGCTGGTGTAGCCATGTAGGGTAGTATTGTTGAGTCTTAATAGTGCAGAGGATGGTGGAACGGTCAAATGGCTTAAAAACATAGGTTAAATATGGAAGCCTAATTATATTCTAATTTTTTATTTTGTGGATCCCAAATCCCATAGACTATCTATTAAAAGTTTGAATTCATAATTGATGCCTACAATCCCAAATTAATTCTAATGGATTTATAAAAAAAATTAGAAACCTTGACAACCACAAAATAGAGACACCCTTTAAAGAGAGGAAAGACCGAAGAAACTCATTATTTAGGTTCGGTTTGGTTTTACCCAGCAAGTAATTTCCGCTCAGTTAAATATGTTCTTTTGTAGTAATGTTCCTTTATATTAATTGAATGTAACGATGTTTAGATTAAAATAAAATAAAAAAACCGAAGAAACATATGCCCTTCAAAAGGTTAGAAGAGTCTTTCTCATTTGTTAAAGAACAATAATCATAATAAATATATATAATTAAATTATTATAGAAACAATAAAAAACAATTAGAAGAGTGTTAACATTGTTCTTTCTTCCGTGGGAGGCAAGTGACAAATGACTGACAACGTCTGTGCAACTGGAGTCGATCGATCATCATATTGCAAGAATAACTGATACTGTTTTTCGGGGCACAACTTGAAAACTAATAACACAATTGCAAGGGCAAAGTTCTAATTATCTGAAGCAAATAGCAAGACAGTCCTGAGAACAACTGCAGCGGCAAGTGAGTGCCTCCTCCGACTGGAGAGGCACGCGACAAGAGCGGATGCACAGTTTCCGCATTCCTGTGACTGTTGCTGCGTGGCCTTGCACAGGCTTGACACCAGCTTGGTAGAGAACGGTCAACTACAACGAATTAACCGTAAGTTAACGGTTCTCTGTTTTATTTCTGCAGCTGTCTGACTCTCTCACTGGTTTATCACTGGTTACACTACAAGGAGAAGGCGTCGCTCTTCACTCGGTAGGTGAGTCAAACGGCGCCACTTTGCACTCAGTGCCTAGGCACTCAAGACTTGGTGAGTGCGATTCATCACGTAGGACAAGTGTGTACAGTGAACTCCAACACTATTTCTGAATGAGAAGCAACACCTTTGCTAGACTTAAGGTAACTATACCTTAAAGCGTCCTCCTTACCAACTAAGCCTATTTACACACATAAAACGAAAAATATTTTTGGTGGGTCTTAATAGCAAGCTCAAGAGGATTTCAACGCACTTTAGCATGCATTATTTGGACACTGAAAGGTCATATTCGTTATATTGAGACTTTTCGCAGTCTCGTTTTTATCTTCAACTCAAAGATAAATTGTTTTAACTCTTTACTAGTATTTTTTTATAAATATTTAGCAACACCAACTTTAGAATTTCATTATAGAATCACTATTTGAGCGTTCTTTTTTTTTGGTTTCAATTATTATTTTTAAAATGAATTTTTGAATAACTAGCATTGTGTCTCAAAATCTGTGAAAAGTCTCAATATAACGAATATGAACATATTGTATGAATAAGTTATGAATTTCCAAAGTACTGACTGTAGGTTGACCATAAAACAACTCTAAACTCTAATATTCAGATTGTGCACATTCTCATTAATAGGAGGGTGTCAAAATCTTCTTATTATGGAAGATTGAGCTAGGGACGATTTAAGGAAAAGGTCACTTTTAGATATAGTTACCTTAGTGTTACTGATTCCCATTCATTATCATGCCTTCAAATGAACATAGCATAATAGAGCACCGTAATGGAGAACCTTTTTGAAAACAGAATCTTCACTTAGATCCAAGTCTATTCTAAGTAATGTTAAAAGGAATATCATTTATAGTATTCCATGAATTTTGGAACTATCTTGTCATTGCCACGTAAACTTAGTTTCTAATTGTAACTAGATTGTGATCCCATTGCAAAAGGGTGTTGGCTCCCATTGCTCTATTATACTTTGACCACTTTATGAATTAGAAAATTTATTTTATGAATTAGGTCCACTTTCCATTAGGGCCCGAGTCAACTGTTGGCCTCACCTCAATTGACAAGGTATTGGATTAATGATCGTACAGATGGATGAGATTCAACAGTGAAGGTGTCCTTGAGGCACTATTCAGGCATCAAGTTGTTGACTCATTGGATTCAAGAAAAACCTCGACACGGTTTTTTTGAACTGGTTCAAAATTTTGGCGCCAAATTTGAGTCATGTAACATTAGAGGATATTTGGACTCTCAAGAGGGCCCCCAAAATTTGACACAAATTGAAATTAATTGAAGTAGGCTCACTTAGGGGCAGTACCTAGATAGAAGCCCCCATTTTGTATGAAGTACCCTCCTTGGCTTGTACTCTTTTTGAATTAACAAAAGGCATTTTCCAATGAATTGTAAAATGAATCAGTGAATGAGTGAATTAACAAAAGGCACAATTCACTGAATCACTGAATCAGTAACTCACAGAATTCACTGAATCACTGAATTAGTAACTCACTGATTCACTGATTAACAGTAATCAGATTCAATAACTAACTCACTGATTCACTAAATTAACATATTCAGTAACTAACTCAGTGAATTTCCAGATTCAATAAGTAACTCAGTGAATTGTGCCTTTTGTTAAATCAGTTCCTTTACTAATTAGTTACTGATTCAAATTACTGATTCACTGATTTAATTTGATTCACTAATTCAAAGATCACTAATCAGTGAATCAGTGAATCAGTGAATCAGTGATCACTAATTCAAAGATCAATAATTCAAATTACATTCTTACAATTCTTACAACTGAAATCAATTTCCTTTAATAATTAGTAACTCAGTAACTCAGTGAATCAGTGAATTAACAAAAGGCACTTTCCAATGAATTGTATAGTGAATTGTATATTATTAATTGCCCTCCACCTGAGTACAAGTGCTAGCTCCATTACATTACATTCCCCAATAAACAAATATTAACCTGTACTAGTCTCTTCTTGGGCGACATGAGTGCCTTTTAACCCGGCCAATCTGAATCCTCTTCCCCATCATCACATTTTCCAAAATGTAGCCTATTACTCTTGGTACTATATTCTGGAAGTACAAATATTAATGCAAAAGAGGCCCTCCAACCCCCTCCTTTGGAGGTCCTCTTGAGAGTCCAAATATCCTCTAATGATTGCCATACATGATAAGGAGAAGTTTCAAGGTGGAATCCTAGTATAAAGCTATTGAACCCGATTTAATTTGCCAAGTTTTTGCCAAATTGTTGAAATTAATGAAGTTTGGACTGGACCAACAAACGGTGAAATGGGTCCTAATGTAAAGTAGACCTAAAAATGTTATGAATTGCTGCTGAACCCTAAATGGCGGCCACCACCAAAAAAAAAAAAAAAAAAAAAAAAAAACTTTTTCTTTTTTTTCTTTTTTTGAAAAATTTATATTTTTAAGCGTTGCGGTGCGTGGCCGCGCACCTAAAGACCCTCCCATCTCCCTCATCTCCATCTCCCTCCCTTCTCCTCATATATATAGGAGAGAGGAGAGGGTCTCTCTCATTCTCTCCCATTCTCTGGAGTAGGTGTAGCATTTGAGATTTGGAGGTGCAATAGTGAACCTCTAAAAAACGTTATGTATGCACTCACTTCATCCCTCACACATAAAAGAGTGCACTTCCTGACTCATTGAAGCTGTGCATTCTTTTGTTTATTTTGATTTTTTTCCTATATATATGAGGAGAGGAGAGGGAGATGGAGCTGGAGATGAGGGAGATGGGAGGGTCTTTGGGTGCGCGACTGCGCACCCCAGCGGCTAAAAATAGAAAGAATTTCGAAAAAACCAAAAGAATTTTTTTTTTTTTTTTTTTTTTTTTTTTTTTTTTTTTTTTTTTCGGGCGATCGCAATGTAGGGTTCAGTAGCACGCCACGGCCAAATAAAGGTTTTTTTTTTTTTTTTTTTTTTGGCGGCCGCCATTTAGGGTTCAGCAACAGCCCACGGCCAAATAAAGTACCAAAAAAAACAAAACAAAAAAAAAAAAAACAAAATACAATTTTTTATTTTTATTTTTATTTTTATTTTTTTTAATTTTTGCTTTGCTCCCATTGTCTAGGGTTCAGCAGCCACAGCTGAAGAAAAAGTAAAAGAAAAGAAAAGACAAGAAGGAAGATAAAAAGGAAGACAAGAAGAAAGACAAGAGGAAGACAAGAAAGAAATTAAGATAAAAAAGAAAAGATAAAAATCAAAAATCAAAATAAAAGATAAAGATAAGAATAAAAAATAATTAAAATAATTGTTTGTTGACAATGTAAGGGATTGAAGAAAGACAATAATTGTCGGATTTTTTTTTTTTAAATTAGACAAAAAAAATTATGCGCTTGGCGACCAAGTGCATGATTATATGGCCAAGTGCGTAAATAGCGAATTGTGTGTTAATGACAAATCATTTTGACTTGGTTTTGTTTAATATCTCAATCCAAACAGTAATGACAAATATTCTTGTCTCTTTTTGAAGTAGAAAAAAAATTACAAATAAATAAATAAAATCTCTAATTTTTATCTCAAAAAGAAGTTATTTTTCTCCACCCTACCCAACCATGCTAGAATTTTTGACTACTCTTAGAATGAGATTCTTGAACTACAGAGAGTTGATTTTTTTACCATCCCAAATAATATCAATATTTTGTCATCCCAAACGATATCTTCACCTGCTTTCGTATCAAATTTTAAAACTTTTGGAGTGGTGTAGCATTTTTCCCTAGTTGCTTGGCCTCGCGAAAAAATGGCTTTGGGCAACATAAATTTTTCTACCAATGTCCGGTGGGAAAAAAAAAAACCATATTCCCACAAAGCTCTTGAAATTCCTCACGTTCACTGAAAATCTTAGAATAGTAGACTCAAAATTGACATCGCGGGAACCTACCTGGTTCTGTAAATGTCCTAGTTAGGACATTTGGTCCTTTAGGGGTTCAAAAGCCCCTTGTATACATTAAAATATTTTTATACTTGTTCATGTATATATGTATAATGTAAATATGCATCCCTATTTTCAGCCCTAAATATGCTTCTTGTATGTATATATAGTACGGTAGTATTCAAATTAATTCCCCTCTTGCATAACGTTCTCAACCCTTGCTTGACCACACCCTTTCTCTACAGTGCTAGTACAGTGTAAACTATTAATAAAATAGTCCAACTCTCCAATCCTCGTTGCTTGAACTAGGTGAAGTCAAAGAAAATTCTTTGTGACAGATGTTTGAGATTTGGAGGTGCAATAGTGAACCTCTAAAAAAAAACGTTATGTATGCACTCACTTCATCCCTCACACATAAAAGAGTGCACTTCCCCGCTCATTGAAGCTGTGCATTCTTTTGTTTATTTTTAAAAAAAATATTTAAAACAATTAAAAATAAAAATAGAAAATAGACACAACTGAGTGATAATTTTATCAACCATTGCAAAAAAAGTACAACAACCAGGGGGGTAAAGAGGTTTGAGTACCGGTAATTGAGTTTAAAATTTTCATGAACTGCACTTTGTGCTCCACGCCTGGAGAACAGTACTGTACACTAAATAGTGAAATTAGGTTGCCCCTCACTAATTTCTTAACATTCGACATTATATAAATATCTACTATTACTATACAAGAATGCACTGCTTTTGAATGAGATATTAGAGTTATTTGAAAATAGAACCGCTCCATGAGCGGAGTTCAAGAGGAGTTCTCTTCTTGTAATCATAATTTCAGAAATTCGTTGTTCATGAATAGTCTCCTGACCATGGTCCACTCTCTTGGTTTGGGAAATTTGTGGGAACTCTCCTCTAGCTTTGGAGAGGTCACAAGTTCCACGCCCTATGGCGGTGCAGGGCGTTGCTTTAGATTATTCTCCAACTCACTATAGACTAGTTTTGCAATCTTTTTGAACTCAAAACGAGTCCAAGGTGAGTTTGAGGTTTCTTTCTACTTTGAGACATTCTTTTCAGTTAACTCTATTGTTGTAATTGGGAGTCATGCACCTCCATGTGTACAAATCAAAATATCTGTGAAAATACCTATTGACTTTGATGGCTTGTGAAGTAAGGCAATCTAATTTTTCAGGCATCTTAATTTCACTATTCAGTGCAGGGTTTTTTTATGGCTTTTTATAGCCAAATTGCTACAGAAATTGACTGGGCGAATCGCCATATGGGAACATATTGAGAAAAATGCAACCTCATGTAGCCACCAAGGCAACGGCATTCGCCAATTGAATGCCAATCTAGGACTTCTTGAGCCACACGCAATAGATGAAAAGGTCAAAATGTTGAATAGAAAAGACAATATGTACGGAAAAACTTACTACAGGCCAATATGTTGAATGAAAAAGATAATATGTATAGAAAAACAAAGATCCATCTCCAAGTTTTTCAAATAAAAATACAATAAAATTGGGGATTAAAAAGTCACCTCAATCACTTGCATACCACCTTTGTAGCCTAAAGTTAGATGACTTGGAATAAAAATTAATAATTAATAATAATAATAATAATAATAATAATAATAACTTTTTTTTAAATAAAATAAAATAAAATAAAACCCTGATTTAGTGTAGCATGAAAGTGCAACTGAGGGGTTTCATCCTCTTGTTTCTTTATATATATATATATATATATATATATATATATATATATATATATATATATATATATATATATATATATATATATATATATATATATATATATATATATATATATATATATAATAAAATAAAATACAATACAATACAATTGAACCGCCAACTCCTCAAACTCGTGGATCACTGGGGTCTACGAACTAGGGTTAACTTGAACTTCCCAGAATGGCTTTTTGGTGCCAAGGCTGACTCAACACTAACTGTAGTCAGCTATAACTCTGTTTATTTTGGGATAATGAAAACAGCCATTAGTCAACGTGTAACTTCTTCGACACCAGTAATACCGTCATCAACGTAAGGACTGTAGCTTTAGTCTTTGGCCTATGTCATATTTTATTTTATTTCTCAAAAACATGAAATTATGAAAAGTACTTAAAATAAAAAAATAAAAATTGTACAGAAGCGGAAGGCTGATATTCTTAGCTGGTTGACTTCTATTTTATTATTAACAAACGGCATGGGAACCATAGATTAGCTGGTTGACTTTGATCAAGTGAAAAAAAACTAATTTTACACTCAATTCCCCTTTTATTCTCTTACATCCTACTAAAATATTGTTTGCATTGGTCAAATGTCATAACTTCTATGTAAAAATTAAAGAATATTCGAGGTCTATGGTAGGGTTGCAAGTATGCTAAACTGAACATAAAAAAGTAATGTTTTTTAAGAAGTAGCTATATTTGTAGTTAGACATCCATACATAGGATTGATGGATAAAAATAAAAGATAAAAGTGATGATTGTTTTGGATGCTTAATTTTAGTAGTTGACTTTTTCAAGAGCACTTTTAGACTAAAATCTTCGAAATTTTGGGTGGAACACTACAACATGAAACGAGGCATAAAAATTTCACAAATCATCCCCTTTCTAATCAGATCACACATGCACGAAGCTAACTTCTCATAAAAGTTTCAGTAAAAAATCCACACTGCAAAAAGTGCATGATGGATGAGAAATCGGAGTTCAAATCCATACATCATGCAAAATATGCATGGTTGGGCGGTTAGGGGTTAAATGAAAATTTTCTTCTTTTAGTGAATTCAAGTGGTATATCACTATTAGAAAATGGCGACGGAATCAACAAGAAAATCAACAATATTATGTTGTTTCGTGCATTGTAATGACTGTTTTCACGGATTTTCAAACTATTTGTTAACCTCTAAATGTCCAGAGCCCTCTTCAGATTGGGCAGTTTTGCAAAGATGCATTATAAAATGCAACTAAGAGGGATATTTTGAACTTGATGAATGAATAAAAGTTGTACATTATGAATTTTAAGTTCTATCCATGCGATTAGATCTATGATTGCTATCACCAATATTTTTGTATAAATTTTGAAATTTAAAATCCAAATTATTTTGTAATTCGATTACGAACAAGATATTGACAATTTGTAGATGAAATTTGTTGTCATGGGTTGAAATGTAATACTCTAAGTGTTATGATTTTTGTAGATTTTTTGGTTGCTTGATTCTATGAGTTGACTTTTTCACGAGCACTTTTGAACTTTTTTGAACACTTTTGAACTAAGATTTTAGAAATTTTTGGTGAATAAATGCAACATGAAACAAGGCATAAAATTTTCACAAATCATCCCCATTCTAATCGGATCACACATTTATGAAACTAACTTCCAATAAAATCTATAGTAAAAAATCCACACTACAAAAAGTGCATGACGGATGAGAAAAAATGGATGAGATTTGTACATCATCCAAAAAATGGACACTTGGGCAGTTAGGAGTTAAGCAACAAAAACATTCGTCTGATTTATGTTGGTTTAGGTCCTATAAGAAAATTTGTGACCAAATCAACAAAAATCCGGCAAATTTCATAGAATATCAATTTTAAAAATGTTGAAAAGCCCGTTATGAAGCATCAATTTTACATTCAAACTTAGATTGAAAACATAAATTTTAGATTAATTCTATGAAAATAGAATCAATAAGTCCATTGTATATAATAATATTATATAATATTATAATATCATTTTACTTATCTTCAAGGGTGATTTGGTACGACGGGTGTCATTTGAACAAAAAAAATTCTAATGTTGTAAACCAATTGATTTAATGGCGTAATATAATAAATAGGGAAAATACCAAAAATATTTTAATATAGTAAATGGAATCTCTAGGAATCTTTTTGAATCTTTTGGCATCTTTCCATAACATTATATTTTGGAATCTTTTAGAATATTCTTACAGTCTAATTTCCCAAAATAGTTTTAGATCTTCATTTCTAGAATTTAAAAGCAATTAACATTAAAAATTCATTAAAATTACATTTTACATTTTTAGAGTTCAAAATTTGGTATTATTGGTTACAAATGTAGTTCTCATCATAGAAACACCAAAAAAAAAATTAAAAATTGTAATGAAAAGAACAACATTACTTTCCCTTAGTGGTAAAATTTGTAAGACAAGACAATGTACAGGTGTTGTTTTTTTAAAAGTTCCCCTAAGTGGAGTTTAGCTTGGATAGGCATGATTCAAATTGGGTTCAAAAGCATACTTGATTTCCTATTAGAAAATAAGTATAAATTAATCAAAGTTTTAATTTTTTGGTCTTGGAAAACTCATAAAAGGGGGCATTGATCAAAAAATGATCTCTCGAAGCATTACGGGTTAGATTGAGTTTAACCCTTAAGTTCCTGGGCAATAATTATGAATTCTAGTTCAATTCTATCAAAATAGATTTCAAAAATTCATCATGAATAATTAGAGATATAATTTATAAGCTATAAAATTCCAAAATTCATAAAAAAAACAAAATTAATAATTATTTTTTAAATTTCATTATGATTGGCTAAAATTATAAGTTTAATAAGATGCTTAAATATTCATTAGAATTCATCTCATTTAAAATGTTTATGTTATCTAGTTCTTGTCTATAATCATTTAAATTGGTGTTTCTACAAAATAAAATATCCTAAATCTTGGCAACTTATGACTATGTTATGAACATTATACTTTTAGCCAATTTTAATTTTTTTTAAATAATAATAATAATAATATTTTTAATGAATATTCAAAGTTTTTCTTTTTAAATTCATGTATAAAAATTCCAAAGTGTTTTAGTGGTATTCTATAGGTTGTGCATCACAACTTTCATGTTCTACATAACTTCAAAAAATTCATGTAACACGCGTTTTATAGCACATTTAGTTTATGGCAAAACCCCTCAAGAAATTAAGGGTTAAAAGCAGACTTTCTTTGAATTCAATTTGAGCAAATTTTCAAAAAATAAAATTGTAAAAGCTTTTAATTGCTTGCTACAACATTTTGATCATTGAAAAATATTTCATTCAATCTCAAGATTATGCACTTTTCAATTTAGGTTATTTACTTTCATTCTATATACCTCTCTTTCATTACTTCATTTCAAGGTGAATGTCCAAGGTTTTACTTAATCTCATTTTTTTATTAAACCCACAACTTGTTTCTTTAACATACAATCAAAAAAATTCAATTGAAACATGAAGGCATATATGATGAAATGTCAAAAACAAGAAAAAAAGGTTGTAAAGCTAAAAAATAAAATAAAATAATCTAACATAAAATAAAATAAACATTGGAAAAGAATTATCTTAAATATTGCTAAAAATATCCATATGAATAAATAAAAATAAAGTTATATCTCTCAGCCATTATAATTATATATAAATATATAAATAAATCAAATTTTTTTAATTCTTTGTAGATATAGAAATATGCCTGCATGATGAAGTGCAAAAAAGAATTTTGAATTTATGTATTTAACAACGTTAAAAATATGCAGAGTCCGCTAGAAAAAGAAAAACAGATCCCAGCCTTCATGATTTTGTTAAAAAAAATCTTGCATACTCTATTGCAAAAAAAAAATTTGAAAAAAAAATTTAAACTTACATGGATTTGTTTTTTGAATGGTAACGTTCATTTATAATTATCAAGAACTTTCGTTGACTTGTATGTAGTATTCTATATGGTGTGGTGGTTTAAAACATGATTTGGAGTTAGGAGGTCTTATGTTCAATTCCGGCCACTTGCAATGGAGCCTAGGTAGATGGTGATGGGCCCTGCAATGGAGTTTAGGGCAACTACATTTTACCGAGTAGCCACTTTTATCAAGGCAACCACTTTTTTCTCGGGCAGTCTATTTTTTTGTCCGAACAGGCCAGAAACAATTTCAGGCAAGTTTCATATATTTCATTGTGGATCTTTTTTTCTTTTAAAAAAATAAAATTATTTTTGACCAAAACAACAATTTTGGAACAACAAAGTTTGGTTGGAAAAAGTCATGAACAACTCGTCCAAATCAACTGCGTGATCAACGTTTTCTTGTTGATACGGTCAGAGGATTTTCTAGTAGTGTACATCTTCCAAAGTTGTTTGTGTAATTTCCTTCTTCACCAATTTTGACAAGCCCCAAGGTGATGACCTGATATGGGTACTCCTTCCAAAAATAATGTGATTTTCGAGAAATATCTTTTTGTGTAAGAAAAAAACATTGGAAACTTACTAAAATTAGAGAGTGTTATAGGCACTATAGCTGCAACTATATACATGGTGTTAAAGACAAAATTTCTAGCATACATAAAATGAGTTAGACATAAGATACTATGTGAGACGCGTAAAAGTGGTATCTATATTAGGCCATTCCCCTACCATTAAATGCTCCACTGGAATTGAGATATTCCTTGAGTTTCTTGAAATCTTACCCAATGGCATTCCACTTGTTTGTAATTTGATCCCGGGGAAGTCACTGTGAAAAATTTAGATAACTATGAGAGAACAAATATAGGGTGTCTTTTATTCATTTGAGATAAAAATTATAAATTTATAGAAGTAATATAGGGTGTTTTAAAACCAATTTGGGAAATTTAAGGAATATTTTTAGAATATATGGAATATGCCCTAAATATACTATAAATAGTATAATATTCCAATTATTTCATAGCCCCCCATTAAATACCCTTTGTTCGCTCATATATATCCAAAATTTACACTAAGTGACTTCCCCGAGGATTTGATCCAAGTTTTTGTGTCTAAATTCCAAGTTCACATTGCATATTGACCTAATTTCTATCCAAACACTCTACCTAAAAGTATATTTTGTGTACGAATCTAGTTGTGGCGTATTATTTTGCTATTCCCTCTCTAAATGCTTCAATTCAATCAAGATGAGATGATATGCCTTGGTCTAATTTGGCCCTCTCACACCTCGTTATCCACTTCAAGCCCGAGACTTCAAGGACGTCCTTGTCCATGTCCACCATTCCTTCCTACACAATTTCCTTTCTTTACAACAGTTGCATTGGTAACCAAGTATGGCTCACCAAAAAGAATGATGTTTGTGCATTGCGAGCTTGAGTCACTAATTCCTCCGCTACTACTTGAGGATCGTGATTGTGCACGTTAGAGTTAGCGATACCAAAACTCTAACTTCTACAATATTGATAAAGTAAAGCTAAAACTATTATAGAGAGCACATAATCATTGCATCTCATCAATTGCTAGATTACAAGACTCTATCAAGCAAAAGCCAAAAACATTAACAAATGCACGCATCGAAAACATGATCGTAGAATTTGCGGCACTTACCAATAAATGCAACTGAGCAAGAATGAACTCCAACTTGAATTACTCACTGTCGCAAATTTATCACTATACCTCCTTAAAACTCTAAGCCCACATCTATACATGATTGCAATTGTCAGCTAAGAGAACCTATCAATGTTGGCAAAGTAATTTGTCACTATACCTTGATCATTTAATCATTTTACTTTCCAAATATAAATTTGACACTTGTTGTTCTTATAAAATTCATTTACTAATTTTGACAATTAAAAAAAAGAAAATTTGTGATTGAAAACACATGTGTCGAATTGTGAAGGTATTACAATGTTGAAATTTGAGAAAATTTTGACAATGAAAATTGAAAATTGAGTTTTTTTATAGGCTTGAACATATGGATGAAGTTTGTTCATCACCTACCTGGATGAAGATCATTCAACACCTCGCCATCCGGATGAAGATCATTTGACACCTACTCATATGCAAATCGTTGAACACCTTGCCACTTGGATGAAGATTGTTCGACACCTTCGACACCTACCGAGATGAAAATTGTTTCAGACCTATCAGAATGACGATTGTTCGACACTTACCTGGATGAAGATTGTTTGACACCTACTTACTCGCATGAAGATTGTGTGCACTTATCCGGATGAAGATCATTCGATACTTACCCGGATGAAGATCATTCGATACTTACCCGGATGAAGATCATTCGATACTTACCCGGATGAAGATCATTCGATACATACCCGGATGAAGATTGCTCGACATTTACCCGGATGAAGATTGTTCGACATTTACCCAGATGAAGATCATTTGACAGTTAGGGATGAAGATCGTTGGACACCTACCCGGATGAAGATCGTTCGAGATGAAGATCTTCATCCGACGCAGCTATGGCGATTTCTGAAGGGAATAGACGAGCGCTGACGAGTTGGGAATTTTCATGACGAAGCGCATGTTTTTCTTTTCCAATTTTTTTGGTTAAAGGATCACAAGTTCTTGTAGAATTTTGGTCGATGCTGTAGTAGTAGAAGTAGTCATGTTTGTGTTAACGGAGCTGCAGGATACACTGCGGGTGCCGCCGGAGAGTCTCGGCATTCCTCTGCAGGATGCCATCACGCAGGAGCTTGCCCATCTCTATTTTGACAAGGTGCAACAAAAATAAATCTTCCGCTTTCTCAATTTCAATTTTCGTGAAAATATTGCTCTGAAAATTTGGATTTCTGTTCAGATGTCATGAATTTGCCAGTTTTTTGGAGAATTAGGGTTAGGGTTTCGTTGAAATGTGAGCACGCCTTGCTTATGTCTTGTATCATGTCGCATTGACGAGGAAGTTCTAGATTCCATGACTCTATAGTATGTGGATTTTCGGGGTTCTGGTTTCACGAATTTGCAGTTTTGTTTTGTGAGAATTAGGGTTAGGACTTTGTTGAAATGTGAGCACGCTTTATGCTTGTTTCTTGTTTCGTGTCGCATTGACGAGGAAGTTTTAGATTCCGTGATGATATGTGGATTTGTGTGGAACAGGTTCTGAAGGATTTAGGGCTCTGTGTGACATTGTATGATATCAGTAATGTGGAGGGAGGGTCTGTGTTCCCTAGCGATGGTGCGCCTCACTTCATGGTCCGTTCTGCTTTTACCTCTACTTGAGTTCTATGATGTGAATAAATTAGAAGGCGTATGCGCAACTTAGAAGTTCCTAGAAGTTTGTGAGTCTTATGATTCCGCCTTAGGGTTTAAGGAAATAGTGAAGTATTCGTTGAAAATGTTGCAGCGTTGGCGCCCCATTAGATTCATATGTTGAGTACAGTGTCTTGGCATCCACTTATAATAAGTTCACATGAAGTTAAGATTAACTTGACATTAATTCAACAGTATCTTAATATCGATCTAATGTTCTATTAGATTAACAATAGTTTACCATTGATTACTTTGTGAATCTAAAAGGGAATGAAGATGGTTGGTACGAGGCTCAATGCTGCAAGGAGCGGTTAGTTTAGAAATTGCACAAATATAATATGGCCTCTCGTAAGGGAAATGCCACTTTAGAATCTTCAGTCGCCAATAGATTGTCAGCGACGTTGATCCAAATTCACATTTCGATTGATATTCAGTGGGAACATTTGTTTGGCTTGCATCTTAAACAGGTGGACTTCAGGCTGGTGATGTTTCGCCCTTTCGTTGGGGAGGTGTTGATAGCTAAACTGAAAAGGTGCGACAAAGCAGGCCTCTACTGTACGTTGTCCCACTCCTTTATATTCTCTTCTCTGTACTTCTCATCTGAATTCATGTTTCGATTGCTGTTTTATATATATGAGTTGATAGTTAAGGTTATGGAGAACTTTTCTGTTACTTACTTGCCCTCCAAAACGATGGTGCAGTGTCACTGGGTGCTTTTTTTGAGGACATACACATTCCGGAGCATCTCTTGCAACAACCTTCCGTATTGTACTGTCTCCTTCCCTGCATTTAGGGTTTGGGGTTTAAGGTCGTGTTTGGGTTTAAGGTTCGAGTACAGGAATACCGAGGGTGCAGTATGATTATGTGTTGTCAGTATTTTTTTAAGTCTTTTATGAAGTCAGTTTAAGTATTTTTCCGATGCAGTGATGAGGAGGAGAAGCTGTGGGTTTGGAACTACAACGGCACTGATATGTTCATGGACCTTGATGAAGATGTGAGTTAAGCTCTATGACTTGTATTTTCTGTCATGAGTTTGGGAAGCGAAGTTGATCTACGATTTGGGATTTTTGTGAACCCTCTTCCATTAATCCCAAGTGAAACGGTTTTGTCCTTGGAATTGCTTGCAGGTTCGATTTCGGGTAGTCCAAGTGAAATATCCACCAATTCCTATTGAGCAAGAAAAAGATGCAAGGCCTTTTGCTCCCATGACTATCACGGTGTGCATTTCAATTTATTTCAATTCCCCTTTTGCAAACGATACTGGGTTTACCAGTGCAGGGTTTTACATTGTCTTGTTTTGATGTTTACAGAAGATGTTAGTGTTCATACTACCAACAGTGCAGTGCTCGGATTGCTTCAAATCACTTGAATATGTGTATTTTTTTAGATTAGAATAAAGAGAATGAACTTCAAATTTTACAACTGTCTCAGGCATCCTCATGCCTGAAGTGTGCTTTGTGCTTGTTGTAATTTTGCAAGGGACATCACTAAGGGTTGTATCATATTTTTGGAGTGCAGGGTGACATCAATGCTGATGGTCTTGGACTTGTCTCATGGTGGGAAGCCTGAGGTATTATAAATGCCCTTTCAATTTCGACCTTGAAGATGAGTTTTCTTGCTCAAGAAAACTAAGAAAGTGAAGTTTATCAAGTAGTTTCTATTCCACTTTTCAAATTTGAAAAATTTCAAACACTGAGCATTTTATTGCATTTGCAAGTTCTATGGGTCAAGGCCCAAACTACACTACATTGTGGAGGGGTTTAGCTTCTTTGCCATGGTTTGTAATTATTTCGTTTGGCGACACTTCGGATTTATTGTTACATGTCAACCAAGTTGCGTGCATGGCCCTCAAGTCACTGCACGTGCATTGTCAGTCGTTTTTGGAGCAAAAGGCATGTTCTGGTTTATGTCTCTACTTGTTACAAACGCCTCCAGTTTGACCTGCAACAGTGATGGGCAAATCAGCACTTGGTCTTCCAGGCTCAAGGTACCCAAATTTGTAACGGCAAGCCTTGCAGTGATTTTTATATTTCTGAGGCCTAATTCGGTAGAAAATTATTCAAATTTTTTAGAAGAAATATTTGACAAGAAATTCCTCACTTTTAAGCGGAAGAAATCACTCATATGCTCTTAAAATTTGAGTTAGTATCACTTTATTTGGATGAATGTACATACTTTTGGATGACTAAATAATATTGCATCCATGTTTTACATGATTCATCGGTATTATCGGATGTAAATAGCTTCATCACTCAACAGAAAATTGCTTTGTGCACTGCTCAAGAAAATTGAAATGAAATGCCCTGAAGCCTCGTGAATGTAGAAATGTTGCTCATTTGCAGGTGAGCAGGTTTTCTTAAGGTGTGAAACAGGGACCAAACAATCTGTACGAAGGTTTCTTTGACTAACACCAATCATTGACTTGTTGTGAGCAGGTGGTGAGGCGAGGACATCCACGTGCAGGAACTACTCAGTCATTCCAACTTTGTTGCAGAAAGTCGTAATTTTTCACCTGACCTCTACGTACCATATTATTCTGACCATAGTTGTTACACCTCTAACTGAACACAGCGAAGTAGGGTACTTCTGTTCCATAGTAGAGAGGTTAATGTTTTATTGACTGTAAATGCCCAAAGTCTACATAGAATTAGGGTATTAGGTCGATCCATACTCATGCTTGTATCTCAACACAATCTGTGCGTCAAATCAAGTTGATTGTTGTTTTGAAAGTTCATTACACTAAACGCTCTCTATTTGCAGTGTCTTGGGGGCACAATTATCTCCTGTCCCATGTGCTCACAATATGATATGTGGAAGTTGTTCAATGAGATGTGTACATAACATGACAACATAACATTCAGTAGCAAAGGTACAATATGCCCTGGGCACCAAGTGAATATGAAGAATATTCTGTATCATTTTGACAGAACCATCAGTAGCTACATTTGTTTACAGGAAGTTGGAGGTAGTGGCAATTGCAAGTGAATAGCACATGTGTCCACCCTCTCATTAGCAGGCATGTGATTAGTGTATTTGGGTCTTGATCTTGTTAACGCTAATGTATCACATGCTTGCCATATATCCATCCTCTCATTCCCTCTCCATCCCATGTTCATCCATTTGTTGGATGAATCTGAAAGGCATACTTGGGTCATGCTGCTGAATGTTATGAACTAGGTAATTGCAAAGCATGCCAAGTTATAAAAAATAATGGCATGTTAGTACCTACCGAGCCGCAGGTGGCGAGGTTGGTATTAACTTGGGCAATTTTTTTTGATGACTTGGTTTGCTTTGCAATTGTTGAACATAATCTCAATGGAAGAGAGTGTAGCCGTTTGACTTCTTTGATAGCTCAAGATTGATAAGATTACATAACATCCTCATTAGTACACGTTAACCAACCAAAATGTTGCAGATTAATGTCAACGCACGCATCTGTGTATTGATTGCATTGATGGCAAACTAATGAAATTTCTACTTCATACTACCCTATTGCAAATTTGCACAAGCAAACAGGCAAGGGTTATCAATCTTAACCAACTCCTCCTTAACCCCTAAACGGGCTGGAGTTTGTATTTGATGATTTGAAGCAAGTTCCATGCAAAATTTGAAAATACGGTGAACTACAAAGTTGGGGGCAAAGTTGAGAGTGAAATTGTCCCCAAAAATTAGAATTTTTCGAGTATTTATGGAGATTTGGTGGCATTAGAACGACACGTATTCTTGTATTCTACAAGATAAAGGAGCCTAGAGGGGGAGAAGTCAATGAACATATATGCAAAGCGGCGGAAGCTGGGATTTGCCTCACCTCTCTACTGAAAATTCTTGAGACCTCACATTTAGGTTTTTGGAGTCTTTCCCCATCATATAGAGAATCAAGTCATGTATCTAGAGAAAAAATAAAATTTGCAAAAAGATCATTTGAGCAAGTTTTATGGCCTATGCAATTCTAGGTCTTCCATTAGATTTGCAACATTCCTATATACAGACATTCATTATCGATTTTTTTTTTTTTTTTACTCCCAAAAATTCTGAAAAAAATCATACTCAATGAGAAGTAATCCATCTATAGTTAGAAAAAAATAAAAAATAAAATTTTGGCCCATTTTCCAAGACGCTACACCTCTTTGCATACAAAAACAACCAATGTATTGAGAAAACACTAGTAGAAGACCTGACGTTTTTCATTCCTTATTTCGTGGGAATAGTGCACAGTGGCTGAATATTATGCTTATATTTTTGTCTTCTTGTGACCAAAACCACTCACCAAAAGTGACACAACCCATGTGCCCTGGTGCGGTTTCATTCCCTTTTCATTTATAGTGAGTGAAAAACGACACATTTCCTATTACTGAAAACACGCCACATGGAGAA
Source organism: Pohlia nutans (assembly GCA_022496805.1). NCBI lineage: Eukaryota > Viridiplantae > Streptophyta > Bryopsida > Bryales > Mniaceae > Pohlia > Pohlia nutans. The sequence goes on along the minus strand of CM040089.1, from coordinate 28,348,057 downwards.
GTATGTCGCTCCTTTAGGAGTTAACCAATCAAAACATGCCACGAAGGCAAAACTCTCCCACAAAGATTATGAAACTCTTGTGCAACCAGAAAGCATATGTTTCACATTTCTTGTTCAGAGCCAAAAAGAAAAACCTAGTTGATCTTTGAATAGAATCTTTGCCCAGATCTTACATAATGAGACAAATAGAGGTGTTCTATAGTACAGTATGACACCAAAGCGTACACGACTTTACTGCATGTTTTTTTGTGCATGCTTGCTTGTGTTTGGACGTTAGTACGTACATGATATTGCAGATTTTAGGACCACAAACAAGATGTGGTCTAAAGAGAAGTCGTTTACATAAATAAAAAAATTAATGTTTTACCTGGGCAGAAAGGAAAGGAGATGTGATTGCGAAGTTAGGTGTGGTACAATTGACCTCTCATAACGTAAAGTTTCTTCGCTGTGAACACTTTTCCTGCACTGTAGAAAGTCAGACTTAAGAGCAGGATGATGGTTCTCAAGACGTTCACATGCTTAGTTGTCATGGAGTGACAAGAACACATGATCTCTTAATAGTCAGTGTGACAGATAAGTCATCTCTACTAAATCTTTCTGCCTCATAAGGTTCTTAAGGTGAGTGGACCATAAACCGACACTTTAAGCACTGCGCACATTTATAATAATATGAGGTGCATTGTGATAGTTTGAATGGATTAGCAAATTGATTATGAATTTATCCCAAGTTGAATCATAATTTTTGAAGTTATATTGAATAAGTTATGAATTTTCAAAGTCCAAGGTTTAGGTTATTCAGTAGACATGGGTTGAAATTGACAGTGAATATGCCTTGAAGGATCATAAAGAAACTGAAAATAATGATAGTTCCCACAAATGAGGCAAAGTCCAAGTAATGCTTCAAAGTCAACAATCACTAAACTATTTTGTTTATTGTTGGTTCATGGCTCAGTGGAGTATCATTGATGAAATAAATATAGGTGTCTCTTTATGGCCAGCGTCGGTTATTGGCCCACTCACCTTAATACCTTGTTGGACCACATCCTTTACACTGTAGCAATTGAAGTTAGAAAAAATTCTTTGTGATTCCTCCGATCTTATGATAAATGCTTGAGATTTTGGAGGTGAATAGTAGGGAGGTTCAAGAATGTTATGCTCGTACATGATGCTCTGGACTATTTTATTTAGTGAGTATGTTTGCATAAAAGGATTGGATACAATTTTTTTTCATGTGCACTACACTGGTTATCCCATTTAGTGCATGTGGTACTAATTCCTGAAGCATGCACTATTTTGCCAAATCTCAAAATTAGTGAGGGCTCAAATTTTTACTGAGTGGCTGAAATCTTCATATCACGCTAATTTTACATCATAATGATATTTAATATCACCTTCACTAATTTTCTATAGGCACTATAAACCCCCCTCACTAAATGGGATAACAATATAGTATTTCCTACAAAGTATATAAGTTAGCTTGTTGTTTTATCACTTTTATGAATATAAGCTCTGGATTGAAGGTCATCATACAGTATGGTCTTATGATATTTTATGGTTGGATTTAATTGTTTCTTTAAATTTTACTTTTAAAAGCTTTTTGGACTTCATTTATTTTACTTAGTGTGGGTTATCAAATAATGTGATGCTAAAGTAGAGGAGCTCACAATAATTATACTTATAGAATAATGTGGGTTTATGTTTTTTCATTTAATGTTGGTAGATTTTGCAAGAGTTTATTTTTACTTAATATGTAAGAGTGTAGGTGTTTCCGGGAGGTGTATAAAGTAGTTGAAATAATGTGGGTTTCTTAATTTAGGTGGCCCACATTAATATCGATGTTTTCAAATTGCTCTCGATTATGTAGCCCACACTATATACTATACCCACCAACAAGTTAACGTTCATTCAACTTTTTAGAGAATTGTCAATAAAAATTACAAAAATTATAAGCTTTGAGCCTAATTTGGACAAATTGTAGTGCACAAGATGAATCACACATACAATTGAGTTTTGATAATAAAAGATATTTTTATTTGAAATTCAAACCTTCATTTTTTATCCTTAATTCAAACAATTGTGAATACAAATTTTGTAATTTATGGTTTATAAAAATTTCAATGGAAAGAATGCAAACCCTTTGTAGAATCATGTGAAAAAGAAATCATGAGTTTTGTGGTCATATTTACTAAAATATCAATGTTTGAAGTTTTCAGTTCAGATATGTTCAATGTGAATATAAATTTTGTATTTTTTTAATATCTGATCCAAAAATTGTCCAAAGACATGATTTTTCACATTTCAAATGGTTTTATATACATTAATATTAATATTAATATTTTATAAATTTAATTTTTTGATTCAATTTTTTGAAAAGCTGAATGAACGTAAACTTATTGGTGGGTATTGTAGAGTAAATGATATACTGTAAGTACTTGCTTACATAACATTTTTGAGTTGCCTCGGCTTCGTTCCTTTTCTACAGTACTACTATAGGCATCATTCCTCAACAATAGAAATGATGCCTCTACGGTAGCATTGTAAACCTTCAACTCAAGATTCTTCCTGTAGAAAAGGGACCAAGCCAAGGTAGCTCAAGAATGTATGTTAGTTGATCACAACATTCTTTAACAATTGTGAGAACTCACCCTAATTCTCACCATAGATGGTAATTAGACAAAAAGACTCAAAATTTGACATATTGTTGTATTCTAACATGTATTCTCAAAGTGGTATAGTGTTAACAAAAGTCTTAGTAATGAATTTAGATACATCTTTGGATTATATTAATTTAGCTAATATCACTCCCAATACCAAATGCAAACATACCATTACATTGAAATCACCATATACTGTGGGTGGATGAATGGTGTGGGTACATCCATCCATTTGAACAAATTCTCATCCATTTAAACAAACTTTCATCCATTTAAACAAACTTTCATCCAAGCTAAACATTTTTTCATCCAATTTAGAAGAATTTTACCAAAGTATTTTGAAAAAATAATTATTATTAAAGCCTCTTGTAATTATTGTGGACTACAGTATATGGTGATTTCAGTGTTGTGAGTAATTGTCACCTGTAGGCTTTGGAACCTCTTACCTGAGGTGAGGTCAAATTCGTGCAAAAAAGAATCTAAGTTCTTTTTCCAAAGATTATGGCTTTTAATTGTGAAGACATAACATTCAGTAGCATGCACCATCTCTGCTTTGGCTCTACAACAGAGGGTGTGGAATATTCCACACCCAACAATACTTCATTAGTAGCTAAGCCGCTCAAAAATGGACGTTCAAGCAGTTAAGGGTTAAATGTAATGAAAATATTTACAAGCATGTAAGGGTTAAGTGCTTGTAAATAATTTCATTACATTTTTGAATTGATTTGAAACCTTAAATGAGGCCTTTTAATTTGGTCCAATACACTATTTCTTTGGAAACGTTGCTATATCGAATAAAATCAAGTATTTTAATGCATCAGTTTTTAACTCAGTTGTGAGTGGAGACAGTGAGAATCTCTAACGGATAAGTTGATTGTAATGTTGTAAAAACTACCCCAGACAAGGCTAAAGGCTCTGACCGCGTTCCCAAGAATCCCAACTCAGTCTGCCCGTGTGCAGAAGCTTGGACCCACTCAACTGCCAGCTCGGACTCCTAGATCCGTAGGATCTCGTTTGGCAAAGGGAAGGCTGAGATTGCAGGAGCCGGCGACACAACAAGCCCTCCAGTCTGCACCTCAGTGACGCGGGTAGCTAAGTGGACAAGTGAAAGCTCCAGGTGATGAGCACAGTGCATGAAGGAAATGTAATGGGTATGAAGGCTACTGAATGTTACAGAATGCTATGGTCAAAATCTCAAATTGAGAGGAATTAACAAATTCATAGAACTAACCTTTACCCTTTTATTTACCAAATTCATGAAAACATACTGTCAGATCAAAATCTACAAATTTACTTGAAACATCTGCAACTGAACTTGCTATTGGATAGGCACCAAACAATGCCACCCAAATATACTATATTAAATAATTAATTATCTATAATTACTCCACCTTGAAAACATGATACAGTTCACCAAGTTCACTCATCTACAAAACTGAACAGTGCTCTAATTAGTATTCATGATAAGCTGGTTTGATGTAGTTTGGATTCCTGACAGGGAGTTTGGAGAATGAGACTTGAGATTGCAGCATAGGGCGCTGGCTATGGTGCTGGCTCACATACTGCGGCGCAAACTCGTCACCCATGGAAACATACTCCGCATCGTGGTACCGATGCTTCTTAAAAGAAGGCATGCGGCGAACACCGTAGTAATCTCGCTGCAAATCTCGGGGCTCAACGAAGTCATGGTGCCGGAGACCATCGTAATGAGCCACTTTGCCGAACGATGGCTGCCGGGAGAGACCCCGTTCCCTGCCGAAGGAATTCGTGCGCGTCAAACCCGGACCGCCGTGCACGAGAGGCTGGCCTACATAGCGCGCTGAATCCTGGTGCACTGAATGCACCAAAGGCTGGCCGGTATAGCGCACTGAATCCTGGTGCACTGGATGCACTAACGGCTGGCCTGTATAACGCACTGAATCCTGGTGGTGGCTTGCGGATTTGTTGATGTAGCTGCCTTGGGTAAAGAACTCGCTCTTCTTCTTCACCTTCTTCACCCTCTTGAGCACGCGGAGCGGGTCCACGTAGCCGGCGACCGTCACGCGTTGGTGGAACTGGTCGCACACGACGGTCCTCACTCCCTCCATATCCTCCAGCTCCTCCTGCACCTTCTCCTTGCATTTCTCACAGCACATGGGCACTCGGAGCTCGATCACTGGGACCGGTCCATGTTGCTGCTTGTGTGCGTAGTTGATGCTGCGGCTTCCGCCGTCCAAGCCGTGACCGTGTTGCGCGTAGTTGACACGGTATATGGGATCGGAGTCTCTACTAGAAAACATCTGCAATCACTTCCATCAATGCATCAATATTGAGGCGCTTAAGGCAAATCACTCGTTTTATGCGGCAGTTTAGGGTTTTTCTTGAGATAAAAAATATGTTTTAAGATATATTTTGAGACACATGGTGACATGGCCAAAGCAATTTGTAAGGCAAATAGAATTTAAAGCAAAAAACAGACCAGAAACGAAGTGAAATTCTATTACTGATGATCCAACAACTTGCCTTTTATAAATTAGACCCCTCCCGGCACTCTTACCATTATATTGATATTAGTTTCGGTGATTTTCATTTCATGGAAAGCGCCCCACTCGATATTCTTGAAGAGTTCTCTTTCGAAAGGGATTCAAATACTTTCCATACGTACACAACTTTCAGCTCATTTCACGTGGGAGGATCCAAAAGTTAAAGAAGACATGCATATTCGAGTGTCAAACTTTTGAGTTTCCATCATGGAACATGCTAAAATAACATCATTGCTATATGTTAATCAGTGCAAATAAGTCCAATACAAGCCTCTACAATATAACGTTTAGAATGACAATCTGGAATATCCTGCACACGTGAATTATGTTCTCATTGACTCTACCACACTCAAAAGTATACCATATATTCTCATTTCTTTTGTGTACAAAAAAAAACCATATTCGACAGTAAGAATCAAGCTCTCTTCATTAATTCCTTACCTCTCTAATCCGGTTCGCCATTGTGTCAATCGACCACACTTGCTACGTCTTCACTTGAACTGCTGGAAAAAAAACAAAAATCAATGCAATAAAAGAATGTACTCAGTGCATGAGAATCAATCAGCATTCAAAAAAATCTGATCTGTACATACTGAAACATTCTGTAAATATATACAACATGTTGATCTATTCCACTTCACAAACTCAATCACAACTTCAAGATTTGAACACGAGCTGAACATGAAACTAAAATTTCGTGCACAGGGTTCCAAAAAAATTGAGTTAAAGGAGATCAAGCTCTACAGACACGGCAATTGATCACCTCAACATACATACAGAAAAGAGTGACGATGAAACGAACCTGTACAATAGTAAGAAGAGGAGTGAGTCAGTGGAGCTGGAGTTCAGTTGGAGCAAGCTGGAATTTGGACATGGTGGTGAGGTGACATAATATAGGAAACTGAGGCTGTGAAGGAAAAGAGAGGCGTAGGGAATTGGACAAGGCCCATGGTGGCTGGCCTTGGTAGGGACACCTGGAGAAGCCCAGAATTTGAAATATCTGCTCAGTGAGTGAGTGCTGCAGCTATTCAGTTGTGGCTACTTAGAGCACCTCCACCACAGTGGCTTTTCAGGGCCCGTAAGCACTTGTGAAGGGCCCTGGCCAGGGTGGCCGACCCAGCGGCAACGTTTCTTGGAGCCCGTAGCTCACGGCCACTGGCTTCTTGCTTCAGGGCTCTTCACGACAGCGTTTCCTTTCATTTTTGCCAGGGCCCTCTCGCCATCAATTCTGGAGTAAAGAGTTTTGCATTGTGCCAAAGTCAAAGTGCCACGCAGGCGAATCATGCAAATCAGGCTTGCAGTTTGACCAATGTCAGTTTGAGAGGGTCGGGTATTCTGCAGCCGGTGGGGCAAAGCTTTTTGCCAGGGCCCTTGTTCTTATTTTGGGCCCGCTCTGACATGGTTCCGAGGGCCTGCGGGCCCTCCAGCAGTGGAGGTGCTCTTAGTACCTGTGGTGCATAATGAAGTAAGGTGCAGGGACTTTTCTGCAAATTTTTAATTTTTTTTTCAAACAGGTGGCACAAACTAAACAAACAAGCAGTGAGTGTAGCACATTCATGTAGATTTTCGATGAAGTCGTGACAATTGAATGGAAATACGTCAACATGGATGAATATTTTGGCGATACATTATAAAGATTCTGAGGCCTCCAAAAGACTGTGAGTTCAGCTAGCACCCTCATGCACAGAAATGAATAATAATAAATAAATAAATAAAGTTCGAGCAAAAAAACAAATTAAATAAAATATTAAAAATATAATTAAATCATTATTAAATTAATATTTAAAAAAATATTATGTAAAAATCATTAAAAATGATAAATCTAGATTGACTAGGCAAATTTTGGCCACTTTAGATTTTAATTTTTAAATTTTTAATATTTTTTAATATTTTTTTTGCATGGCATCTTTGGCCAAATTCGCAGCCCTTTGAAGGCCTCAAAACGTTTGTACTGAAAAAATGAGTTTTGGGGTCCAAATTTAACTCTTCCTAAAAATAATTTTGCTTTTTGGTTGTATTTTGCTTGCTAAAAATAAAATGGTAACTAAAGTGGAGCCGCCTAAAGTAAACATACCCATCACCAAGCAACAGTTACATGTATGTATACAAGCACCAGTTGTATACATTTGTGTTCTAAAATGCACATGAGGGCGGAATTGAGTATTGGGTGGTAATATGTACGTCTACCATTTATCCCTCATTCTGGTCATGTGGGTGTTTTCAAATAACCGCCACCTAAAGACCATTTAAGCCGGTCCTAACCACACAAACAAGCACATGAAGTTTCAAAACTTCTTCCATCATGGCACTTTGTTTCTGAAAAGTTCTACTTTCCCTGTTTCTCAATCTCCCCATTTTGTGGAGTTCTAGGTAATAGTGCGCGGTAATATTGAACTACATTTATTGTGCCATGTCACTCTATATTATTGCCATGTTGATCCCAAAACAACATTTAAAGTTTAAAAGTTGTTCCATGTCATTGTTGACACTCTTCTTTGATTTCCTCCTATGTGGTAACCATTTGCATTATAAACATGTTGAGGCCTCCAAAGGGTTGCAAATTTGGCCAAAGATGCCATGCAAAAAAGTTATTAAAAAAAATTAAATTTATCAAAATATTAAATTTTAAAAAAATTTAAAAATCATGATGTGGCCAAAATTTGGCCATGTCAGATCTGGATTTATTGTTTTAATACTTTTAATAATACTTTTAAATAATTATTTAATTATAAAATTTACTAAATTTTTAATAAAGTTTTAATAATATTTAAATTTTAAATTTTTTTGCCAAACTTTTATATATTTTTAAATTTTTTAATGTATTTTTAAAATTCATTTCTGTGCATGAAGGTGTTGGCTGAACTCATGGCCCTTTGGAGGCATCAAAATCTTTCTAATGCTTGTGTGAACCAATGAAAAATGTCTATCTTCAAGGATTTCCTCTCGTATAGTAAGGGCCTAAAATTGACCATGTACTTGTAATTTTCAAGAAACCTAATTTTTATCACTTGTGATTGTTTTTACATGAAGGCTTTTGTGTTGGAAAAACACCACCTATAAGTCGCAAGTGGAGTACGGCTATCTTTTCACTTCAAATTTCAAATTACATTTTATTCGATTATTTTAGAAAACTACTATAATTTTACATTTTTGTTCATGATTCTTATCTACGTATCAACCGAAACTAGTCTGATTTTCCATTTTCAAAAAAATTCACGCACATCAACTTAACCTTTTAACGTCCCGATTCAACACTGTTTTCAAAAATGTTTGATGAAAAAAAAAATGGACTTGATGTACAAAAAAAAGTTGTAAATGTCAATGTGAAGATCATTCATCATATTTTTTTATTAATATTTATTAATTAATTTTGCAAGTTTTTCTCTTGAAATTCAATTAAAAATCCAAAATTAACACAACAAAAATGAAAAAAATAAAAATAGTAGTGAAATTGGAATAACATGCACTATGAGATAGTATGGTTTCCATTGTTTGATTCTACTTATTTTGGAAAATCATGTTTAAGGTCTTACTTTTTGAACTAAGAATGAAACTTGACATAAACCAATTGTGTTATTTTTCAAAAAATCACAATATCTTATTTTGAAAATCCATATGGTACAAATGATAATCAACTAGCACAAGAACCAAAAGAAATTTGGATGGATGAAAAATTGTAAAAAATGTAGTATTGAGAAAGGTTGCAATCTATTCGTTGTCCATTATATGGACGCAAGCGCATTAAAGGGTTAAATGAGCTTTTCACTGTATCAAAGCAATCCATGTTGTCAAATTAAGGTGGAATGCCCTATAACTATCCAACCCGTCATGTAGGTGCTCACTATGATGAGGTACAACCCAAAGAACCTAAAACCGACCACTTGAAATTTTTGAAAGTGAACATTGTCTTGTGATTCAATCAAGGGCTTCTACATGTTAAAAAGAATTGGAACTTCTAGGATGTAATTCATGATACTTTTTGTGATATCACTTATACATCACAAGTGGGATATGACTATTTTCACTTAAAAAATTCATATAAATTACACATTATTTATTTTTAAAATTTTATTTTCATCTGTATCAGCCAAAAAATAAAATTACAGGGCTTATTTTCAAAAACATTTAAACACAGCAGCATGAATGGCTGGTCATGGGTAAGTCATCATGCACTGACTGACTGACTGATTGACCTCACTCAACACCGCCTTTAAAAATATCACAGAAGCCATGTATTGCCACGTATACATGTACCGTATGAGCCGCCTGTCCAATTGAGAATTGGCATATTCAGCAAATCCTGCAATATAATGCTCATCCTGAAATGGCATTTCTGGGATATTTGCAAAATATTTATGTTCATTATCTTAACCGACATCCTTTCTTGGTGCTAATTTTTTTTAAGACCACCAACTCTTAACTATTGAACATATAATAGTATAATAAAACCAAATTTTCTGTAGATTCTTCAAATTCAAAGTAACTTTATGAATAACTTTATTGATTGCAGTAATCTTTAGCCAAATTTTTTTGGTGAATTTTTGGAAAAACCGTACTTGATTTTGGACTACATTGAAATCATCATAGACTGTGGCCCACCGTATTTACGAGAGGCTTTGCTAATAATTACTTTTTCAAAATGTTGTGGTAAAATACATTCAAATTAGATGAAAATTTGTTCAAATGGATGAATGTACCCACTACACTTATCCACCTATAGTATATGGTGATATTAGTGTAGTTAGTTACACTAAAAAAAATGGACAAAAATGTGAATGAAATCACCAAAGTCTACTAAAAAAACACTAAAATCATCACTATTTGGATGAAAGTTTCTTACAATAAATAAATTTGTGGATGAACATATATATACATGCTTCTATCCATTTTTCCCTTACCTGGGTACATTTTATAGTGCGTGTTGTTCTACCAACAAAAATGAATAAACTACATAAATTTACTTAACCCATACATTTTTGGGGGTCGTTTTCATACCTTTTTTTTCAAATTTTTAAGAAGTTTTTTTTTTTTTTTTACATTGCAGTGTACACCAAAATGCAAAATATGTATTTATTGCCTTAATTGATCAATTTTTTTATTTTAAATCATTGCTCCAAAGTAGGACATCAAAAAGTGCTCCTAATACAATTTTTTGGCTTTTCTTCAATTTGGATGACGGGATGAACTTAAAATTAGAATAAAGAGATTAATACAAAGAAATATTCATTTGATACATTTTGAAAAACAATAATATGATTGAACAAAACCTTATGGAATTATGCATGGTCAAAGTTCGGTTGATTTTAGGATACACATAGTTAAAAAATGTGTGTATCTCACTTAATATTGACTATTTTAAGAAATAAACAATTTTAGATGAGTTGGAAGATTTTGAAGGGAGGACGGGGCGGGGGGGGGGGGGGGGGGGGGGTGTTTTAAATTTTTTTTTGCTAAAAACATCATTCGGAGCTCATTTTGGAGCCCACCAGATGTGAGAGGGTTGCTATGATCTTTAAAAGTTAAAGTAGAAACTTCCAATTCCATCCCTGCACTTCATTACTGTCCAACTGTCCCTCAAAGTGCTTTTGGAACTATTTCCTTTCTCAACTCTCATTGGTTGAATTTGAATTTTATAGGCATTGGATTTTTGACAAGTTCAAATTTGGGACAATCTAAGTGGTCTAGGTAGCTTCTACTTTGGAAATTCATAGCAATTACATGGCTTATCCAAAAAATCTATTTTTTTTCTTGTAAAATCATCATTTTCAATTTCTAATACTAAAAATGTTCTACCTCCAATTGTGCCTCCAACTATGAATCTTTTCATTATATAATTTAAAAAAATATTGCCATTCTCATGTGGACATGATGTAGTGTGACCCTTATCCAAAAATAACCTTTATAGATTCTTGCCTATAATATACACCATCTAAATATAAAAGTAGATTCTTGTCTATACTATATACTATTTGAACATGAAAACACCATTCTTGTCTATTCAATTTTGGGAACACCTGTAATCAAGATGTATTCTAAAAATTCATGATTTTATTCATATGGTGTCCAAAAAGTACATGTTAAGAGAATCTATTTTTTTTTCAACTAACAATAAGGCATTTGTTCTGAAACCCTTGCCTAAGGTAAATGACCAACTAACATTTAAAATCTTTGGTTGAGTTTTGTGAACTCCCAAATTATTGAGTGCAAATTTTGTGCCATGATGTAGGTGTCTATGAGCAAATCAAAGTTAAATTTTAGAAGCTCTTGGGTTTGATGTTTTGATTCCTATACTTCAAAAAATCTTATTATAAAAATATACGGTTGATTGGATTCTAGAATTGAATCCTATTATAAAATGGAATTATTCATAGGTTGTTGTAGGGTAATCTATATTCAATTTCCTTGTGATTGCAAATATTGATGGAATGTACAGTCAAGTCTAATATGCTTACAAATTCCCCTTTGTAGGAAACTTTGAACAATGCGTGTGTACTAAAAAATGATCCAATTTGGAAACTGTGAAGTGCGTTGCATTCACATTGGAGTGTATTACAATATCATTACAAATTTACACATGTATTAGTAAAAATCATACAAAAAGTTAAAAATATTATATACACTATCTACCATTGAGTACTCTCACCCTTTGCTTCAATTACAGTGTCTATTCTAGCAAGAAAGTTTGAAATGGTCGTTTAAAATTGTTCTTGAGATACTTGAGCCCATACTTGTTGAATGATTTGTATCATTTCATCTGTTTCTTTTGTAATTTATTCATTGGTAATGGTGTAGGGGCTTTCATGGGTTTTGACAAAAGTCCACTTGTCACCATTCCTCCAACTAAACAATCAGTAATTAATTTTGTGGAACTTATTTACGAAAATACATTGATCTACTTCTATTTTATGCATAATAGACCTATTCAACTCACATTGATGGAGGATGGTGCTCCAATAAACCGTAGTAAGTACCCTGATGATTGGAGACAAGCCCATGGAATCAAAAAGATTATGAAGGACAAGGATGAAATGATACAAATCATTCAACAAGTATGGGCTCAAGTATCTCAAGAACAATTTCAAGTGCTCATTTTAAATATGCTTGCTAGAATAGACACTGTAATTGAAGCAAAAGGTGAGAGCATTCAATGGTAGATAGTGTATATAATATTTTTAACTTTTTGTATGATTTTCACTAATACATGTGTAAATTTGTAATGCTATTGTAGTACACTCCAATGTGAATGCAACGCACTTTACGATTTCTAAATCGGATCATTTTTGAATACACACGCATTGTTCAAAGTTTCTCAAATTTTTTCCTGCACAAGGGAATTCGTAAGCATATTAGACCTGACTGTACATTAGAAATCATGAAAATCACATGATAAATTATAGAACAAGGATAAAGTTATGCATTTTTTTAGAACAAATAAATGAGATTCAAAATAGAGAATCATTTTCATTAGAAGAATTATTTTTTTGAGAGTTGAAAATTATGTATTCCTTGATCACATGTGACTCATAGTATCCTATTAGAGATGTATATGTGAGGTAATATGAAGGTACGTTATTATTTTCCACCTTATGATTACCTAAGATTCTTATTTACACTCATTTTGGTGACCCTGTATTTAATTATGATTCAAAATTTGATATTAATGTAGTTATTTTATGTTTGTTATAAAAACTAATATTAGTTGCAACATTGCAACCTTCAATACATTGAATGGCGTTTTTAGTCTCCCGAGACACTATTTCTCAATCCAAACACTATTTAATTTAGGAGATATAGTGTTCTTGTAAGAAACAAATTGGATGTAGTGTTCCAATGACATATGGCAACTTTATAATAAATATGACATGCCACCTCATGTCATTCTCATTACTTGAAAAAAACATGGCACTCTCAATGAAAGTGCAAATGATAAGCAGCAAACTCTTATGAAATGTCAAGGGACACTATTTCTCTCCACCTTTGTACGAATTGTGGTAAAAAACATTAATTCTCCTCAAACACTAAATACGCCATTCAGTGTAGTGAAAACCGGGTAGCAGTATGCAAGTTATTCTATGATAAACACAAATACATGCATTTTACACAATAAAACTACTTATACTAATACCACCTCAAATTTATATGCATGTCATTTGTAGAGCAACTCTCACCATTACAGCAAAGAAATGTAGTGGAATTGAATGAAATACAATGAGATTCAACATCACGTTTTGAGATCATGATTTCCATGCATGATTTCTAAGTGACTCTTTATGTTATTAATTACACTAAAGTTGCATATAATATTCTTGAAAAACCTTGGTTTAGTCTCTTTTCTACATTGCTATTGTAGAGGCATCAATCTTCAACAATAAATATGATTCCTTTAAATTACCTTAACACACATTTCGTGGAATAAGAGCACTGTAGAAAAATTAGGGACCTATCTCTATTGAGAAAGGAAGCACTCCCGAGAGCACTCCCCATTACTTTTCCAGCATGATAGTTCAGTTTTAACGAAACATATGTTTCTTTATAAACCTTTTTCCTTGTAAGGAAGAACACCCAATTTTGTTCCTGAATTCATTTCGTTTTTCGTAGGCTTGCTCTAAAACCATCCCATAAAGTGCTTTTGAACTGTCTCCAAATATATTTGTGATTGATTGAATCTAGATTTTATAGAGAGGATTTTATGACATGTCAAGACTATGGAAAATTTTATTTCAATTTGAATATTCATAGCATTTATCCACAAATTCTATGTTTTTCTTACAAAATCACCATTTGCAATTGCTAATACTATAAACTACTAATCATACCTTGAAAAGAGTACCCCCTATGTATGCTCAATGGCATATTTTGACAATCTTATTCCCTCTGTCCGGGAAATAACTATATTAGTTTTGGCAAGTTTTATCTTAATGTTTTTTTTGCATTTTTTCCACTTCAAATGGAGCGAACTATGAAAGTGACACAAAATCTACATTCCACTATAATTATAGATAGACCAATTTTCTAGTACTAAGTTAAAACTTTATCATTTTGCATTTTAGGGTTTTTAAGAACATAACATTCAGTAGCATACAAAGGCTCTGTCTTACCCTACAGTAGATGGTGCATCATATTCCACACCCAACATGACTTCATCAACAACTAATTGGACAAGTAGAGTCCTAAAGTGATGAACAAAATGCATAAAGGAAAGGCAGAGGGCGTGAAGGCTACTGAATGTTATGAACTACATAACCGGCGAGGGACGGAAGTCCTGAGTTGGTTATGGGATATAATCTACAACTAAGAATTGGCACTTTTTGAACTAGTATAGAAAGAAAGCTAGTCCTACAACACTTGCATGGAGTGAACTTCATTGTTTTTGGCTAATCGTTCGTGTGAGACTAAATTCAAAAGCCAAAATTTACACCCAATCATTTGCTTATACTAGGAACAACAACCCATTGCATACTAACACACAAAACAAGGTCCAACTAGACAACGACACATTGGAGGAGCACACACTAAAAGCCCACCTTGACTATTAGCCAAAATTAGTGTACACTAGTCTGTAGAAGACTTGTCGTTTTTCATTCCCCATTTTGTGGAGATAGTGAACAGTGGTTGAATATTATGCTTATATTTTTGTCTTCTTGTAACCAATAGCCACTCACGAGCACTAACACATCCTATGTGCATCACTAGTAGGATTTTGGTCCTTTATAACTGGTCTTTTGTGACTTAAATGGTCCAAAACGACTTCTTTTCTATAGAATTGAGTCACAAAGGACCATGTAAGGGCCGGCTTCCATGTGTGGGTGGTAGGTCCGCAAACAGTGGAAGCTCCACCGAAATGGGTGAACAAAACAGAATCCAGGAGTACATTTTTCAATTCTACCAAAATGGATGGAGTATGGTTCTTGAGACCTCATTTCTTGTCTTGTAGTGCCTTTCACCCAACCGATTCTCACATGGAAGCCTGTCCTAAGTCACAAAGGACTAGTTACAAAGGACCAAAATCCTACTAGTGCATGGCGCAGTTTCATTCCTTTTTCATTTATAATAAGTGTAAAACAACAGATTTCCTACTAATGGTAGTAGTTGAAAGAGAAAGGCACAAGTTATGGGATCTAACATGTGAGTGTGTAGCCACTCATGTATTGACACATCTGTTCCACAACTCAAAGAGTAGGTTATGAAAGGGCCAAGGAAGTTCAAGAATGTTACTTATGGATCATAATCCACGTGGCTAAGTTAGTAGAGCTACCCCAACAGACTCTTCATTCCTGCAGGTCCCATGCATCATGGCTGGCTATGAAGCCGCAGGTGGGCGGCACAACTCGTGTAGCTTTCTCTCTGGCTCTCTGCGGCAAATCTAGTCCGCCATCACCAGTCGGCATGTCCTGACAAAATTCCCCTGGGCCACTTTCTTTTGGATTTTTGAAGAAAATAAAATTGTTTTGTTTTTTGTTTTTTTTGTTGCAAACTGATGAAGAACTGAAGTTTCATTGCTAAAAGTGCACAATACAGTCCTACGCTTTATTGGAAGATTATTGCTGTCATTCACACACTGAGAGAATAATGGTGCACTCAACCCTAAAAATCTAACATGACGCTTGCATGATCTGGTCATGAGGACGTTGTCAGTGAGCTCATGCCTTCACGGAGCCAGGTATGGCATTATCATTCTTTCCAGTCGTGAAGAAGACGACGAGCCTCACAATTTCTTCTGGTAAGCTTGCGCCAGAGAATTAGGGTTTTGAGGTTTTGGCTAGAACTAATGCACTCGATTTTGATTTTGTAACGTAATTGGAAATTATTACAGCGCATTGAACTGTCTGTGCTGGCGCCTACGAACAAAAACCTCAAATTTGCTATTGCCGGAGTAAACCAGTTTCCTTCAAAAGGCGAAGAAGATGTCAATTAGGGTTTTGAGTCTTGGCACAAAAACATTCAAGCGCAGTTCGAATGCAATTGTTTTATTTGAATTATGTAGCGTAGTTTACTAAAATTTTGGGATTACTCTGTATAGTACCAGTTAATAATGATACATAGAAACTGCTACACTGAATGGCGTACTTAGTGTCCCGGGACACTATTTAATTTTAGGGAGATATAGTGTCCTCGTAAGAAAAAAATGAATGTAGTGTTTCAATGACATATGGTAACTTTATAATAATTATGGCATGCCACCGCATGCACTCTCATTACTTGGAAAGAACATGACACTCTCAATGAAAGTGAGGATGACAAATGGTGAACTCCTACAACATGTAATGTCAAGGGACACTATTTCTCTTCACCTTTGGACGAATTGTGGTAAAAGACATCAATTCTCCTCGGACACTAAATACGCCATTGTATCAAGAGCTGCACTACAGGTGCAATGAAAATCTCTATCAATGTACGATTTTGCAACTTTGTTATAATTGTTTTTCATTTTGTAAAAGTAGACTTCATTATCTACTTGACGGACTTTATGGTTTTGAATTTCGATCATTTTTCTGCCCACTATTGCATTTCGAACTTGAGGGAAAAAAACCCTGTTTTCTTGAGTGACACAGTTTCTATGTATCTTTATTAACTGGTACTGTACATTGAGCTCTATGTGCTTTTTATTACAATAGACGACCTAGTTATGAGGAATACTCTCGAATGTTGAACCTAAAATTTGCTATTGCCTTTAGAAATGAAGTTGTGATGAAGATGTCAATTAGGGTTTGGGGTATTGATACAAAAATTGCAAGCGCAGTTCGAATGCACTCGTTTTTATTTATGTAATGTAACGTAGTTCAATATCATTGCGGGACTTGTCTGCACATTGAGCTGGATGTGCTTTTAACTTTTTAATTTTTTTAGATTGTGACCTAACTATGACTCTCAAATGTTAGAGTCTACAAACAATAACGTAAAATTTGCTATTGCAGGAATGAAGCTGTAGCTACCAGTTTCCTTCAAAAGATGTCAATTAGGGTTTCGGGTATTGGCACAAAACATTCAAACGCAGTTGGAACGCACTCGTTATTTATTTAGTTCAAAATCATTTGGGGACTAGTCTGCACATTGAGCTGGATGTTGCATTTTATTGCAATAGGTGACCTAAGTATGACTCAAATGTTGGAGTCTAAAATTGTCTATTGTAACTCGGGATGTTGCTCATTGCTGCAGCTACCAGGAGATGAAGATGAGGTGGAATTGCTGCTCCGGCTTCACCAAGCTCTACAAGAAATCAGTCCTGGGGTCATCATCTTCTTCATCTGATTGCTGAGGCAGATACAGTAGTACAAGTACGTAACTACATGTCACTCAAGATGAATAAAATTCGACTCGTACGCTCTGTTGACCTCCGTCGCACTCCTCGCCTTTGCAGAGGTTGGGGTGAAGCTCCAGTGCCAATCGTCGGTATGCCGTCTTGATATAACATTCAATAGCCTCCATTGGAACTGTCCCAGTCCCAATGAAATGAGAGCTTCTGAATGTTATGGACATCGTTGCAAATCGCTTGGCGCCGTTGTGGAAGCGCGTACCCTGAGGTGGTGACATCTCGCCAACTGGTTCATCTTCAGGTACTACTCCCCTTCTTCAGTCTCTCATTCAGAGCTCTAATCTGCACCTCATCTCTGGATTTTTTCCTAGAATGAGTATCTTCACAGACACGTTGCTTTGCATACCCCTGTCCATCGTGACGTTTGGGATGCACAGATCCTTTGAGAAGGCTGTGCAGTTACATCTCTGTATTAATTGCCGAGAAGTATTTTCACAGACACGTTTGTGTTGTTCATTCCCCTGTCCATCGTATTCTCTACACTGAAAGCTGAAAGAATATCAATATCTGCAAATTTATTTCGAATTCTACGCTGACCCTAAGTCAAAAATTCTACATTGCCTGGGGTGAGCATTTTTCGTTCCCTAGTAGTGTGCTTAGAGCTCTAGTTTGCATTTCCTAGGTTAAGTACCTTCACAGACACAGTGCTATTCATTCCCCTGGCCACTGTAATGTTCGGGCTTGCCAAGTCTAATAGAAATGTGAAAGAAAGACTGTGCATTCACATCTTCTGTTACATGTCTAGAAGCGTTTTCACGGACACGTTGATGTTGCTTATACCCCTGTCCATCGTATTCTAAATCCAGCGAAAGAATATGTATATATCTGTGGATGGATTTCGAAAAAGAGCGAAACTAATCAAAATCTATGCGGACAGTTCAAATTCTACATTGCCTAGGATGAGTATTTTCACAGAGACATTATTGCTGTTGTCCATACCCCTGTCCATCGTATTCTCTACACCGTAAGCTTGAAAAAATAACCGAAATCTATGCTGACACTTCAAATTCTACATTGCCTAGGATGAGTATTTTCACAGAGACATTGTTGCTGTTGTCCATACCTCTATCCATTGTAGAAGAATTCTATTACGACGTGTGATCTCAGCAGAGGGAAGGACAACACCTGCGGATGTAAGCGTTTGTAAGGTAATCACAATAGTCTCCTTCTACATGTCTGTATTCTCTCCTTTGTAAGATAGTCTCTTCTACATGTCTGTGTTCCCTAAGAGAATCTTCACGGACACATTGATATTGTTGACACCCCTGTCCATTGTCAAGCTGCTTTGATTCTAGTACTTGAAGCAGGAGACTCGGAATGCAACTGCTACACTTAGGAAGGAAAGCACACTACATTACTTGGCTCACCACCCTCGGCAATGTTATAAAGGATTTGCAGACCATTGTCAAGTTGTACTATTGCTGCAGCAAGCTGACGTCTCATTTCCTTTCCTTCGATGGTGAAACCTGGAGCCTTTTCCTGCTCTTCGATATTGACATTTGCTTTTCAAGGACCTTTCTTTTTCTGCTTTCCGCCCTATTTGAATTCCGAATCTGTGGGCTCCTGCGAACATGCCTTGGCTGTGAGGCTGTGACACCGTGCAGAAAGGCTGGAAGGGGGAATGTCAATGGCAACTGTTGATCTGAACCCCAAAAAGTGTTACGGCAAGGAGTCAAGATATGCCAGCTTGGTCCAGGACAGACACATGGAGGCCCACCACGCATCCACCTGGGCAAGAGTCAACGTTCTTGTCAACGTTTCTAAAAGTTTTCAACGACGATCTTGCCCACCATTTGGTTCCGAAGACTCAAGCTTTATTATCATCTTATTATGCGTTGCTGGCCTCCTCCGCGACCTGTTCACTAGTGATGCCATGTCCAGATGTCGAAGCTGATTGCTAATATTCGTGAATTCTGCTGCAGTTGCATTGAAGTCTTCGAAATCTAAAGACTACGAGCATGGAGCTGGAGACTCATCATTGACGGGTAGAATCTGCACAGATCACACCATTTAATGTGAGCATTTACTCTCTTATTCTTACCATTGGCTCGGTCAGAAATTTGCTACTGCACTGAGCGTTTGACCAACAAGTCCATGTTCTTTTGAGCAGTAGGGCATATGGGGATTTTTTTAGTGGAATATTCTTCGCTGATTCCGGTGATATAAAATTTGATCCCATCTGAATTATATTTTTCACCATATGGTTAATCAGACTAGTCAATTTAAACCATGGTCTTCGCTGATTCTGGCGATATAAAATTTGAATTATATTTTTCACCATATGGTTAATCAAATTAGTCATTTTAAATCCATGGTCTTTTAGGGATTAAAGTTCGGACATTTACTAGGTAGAAGAGAACATTTGTAAAACTGTGCTATACTCTGCTTAGACAAGGCAGGCTAGAGCGTAAAAATCTGTATACTTTTGTGAGAGGACTACAGCAAGCTTTAACCCTTAAACGACAATTTGGGTCCTGGGTGGGCAGCCCGGAAAGAATCTAAATTTTTTAGAATTTTTCTTTTTCTTTTTTCTTTTTTTTTTCCAAAAACGGCTCTGCAGTGCACTGCTAACTAGCACTGTAGCACTGTAGCACTGCGGCACTGCTGAACTTCAGCTGCCCCAACCTCAAAACTTGTTCAATTTGATAACTTTGATTGCTTACCAACGATTCCACAATCTCTCAAATGAGGCGAAAATTTGGAATCTAGATCGCTTTTTCAGTAGCTTTCCAACGCAACAAGTCTCGCTTGATTTGGTTGAGAAATGAAACTTCTGTCTCCAATATTCCTTTAAACCAAGCCCGTGGGGCTGGGGTTGTCGTTTAAGGGTTAAGCTTTGTAAGTGTTTTCAGGGCTTGACTGAGACGTCGTGATTGAGTTTTGACGTGTGTTCTAAACCATTTGAAATACAACACGCAATCAATTGTAACGCTTGATGGGAAAAATAGAATAAATACTACGTTTCTTAGCAGTTTAATTTCATTTTATTGCTGAATGCTGGTAAAAGATGGCAAAAGGCAAGAAGCTGACAGGAAATTGAGTTGAGTGCAACTTGGCGAAGGTGATAGCATCCATCTGCTTTTGCTTCTTGCGTTCACAAAAAGAATTCTAGAACGTAAGTTAATGGACAATTATTGTGACCCAGATCTTCCTTTTTGACTGTCGTAAATTCAAGCATGTTGACTACCACGTAAGTTCAAACATGTTGACTAAATTCAAGCATGTGGACTGTACGTTACAGTCTTCGTTAGTTACATGTTTGTCGTTGCATTCAATGTGAGCTGTACACAGTTGAGAATGGGTTGGTTGAGTTGCTAATGCAAGTACACTGTTTAAGGTAGCCTTACCACTCACTGACCCAATTCCGCTCAAATGTAGAGCACTCGTTGATTCTAGAATGAGAATCTAAGAGGGTAGTACATGCGGACATGTCTTAACTTCCAAGTGACCAAACAACTGTAGCTTTACATTCTAACTCTAGAATCATTATCAGGCCTACATTTGAATGGTATTGGGTCAAGCTACCTAATAACATTTAGTGTCCTACATTATGTAGTTTGGTGTCACAGTGAATCACTTTATAGCTGAAATGTCTTCTTGTTCCAATCAACTGTTTTTGTTGACATTTGGTTTTCACTTTGACCTTTTAATCTGGCTGCCTGGGTACCCAAAAATTGACTATGACAGTGTGACAAGTGTAGAGGATATTCTTGATGGAAGCCAGTACAAGAGTTTTATCTTCAGAGTCTTCAACTTTTGGCCTAAGGTGGATGACCCAATAAGCGACGTGTACTATAAACCAACAATATCTCCAACAGGTGTTCATTGAAAGCTTCTAATTCTATACCAGTACTAGATTTGCGTGAAAAGTTTAAAGCGTTGGTTTATGGGACTAGGGATTATAGAAACTACTATAGTGCCTGACACAGTTGCTCTCAATAGATTCTTTATAAATCCTGTTCATGAACCTGAGACCTAAAGATGAACTTGAATGTTCTCTTTCGCTGCTTTTGTTCTACGGTAGGATTACCCATTGTTGTCCTTATCAATGAGCCTCCTAGATTTCAGTACATCCACAGAGCTTACTCGTGAAGGATATTGAGAAGAGTTCGAGGAATTCGAGATATTGCAATATTCCTCGAACTCTAATTCTAACATTTAAATAGAAGGAAAATTTTTAAGCCTCCTAGATTCACACACGGACTAACGACATGGTCTTGAATGACGTCTTGACACACTGAACAGTGGAGGCAGCAAACACATGCTCTGGCAAAGTTGAACTTGGTCAGGTGAGTTTCTCAATTCTGATGCCTCAATACTTGTTCAATACTTCCTCAATAATTGTCCTAGATTTTGGCATTCTTTTTTGCAATATTTGTACTCTGTTTTATACTTCAAACGTAAGCCCTGTCCACTTCAAACGGGGTGACAAAAACTGCATATTACTATTAAAGATAGACCATTTTTTGAGTACGGAGACTGCTTAGCGTTAAGTTTAAAACACGCCAAAAACTACTTATTTCTGGACAGAGGGAGTAATACAGATTTCCCCTTGTGGCTCCCTGAGAGCTACAACTGAGTCTCTTCCTCAAGCAATCCTCTTGGTAGAATACTTCTCAAACCTTGACTATAAGGTCGCCGGACTAAGCCTCCAACCCAAATGGCTATCCTTGGGCCCGACTGCTGCTAAAGGACCGGGATTCATGGTTTTAAAATGACAAATTCAATCACTCGTGTTGCAAAAAATATAATTTTAGATACAACCAAATTTTATCACTGGAATCATTTAAGAACATTGCATGTGTTGGTTAGAAAACAAATAATTTTAAACAAAAAGAACTCCACATGGGACCTACTAAAAAACGCTAAACAAAGCAGGAGGCCCAATTTGATCAGGTACCCAAGATGCTCTGATTCTTTGACATCTTTCCTTGACACACGTTTTGAGTTCAAGAATGAAAGCATTGGTACTTGCAATTATTACACACAAGTGTAGTCAGTGCCAACCACAATGCAACTACTACAGTGAAAAGGGTGAGCAGTCAACAATGTTATGACTTTTATTTCGAGACACGACATCAAAAGTGACAGGATTATTGACCTCACATAAAGTACAATAGTTTCCGTGTATACACGATGCAGCTAGAGTAGTCTAAGGTAGGAGCACCCAATTCCGACAGTGTACCCAATGCCAATAATTTCTTGACATGGTAGTCATCCTAGAACGTAAATCTAGGTAGACAATAGATAGCTTATCATTTTGGTCAACAAACAATAAGAGCTCTATGACGTGCTTAGATTTGCGTTATGAAATGACTACCTTGTGTAGAAATTATCGGCATTGGGTACACTGTCGGAATTGGGTGCTCCTACCTTAGTTTGTACATTTTCTGCAACAATCATGTTCTAATAAAATTGGTATTTCTGCAGCTCGAAGAAAATTGAAATGTACAGTACAGTACATCTGAAGGAGATCTAGTCATTGGCTGGAAATCTACAAGCCCTAGGTGAGGGAAAGCTCAGGAGTTAACATTGCAACTAACGCCGATAAAATTCAGTTACTGTTACCTGGTTAATAGTGTGGTGAGCTCAATGGTGGCATTGCCATTCGTAATTGGGCCTGTGGAAGAGGACCCAGTTGTGGAGGACAAGGCCATAAGCAAGGGGTCTTCGGTGCGAAATCCAGAAGGCGTCTGACATTCTGGCCAAGTGTAGAAGTCATTGTCCATGGAACTGGCAGCAGCATCATCGTCTGCACTTCCTGCCAACATGGCCACCACCCGGAACATGGTTGGCCGCTTCTCTGGAGATGTATGCACACACATAATCGCCGTCTCCAGGACCTGTCGCACCTCCGTTTCTTCACCCTGCCCCACATGAAGCCTTGGGTCCATCACATCCATCAGCCTATCTTCTTTGTGCAGTTTCCAAGCCTGCAAGACAACCATAACCGATCGTAACCATCACCATAACCATCACCATAACCATGACTGTAACCACAACCATAAGTCTGCAAGACAAGGATCAATCCATTTTTAACCCCTAAAGGACCATGCAGCTTCTGGAACTAGAAAGTGAGGAAATTCAAGTTGTTGGGCTGTGAATTATAGGGTGAGCAACAAGGAGACCCTAGCCCTTTTTGAGAGCTAAATCCGTGGGTACTTCCTGATCCAAAATTCATGAAGTGTGCGATTTTTGGTGATTTTTTTGAGTTGTTGGGCGTCACTTCAGACCCTCATATCTTCCTCCTCACACCTCTAAATTACATGAATTTTTTTTTTTTGCGTGTTTGAAATGATTCTCTATGCACATGGTACAAATTTCGGAATTTTTGGAGCACTTTTGAACAATCTGATTTCAGCATATGTACAAAATACCTAGAACAAGTTTCATCAATCTTCTCAACAATGGCATTTCCTCAAAAATTGTGTGATTTTGTTGATCCTTTTTAATACTGAGGCTATGTAAGTCTTCGTTAATTTCAACGGTGCCGATTGTCAAAATTACCCCCCACCATTGAAGAATTGAGCTTGCTACAAGAGGTAGTCAAAAAAACAAGAGCTAAGCTCAACAACCTCCTTGGTCTTTTAGGGGTTAAGGTAGAGATACCCACAATAGAAAAAATAAGGTTTTAACATGGAAAATGTTAAAGTTTCACTCATGAGATGAATTGTTCTTTCATAGAGAAACAGAGATATTGTAAAATGGTATTTATATTTGAATTTTATTTCTCAAAATTGAATTTATCAAAAAGAAAATGAAGTGAAAAGTTCCATTACATTATTAAGCCCTAGACTTTCTACCCCTACTAAAGTTTCCAAGATTCTCTCCAATGCTCTTGGATGCTCTTTTCTTCACATCTTAAGTAAGTTTTCCTTGTTAATTCTTTCATACAATGCCAAATGTCCTCTCTCACCATAGTTCCAAGAAAACTTATTGTATCTGTAAAATTCGATTCAAGTAGTAGGAGGTTTGGAACCCTACTGTTATAAAATATTATGCTTTGAAACCCATGACTAATATATAGGTTCACCTATAACCGACAACAATGAGATCAATTCTCGAACAAAAAAGGTGTGAACCAAACTTGGTGAAATTCCATTAAAAAGCCAAGCTATCATGCTCGGTACCTTTTGCCAGCATTGTGCTGGTTTTTGGGTCCATGAAACGTAGCTTCTAGGAGGTCTACAGATTATACAGATTAGTTATGGGGTACTTATCGGCTATGGGTACCTCTACCTTATTAGAAAAAATTCCTGAAGTCATTTGGATCTTAAGACTCTTAGCTCCCTGTATTCACTATTGTTCAACCTCTGGAGAACTTTAGTTTTAAATGATGGCAAATTTATTCCATGAGAAAAAACACCTTGCTGGCATAACTGTGGAATTATGAGTAATACGTTATGTGGGATCAACATATGATTCAATAGAGAGACTCACCCGTGTGGGCAGATAAACGTCATCTTCGGCTTGAGTGGGGTCCTTATTTCTGGCCCCACTCAAAATCTCCAGGAGCAAAACGCCAAAGCTGTAAACATCAGCCTTTTCGCTCAATTGGCCATACAGTACATACTCTGGTGCTACATAACCACTGCATGACAGACAAAGTCTTTCAGTTGCAGAATTGATGACAACGCTTCTCACTAACTTAATGGTCAACACAGTTTTACCAATAAATCAACACTTTCAAATAAATTGACCAAAAAAAACCTGAAATAAACACCCATTGTCATGGTGCTGGGTCAGATTACTCACAGTGTCCCGGCACGTTGCTGGGTTACAATATCAGATTTCTTATCTTCTATCGGCCTAGCCAAGCCAAAATCAGCAATCTTTGCATTCAAATTCTTATCCAACAAAATGTTGCTGGCTTTGATATCTCGATGAATAATTTTGGTCTGAGAAGATGCATGCAGATAATATAAACCTTGAGCTACCCCGAGACAGATACGCTTTCTTGCTGGCCAGCTGAACACTTGCGATACATTTACACTCGTTGAATCTGTATCATGTACAATGCAGTCATTAGTCAACAGTCAATAGCACAGGACAGACCATCTGTGGATATGTTGCTCTTGTTGTTCTCTAAGTTGAGAATAGTAGAACTTTGACTGTCGTGTTTAACCCCTAAAGGACCAAGAATTCATGGTTTTAAAATGACAAGTTTAAACGATCATATTGTGAGAATTATAATTTAAACGGGACCAAATTTTATATCACTGGAATTAGTGAAGAATATTACATATGTCCAATAATATATATATATATATATATATATATATATATATATATATATATGAACAAAAGAAAATCTACATAAAACCTACTCAAAATTACTGGAAAAAAACATGAGCCCCCTGGTGGCCTTATGGTCCTTTAGGGGTTAAACTCCAATGAAGGTTCTAATTACTTGGTAAGATTACGAAACGTCAATCCAAATAACATCAGAGGAAATTTCCCACTGAAAAGGTAAGAAACAGAAAAGGATTGGATACCCACCTTGAAACAGAAGCTTGTCCAAATCACAGAAGTCAACAAACTCATACACTAGAAGCATCTCTTTCCCATGGAGGCAATAGCCTTTCAGGGCTACAAGGTTACGATGTTGAAGATTTGTAATCAGAAGAACTTCATTCAGAAAGTCCTCGCTGGCTTGTTGAGTCTTCATAAATAGTTGCTTCACAGCCACCTGTGTGTTGTTTGCGAGCATTCCCTGCACAATTCCCAAAGCTCCGATTCACTATCACTTCGATCCATTCTGAAAGCTCCAATTCAATTATTCCCAAACTTCAAAACTGCAAGCTTTAGGGCAGGGTTTAACTCATATTCACCAAAAAGTCTCGAGGACAAGCAAAAGGTTGAGGCCAAGACATGGCTATTTGAAACCCACAGGATAAGGTGGAAGACATTTTAAAATGATTAGGTTTTAAGTGGCCTTGTCCTGATCACCATTTTGTAGACTGATGATTTTGGAGCACTTCC
Source organism: Pohlia nutans (assembly GCA_022496805.1). Classification (NCBI taxonomy): domain Eukaryota; kingdom Viridiplantae; phylum Streptophyta; class Bryopsida; order Bryales; family Mniaceae; genus Pohlia; species Pohlia nutans. Next base: position 28,321,586 of record CM040089.1, on the reverse strand, counting down.
CAAAAGACAAGGTTACTTGCAAAAAAAGTGTTGTCACGTAGGCATTTATTTCGTTTTTCATCCATTACCAAATTTCTTTTCCCATGGCCTATAGAACAAAATGTAAAGCTCTTAAGGACAGCTTTCCCACTTTCGACCAATCATAATGCTAGATTTCTTGAAACATGGCAGAATGTCCACAAGGCGTGTCTGGACCTACTGGGAAGGGATTATTAAAAGCAACATATTTGTGTCACTAGGTACCAGGGACCAGAAACCATGAATAAATAAGTTGATTTGATATATTTTTAGGTCACTCAGATTATTCCTCATAACATCAAATTTTCACCCAGTGTGTAATAGGTGTAACAGACTGCAGGTTGGATTTATACCTTGTAAACAGCACCGTAAGCTCCTTGACCCAGTTTCCTCTCTTCAGAAAAGTTCTTCGTGGCCGCACGAAGTTCACTGTATTCGTATCTCTTTGCTCTCACGTCAGATTCTTCAAACCCTGCACATTGCCACGACAGCATTAAAGATCACACTGAATATTCTGAAAAGTAGATTTAGCTATGTGAGCAACTGAAATCATGACAGTTCACACAGTGTTCATACAAAAGTGGAAAATGTCGGACATTCCTAGAATTGAAAACATTCTATAAATCGAGGCAATAAATAATATACGCTGAGAAGGGCGTAACGAAGCTTAGTACTTTTCACGAGAGTGTCCATATACTTGCTTTTTCGGTGAATAATGATGGCCAAGTATAAGATCACGGCTCCCAGTAGGACACCAGAAATGACAGTTGGAATGATGATAGCCTTGTAATCAGTCTTCTTCGAAGGCTCTGCAATGAGCCAGCAAACCATTGGAGATACATCAATATATCATTGAGAAAAAGGTGAAAAGCACACCACCACTTAACCTCCGTACGCACGATGCGTTTGCCAAGTCCTTCTACAGACTAACAGTATGGTTAAAACATCTACTTAATTACTAACTCTTTGAAGAGAATATGATAATGCATACACGCCAGTGCTGCAGATTTCTGGTTATAAAATTAAATCATCTAAACTCTAAAGAATTAGAGAAGGTAAAGTTCTTAATTCTTCAAAATTTCTATAATTACCTGATATGGCACAATATTGCTCGCAGAAACACCTTCTTCCATCAGCGTCTTTTGACGGTGTCGTACAGTAAGGATTACCTCCCAAACTGTACAGAAAACCAATAGTCCATAAGATAGCGCAGGCACATAACGATTCAGGTACGAAAAAACAGTATCAATAATTACTGACATCGAATGACCAAGGGTATGAACATGAATTTTACAGGAAGTAATTGCGATCAACCAGTAATTGTCTCAAGGGACTTGGAGCTTAGAAGCAAAAATATGCACCAGCACCAATTCTAACTATACAAGACTTGAGTTCCAAAATATCATTTGCGTGATTTTGGGGGTACTGTGTGTAGGGTTGAAAGGAAGACTCACTAAAATTTGATCTGCCCATTGCTAGAATTTAAAAACTGTTTGTCAAAGATCACATCAGTGATTTTGTTGTTCATCAAGCTCAACACGCGCAAAATTCTTGAATTCGAATTGCTATCCGTTGACAAATTTTGTATACCAGATAGTATGCTCTTGATGTCCAAAACTCCGCTTACATTGATGTCATCAAGATGCCTGCACACCAGGGAAAAAACCTTGATTAGTTTGACATACTAAATATGGATCTTGTCTAAACTTAAACAAGAATTGTGATGAACCTTCTATTCTCAATTCCTGTTGTTGAATGGAGAACCTTCTATCTTTTAAATAACTCTTTATGTGGTTGTTAGAAAGTCTTGAGTACATTCCTTTCAAGACCGCATTGAAAAGTTTTCAAGAACCTCCCATAGTTGTTGAATATTACTCACCAAAAATGTTCTGAATATTACTCAGATAGGGCGATGTTTACCAAAATTATCCATCTCTTACGTTGATGAATGATGGGCACTTCTTGTGTTGTTCCTTTTATATGCAAAGCGTTCAGGATTGAATACGCAATTTCAACATGTACTTTCCTATTGAGATGACCAATGTGACTTATCTAAAGCACAAAGATAACTTGCACTTACAATTCCTCTCGTGATAAGAGCTCTGGAGACGAGCTCCAGTCTGCTGGAAGAGCGCCTCCAATGTTGAGACCTGATAGATCTAGCACTCCAACGTTTTGGGGAAGCCAGCTTTTGAAAACCTGTGAGAGCTCCGGTATCTCTGAGAAGTTGTTACGACTGAGGTTTCTGCAGCACGAAATAATTAAAATCATTTGGATATTAAGTAATAATTTCCACTGGCTTGGCAGACAGTTTAAAAGTAAATTTTATAGCCCGCAAGATTATTACTCGACTGATTTATAGCAATAGCAATTCATTATAGAAGCTTCAATCATGTATGAATCCGGACGTTATCCAAGTCTAACATTTGGATCTTATATTTGCATTACTGTTATGCAAGCTTAGGAGACGTTGAACCTAAAGGTCATGTAAAACTCACAGATAGTACAATGTGGAGTCGGCGAATTGTATAATTAAACTTGGGAGGTGGTCCCGTAAAATTGTTTCCAGACAGGTCCCTGCATCAAAGCATGATGACTTGGTGACCACATTACATGCAAAGAGGTGAGGTCACAAAACGATCCTAGATTAGCTTCATAACCGATTTTATATTCCCAAATTTCATTATCACAATTGCATGTACTCCATTAAGGAAAGATTACAATTGCATTCATATATGTCAAGGTTACCCAGATGGAATTTGATTAGTACTGATGCAAGGTACAGACTTAGTCTAGAAGATTACAGATTATGGAAAAGGAGTCTTACAGTGTAAGAAGCTGAGTCATGTTCTCAAAAGCATTGGATGGAACGTTTCCACTAAATGAGTTCTGTGCAATTCCAAACACTTGTAATGTTTGCATTTGGCCAAATGTTTGAAATGGGAAGTCGCCTGAAAATTGGTTTCCGCTCAAGACCCTATTTAATATTCAAGAACAGAACACATGTACTGTGTATATTAGTGGTCCATGAATTTGCATTCATTTGTATATTTACAAGGAAACTAAATTTGAATCCCAAAAGGATCCCTAATTTTTTCGTTAATTTTCCGTACACATTATTAGGACAATAGACTGTCGCTACGAATGTCAACAGCTACTGAAGTGGCTACTCACAAACAAACAAGTGAAATAATCTGACAGTTGAATAGTCACTTACAGCTCTAGAAGATTACCCACTTTCGAAAGCTCTTGAGGAATGGTTCCATTGATTCCATTATCGTGAAGGTCGCTGCAAAACAATCCAGTGAAGGACAGACAAAAAGCAGTTAGAGAAGCTTTTAATAGCAGATTCCGAAACTTCTGAATTTGAAAACCACAACAACAAAAGTCAAGATTTCTAACATTCAATGAAAAGCCTAGCAATTCCTCCAACCTACTCAGAGCTGAAAGCTATCCAGTAGATTCAGTGTGCTTATAATGTTTCCATGGCAACACATTCACTTTTGTTTGATTAAAATAACGATTAAAATGACGATTAAAATAAAAACTAACGTTCCTTCTTGAAAGCATCTTGTTTCATGTTGGCCAAATGTAATTTGCCAATTTATACACATTCAAACCAACATGAAGCATGCAGGACTGATGTCAATTCTTAACCTCCTTAGTAATCTCCTAAAGCATTGTATTGATATCATATAGGTTATAGAAGCTCTTCATTAGATTCTCAAAAGCTATTTTCTTAAAAACTAGTGTTCGTCTTTCTTTCGAGAACAGCCGGCGACATTCATAAACTATCAATTCTCTTCATGCAGCTTATAACCACACTTATAAATATTAAAAAAATCTGGGCATTTACATTTCACTCCATTTAGAACCATTGCAGCATGAACCATGGCAACCTTCTCGGGGTGTGACACAGATGGCAACAACCCACCCCACCCAAACCATCGTCCGCTACACCCTAAGAAGTTGAGGATCCCCTCGCCAGTTGATCCCAAAGGTATATGCATGACACCAGATTCATACATCCTCGACTAATGGATCAATAGAGAATTTGGAGCTTACAGGACGTTCAGAGGCAGATCGGCAAGCTCTTTTGGCAGATTGCCTCTCAAATTAGGATTCCCAGTCAATGTTCTGCACACAAATGGAGTTATTCACTTGCATAACATGGAATTCATAATTCTGCCCAAAAAAACCTATCTCCAATGTGAAGCTCTAATCTAACATAATATGATGGTACTTACAGAGAGACCATTTTGGTGAACTGGTTGATTCCAGGCGGTAGAATGCCTGATATTGATGCATCGTTCAACTCCCTGCAAACCACATCGTAACCTTAGAAACTCCTACGTTAGTCAGTCTCCAACCCCACTCACTTCTGCAAAAACTTGAGAAGTACAAACTTAGTACACTGAACTCGAAACGATCCTACTAAACTGCGGAGTTCTATATCCCAAGTACTCTTTCCGCAACTGGCCATAAATTGTTGATGTCCTCAGAGGTCTCATTCCGTATCATCTCTTTAACTGCACACTCTTTGAGAATGAATACTCTAAACAAGTGCTCTGCAATTCCTTAAACGACATACTTCAGCACAACAACTGAGCGTCCAACTGGGTCCCATTATGAGGGATAATGGTGACAAAGCTCTCTGGCCGGCTTATAAGTACATATTACTGGATATCCAGATGTTAATGCGCCATTTAACCGAAGCCTTCTAATATCAGTATCTAACTGTAAAATAGCCTAGGTGTTTGAACTTAAATAAAAAAAGTTTCTTTATTGAAATAGTCCATGGCAATAAAGGAATTTTCAAATAACCGGTAAAATGTGACATCCCTCTAAATCACGGGATCGGCACAACATCACATACCATTACATGAAACGCACAATAAAAAGTTTGAGCATGAAGAGATGTTCTTACAAGCCAACAACCCACGTGTTCGACAGGGAAGCATTGACGAAGTATCGCAGGCATGTGACCCCTCGCCAATTTTTAGAGGCGTAGCAAGGCCAAGGTGTATCATCTGGCCCAGTTGGAGTATACCAGTTCAACAGGTTTGAGTTGAGGGATGGGGTACTTGTGTTCCACGCTGCCCAGAGGCTCTGCAATCCATTCACTAGTGCCAGCTCCAAAATTAGGTTGTGGCCTCAAAAAACGTTCCAAAAACCGCGATTGATTTACGAGGACAGTGTGCATGAAATTCAGACAAAAGGGATACATTTCAGAGATCTAATGCTGGAAGACAACCCAAAGCTTTTGTTGGTATTTCAAACCATTTTATGATCTACAATCTAGTATTTCTATTACATTGCAACAGCACATAGCCATTTTAACAAGACGGGAAACTTCATTGCCGGAATGTGACATTGTAACCTTGCCATCACTGGGCTCCTCTGTTGTCCATATATGGACGCTGTGATAATATGATAAGTTCAAAACGAATGATAGCATGAAAAGAAAAGAAAAGAAACAGTTGCGGAAACGTACTATCTTCGGTGGGGAATAAAAATAACACGGAGTTCACGCCAGGAAGATAGGCAGGATTGCAGAGCAGCAAGACAATCGCAACCCCTACAACCTTGAAGACACCCATGACGGTTCCTCTGCAAGATAGATCAAACTTGGGGTCAGCAGCACTTCTGTAGGGTTGGAGTTATGGCAGCTCATCGAAAGACATGCGTTTGCAATCTTCCAGATCGTAAACTTACTATTATTGATAATATCCCAGTTGCCGGTGGAAATTTATGACGTAGAAAGCAAGACCACTGTGTTTAGTCCTGCCATGGAGTAGAGTCAGAGTTGATTGAAGGTAGTAGATTGGCCGGAACCTAAGCACTGTAATGAATTCTTTCTTGCAGGTACAGTCAACTAGGAGGCTTTTCACAACTCAAAGCCGAAGAAACCATTGCTGTAAGACTACGAAATCAAATGAAAGCCGACGAAACTTAATCCTCCTGTGACTATGAACTAATGACTTGTCTCTTCCACAGCGCGCTTGCCAAACAAGTACTTCTTGCACGTCCAGACTTGTACTCCGTCTGTTCCGAAATAAAAAGCCCATGGATCAGTACTGCTTCCAGTTCTCGAAGGTGCTTTTCATTTCGGAACAGAGGGAGTAGTGAAAAACGAAAAACCTTACAGGATGTAATCATAAGTTACACAAAATAACGATCTATCTGACGTCAAACTTCGGAGAGGTCGTGGAAAAACCAAAAACTGTGAATGAGGAGAGTTAACACCGGTAGGTACCTGGAGGTGCTGCCGAAAGTACTGTATACTAGAATGCAGCACTGTAATCGGAAATTTCACAACTGAGTATAGAATGGCCATAATGTTTGTTTCCGCGTCAAGGGCGGGGGTTTTGTGCGCCACCTTTCTTGCGGAAACATCCCTGCTAGGAACATTTTCATTGCGGAAAAATCCCTGCATGTCATTGGACAGACATCGTAACTTACACAAGAAAGAAGGCTAAACCAGTTTTCCATAAACTAGTTTTCCATGAATTTGAAGACACCAAGCTCTTATACGAGTCCACCAAGTTCTTCCATACCTTTTATAACTATTTAGAGTGAACAAATAAGAATATATTAAAGAAAATCACATGCTATCATATTCAAACACAACTTTTGTTTTAGGATAACTCTAACTCTATTGGAGTTATCCGTAAAGTGAGCCTGTCTTTTATTAAGAAATGGGTGCACTGTTCACCAAAATTTTGAGAAACGCAAAGTCCAATCCATTTATTCCAGGGCTAAAGACACAAGCTCAATTTGTTATTTATGGGCAGTCATTATGGGCATGTTATTATGGGCAAGCTCAATCTGTCATTATGGACATGTTAGCCGGCCCACTCTTGACCTCTTCACACGTAAATTCTATTTGTGAGTGAGTGAGTTGGTTGGGTCCTTTCTATTTGTGACTTCTTTTCTGGCTGTGTCCTTTCTTTGTTTTGATAACTCGTATTTTATTTATTGTAAAAAGCCAAAAATTGTCAGGCAAGCATGCTCATGCAGCTGGACATCCGGGGCGCGCAGGTAAAGGCAGATGAGAAATTTTTTCTCACCATTTTCGATGCTTGGAAACTTAATTTGTTGCCTGTGTTTTTTTTTAGGTTCCGACACCTCTCCCACATTTAGGAGTTGATCCTCTCTTTTGTCAAACCCTCTCCACTTGACTTTACGGATAACTCAATTGATTCTTGGAAATCGAGCCGGCCTTGCAAAGTTTCAGAGAATTTGGTGAGCATACGGTAGAGCTGCCACTTCCGTCAACGCGTCACATTGGTATAAAACAACAAAAACTGGCACAAGTAACGCTTACACCAGAACTTCACTGTTTCCAAATACAGATGTCTGTTTGTCGGAGCTCGCACTGGCTTTTGCCAGTGTACAAGGTGAAATATCAAACCAGAGAGACATCTCCAGTTTCTCTGGATAATTGATACAACAAGTAGCACCTGGCTAGGTAGCACATCAGAAAAGTGATACCTATCTATTAATATGAAAAGTGCATCCAAGGAGCCGGATTGCTCTCCAAGCAATGGAAAAGTACTGTGGCAAAAATGCTAAACTGCCCCTGACAACGAAAATGATCACTGAACTGTTCACTCCGCCGGGCCCAGCTAAACAGTAGAAATACGCTATGCGGTCTTCCTTGCAGATTCCGAAAGTCGGCAAAGTCAAATTTGAGGTTTGAATGTGGAAATTTCATCGAAAGAGGATATTATAGGACGAGAGTGCATTTGATGTACTGTACCGTAGAAAGGAAAAGGAGTTCGATTGAAAAGGAGTTCGATTTCTTTGAAGGTTGAAAGCAGCGCGTTTATCTGCCCCGGGATGTAGGGTATGTGATTCGTCGTTAACGACAAAAATAGTCTTGCGACTTGCACTTCGTAAGCTTTGATTAGGGTTAGGTACTATCTGATGCTTCGGAAGTACGGGGATGTGCGCCATTAGGTTAACATTCAACCGTAGCTTTCTTCTTCTACATTGAGGATGCACGAAGCTCACTCGTGCGGTGATGACCTAAATTTTCTTTGTGAGCAGCTTCAAGCAAGTCTTAATAAACAACAACCTCAATAGTCCATCTTCTTCTTAGGTAAAAAACATAAAAACCTCAACCGACTTCGAAAGACTTTATAAAAGACATTGATACATTAAATCAACCAACCAATCTAAGGGAGAAAGGCAAGTTGGGGGGCCACACAAGGCCGTGGGGGCCGCACTGGGCCGTTCAGTTGTGATTTGAGGTGCTTTTTGGTTGAGATTGATTTCAACATGGAGACTCAGTTGAACTGGGAGAAAAATACACAACTGCGGTCCCCGCAAGGAAGAGAATTTCTCTACAGTGGTCCCCCACAACCCAGTTGAAAATTACACTACTTCACTCAACGTTGCCTCCTTTCACCGTTGAGTGATGTCTCCTACGATCTTCTGTCCCACGAACACAAAATTGTCTCACAATTCGGTTTGTTCAATTTGTGAAAAAAATTAAATAAATAAATAAACCAAAGAGCCAACTCGTTCACTAGAGTGTGTTGACATGGTGTGCAATTTGACAAATGTTCAGTCAGTTTATTCTTGACAGAACCTCCCTGAACAACAAAACAAATCAAGGAATTCGTCCTATCATGCATGGGCATAAAGTGCATACATATGGAAAAATATATATAATTTATGTCAAAATGATACAATTTGTGTCCAATTTATATAAAATAATAAAATTTATGTCTCAATAATCCAATTTGTGTAAAAATAATCCAATTTGTGTAAAAATAATCCAATTAGTTTCTTGATAATCTAATTTATAAAAAAATAACCATATTCTTTAAAACAATCCAGTTTATATCAAAATAATTTAATTTGTATCAAAATATTGTAAATTTTTTAATTAATATAATTTATTTGAAACATATCATTATATTCCAAAATAATATATTATATGCCAAATTATAACAATTAAGTACAAATTAAAAAGTTAAATGGTATAGGTTCATACACTAATTAATAATTGCAATTGAATGATTTTTATGAATTAAAGGTTTAAAGGTGCATTGATATATGATTTCTCATCCATTTCTTTATTTTCAACTAGTTTTCTTGTGCGGCTTATAGTTGAAAGACATTCAAACTGGGGTTGAAAATTTTCAACTGAATTGATTAAATTGAACTGCATGTGCGACCTATAGTTCAGTTGAAAACTTTCAACTGAGAGTTGAAAATCTCAATTGACTAAGTTCAACTCAACTCAACTGGGTTCCCTGTGCGATCCCCTCCGAAGGATGGACGTTGTAGTATTGGCATTCAAGTGAAAATTTCAGCTGGAAAATGTGTGCACAAGAATGCGAGGAATTGCGAGTGATTCAACAGGATCGAATGCAGGCCAAGAAATCCATATCAAGAGCTGGTTGGAGACAATTCTTTATATCATGTCAAAGGGGCTGTTGCTGGAGAGGTCTCAAAGAGCGTGGATGTGTAAATTTTGGACACTCCGAAAACCCTAAACCCTAGGATCTTATGTTTGAAGGTTACAATTACGTGTAAAGGGGTTAAGTTGCAAAAGAATTTTTATAACAATTATCAACTACATGTAGATTGATGTTTAATATTGTGCTCCTTGAAGGACTAAAACAGAACTCAAGGACACAAATGAATATTTGGAAGGTTGGTGAAAGCAAACTATGATTAATCTTGAGGATCTTTGTAACATATTTGATTTATGTATTTGATATAAAAAAAAGAACCAATTCTAATTCCTTTATGAGTATTTGTTCAAGGATCCACATTGTTGGCTAGAAGGATAGCGAGAGTTACATTACAACTACATATCCCTTTTTGGACGACTGACTCTTTGCTCCTATACAAATTCTTGAAGCATATGGACCAAATAACCTCTGAAAGTTGAGAAATCTAATTCTAATCTAGTAAGAATGCAAAGACCAAAGATCAACCTTAGAATGACATTTCTATTTACTATCCTAAATGGTCATAGGTCCTATTGCTGCTTGATGAGCACAGTGAGAGGCCCATCCTTCCCGCATTAACCCTTAAACGCCGGGCCTATGGCCATGGATTCAGAATGGTCATAGCGACTGTTCTGTTTTCTCTATTTTTCACTCAAATTGACTGATATTATTTTTGAAATATTTTTCCTAAATGAAACCTTACATTTTCTATGTGCAGTAATTTTTTCCGTTATTTTCCAAAAAAACTGAAATTACTATGATTTTTTTAAGGAAATCCTTAAGAAAATTCATATAAATTAGAAAATATACTCAAAAATTCCAATTTTTTTTCCATAGGTCTGACTTACATTGGAGTACATAGTGGTGGATGAAAATCATCCATGTCTCTAAAATTAGTAAAAGGTACCTCTATGATAATAAGTGTTGAACTTGCAATTGCTATAAAATACTTAATATTAGTAATTTTCCAAAATTTCAAGATGGAGTCAAAAGTGGACTTGATAAACTTCATTTTCTTAGTTAAGCTCATATATAAAAAACGCCATCTTCATGGTTTAAATTGAATTTTTGTAGAAAAGGTCAAATGATTCAAAATACATGACTTGGAGATCCGTTTTTACCACTTAATTTCCATTGAAGGCCCCAAATTAAGTCCCATGGTGGATATCTCCCATGCATGTGCTGTGTAGAAGAGTAGCAAGGAGGTGCACAGACACAAATGAATGAAAATCCTCTTTTTCTGTTGAGAAACAAGCCTTTTCAGTCATCCAAAAGCCACAAAATGGCTCTGCCGGCGTTTAAGGGTTAAACAGGTTGTCAGAGACAATGCATTCAAATATATAAAGGTTATGGGTTATAGCCATCTTATGATAAGTCAATGAGACTGACACAATTGCCTCAAAGTTGGACTTGGCATTATGTGCATATTGTGTGTTGAAGTGGAATGGCCTGGCTCTACACCTGACCATCATTACCATTCACAGAGCCAAAACAATCGATAGTGTGCAACATGTTCTAGATTCCAGTTACTACACCCAATACATCCTCTGATTTGTGCAATTGAGGGCATTTCCTTGACAAAACCAGCCTAATCCAACAGATTTGATTCTCTCAATGATATGGACTATGGCCACTGGAGAAGAGATCGATAACTGTAGAAGTTCAGGAGACAGTCGATTTACTTTTTCTTCTATTAGGTTTGGAATCTAGAATTTCTGGCAAGAAATAATCGAGCCAATCAATTGATACACAAAAAATAATCCTGCTTATCGACATCCTTCTCTAAGCCAGCAAAGATGTTCTGTCGTTGCAAACCGACACAACCTTCATGCTTGTTGGCACAATACCTAGGTCTTCCTACTAACGTACAATCTGCAGATGCTCACAAAATTCTGGTCAAATGGTGATTACCAAGTACCTCGCCAGGTGACGACAATACGTTCCCCATCGTACTCAAAAGAGTTCCGCAAACGATCGGTGCAGCAACTGCTTGAATGGAATTCTTCCAATACCACTCAAGATAATTCTTCTTTGTGCTCCAATAATATCAGGTGCTTGACTGATCACCTGTCATTTCAAATAATAAGCTGTTTAACCCCTAAAGGACCGGGGGTGTTTTTAGCCCAGCTCTTGTTTTCTTGACTAGCTCTTATAACAAGCTCCATTCCTCATTGGTGTGGGATAATTTTGACGATCGGCACCGTTGAAATCAAAGAAGACTTACATAGCTTTTGTATGTAAAAAAGATCGACAAAATCGCACAATTTTTGAGAAAATGCCACCGTTGTGAAGATTGATGGAACTTGTTTAGGGTATTTTGTACACATGCTGAAATCTGATTGATCAAAAGTGCTCCAAAAAATCTGAAATTTTTACTGTGAGTAGAAATCATCATTTTAAAAACGTGGAAAAAATTTCAAGTGATTTGGAGGTGCGAGGAAGAAGATATGAGGGTCTGAAGTGACGCCTAAATACCCAGCTGCAACTCAAAAAAATCACCAAAAATTGTACACTTCATGAAATTTCGATCGAGAAGTACTCACGGATTCAGCTCTTAAAAAGAACTAGGGTCTCTTTGTTGCTCACTTTACAATTCACGGTCCAACAACTTGAAATTCCTTACTTTCTAGTTCCAGAAGCCACGTGGTGGCCTCGTGGTCCTTTAGGGGTTAAAGAGCACAAGAACTGATAGCGGGTGACAGACAATGGCCTTGAATATCTTGTGTTTTCAAGAAGATATTAATGAAATGTCACCGGCCATGAAGCGATGTTTCCGTCTGTAACGACTGATCCCCCTGTGAATTCACGAAAGGTAAAAGTCGGTTTAGCTGCTTGAATCCCTCCTTCAACTAAAAATGATTATCGCTTCACCTTGCTGTCGTTAACAAATACACGCTGGAGCTTATAAAGAAGCCTTTTACCACTCTCGGCTTCAATTCAAGCAGCATAATTATGCACAGATAGAATAAGCTGAAGCCGACTTCCTCAAAGGAATATATACAGGAATATATTCAGGAAATCCAGAGACTCATAATGGCCTCCTCGCACGCTCTCCGGCGAGCGATGTCCATAGTCCATCCTCCTGCCCGAAGGCCTTTCTCTTCTCGCACCCGCTTCGTGTGCTCGTCCTCGGGCTCTCCGTTGGCATTATACGACGGAGGTCCCACGGGCACTGGTTGCTGCCCCATCGGCCTGGGCGCTACAAAAACTGTCGGCGCATACTTCCCGCCGGGCCTCGGCTCTAAGGGCTGTGCAGTGGGGGACTTGCGCCTCCCACTGCCCGCCCCTTGCCCTGCCCGCGAGCTTCCGTTCCCCGCCCTCGTTCCCCCGTCGCCGTTCCCGGGCTGCGTTCCCGTTGGGGTTCCTGTCGCGCCTCTGCGGGCTTCGGCAGTCTGCCAAACTGGCTCGCCTCCGTTCCCCGCATGTTCCCTCTCCGTTCCCGCATTCCCTCGCCGTTCCACTGCCTGATACCCGCCCCGATACCCTCGTTTTTGAAACCCTTTCATGTACTCTGTTGGCAATCGGAATTGGGACGGAGACTGGGAGCAAACTGGGAGCGTTTTTGGGCCTTCTCCCTCAACCATCTCCAAGTCCTCCAAGCATACATCCCAACTGAATAAGAAATACGGATATGAGGCATTGATATTATTTAGTATTTTTATTTTTTAGAGGTAGGCAACAAGACATAGATTCCAACACAAGTTGAAACATAATTTTGGGATGAAGAATGAATTAGTTATAAAATTTCAAAGTTGAAGTATGACTCATCTCATTCACGTCATTTAGGTACACCTCTTTTTGTCTAAAGAAGATTTGTATTGCACACACCAGAAAAAGATGCTTAAACCAACAACAACAACTCGACAACCACACTTACATATACTAAAACCAACAAGAGAGAACCCATTACCAACTGTAACTCGATGCAAAACCCAAACTCAAATTTTATTCCACAAACATTTCATGGTCACAATTTTTGCAATGAATAGAGTTTGCTCCTCCTTCTACCAATGTCTTTGTAGCACATATATCACAAGTGACCTTAGGCAATTTACAAAAAATAGCCCTTTTTGTTTGGAGTGTGATACAAGCATATGAGGGGGCCGTTTCAAAGGGGGCCGTGGAGCACTTCCTTCACCAACTTCAGAAATAATTCTTTTCTTCCCATGCCCCATTCTTGTACGCTTCACATTCTCTTGTATGGAAGAAATAGAACCTCGGAGGGGGAGATCAATTGTCTTAGGCCTTTCAAAACTTGAAGGCTCTATAAATGTGGCAATACAAGCTTCAAGAGCTTGTAATTTTCGTTTCATCTCCTCTTCATTATCAACATTTAGAGAAGCTCTACATAGTGAATTGAGCTCACTCAATGAGTTGAGTACCTTCTCTCGCATGGCATCATTAGAAGTAGCCTCTTCCATTGGTTCATCCACTTGAGATGGATTCATGACATCTATGTTTTCCATGTTTGATTCCATATGCAATATTTCTCCTACATTTTCATTGTTTTTAGGCTCTTCAAAGAATTCCTTGACTATAGATTGTACCCCAAATATATGCTTGCACGTAGAGACAATATCCGGGCAATCACAATAGTATGTTTTCAAAGACACACTATACCAAAGGGTAGGGTTTGTCTCACTTTTGATATCGAATAGAAGATGTTCCTTGTTAACCACCTTCAAAACATCTATTGGAGAGGATGGATAAACTTTAAAAATCCTCTCACCTCCTTTTAATCGACGCCGATGAGCTTTGTCATTTCCCCTTCTTATGAATCGCTCTGAATCACCTACATGTTAAACAAGTAAAATTCAAATTAATATCACATACGACATATATGTATAAATTATGATAATAAAAAACAAAAAAAATGAATTATGCAAAAACAAAATAGATTAAGGAACTTACTTATTCGTTGAGTCATTTTGAATTGACTCAACAATGTGGGTTGGCCCAAAAGGGTGCCATCTTTGGCATTTCCTATAATTGCGACAATTAGGTCTCTAACGGACCGGTTGACCTTTCCTCGGAGGAGAGTATACTTTATCAACTCCCAATGTCGTTCCACATGGTTTGTTGTGTCCATGCCACCATATGCAAAAAGCCTCCCAAATCGAGGTCACAATCTTCTCCAAGGCACATTAATTCCAGCCCATCCGGAATTAATGTATGTAGCAAATGTCGGAATGTGTTGAAATTCAACACAAAATCGTCTCAAGTTCTCATCAAAGTGAGTCTCATTGGAACAAAACATTAAGACGTGTAAGGCTCTCCATACACGATCCTTTTTCTCGTTTGGGATCCGGGTGAGTAAATTTTCACTCCATGCTTTCATAACATGGAAGTGACAGAAAAGAACCCTTCCACTGGTTTGTATCTTTGCACCTCCCTCATGAGTCCAACAATGAACATCATTGTTTACAACTTTTTGAATTGCATTCAATGATGTCTTGTGTTTATCAATAACAATGGCGGAAGGCCTAATTTCTCCCAATGACTCAAACACATGAGTTAAAGCTATTTCTATAGTAATACCCTCATGCCCTTGTTTAGGGACATTGCTACAAAGCATATAAAAACCGGAATGCCTATTCCATCTTGATTTGGCACAATTGCCGCATAAAGCGGCAATCCAAATTGATTAGTGGAGAAAGTGGACTCCAAAGCCCAAGAATTGTTACCGGAAAACCTTTGAGCCGACTTCTTCATGAACTCATCTTGAATAATAACCACAAATGGTCTCTTTCGTGGGTCCTCGTCCGTAGGTGCAAAATGGTTGGTAGTATAGAATTTTTCCTTGGGCCTGGAGTCTAGTAATCTCGATATTGGCCGCATCCCAATCGTCATTACGAAGCGCATCTACATAAATAGAATAACAATCATATGCAAATTAGAAGATCAAAAATCTTATAGATTTAGGAAATCAAAAGCAACATGAACTACAATCACAAGAAAGAAAATAGAGTCAAAGCGGAAAATAACATACCGTTTATTCTCAAAGAATATGCAAGAATTTGCAGTTCCTTTCTTATGATGAAGAACCTATATGTCGCACGTTCTACATTCGTCACCCTTTCTCTAAACATGTCTTGTGCCCTCTCCGATGCTGCTTCTACGATTCGTGGCGAATGCATGTACTTGAGATTCTCCATGACCCACGCTATGACATAAGGGTGCACGGGTAGAAAAAATAGATCCGCATCGGATCCCGGGTTGTGACCACTATATTTGCTATGAATATGTATAATGGCATGACCCGAAGCACTTGAACAATTTGAAATCTTGAGTTCCACTATTTTCATTTGGAACTCACAATCGCTAATCTAGAAGTCCTATCTCTTCTAGACTCTTTTTTATCTATGGGTTTCACATCACCACCTTTTCTATGACGACGCTTTTTGTTTCCCCCTCGGTGACAACGATAATAAGTCACCGTTCTCATTTTCCACACACGACCCCCTAAACGCCTTTTTAGCACAATGTGTTTTGTGCGAAGTACATCAAGGGTTGCACTTAGGTCCTCTAATGGAACCGTTACTACCTCATCCCACTTTTTCTTTTGTAGACACACTTCACACGAATTAACACAATCTTGTATGAATGAGGAGTTGATACCTCCCACATTGATATCCGTACTCGATTGAGTACGAATAGCATTTGTTGTCAAAGAGACTGACAAATGTTTTCCATTTCCATCAACATGTCCTTTGTGCACAATCGAACGCCAATACTCGATTGGTGGGATTTGTCTATCCTTTGTGTCATTCAAAGGAGACAATGCAAAAACATCATCAACTTCTACAACTTTTAATTTCCCTTGAATTTTTTTCCACCTCTCAATTATATGGGTTTCCCTGTTCTTAATTGTAGAACGCCCATGAAGGTTTGAGAGGGGACAAAATAGAGAGTTTGTTTCATGAATTTGGTGAAACGAAGGAAAATATCCCCCCCTTATGCAATCAATCATAAGTGTAATGGATTGGACGGTGAAATGTACATACTTTGGGAACGTTTCAATGGGAATGTCCTCAAATGATGATGAAGAGAACTCATGAGGTGTTGGAGTTCCAATGTTGATATCGCTATCACCTTCCACCAACAAGTCCTCCCAAGGCTCCAAAATCTCCTCAACTCCTTCCTCATCTATATCCGATGATAAGAAGTAAGTATCTTGTAATGTTGAACTTTCCATATCTTTGTGACTTCTGTCATGCACATCTTGGAGAAATTCCTCCACCCCCACCAACTCATTGAAGTCATCCTCAAAATCGGAATGGTAGAAATTGTCATCCTCCATGTGGTCTCCATCGTCCTCCATCCTTGACGCCAAAGCTTCACAAAAACTCTATAAAACCAACCCCCACGTGCACATACACACTCACATTTGAGAACAATGTATACAAATAAATAAATAAAATCCTAAATTTTGAGAACCCTAATTGTGTTTTTTAAAATTTGTGGTCTATATTCAAGTTTGTAAACAATGCAAAATAAAAGCACACAATTTGCAATCAAAAACAATAATATTCATAATAAAAAGATATAATACTAACAAACATTAACGCTACAGTCTTTACACAAAAGTGTAGAACACTACCTATTTTTCGACAATAAAACACACCCAAAACATATTGCAATGGATGGTACGTACCTTGTGACGGGATGGACTTTGGTGGCTTGATTAAAAAGGGGGTGTGAAATAAGGACAAGAAGTGGAAAAGATTGCAAAACAATGTAGGAAGGAGGGCAAATGAAATAAATATGAAGGGGGTATGCTTGGAGGACTTGGAGATGGTTGAGGGAGAAGGTCCAAAAACGCTCCGAGTTTGCTCCCAGTCTCCGTCCCAATTCCGATTGCCAACAGAGTACATGAAAGGGTTTCAAAAACGAGGGTATCGGGGCGGGTATCAGGCAGTGGAACGGCGAGGGAACGCGGGAACAGAGAGGGAACATGCGGGGAACGGAGGCGAGCCAGTTTGGCAGACTGCCAAAGCCCGCAGAGGCGCGACAGGAACTCCAACGGGAACGCAGCCCGGGAACGGCGACGGGGGAACGAGGGCGGAGAACGGAAGCTCGCGGGCAGGGCAAGGGGCGGGCAGTGGGAGGCGCAAGTCCCCCACTGCACAGCCCTTAGAGCCGAGGCCCGCCGGGCGCAGCTGCCGATGCAGCCGAAAAAGTACTCTGCTACACCTGAGGGTCTATTCCCGCGGCATCGTTCGCGACAAAACTGTTCTGTCCACTCCTTAAGAAAGTGGCTTCTTCCTCGGCTCGTCGGGCTCGCGATGCGATAATCGCCTCCGCGTTCTCGTTCTGGTACTTGAGGAGCTTCTCCTCGGTAGCCGCAACATCTACTCCCTCAATCAAGCTGAAAATAATATCCTCCACTTCCTCTAAGTAGTCATTGTACGCGCACAGGGAGGGAAAATCATCCTGTCTCTTGTTATAAATGTTTTGTATCCTACGACGAGTTTGCAACTCCTTGTTCATCGTGAAAGTAGAAAACACCGAACCCTAACTCTCTGACAATAACCGAGTAGCCACCCCTGCACCTGAAATCTAAAGCTACAATGAACTCAAACTCGCACTAAAAATCCAACAACATCGTCCATGAAGATCTTCGCCACCACACTTGCATCCACTCTGCATTTCCTCCGCAAGCAACAAATACAAGCGACGACCTCTCACATTCAAAAGCAGAAGTCCAGCCTCATTCTTTTCCCTGCGTTTCGAAAATGAAAACCAGAAACATATCAACAGATCCTTCGTTCCAGTAACGCAAACTGAACAAAACTACACATCGGATGCTCCGCTACAGAGCACATACAGAAGACATGAAAACAGAGAAATCCAAAAGATACTGAGCTTTGAACCCTAACTGGACGATACTTCCTCATTTGTCCAACTTTCGTCGGCGATATCGGAGGATTTCATTAAAGCTTATGTCAGGTTCCGACCCTCTGCCCGATATCGAAATTATAAACTTGGCCTGCCCGAAAGGACACGACCCTTGCGGAGGTCACCATCGATGTTGACTTATTGCGGAGACCTTGCTCTTGATCACGTGCAGTGGAAGGATGGAGGGCCGAACTGCCCGGCATAGATTGAATTATTTTTTTCACCCAAATCTTTTATGAAAATGAATTGAATTAGTGGTTTATCCCACCTCAAAAAAATTGAAAATTTGAAATTTCAATGATGACTATAGATTGGAGCTGGTTTAGAGAAATGGTATTGACGACTATAGGTTCCGTTCGTAGCTTTCCAACGGTTGTAGGAGCCGGCGACCATCGAGCGAGTTTTAGGGTAGGGGTTTTTATAATGAAACCTTTCTATGATCTAACCTAGCCTTTCACATTCTTGAATGGTCTTCCTATGACTTGTTCCATTTTGTCCTCAAAAATCACTATCTTGAAGTAACGTAACCTTTCACGTCTTATTCAATTTCATGGCCTTTCACTTCGTCACTGGTGGTGTGAAGAGTATTGAAGGTAGAGAAGATTGCACAAGGCACACACACACAAACACAAGGAATGCATAGAAAGAGATGATCTTTACTCAAAGGCCTTCCACCTTAAGTAGTGTACACTAGAAGGTCACCATGGACAAACCATATGGGATAACTCATCACAAGGACACTCTAGAGATCAGCCCATGCCTAACCCCTCCTCCCACACACCATTATTTAGCACCCGTACGTCTTTGGCTTCTAGCAATACTACGTTGCATCTATTACCTCAATACTCCCACTTTGCGTAGAGCCAAAGCCTCTAAGTCCAAATGCTATTACTAATCGTTGGTGTCGGTCTCTACAAAGACCCTTTGTGAGCACATCCGCCACCATGTGCTCCGTTGGGCAATACTCCAAATGTATAACTCCCAATTCCAACTTCTCCCGAATGAAGTGGTATTGCACATCAATGTGCTTCGTGCGTGAATGATGTGTAGGGTTCTTTGCAAGTGAAATGCACCCTTGGTTGTCACACATAATCGTTGTAGCCTCACCTTGTGTGCAACCCACATCCACCATTAGTTGCCTCAACCAAATGGCCTCCTTCGTGGCATGGCTCGTAGCCATGTACTCGGCCTCCACCGTTGATGTCGCCGTGGTTTGTTGCCGCTTGCTATTCCACGACACCGCTCCCGATCCGACCTTGAACATGTAGCCCGTTGTTGATCTTCGATCGCTCGTGTCTCCCGCGTAGTCCGCGTCACAATAGCCGCTCAACACAATGTCTTTGCCTCCAAGACACAACTTCACATCGCTTGTGCCCCTCAAATAACGCATGATCCTCTTGACCGCCATCCAATGCATTGAGCCCGGTCTCGCCATGTGTTGACTCACCACGCTAATTGGATACGCAAGGTCGGGCCGTGTCGCAATCATCGCATACATCAACGACCCCACCGCTTGCTTGTATGGCACCTCCGCCATCGATTTGGCCTCCGCCGCATATTCCTCCTCCGAAAGCTTGACGAACTTGGAGTTTGCATCCAATGGTGTTGCCACGGGCTTACAATCCTCCATCCCGAATCTCTTGAGCACGTCCATCACATACTTGCCTTGACTCATGGTGATAGTGCGTGTAGCCCTATCACGCACAAACTCAACACCAAGACAAAAGTGCAATTCTCCAAGATCACTCATCTCGTACTCTCTCTCAAGCATGCCTTTTAATGCATTCATTAAACTCATGAGGCTTGCAAGAATGATCAAATCATCAACATATATGATCACAATCACCACATGTTGCCCCTCTTGCATGAAGTAGAGACTATGATCCGCAATACTCCTAGTAAACACGTGTGCAACCAAGAACGTGTCAATCTTTTGGTACCACGCTCTTGGAGATTGTTTCAACCCATACAATGATTTTTGCAACTTACAAACAAGGTGCTCATTACCTTGTTGCACAAACCCCTCAGGTTGCACCATGTAGATGTCCTCCTCCAAATCGCCATTCAAAAATGCGGTCTTCACATCCATTTGATGCATCTCCAAGTCCAAGGCCGCTCCAATGGCAAGAATGCATCGAATGGTGGTGAACTTGGCCACGGGAGCAAACGTCTCGTGAAAATCCACCCCATGCACTTGCGCGAACCCCTTGGCTACTAATCTTGCCTTGTGACGCACAACAATACCCGAAACATCCCTCTTTGTCCGAAACACCCATTTGCAACCAATGGGGTTGCGATCCTTTGGAATGGGAGTTAATTGCCACGTACCGTTAGCAATTAGAGAGTCGTACTCCTCTTGCATGGCGCGCTCTCACTTGACCGCATCCTCACCTTGCATGGCTTCTCGAATGGTCAATGGACCATCCGATAATGCCACATTCGCATGCTCGTCCTCCACTTGAGGGAAGATGTGGTTCTTCCACCATTCTCCAGGTGGCTTGCGCGATCTCTCGGGGTACCGCCGCTCGCTTGAAGAAACTTGCTCCTCTTGCGTGCCCTTTGCGCCATTCTTGGCCTTTGAGCTCGATGGCGCTTCGACAACCTCCGTGTCGCCAGCTTCGTCATCACCATCATCATCACCTACATCAACAACACTAGGAGACTTGGAGGGTGTGTCCACCAAAACGTCTCCACTACTCCCACTTGGACCAACCTCCAAAGGAGCCTCCATCGTAGACTCCTCACAAAATGTCACATCACGTGACCGAATGATCTTCCTCGTGTCCACCGACATGAGTCTATACGCCTTGGTACCTTCACAATACCCAAGAAACACACATTTCAAGGCCTTAGCCTCGAGTTTCGTCCTCCGTTCGTCGGGAACCTTCGCATATGCAATGCATCCGAAGATGCGCATGTGTGCAACACATGGTTGCCTCCCACTCCACGCTTGCTCCGGCGTCATGCCTTCAACCGCGCTTGTTGGACACCGATTGCGTGTGTATACCGCATTCACCACCGCTTCCGCCCAAAGGTCCAACTTCAAGTTTTGAGCGTGCAACATGCTCCTCGCCATCTCTACAATGGTGCGATTTGCGCGCTCCGCAACTCCATTTTGTTGAGGCGTGTACGGGGCCGAAGTTTGGCGTGCGATGCCTTCATTCTTCAAAAGCTCGTCAAATTTCTTGGACATGTACTCGCCGCCATTGTCCGACCGAAACACCTTGATCTTCATCTCCGATTGGTTCTCCACCAATGTCTTGAACTCCTTGAACTTCTCAAAGCACTCACTCTTGGCTTTGATAGGGTAGAGCCAAATCTTCCTTGAAAAATCATCGATGAAGGTCACAAAGTACTTGCAACCTCCCATCGATGTGGTCTTCATGGGGCCACACACATCCGAATGCACGATCTCCAAAACTATTGTGGCCCGTGTCGCCCCTTCACCCGCAAATGGCAACCGTTGTTGCTTGCCTTCAATGCAACCTTCACACGTGAATGTAGAAGCATCCACTTTCAATTGATGAAGATCCATACCGCTTACCATGCCGCGTAGTGTCTTCACACTCTTGATGTTCAAATGGCCAAGTCGACGATGCCACAACGCCAACTTGTCGTCCTTCAAGTTTGAATGCGCCAACGCCGCCGATTCCTTCGAATGCACCTTGGAGAACTTGATGTGGTACAAGCCCTCGTGTTCTTCAATGATGGCCACCTCATCTCGACTCGGTGACAACACATAACACCCCTTATCACTAAACTCTACTCTCAATTGCTTTGCCACTAGTTGCCTCACCGATAGTAAATTTGCCGTTAGTTTGGGAACGTGGAGGACATCTTGGATAGTGATTTTCTTCACACGACCCCTCACCTCGGTGTCTACAACAATTTGGCCCTTGCCAACGGCCTCAAGCACCGTATCATCTCCCAAAATCACTCTCCTTGGATTAATGAGAGCATACGAATGAAAACAAGTTTTATGTGGTGACATGTGGCTTGTAGCCCCCGAATCAACAATCCAATCACTCGTACTACCATTGCACGATACATTGCTTGCCATGTTTGCATACTCGTCACCAACCTCAATCCAATCACTCATGCTTGCATCACCCTCGATACCATCACTCATGCTTGCATCACCCTCGATGCCATCGCTCATGCTTGCCTCATATCTAGCCGTAAATGCGTACTCATCATCGTCACGAGTTTTAGTGTTGTTTGCACTCTCCCCTTTTTCATCCCTCTTGCGTTTGAAGCAAAATTTGGCAATGTGGCCCTTCTTACCACAATAGAAGCACACCTTGTCGCTTGAGCTCCCACCGCCTCCATTCTTGGATTGCTTCGCCACGAGTGCCGCTCCATCTTCTCGAGACTCGTTCTCCTTTCGCCGCGAAAGCTCGTGCAACAACCGTGAGGTCACATAGTCCAATGTGAGCTCCGTAATGGGTCTTGACTCCATCGCCACGATGAGGTACTCGTATGATGATGGAAGGCTCTCCAAAAGTGTCATCACGATGTCACCATCCGTAATCGACACGTCGCAACCGTTGAGTTGATCCGCGAGAGCCTTGACCTTGTTGATGTGCGCCAACATGTCATCTTCTTCGCCCATCTTGATGGTGAAGAACTTGCGCCTCAAAAACAAAATGTTGGCCAATGTTTTTGCTTCGTGAATGTTGCAAAGCTTGGACCATGCTTCCGCGGGTGTCTTGCACGAACGAATGTGCGCAAGTTGCGAATTCGGGAGGTTGAGTGCCAAAATGGCAAATGCCTTCTTCTCCCTCCTCGTGTACGCTTGCATGATCCTAGGATCCGTAGAAGAGAAAGGAGGTTCCTCACTACCCTCGACAATCTCCCACAACTCCTTCTCGGCCATCACCATCTCCATTTTGAACTTCCACAAGTGGAAATTCACCCCATCGAACTTGTCCACGACCTTGGGACCCTCACCCTCAAAAGATGCCATGATCCTCACTTACGTATGCCTCCCCACACAAATGAAACCTCAAACTCAAACACACAACTTTGTTTTTGTGATTTTTTTGCTTTGATATTGCACCTTTGTGCACCCAATGGGTTTAAAACAACCCCAAACACTAGATCAGCACTTTTGTGCTCCACACACGCCTCCCAACACTCAAATGTGAGAACCCTCACCCAAAAATGCAAAGAGGCTCACCAAAACCCCTCAAATCACTCAATGGAGCTCAAAACAACTCCAAATGCTTCAATACGACGCCTTAGTGTCCCCAAACACTCAATGCACGTCAATGACACCTTTGTGTCCTTCAAGAGCACTCACTCAATGCACATGAACTCACACAAGTCCCTCAAAACCCCAATCGCATTGAAATTGCTCAAAACCGCACCTTTGTGCACAAACTAGCTCCAAATGAAAATTTGAGCACCCCAAGAGCATGAAACACATGCAACACCTCAAAGCAAGTGCCTAATCATTAGGATCAGATGGTAGACCCTCCACGAGAGTCTTCACACCTCACAAATCACTTGCATTTACTCAAATGCTCACAATTGAACCAAACGAAGTTCCACTCGCAACGAAGAGATAGAAGAAAGAAAAGAAGGAGATCAAGGGAAGAAATTGACCAAAGAGAGTGCTCCAACATGTAACTTCAGCCCATGCACACCTCCAAGAAACACCAACGCTTCAACAAGCTCCAAAACCTCCAACAATGCTCCAAAACCGCCCGTTGCGCACCGACCTCAAAATACTTGCACAAATGCAATCTAATACTCATGAAACACACATGAGTGGGCCCATAACCTATTGAAGGTAGAGAAGATTGCACAAGGCACACACACACAAACACAAGGAATGCGTAGAAAGAGATGATCTTTACTCAAAGGCCTTCCACCTTAAGTAGTGTACACTAGGAGGTCACCATGGACAAACCATATGGGATAACTCATCACAAGGACACTCTAGAGATCAGCCCATGCCTAACCCCTCTTCCCACACACCATTATTTAGCACCCGTACGTCTTTGGCTTCTAGCAATACTACGTTGCATCAATTACCTCAATAAAGAGAAGGAGAGCCTAGTTTTTAATTGAATATTTTGAAAACTAAAATCAATTTTTTTGATTGCTACATCTCCTAAATACAATTAGTGAACTACCAATCGAAGGGTTAGATTTTGGTTTATCCTTAAACACGTTCTTTTTGACTTGAAGATCATACAAATATAAGAATTTATTCAAATTTTTAGTAAAGTATATTTAGATTTTGTTTAAACCAACATTTTAGCTCGTTTTCTAAATGTGTTTTAAAGTCTGTAGTTTAAATATTAGATAGTATGTGATTTCATTTTTTCTTATTGTCATCGATAGATTCCAAATTTTTTGTTAAGAAATTGAACTTTATATATGTTCATGTTATGATTATTTTTTTATTTTAAATTATAAATTTCATAAATTGTAAGTCTTATTTGTTATTCTTAAGGATGATGATAAGTGTCCTTCAAAGTGGTTGTTTTTTGAAATAATAGTTTGTTTTATATGATTAAATGTACACAAAATGATCTTCACATTTTTTTTAAAGCAAATCAAATAAACATTATAGTTTTACAAAGTTTTGTTTGTCGATTTATATACATTTAAAGTAATATGAAGTATATAAATTTGATTTCAAATCATGAGACTAGTTTTCTATTGGTGGTAATATTTTATACGCGCAATTTTTTTGTGTTGCACTAATATCAAATAGGTTATGAAGTTCTTTGTACAAATCTTTAAAAAAATTGAAACTTGATGCTACTATTTTATTTCATTTTTGCTTATTGTTACTAATATTTCACTCTATTTAGAAACATGTGACAATTGGAGGATGAACTATCAATGGCAACTTTCTCAGGGTGTGATATAGATGGCAACAATCCACCTCCATCCAAACAATCGTTAACTACACCTAAAGAAGTTGAGAATCCCCTTGCCAATTTAATCCCTGTCGTCTTTCCTCTTGAGATTTTTGAACAACTTGGACAAGACGCAGAGCGATTAGGTAAAATAACCTTAATTGGCCATATAGCAGGCGAAAATCCATGTCTTGAAGACATTCAAGGTTGGATAAATACCTTTCTTGCCAATCCTGAACTTCATCCTGATATTCAAGTCAATCAAGTTTGTTTGATTGCACAAGGCTACTTCACCATTACATTATTGACTCAAGAAAGTGCAGACAAAGCAATTGTCCTTAGTCCCATTAGATATAACGTACAAAAAAATGAACAAGAAGTTGAGCATGTCATGTTCTTACACTCGTGGACTCCCAATTTTAGTCCACCTCCAGGTGAAGCAACTGTATTATGGGTTAATTTTCCTGGCCTCCCAAGAATCTACTACCCTTATTTAGAATACATAGCAAATGCAATTGGTAGAGTAGTGTGGCAAAGTGAAAAAGCTTCAAATATCCAACGCGGTTGTCCACCTAAAATCCGCATCCTTGTTGCTGACGTGAGGGTCCTTCCAGGTTCTATTGCAATTCCACATGCCATTGGCAATGGTTTTTTTGAGCAAAGGGTAAGCTACGATGGCATGTCAAAGAAAATTTGTGGAAATGCAAAAGTTTGTCGGTTGACAGTGATGATTGAATAAAAGTGCACATTTTTACTTCTAATTTTCATTCTTTTATAACACTGCGTGTACTTTTAATGCAAGTAGTGTTTCATGAACCAATAAAAATTGATCACTTACAAAAAAATTGACTCATATATATATATAAAGATATCTACAATTTTATATAAATCCCAAAAATCACACATAGATGTATTAAAATGCTTTAAAGCAAGTATCACAAATAGATAGTATCCTCTACCTTAAAATTTGTGCTATACTGGTATAAATCCTGCAACTCAACTGTAAAAACACAAATACATTGAACTTGTTATTATCACACTCTCCAATATTTCATTCCAAAATATTTGCTATCATGGTGTGCACATGTGCCTGGGTACTTTCCACATGCCAAGTTCTCAATTCATGTATATTGGTTATCAAAAATGTAACTTTGTTAAAGGCCAACTAATTTCCAAAGAACACAATTTTCAAAATGTAGAACTACCGCTAAGATGAACGTATCTAGTTTCGCCCCAAACCCAATTCCACACTCTATAACAAATTCCTTATTCCACTTTGAATTTGATTCAATTCTTCCTCACTTCAAGTGAATAATAAATGCAGTAAGTAATAGATGGAAATGTGGAATTGGGTGTTGGTGAATAAAGTTGAGATTTCAAGTACATTAAAAATGAGAATGAAATCATAAAGATAATGGTGACTAACCCCTAAAGGACCGGAGCGTTTTTCCTCCAAAAACACTCCAATGCTGCCATTTTTACTCCCCCATGCAAATATTTCAGGAAATGTTATTTTTTACCTTCTATTTGTAAGATCTTGTGTTAAAATATTTGAAAAACATCCTCAACAAATTCCGTTGAATTTGACTGCACAAGTTGCAAGATAATTGCATTTGATGGAATAAATACCCCAAAAGACACCTGCCCAAAATTTTTAGATGCGTTTGACCGTGGCTACATCAAAAATCTTCACCAGCAAAACATATCGCACTTCACTTTCACATTCTATATGATGTTACTTAGTTGTGTACCAATCTTTGTTGCGTTTGGAGATGTTTAGGATGTTGAAGAACACCCAACACTTGTTTGGGGTTTAAAAGTTTAGAGAAGACTCTTTGTTTTTGGAATTGCAATATTTTACTTTTGCTATTTAGAATACGCATCTAAGCAGTGAAACATAAGTAGATTCCACCCTCTATAGAATGGCAAAAGAGAATTGAAAAAAAATTAAATCTCCAAGTTTTAGAAGACATGTAGCATATTTTCTAAGAAATTTGGGAGTTAGGGGGGAAATAAAGGGTGGAGGAAGGGAATCGAAGTGCCACCTCACCCAATCCATTCCAATGTTCATGACCCCACTAACTCTTAAGGTGGATTGCCACGTGGTAGTCCTATATTGAACGATTTGCTTATTTTTAAAATTTCCCTTTATAACTTCCACATACGATATCGGATTTTTTTTTTTAAAAAAATCTCCATTTTTGTGGCACATTGGAGAATCCACCATTAAATTTCCTTCAAATTTTGATTACAAATGTGTTAACTAGAACCTACCCGGTTCTCTAAATGTCCTAGTTAGGACACTTGGTCCTTTAGGGATTAAGCAATTAAGGCAATTCCAAAAGCAATCTAGCAGGATCAATCATGTATCTTCTTTGGGTGTTAGTTGATGGAATTGCGTTTAAATAGGACAATTTAAGGTTTACTTCTCTATTACTATATATTAACTTTGAATTATTATAGAGCATCTCTAGATTTCTCATAGTCCCACCTATAGATTTGTATTTAAAAAAAAGACCACTTTAGAAATTGATAGAAATCACAAATTCTATCTAAAGATAAATAAATTCGCTCATTTGGATCCAACTCTGCTGAGATTTAACTTTTTGTCCACAACTTATTACACAATTAGTATTTTCTCCAAGATGTTTGATTGCATCGTTTAAATGGATGATAATATGTACTTCAATGTACCTCTTTAACTAATGAAAAACTAACTCAAAGGCACATTTATGCATGCAATTAGCTGCAAACAGGGCTACAAAGTAGTTGAAATGCATCCATTCATGTCAATAAACTGAGAAGTATTTCACAAAAACTCTAGCTCAACGACAAAACTGCTTTTATAGCAGACAATCATCTCAAGGACTTCGTACTATCTCGAGGACTACGTATTATGTTCTATCCAAGCGCGTGGCATTAGTTATACCATTTCTCAACCAACATTGATACATATATTATTGTTGTGAATTGAGGTTCAAACCCAAAATTAAGCTGGACATAGTTAGCTAATGTTACTACCTAATGCTCTAATAATTCCTGACTAATGGAGCTAGTGATAAATGTTAGTGGAATATTGAAGCCAACTAGAATATAACTACCAATATTCATGCAAAGACAGTAAACGTACGTCATCATTGCAGAGCCTAGTAGTATTGTCCTAGTAGTATCTTTCGGTTGGGGAACAACTATTATTGTCTTCAACTATGGTTTCATATGGAAGCTTGGCTTGTACGAGAAATCTGGTTGATCATCAAATGAAACGCCTGGAACAATCTCGGTCTTTGATTGACCAGATACAACATCATAACGCAACAAATAATCCTAGCAGATCAAGCAAATCACGTTTCCTTTTGCGGTGCACTGAAACCAACTTCCAATGTCTAGAAATATCTTGTCATTGCTGGTATGCACAAACCGCTGCAAATGATTCGACGAGCATTTGTGTCTGAATGCAACCTCCTCTGCATTCATAATTGGATTTTCTAACGTACATGGATTCTCTATCAATAGTTGACCAAGATCCAAACCAACTCCACCATTGAGCTCTAGAATATAGAATTGCAGTGGTAGATACTTGTCGTGGCAATAACTCTGAATCATCCCATCCATGGAAATCAACAGTCCGTTATAGCGTGCTGGTATGATAGCGTACAGACCACCCATGCAGTCAATGAGTTTGATTCCGTAACTACCGCGTTCGAAACCATAGTTGTGATTTGGACTCTCCGGAAAGTAATTTCGGCGTGCATAGTTACGAGATGGGTGGCTTCCACATTCCTGCTTCTTCATTGATTTCGAACAGTCACGCGCACACCACCCCGAGTTCGGACATCAAAATCAGAGATTTCAGCCTGGCCTCTAGCTCGGACAACATTTCCATCGACTTCCAGATCAACATAGAACAGCTTCCCATCAAGAATGGCACTCGGAGAAACCATAAATTGATACAATCAATGATACATAGGGCAAAATCCTCACGGAGTATGCTGCAGAAAAACCCGACATTTCCAGCAGTTGGACGTCGAGATGTAAACACACAACGAGGTTCGGAAAGTGAGAAAGACTTCGTATGAATTTGTTTGCTCATCCACTATAATGTGATATCGGGCACCGCTATACTTACACGAAGTCAACCCCATGTCTCGACAACCGGCAGTCGGGAGTTCCTTCCATAGTTTTGTTAAAGGGTTCCATACGATAAGAGGACTCCAGTTCTGGGATGTAGGGGGAGATCATTAACTTGTTAGTGATTAGCAGAAGCCCCCTAGAACTGGCAAGGATACAATTGATAGTAGTGTCTTGAAGGGAGAGAGGAAGGGGAGGAAGACGGTGAAGTTCCACTAGTCGGATGAGTGATGAATGCCGGATCAAGTCCATCTATGCTCCATGTTGCATTGTCGCTTAATTATACAAGTATGCTCCTCACCTACGGGGATACTGGTTGATTCGATAGAGAAGTACCGGTTAGTCTCTGGCTTGAAGCACAAGGGAAAATACTAGTCTTTCGACTCGTCCTCTAATTGAGCCTTTATAGTGATGGC
The DNA here is from genome assembly GCA_022496805.1 of Pohlia nutans. Taxonomy (NCBI): domain Eukaryota; kingdom Viridiplantae; phylum Streptophyta; class Bryopsida; order Bryales; family Mniaceae; genus Pohlia; species Pohlia nutans. The sequence continues at coordinate 28,291,781 of CM040089.1, read as the reverse complement.
TACGTTGTCAGATACCAACGTTTTCCATGTTTTGCTAACACACTGCAATTGTACAAGCTCACGAATTGAAAAGGTGCGATTGAGATGTTCAAATATTGCATCAGTGTGCTCTACGCTCATCTCCACGATAGACGACTTATTTGCATGTCACAAAAAACAACAATTAATGCACAAATATTGTATTAAACTAATTAGATTGGAAATTTACGCATTGAAATTCATACATGACTACACACGAAACAAGGTTACAAAAGATGACGTATCTACATTGAAAAATTCTTGTCACTCCGTCACTCAATTATAAGATGGTCGTTCATGCATGTAAATCATGTCAAGATTCCATGACAAAATCCTACATGTTGAAAGTGTATGTTCATTTTATTATAAAATCGTTGCTCTAGAACACTTGTTTCATTAAAAGTGCACATAGCCATGTGCATTATTTTTTAGTGGTATGTGCACTGCATTTCTTTTTATTAAAAAGGAGAAGGGGGTGGGAACAAACCCACCCCCCTTAAAAATTCGCGCTACTTTTTTTTTTTAATTTTAAGGAGGGGGGTGGGAACATACCCACCCCCCTCCAAATTTGCACTACATTTTTTTTAATTTTAAGGAGAGGGGGATGGGAACATACCCACCCCCCTTTAAAATTTGCATTACATTTTTTTGATATAACGTACATTCAATTTTGGCACTTTATAGGTAAAATATGACTACACTTTTTTCAAACGTATAAAATTTCAGCATGTGCACTTTTTATATGGCATGTGCACTTTTAACGAAACAAGAGTTCTAGGTAATTTGTTTGTCATCTACATGTGAAAGACCTTGAGAAGAAATCTCAAGCCACTCAATCCAAAAAAACTGGACAAACTCATACAAATGTAATAATTAAGGCCGGGAGGCAATCATAGTTCAATCTTCTAACTTTGGACTTGCTTTTCACACTACATTACTTCACATTAGAGAATTAATGAGCCCTCTAAGAGGCCTTTAGTTTTTGACACTGTTAAAATGTAATGAGCCTAGGTTGGGTACAACAGACGTGTGTGTGAAGTGTCTCTACCTTGTATGACTATTCTATTATTCTATTATGGAGTACTGTTCTACGATCTTGAGAGGCTATATTTCAGTTCCAGCAAAGAATATTAATCTAGCAGTTGAGAGTGATTAGCAGTCACAGATAAATTCTTTGATTAGCAGTTGAGAGTGATTAGCACTTGAAAATGATTAGTAGTTGAGAATATTAATCTAACAGTTAGCATCTGTTCTTTCTGATCAGTGTTGTATTGGCCAATGCTCGTTTTTGTGACATCACAGCAGAAGATGAGCACTACCAAAAATTAATAATAATAATAATAATATATCACAGAATTTTTAGGACATCACTCACTCTTTCCCACACTTGTTCACCTCCCATGTACTTCATAAATCAACACAACTCACCAATCAAGTCCCTCCACTATGCTCTGACTCATAGTACCATACCACAAAGTACATGGGTTGAAATAGGGGAAATGTTCCCGTCCTTCACATGTGAAGTACAAATTTAAATCAAAACCAAGGTAGTTCACACAAGCTCCTTAGAGGCCCCTTGTTGGGCTCAAAATATCTCTAATGAACTCTATGAAAATACCACCAGGCTACCTCCAGTACTTCATTACCTTTTGTATATGTGGAATTTGGCATATTTGCTTCTGGATCGCATTGCCAACCAACATTGCAGGCTAGGTCGGTTGTAAAGTTGCTAGTTGACATTGCTACAAGTCACAAACAAAATTAGGATAACTTTAAAAAATGGTACCGTAAGAAATCAAAAGCTATACATGATGTAAGGGGCGGTTTACACTATGGACCAAGAGCCATGACCATGGAATTCTAAAATCTGTGATTGGCCCAAAAAGAGCTCTTGGTCCCATTTGGCTTTACACTACCTTGAAAAAAGGAGAATGACCACTAACTTTGAGGTCCCCAAAAATGCTAAAATTTCCCAAATGGATAATGTTTTCATGGTCTCCTTGATTATAGTTGAGTCGAAGCAAATGCCTCGACTCAACTATAATTTAGGAGACCATGGGGCTCAAAAATCATTGATTGGCTAGTGTTCAATTATTTAAAGAGAAAGGAGGAAAAAGGGGAGGATAAAAGAGAGAATGATGAGCTTAAACTTGTCCCGGTCTAAATCCACTTTACACTACAAAGAGTGACCAAGTCATTTAAAATTGCATTTTTGATTTTTCATGGTCACGGCTCTTGACCAAGAGCCATGACCATGAAAATGATTTAATTTTCTTGGTCATGGCTCTTGGTCCATAGTGCAAACCGCCCCTAAGTCACATTCAAATAGTTCGCTAAGCATAAAATAATAATAAATAATTTTATGTTCATTTCATAGATATGACAATACTTGTATCCAAATAATCCTCAAAAATTTGCTAGAGCTTTCTTTCCTTTCAACAAATGACGCCCATGGTAAGTTGTCAATGGATTTTTCTTTTTGCAGCTTGGAGCTTATGATCAAGATTGAAAAACAAGTCTATTGGGAGATTGAAAAGCAAGTCTAACAAAAGTGCAAAAAGTCTATTAATATTGAAGTTAGAGAAGATTGCACAAGGCACACATACAAACACAAGGAATGCGTAGAAAGAGATGATCTTTACTCAAAGGCCTTCCACCTTAAGTAGTGTACACTAGAAGGTCACCATGGACAAACCATATGGGATAACTCATCACAAGGACACTCTAGAGAGATCAGCCCATGCCTAACCCCTCTTCCCACACACCATTATTTAGCACCCGTACGTCTTTGGCTTCTAGCAATACTACGTTGCATCTATTACCTCAATACTCCCACTTTGCGTAGAGCCAAAGCCTCTAAGTCCAAATGCTATTACTAATCGTTGATGTCTGTCTCTACAAAGACCCTTTGTGAGCACATCCGCCACCATGTGCTCCGTTGGACAATACTCCAAGTGTATAACTCCCAATTCCAACTTCTCCCGAATGAAGTGGTATTGCACATCAATGTGCTTCGTGCGTGAATGATGTGTAGGGTTCTTTGCAAGTGAAATGCACCCTTGGTTGTCACACATAATCGTTGTAGCCGCACCTTGTGTGCAACCCACATCCACCATTAGTTGCCTCAACCAAATGGCCTCCTTCGTGGCATGGCTCGTAGCCATGTACTCGGCCTCCACCGTTGATGTGGCCGTGTTTTGTTGCCGCTTGCTATTCCACGACACCGCTCCCGATCCAACCTTGAACATGTAGCCCGTTGTCGATCTTCGATCGCTCGTGTCTCCCGCGTAGTCCGCGTCGCAATAGCCGCTCAACACAATGTCTTTGCCTCCAAGACACAACTTCACATCGCTTGTGCCCTTCAAATAACGCATGATCCTCTTGACCGCCATCCAATGCATTGAGCCCGGTCTCGCCATGTGTTGACTCACCACGCTAATTGGATACGCAAGGTCGGGCCGTGTCGCAATCATCGCATACATCAACGACCCCACCGCTTGCTTGTATGGCACCTCCGCCATCGATTTGGCCTCCGCCGCATATTCCTCCTCCGAAAGCTTGACGAGCTTGGAGTTTGCATCCAATGGTGTTGCCACGGGCTTACAATCCTCCATCCCGAATCTCTTGAGCACGTCCATCACATACTTGCCTTGACTCATGGTGATAGTGCGTGTAGCCCTATCTCGCACAAACTCAACACCAAGACAAAAGTGCAATTCTCCAAGATCACTCATCTCGTACTCTCTCTCAAGCATGCCTTTTAATGCATTCATTAAACTCATGAGGCTTGCAAGAATGATCAAATCATCAACATATATGATCACAATCACCACATGTTGCCCCACTTGCATAAAGTAGAGACTATGATCCGCAATACTCCTAGTAAACCCGTGAGTAAGCAAAAAGGTGTCAATCTTTTGGTACCACGCTCTTGGAGATTGTTTCAACCCATATAATGATTTTTGCAACTTACAAACAAGATGCTCTTTACCTTGTTGCACAAAGCCCTCGGGTTGCACCATGTAGATGTCTTCCTCCAAATCGCCATTCAAAAATGCGGTTTTCACATCCATTTGATGCATCTCCAAGTCCATAGCCGCACCAATCGCAAGAATGCACCGAATGGTGGTGAACTTGGCCACGGGAGCAAACGTCTCGTGAAAATCCACCCCATGCACTTGCGCAAACCCCTTCGCAACTAGTCTTGCCTTGTGACGCACAATATTGCCCGAAACATCCCTCTTTGTACGAAACACCCATTTGCAACCAATGGGGTTGCGATCCTTTGGAATGGGAGTTAATTGCCACGTACCGTTAGCAATTAGAGAGTCGTACTCCTCTTGCATGGCGCGCTCCCACTTGACCGCATCCTCACCTTGCATGGCTTCGCGAATGGTCAATGGACCATCCGATAGTGCCACATTCGCATGCTCGTCATCCTCTTGAGGGAAGATGTGATTCTTCCACCATTCTCCAAGTGGCTTGCGCGATCTCTCGGGGTACCGCCGCTCGCTTGAAGAAACTTGCTCCTCTTGCGCACCCTTTGCGCCATTCTTGGTCTTTGAGCTCGATGGCGCTTCGACAACCTCCGTGTCGCCATCTTCGTCATCACCGTCATCATCACCTATATCAACAACACTAGGAGACTTGGAGGGTGTGTCCACCAAAACGTCTCCACTACTCCCACTTGGACCAACCTCCAAAGGAGCCTCCATCGTAGACTCCTCACAAAACGTCACATCACGTGACCGAATGATCTTCCTCGTGTCCACCGACATGAGTCTATACGCCTTGGTACCTTCACAATACCCAAGAAACACACATTTCAAGGCCTTAGCCTCGAGTTTAGTCCTCCGTTCGTCGGGAACCTTGGCGTATGCAATGCATCCGAAGATGCGCATGTGTGCAACACATGGTTGCCTCCCACTCCACGCTTGCTCCGGCGTCATGCCTTCAACCGCACTTGTTGGACACCGATTGCGTGTGTACACCGCATTCACCACCGCTTCCGCCCAAAGGTCCAACTTCAAGTGTTGAGCGAGCAACATGCTCCTCGCCATCTCTACAATCGTGCGATTTGCGCGCTCCGCAACTCCATTTTGTTGAGGCGTGTACGGGGCCGAAGTTTGGCGAGCGATGCCTTCATTCTTCAAAAGCTCGTCAAATTTCTTGGACATGTACTCGCCGCCATTGTCCGACCGAAACACCTTGATCTTCATCTCCGATTGGTTCTCCACCAATGTCTTGAACTCCTTGAACTTCTCAAAGCACTCACTCTTGGCTTTGATAGGGTAGAGCCAAATCTTCCTTGAAAAGTCGTCGATGAAGGTCACAAAGTACTTGCAACCTCCCATCGACGTGGTCTTCATGGGGCCACACACATCCGAATGCACGATCTCCAAAACCTTCGTGGCCCGAGTCGCCGCTTCACCCGTAAATGGCAACCGTTGTTGCTTGCCTTCAATGCAACCTTCACATGTGAATGTAGAAGCATCCACTTTCAATTGATGAAGATCCATACCGCTTACCATGCCGCGTAGTGTCTTCACACTCTTGATGTTCAAATGGCCGAGTCGACGATGCCACAACGCCAACTTGTCGTCCTTCAAGTTTGAATGCGCCAACGCCGCCGATTCCTTCGAATGCACCTTGGAGAACTTGATGTGGTACAAGCCCTCGTGTTCTTCAATGATGGCCACCTCATCTCGACTCGGTGACAACACATAACACCCCTTATCACTAAACTCTACCCTCAAGTGCTTTGCCACTAGTTGCCTCACCGATAGTAAATTTGCCGTTAGTTTGGGAACGTGGAGGACATCTTGGATAGTGATTGTCTTCACACGACCCCTCACCTCGGTGTCTACAACAATTTGGCCCTTGCCAACGGCCTCAAGCACCGTATCATCTCCCAAAATCACTCTCCTTGGATTAATGAGAGCATACGAATGAAAACAGGTTTTATGTGGTGACATGTGGCTTGTAGCCCCCGAATCAACAATCCAATCACTCGTACTACCATTGCACGATACATTGCTTGCCATGTTTGCATACTCGTCACCAACCTCAATCCAATCACTCATGCTTGCATCACCCTCGATGCCATCACTCATGCTTGCATCATATCTTGCCGTAAATGCGTACTCATCATCATCACGAGTTTTAGTGTTGTTTGCACTCTCCCCCTTCTCATTCCTCTTGCGTTTGAAACAAAATTTGGCAATGTGGCCCTTCTTACCACAATAGAAGCACACTTTGTCGCTTGAGCTCCCACCGCCTCCATTCTTGGATTGCTTCGCCACGAGTGCCGCTCCATCTTCTCGAGACTCGTTCTCCTTTCGCCGCGAAAGCTCGTGCAACAACCGTGAGGTCACATAGTCCAATGTGAGCTCCGTAATAGGTCTTCATTCCATCGCCACGATGAGGTACTCGTATGATGATGGAAGGCTCTCCAAAAGTGTCATCACGATGTCACCATCCGTAACCGACACGTCGCAACCGTTGAGTTGATCCGCGAGAGCCTTGACCTTGTTGATGTGCGCCAACATGTCATCTTCTTCGCCCATCTTGATGGTGAAGAACTTGCGCCTCAAAAACAAAATGTTGGCCAATGTTTTTGCTTCGTGAATGTTGCAAAGCTTGGACCATGCTTCCGCGGGTGTCTTGCACGAACGAATGTGCGCAAGTTGCGAATCCGCGAGGTTGAGTGCCAAAATGGCAAATGCCTTCTTCTCCCTCCTCGTGTACTCTCGCATGATCCTAGAATCCGTAGAAGAGAAAGGAGGTTCCTCACTACCCTCGACAATCTCCCACAACTCTTTCTCGGCCATCACCATCTCCATTTTGAACTTCCACAAGTGGAAATTCACCCCATCAAACTTGTCTACGACCTTGGGACCCTCACCCTCAAAAGATGCCATGATCCTCACTTACGTATGCCTCCCCACACAAATTAAACCTCAAACTCAAACACACAACTTTGTTTTTGTGATTTTTGCTTTAATATTGCACCTTTGTGCATGCAATGGATTTTAAACAACCCCAAACACTAGATCAGCACTTGTGTGCTCCACTTTCACCTTCCAACACTCAAATGTGAGAACCCTCACCCAAAAATGCAAAGAGGCTCACCAAAGCCCCTCAAATCACTCAATGGAGCTCAAAACAACTCCAAATGCTTCAATACGACGCCTTAGTGTCCACAAACACTCAATGCGCGTCAATGACACCTTTGTGTCCCTCAAGAGCACTCACTCAATGCACATGAACTCACACAAGTCCCTCAAAACCCCAATTGCATTGAAATTGCTCAAAACCACACCTTTGTGCACAAACTAGCTCCAAATGAAAATTTGAGCACCCCAAGAGCATGAAACACATGCAACACCTCAAAGCAAGTGCCTAATCACTAGGATCAGATGGTAGACCCTCCACGAGAGCCCTCACACCTCACAAATCACTTGCATTCACTCAAATGCTCACAATTGAACCAAACGAAGTTCCACCGCAACGAAGAGATAGAAGCAAGAAAAGAAGGAGATCAAGGGAAGAGATTGACCAAAGAGAGTGCACCAACATGTATCTTCAGCCCATGCACACCTCCAAGAAACACCAACGCTTCAACAAGCTCCAAAACCTCCAACAATGCTCCAAAACCGCCCGTTGCGCACCGACCTCAAAATACTTGCACAAATGCAATCTAATACTCATGAAACACACATGAGTGGGCCCATAACCTATTGAAGTTAGAGAAGATTGCACAAGGCACACACACAAACACAAGGAATGCGTAGAAAGAGATGATCTTTACTCAAAGGCCTTCCACCTTAAGTAGTGTACACTAGAAGGTCACCATGGACAAACCATATGGGATAACTCATCACAAGGACACTCTAGAGAGATCAGCCCATGCCTAACCCCTCTTCCCACACACCATTATTTAGCACCCGTACGTCTTTGGCTTCTAGCAATACTACGTTGCATCTATTACCTCAATAATTAAACTACAAGGAAACCTTTTAACAAGAGTATACAACATCTGATTCATTCAATTGGTAGTTATAGGAAACAAAATATGAGCACATTACATTCTAGCTAATGAAGAATGAATTCCAACAACACAAAAAGTGAAAATCACCCAACTCGGGAAGACGGCAAATGAATAGAACACAACCTTAAAAACTTGAGAAGTTTTCTTGGCATAGTTTACAAGGAATCTCTCTAAATTTCAAACTATGAAAGCATTATTTACCTGGATGGCGGTTGGGGTGGCTAGATGGAAGTTGAACCTCCTTCGTGTGTGCTACGGAAGTCTAAAAGGAAATGAAGACTTTAAAAGGGTGACTTTATAAGCGAAGGTGAAAGAAATACTTCAAGCCTCGGGGGTTCTCTCTATGTATACTTTAAGGTGAAAATGAAAGGAAAACTTTGAGCCTCGGGGGGTTCACTTTATGCATATTTTAAGTTGAAGGTGAAAAAAAACTTTGAGCCTCGAGGGGTTCACTCTATGTATATTTTAAGGTGAAGGTGAAAGGAAAACTTTGAGCATCAAGGGGTTCACTGTATGTATATTTGATTGGGCATTTGAGATAATCATGTATTTTTCATGGGGGTATTAATTTTTGTTTTAAATTTTCTATCACCCTATTATTATGTATTTGAATGTGTAATACGCATCATTTTTTTGTATGCTAATTTTTTTTGAACTTAGGATGTTCTCATGGTAGGGGTGTGTATTTTGCTCTTGGGGAAGTCACTGTCAAAAATTTAACAACTATAAGAGAACAAAATAGGGTGTCGTTTATTCATGGTTGATAACAAATTTTTTTTTTGATATACCATACCCCTTACCATAGCCTCAAAGAAATGCCAGATACTGCATTACATATAATATAAGATCACTTCTAGTACCCAAAATTATGTTTGTAGTATTCTTAAAACAACATTATCGTAATTGGTTGGGAATTATAAAAAAAATTGGGGTGAGTGTAGTGTGAGATTTTTTTTTAATTGGATGAAAATTGTGTTAGTGAACACATAATTATGGATGTTGTAATGATGCTCGCATGGTTTGTTTTGGGGTTTGCAAAATTCTTTCAATGTTTTGGTGAAACAATTAAGTGAGTTTGTACTAATGGGCTCAGACATATGATCAATTTTGTAAATAACATGTTGCTTCTTGTACACATGGTGTCTTACGTTGTGGTGCAATGCTAAGGCAGTTCAAGGAAAATTCAAAAAATTATAAATAATGTAGGGTCTGAATTACTAAGGTGATCATAATTTACAATTACACAAAGTGGCAACAAATTGAAAAAAGTAGAATTATTAAAAAATAGAGGATCCATATAATAAGGAAGAAGGGTGTTTTTTGTGTGTCTGTCCGCGCATGACATTTTACACATGGAATAAATGGTTATTTGACTAAGTTCCGGAGTGGAACCTGCTTGGAGCGTTTTTGGCATTCTGCGAGTGTTCTTGAAATTGTTGCGCAGCTTTTTGGTTGCGCTGTGCTTGTTTCTCGCTCGCTAGATGCGTTGATCGGTGCAGGAGAAATGACGATGATGCTTGATCAGTTGAAGCCGGAAGACGAGGAGAACGTATGAGGCCTCACCCCAAGGCCGAAGAGATGACATGGAGCCGCGACATTGATTACATGAAGGTTAATACAATCACTTTCGTTTTTGTTCAATCTGTCAAATTGCCAAAAGCTGGACGATTGTTGTAGATCGACATACCTAAATGGTCATATATGTTAAAACATTTCGTGTTTCAAATTAATTGTGACACCCAAATGCAGAGACAGGGCTCTGACAACTCGGAATGATTGTTCCAACAATAGAATTATAGTTTCAGACTCTGAACCTCATAATTTCTCATTGACAATCGCCATGCATGATTTATGATTGATGGACAGATCAAGAGGCACTCTACTTAGTTTCAAGAGAATCGTCTTCAGGAGTTGTTTTAGGGTTTAGGGATTAGGGTTTGTATGAGAACCCTAAACCCTTCGAAGCAACATGTAGCCTGTATGAGACGCTATGGCCAAGATGGAACGGGAGAACAAACATTTGGAATCTTCCTTCAAGACTGCTTTCCCTAAGGTATGTACAGTCTTATATCAAAAGAAAGCTCTTCCATCTGAGATGTATTGTCCATCTTAGACACACGATCTGAGAGTGAGTCCGTGACTACTGATTCAATAGAAATTCCTTGTGTGCAATTTGCATGTATCATAAAATCAGCAGGACTCATAATCCAGTTCTGAATGTTTAAATATAAAAATTCCCATTTGTACGTACATGATAAACAATTGAAGTTGCAACAAAGTTCAACATTTTATTGATTTTCAGATGAAGAACAGTGTTTTGAAAGTGAAGAATCATTTATATACATGATACTTGATGACTGTAATGATGTGATTTCAAAACACTGATGTACTGAGTAAAAACTCAAGAGCATGTTGTTACAGTTTGTGATGTGATTCGATGTCACATGATCTACGTACATGTTTCGTGTATTATACTTCAATTGCTCATGTACATTACTCAAGATTGGCAATTATGTGTAGAGACTTAATTCATTTAGGCTGCCGTTGCAGCTGCACTTTGGTGTTGAGGCCACATCCAGTTAGTTGAGATCTTGTTCAATTTGGCATATGTGTATTTTTCTGCATAATGGCTGAGGATGGATTGCGAAGCTTTCCTCTTCTTGTTGCCATGGTTGTTGGCAGCGGAGCTCTGGGCTTGCTGAGCCTGGTTGACCTTCTTGAGAGAAATCACCAACTTGATGCCCTTGGTGGGCTGCTGATCATCTTGGGAAGGCAACTTGACTTGGAGGCTGGGGACAAACTCATCGTCTTCGGGAATTGTCTCCAACGGGTTGCACCAGTCGTGGCACACTCTTGTGCACCACCTATGCACGGAGCACTTGTGGAACATCCTTCCACGAGCCATTTTATGTAACTATGATGCTTCGTTCAATCTGCTTCTAGCGTCTGTTGTCGGCCTGATGTATTGAGTAAACCGAGACTCACTCACTGCGAGAATGTAGTCAGAATGCGTGAGGCTGTAGAATTATGTAGAATGTAGAATGCCGGAGGGAGGAAATGGGAGGGAGGAAATGGGAGGGAGGCTGTAAAATGTAGAATTGCAGAAGCAAGAGTCGCAGGTTGCAATGCTCATCACGTACGTCACGCACAACATACATACTTAGATCGAGCGGAGCAGTGACACTCTGCAGCCGCCTAGCCTGCGGGGAGAACAGAGAGCAAGAGAGCAAGAGAGCAAGAGAGCAAGTCAGAGAGCCCGAGAGAAAGGAATGTGGAATTAATGAGCAGAGAATGCGCAACTATTTATACTGTTGGGGCAACGAGTCAAATGGTGGGCTTGAAAGTCGGCTTGAGGGGAAGTGGAGTTCACTGTGAGTGCGGCAGCCATTGGAGTGTTCTAGACTGTCCGATTTAATAGATTGATTGTCACCGTCCATTTTGTTCACTTTATTCTGATCCTTCCACTCACCCGTTCCAATGGGTATATCCGTGTACATAGTGTCCCCATCCACACTATGTACACGGATGAAAACCATCCATTCATACCCATTCGTCAAGTCAAGTGGATGCTCCAGCTAATGAACTTGTTTTGTAGATTTCGACAAAAATGTGTGGAATACCATGCATTCATCCTAGACTACGGTAGTTGGTCGCCAAGTTCGGGAAAAAATAGTTTTAAATTTAATAGAAGCTCAAAACACGAATTTAAATAGAAAACTAGAAAGAAATAAAAACATATAAACAAGAATTTAGGAAAAAAATACAAAGTAATGGACCATCTTAAGAAACCTCAGAAATAAAATCGTCATTAAAAAAATATTACTTTGCTTGTGCAAAGTTGAAGATTATTGGTTAGGATACAAATACTTTTGTTATGGTTATTATTCTAGGAGCAATGAAGACAAAGATATTTTTCGACACAACAAACTTGGTAATGTTTAATTTAATCAATTAAAATACATATTTAATACATGTTCAAATACTTATCAAATGACTGTAAGAATTTATTTTTTTAATTCTATATTTGGACTTACAAGTTTTGTATTTTTTCTTCATCCTACTTTTAAAGATGCATGTATTGCATTAGGCCTTCTTGAAGATAACAGAGAATGGGTACAATGCTTAGAAGAGGCAGCTATCATGCAAACATGATATCATCTTCGAAATTTGTTTGCTTTAATATTGTGATCCGCAAAAGAAACTCTATTTCTTCCAATATATGCATTGATTCCGTTTAAAGACTATTTATTTATTTGATGAATTAATTAACCACTTCATTTAAATTAATTAAAAAATTCAAATAAGTTACAATTCCTCTTTCTATTACGTAGGATTTTCTAATTCAATTTACACAAATTTCAAAATTATAAAATAAATCCTCAAAAAAAAAACACTATCTTTAAGAATAAATTTCATTTATTATATAGAATTGTAGACACTCAACAAGAAAGAATTCTATGATGTCAATTTTACTCTCTTAAAATTTTAAAAAATAACAACAAATGGTTGTCACGATGGTTGTGTGATCCCATCTCACTACCAAGCCTACTTAGAGCTTTTGATATTTATTTTAAAAAAAATTATGTGCCGGTGGCCGGCACGGGTCAAGCTAGTCTACTAAAATGCAAAGAATGGAATAAACAACCCGCCAAAAAATACGTGTAGCACGCTCATGTATCCAAAAGAATACATTAACCCTTTAGTACCCAACTGACCACATTATGGTCACTACAACGTCCGAAATGCAAATAGCAAAGAATCCGTGAAGAATTGGAACTTCAATTTTGAAGTTCAGATTTGCCCATACACATTACACACCTTCCAGAAAAAGAAATTTTCAATTTGGAATTGTACAACTATCAAAATACCTATCAACAAAATGCGAAAATACTGCAAATACTTGAAAATACAGTAAATACTTACAAATACAACACATGTATTATGCAGTATTTCTTGTGTTTAAAGTTTGTTATCTTGTTTTATTTTTTTGGATTGTGTTCTCTTCTTCATCTTCCATTAGTGTGTGTAATCCGATCTTGACTAACGTACCCACTCATGTCGATTTTCAACGTATAAAATTTTGTCCTAAACCATATATGGATAAGTCACTTTCACTTATAAAATTTCACAATAATTATGTGTGAGTCTATTCTTGATATAAAAGATTGCAACGGAGAGGTGCTGACATAAGGCATTGCTGAACTTCTTTACTTTCATTTTTGAAAATTTAACCCAAATTCTATTTAACTTTGAAGTCACACACCCCCCAAAATCTCATTTTTGAGCGTGCATTATACAATTCAAATACATACTATAATCTTCCAATCCCACCATTGGATGATTATCAAATTTTAATATAATGTGTGCTCTCCAGTTGAGAATAGAATTGTACGGCTACTTTCTAATTTAATCCATTCTATTTTTGGTAGTCTCAATCATAGTGGAAAAATCCATTGAAATCCAGTGCTCCCAGCTACAGTACCCTGGGCACTAAAGGGTTAAGTAACTTCCCCAAGATTTGGCTTCAAATCCACTATTACTTTATGAAGTACTGAATATAGTAAATGTAGTGGTAAAAAGGTCTTTAAGGGTGTTTTCACGGTAGGGTGTTCAAAATGTGTAGTGTGACATAGCATAACAAGCGAAAGGTGGAGGTAAACATTTTCTATTGGTCATTGAAATTAGTTTTTTGGCAAAAAGTTAACTACAGTGAAAAGATATTCTAGGATTGTATGTATAATATTAATTTTTAAAATAATATAAAATAGTATTTGGACCAAAATGTAATACATTGCATTCAGTGACGTTGCAGTATAAATAATATTTTGCCTTAATTGATACGTTCCATTGAAGATATAGTGATGTCAATGATTTTACTCAATTCCTATAGCATAAAGGTATCATATTCAAAAAATATTCCAAAAGATCATGTGAGCAAGGTGGATATTAGAGGTTTATGGCGAATTTTTTTGTTCCATTACAATAAACGCCTCTTAAAATGGCAAATTCTCTAAAAAAATCTTGCGAGCTTGGTTGGCTAATTAAAACGGAGACTGTGGTGTGGCTGGAATATCCATTCGACGTGGTTTGCATGTGGATTAACCCCTAAAGGACCGGGGGGTTTTTAGCTTAGCGCTTGTTTTCTTGACTAGCTCTTATAACAAGCTCAATTCCTCATTGGCGTGGGTTAATTTTGACGATCAGCACCGTTAAAATTAAAGAAGACTTACATAGCTTTTTTATGAAAAAAGGATCAACAAAATCGCCCAATTTTTGAGAAAATGCCACTGTTGAGAAGATTTATGGAACTTGTTCAGGGTATTTTGTACATATGTTGAAATCGGATTGATCAAAGGTGCTCCAAAAATTCTGAAATTTCTACCATGCATAATGATCATCATTTTAAACATGTGCAAAAAATTTCAAAAAATTTGGAGGTGTGAGAAGAAAGATATGAGGGTCTCAAGTGATGCTCAAATAACCTCCTTGCAACTCAAAAAAATCACCAAAAATCGCACACTTCATGAAATTTCAATCAAGAAGTACCCACCGATTCAGCACTCAAAAAGAAATAGGGTCTCTTTGTTGCTCATTTTACAATTCACGGTCCAGCAACTCGAAATTCCTCACTTTCTAGTTCCAGAAGCCACGTGGTGGCCTCGTGGTCCTTTAGGGGTTAAAGACATCAGCAGTAATATTTCCAAAGATTATGAGAATATTCCAAAATATTCCAAAAGATTCTAAAATATTCCATTTCACTATATTAAAAATGTTTATGGTATTTTCCCTATTAATTATATCACGTCATTAATGCAAATGCTTTACAACATTAGAAACTTCTTTTGTTGAAAACTGTGACACCCTAACGTGAAAACACCCTTAATTAGAAAAATATTTTCAATTACAACTTACTTCTTATCTAATTATGATATCCATCAAATGTATTTATTAAAATTACTCATCTTTGATGTATTAAATTTGATTTGTAAGAACACTGTAAAAAACTTGTGTGTCATAAAAAATGATATTTTAAGGGTTTTTACCCTTCCCTCACTAGTTTTGGTATATGAACTTCATGTTTCACTAAATCACCATATCTACATGTGGTTTAAGAAAAAAAAAACCTTCATATGAAACACCCAATTTGCTATTTACGCACTTGGCCATACAATCATGCACTTGGCCCTTAGAAGCATTAAAAAAATTGTCTGAAAAATTGTCTAAAAAACAACAATTTTTCTCTTTCTTTCATTGTAAACAAAAAAATTTAATTAATTAATTGAAACTTATCTTTATCTTTTCTTTTATCTTTTCTTTAACTTGTTTTATTTATCTTATTTTTTCCTTCTTGTCTTCTTTCTTGTCTTTTTCTTTTTCTTCTATTTTTTCTTCATTCCTCTTGTGGTAGCCGCAAATCCTACACTCACACCAAGGAAAAAAGAACCAAATTCTTTTAAAATATACATATATAATAATAAATATTTATTTATTTTCGTCTTCCTTTTTGTTTTGGGCTCATAAACCCTGGAAATATAAATCAAAATAAAATAAAATTTAGGGTTCAACCACCGCCGGTTGAACCCTAAATGGCGGAGGATGAAAAAATAAAAACAAAAATCTATTTTCAGATTGTTATGGCTCTTGGGTGTGCGGCTGCGCTCCCAATCCCTCATTTTTTCCTTACCCTTTCTCCTTCTTCCTTCTCCTCATATATATAAGGAAGAAGGAAGAAGGAGAGGGCAGAGCGAGAGTGAAGAGGAAGAAAGGGAGAAGAGAAAATGAGGGATTGGCTGCGCGGCCGCGCACCCAATAGCTACAGCAGTCTAAAAATAGATTATTTTATCATTATTTTTCATCCTCTACCGTTCAGGTTTAGCCACTGATGGCTGAACCCTATTTTATTTTATTTTATTTTTAATTCCTATTTTCAAGGTTCATGAGCCCTGAACAAAAAAAAGACGAAAACAAATCCAAAAGATTTTTTTAATAAAATTTATAAAAAATATATAAAATTGGTTAATATTCCTCGGTGCGGGTGTAGGGTTTGCAGCTGCCACAAGAAGAATGAAGAAAAAATAGAAGAAAAAGAAGAAAACAAGAAGGAAGACGTGAAGGAAAATAAAATGAAGACAAAAAAGAAGACAAGATAGAAATAAGATAAAAGATACAAGATTAATAAAAGAAAAAAGATAAGATAAAGATAAGAATAAAAAATAAAATAAAAAATTGTTTAATTACAATTTGAGTGATATGTAGAAAGAGAAAATCGTTGTTTTTTAGAAGACTTTTTACACAAATCTTTTTAAGCAAGATTTGCTCATGAAATGAACACATTTGGCCAAGTGCATAAATAGCAAATTGCGTGTTATGAGTTTCATAATCTCACGCATTTTCTATTTTTAGGTTTAAGAAGCTTATTAAATATCATGGAATGGAAGGATTCTAATTTTAAAATATAACTTCATAATTATTCAACATCTAGTCACATGAGACCACCTAAAATTTTGAATAATGAAGTTCTAATTATCTACGATCCTTTTTTGCCCTACATGTAACACGCAATTCACTATTTTTGCACTAGGCCAAATGCAAAAGTTTCGAGACCTAATTGTGTTAAGAAAAGATTATCATAAATCTTTACAAAAAAACAATAGTTCTGTCTTTGTTAAAATGTGAAGTGTATTGCAATAAAACATTAATATTTCAAATTTTCATAACACAAATTTGAATTTTATTCATTTTTAAGGAAAAGCCTCAAAGTAGAGACATAAATCGAAAGAAAAGGTGCATTTGGGCTATTGCAACATGGGAGAGGTGCGAAGGCTGACAAGCGGAATGTGAGAGGAGAACAAACAAGAGTTTGAGAAAAGAAAAATGTATAGTAATGATTTTTCTTTAAAAAAAAATTAATGTAATTTATTTGTGTTTGCTCGAAGGAGGGTGTGCAGCCACAAGGTCATGGCCTTCCTTTGACTTGGCCAAGACCATCAATAAAGGTATGCGGCTGCGCACTCTCTATCCCCTACAGACACAATAAATAAATAAATAAAAATTTGCTCCTAGGGGGTGGGGGGGTGCGCGGCCGCGCACCTTCTCTAATAGTCCTGGCTAAACTAGAGGAAGGCTTTAAACTTGTGGCCATGCATCTTCTACCTCCTAGTAGCAAAAAGAAATATAAGAAATAAATTATATATATATATATATATATATATATATATATATATATATATATATATATATATATATATATGCCCATAAAGGGTGGAGAATGCACAGTCGTGCCCTCTTTGACGGCCCACATCAAGCCATAGGAAGGCCTTGAACGCTTGATCGCACACCCTCTACTTCCTAGAGTAAACGAAAAAATAAAACATAATAAAATAATGAGTAAAAATAAAAGTAAGGGCTTGGTTGGGCCTAGCATGTTGGCCAATTCAGAGTCACATGTTGCAACTTAGAAATTGTATACTTTTGGAGTTGCATGTTGCAACTTGGAAATTGTATACTTTGCCCAAATATTTTGGAGTTGCGTGTTGCGACTGTCCTTTGACAACAATTCTCCATCGATTCCTCTAAAAAATTGATTCTTCATTTGCTTATGAATTGTTCTAGAATCGATTTCATGAGAGAGATTTGTTACATATGGAATTAAATTATCAAATGTCCCAAATACGAGTAATGATTATTTCAATAGAAAGTAACTCGACAATTTTCAAGAATTTGCAATATATCCTTTTTGCAACCAAAGTTGTGGGAAAAAGAATTTCGCCCAAATTTTTATGTAATTTCTACGAGATTGCATTTTTAGTGCGTCCGGAAACCAAGTGCATGATTATATGGCTAAGTGCAAAATAGGGAATTGCGTGTTAATTTAGTTGAAACACTACATCGTATTTTCTACTAATGTGGTATCAACAAGACAATGGTCCAAAAATAGACAAAGCGAAAAATATCATTGTGTGGATATAGGTACTACGTACTGGAAGCCACCCCGAAGCATCTCCTCCTCTCCCAAACGGTATGAGAAACTGCCAATCGCATCGCGATGCTCCTAAATCCCCAACATCCAACCCATGCCTCCGATATCCACGGCCACGGCTGCAATGTCTGCATAATGCTGCCTGATCATTGGAGAAATGAGGGAATTTAATTTCTCCAATGCTGTCACGACCCCAACCAAAGGAGTAGCCCAAGCCTTCTTCATCTCTTTCTGTATATTCTCTCCAAGCTCCTGCAACTGCTGTCCACCAACCCCTCCATACCGTTCCACAGAAATCGTGAAGAACTCATCCATCGTGCGTGGGTTACATTCCCGTCCCTTCACCATCAACCACCTCAACGCATTCCGTACTGCTTCCCTGCGCTGCATCCGATCCGCTATCCACGCCAAAGTGTGATTAGAACTGTGAGTGCCATTAAAGTAATACTTCTAGGGCATCCGTGATCTTCCCTCCACTCGCTTTGCATCCAAATCCTTAGCCACCCGAAGATACTGTTGAGGGGGAATCCTCGTCAAAGGTCTTAGCTAAGTCTTCTCCATTCTCTTCCGCCCCGCTCGAACATCCACTGTGACATCCAAACCGCGTTTGGATGCAATATCCCTCCATTTCTTCTCGTCATCCTCGCTGAACTACAAGAAGCCACTCTCATAGTCTGCACGCACATGTAAAATAGCCTCATAGCAGTCATCCTCCTTCTGCCATGCATGCCTCGTGTGGTCAACCATCTGCTTCGCCAAAGACGCCATAGACATCTTGTGGTTCTTCAGATTTGTAGTCATATGCAATGCACTCGCAACCATTATCAATGCCCGTCCCCACCGCTCATCATTGCCACGGTCATTCGCATCCGGTCTCCCACATGCTATTCAAATAGCCCGGAGCTTCTCGACGTCCTCTACCATGGTCGTGTAAAACTGCCTCTCAAACTCCTTCGCATTGATCCTCACAGAAGCATCAATGTATAAATGAGGGTCATTGTAGACCAAAATCTTCACTCTCCGTGCTGCAAAAACATCATGGTACTCCTCCTGTGATAGCAGCCCTGCTTCCAACTCGAGTTTGGCCTCCCTGCAAGCCTCAACAATGTGTTGCCTATCCACCGGCTCCCATATGATGTTATTCTCAAGCCAATTTGTCCTAGCTCCAAGAAATCCATCTCCGTGCACCGCATTCGCGTAGTGCAAATATGCGGCGTCAAACTCCCGAACAACATCCTTGACCGTGAATGCCACCTCCTTCCTCTCCCTCTCTCCATTGGGCCCCGTGCTCTCCACAATATAGCTGATGGGTCGCAAAGTCAATGGACTGATCAACTCTCTGTCCTTCTCCCTCATCCGTCGGTACATCTCCGACACCCTCTTTGCAGTCAACACACGGTGGTTTGTCTCCAGGTTCTGCACTGCACGGATGTTCGCCACTTTGGCATTGAAGATCGCCTCTGCTCCCCACAGATAACCTGTCCAAAGCTCAACTTCCAAAGGAAATACCAACCTCCTCTTCCGCATGCTCCTCCCACCTCCACTCTCAAGAGTCTCCTCCTCTGATGAAGGATCATCAATGTCATCTCCTTCGCCCTCCACATCTGCTTGCACTGGTGGAGTTGCAGCCCTTGGCCCTCCTTGCAGCCTTCTTCTTTTCCTCTGCGGCGCTGATGGTCGCGGAATAGGATAAGGTTCCGAAACCATATCCTCCACCGATCCTCCCTGTGTAGGACTTCCTCTACTCCGCTCCTCCACTGGCACCCAACTATCGGTCACTGGTGCCGCAAACACCCGATACAAAGGGTCAGTGGCCTCTGGTTCACGTGGTGGCTCATGTGCTTCCGCCTCAACGGGTGCACGCTCCCTCAATTCGTTATACACCTGATGCTCCAAAAATCGCCGCCTCGCACGAAGGATGTCCTCAGGGCCTAACAACATGCACTTTGTAACTGAAGCTAGTTGTAGAGTCCTCAATTGCTCTGGCAAGCCATTCCATTCTCTCTCCAACGCCCGCAGCATCTTCATCGGAGGGATGCGATCTATCAAGCTTGAAGGAACGGGTGCCATGATCAAATTCTTTTGCAACCTATACTTCGTCGGCATCGGCTCATCAACCTCCACAAGCATGAAGAAAAAACCATTCGGTGACGATGTGATAGACTGAAGCACTCCAACCACTCTCCCAAAAGCTGACTAGTGTCTACCCGGTAAGACACGAAACTCGCTAATCCATAAATTAGGCTTCAATGCGTCCTCTCCCGTAATCCACCAACCATGCTCCTTAAACTCAACCTGCACCTTAGGCGCCATTTCGATGGCCCAACACCCTGCACATATACATTAAACACACATAAATAAACATTTGCAATACATAAGATTTTATGAACATGCATAACAAATCAAAAACTCAAACTACCTACACTACACAAACTACAACCATAACCATCTCTCGTGCCTTACAGACCTCAATACTAGGCCTAACAAAAAAAAGGCCCTAAATTAAGCCCCATTAAGAGACTCCAAACAGACAAACGACCTAAATTCTACATCCCTGGCAATGACTCGTAGAACGATCGTGTCCTATGGGGCGTTAAAAAAAAATAGCGCTAGATAAAACCCCGTTTGAATGCCCAGAACAATGTAGGGGCCTGAATGGGGCCCACGGCGATGACCCGTGAAATTATCGTGGCCTACGGGGCCTACGAAAAAAATTCAGCCCTCAATTAGGCCCCATTTGAATGCCGAAAACAATGTAGGGGCCTAAATGGGACCTACGGCGATGACCCGTGAAATTATCGTGGCTTATGGGGCCTACGAAAAAAATTAAGCCCTCGATTAGGCCCCATTTGAATGCCCAAAGCAATGTAGGGGCCTAAATGGGGCCCACGGCGATGACCCGTGACATTATCGTGGCTTATGGGGCCTACGAGAAAAATTCTGCCCTCGATTAGGCCCCATTTGAATGCCCAAAATTTTGTAGTGGCCTAAATGGGGCCCACGACGATGACCCGTGAAATTATCGTGACCTAGGGGGCCTAAGAAAAAAATTCAGCTCTCGATTAGGCCTGATTTGAATGCCCAAAACATTGTAGGGGCCTAAATGGGGCCTTCGGCGATGACCCATGAAATTATAGTGGCTTATGGGGCCTACGATGAAAAATTCAGCCCTCGATTAGGCCCCATTTGAATGCCAAAAACAATGTAGGGGCCTAAATGGGGCTCACGGTGATGACCCTTGAAATTATCGTGGCTTATGGGGCCTATGAAGAAACTTCAGCCCTCGATTAGGCCCCATTTGAATGCCCAAAACAATGTAGGGGCTGAGATGGAGCCCACGGCAATAACCCTTGAAATTATCGTGACCTTGGGGGCCTAAGAAAAAAATTCAACCCTTGATTAGGCCCCATTTGAATGCCCAAAACATATTAGGGGCCTAAATAGGGCCCATGCCAATGACTCTCGGAGAATAAGTTTTTTAGATACATGATTTAATTTTAATATTTACCTCAAAAGTTTGGAAACGCTTCTTGTATACAACGGAAATGCGCACGGGTTGTCCACGAGTTTATGACCTGCAAATCATAAGACACAAATCTATAAAGAGACAAATAGAATTTGTAAGAATTTTAGTGCAAAAAAGAAGAGTAAATCAGATATATGGATGCATTGACAATTATTTTGTATATAAGGCCAACGGAGCTGTCATTATCCCATGTGAGCTACAACATTTTTTGAGGTATGTGAGTTTTTGCAAAAAAATCTGATTTTGGAGAGGGGAGAGAACTTACCTCCAAGATGAATGGGAGAAGAGGGTCCGCGCTCGCGGACCCTCAGCCATATATGCTTGCTCATCCTTTGACAGAGATGCCTTAGAGCTTTGATGTGAAAGCTTGGTCACTGACATGCATGCAATTAATTCATTAATACTTGCTTTAGCAAGCGGGCCAGTGGAGCATGTGCAGACTTGATTTGATTTACTGACATGTGGATGTTACTTTATTGTATTTGCAGGTAAGGATGGCGGAAGGGCCTAAGTTTTGTGCCACACATTGAGGTATAAATTCTTTCATGTAGGATCTTGGGTAATAAAAGGAGACGAAAGAATTGATTAATATTGGTCCTTAATCATTCTTCTGACACAAGGCTGTGAGAGTGAGTGTATAACCTATTCTTGTACTGGAGGTCAATCACCCATCCATCAGCAGTTTGACAAAACGCAGTGAAATCTGGAGATTCTGCAGACTTACTGGTAGTTAGTGCTAGCCCTGTCACACAACTGTCACTAGTTTAGTTAGCCTTACAGACTGCCCTTTAGGAAAGTAATTAAACATCCCATTCGTACATGTAAAGAGCATGCATAAGTTTAATTAAAGCTCACAGTCCTTGATCATGTCTCCCTTAGCCTTTGCATGATCTAATTAGGACTGTGAGGTCAAGGACTTTGAGGTTTAATTTGCCCTGAATTATGCCTCATTAAATATGAAGAATCCAACGGCGACTGTACATTTTGAGGCTCCAGTGATATTGTACCTGAACCTATTGAGGAAGAGACAAGGCAATGACATTGAATTTGTTGGTTGAGGTTTTTTTTAATCAACTAGAAATGCAAGTGATTACTTGAGCTTTTTTACTTGCAAACCACATCCCAGGCACCACAATTATGCTGTCGTGTAGACTTGATGGGCTAATCAAATCACGAATTGACTGGACTTCGTTCCATTGATTGATTTATTTATTTATTTTTAAATCTCCGAATTCGTGCAATCTTGATGTAGGAATTAATGCAAAGCTCAAGGTAGTCTTCCTCTTTTTCTGATTGTTTACTTGGGCTTCTTCTTCAGGTAGCCTTTTCATTCCACTATCCTGGGTTAGTACATGACACGCACTCGTAACCTTGAACTGCTCAAGCTCAAAAAAGATAATAACGCAATATTCGTTTAATTGGGAATTTCCGCCATGTTGGGACTCTTTGAAATCTACAGAATGTATAGATTTTTTCGTGCACGCCAAAATTTTTTGGTGCTTTTTGGCATTTAACCCTTTAACGTCTCGATTCAACATTGTTTTCAAAGATTCGTTATAAAATGTTTGATGTACAAAACAAAGTTGTAAATGTCGATGTGAAGATAACATATGTACAGTTGAATTCATCATATTTTTACAGCTATACTTGTATTGAATTTAGTCGGTAGATTTTATGATTGGAATGGCTTCTTATATGCACTTTATGTGCATGCATAATACCAAAGTTCTCTTTTATTTTCAAATAAGTTTTTAACAATTTTTACTTGTGAATTTTTAGATTATTGTTTGACGATGTGGAGGTCATAGCACTAGTGGAGAAGCAGTGGATGTTTGTATTTTATAGCGAAATAAAATTTAATCTTTTCGTAAGTGACTTCAATCATGCAAAACTCAAATCTTGTATCTAAAATTCTTTTAAACCTTGAGCATGCAAGGAACCTTATGGAGCTATGTTTGATCATTTTTCAGTTCAATGTTGATTTTCAATTAATTCCTAATGTCAAATGAAATTGCTCCCAACTAAGAAAGTGTGGGAATTGTCTTCTATTTTCTAGACCAATTGATGGTTCTTCAAAAAAAATTAAAATTGCGTTTTTTTACAGCACTTTAAAGCTCACAGTCCTAAAAGTCCATATACACTCTAAAAATAGTTTTCCAATAGTTTTTCAATAGAATCCCATTTTATGTAAGCTTGAGAAGCATGCAACCTACACCTTCTTGTTCATCATTATTATATAAATTTTTGCCTAATATTTTAGGCAATTTTAAAAATACTATACCTATTACAAGAATAAAACTTTGAAAAATCTTATAAAACTTATTTTCAATGAAATAATTATGAAAATAAATGCTAATCGGTTTAGAAACATATTTCATGAGAAAAATACCAAAAAAATATTATACGTTTGAAGATGTGAGAAATTGATGAGGTTTGACCGAATAAATGTAGAATGGACGCTTAAAGATTAACCCCTAACGGACTATGGGCTTTTCATGATCTTGAGCATCATTTTCACATGGTTTTATTCATTTTCTTGTGAATGTTTTTATTTCTTGATAGAAAATACCAAATTAAACATTTAAATAAAATTGAAGAATTTAATCGGCCAAACTAACGAATTTTCCCATGTCTTCAAAGATGGTTCAAATATTTCCAAAAGTACAGTAATTTAATCATTTTACTTCAAACGATCCAATCTTGCAATCTGAATGGTCAAATTCTATGAAAAATTTACCATGCACTCTCCTAATAATCTTAAAGAAGATCGTACTATCAAAGTTGAAAATAATAATTCCTAATGTTTCTTTTAAACATGCCCGCATTGCGCAATCTTTAAAAAAAACCCTTTTTGCTCCATAAGTGTCACTAAAAAGCCGGAGTAAAAAATAAATTAGATCTCGATTATTGATATACCAAATTCATAGAATTTATAACCACGTATAAAAATTGACATCGTGGAATCCTACCCGCACATTGAAATGCCCTAGTTAGAACAGTTACTATAATTCTTTAGGAGTTAAGGCATGGGTTAACGTTGTAGGCCACATTCAAGCCCCAAGGGTGTTTGGGGCTTGCAAATGGAGCCTAATTTATGTCTGATTTTTTTTTTCTAAGACTCTTAGGACACGATGTTGCAATGAGTCATTGCCGTGAGCCCCATTTTGAGCCCCAAGTGTGTTTAGGGCTTCCAAATAGGGCCTAATTGAGTGCTGATTTTTTTCCAAGACCCTTAGGGCACGATGTTGTCATGGGTCATCGCCGTGAGCCCCATTTAGGCCCCAAGTATATTTGGAGCTTCCAAATGGGTCCTAATTGAGGGCTGATTTTTTATTCTTAAGCTCCATAGGACACGATGTTGCCAATGGTCATCGTCATCGGCCCCAAGTGTGTTTGAGGTTTTCAAATGGGACTTCGTTTAGTGCTGATTTTTTTTGCTTCGAGCCGGTGGGCACGATATTGTCATGGGTCATCTTCGTGGGCTCTATTTGTGCTTTAAATGCGTTTGGGGCCTTTATACGGGGCCTTATTTAGAGTTGAAATTATGTAGGGCCTCTAAAACACAAAATGGCCTAGGGTGGTCGCTTTGGGCCCCATAATGTGTTTAGGACTTATAAACGGGGTGTTCTGTAGGACGAATTTTTTTTGGATTTCTCAATAGGGAATTATTACGGCATGACATGGCCATGTATATTGATTGCAATTGTCATGGATGCAGATACAAAGACGATGGATTCTAGTGCATTTGGAAGCCCGGTTGCAATTCACCATGTTGTCCGAGGGGTGGAAAGCGAGGGACCCAATTTAGGTTTGCGAATAACTAGGAACATTGTTCGCACGAGATTGTTCCAAGAAGTTTCAACACAACATACTCAGATGGAAAGGCAACAGAGAAATGGCACGGTGGAGTTGCTAAATGTGGAAGGGAATGTTGTGGGTACAGGTGTAGTTGATGGTTCCATCAAATGTAAGATGGAATTGAATCATTTGAAATTGTTTCCAGCTGAAGTTATTGTTCGTGTCC
This sequence comes from Pohlia nutans, assembly GCA_022496805.1. NCBI lineage: Eukaryota > Viridiplantae > Streptophyta > Bryopsida > Bryales > Mniaceae > Pohlia > Pohlia nutans. Next base: position 28,266,184 of record CM040089.1, on the reverse strand, counting down.
TACGGGTGATAGATGAGACGTTTTGGGTTGGAGAGATTTTGGGTGAACGTCTTGGTCAATGTTTGGGTTTAGTTATACGTTGGCAAAAATCGATGTTGCGAGATGTTCACCGTCAAGAAGAGGGTCGAGGTTCATCTGGTGGAAGACAAGAGTTTTCTTTTTCAGCAGCAGCGATGGCACAATATGATTTTTGTGAGGATGATATGAATTCAATACAAGTAGACATGTCCCCTACGACAGTAACTGAGTCAAGCATTCCAGAGGGATCATCTCCTATGACGCAGGGATCTCAATCAAGCATTGGGAATCTTTCAGATGTGGATGGTTTGGCTTCAACAAGACCTAGCAGGAGATATTCTATGGAGAATCGTAGAAGGAGAGTGCCTAAACAACGTGAGAGGGGCGAGGCACGAAGCACGAAAGTGACATTGGCAAGCGTTAGATTTGCAAAGCAAAGAGGTGGGTGCAAGCGTAATTGTTTGAGGGATGTGGACGAGAAATATATTTTGGAGCAACGGTATATGGCATGGGCGGGAGAGTATGAGGTGAGAGGAACTTGGATTCTGCAAATGCTGAATGCATTTTACACGATTACAGAGGGTCAAAGACGAAACAAATTTGAAACGAAGTTGGATGGGGTTAAGGTGTGCAATGCCTGTTATGCTGCAGCGTTGGGGTATTCGCAGAGACGTTTCAAACAACTGAAACAATCCCAACAACTATATGGAAGGATCTATGTTGTTCATGGAAACGTTTGTAAACTCAGGGAAGGGGCGAAAGTGTCTGCTGCACGTGAGTGTTTATCAGCATTTGTGAATGAGGCGGGGTGCACACAACCGCATCAACAAGTGCGACGGAAGAGTGACAATGCAGTTTTGTCACTACAGCTATTGCCCATGAATATGACCAAGGTGGACGTGTTCAATTATGTGAACGAGGAAGTGAAGCGGATACATGATGGAGAGCAATTGTCAATTTCTTCGTTTCGAAGACTATGGAGAGTGGAGTTTCCGCACGTGCAGATTCCACCATTTTCTAGGTTTTCAAAATGTTTTCATTGTTGGGAGTACAAGTGTGGAATGGAATCAACGAACAACACGATGGCGAAAGTGCAGATCAAGAATTTGTTCTTGATACATATCCGGCAACAAATGGAAGAGCGACGGGATTATTGGGCATTCAAAAGGTTAGCTATAATTTCTCCAGACCTCTATATGTGCCTAATAGTGGATGGCATGGATCAGAATACGACCATGGTTCCGAAGATGAGACAGACAGTGAAGAACATAGAGTCACGGTTTGTTAAGACCCACCTATGCGGAGTTCTTGTACACGGAATTTGATTGTACGCAGATGTTTGGATCGACTCACACCACAAGCATGATAGCAACCAAGTTATTACGACAGTGATGCATGTGATAGATGATGTGAGATAGAGGAAAGGTACACTGGCTCCTACCTTGAGAATCCAAGCGGACAATTGCACTCGAGAGAACAAAAACATCTACATGTTTGCTCTCTGTGCTGCTCTCGTTGGAATGGGGTACTTCCAGGAGATACATCTATGTTTTCTTATGGTAGGCCATACTCATGAAGACATCGATCAACGGTTCAGCATTATATCCAATACGCTGAAAAGGTCAAACATCGACTCTTTGAAGCAATTGTTGGAACTCGTGAAGAGAGGGACGTCATGCACAGAGTCATTTGTGAGCGCAAGGCAGTTGGAGAATGTGAGGGATTGGAAGTCATTTATTACGCCCCATCTATTAGCGGAAGGTGATACACTAGTAGGCATTACATTTCCGCATCAAATGAGATTTTATGTTGAAAATGGTGTACCACGTGTGCAGTACAAGCATTACAGCAAGGATGTATGGGGTCCCGCGGAGGGACATTTGTGTTTGCGGTCTCTACCTGCAAGAGAAGAGAAGCCAAATCTTGCAGAGGTGTTTAGTGCGGACGATAGGGAGTTGAAAGCATTGGAGGAATTTATTGCGTACAAGGAGAGGTGTGTTGAAAGAGTACAGAATGTGGAACTGAACCTGCAGGCCGTCGAGGAAGCAAGATGGTTGGTGAAGTATTTGAAGGAATTCTCCATGAAAGATAGAAGTGAGAACGCAAGGCTACCTTTCTGGCCTAACGAAGCATATGTTCATGCAGTAGGAGACAATGTCAGGGTGGAGATGACAACAGAGAACGATGATTCAAATATATTTAGTAATAGGGACGCGATTGTCGACTCGATCATGGCAACAATGCCTGACCCAGAGCCTTGAGGATACTTTGGCCCTCGCAGGGGCAGACCTTCACAAGCAGCAGTGACAGGAGCTCCTAGAAGAAGGAGGGCAATAGCAGTAGGTCAAACATCATCAACACCTCCTATGGGACACAACAGAGGATCCATTTCCGGCGTTTAATCTAGAGAGGGACTCCAAATTGGGCACTTTGTTGTTTTGACAGTAGAGCGGAAAGAAGTACGGGCCGGAGTACCTTTCTATGTGGAGAAGGTGATAGAATTTGGACAACGGAAGTGGGCAATGAAAGTGAAAGTGATATGGTATTGGCCGATTATGAGGGCTGGCGTACAGGATGAACCGGGTTCAGAAGCACAACGGTACATGAATTGTATTCAAACATCTTGGGAGCCGTCTGGTGAGAGACATGGCTGGGTGGACAAAGAAGCTGCTGTATTTTCGTGGATAGATGTGCCAACAAGAACGAGAGGTGGACACTTGAAGTTCAAGTTTATTACTGTGCATGGAGTACAAGCAGAGAGCCAAATCACTATTCCCGACGAAGCAAAGCCGCATATACTTGAATATATTGCAATGCAGATGGAAGGCATGGATGACAAGAGGTTGCAGAATGATTTAAATGCTTATTAGAATAGAAGAGTACAGTACCTATTGTATATGTTTTTGAAACATAGGTGTAGAGATTCTAAGAAAAAAGTTGGTACTATTATTAAATATTATGAATATTCAAATTGTTGTGATGTAGAAAAAGGTGTAATGAAATCACTTTCATATATTTGTATCCCACTTCCAATTGCATACAATGTACTTGTATGGTTTTGTAAAATGAATACCGACATTGGTATTCGATAACTCTAACCTCCCGATTTCACGATAGAGATGCGCTGCAAAGAGAATCAAATTATATAATAATCTAAATAAAAGTAAAGCATTTTTCAAAATAAAGAAACTCAACAATTTCCAAGAATTTGCAAAATATCCTTTTTGCAACCAAAGTTGACGGAATTAAAATTTGGCCAAAATTGTCGTGCAATTTCTTCCGAACTACGTTTTTAGTGCGCCTGCAAGCCAAGTGCATGATTATATGGCCAAGTGCAAAAATAGGGAATTGGGTGTTTAAAGTGTTTTTTATATACTAAAATGCATATTTAAAACATGTTCGTCTATTTGTGGCCTACTTCTAATTGCTTACAATATGTTTATATGGTTTTGTAAGATGTGTACTTAACCCCTAAACGTACCAGGGTGTCCCTGGAACTAACAATTTGAGAAAAATCATCATAAAGGACTATTTAGAAGAGTATTTTGGAATTGCTATACAAATGAAAGTTCTAGATTTTGAATTTTAGATTCCATCCGTATGGTTCAATTCACTAATACTATCACTAATATTTAATTATAAAATTTGAAAGTTAAAATAAAAAATTTCTTCTAAATTTGATTTCAATTTTTTTTTTTAATATTTTTTGAGTAAAATTTGTTGGAATGAATTTGAAATGAGATACTTTTAAACATGGTGATTTTTTGAAATTTTTGTGTTTTTAAAATCTATGACCTCATATTTGCAAGGCCACTTTTGAACTACAGTCAATGCAATTTTGGCTTGGTCAACGACTTGACATACTTCTACATTTGTAATTTTAGAAAAATATGTAATCAAGTATGACTAAATCCAACCGTTAGATAAGACAAGAACTTGGTAAAGAATCTCCACAAAATTGCAATGGATGACTTTCATCCAAACATTGATGAGAACGTGAGAAGGGTTTGAATCTGTTAGTCGTCCAGTTTCTGGGCGCTGTGACGTTTAGGGGTTAACCTCTTGTTTGAGAACTCTAACCTCCTGTATTTTTTTAATATACTATGCGTCAAGATCAATTTCAAAGGAGAGTTTTGTTGCGTATAGAATTCAAATGAATTAGAACATATTCAAAGCACAAGTAATGACTTTTAAAAAAAAAATGACTCGACAATTTCCAAATTTTCCTTTTTGCAACCAAATCTATAGAAAAAAAAATCGGTCAAAGTTTTCATGCAATTTCTACCGGTTTAAATTTTAGTGCGCCTAGAAGCCAAGCACATGATTATATGGCCAAGTGCCAAAGTAGGGAATTGGATGTTATTAGAATAAATGTAATACTAATTTAACCCCTAAACGTACCGACCCTTTGAACACAAGTAGATGCTAGCCTTAAAAATAGATATTAGTATTGCTCAGATGTACATGACAAGACCATTGCAAGCATAAAATCTACCCAACAAATTTGACGTACTTGCAATTGGAGGCCTCTTAAATATTATCAACAATTCCCCATCACAAGAGATTTATTGTGATTGGTATAGAATTTAATAGTCTTACAAAGGTGAATTGGATGAAAGTCATATGAAATTATATAAAAAAGTTGCAAGACATTGAACGAGTTTCTGCACCCTCGGATGTTTAGGGGTTAATTGATGATGTGTTCATTGAAGATGGTTCCCTAAAGTAGGGGAAAAGAAATTACACTATTTTTTTGTTCATTATTTTGTGTAAATGATTTTTACACGGGTGACCCACAGAAATGAAAGGCTTAGATTGTGAAAAGATTTACATGTGAAAGCTTCAACATCCAACCATTGAGCATGGAACATATGAAAGGCTTCAACATTCAACATTCAATATTGAACATGTGAAAGGCTTAAACATTGAACATGCGATTCAATGCTTCAACATTGAACATTCAACATGTAGTGATAAGAAGAGTGCGGATTACCAACTCCTCAAAACTCACAACCTAACTTCATAATCATAATTTTGTGCTATCTACATTTTTCACACTGCACTTGCACTTTTAACGTTCATGAACTGATAAAAATTGATCACTTACAAAAGAATTGGCTCTTAAACACAAAGATACATACATATATTAGAACTCTTTAAAGCTTATGTCTCCCTAAAATCAAACATACATATATTAGAACGCTTTAAAGCAGTTATCACAAATAGTGTCCTCTACTTTATAATCTGTGCATCTAGTATATGAATCCTAGAGCTCAACTATAGAAACACAAAGAGCATTGAACTTGTTACTTTCCAAAATTACATTCCAAAATATTTCCTATTGTGTACACATGTGACTGGACACTTTCCACATGCCAAGTTCTACATTGGTTACCAAAAGTGTGATATAAAAGAGTTCTGATTAGTACATTATTATTTTAATTTCTTGAAACAAAAAAGATGCCTTCACTGCTCCGAATTCAAACACCAAAAACATCAGCGAACCACTCAGGTCAACAGAAGTCAATGGACGAAACATCTTTGTTTTTTTTTTTGCTCCTGCACTTTCCTGTAGAAATATGCAACTAAGGAAAACAAATTCAAGCACATTCAATTTGAGATGTTTCTGTTTTGGTGGGTTCCATGATTACCGACAGTCTACTGCTCAATGTCTCCACTTTCTCGTAGTTTTATTAAATCTCACTTAATAATTTTTGATGCAGCATTGACCTCCGACGAATGTTTTCAAATTCTCCCAAATTAGGGTTCCAATTTGGAGTGGAGGATTTGTTAACTTTGAGAACGGAGGAGCTTGCGCCATTTGCAGGTTGATCAAGCAGTCTGCAGCTCATGTCGGTATGTATCGCGACCGCTTCAATCAACTGTTGCGTACATTTTCGTTTTCTATGTTGGCTTTTGTCGTTGTTTTATACACAGATTCTCATCAATCTGTAACTTACACTGGACTCTCAGCTAGTTTTATTAGGGCTTGCCACAGAAGTGCAGACAACGTAATTAGGGTTTGCAGTCCTTCTCGAATTAAGATGCTGATCGAGGAAGATGGAAGAGGAGGGTTGAAGACAAATTGTGGAGGCAAAATGTAAGTCATAACCCTAGACTCTAAAGCTCACTCTAACCTCCAAAACCTCAACCCTCTTTCTTCCCTCCATATTATCAGCATTGCAAGGATGTGATAGTGTAAATACAGGGGAGGTTTGGATGCTACTACAGAATTGTGGAAATAGAGAGAGTGAGTTTTGGATGAGCGCTGTGACAGTTACAGTAGCATGTTGGACAGTTCATTCTATTTAGTGTTTCCTTTGAAATAATGTTGCCCTTGAATTAATGTAAAGAATCATCTCAAAAGTGCAACAGTATCTATTTAGTGTGGACCACACTAAATAGTTCCTGTGCCGCCGTTATCCATGTTCCTGAATGGTGCCCATCCATCACCACGTCCTCTGAAATGGTATGAAGCTTCACAAACCACCACGTAGTCTAAAATTTTAGTCTGAGGTGTCAGCCAGGTGCGCTATCAGTACTCAGAATAGCAGGTCCACCTCATTCTCCACCAAGTGGCACCGCACCACGTGTCACAGAAGCAGGGCATGCAGTTAACAGATGGCACACGTTGGGCTTCTGTAGGGAGTGGCGCAACCCAACCTCTCGGCTTCCTTCTTGAGCCTTCACCGCTTCCCATGTCAACTATTTCATGCCTTTAAAAGAGTCGGAAAGATCTACACAAGTACTTTCGAGAGTTCATTGCAATCTGCATATCAGGGCACAGTTCAAAACCCTCCGATTGGTTTGTACAGATTGAAAAACCGTTTCGAGAGTTGTATCAGAGTCAGGACCGGAGTGTGTTGAGGAATTTGGTTTGGTTTGGGAGTTTGGCTATGGCGACAGAGAGGAATCAGTCTGGGCTTCGGGCGGAGGCCAACCAAGCGAGAGATGAAGCCCGGGAGCATGGGCAGAAAGGCACAGAGGCGGCCAAGGAGTCTGCCCAGGAGTACAAAGGCACAGTACAGCAGGAGGGCCTGTCTGTGCTCAAGGGCGCTGAGGATCGGTATGACTCTGCCAAGGAGTTCACTCAGCAGAAGAGTGGACAGGCTGCTGATGGCGCTGTGGCAGCCAAAGATGAGGTCGTCGACACCACCACCCGAGCCAAAAACTCCGTCGTTGTAAGCTTTCTAACAACTTTCTTTGCATTCTACAGGCGTACTGATTTTCAAGGTCACGAAATTCTTATGTGATGAGTGGCAACTTGTTTACCAGTCGATTCTGTCGCATTGATGATTGGAATTCAAGTATGTTATGGTTGGCAAGTCTTGTTTACTACCGTATGTGAGGGTCAGATTGGCGAAATTGAATTTCCATCTCAGATTTTGAGGGGTCCGCGTCACTAAAAATCAATCACAAGATGACATGTGGCACTTTTTTTTTTTGACAAAAACGAATTAATTTATGTCGAAACTGACCATAACGTAGGGTAGTCGAGTCTGTTACATTCATTTGTCGTCATGAAAGTCTGATGTGATGGGCTGCAATTGTCTTGTTTACTAGTTGAGTGTCATTGATGTTTGGAATTACGAAAGACCGAGAGTCCCAAATTGGATTTCATGTTTTTGAGCTCTCACACGGGGAACTTTTTATTTTATTTTATTTTTACCAATACATTCAATGTTCATCACATCTGAATTCTATTATTTTCACAATATGATGAATTGAGTTGGTCGTTTTCAAACCATAAATCTTTGGTCCCTCAGTGGTTATCTTTAGTAAGAAAGCAGTAAGTGTTGCATTCCAAATTTGTTAGAGCAGGGAGTGAATTTCATCTTTAGTGTGTTATTGAGTTGTGATATTACAAGCACATACTATCAAGCTTTTAAATGATTAGCGTTTCCAAAAAAAATGGCTGTGGAAAACTAGGTGCTTAAGTGTAATTTGTGATCACGTGGTGCAGGACACTGTGTCTGACTACGCGGGGGCAGCGAAGGATAAGCTCACTGGGCTGAAGGATGGTGCAGTGGGCCAGTATGATAACGCCAAACAGTCAGTGAATGAAACTGCTGAAAATGTGAAGGACACGGCTGCGGACAAGTATAACCAGGCAGCTGGTTACGTGGGAGATGCTACTCAGCGCACGAAGGATACTGCTGCAGATCAGTACAACCGCGCAGCTGATGCCACTCAACAGACGAAGGATACCGCGGCAGACTCGTACAATCAAGCATCGGATGCTGCAGGGAAAACTTCGCGAGATGTGCAGAGCGGCACTCAAGAGAGGTAATAATTTTGCCAATATTAATTCCATTCGTGATCAATGAAGTTTGCATCATGGGTCAGGATATTCACAGAATTCTCTGAGATTTAAAAAAACAATTCCCGTGAGTAGTAATATCATGTTAAGATCTACTACTTTAAATGGTTAATTCATCTAGGGATCGTAAATGCGGTTTCAATGTCGACACCTTCGAAATAACTTGAATAGGAGATTTTTGTCTAACAATTTTTCTGTTTTGGTATTTTATTCAACGTTCCTGCTGCTAAGTTGCAGCTATTACCCCTCATATCGTGATACCAGAGTTCTCTTTGCGCAAAATTAGAGAAGTGAATAGAACGCTAATAAAATGTTTTGAGTACTTGAGTTGTAAGTTATAAGTTCGTGATTCACGAGAAGTTTTGGAGAAGCCTATACTATCTAAGAAAGTACTTTCTGGTGAAGTATACTATTGGACAATTATCTGCTTGAAATATTTGTATATTTGTCATCCAATGTAATTTACACATGCTCTGCTGCAGGTATGGGGTTACAAAAGACAAGACTTACGATTACATTGAAGAGGCGAAGAGGAATCTTGCGCAGGCTTCTCGATCGATCAGTCAATCAAGTGCCGACACATCCAACGCAGCTGCACAGAAGACTGGAGACACCGTCGAGGGTGCTAAGGAAAGCGTGGCTGGGGCTTGGGATGCAACCAAACAGAAGGCCAGCGAGGTCACGGGAGTAGCACAAGACAAGGAGCAAACCAAGGACAGTGCTGGTCAGACATGGGACGCTACGAAGGACAATGCTGCGCAGACTTGGGACTCTACGAAACAGAAGGCTGGTGAGGTTACGGATGCTGCTCAAGACAGTAAAGAGGGAGCTAAGGAGAAGACTGGTTCCACGTGGGATGCCACGAAGCACAGTATTGGGCAGACGTGGGATGCTACGAAGCAGAAAGCGGGTGAGCTCACGGGAGTGGCGCAACACAAGAAGGAAGAAACCAAGGACAGCGCTGGTCAGACATGGGATGCTACGAAGCAGAAGGCTGGAGAGGTCACGGACGCTGCACGCGATACGAAAGAAGAAGCTAAGGATGGAGCTGGTTCTACATGGGACTCTACGAAGCAGAAGGCTGGTGAGGTCGCGGATGCTGCCCGAGACAGTAAAGAGGAAGCTCAGGCGAAGACTGGCTCCATGTGGGATGGGACGAAGCACAGCATTGGTTCTACGTGGGATGCCACGAAGCAGAAGGCGGGTGAGCTCACGGGAGTGGCGCAACAGAAGAAGGACGAAACCAAGGAAAGTGCTGGCCAGACCTGGGATGCTACGAAGCAGAAGGCTAGTGAAACAAGAGACGAAGCTGCTGCCGCTGCTGACGATTCTGCTGGTTCGGCTCAGCAGCATACAGCCTCAGCTTGGGAGCAGATGAAGCAGAAAGCATCGAATATCTTGGGCACTGCAGAGCACAAGACGAATGAAACAGCTGATGCAGCTCAGAGCAAAGCGGGCGAAGCTGGTGATCACGCAGCATCGACATGGGACGCAACCAAGAAGAACGTCACTGACACTGCTCAGGATGCTGAAAACAAGCTTAGCTCCTCGTGGGAGTCCACCAAGAGTGCAACCTCTGAGACTGTGGACGATGCTAAGAACAAGGTGGACTCTGAGCCAAGGAGGGGACCGCTTTTGAGCTTCGATGGGCTGAAGCAAAAGGCATCGCAGCTTCTGGGTGGTCACCAAGACGACAAACCGGCAGGTGATGGTGCTGCAAAGCAAAAGGCTTCGCAGCTCTTGAGCAGCACACAGAATGAGACAGCGGACACGTTCGGTGAGACGCAAGACAGAAATACCCTTTCTGAGAGTACAGCAGGGATTACGCCCCGAGGTGCGGGTCATGCGGGATCAACTTGGGACGCTACAAAGGACAAGAGCCAGGTGGAACATGCCCCAGAGTTGAACTGGAGTGACGTGAAGCAGAAAGCCTCTCAGCTTTTGGGAAGCGCCCAAAACGAAACCGCAGACACATTCAATGATTCAGCTGACCGGACGACGTTGTCTGAGAGTACTCTTGGAGCCACGAAGGACGGAGCACAGGCGGCCCGAGCTCCATGGGATGCAACTCAGGAGAAGACACAGGCTCCAGAGTATCACGAGCCTGTTGCCGACTGGAAGATCAAGGCGTCCCAAATTCTGGAAAGCTTTGCGAACGAGACAGCTGATACGTTCGACACCGTGCAAGACAGAGAAGTTGTTTCGGAGAGTTTGGCGGGTGCGGCGCCACATAAAGCAGCCTCTGCGGATGCCCCATTCGACCACACGGGGTCCAAGACTCCTGTCAATGACAAGGTCCAGGAGGCTGTGGAGCAGAGGCTTGACGATGTAGAAAGGCGAAAGGATGAAGAAGCTGCCACTGTCCACAGCAGTAGCTTCTTTGGTGGATTGAAGCAGAAGGCATCCGAAGTACTGGGCAGCATCCAGCACTCTACCGATGATGCTCGTGAACAAGCAGGCAAAGCAGCAAACGATGGGAATGATGCATTGGATGCTGCCATGAGGAAAGCTGCTGACATCGCCGGTGTTGCTAGCGACAGGGCTGGCAGCACGTTCCAGGCACAGGAGCCTGAGTTCACCTCCGAGACAAGGCGCGCTACTGCAGGCCAAGTCGCCGATTACGCTGCCAGATAAGATAGTTCTGTAAAAATTCAATTTCGGGGGGATTAGGAGCTGAGTAAGTGCGTCAGTTTTGCAGGTTGTAAAAAAGAAACAGACTTTTTAAACAGTTTAGATTAGGGACTGCGCATTGTCAACGTGATGCACCATTGTCAACATTATGACCAGTTCACTTGACTATATGCACCATCATCGATTGGAACAATCGACCCATCAATATCATTTCATTGAATTCCAGACTTGTGCTCTTTCTATATCGTTTTGTGATCGAATGTTGAGTTGCAAAACCAGAGTTTAAATTTGATTAGCTCAGTTGCAGAAAATCATGAGACGCCTGCAGGAATTGCATTTCATTTCTCAGTCAGGGTGGGAGTTTCTATTCTGTGCAGAAGTTCCAGGTCTTTCGAAGATTGCACTGATACATCTCTTATTCTAAGTACATGCTATCTCCAATCCCTTGTCTCGTTTGCTAACTTCAGCATTGGCCTCGGTTTCTATGACGGGAATTTTCGTTCTATGACCGAATAAGGGTTTAACCCCTAAAGACCAAGAAACCCAAATTGGGTCTCATGTTTCTTTCCTACTTTTGAGTAGGTCCTATGTGGACTTCTTTTCGTTCAAATTTCTTTCTTGCTTCACCAACACATGCAATATTCTTCACTGATTCCAGTGATATAAAATTTGGTCTCATTTTATATTCTTCACAATATGATCGATTGAATTCGTCATATTAAAACTATGAATCCTTGGTCCTTTTACGGGTTAAGTTGGTCTTGGAGCCAGTAGTCTGGAGACTGCTCTTTGAGTAAGTGAATTGCATTCAGAGGGTTTTTTGCACCACTTTCTGGCACCTTTTTGCTGGTGTAGGGCGGAGATTATTTGTGAGCCCACTTTTTCAGTGTGAATCGCTGTTAAATCTGCTAGCAAGTGAAGGAATTCGTGGCGTCTGGAACTCCTGTATGGATCGGAGTTGTTGTATGCTGCTTGCGAGTCAATGTACTATACTCATTGCTCTTTTCATGTAATGAATACTTTTTAATTTATCGTTGGGAATGATGATGCTCACGAGTGTACAATACCGCACCAAGTGATCATCAAGACCTTGATAGACTGAGCACATAACATTTTAAATTAAATAGACTCGAAGCTTGATCCTGCTTTGGTATTGGCGAAGCTGTTCTCTCAATTTAACCCTTAAGTGCCCAGGGTGGTTATGGAGAAACCCCAGTTTTTGGGTGATATTTTTTAAAAACTTCTCTATTGAAATTCGGGATACTATTTATAGAATCCAACCGTATAAATGTAAGCATAGCTTAATGAAACAAGTGTCAGTTAAATCTTGATGAGATCGGACCGTTGGATTGGAAGATCGTAGTGTGTCTTTGAACAGTATAATGCACACTCAAAAATGAGATTTTGGGGGGTGTGTGACTTCAAGGTTAATTAGAATTTGGGTTAAATTTTCAAACATGAAAGTGAAGATGTTCAATAATGACTTGTGCCACCACCTCTCCATTGCAATCTTTCATGTCAAGAACGGACTCATACATAATTATTGTGAATTTTATAAGTGAGAATGACTTATCCATGTACGGTTTAGGAAAAAATTTATATGTTAAAATAAGAAAGGAGTTGGTACATGGATCAAGATCGGAATACATACACTAATGGAACATGAACAAGAGAACACAATCCCAAAAGAAAAACGAGAAAACAAACTTCCAAACACTATAAATACAACATAGTACATATGCTATATTTGTAAGTATTTGCTGTATTTTAAGGTATTTGCAGTATTTTGGTGTTTTGTACATGGGTATTTGGATATCTAAGAAAGTCAGATTCCAAAATTTCTTTTTTGCATCATCTGTAGAATCGAAAGTTACACATCTGAACTTCGGACACCGGACTGAGATGGTTCACTGATTTTACAACATTTCATTTTCTGGTGATCTAGTGACCACTTAGCGGTTATCTGGGCACTAAAGGGTTAAGTACCTGGAGCGCCTCTTCAAAGAGTCAAATCACTCGTCTTCAGTCTTCAACTCCTGGTATGCATGCCTTATCTCGTTACTTTCATAACATTCTTATTATTTCTTAAGCTCGTAGTGCATCACACCCTTTTGTTTATGCAGAGAAATAGGAAATTGATGATGTGGAACATGTAGAAACTATTAAATAAAACAGAAACTTGTTGACCTGTCGAGCTATCTTAAGCTAAAGATTACGATTTTTGTAACGATTTTGGCTTGTGAGGGTGATTCCCAAGTGGGGCTCCTTAATCCTTAACCCCTAAGCGTCCCGGCGTCCATATTTTGGACGTTTTTGGGGGTACAGTCACCTTCGAAGAGCTGTAACTTTTGCAAAACAAGTCAGATTTTTCTGAAATTTTGAAAAAACTCCTCGCATGATGTATGGAATGTGTGGTAAGAATTTCAGATCAATCCAAGATGAATTGAATTTTTGGTGATCATTTGAAAGTAGGTATGTTTTTTTTGGACAGTTCTGTGAATTTTGATGGCAGCAACTTCGGGGGCTTGTATCTCCTTCATTCCAAGTCTGTTTTCAATAAAACTTGTTGGATTGAGTTCCCCTTGAAGTCTAGTTATCATGGTAAAATTTTCAGGTCGATCCATGTTGTTATGAATGTTTGGGAGTCATTTTAGTGCACGGGTCTAGTTTGAACACTTTTTGCTTTTTGGTTCAAATGGGTCACTTTTCGGGCTACTTTTTGACATTGCAAGGCCATTTTAGGGCACATTAAATTTTTTCATGAGGCTTTTTTGGTACTAATGTGTTTATATGATGATTTTGAACAACTTTATAGTTCAACGTTTGTTCATTTGAGTAATTTTGAAAACGAATTTCACCTCTAACTGTGTTGCTAGGAAAATTTCAGCATCCTTTTTTAGCACTAAAACACTATGATCTTGCAATCTATATGGCCAAATGACCCCAAAATTGATCCACATGATCTACAACATGTATGTTACAAGATTGTACGGTTAAGATTTCTATACCTCACTTACATTTAGACCTATAACACATCAAAAGCGATGATGATTTTAAGCCCAAAAAAGCTAGGGACCTTTAGGGGTTAAACGTCCTTCCAAGCTCCTCGGGCTTGATTTCCAAAGAATCTTGCTCCTACCAGGAGCACTACTCAACTCCTTTCTACCAGACATAGATCATTGGATGCACAACAAGGTGAGGCATCTAATGTGCTTAGTTGCAACACCAAGTTCTTTCATGCTTGTTCGCAATATTTAGATCAAAGGTAATATTTGATTCTTGCCCAAGTTCCCAATTGATTTCTTGTGTACTTGATTCTTGTTGTGATTGGTCATGCATTCATGCTCGACCTAAATATATAATCTTTATTCTTTCAGATATCCTTGGGCTATCCACTGAGGACCTAAAATGGGTTAAGAATGCTATATTGTTCTTGCATAATTATTGGTTCTCATTCATAAGATGTTCTCATTACTGGAACACCCAATTCCCTATTTTTGCACTTGGCCAAGTGCAATCATTTCCGGACCTAATTGTGCAAAAAAAATAAAATTCTCAAAAAAATTGACAAAAAAACATCGATTTCTTTCTTTGTTGAAACTTGTAGTATATTGCAATAAATAACTAATATTTCGAATTTTTCATAACAAAAATTTGAATTTCCTTTATTTTTAAAATTGCAAGATTGACTATTTAAAAACTGATACACATTATGAATAGATTAAGACATTATAACATCGTTGCTAGAGTGTATGGGAGAAGGAATTTTTTTTTTTTTCCTTATTTTCCGTTTTCTTATTTCTTTTTTTGTATGCCAAAAAGTATTTAAAGTCGCGTTTTTCTCCTTCCTCCATCCTTCAAAACAACATTCGAATGCCGCATACCCTGAGCTCCTTGGCCACACCCAAAAAATAAAATAAAAAATATTTTTAATTTTATATTATATTATATTATATTATATTATTTTTCCAGTTTTTCCGGGATTTTCAGGATTTCCGAAATTTTCGGGATTTCGGGGGCAAAGGGTCCGCGCGCGCGGACCCCATTCTATTTTTTCCATGGGAGAACACAAATATGTTCTCCCATACTCCCATGGCCGCCTTATATATTTTTAAGGCGGCTATAGGAGGGTATGAGAGAACACATTTTCATTCTCATGAAGGTTGTAGGACAGAGGATGTGCAGCCGCGTACCCTCAGCCCCTTGGCCACGCCTAAATTTTTAATTTTTTAATTTTTTAAATTTTTTTTTAAATTTTAAAATTTTTTTTCCGAGATTTTCGGGATTTCCGAAATTTTCGGAATTTCGGGGGCTAAGGGTCTGCGCGCATGGATTCCATTCCATTCTCTCTTCAAGAGAACACAAATAGGTTCTTCTATGCTCTCATGGCCGCCTTATTTACTTTTAAGGCGGCTATGGGAAGGTATGAGAGAACTTATTTTCGTTCTCATGAGGGTTGGAGGACAGAAGAAAGAGGGTGCGCTGTCGCGTACCCTCTGCCACGCCTAATTTTTTTAAATTTTTATTATTATTTTATTGTTTTATTATTTATTTAATTTTTACGGGTTTTCGGGGGTATAGGGTCCGCGCTTGCGGACCCTCTTTCGTCCTCACCTCAAGCAACTCCTCAAGTGAACATTTATATATTCTTCCATTCTCCCATGGCCGCCTTATATATTCTGGAGGTGGCTATGAGAGGATATGCAAGAACATACGCATGTTTTATTTACGAACGGAAGAAAACAAAGGGGCGACTATGTATCATTAGCGACCCGCAAAAAAAATAAAAAAATAAAAAAAAATAAAAAAATAAAAAATAAAAAAAAATAAAAAATAAAAATAAAAATATATTAATTAATTAATTTATAAATAGACAAATAGATCATTGTTTAATGATTTTTTTGTTTTATTTTTGTACAGGTGGTTGAGTGTGCATGGTCACACATTCTTTTTTCCCTTTTCTTAGTGCATTTGGAAGCCCTGTTGGAGTTGACAAGGATGTTGTTCATGTGGAATTTCATGGATTCTGTATGGGGGAGTGAATCGCTCAGCTCGTTGTTCTGACGAGTTTGTTCGAAGAGGTTGGACAATCTATTTTGATAACATAGTAAAGAAATGTCATGGTGGAGTTGCTATTTGGAGGGAGGAAACAACAAATGCAACAGAGGAGCTATATGATTACGTGCAGATGAAGCAAATCACTATTCCAGATGAAGCGAAGTTGTACATAACACACATTTCGTTAAATTTGCACGATTTTCAATCCGGAATTAGTATATTCTGTTAATTTTGGACGGGATAATAGTGATGGGGAGGTGGCTAGAGCAGGTGGATATGGGGAGGCCTCCCTAGAAGACAGCTGCTTGCACGCAGCGGGAGCGTGGTATTGAACTGAAAATCAGCTAGAGGCGCAATGTTGGTTGGGGAGATCTCCCCAGTGTATTCAGAAATCGGCCTGTGGGGGGTCTGATTGCCACAGACTAGACATTTAGACGGTAGGGAGCCCTCCCTATCCAAGGTCCCTGGAGGGGAAGGCCTCCCGACCTTGGTAGGAAGGTACGACGACTGAGTATTGAACAAGACGCGACTGTCCTATGCAGAGAGAATCCCTATTTTTTGATTCCCTTGGTGGTAACAATTCGATGTACAGTGTGGATTACATCCCGATAACAAGAGGACTGTATATTTACATTGATGACAATACAAAATTCCGGCGAGGGTCATTACAATGCATTGCAAAGTTCAGGGCCCACATCGTTCATGCAAACTTCGGGAAGGGGAGGTCACTCTCCTACACTACGAGGTCGTCACTGCGGCCCTCTGTTGCGGCGCCTTAGAGCCCTCCGAGAGGAGTCTCACACGATCAGCTGTAACAGGTGGAGTAGACCAAGTGGATCTGTTCTGCTCAACGAATTCCCGAACGTCGCCTGTCCACGTACGCAGATTGACTAGCCACCTCCTCATTGCCACGAGCCCGGGAGGTGCTTTCGTATCACTGGAACGGTACGTAAACGGGTAGATTCCATTGCGGGGATCGTTCATGCAACTCTTGTCGGGCGAGTCGTCGATGAGGATTGTGTTCGACGTGTTAGCATCGGGGCATTGTGCGTAGAACTTGGAGAGGGGTTTTAGGAAAATGGGCTTCTCCGGGTTCAAGGGATCCCGATGCTGGGAGCATTCACAAAGGTCCTGGCCAAATAGCCGGTCCACCCTTAGAATGACTTGGGTGAGTGTCTGAAGTTCTTTCTTGTATCGGTCCAATTTTTTTCTCCCACACGCGGACCAGAAAACGACATCGAACTTGGCAAAGCAAAACTGCAGAAAATTGTTCAAGTTGTCCCTCCACCGAATTTTTCCGCCGCTCCCGGAGTCGGAGTCACACAACAGTCCGTTCACGTCAAACACAAGAAATATTGTCGGCAGCAGAGACAAGGGTTGCGAGCACGAATCTCCCTGCGGAAAGTCTGCCATGGGGAGCGGAGACGGCAGTGTCACCCGGTCTGTGCAAGATACAAACAACGGGCTGTTAGAACCAAAGGCGACGCTTAGAACGCATTGTCTTGTTATGGAATACTAGAGTACCGATGGGGAGATCTCCCCGTCCAAAGAGAACACAACACTCATGAAATGAATAACCTATACATGCACTATACACATCGGGAGGGCAAACGTGGTGAAAACATAAGTCATATTCGATAGTCCAACTGACAGGACGTACATTACACAAAACGGTCCATCGCAGTTATCACCGCAGACAACACATACGGGCCGATATTCTACGAGGAGAGGCCTCCCTATCTACCTGGAGACATATGAGTGTCCGGCGCCTCCGACATGCTCGCCATCATGCCCTTCGCGCTACTGTCAACAACGTCCATGTTCGATCCACTAACAGGGTCCGCTCGCTTGGTAGAGTCCTTGGATTTGCCAGCCTTGGCCCGGGCACGCCTTGCCAATTTTTGAGACCCGCCGGCGTCTGTGGATTCCGAATCCGCAGCGTTCGGGACACCCGATCCCACGGGTGTACTGACGGGGGCCGCGCGGCCACGTGCAGAACCTCGGCCGGCACTCCCGGGAGAGCCAACGACATCATCGGGCGCCCGGAACTGAGAACGCGAGCTCCCCCCCGTGTTGGCAGAAGCCTCGGCACCTCGTCCGCGACGCCCGGCCTTGCCACCCCGGACATTCGCTGCAGCACCTGCACCTCGGCCCGACGGGGTCATGTCAGGGAAAACCACCGGACGGCTTTTCCGACTGGACCTCCGGATCTGACTCGCACCACAGTCATCCCCATCTGTCCCAGGGTTGACCGGTTTTACCTGCCGACCGTCTTTTGCCTTCCTCTTCTGCGAACCCTTCCCAAAACGCCTCTGCGATAGGGAGGCCTCCCCGCCACGGGTTTCGTCGCCTCCGCTATGGGGATCCGTAGGCACGGAGGCTTGCGGAGCCAGGGAGGCCTCTCCAGGATCACTGCAGAGCTGGATTCCAGCCAGACATGAATTCAGATTTGTTTGACTCAGTGGCATTGGGGAGTCCTCTCTACCAAGTCCCGGCAGGGCGGGAGTGCACTCCACCGATGGGGGGAGCTCCCCATGACGGCTAGACGGTGTGTCAGAGCTCAACGGCACTGGAGACGACTCCCTCGGTCGTCCAGACTGACTGGGAGGGACGCTTTGGGCTGGGGAGGGCTCCCCACGTCGGGCCGGTGGAGAGAGGCGTGACGGACATGTATCGGACGAAATGTTGTCGGGGTTCTCCACTTCTGGTCCAGAGGACTCCTGCGCGTCATGTGCGTGTCCCGCCCTTGGGAGTCGTGGAAATGGGGACGCGGCGTTGCGGGGGGGCCTCTCTATCTGTACGCCAGTCATGAGATCCCGCATTTCAAAGCTATATCTGGGCCCATCGACCACCCCCGGGACTTCGCCTACTTCGCGTGCAGCCGCCACCGGAGGAGGATGCAGAACCGCAAGAAAACTTAAATCATCATCGTCTGAGTCCTCTAACGGCGTGCTGCGCACTGTATCCTCCACTGGGCGCAGGCGTTCTCAGGGAGTGTGCGTGGAGGCTAGGCCAGGCGTCGCTCCGGCAATCGCAGCAGTCGAGTTCAGACCCGGTTGCTCCAATACGGCGTTATGAGCGGTATCGTCCAACGACACCCTTGAACCGGCACCAACGATGTCCGCTGGGCCGCCATCGGCCGCACCAGCCACCTCATTATCGCTCGCCTCGTCTGTGTCATCGGAATCAGCGCCGTCGAGAGGAGCCTTGTCATCTCTGTCTCGGTCACCCCCGTCGTCCTCGCCTCTAATGTCGAGGTCCTCGGCCTCCTTGAGGATGAGTAGGATTTGCGAGGCCATTAGCTGAGCCGGTCCGATCTCCGCTTCCGAATGAACAAACTCCACGACTTTGCATCGGCATGACTGCAACCCACAGTGACACAAGTCAATGGCTATTGCGACGGACGATAGGTAGGGAGGGCTCTCCAGCGATGCTACAAAGCTAGAGAGGGCTCCCCAGCGACGCAGAGAAGGTGTAGACTCCCAATGCAGCACAATAGAGAGATATCTCGATTGGGCCCCATGTCTAGAAAGACTCCACAACAGTGAGCGAACCAAGAGGTCCGTGATATCTCAACAAACATGCCTCCCATTGACCTTCTACTAGGGAGGCCTCCCCATGAACATCCAGTAGAGAGGCCTCCCCAGAAACCTGTAGTGCGGAGACCTCCCCATACACTTCCACTGGGGAGGCCTCCCCACGAACTTCCACTAGGGAGGCCTCCCCAGGAATTTGCAGTGGAGAGACCTCCCCAAGAACTGGGAGTGGGGAGACCTCCCCATAAACTTCCAATGGGGAGGCCTCCCTATGAACTTCCAGTGGGGAGACCTCCCCATACACTTCCAGTGGAGAGGGCTCTCCATAAACTTCCAGTGGAGAGGCCTCCCCATCAACTTCCACTGGGGAGGCCTCCCCATGAACTTGTACTAGGGAAGCCTCTCGAGGAACTTGCAATGGGGAGACCTCCCCAAGAACTTGCTGTGGGGAGACCTCCCCATCAACTTCCACTAGGGAGGCCTCCCCATGAACTTCCATTGGGGAGACCCGAGTAGAAGTTTATGGGGCCGAGGCCTCTCCATAAACGTCCAGTGGAGAGACCTCCCCAGGAACTTGCAATGGGGAGACCTCCCCAGGAACTTGCAGTGGGGAGACCTCCCCATTAACTTGCACTGGGGAGACCTCTCTTGAAACTTCCCGTGGGCAGGCCTCCCCATGAACCTCCGTCGGGGGCACAATCTAAAAGAGTAGGAGAAACAAGGAAACAAAGCAACTCACCAGTCCTTCGAAGGTCATGGGGCCGCCGCTCTAGACGTTGACAATGACCCGGTTCTCCTATAGCACGCAGTACGCAATAGCCGCCATCGCGCTCTGGCAGGGTTGAGCCCTCCCGCTGGAATATTGCCTGTCATTGTCGACGTTCGAGAAGTCCTTGTTGCCCAAGATGTAGGAAGGCAAGTGTTGCCTTCCAATATGCTTGGTCATGTTCACACGGGCCTCGCCGACGTCATCGATTCTCCCCGGCGTTGGCGAGAGGTACACAATGTAAACTATTTGTCCGTCGGTCGAAAAGTCTGGAGTGAATCCATCCCCTGAGTGCGGAATGTAGATGCACACGTGCATGGCCCATATATTGACCGGGTCGCCTGCGTGATACCAAGACAAGAAGTCGTATAGCCTGGCACGACCGCACAACAGGACGTGTACGCCCACCGACAGTCTGACGTTCTCGGTGGTCTCCTCATTCACCACCAACTCCTCGAAGTGGGAGAAGAACGATTCGAAGTGGATGGGGTCTTTGACCTCAGTACCCGTCTACGGTAAGAAGAGATTGGTGACCGTGTACAGTGCCTCTGTCGTGGAGATCTGCAATTTCGAGCGCACGTCACTCCAGTGCTCATGGAAATGAGCAAGGGAATCCTGCGCTAAGCAGATGTACTGGCGCGCCGGGCTGTATACCTCCTCCACATCCACCGTAGCCTCTCCAAGGCGTGTGATCCAGTTGTCCAGTGCACGGCCGAATTGCGGTGGCGGAGACTTCTTCTGGCCTGCAGCGCGTAGGTTATCCTTCATCTCGGAATCGAACCATTGCCGGCCTGCTTCCGTCTCCCGTGCCACCCTCGCCATGTACCTCAAGAAGGTCTCGTCCATCTTATACCGAGTAGCAATATCATTCCATTCCTCCAATGTGAAATTCACCTTTTTGCCTTGGAGAGGATGCATGACGCGGCGCATGACAACAATGTCTTCCTTCTTCAACTTTGCCCACTCCGCGACGGATCGCAAAGCCAGTCCCTGCACAACAGGATCCGTGTCAAAAGTGAACTTGAACGCAGCACTGCGTCACGTCCCCGCATGGAGAGGTCTCCCTAAAGCTCCTGCATCGGGAGGACTCCCTACAGTCTCCCCGTGGCGAAGATATTCTACAATTTCAGTATGGGAAGCTCGCCCTAGTCCTGACATGGAGAGGGCTCCCCACAGTGAACGCCTCGGGAGGTCTCTCTACAATCCCAGCATGGGAATGTCTCCCTACAATTCCAGCATGGCGGTGTCGGGTAGAGAGGAGCGCGCTCTGAGAATTCGCGGGGAATCTGGCTGCGACACGATGACCAGATAGCTTGGGAGATCGGTCTTGTCTTCAATTCTTGTACTCTTCAAATCTTCAAATCTCTTCCCAGTCTTATCCTGCAATGGCTCTAAAAGGTTTAAGGGTAAGGGTGGGGTAATAAGAAACCACAGGCCTCGGACGGGTAAAACGGGACGGCCAGACCACGAGCTGAAACCGTCTGAAAGATGGCTCCTAAATTTCAAACCCACGGTGACCAGCAAACGTGCCTCACCGGTGGGAACAACATAAACACGACCGTGTGGGTGATCAATCCCACTTCGCCGCAACAAAGTTTACAAAACAAAATTGAAAACAACTAGCCTCCAAAACCGGCTGGGAATAACAATAAAAGACAACGAGCCTCCAAAACCGGCTAGGAACAACAATAAAAGACAACGAGCCACAAGCCACAACACACAAATGTTCTCGTCTTCTTGTCTTGAAGTCTTCAAATCTTCTTCCTTTAAAGTCTCAAAGTGTTTAAAAACACAAAGAAACCTTCAAGGCAATCTTTTATTGTGGCTGCGAGCTTCTAATTGATGCTACAGATGGCTCAAGTCTCCAAAAGCTAAGTATAATAGCTTTTTGAAAAGTTAAAACAACAAAATAACACTCCTCAAAATTTCAATTGAATCTAAGTTACTGTCCAAAAGTTATAAGAGAGCAAAGTGGAAGCTTTATTTTTCTTTTGACAACCAACCTCCGCCTCTTTATATCTTCATAACTTTTGATCTAAAGCTCTTACATA
The DNA here is from genome assembly GCA_022496805.1 of Pohlia nutans. Lineage (NCBI taxonomy): Eukaryota > Viridiplantae > Streptophyta > Bryopsida > Bryales > Mniaceae > Pohlia > Pohlia nutans. The sequence continues at coordinate 28,243,804 of CM040089.1, read as the reverse complement.
CAAGTGCAATAGCATTTTGGAAAGCTAATGCAAACTACTACAATATGTATAATTTTTACAGAAACCCTAAACTCTGTCCATAAGTTATGGCTAATCAAAGTTTCGGTCTCTTTATTTTTAGAGAGTTTCAACCTCTCAACTTCAACACACAACAACTCCTTCAATAAAACTCCAAATAGATTGAGTGATAGCAATCTGGAGAGCTAATCTCATAGGCTATCAGTCCTGTAGATTTCAAAAGAAATTATCACAGTGACCAAAAGTTATGGTCCTCGAAGTCTTAGCTTCCTTCTTTCCAAAGGCAGTCAACCTCCAAGTCTTCACACCTTCATAACTTCCTCCTCGGAACTCCAAATCATAAAAGTAATAACTTTTTGGAAAGCTATTACAATGATACATACACTCTCAAAATTGCAAAGCAAGTTGATACACACAACAAAAGTTGTGGCTCGTCGAAACCTCTGCCCTCTTAATGGACGGCCAAGGGTTTCCACAAACTTCCAACCTTCACAACTTTTGCAATACAATTTCAAATTCAACTTATAAGATCAATTTGGAAAGGTCTCATTACAAGGAACAATCTCTCAAAATTTCAATTTAAACAAAGTCTTGCTCAATGAGCTACATCAAGTCGAAATTCTGCCTCCAAAGCTCTCACTATTCACACACACAAAAAGACTCCCGACAATCTTCAAAACCCCAAGACTTCACTAAATCTCATCCAATCAAAGGTGGCGGTGGGGCACATATGCCCATGCTCCCCTTTGAAGCTTCAAAGAAGGTACTTTTTCCCCCCCTTCCTATTCACACCTTTCAAACCACCTAATCCTTTGATGATTTAATTAAAACGAAAGACAAACTATATGTACTATTTTCATTCCGCTACTCCATTCATTGAAAATACAAAGCTTAGAGCATATATGTACACGATGGAAGCATTTCCATCACGACAGTGGGGATTCCCTACAGTCCTAACATGGAGAGGCCTCCCTACAGTCTCCGCTTGGAGAGGTCTCCCTACAATCCTAGCAAGGAGATTCTGCCTACACTCTACCTACATTCCCCACCTGAGGAGGCCTCACTAACGATACCAACATGGGAGGGCCCAGACAGAAATAAACTGCCAGCCCCATGCAACGTTGTCGCGGCGGGGTCGACACCAAAGAAATGCGCAAGGGCAATCCATACCTCTTCGGTCACGGCCGTGTAGGTGCGGATGTCGGCCGTGTATGGCAGGGTCTCGGCCGTGTGCATGGGAGAGGATATTTTAAGAAAAATATCAGGACACGTGGCGCCATCTGCGCCGTTCTTTATCCGGATCGGACAGCTCCGGCAGCCCACCAATGGGAAGCGACCTTAGGACACTATGAGTATGAAACCCTACAATAAATCCCCATTTGAATGCGGCCAAGAATTTTGAGAGCCCACTTTTAAGTTTCAAGCCGCCATTTCCGTGTACTTTCCCTCGTAATTGCTGCAGTGTCGACGTGGCGCATCCACCGCTTGATACGTGTCATTTCTGATGTCATCCACTGACGTGGCAGGTGGGTTTCTTGACACCTGCTGCTCTGTCCATTCATTTTTTATTCTCTTTTTACATTTAATTATCGTACGGTCCTATTTTTTCCATTTATTGTGTACGGAAATTTTGTTTCGACGGCGACATTCATCCCCGTTTGACACGTGAAAAGGAAATGTCCCTATCCGATTTGGTATTATCTATAGGGAGCCCTCCCTACATGGGAACCCTACAATGCCCGTGGGGAGGTCTCCCCAGCAGATGGGGCCCGTAGGGAGGTCTCCCCACGCGGATGGCAGGGACGACCGCTTCGCCTGTATGGTCGCCCCTGTCACGCGCCATTAAGGCCTCCCGGAGTGTGAGGTGGGCAGCCGTCCCCTGACCACCCTCCGTGGGGAGCGCTAAATGATGGGGAGGTCTCCCCAGCCGGATGGCCGGGGCAACCTCTTCGCCTGCATGGTCGCCCCTGTCACGCTTCAGGGAGGCCTCCCGGAGTGCCAGGTGGGCAGCCGTCCCCTGACCGCCCTCCGTGGGCAGCGCTAAATGATGGGGAGGTCTTTCCACCCGAATGGCCGAGATGACATCTTCGCCTCCATGGTCGCCTTTGTCACGCGGCAGGGAGGCCTCCTGGAGTGCCAGGTGGGCAGCCGTCCCCTGTTCGCCCTCCTTGGGGAGCGCTAAATGATGGGGAGGTCTCCCCACCCGGATGGCCGGGAGGACCTCTTCGCCTCGATGGGCGCACCCGTTACGCGCCAGGGAGGCCTCCCGGATTGCCAGGTGGGCAGCCATCCCCTCTCTCCCCTTCGTGGGGAGCGCTACATGATGGGGAGGTTTCCCCACCCTGATGGCCGGGAGGACCTCTTGGCCTCCATGGTCGAAGCCGTGACGCGCCAGGGAGGCCTCCCGGACTGCCAGGCGGGTAGCCATTGCCCGTCCGTCCTCTGTGGAGAGCGTTTGCGGTGCGTCATCCTCAGAGAAATTATCTGTGCAGGAGTCTGTGAGGTGGAGGTAGAGTGAATCCCCCGGGCAGAGCTATCGTAACTGGGCAGTTGTTTCTGGGGGGTACTCTCTATCTCCCACTCGCTGTCTCTTTGACTGGATGATTGGAGGGATTCACTGTCATGCGGGGCGTGCGCGACGGATCCGACATGTGACGGCACTGATGGGAGTGATGGCGTGTTTGCATCTGGGAGAAGCAATGGCAAACTACCATGTGCACGAAGACGTCCTCCTACAGATTGATGGGCGATTCGCTGCATCGGGGATTGTCGTGTCTAGTCCTTTCTCGCATGTTGGTGACAACGGCCAAGAATCCGAGATGTTTCTCGTTAGGATTTCCACCGTTGAGGCCGACTTTGGAGACATAGTATTGGCGGGGTTCAATGCCTGGAGGCTTGCCGATTGTATCGGCAAGCAAGTTCCTTGGCCGGATGTGGATATTGTACGTGCATCAGCTGGCGCTGCGGACTCCGGTGCAGCCTCCAACGACTTTTCCAGTGCCTGAATACCATCATTGCCGCTGACGCAACGGATGGCACTGACTACCTCGTTGGAAATGACGACGGCGGGGACAGTGTGAATGATAGTGAATATGAGGACGATGGAGAGGCCTCCCCGTCCTTTGACAACGAGGAAGATCCAATGATGGACGACGGCCTTCGACGTTTTCCACCTCGAATTCTATGGCGGGGGAAAAAGTGTGTGCTCGAAGGTGAGGGTGGAGCCGTAGTAGCCGCAGGCAGAATTCAAGCGAGTATGCCCGAAGACACATTTTTGGACGCTCTGTTGGAACACGACGAGGTTGGAGTGCTGGTGCTCCAAGAGACTGACGCCGCCGCAGGAGAGTTGATGTCGCACCGTCGATGGCCCCTTACATTAGCGCGTTTGGAAGGGGTGAGGTGCTCGCCACCATTGCCGCTTTCCACAGGGATGATCCATTAGCGGACGCCGTGGCCAGACTGAAGCGTGGCGTCCCGAAGGCGCCCTACACCTCCAAGACGCGGGTGCTGAGAGGCGATTGTGGACCGCCATCGAAACGTCTCAGACTGTCCGGAGAGGATGTTGCTAGACAAGTCAGCATGGAGGACTGTTGCCCGTGGAGTTGCTGCCAAATATTCCCGTGCTCCAAGACCATGTAGGTCCGTTCATAATTTTGGGGGAAGTCCTTCGCCGAGCGCCGAGAGTTTGGAGTGGATCTAGTTGGCCGGTTCCGGGCCGTCGATGGGGCTACCTCCGCAATAATAACAATGGAAGGGGTGGACGTGTGCGAGACTGCTTGCTGGAAAATACTTGGCATAGGACGCGGGACCTTCTATGATTACAAGCGGAGATATCGACGTGGGATTCGTTCGGCCCGTCATAGCAATAGTGGGCAGCCTAAACGTCGGCCGGCGACCGTGCAGGCGGAGGGGACGCTACTGTCGATTGTCAATGACACCTGCGACGTCATGCCCGCGACCAGGATGAAGGGAATCGGCGACGGGCAGTAGGACGTCCAGAAGTACCTCCCGGTTGCCTTCACCTGGGAGGTCGTCTGCAAGAAGGTGGACGAGGATAGTATGCGCGCGGGGAGCGGGGAGCGGTGAGCAGTGAGCGGAGAAATGTGGGATTACGAGCAAGAATTTCAGATCAACCGTGGTCAACGACACTATAATTAGCAATTATTCGAATATTCGATTATTTTTAGTAAATTTTTGTACCTATGACCGTGGAATATTTGGTACGTATTACCGTGGTTTTAGGGTTTAGGGATAAAGGCACAATAAAGGCACACTCTGTCTCTAGAACCGTAGTAATTAGACCCAAATCCGCGGTTTAGGGTAGAAAGAGATTGTTATTTCAGCGTCTTATTAGGGGCCAATCCACTCGTTTGGGCATAATTATTTGAAGTGCATAGCAAGTTTAGGGTTTAAACCAGTTTGGGTACAAGATAGAAAAAATACCAGAATTTAGGGTTTAGGGTTTCGTAAATAATATACCATGATTTTCAAAACTGCTGTAGTGGCCCTTTTAGTCTCACTACAATTTCATTGATTTGGAGAGTGAACATGTCAACAATGGAACCAACAACATTTTTGTATTCTAGGATGTTGGATGAGTCAACAATCCGCTCTCAAGAACTAGCTTAACTTTGTTGAAGCTAAGATTGGGTGCATGTATAAAGGCATCTATATCAGCATCAAACCTACAAACGATCATGAAGACAAAATAGAGATGTTTGCAGTGAGCCCATTGGTTGCGTCCTCTTTTTGCCTTGGTCACCATCTCCTTCAAATAAGGGCAGGAGCAGTCTGGAAAATGGGAAATTGTGAGAAGGTACTGCTGATTTGTCGGAGGCGTGCCCGAATCCAACATGACGATGCAACCCAGGGCAGGGACTGGAACCATGTCCACCTTCCTTATGCAACCCTTGAATGCTGCAGCGCTAGCACAATTGTTGGCTTACTTGATGGATGAGCTCTTCTTGTTGCGGCGGACATTCTTGCCATGACATCGCTTGGGAACTTCAGCAGGGAAAGCTGGAGTTACATATGTTGACAAGTCGACGGGGAGAGGGTGGTCTTGGAAGAGCCTTCGCGGCGATATGACCTCTTGCTGTGGAAGTCGAAAGCCAGCGTTTTCTAGGGCAAGTATCTCCTTGCGTGTTAGGTTAGTACTGTTCTTCACGGGCCAGATGTCGGGGACCTCAGGGCGGGACATAACCCACTTTCTGCGGGTTCCTTTGACACACCTCTCGATGTCGTCGTTGCAGAAGAAGAATTGCATGCGCTCCTTGCGATTCTTCTTGTAGTTGTCCATCATGCCAGTGTACGTAGGAGCAGCGGTAGATTTCCCGTCTTGTATGATTCGAGCGATGCACTTCTTCTTAGTCACAGCCTGTTGCGCGAAACAAGCCTTCGCACATGGGGCTTTCAGCCTAGCTATGTGCCACTGACTCTCGTCGCAAGCCATTTTTTGCACGGAAGTAATGTAGTGTAGAGCTGCAGCTGGGGTTGCATCTTGAACCTGCACTAGTACATCAGACTTCTCTAGTTCTTGGGGAGACACTGACAGCTCTACATGAGAAGCATTTAGGTTTAGGGCGTTGTTCCTTGCACCCCTGGTCTGGACTCGAGGACGAGAGATGCTGATCTTGTCAGGTCTGTGAGAGTCATACTCCGAACCGATGGGAACGTCTGCTTTCCGTTTCAACGACAAGAAGACTTCTTCACCTTCGAGTTGAGGCATTCGAGTGCAAAACTCCTTCGCTCCAGGCATCTTTGCTAATGCTTCGTGTAGGGATTTCGAGTTCCCCGTGCGCTCTGTAGACTTCTGTGCAATCCGGAGTTTAAGTTCTTCTTTGGTAGGGCCAGTTCCGACTCTATTCCCCTTCAGGTATTGGTAGTACGCGACGCTCTGCATGAAGGATCGGACAAAGTCATCCACAGTAGCGACAAACAGGTCTGACCCTTGATCACCAGATTGCTGTTTCCATTTGTTGTGGATACTTTCAGCTAAGTTGCAAGAGGGCATTTCAGCCAACTCGTCCTCAGTGAGGTCCTATTATATAAAAAACAATGCACATTTAGAGTTAGTAGTTGTAGAGAGGAGAACAAGCAATGGTATGGACTTAGGGTTTAGAGTTTAGGGTTTTGGAGCTTACAAGCTGCATGAAGCCTCCCCACTGGCGGTATCAAAAATGCCAGAATGCTAGCCATAGGTCGAGACGCCTCAATCCATCTTCAATAGTAGCTCCGGAGGAGTGCCACCAAGCTCGGATACCAAGATAGCGGGAATCTGCCTCCGCTTGCGTAGAGGCGTTCTTGTATTGTTTGCAAAGCATGCGATGTTGGTCTTGGAGGTCACCTCTGATGTCAGCCTTCGTGTGCTTCTCCAATGACTGCACCCAATGGAAGAGACATGTTCGCTCTTTATTAGGCATTGGGATTGAAGCATCTCTACTCCCGTACACAATGCGTACAGCATTCCAGTTTGCTTGCGCGCTGTCTGCCATGAAGCCCTTGAAGTTTGGATCTTGAAGTCCGTGGCGAGCGACGACGGCGTTGAGATTCTTCCAAACCACCATTTGAGGTGCGACGTCTTCCGACTTCATATCGCACAACGCAATGGTCATAACACGGCAATAGGTGGGGTCGTAAACATGGCAGCCCATGGTTGTCCATTGTTTCACCCTCTTCACATGATCGAACATGAGCCATGCGTTCTGCAGGTCTCCACCAGGCTGCATTCGCTTCACAAGGTCAACTCCGCTACTGGGACCGATTTCAGACATTTTGAAGACAAAGACTTTGTCCGACTCCGATCCTTGACCAGGGAACTTGTTCTCCTGGACAAATGGCCAATTGCTGGACCCGCGGAGCTTGGTGATGCTATCCATAACACCAAACCTGCGGAAGTACTTGAAGCTCGTCACTTTGTTGCAAATGTTGGGCGAGGTGAACTCCTTGCATCTGTCAAAGAGTGGAAGGAGCTCATTGAGTTCAAGTGTCTTCGATTCTACACCTTCAGTTGCAACGAGCATGTCCCCGACCATCTCCTTTGTTGCCTCTAAGACAATGGCAGAGTTGGTTGCAGAAGGAGTTCGCTGCACGTGCTCCTCTACCAAAATTTCGCCTCTGGCAATATCGGCTCGGTAAGCCCCGACCTTGACAGGGTGGTCGTGAGTTCCAAAATGAACACAAGCTCGAGTCATGTTGTTTTTACCTAGGACGTAATATATTTTGGCATCGCAGGTTGCAAGACAGGAGGGAGGAACTTTACAGCATTTGCAAACCAAAGTGGATCCTTTGGGAGGATTAGATCCCACGTCAAAAACAAAGGAGGATACTCCATCCCACTTAGTTTCATTAACAGCTGTCGTGCGGTGCACTCGGGTTAGAAAATCGCAATGGATATTTTCACATCGCAAATGACCACAACAAGAGGAGGTACGGAAAATCAAACCGAAGTCGTTGACAATAATGGACGTGTGAGTACGGGTCCATGCATGCCCGTCATAGTGTTTGTCCATGCCACGGAGTTGCTTTGCTTTGTTGGTTTTTGAAGAGGAACGCAATGGAGGGAACTCGAAGATGACATCTCCATTGTACTGGGGCGGGAGGAACTCGACTCGCTTGATAGATGTAGAGTTGTAGTCAAATTTTTTGAAGATATTCCTAGAGCCCTTTCTAGCCAATAGCAATTTCAGGCACTCCACGACACTATGATTTTCAGACAGAGAAAGCGGTGTAGGCTGCTTACTAGTGGACGGACAGCTACCTGCAGAAGATTGAGGATTAGGCTGAGAAGGAGGAAGAATAGGATCGTGATCTACATTCTCTGGGACTTCATCGTCACTGAGTTCATAAATTGTCTCTAAACCTGACTCAATTTTCACACGAGCTGGGACAGTTGTTTGCATAGTGCAAGTGGATGACTCTCATGGAGTCAAGAGTTCGGTGGATGCGCCTATAAGGCAATCCGTGAGACCGTAAGCTCTATATCTACCCGGCTTAAGCAACCAGACTTTCCCATCCTCAGTAACAGTTGACAGCTGCCTAATGTTGTGCGTAAGCTGCCCAGACTCAGAATCGAATACCTCCTCATCAACGTGCACCGTTGCTGCGAGAAACTGAAATGTCAAACTTAGACTGAACGCAGAAACCACTGCAAATCCATCTTCCCCTAGCGGGAAGGATGTAGGGACGCCTGCACCTTCGACTCGAATGAGTGCCATGACCCGGAACTCAAGCATCAACTAGGGAGTAATAAACTGCAATTGTGATTCCTGACTAGTGAGTAGTGAAAACTAGTGGAAATCGGTATAAGTACGCATTGAGAGGTGCCGCAAATTGGATATGAATTTAGAGAAGGCCGTATACATCGAGAATCATGATTGTACATTAAACGACATAAAACTAATATAGGAAAGTAAGAATTTCTGATTTAGTAATGAATAAAGGTAAGGTCCAAAATTCGGCGCACACGAATTGGATATATGAAAATTGTAATCAGCGGTCAATATTCTGACAGATGACTGAAATAAATTGTAATGTATTGGACACAAGGAGCATCATGGAGAACAAATAGAAAATTCAATCTGGCAGGGCTATTATGGAGCAGTGACCCTAAGTAAGGTAGGGATTGTATTGAGATCTGGGGATCAGAATTGATTGTCCGCCACGACATTCACGATGCGCCAGGATAGATAATGTACTTTAGAAAATCATTATGGCACACTGCAAATTCAAACTATGTCAACTATTGTTCAGTAGTGCCAAATTTTTGAGTTTTGAATTATTGAGCTAGAAGGATATCTAGAGTATGTGTCAATTCTGAATTTGATTTTCAACTTTGAATATGGTAGCTCAAACAGCGCCAAGTTGGTGATTGACAGCCTGGATTCTGGAATGATGTTCTGTAATATATACTTATAGAAGTGTTTACATAAGAGTAGTGAACATTGCTTACGTGGAGTATTAGAATAGCATCGGTGTCTGCGAGTGAATGGAGATGAGGGAGAGAAGGTAGAGGATGATGAAAAGGAAGCGAAAGAAATTATATTTTAGTAGCTCCAAAACTCTAAGGAGAAATAGAATGTTGACAAAAGGGAAATTAGATGTTGTGGGCGTGGGCCGAGATGAACAAACCAGAAGCTCACCCACAACTTCGGTACCAATTTTGATGGCAGAGAGCCATGGACTAGAGGAGCAGCTAAGTCTTGGTGAAAGCGAGGAAGACGACATGGAATCTTGCGACTCGGAGGACACAGTAAGACTCCTTTGTCAAGCACTTCAAGTACCAGATCTTGTGGTGCAGGTGGCGGACTTGGAGGTTGAATGTCCACTGCTTGGGATGGCTTCAGAGCAAGAGATGGAGGCGGAGAGCACCGGTCAGGGGAGCGAAGACGACCAGATGGAGACAAACTGCACTGAGGATGAAGGTAAGCCCACGGGTCTTGATTCACATATGTCAATAGCTGGGGTTTTGAGTACTTGGCGCTTCTAGTTTCTGAAACTTCAAGGTGTAGGGTTTCAAGTTCTCGAGTGCTCGCTCTGACCTTATGGATCATGCACGTGAGCTTTTGAGGGTTCCAAGTTCTGAGTGGTGACCACAATATGCTTGCTGTTTCTGGACTGCCGGTACCAGCACTGCGATTTCGGGTCGCTCAGGTGTTCAAGTTCTGCTTGTGTTTTTGGACTGCCGATACCGGCAGTGCACAAGCACAAGCAGAACTTGAACACTTGAGCAATCCAAAATCGCAGTGCTGGTACCGGCAGTCCAGAAACACATGCAGTGTTCAAGTTCTCAGGTGTTCAAGTTGGCTAGTGATTTTGCACTGCCGTTACCGGTACTGTGTTTTTGGGATCCCTTGTGTTCTAAATTTGCTACAGATTTTGCACTGCCGGTACCGGCACTGCGTTTTTGGGATCCCTTGTGCTCTAAGTGTAAGTTGTGATTGCACTGCCGGTAACGGCACTAAGTTTTTGGGTTCCCTTGTGTTCTAAGTTTGCTAGTGATTTTGCACTGCCGGTACCGGCACTGCGTTTTCGGGATCCCTTGTGCTCTAAGTGTTGGTTGTAATTTTGCACTGCCGTTACCGGAACTGCGTTTTTGGATTCCCTTGTGTTCTAAGTTTGCTAGTGATTTTGCACTGCCGGTACCGGCACTACGTTTTTGGGTTCCCTTGTGCTCTAAGTGTTGGTTGTGATTATGCAATGCCGGTAACGGCATTGCGTTTTTGGGATCCCTTGTGTTCAATGTTTGCTAGTGATTTTGCACTGCCGGTACTGGCACTGCGTTTTTGGGTTCCCTTGTGCTCTACGTGGTGGTTGTGATTTTGCACTGCCGGTACCGGCACTGCGTTTTTGGGTTCCCTTGTGTTCTAAATTTGCTACTGGTTCTGCATTGCCGGTACCGGCACTGCGTTTTTGGGTTCCCTTGTGCTCTAAGTGTTGGTTGTGATTTTGCAATGCCGGTACCGGCACTGCGTTTTTGGGTTCCCTTCTGCTCTAAGTGTTGGTTGTAATTTTGCACTGCCGTTACAGGCACAACGTTTTTGGGTTCCCTTGTGTTCTAAGTTTGCTACTCATTTTTCACTGCCGGTACCGGCTCTGCGTTTTTGGGATCCCTTGTGCTCTAAGTGTTGGTTGTAATTTTGCACTGCCGTTATCGGCACTGCGTTTTTGGGTTCCCTTCGGTTCTAAGTTTGCTAGTGATTTTGCACTGCCGGTACCGGCACTGCGTTTTTGGGATCCCTTGTGCTCTAAGTGTTGGTTGTGATTTTTCACTGCCGATAACGGCACTACATTTTTAGGTTCCCTTGTGTTCTAAGTTTGCTAGTGGTTTTGCACTGCTGGTACCGGGACTACGTTTTTGAGATCCCTTGTGCTCTAAGTGTTGGTTGTAATTTTGCATTGCCCGAATCGGCACTACGTTTTTTAGTTCCCTTGTGTTCTAAAATTGCTAGTGGTTTTGCACTGCCGGTACCCGCACTGCGTTTTTGGGATCCCTTGTGCTCTAAGTGTTGGTTGTAATTTGGCCTTGCCGTTACCGGCACTGCGTTTTTGGGTTCCCTTGTGTTCTAAGTTTGCTAGTGATTTTGCACTGCCGGTACCGGCACTGCGTTTTTGGGATTCCTTGTGCTCTAAGTGTTGGTTGTGATTTTGCACTGCCGGTAAGGGCACTACGTTTTTTGGGTTCCCTTGTGTTCTAAGTTTGCTAGTGGCTTTGCACTGCTGGTACCGGCACTGCGTTTTTGGGATCCCTTGTGCTCTAAGTGTTGGTTGTAATTTTGCACTGCCCTTACCGGCACTGCGTTTTTGGGTTCCCTTGTGATCTAAGTTTGCTAATGATTTTGCACTGCCGGTACCGGCACTGTGTTTTTGGGATCACTTGTGCTCTAAGTGTTGGTTGTAATTTCGAACTGCCGTTACCGGCACTGCGTTTTTGGGTTCCCTTGTGTTCTAAGTTTGCTAATGATTTTGCACTGCCGGTACCGGCACTCCGTTTGTGAGATCCCTTGTGCTCTAAGTGTTGTTTGTGATTTTGCACCGACGGTAACGGCACTACGTTTTTGGGTTCCCTTGTGTTCTAAGTTTGCTAGTGGTTTTGCACTGCCGGTACCGGCACTGCGTTTTTGAGATCCCTTGTGCTCTAAGTGTTGGTTGTGAATTTCCACTGCCGGTAACGGCACTACGTTTTTGGATTCCCTTGTGGTCTAAGTTTGCTAGTTAGTTTACACTGCCGGTACCGGCAGTGCGCTTTTGGGATCCCTTGTGCTCTAAGTGTTGGTTGTAATTTGGCCTTGCCGTTACCGGCACTGCGTTTTTGGGTTCCCTTGTGTTCTAAGTTTGCTAGTGATTTTGCACTGCCGGTACCGGCACTGCGTTTTTGGGATTCCTTGTGCTCTAAGTGTTGGTTGTGATTTTGCACTGCCGGTAAGGGCACTACGTTTTTTGGGTTCCCTTGTGTTCTAAGTTTGCTAGTGGCTTTGCACTGCTGGTACCGGCACTGCGTTTTTGGGATCCCTTGTGCTCTAAGTGTTGGTTGTAATTTTGCACTGCCCTTACCGGCACTGCGTTTTTGGGTTCCCTTGTGATCTAAGTTTGCTAATGATTTTGCACTGCCGGTACCGGCACTGTGTTTTTGGGATCACTTGTGCTCTAAGTGTTGGTTGTAATTTCGAACTGCCGTTACCGGCACTGCGTTTTTGGGTTCCCTTGTGTTCTAAGTTTGCTAATGATTTTGCACTGCCGGTACCGGCACTCCGTTTGTGAGATCCCTTGTGCTCTAAGTGTTGTTTGTGATTTTGCACCGACGGTAACGGCACTACGTTTTTGGGTTCCCTTGTGTTCTAAGTTTGCTAGTGGTTTTGCACTGCCGGTACCGGCACTGCGTTTTTGAGATCCCTTGTGCTCTAAGTGTTGGTTGTGAATTTCCACTGCCGGTAACGGCACTACGTTTTTGGATTCCCTTGTGGTCTAAGTTTGCTAGTTAGTTTACACTGCCGGTACCGGCAGTGCGCTTTTGGGATCATTTGTGCTCTAAGTGTTGGTTGTGATTTTGCACTGCCGGTAACGGCACTACGTTTTTTGGTTACCTTGTGTTCTAAGTTTGCTAGTGGTTTTGCACTGCCAGTACCGGCACTGCCTTTTTGGGATCCCTTGTGCTCTAAGTGTTGGTTGTAATTTTGCGCTGCAGTTACCGGCACTGCGTATTTTTGGTTCCCTTGTGTTCTAAGTTTGCTAGTGATTTTTCACTGCCGGTACCGGCACTGCGTTTTGAGTTTCCTTGTGCTCTAAGTGCTGGTTGTGATTTTGCACTGCGAGTACCGGCACTGCGTTTTTGGGTTCCCTTGTGTTCTATGTTTGCTAATGATTTTGCACTACCGGTACCGGCACTGGGTTTTTGGGATCCCTTGTGCTCTAAGTGTTGGTTGTGATTTTGCACTGCCGGTAAGGGCACTACGTTTTTTGGGTTCCCTTGTGTTCTAAGTTTGCTAGTGGTTTTGCACTGCTGGTACCGGCACTCCGTTTTTGGGATCCCTTGTGCTCTAAGTGTTGGTTGTAATTTTGCCTTGCCGTTACTGGCACTGCGTTTTTGGGTTCCCTTGTGTTCTAAGTTTGCTAGTGATTTTGCACTGCCGGTACCGGCACTTCGTTTTTGGGATTCCTTGTGCTCTAAGTGTTGGTTGTGATTTTGCACTGCCGGTAAGGGCACTACGTTTTTTGGGTTCCCTTGTGTTCTAAGTTTGCTAGTGGTTTTGCACTGCTGGTACCGGCACTCCGTTTTTGGGATGCCTTGTGCTCTAAGTGTTGGTTGTGATTTTGCACTGCTGGTACCGGCAGTGCGTTTTTTGGTTCCCTTGTGTTCTGAGTTTGCTAGTGGTTTTGCACTGCCGAAGCCGGCACTGCGTTTTTGAGATCCCTTGTGCTTTAAGTGTTGGTTGTAATTTAGCACTGCCGGTAATGGCACTACGTTTTTGGGTTCCTTTGTGTTCTAAGTTTGCTAGTGGTCTTGCACTGCCGGTACCGGCACTGCGTTATTGCGATCCCTTGTGCTCTAAGTGTTGGTTGAAATTTTGCACTTGCGTTACCGGCACTGCATTTTTGGGTTCCCTTGTGTTCTAAGTTTGCTAGTGCTTTTGCACTGCCGATACGGGCACTGCGTTTTTGGGATTCCTTGTGCTCTAAGTGTTGGTTGTGATTTTGCACTGCCTGTAAGGGCACTACGTTTTTCGGTACCCTTGTGCTCTAAGTTTGCTAGTGGTTTTGCACTGCCGGTGCCGGCACTGGGTTTTTTGGATCCCTTGTGCTCTAAGTGTTGGTTGTGAATTTTCACTGCCGGTAACGGCACTACGTTTTTTGTTTCCCTTGTGTTCTAAGTTTGCTAGTGGTTTTGCACTGCCGGTACGGGCACTGCGTTTTTGGGATCCCTTGTGCTCTAAGTGTTGGTTGTGATTTTGCACTGCCGGTACCGGCACTGCGTTTTTGGGTTCCTTTGTGTTCTCAGTTTGCTAGTGATTTTGCACTCCCGGTACCGGCACCCGCGTTTTTGGGATCCCTTGTGTTTTAAGTTTGCTAGTCGTTTTGCACTGGCGGTACCGGCATTGCATTTTTGGGATCCCTTGTGCTCTAAGTGCTGGTTGTGATTTTGCACTGCCAGTACCGGCACTGCGTTTTTGGGTTCCCTTGTGTTCTATGTTTGCTAATGATTTTGCACTACCGGTACCGGCACTGGGTTTTTGGGATCCCTTGTGCTCTAAGTGTTGGTTGTGATTTTGCACTGCCGGTAAGGGCACTACGTTTTTTGGGTTCCCTTGTGTTCTAAGTTTGCTAGTGGTTTTGCACTGTTGGTAACGGCACTGCGTTTTTGGGATCCCTTGTGCTCTAAGTGTTGGTTGTAATTTTGCGCTGCAGTTACGGGCACTGCTTTTTTTGGTTGCCTTGTGTTCTAAGTTTACTAGTGATTTTGCACTGCCAGTACCGGCACTGCGTTTTTGAGATCCCTTCTGCTTTAAGTGTTGGTTGTGATTTTGCACTTCCGGTAACGGTACTATGTTTTTGGGTTCCCTTCTGTTCTAAGTTTGCTAGTGATTTTGCACTGCCGGTACCGGCACTGCGTTTTGAGTTCCCTTGTGCTCTAAGTGTTGGTTGTGATTGTGCACTACCAGTACAGGCACTGCGTTTTTGGGTTCCCTTGTGTTCTAAGTTTGCTAGTTATTTTGCACTGCCGGTACCGGCACTGCGTTTTTGGGATCCCTTGTGCTCTAAGTGTTGGTTGTGATTTTGCACTGCCGGTAAGGGCACTACGTTTTTTGGTTCCCTTGTGTTCTAAGTTCGCTAGTGGATTTGTACTGCCGGTACCGGCACTCCGTTTTTGGGATCCCTTGTGCTCTATGTGTTGGTTGTAATTCTGCACTTTTGTTACCGGCAGTGCATTTTTGGGTTCCCTTGTGTTCTGAGTTTGCTAGTGATTTTGCACTGCTGGTACCCGGCACTGCGTTTTTGGGATTCCTTGTGCTCTAAGTGTTGGTTGTGATTTTGCACTACCGGTAAGGGCACTACGTTTTTGGGTTCCCTTGTGTTCTAAGTTTGCTAGTGGTTTTGCACTGCTGGTACCAGCACTGCGTTTTTGGGATCCTTTGTGCTTTAAGTGTTGGTTGTAATTTTGCACTGCCGTTACCAGCACTGCGTTTTTGGGTTCCCTTTTGTTGTAATTTTGCTAGTGCTTTTGGACTACCGGCACCGGCACTGCATTTTTAAGATACCTTGTGCTCTAAGTGTTGGTTGTAATTTTGCACTTGCGTTACCAGCACTGCGTTTTTGGGTTCCCTTGTGTTCTATGTTTGCTAATGATTTTGCAGTGCTGGTACCCGGCACTTCGTTTTTGGGATCCCTTGTGCTCTAAGTGTTGGTTGTGATTTGGCACTGCCGGTAACGGCACTACGTTTTTGGGTTCCCTTGTGTTCTAAGTTTGCTAGTGGTTTTGCACTGCCGATACCGGCACTGCGTTTTTGGGATCCCTTGTGCTTTAAGTGTTGGTTGTAATTTACCACTGCCGTTACCGGCGCTGCGTTTTTGGGTTCCCTTGTGTTGTAAGTTTGCTAGTGCTTTTGCACTGCCGGTACCGGCATTGCATTTTTGGGTTCCCTTGTGCTCTAAGTGTTGGTTGTAAATTTGCAGTGCCGTTACCGGCACTGCAATTTTGGGTTCCCTTGTGTTCTAGGTTTGCTATTGATTTTGCACTGCTGGTACCGGCACTGCGTTTTTGGGATTCCTTGTGCTCTAAGTGTTGGTTGTGATTTTGCACTGCCGGTAAGGGCACTACGTTTTTGGGTTCCCTTGTGTTCTAAGTTTGCTAGTGGTTTTGCACTGCTGGTACCGGCACTGCATTTTTGGGATCGTTTGTGCTTTAAGTGTTGGTTGTAATTTTGCACTGTTGTTACCAGCACTGTGTTTTTGGGTTCCCTTGTGTTGTAAGTTTGCTAGTGCTTTTGCACTGCCGGTACCGGCACTGCATTTTTGAGATACCTTGTGCTCTAAGTGTTGGTTGTAATTTTGCACTTGCGTTACTGGCACTGCATTTTTGGGTTCCCTTGTGTTCTAAGTTTGCTAGTGCTTTTGCACTGCCGGTACCGGCACTTCGTTTTTGGGATCCCTTGTGCTCTAAGTGTAAGTTGTGATTTGGCACTGCCGGTAACGGCACTACGTTTTTGGGTTCCCTTGTGTTCTAAGTTTGCTAGTGGTTTTGCACTGCCGACACCGGCACTGCGTTTTTGGGATCCCTTGTGCTCTAAGTGTTGGTTGTGATTTTGCACTACCTGTAAGGGCACTACGTTTTTCGGTACCCTTGTGTTCTAAGTTTGCTAGTGGTTTTGCACTGCTGGTACTGGTACTCGCGTTTTTGGGATTCCTTGTGCTCTAAGTGTTGGTTGTGATTTTGCACTACCGGTAAGGGCACTACGTTTTTGGGTTCCCTTGTGTTCTAAGTTTGCTAGTGGTTTTGCACTGCTGGTACCGGCACTGCGTTTTTGGGATCCTTTGTGCTTTAAGTGTTGGTTGTAATTTTGCACTGCCGTTACCAGCACTGCGTTTTTGGGTTCCCTTGTGTTGTAAGTTTGCTAGTGCTTTTGCACTGCCGGTACCGGCACTGCATTTTTGAGATACCTTGTGCTCTAAGTGTTGGTTGTAATTTTGCACTTGCGTTACCAGCACTGCGTTTTTGGGTTCCCTTGTGTTCTATGTTTGCTAATGATTTTGCTGTGCTGGTACCGGCACTGCGTTTTTGGGATCCCTTGTGCTCTAAGTGTTGGTTGTGATTTGGCACTGCCGGTAACGGCACTACGTTTTTGGGTTCCCTTGTGTTCTAAGTTTACTAGTGGTTTTGCATTGCCGATACCGGCACTGCGTTCTTAGGATCCCTTGTGCTTTAAGTGTTGGTTGTAATTTTGCACTTGCGTTACCGGCACTGCGTTTTTGGGTTCCCTTGTGTTGTAAGTTTGCTAGTGCTTGTGCATTGCCGGTACCGGCATTGCATTTTTGGGATCCCTTGTGCTCTAAGTGTTGGTTGTAAATTTGCAGTGCCGTTACCGGCACTGCAATTTTGGGTTCCCTTGTGTTCTAGGTTTGCTAGTGATTTTGCACTGCTGGTACCGGCACTGCGTTTTTGGGATTCCTTGTGCTCTAAGTGTTGGTTGTGATTTTGCACTACCGGGAACGGCACTACGTTTTTGGGTTCCCTTGTGTTCTTGTTTTGCTAGTGATTTTGCACTGCCGATACCGTTACTGCGTTTTTGGGATCCCTTTTGCTCTAAGAGTTGGTTGTAATTTTGCACTGCCGGTACCGGCACTGCGTTTTTGGGATCCCTTGTGCTCTAAGTGTTGGATATGATTTTGCACTGCCGGTACCGGAACTACGTTTTTGGGTTCCCTTGTGTTCTAAGTTTGCTAGTGGTTTTGCTTTGCTGGTACCGGCACTGCGTTTTTGGGATCCCTTGTGCTTTAGGTGTTGGTTGTAATTTTCCACTGCCGTTACCGGCACTGCGGTTTTGGGTTCCCTTCTGTTCTAAGTTTGCTAGTGATTTTGCACTGCCGGTACGGGCACTACGTTTTTGGGATCCCTTGTGCTCTAAGTGTTGGTTGTGATTTTGCACTGTCTGTAACGGCACTACGTTTTTGGGTTCCCTTGTGTTCTAAGTTTGCTAGTGGTTTTGCACTGCCGTTATGGGCACTACGTTTTTGGGATCCCTTGTGTTCTAAGTGTGCTAGTGATTTTGCACTGCCGGTACCGGCACTGCGTTTTTGGGATCCCTTGTGCTCTAAGTGTTGGTTGTGATTTTGCACTGCCGGTACCGGCTCTGCGTTTTTCGGTCCCTCCATTTGGCAATCTGAGTCTTTAGAATTAGCCTGGTCAGCATTAACCCTTAACTTTTTAGCGTCCCAATTCAACATTGTTTTCAAAGATGCGCTATAAAATGTTTGATAAAACCCTAAAATGGAGTAGATGTACAAATTATACTTGTAAATGTCTATGTGAAGATCACGTCTGGACGGTTGGATGCTTCATCTTTTTATTAATAATTTTAATTTAATTTTAAAGGTTTTATTTTGAAATTCTCAAAAATGTAATGAAATTGGAATAACATGCTCTACGAGATGGTATGGTTTCCATTATTTGATTTTACCTATTTTGGTAAATCATGTTTGAGGTCTCACTTTTTGAACCAAGAATGAAACTTGACATAAACCAATTGTGTTATTTTTCTAAAAATCATACGAACCTATTTTGAAGATCCAAACCGTTTAAAGAATTTTCAACTTGCACAAGAACCAAGAGTAATTTTGGTGGATGAAAACTGTCCAATCTAGATGAGATCCGGACAGATGATTTTTTTAAAAATAACACAATCGGCTCATGTCAAGTTGTATTCTTAGTTCAAAATGTGAGACCTCAAACATGATTTTCCAAAATAGGTAAAATCAAATAATGGAAACCATACCATCTCGTAGGGCATGTTATTCCAATTTCATTACATTTTATTGAAATTCTTAAACTTACCTTGGATGGACCTCCACCTTACCTTGTATTGAGTTTATTTTAATTTCTCAAGCAAAGGAATTTAAATTTAAAAATTAGAGTAAAAGACTTGAGTTACAATCTGAGCACTATGTCGTCGATCACTGCAAAGGATTCATCAAGGAAGTTAAAAATTTCAGTTAAGCCGTAAGAATCTCATGAATCTAATGAAGTAATTTCTCATGAGCAAAACCAATGCCGGTACCGGCAGTGGTTTTTCAAGGTGTTGTGAGATTTAGAATGAGGTCTTTGAGAGTAGTGCCGGTACCAGCAGTGGTTTTTCAAAGTGTTGTGAGATTAAGAATGAGGTCTTTGAGAGTAGTGCCGGTACCGGCAGTACTCATGGGGGGCAGCTCATGCGTTTCACAAGGGCGCAAGGACACGGCTCAGCTTGGAAGCTTGGGTGCTCAAATTGGATGCTTAAATTTAGTTTGACCTCGTCGCTAGCTCAGTAAGCTCCCTATGATTTCAGTAAGCTCCCCATGAATTCAGTAAGCTCCCCATGAATTCAGTAAGCTCCCCATGAATTCAGTAAGCTCCCCATGAGTACTGTCCACGAGTAAAAATAGTCAGCTCCCCATGAGTACTGCCCATAACTCCTTCAGTAGTGCCAATGACTCCTTCAGTATTGAAGGTAGAGAAGATTGCACAAGGCACACACACACAAACACAAGGAATGCGTAGAAAGAGATGATCTTTACTCAAAGGCCTTCCACCTTAAGTAGTGTACACTAGGAGGTCACCATGGACAAACCATATGGGATAACTCATCACAAGGACACTCTAGAGATCAGCCCATGCCTAACCCCTCCTCCCACACACCATTATTTAGTACCCGTACGGCTTTGGCTTCTAGCAATACTACGTTGCATCAATTACCTCAATACTCCCACTTTGCGTAGAGCCAAAGCCTCTAAGTCCAAATGCTATTACTAATCGTTGGTGTCGGTCTCTACAAAGACCCTTTGTGAGCACATCCGCCACCATGTGCTCCGTTGGGCAATACTCCAAATGTATAACTCCCAATTCCAACTTCTCCCAAATGAAGTGGTATTGCACATCAATGTGCTTCGTGCGTGAATGATGTGTAGGGTTCTTTGCAAGTGAAATGCACCCTTGGTTGTCACACATAATCGTTGTAGCCTCACCTTGTGTGCAACCCACATCCACCATTAGTTGCCTCAACCAAATGGCCTCCTTCGTGGCATGGCTCGTAGCCATGTACTCGGCCTCCACCGTTGATGTCGCCGTGGTTTGTTGCCGCTTGCTATTCCACGACACCGCTCCCGATCCGACCTTGAACATGTAGCCCGTTGTCGATCTTCGATCGCTCGTGTCTCCCGCGTAGTCCGCGTCACAATAGCCGCTCAACACAATGTCTTTGCCTCCAAGACACAACTTCACATCGCTTGTGCCCCTCAAATAACGCATGATCCTCTTGACCGTCATCCAATGCATCGAGCCCGGTCTCGCCATGTGTTGACTCACCACGCTAATTGGATACGCAAGGTCGGGCCGTGTCGCAATCATCGCATACATCAACGACCCCACCGCTTGCTTGTATGGCACCTCCGCCATCGATTTAGCCTCCATCGCATACTCCTCCTCCGAAAGCTTGACGAGCTTGGAGTTTGCATCCAATGGTGTTGCCACGGGCTTACAATCCTCCATCCCGAATCTCTTGAGCACGTCCATCACATACTTGCCTTGACTCATGGTGATAGTACGTGTAGCCCTATCACGCACAAACTCAACACCAAGACAAAAGTGCAATTCTCCAAGATCACTCATCTCGTACTCTCTCTCAAGCATGCCTTTTAATGCATTCATTAAACTCATGAGGCTTGCAAGAATGATCAAATCATCAACATATATGATCACAATCACCACATGTTGCCCCTCTTGCATGAAGTAGAGACTATGATCCGCAATGCTCCTAGTAAACCCGTGTGCAAGCAAGAACGTGTCAATCTTTTGGTACCACGCTCTTGGAGATTGTTTCAACCCATACAATGATTTTTGCAACTTACAAACAAGGTGCTCATTACCTTGTTGCACAAACCCCTCAGGTTGCACCATGTAGATGTCCTCCTCCAAATCGCCATTCAAAAATGCGGTCTTCACATCCATTTGATGCATCTCCAAGTCCAAGGCCGCTCCAATGGCAAGAATGCATCGAATGGTGGTGAACTTGGCCACGGGAGCAAATGTCTCGTGAAAGTCCACCCCATGCACTTGCGCGAACCCCTTGGCTACTAATCTTGCCTTGTGACGCACAACAATACCCGAAACATCCCTCTTTGTCCGAAACACCCATTTGCAACCAATGGGGTTGCGATCCTTTGGAATGGGAGTTAATTGCCACGTACCGTTAGCAATTAGAGAGTCGTACTCCTCTTGCATGGCGCGCTCCCACTTGACCGCATCCTCACCTTGCATGGCTTCTCGAATGGTCAATGGACCATCCGATAATGCCACATTCGCATGCTCGTCCTCCACTTGAGGGAAGATGTGGTTCTTCCACCATTCTCCAGGTGGCTTGCGCGATCTCTCGGGGTACCGCCGCTCGCTTGAAGAAACTTGCTCCTCTTGCGTGCCCTTTGCGCCATTCTTGGCCTTTGAGCTCGATGGCACTTCAACAACCTCCGTGTCGCCAGCTTCGTCATCACCATCATCATCACCTACATCAACAACACTAGGAGACTTGGAGGGTGTGTCCACCAAAACGTCTCCACTACTCCCACTTGGACCAACCTCCAAAGGAGCCTCCATCGTAGACTCCTCACAAAATGTCACATCACGTGACCGAATGATCTTCCTCGTGTCCACCGACATGAGTCTATACGCCTTGGTACCTTCACAATACCCAAGAAACACACATTTCAAGGCCTTAGCCTCGAGTTTCGTCCTCCGTTCGTCGGGAACCTTCGCATATGCAATGCATCCGAAGATGCGCATGTGTGCAACACATGGTTGCCTCCCACTCCACGCTTGCTCCGGCGTCATGCCTTCAACCGCGCTTGTTGGACACCGATTGCGTGTGTATACCGCATTCACCACCGCTTCCGCCCAAAGGTCCAACTTCAAGTTTTGAGCGTGCAACATGCTCCTCGCCATCTCTACAATGGTGCGATTTGCGCGCTCCGCAACTCCATTTTGTTGAGGCGTGTACGGGGCCGAAGTTTGGCGTGCGATGCCTTCATTCTTCAAAAGCTCGTCAAATTTCTTGGACATGTACTCGCCGCCATTGTCCGACCGAAACACCTTGATCTTCAACTCGGATTGGTTCTCCACCAATGTCTTGAACTCCTTGAACTTCTCAAAGCACTCACTCTTGGCTTTGATAGGGTAGAGCCATATCTTCCTTGAAAAATCATCGATGAAGGTCACAAAGTACTTGCAACCTCCCATCGATGTGGTCTTCATGGGGCCACACACATCCGAATGCACGATCTCCAAAACTTTTGTGGCCCGTGTTGCCCCTTCACCCGCAAATGGCAACCGTTGTTGCTTGCCTTCAATGCAACCTTCACACGTGAATGTAGAAGCATCCACTTTCAATTGATGAAGATCCATGCCACTTACCATGCCGCGTAGTGTCTTCACACTCTTGATGTTCAAATGGCCAAGTCGACGATGCCACAACGCCAACTTGTCGTCCTTCAAGTTTGAATGCGCCAACGCCGCCGATTCCTTCGAATGCACCTTGGAGAACTTGATGTGGTACAAGCCCTCGTGTTCTTCAATGATGGCCACCTCATCTCGACTCGGTGACAACACATAACACCCCTTATCACTAAACTCTACTCTCAAGTGCTTTTCCCTAGTTGCCTCACCGATAGTAAATTTGCCGTTAGTTTGGGAACGTGGAGGACATCTTGGATAGTGATTGTCTTCACACGACCCCTCACCTCGGTGTCTACAACAATTTGGCCCTTGCCAACGGCCTCAAGCACCGTATCATCTCCCAAAATCACTCTCCTTGTATTAATGAGAGCATACGAATGAAAACAAGTTTTATGCGGTGACATGTGGCTTGTAGCCCCCGAATCAACAATCCAATCACTCGTACTACCATTGCACGATACATTGCTTGCCATGTTTGCATACTCATCACCAACCTCAATCCAATCACTCATGCTTGCATCACCCTCGATACCATCACTCATGCTTGCATCACCCTCGATGCCATCGCTCATGCTTGCCTCATATCTAGCCGTAAATGCGTACTCATCATCGTCACGAGTTTTAGTGTTGTTTGCACTCTCCCCTTTCTCATCCCTCTTGCGTTTGAAGCAAAATTTGGCAATGTGGCCCTTCTTACCACAATAGAAGCACACCTTGTCGCTTGAGCTCCCACCGCCTCCATTCTTGGATTGCTTCGCCACGAGTGCCGCTCCATCTTCTCGAGACTCATTCTCCTTTCGCCGCGAAAGCTCGTGCAACAACCGTGAGGTCACATAGTCCAATGTGAGCTCCGTAATGGGTCTTGACTCCATCGCCACGATGAGGTACTCGTATGATGATGGAAGGCTCTCCAAAAGTGTCATCACGATGTCACCATCCGTAACCGACACGTCGCAACCGTTGAGTTGATCCGCGAGAGCTTTGACCTTGTTGATGTGCGCCAACATGTCATCTTCTTCGCCCATCTTGATGGTGAAGAACTTGCGCCTCAAAAACAAAATGTTGGCCAATGTTTTCGCTTCGTGAATGTTGCAAAGCTTGGACCATGCTTCCGCGGGTGTCTTGCACGAACGAATGTGCGCAAGTTGCGAATCCGCGAGGTTGAGTGCCAAAATGGCAAATGCCTTCTTCTCCCTCCTCGTGTACGCTTGCATGATCCTAGGATCCGTAGAAGAGAAAGGAGGTTCCTCACTACCCTCGACAATCTCCCACAACTCCTTCTCGGCCATCACCATCTCCATTTTGAACTTCCACAAGTGGAAATTCACCCCATCAAACTTGTCCACGACCTTGGGACCCTCACCCTCAAAAGATGCCATGATCCTCACTTACGTATGCCTCCCCACACAAATGAAACCTCAAACTCAAACACACAACTTTGTTTTTGTGATTTTTTTGCTTTGATATTGCACCTTTGTGCACCCAATGGGTTTAAAACAACCCCAAACACTAGATCAGCACTTTTGTGCTCCACACACGCCTCCCAACACTCAAATGTGAGAACCCTCACCCAAAAATGCAAAGAGGCTCACCAAAACCCCTCAAATCACTCAATGGAGCTCAAAACAACTCCAAATGCTTCAATACGACGCCTTAGTGTCCCCAAACACTCAATGCACGTCAATGACACCTTTGTGTCCTTCAAGAGCACTCACTCAATGCACATGAACTCACACAAGTCCCTCAAAACCCCAATCGCATTGAAATTGCTCAAAACCGCACCTTTGTGCACAAACTAGCTCCAAATGAAAATTTGAGCACCCCAAGAGCATGAAACACATGCAACACCTCAAAGCAAGTGCCTAATCACTAGGATCAGATGGTAGACCCTCCACGAGAGTCTTCACACCTCACAAATCACTTGCATTTACTCAAATGCTCACAATTGAACCAAACGAAGTTCCACTCGCAACGAAGAGATAGAAGAAAGAAAAGAAGGAGATCAAGGGAAGAAATTGACCAAAGAGAGTGCTCCAACATGTAACTTCAGCCCATGCACACCTCCAAGAAACACCAACGCTTCAACAAGCTCCAAAACCTCCAACAATGCTCCAAAACCGCCCGTTGCGCACCGACCTCAAAATACTTGCACAAATGCAATCTAATACTCATGAAACACACATGAGTGGGCCCATAACCTATTGAAGGTAGAGAAGATTGCACAAGGCACACACACACAAACACAAGGAATGCGTAGAAAGAGATGATCTTTACTCAAAGGCCTTCCACCTTAAGTAGTGTACACTAGGAGGTCACCATGGACAAACCATATGGGATAACTCATCACAAGGACACTCTAGAGATCAGCCCATGCCTAACCCCTCCTCCCACACACCATTATTTAGTACCCGTACGGCTTTGGCTTCTAGCAATACTACGTTGCATCAATTATCTCAATATTCAGTATGCTCCCCATGAATTCAGTAAGCTCTCCATGAGTACTGCCCATGACTCCAGTAAGCTCGTGATTAGCTGGCAAAGCCGTAATTTCATAGCTCGTAATTTAGCTCATAGCTCGTAATTTCATAGCTCATAGCTGGCAAAGCTCGTAATTTCAGTAAGCTCCGTGGAGCCTGGATTAGCCTGGATTAATCTGGAATAGCCTGGATTAGCCTGTGATTAGCTCGTGATTCACATGCAAAGCCTGGATTAGCCTGGATTAGCCTGACTTCAGTAAGCTCGTGGAGCCTGGATTAGCTCGTGATTCACATGCAAAGCCGTAATTTCATAGCTGGCAAAGCTCGTAATTTCAGTAAGCTCCAAGGAGCCTGGATTAGCTGGCAAAGCCGTAAGCTCGTGAGACACGAGTCCCTGTTCCCTGATCAAGAATCAGCATTTCGATGGCTGGCAGATCGGCAATTTAGGATCGGAGGCGGTGACCCTCGTGACCCGCATGACCCTCGTGAGCCGGTGACCCTCGTGAGCCGCATGACACTCGTGACCCAGATTCTACACTGCCGGTACCGGCATCACCCTAGAGGACCCAAATTTTTTCTCCAACTTCGCAATTCTCATGACCCAGAATTCTCACTGCCGGTACCGGCACTTGATTTTCACTGCGACTTAGTGCGACTTAGTGATAGCGATGGTTCAACATTGAACTTTTGAACTCACTGTTTCAGGTATGGTGCATGGAAGCCTGTCTACGTAGATCTTGTCCACACTGAGTGTTTCATTTTATGTAGTTTCAAGATTGAAGGTTTTAGAGTCCACTCAGACTTATTTGAATATTATGCTCTAGGATGCAGCTGGTGAAAAAGCTGTTGCAGTTCAAGTGCTTCGGAGTCAAGATGAAGGCCTGTAATCCTCAGGAGTTCTCTGAAGTGTTTTACTCGATGTGTCTTTCAGGGAAATTTACATGGGAGAGATCCGGAGTTATTCTTTTCCTGAAGTTCTTTAGGTTTTGATGAAGACATAAAACAATCTACATTGATTCCTGTGATTTTGGACCAAACTTTGATTATGAACTTTGATTTTGGACCGAACTTTGATTTTGGACCGAACTTTGAAGCATTATTTTCGAGGGTTGGCATTCTTGCACCTGCTCTTCAAGTACAGGACTTGGCGGTTTCTGATTGTTCATGGTTCATTGCGCATTTTAGAATACTGAGACTCAGTGCTAATACACTATTAATTGAGCCCGTGCTAGCTTTTGATTCTCAAATTTCAGAACTTCAACATTCACACTGGCCAAAATGGGTTTAGAAATGATACGTTGTCAAACAGTCTAGACTCGCAAACCCTAAACCTAAACCATAATATATGTGCATGTTAATGCTTAAATATGCTAATTGTCTAAGTTTGAATGGGTTATGTACTTAAGTGTTTATTGTTTAAAATTATATGAGATTCACTCTTGGTGCCATGCTTTGAAGGTTAAGTGTTTGATTTTATTTTTAAAAAGTGGTTTAACTAATGTGGAGGTTTGTTGGTTTGTTTCATTTGCTTAGAGCTTGGCAAGATTATGGAGTCTTCAGAATTGCCTATTTCAAGAAGCGAAGTGGAATGTCAAATTCACGACATTTTGAAGAGGGAGACTGGAAATTCCTCCTCACGTTTAGAGAAACTGAGGTTCCAGCCTCGAAATAAATCCAAACTCAACATTCCCTTGTGCAGGATGATATCTCTCCCTATCGTGCGGCCATATCTAAATAATGACGTTATGAGTTTAGCTGCGCATTTCGTATCTTGTGGGTATTTAGAAGGCAACGGTGTGTTTTATGTAGCACTTGAAAACAACGAGGGCAAGACTATGGATGTTACACCAGATATTATTTCAACTTGGAGTGACCACTGGGTTTAGGTCAATGCACAGTTTGAAGAGCAATTGAATCTTGATGATGACTTGAGAGTATTTTCGGGCAAGATGTTCATGGTTTGGGATGGAAATCACCGCCTGCAAGCATGGTTGCCAATCATAAACAATGAGCACGAAAACGACATTACTTGGCATTATGCGGTGGAGAGTATTGTTTTGGTTGTAAATGGTGATGTTGGTGGCATGCTCACAGCCCTTCATGAAGTGAATTGGTAATCTTCCTAAACTTCTTACGTCCTACATCAAATGCTTTCTTTGATCCTCTGTTTAGTACTTCATCGACATCTACTTTGGCAATTTTCATTGCAAATGTCATTGTCTGTTGATTTTGTGGATTGATTCTTACAGGAGAAATCAAAAATCTCATATTACAACGAATCTCATTCACAAATTGTATCGTGTGCAAAATATTGTACAACAACCTCTCACTTATTTCGAGTCTTTAGTCTCCAAGGATGAGATATCTGCATCCGAGAAGAAGCTGAAGGGTTCAAAAAAGACTTGGTATACGCTCACGGCAGAAACTCTTAATGATGTTCTTTACAAGGTAATTTAAACATTTCACTTAAATGATTCCCTTCCATAAATTTCATTCTTGTGATAAATTTATCTCTCCATTAGAATGCTCTAGTCCTATTGAATCATTCAACTAAACTTTATTGATTCATTTTGTTTAATACAACAAGAGATTGGGGAAGCAGCTGCAGCAGCTCAGCGGAAGTTTTACGAGAAATATCCAAACCAAGAGGACTGGTTCTCCAAAGGTATAAATGAGTTTATAGAGAAGGCCATTGAAAAGGTTAGGAGTTCTTCACTCTCTGAGTTAAAGAAGCAGCTACCAATCGCATATCCCAAGCACACTGTGCAATTCTTGGAGCAAATAAAAAATCATTACGAATGCCACGATGATGAACCCGAGATGCAGCAGGAGAAACTATGGATGCTTGCAACTTTAGCTATGAGCACAGCTATGAAGGTGAAATGGCTTGTGCGTTGGAACCAACCCGAGAAGCTTCGTGAAGCTTTGAAATTTCCTAAGCCCAAGTTCAACGATTCAATATTCCCGGATTGGCTTCACAAAGCTACTTGGTGGGATCAGGTACATTCCATGTTCTGTTATGTCTTATCATTTGGATGATTCTTCAATATCAGATAATTCAAATTTTTAGTGTTTGTTGTGTGGCAGTTGGAGGTGGAAACTGTTTCGTTGTTTGATGCTACAATCACCGACATGGGAATATCGATCAATTATTTACCTGACGGCGAAGATCCCACTCCTTCTATTTCTGACTACATCGAGACTATGCGCATTTCATTGTGGGAGATAGCATTCTTCCGTGAATTTGCGGTAGAAAAAGGAATTCACAAAAACAAGAGTTCTGAGGACCAACTATACTTTACAGAAGCAATGCGGAGGATTTTATACAGGTATTTCAAGTTCATCTTGTTTCCAAGAAAGGCATGCGCAAGAACTCCTGCATATTTCGCTAGTTATCTAGATATCGACAACGAAGATTGCATGTTTACTGAGTCGATTATAAAAAATTGGGATCCTGTGCATTTCCCAACTTGTGGGTGGTATTTAGACTGCCCTCTTAAAAGGCCCCTTTCTTTTGAGATCAGTCTACGTGAATCATTAGAGCCTGCTTTGATAGGCCAGGTTACTATTGTTTCTAAACCGCCACCAACTGAGAAGGAGAAGAAAGGACGGAAGAAGAAACAAGTATCGCCTGATGAAGAAGAGGTTTCTACAGAGAAGGCGACCACGACTTCCAAGCGTGGTTCTAAGCACAACGCGAATGCTGTTGAGACCGCTGCATCAGCGGCTGCTGCTAAAACCACTTCCACAGTGGACAAATCAGCACCTCCACCAGCTCAGAGTCGACCTCCATCTGTGGAGACCCCAGCTCTGTCAGCATTGGAGCCAGCGGCGAAGCAGATGAAGTTGTCCACTGCAGACTCTTCTACTCCAACGGCGTTCCTTTCTCCCCCGAAGCGAGGTCCCATGTTGAGCAAACCTGGTGTCTGTGTTTCAGACTACACATGTCTTGATCTTCTTGTCAACGACTCTTTCGTGCGAATGGCAGATGACAAGAAAAATACCGGTAAATTCTGCCCGGAGTACGATGAGATCGTGGAGTTTTTGAAGAAGGTGAATACTACTTCTATTTTCTTTGATTCCTCGTTTGCCATGTGTTATTTGTTTGTGTATTGTAGTCTCTATGTTTAATTCTCTATGTTTCTTCATTGTCACACAGGTTGGTGCCTCTAGACAGCTTTTCTTTGATGGTAAGGCTGTAGAGAAACCGGGGGTTGATCTAGTCATTGCAGAGTATCCAGATGGGTTGAGGGTCCCCGGTGTTTCTGACCCTCCATCTCAAGTTCCTAATTGGAATGAGAGCCTTGAGGGTTTTCTGAAAGTGACCATGGGGTTTGCATATGCATATCTCCATGACGATGGTGCATTTCTCCTTTTTTACCCCGACAGTCCCATTGTCAAAAAATAAGTAATGTCCTACTTTAAAACACTATAAGAAACCTGCGTTTTTGGTGATGTCTTGCATACAACCTGTAGACATGGTGTGTAATGTCTTCTAGCATGGCTAATAATGGGGACATCTTGGGATGTCTAGAAGACATGAGCAAAAACGCGTAGACATCCTTGGATGTCTACCGAATTTCGGAGGCTGAAAGGTGTGACACGTCGGCGCCACATCAACGCCACATCAGCGGCAAATGGACGGGCAGTGCCACGTCGGCGATGGAATTCATCCTCCCCGTGGGTGACGTGGACGGAGAAATGGGCCCACCACATTCCGACGTGGCGGCGGGAAAATCCGACTTGGACCCGGGAAATTCCGACGTGTTAGGCGGGAAATTCTGACGTGGCATGCCACGTCAGCAGAGGCCTGGGTTTTTTCAGTTCCGCCTCATGTTTCCGTGGACGTCTCCCGGGACATCACCGTGTTTCAAGAGACATTTGTGCATAGACGCGGACGTGCGAGAGCGTGATTTTTGAACATGTTACAAAAGACATGAGCATGGACATCCTTCAGTCGACCCTGAAAACATCCTCACGTCGTGGACCATGTGTTGTCAGAGACAGCCGCGCTAAACATGGACGTCTCACGAAGCATGGTCACGTCATTCTGCAACCGTGGCTATGTTCTCGGGGATGTCTTACAGAACATGCCGTGCGTCACGAATACTGTTTGTGGAAGACATCATCATGATAAGAGAGTCGTCCCACATAACATCCCCAGATCTCGTAACACGTGTCACGGAAGACAGCATCGTCATCACATAGGCGTTCCCTCAAACATCTGACGTCATTCACAAACATCTTGGAAAACACAGAATCATCATCACATAGTCGACCCATAAAACATGCTGACGTCCTTTACCGCGTTTTGTAAAAGACAGGTCCCGCTATATGTAGACGTCGCACGAAGCATATTCACGTCACCAACCGAGACATCCTTCGCGACCACCCCAACATCCCCACGTCATGAACAACATGTAGAACAATACATCTCGCGTGACATGCAGTAGTATCGGAGAGCATCGAGACGTCACATTTCAAAGCAGTTGTACTGTACCATGGGAGTGATGCTTGCTAGTCACAAATATGTACTCGCATTGCATATGCATAAAACGTTTTAACAGCACAATTCAATACTCAGAACTATTCAGTCTGTAACCTCATGTGGCGCATAGTGCACATCTATGGGCCCGTCCACCACACGTCGGTGTACTATGCATCCACTAGCTGCACACGCTCCAATGTCATCGGTTGCTTTTGGTGCTCCCAAAATCATGAGTACTGTCATCCGCGCTTGTTTGAGGCTGCACATGAACATATGCCAACAACAATTGTGGTTAAACAAGGCAATGGCCATGAACTACATAATTCCTCATACTTGGGACGTTCTATATATGCATGGATCGTTGTACACGTGCATGACCGCTGGCCCCTCATCCCATACGAAAACAACGTTCTATACATCTCCCAGCAAATACTTCAAGCTACATCACAGCTGAAGACGTCTCCTGGGATGTTCTATCAAACAAGCGGACGCTCCTGGAGTTGCGACAACGTCTCAACTGACGTCTGCGCAGACGTCGTCCCGACCGTCCATGTTGTACCTCAACGTTCATTCCGGGATGCTGTGGCTCACCTGCGTGTCATTCACGCTGCATGTTCATTTCTTCTTGGCCGCCTCCGCTCTTGTTGACGTGCGAACCTGCACTTGTGCAATTACATCATGTCATGGACTCTTTCCATGCAATGTCCCAGTATACTGTACATGACAATCTAAAAACCACTTAGACATTGCATAATTTGCCTTACTCAACGCGAAATACTGAATTTCAGACATTCACGTGAAGCGTAAATGCACGTCCAATCATGACAGTGCATCTATATTTCCTAACCTTCTCAGCCGCAGTCCCCGGTTTTGACAGGCCCGCTTGCTTTGTTGAATCTACCTTGGTCGTTTTGGATGCCCCCGTCGGCTTCGTTGTGTTGCTCTTCCCAGGTTTAGACAATCCTGCAGGCTTCGGACTATTTGCAACTGCCTTTGTTATGCTGTCGGGCTTAGTACTGCGCCTGACAGCAGCCGCGGAACCCCCCGGTGTGTCCACAACCTCCTGCACTTCCAATTCATCACTACTACTTCAAATGCACGCATTCACAGTAGACAATCGAATATGGTATGCAGAGCAGAGACTGCTCACCTCCCCTGTCCACCCATGTCGAGACATGCACTGTACCTCCCCTACTTGTCATCACCCAAGCTTTCATTCACGCACATTACAACTTCAGTTCCATACACTTCACAGTCATGACGTCTGTACAGTAAAACATACATCGCATTCAAGAAACACCATGCCCAATTGCCTAGATAGAGTTCCATAACAAGACATGACAGTGTTCCAAAACATGTCTGTGCAATGTCCGACGTGACGCGGGGATGTTTCTGCAGACGTCCGTGCGTTTCCTAAGTCATCTTCACAAACGTGGTCACAGACGTGGTCACGCATCAGTGC
Source organism: Pohlia nutans (assembly GCA_022496805.1). Classification (NCBI taxonomy): domain Eukaryota; kingdom Viridiplantae; phylum Streptophyta; class Bryopsida; order Bryales; family Mniaceae; genus Pohlia; species Pohlia nutans. The sequence goes on along the minus strand of CM040089.1, from coordinate 28,212,173 downwards.
TCTACCATATCTACTCTCAGCTCATTACCTGCTCGCTCTGGACCGCAGGCTCTGTCTGCTCAGCGGATGGCGTTGTCTGCTCCACCGCATATGGATCTTCTTGGTGAACCGGCTCGGCGACGGGTGCGGTGACAGCTGCCTCTCCCTTGACTGTGCCCCCTCCTTTGCCCTCCTCCATCGACTGCCCTCCTCCAACCTCCTCCGCAGCATCGACCTCGTCATCCCTGGGCAATGACGTCTGTGACACGCCCGATGCACTGTGGTTCGGCGAGGGTGCTCTACGCGGCTCGGTGATGGCCGCCGGAGTCGAAGTGACCTGCACTGACACCGGGGTTGCTGGCAGTGGCGCATCCTTTGTTTGCGGGAGGGTCGTGTCCGTGCACGACGGCTTCGCGGCCATGAGCTGCCTGAACATGGCCTCAATCTTCGATTGGAGCGCATTGTTGGATGCCGTTAGCTTCGCCTCCAGCCGCGCCTTGAGGTCCTCCATCCTAGTGTCAATGTCGTCATCCTCTTCGACTGCATCTGCTGCGGACTTATCTGACGGGTTAAGCCGCTCGTACTGGTCGTCGATCTCGTCGTTGATCTCGGACTCAAATGGTGGTTGACCTTTCTCCAGAGCCTGCCTCAATCCAACCAAAAATCCATAGCAAGACAGCAGGGGGTACACGAGTCAGCACACATTGAATGAAGTGGCTGAGAGAAATTTCATATACGTTAGAACTCCCGACGTTGCCCTCTCCGCACTCTTTGCCATGTCCCTGCAGCCAGTACCAGAAAGAACAGCCGGAAGCACCAGTAGTTTGCAATAGATGTCACAGTGAACATCACCTGAGACATCCACCGACGTCCGCGACGGCATCAATGCGTCTTGTTAAACATCCTCACGTTCGCTAAGACATTCACTAACGTCACCTACTGTGCTGAAGACGCCATTGCAAACACATGGATGTCCCTAGAGGCACTGTGAATGACATGAAGTTCTACAAAACAGCTCTACACATTCCCCAAACACCCAAACAGGAAGCTGCAGTGTCCATCCTACATTGCAGAAATTGTGACTCACCAGTTTCACCAGGAATGCTGTCGTGTGAGCGGTGAGCGGTGAGCAGTGAGCAGTGAGCGGTAACTCCATAATTTTTTTGGAGACTATGTTCAGTGAAACAGGCCCTATAACCGCGGTCCGAAGATGAATTTTGGAAAATGTTTCCGACTCAATTCACATAAAAGACCCTATTTCCGTGGCTATAAGGTAATTGTTTGGTGGGAGTTCCCACCCAAGAGGTACATACCAATTAGGTGGTTTAGAATCTACATTGAATGTTGATGTTGGGTACATAGGAAATTAGACACAACAAAGAACGAAACATTGAAATATCATGTCACTTAATGTAGGCATTGTGAGAGTCACAGTCAGTGGATACAAATAATGCATTGGAATACAAGCGTGGATACGGGCCTATTTTGGACAATATGTAAATAGAATTTCCAACCGGTAGAAATGGCAGAAATACATATACATTTGAAAATTGTCAGTATAGTCAACTGTAATCCGAGGAGTCGCTAGAACTAGGAGAACTACTAGAGGAGAAACAAACCTTTGCATCCAAATCTAAGAACCTATGCACTCCGAATCCAACTCTCCTTGACTTTGATTGTATACCACTAGAGCTTTCGGGAGGTTCTTCTACAAAGGCATGAGCTAATGGCTGTATATAGCAAGGTAGAACGAATGAATCATCGGGACTTTTGATATCCTCCAATAGACCTCGAATTCCACGGACCCTTGTACTTCTACATCATTGAAGGAAGTAGTGCATCAAAAATTGGAAAAGACGTTCCGTAATTGTCAATGAAGTGAGGATAGAAGACAGAAGATAGTAGTAGTGAAGTAAATGAAGCAAGAATTGAGTTAAACTTACTTACAGAATCTCGGCCGTTTGACCTTCACGGCGGGGATGTCGTCGTCGTTGATGGCAAGAGGAGGTGCCCTCTTGATATTAGATGGAGAAGGGGAAATCTTAGGGTCCATGAGTGCCTCAAGCACTCTTTTGAAGATATCAGAGTCGGGCTCTAGGGCAATGATATGGCGTCCAGTCAGGCGACAAGCATAAATGGAGGCTCCTGCAAAGTAGATCCAGTGCACAGTAATTCAGAATGACTCCATGCAGTATAAGTGATGCCAGAATCAAATTTTCTCTAGTGTACACTCACCAGTAGACGCATTCTAATCCAGTACCACATCTCCAAGGTTAGAGGAAGCTTCGATGAGGACTTGCAGAAATCGGGGATCCTTCTCACGAGCACCCCTCCACGGAATACTCCCATTCATCAATTGGCTTTTGGAAGTGGTGAAATTGTGTAGGAGATCATCAGCTTCTAAATCAATCTCTGCGTCCTGCACTTCAAGAATGATTCGCAGCACAAATTTGGACTGAACTAGAGTGTCCTTGATGCTCTCCTAGACAAATAACAATACCCAAAAGCGTCGTGTTTGCATTGGCATAGTTGAAATGGAATTCTTAAAATGATACAAGAAATCATGATGGGTGGAAGAAATTAATGAATAATGGAGAAGGATGTAGGGGAGGTGACAAAGTCATTACCGTGCACGCAGGATCTCTAAAGGAGGTGAGTCGAAGCTTATTAATGCCCCACCAACCCTTGTACATATTGTAGCTATATTCAGTAGCCCAACCAAGCACATCATTGCGTATAGAATGACTCTCAAGAAGGAACATTAAGATAGCTCCATTATCGAACAAGTGTTGCACGGCATAGGCAAACAGGATCTCCACAAAGTCGTCAACATTGGTCTTGTTCCAGTCGGGAACTGTAGTGGACGGATTAGAAATGCCAGGGACAGGAAGGTTGTCCAGGATATCCACAATGAGCATATCCAGGCATGCATCGGGATTCACCATGCCACCTAACTTGCGAGATTTTGATTTCTCCACCTGGAAGCAATTAAAACCGAGGTATTCAAGGTTAGAAACAATTTAGTGCAAACATTCCCAATATATGAAGAAACAATTATGACATCTGAATACAAAATTATGGAAAAGACCTTCTTAGCAAACTCTAGAATTTGAGTCCACGGAGCTGGTGTCAAGTCGCTCTTGAGCTTCAACTCCCCAAGCGAGATGAGGGACTCGTTGAGAACTAGAGCTTGGGAGTGGATGCCGTGGTTGCGAGCACTGAGGGAACACTGAGCAACAACCTGGGACGGCAAAAAATTCAATGAAGACACAAAGGGTTGGAAGTTTGATCGGTTAGCATTGGCGATCTCTGCAGAAGGTACCTGTACTAGAGCAACTGCGACGGGGGGTGGGGCTGCATCTCGAGGCTTTGGCTTGGACTTCTTGGAAGAGTCAGCGGCAGCATGTGATTCGGAAGCCTTTCTCTTACCCCGCTTGCCTTTCTCAGGCTTTGCTACAGTGGGCTCTGGTGTTGTATGAAATAATTGAGAGGTCGGGATGAAGCCTCAAGAACTCCTCAAATTTTGAGTTTCTCTGAATCCGATGCTTATTCCAAGTGTCCATAAGATCCTCGGAAACATCCATAGAAGTGCCATGGTCATAAGCAATGGAAACATAGAAACATCGATCACCACCCCTATAGCCAGACCAAAAATCTTGCTCAAGCCTCTTTATGTCCGACTGAAGAATCGACCTGACTAGAGGAAGAGCAACCATCCTGCATAGAGGAATTAGAAGCTGATACTTCTTTGTTTCAGGCAAAAAGAGAAGACTCTGGATTACAGCATTTGAATTCAGTTTATGTTTCCTTTGAAATTGGACCTCAGTGTCATCAATATTGAAGGTAGAGAAGATTGCACAAGGCACACACACAAACACAAGGAATGCGTAGAAAGAGATGATCTTTACTCAAAGGCCTTCCACCTTAAGTAGTGTACACTAGGAGGTCACCATGGACAAACCATATGGGATAACTCATCACAAGGACACTCTAGAGATCAGCCCATGCCTAACCCCTCCTCCCACACACCATTATTTAGCACCCGTACGTCTTTGGCTTCTAGCAATACTACGTTGCATCAATTACCTCAATACTCCCACTTTGCGTAGAGCCAAAGCCTCTAAGTCCAAATGCTATTACTAATCGTTGGTGTCGGTCTCTACAAAGACCCTTTGTGAGCACATCCGCCACCATGTGCTCCGTTGGGCAATACTCCAAATGTATAACTCCCAATTCCAACTTCTCCCGAATGAAGTGGTATTGCACATCAATGTGCTTCGTGCGTGAATGATGTGTAGGGTTCTTTGCAAGTGAAATGCACCCTTGGTTGTCACACATAATCGTTGTAGCCGCACCTTGTGTGCAACCCACATCCACCATTAGTTGCCTCAACCAAATGGCCTCCTTCGTGGCATGGCTCGTAGCCATGTACTCGGCCTCCACCGTTGATGTCACCGTGGTTTGTTGCCGCTTGCTATTCCACGACACCGCTCCCGATCCGACCTTGAACATGTAGCCCGTTGTCGATCTTCGATCGCTCGTGTCTCCCGCGTAGTCCGCGTCACAATAGCCGCTCAACACAATGTCTTTGCCTCCAAGACACAACTTCACATCGCTTGTGCCCCTCAAATAACGCATGATCCTCTTGACCGTCATCCAATGCATCGAGCCCGGTCTCGCCATGTGTTGACTCACCACGCTAATTGGATACGCAAGGTCGGGCCGTGTCGCAATCATCGCATACATCAACGACCCCACCGCTTGCTTGTATGGCACCTCCGCCATCGATTTGGCCTCCGCCGCATACTCCTCCTCCGAAAGCTTGACGAGCTTGGAGTTTGCATCCAATGGTGTTGCCACGGGCTTACAATCCTCCATCCCGAATCTCTTGAGCACGTCCATCACATACTTGCCTTGACTCATGGTGATAGTGCGTGTAGCCCTATCACGCACAAACTCAACACCAAGACAAAAGTGCAATTCTCCAAGATCACTCATCTCGTACTCTCTCTCAAGCATGGCTTTTAATGCATTCATTAAACTCATGAGGCTTGCAAGAATGATCAAATCATCAACATATATGATCACAATCACCACATGTTGCCCCTCTTGCATGAAGTAGAGACTATGATCCGCAATGCTCCTAGTAAACCCGTGTGCAAGCAAGAACGTGTCAATCTTTTGGTACCACGCTCTTGGAGATTGTTTCAACCCATACAATGATTTTTGCAACTTACAAACAAGGTGCTCATTACCTTGTTGCACAAACCCCTCAGGTTGCACCATGTAGATGTCCTCCTCCAAATCGCCATTCAAAAATGCGGTCTTCACATCCATTTGATGCATCTCCAAGTCCAAAGCCGCTTCAATGGCAAGAATGCATCGAATGGTGGTGAACTTGGCCACGGGAGCAAATGTCTCGTGAAAGTCCACCCCATGCACTTGCGCGAACCCCTTGGCTACTAATCTTGCCTTGTGACGCACAACAATACCCGAAACATCCCTCTTTGTCGGAAACACCCATTTGCAAGCAATGGGGTTGCGATTCTTTGGAATGGGAGTTAATTGCCACGTACCGTTAGCAATTAGAGAGTCGTACTCCTCTTGCATGGCGCGCTCCCACTTGACCGCATCCTCACCTTGCATGGCTTCTCGAATGGTCAATGGACCATCCGATAATGCCACATTCGCATGCTCGTCCTCCACTTGAGGGAAGATGTGGTTCTTCCACCATTCTCCAGGTGGCTTGCGCGATCTCTCGGGGTACCGCCGCTCGCTTGAAGAAACTTGCTCCTCTTGCGTGCCCTTTGCGCCATTCTTGGCCTTTGAGCTCGATGGCGCTTCAACAACCTCCGTGTCGCCAGCTTCGTCATCACCGTCATCATCACCTACATCAACAACACTAGGAGACTTGGAGGGTGTGTCCACCAATACGTCTCCACTACTCCCACTTGGACCAACCTCCAAAGGAGCCTCCATCGTAGACTCCTCACAAAATGTCACATCACGTGACCGAATGATCTTCCTCGTGTCCACCGACATGAGTCTATACGCCTTGGTACCTTCACAATACCCAAGAAACACACATTTCAAGGCCTTAGCCTCGAGTTTCGTCCTCCGTTCGTCGGGAACCTTCGCATATGCAATGCATCCGAAGATGCGCATGTGTGCAACACATGGTTGCCTCCCACTCCACGCTTGCTCCGGCGTCATGCCTTCAACCGCGCTTGTTGGACACCGATTGCGTGTGTATACCGCATTCACCACCGCTTCCGCCCAAAGGTCCAACTTCAAGTTTTGAGCGTGCAACATGCTCCTCGCCATCTCTACAATGGTGCGATTTGCGCGCTCCGCAACTCCATTTTGTTGAGGCGTGTACGGGGCCGAAGTTTGGCGTGCGATGCCTTCATTCTTCAAAAGCTCGTCAAATTTCTTGGACATGTACTCGCCGCCATTGTCCGACCGAAACACCTTGATCTTCAACTCGGATTGGTTCTCCACCAATGTCTTGAACTCCTTGAACTTCTCAAAGCACTCACTCTTGGCTTTGATAGGGTAGAGCCATATCTTCCTTGAAAAATCATCGATGAAGGTCACAAAGTACTTGCAACCTCCCATCGATGTGGTCTTCATGGGGCCACACACATCCGAATGCACGATCTCCAAAACTTTTGTGGCCCGTGTCGCCCCTTCACCCGCAAATGGCAACCGTTGTTGCTTGCCTTCAATGCAACCTTCACACGTGAATGTAGAAGCATCCACTTTCAATTGATGAAGATCCATACCGCTTACCATGCCGCGTAGTGTCTTCACACTCTTGATGTTCAAATGACCAAGTCGACGATGCCACAACGCCAACTTGTCGTCCTTCAAGTTTGAATGCGCCAACGCCGCCGATTCCTTCGAATGCACCTTGGAGAACTTGATGTGGTACAAGCCCTCGTGTTCTTCAATGATGGCCACCTCATCTCGACTCGGTGACAACACATAACACCCCTTATCACTAAACTCTACTCTCAAGTGCTTTTCCCTAGTTGCCTCACCGATAGTAAATTTGCCGTTAGTTTGGGAACGTGGAGGACATCTTGGATAGTGATTGTCTTCACACGACCCCTCACCTCGGTGTCTACAACAATTTGGCCCTTGCCAACGGCCTCAAGCACCGTATCATCTCCCAAAATCACTCTCCTTGTATTAATGAGAGCATACGAATGAAAACAAGTTTTATGCGGTGACATGTGGCTTGTAGCCCCCGAATCAACAATCCAATCACTCGTACTACCATTGCACGATACATTGCTTGCCATGTTTGCATACTCATCACCAACCTCAATCCAATCACTCATGCTTGCATCACCCTCGATACCATCACTCATGCTTGCATCACCCTCGATGCCATCGCTCATGCTTGCCTCATATCTAGCCGTAAATGCGTACTCATCATCGTCACGAGTTTTAGTGTTGTTTGCACTCTCCCCTTTCTCATCCCTCTTGCGTTTGAAGCAAAATTTGGCAATGTGGCCCTTCTTACCACAATAGAAGCACACCTTGTCGCTTGAGCTCCCACCGCCTCCATTCTTGGATTGCTTCGCCACGAGTGCCGCTCCATCTTCTCGAGACTCATTCTCCTTTCGCCGCGAAAGCTCGTGCAACAACCGTGAGGTCACATAGTCCAATGTGAGCTCCGTAATGGGTCTTGACTCCATCGCCACGATGAGGTACTCGTATGATGATGGAAGGCTCTCCAAAAGTGTCATCACGATGTCACCATCCGTAACCGACACGTCGCAACCGTTGAGTTGATCCGCGAGAGCTTTGACCTTGTTGATGTGCGCCAACATGTCATCTTCTTCGCCCATCTTGATGGTGAAGAACTTGCGCCTCAAAAACAAAATGTTGGCCAATGTTTTCGCTTCGTGAATGTTGCAAAGCTTGGACCATGCTTCCGCGGGTGTCTTGCACGAACGAATGTGCGCAAGTTGCGAATCCGCGAGGTTGAGTGCCAAAATGGCAAATGCCTTCTTCTCCCTCCTCGTGTACGCTTGCATGATCCTAGGATCCGTAGAAGAGAAAGGAGGTTCCTCACTACCCTCGACAATCTCCCACAACTCCTTCTCGGCCATCACCATCTCCATTTTGAACTTCCACAAGTGGAAATTCACCCCATCGAACTTGTCCACGACCTTGGGACCCTCACCCTCAAAAGATGCCATGATCCTCACTTACGTATGCCTCCCCACACAAATGAAACCTCAAACTCAAACACACAACTTTGTTTTTGTGATTTTTTGCTTTGATATTGCACCTTTGTGCACCCAATGGGTTTAAAACAACCCCAAACACTAGATCCGCACTTTTGTGCTCCACACACGCCTCCCAACACTCAAATGTGAGAACCCTCACCCAAAAATGCAAAGAGGCTCACCAAAACCCCTCAAATCACTCAATGGAGCTCAAAACAACTCCAAATGCTTCAATACGACGCCTTAGTGTCCCCAAACACTCAATGCACGTCAATGACACCTTTGTGTCCTTCAAGAGCACTCACTCAATGCACATGAACTCACACAAGTCCCTCAAAACCCCAATCGCATTGAAATTGTTCAAAACCGCACCTTTGTGCACAAACTAGCTCCAAATGAAAATTTGAGCACCCCAAGAGCATGAAACACATGCAACACCTCAAAGCAAGTGCCTAATCACTAGGATCAGATGGTAGACCCTCCACGAGAGCCTTCACACCTCACAAATCACTTGCATTTACTCAAATGCTCACAATTGAACCAAACGAAGTTCCACTCGCAACGAAGAGATAGAAGAAAGAAAAGAAGGAGATCAAGGGAAGAAATTGACCAAAGAGAGTGCTCCAACATGTAACTTCAGCCCATGCACACCTCCAAGAAACACCAACGCTTCAACAAGCTCCAAAACCTCCGACAATGCTCCAAAACCGCCCGTTGCGCACCGACCTCAAAATACTTGCACAAATGCAATCTAATACTCATGAGACACACATGAGTGGGCCCATAACCTATTGAAGGTAGAGAAGATTGCACAAGGCACACACACAAACACAAGGAATGCGTAGAAAGAGATGATCTTTACTCAAAGGCCTTCCACCTTAAGTAGTGTACACTAGGAGGTCACCATGGACAAACCATATGGGATAACTCATCACAAGGACACTCTAGAGATCAGCCCATGCCTAACCCCTCCTCCCACACACCATTATTTAGCACCCGTACGTCTTTGGCTTCTAGCAATACTACGTTGCATCAATTACCTCAATAATCAATTGACAATCCGTCATCGCCTTGGGAATCGTCCCGACATCCATCGTGTGGTAGGGCTTCATCAGAATCCTGTAGTTTTATGCATCACATTAGTCTTTGACACATATTACCAAGACATATACAACCGTTGTAGAGAGAAAGAAAAATCGCAACTAACGTGGGGGAGGGAATTGAGCCTGCCGGTACCGTGAGGCTCTCAGAAGGCGAGAACTCGACTAAGTGGGAAAGAAATGGCAGTTGAAGGAGTATTAATTCCAATTCAAAAAAAACATTCAAAAAGCTTCCGCATGCTGCCCCTGGAGCTCCAAGTACCCTCTTGGTACCGAGAGGTCGAATTGGGCACAATTTGCAACATTGCCCACTACGCGCGTAGCCACTGTTTTTTGCAATTTCCGACTGCAATTTTTGGAATTTTGGGGCGTGTAATACACCATTGGAAAGGTATTTTCAATACCTTTCCAACGGTATATTACACGCCCCAAAATTCTAAAAATTGTAGTCAGAAATTGCAAAAGAAGCTAACAGCCCTATGATACCCTCCAAGACAGCCCTACGATCGTGTTCTTGTAGTAATCTGATGGCGAAATAGGTCACTTAGACCTTCTCGGTACCGAGAGACCAATTTCAGTGTGATTCCAAAGTTCTCTAAAGACAAACCTCCAAAATTTATACTTTAGAAGCTGTCCAGAACTCTGAGGGAGGCAACACACAATCGCTATCAAGGGAATGAGGTCCTTCTCGGTACCGAGAGAGTTGTTTGTGGCATAGTTTTGGGCTTCAAGTGCCAAATACACGATGGCGACAAGGGTCCTCAGTACCCTCTTGGTACCCAGAGACCCCATCCAGTCCAATCATGAACTTCGATGGACATGCCGAGAGGTCCCTCTCAGTACCGAGGGGCTCGAATGGCCTTATTCCCAAACCCTAGACTGCCAGCATCAGCATAAGCAATCGAATTTGAAAACTCTGCTTCAGCTCTCGTCTTACAATTCTGGAAGTATAAAACCATCAATTCTGAAATTCTCAAAGCATCAAAGCATCAACTCTGAAATTCTCAAAGCATCAAAACATCAATTCTTTGGGTATAATCTATTGTATTACATTCTTTGGGTATAATCTATTGTGAAAAAATTATTTTTAGTTACTGAATGGTTCATCTGACTTGCAATTAACAAAATTTTCATTTTGTCTCGAGGTCAATAATGCAAATCCCGAGGTCGATAATGCTCGAGATCAAGCAGGCAGGCAGATGCTCATTCAATCCAAGTGAATACAAAGGGATTACGAGGCAGTGAGTACTAACAGATGTGAGGCCCTAAACCCTTGAGGCCCACTTCATAATTTTGGACATCGACCCTCTCCGTACTGAGAGACCAACTGAAAGCCGACAAACTTCGAAAAAAGTAACGATTCTAGGCGCTACATTTTTTAGTTCCATTTGGAAGTGGTAACAACTCCTCTGGAATTGGATCTCTTATCAATTTTTATTTTATGAATCGTTCCTCTCCCACCCTTCAGAGCTTTCATGCCGCTGCAATTTGTTTTCTAGAGCATCATCATCCTTTCGCATGAGTATAATTTTGGCCCATAAAACCATGGTTGCTGACACCTTCCTTTAGATATTAGTACGTTTCATTATTTTTCTGATACTAATTTCACTTCTCCTTATGGAAAATTTGACTCCAGAAGGCTCACCTCGTTCTCCTAACACTTGTTAAGCGCTTCATACAGCTGCAATTTACTCTCCAGACCATCACCGTCGTTCAGTATGAATGGAATTTTTGGAGCTTATTAACTATTTTAGAGCTATTAAGCAACAAAGATCAATCATGGTTGCTAACAACTCACTTTAGAAAGTATCACTATATTTTTATTATTCACTAGATCTAAGTTTCTGGGGCATTGTGAATAGTATCATTGAACAGCAAATCACGATGTTGCTTACAGTGCCATATTGAATCTGCGCAAATACTCGAGAATTCAAGAATCAGGAAAAATCAGGTTCATTCATGGGTTTTATGTCTTGAAAATTATGTGATGTACCAGAGCTATCTTTGTACATTAGCCGAGACAAGTGCATAAGATAAGTATATTTTCTTGTTCGATCCTGACATCAAGTTCGATAATGTTATTCAAAAAAAAGTAACGTGGTCCCTCTCGGTACCGAGGGGCTCTCTCAACATGACAGGTCCAGAATCTAATATCAGTAAAATCAGTGAAGAACATTGCATGTGTTGATCAAATTTGAACAAAAGAAAGTCCACATAGAACCTACTCAAAACATAAGGCTCAACTGGGCTTTCTTGTCAAACCACATGTCCTTCCTCGGGGTCCTCACACACTTATTATGCCGTTGTAAAGATCATAAAACCCCGTTGCAATCATTTTGTACCAATCAGATCTCATGGAACGAGTACGTCACTGACCTCGGGATTATTACTTGCAAAAAACCAATCGATCGAATGCGAAGTCAAGCGAGACCGGGGACTGTTTACAAGATTAGATTCTCGTTGTGAATGATTCATGAGTGGACCAACTCTCATCATCCCAGAAAATAAGTGGAAGCTTACTTACACTATTTCAGATTCCCATGAAAAAGGAATTCAATCAGAGCCACTGGCTCACAAGAATAATGTGCCACATTATTTACCTGAGCATGAGAATTTTGTAACAGTCAACTTAACCTATAATAAGACATTTTACAAAAACTGGGGTATACCAGAGTACACCAGAGTACCTCCTCGGTACCGAGAGACCTCACTCTGCACTTTCATTTGCAACTGGCCCTAACTCGCAACTGTAGTTACTGATGATTAATTCTCAAAAGAAAGCTGAGGCTTAAGTCAATTGATTGGACCAGTGTTACGTTGTACAGAGGAGTGGAGAATTGGCAATCGGAGTGACTACATAAGTGTTCGTGTCTGTCAGTTCTGTATACTCCGACACATTGGGAAACATCTCGTTTTCCGTTTTGTTACAATACATCTGGAAACATCTCGTTTCCTTGTTCGATTGATTTCTATCAAAGCTCGTTCATCTCATGACTATCAAAGTGCAGAGGAGAATTCTAACACAGATTTAATTTGCAGAGATTAATTTGTATGGTGGAGAATCAGAGTGATTTCATTGTCCCTAGATGAAAATTTCAAATTTCAAAGGCACTTCTTTTCATTTCAGTGCCAAATTGAGACCAGAAAGTTGAGGTTGACCACAGAATTGCAGCCAAAATCTAGGAGAAAAATAAAATAAAATACATGCTATGACATCCAATCAACGTCGTGAGAATTATTTTTAAGGGAAGGTTGGACACAAGATGTCTTAAATGGTGTTCACCTACTCAGCAAAATTAAAGTCAGCACTGATACAGTCCCTATACTTTGTTGCATGTCGGTAGCAATGATACTAACGATCACTCTACTTGGTTGGGCGGATCCATTTAGCAGCAGTCACTATTTACAAACGGAACACTCACCTTTCTGGATGACATACAGAAGAAAGCTGAGCTCAAGCTCCTTAAGTCACTCCCTCGGCAATGCTCCTTAACACCCTTTTGCAATGGGACCACAGTTTAGTTACAATTAGAAACTAAGTTTACATGGCAATGACACAATAGTCCCAAAATGCATAGAATACAAATGTCATTCCTTCATTACTTAAAAAAATGGATCTAAATAAAAAATTCTTTTTCGATTCAGTTTTCAAAAGGGTGCTCCATTGCAGTGCTCTATTATGCTATGATAACATTGGACTAGAGATTGCTGTGAATATAGAGTAACTTGTTGATTGTAATTCGTTTAATCAAACCTCAAAGGCATAGATAGTGAGGTACTTAGTTCACGTTTTAACACATTGCAAATCTATCCTCTTTCTAATTATCATATTATATGTCAAATATGAAATATTTTCAATTCATTAGTTATTATAGAGATATATCATTCGTATTATGTTGATTCCGGCACACCTTCCAAAATCCAGCAATACCACTTGACAATTTCTCAGCTACCTGCTTGCACCTACCCCAACTTCAAAGAAATGGCGACCAAAGCACTTGGAAAGCGTGGTCAGTGGGCCAATTGTAAGCACATGTATTATTTATTCACTGTCGTTTGTGGTTTACATTCTGAGACCGATACATTCATGCACGCTGCTAGTTTTAGTTTCAATGAAGTGAAGCGTGTTTTAGAGAGTGGGTTGTTGACCCACCTTATCTCCTAGGATACCAAGTTCTGATTTTGGATTCTCTGTAAGCGCCTCTTGATTTATTAATGCAGTAGTGAAACTAAAAGGGCCACTACAATTTTCTGCACTCATTTTCTGTTCATTATGGAACGACTTCAATCCAGAATAGTGTTGAGGGCTAACTAAATATTGTATGTAATCCGCTCTGATTTTCACAATATACTGGAAATGTATTGGCATTTGCAATTATTTATTACTCATAAGATATCACCCAACCATATTTCCACGGTTATAGGTCAACTAAATTCCACGGAAATAGGTCACATAATTTTACTATAATTAGATGAATATTCGAATATTTACTAATTTAAGAAAGTTTGACTAAGCTTGACCTACTTTTTGTGCTCAAAAGTCCTGATTTTACCGCTCATCGCTCATCGCTCACCGCTCACCGCTCAAGGCTCACGCGATAGCTTCGTCCCCAGTTTCACTATCGCACCCTCTCGAAGTGCGGCCATATGTGTCGACCGTGTGCCCTTGTCCTTCGATACTTTCCGCATCTGCACCGACTTCTCTTTTGATGCCGCAGTCGCCCTCTTCGAGACAAGATAGTTCCACTACTTCTCGGTGATTTCGGGTGGCTTATTTTGTTTCTCATCGATCATGCGGTTCAGCCTGAACCATCTGTTCGTGAGCGTCTTGTTCACTCTCTTGGTAATCCACGCTTCCTGTACTGTCTTCCGGCCCATATCGCCCTTCACCTCCCATCCTGGAAATTCACGCATCACAAAGGTAGCACCAGAGTCAGTCACGCGCAAACAAACATACAAACAACAACAGTCATTCAACACACATAAGACACATTCACGTCAACAACAGGGACATTTCAGGCCATTCAGCACTGCCAATTCATATATTCCAGCTTTCTTATTGAATACTACCCCTTCTCACAGTCGTCCTCTTTCCATGCACATCCTCAGACGTCTCTGAAGACATCCTCAGATGTCTCATAAGACATCATCAGACGTCTCATAAGACATCCTCAGACGTCTCCATGAACATTCGTTAACGTCCACGACGATATCTGCACATCACTTCCATAACATGGAGATTCCTTTGCATGCCATGTCAAATGAGTACCTCCCCTATGTGATAGGCAACATCACAAACTCCGCATACACATCCATTTTTTGCATCCTGAAGTAAGGCTTCTTGGTTTTAAGGACCAATAAAATAGTTGTACCTGACCACAAGCGCTTCATGAATCTTTCGCACGCTGCTGGCTGCTGTTTTGCCCAATTCTGACCGGGATCCAAGTCCATCGACAGGCACCGCAAGTCCGTCTCGAACGTCCCCACCACTGCCCCGCACGGAGTTCCTCTTTCGTCCACATGCAGCGTCTTCTTCTCCCATTCCCGCTGCACATTGCCGCGCTGCTGCTGATCAGGAGGCGCTGTGTCATCGTCTTCGGACTCCTCATCATCGTCCTCTTCGTCCTCTTCGTCCTCTTCCTCATAGTCCTCTTCGTCCTCTTCGTCCTCTTCCTCATAGTCCTCCTGCTCGGAGTGAGTGTTGTACCCTGCGCTGTACAACAAAAAACCTTGCCTGATTCCATGTTAATATCACATACCTTAACATGTATACCACGCCCGTCTGCTGAGACGTAACCATGTCTTGTGAGACATGTTTCATGCATTACAAATAGCATCACAGTGATTGCTTGGCCAATTCAGTTCCATCCACATATTCATTAAATATATCCAAACCTTTATAAAGAATGAGCATTTCTGTCGTGCTTCGTTTTAGATAGACATGAACTTCTTCATCCTATTAGTATAGATATTAACTTATACTCATATATGTCAGATACACAATTACATTAATTCAAAAACACAAATTCAAATTTAAGAACATCTTCATACGTCTGGAATACATATACATCTCAGTGGTACGCATCCTTCTGAATCACAGAGAAGCAAACGCAACTGTACATTGACTGCAGAAGGACAGTGTCAGCATGTCCTTTACCATTTTCGCATAGATGTCTTCTGACACGTAACCATGTCTTCTGAGACGGAACCATGTCTTCTGAGACGGAACCATGTCTTCTGAGACGTAACCATGTCTTCTGAGACGTAACTATGTCTGCCTATACGCAACCATGTCTGCCTATACGCAACCATGTCCTAAACCGTGTTGTACGAGACGCAGTGGCACAGAAAAAGGGTTCATAACATCGTGCAAACAGCATGTGTGCCACGGCCATTGTGGATGACAGTCTCACCTAAAGTCTTGCTGCATGTCCAGGTCTTGCATGCCCGCTTTGCCCTTGCGTTTCGCGCTTCCACTCCAGCCCACGCGACCGTCGTGCTTCTGCTTGGTCCGCCGCTCAAGCAATTCGTTTGGAGCTGCTTTGTCTCTGTCAATGTTGTCACTTGGCCTCCGCGATTGTGGCGACCGCGGCCGCTTCTTCAGGTTCCCGCTCTTAGGACTGACAGCGTCGGTCCCCTTCCCCTTCGGCATCCTCACGCGTCGGCCTGGCCACTCCAGGAACAGCTCCCCGTTCTTTTTCTATGAACATCACACAAACACCACATAGCCATTATGAAAATGAAAAAAAAAATATGGAGACGCTACATGTGTGCATCATGTCTTCATGGTACAACCTTCTACACATTGACAGCATTGCATGATCACCATACATTCTACAGCAGCACCATACAGCCTACAGCAGCCAAGCATCATACAGACAATGGAGATAAAAGACGCGGAGACATCTCTGATCACGTCTTGCAGACATCACGCACAGCATTCCGACGCATGAGGCAGGTCATGGAGGCAGCATGTTTGCGAGAAATGGCCGACCACCAACTCGCTGTGCTGACGAAACGATAGCAAGACAGCAGAGACGCAAGCAAACCCTCAGGCACATGACAACTGTAAAACCCTCCTACAACATACAGATATTTGTGGACAGAAGACGCGGAGACGTCTCTGATGATGTCTCTGATGACGTCTCTGAAAACATCTGCGTCGTATGAAGCATAAACAAAGAGACAGAGTGTGGAACCATAAAGACACAGAGTATGAAGCATAAACAAAGAGCAGAGACGCAACCAATTTCTCAGCCACATGACAGACTGTGGAACCTTGACGCACCATACACACATCTGTGGGCAGAAGACGTGGAGATGTCTCTCAGGACGTCTGTGGTGACGTCTCGGAAAACATGTGTCGGAGTATACATACACACAGGCACGCATGGCACTGACACACGCACGCACAGAGGTACGCAGGTACGCACAAAGAGCGACAATTCACAAGAGCAAGTGTAGAGATACCAAACCCTGAAACCCTGAGCTGCAGTATCGACGGGAAGGACAAGTGCGCTCCAGCAGCAGCCTACACGAAACCCTCACAGTGTACTCACGTCCGCACGGCAAGACCTTGAAACCACTATTCTCAAAACCGATACAGCTAGGAATTCGAAGGAGGTGCGCCTACGTCGATGCGGAGCTCCACAGCAGCAACGCGTCAGTACAAGAGGCAGGTCATACGCGGAACGATGAATGCGTGCATGCAAGAGGAGGGGGCGGAGCTCCACAACAACAATCGCCCCACGCGAGGACAGCAGCGATGTCTCCCACAACGAGGGGGGGGCACCAAATTATACTTGGCCGGTCCCTCGCACGGCAGAGGGCCGGTACCCTATGACCGTGGACCGGCGGAGCCTATAGCCGCGCGCCCCTGTAACGCCCGCAGTGAGCGTGGGGTTTGGAATTCTCACCTTCTTCTGCGCGCTGGACGTTGGCAATGGCGATGGATCTCCAACAATTGCTTGCACTCCTTGCACGGGGTTGATGAAGCGCTTGCTCCGCTTCAAATGCATATTCGGAACTTCACTGTCAGACTTCATTGTTGCAGTTCTAGGAGGCACTCTGGCAATTTGTTCAAGAAAATTGTTGAACACGTGGAGCGCGGCCTCCGTCACCTCGGACTCTCTCTCCTCTGGCGGTATGCTGTCTCTCACAACAACAACTCTCTCATGCAGTGGGTACTGTTTAGGTATTGCCAACTTTGAATGCTAGCTCTAATGTGTAAATGCCCTAAACAAGGGTTTGGGAGAAACCCCATATTGTGCTACAGGTACCTACGCCTACACCGTCTGTAGAGACTGCGTTCATCGCACTAGGTTAGACACGTGGACTGCGTGTGGTTGGAAGTCCTTCCGACCCTAAAACCGCGTGTAGACATACTTCGAGACATCCAGACGTTGCTCTAGACATCCATACGTCTGGGAAGACATCTATGTAGACATCACAGGAGACATCGACAATTACCATGGGGATGTCCATGGAGACATCAGCGATGACGTCTATTATGACGCCGTAATGTCCACAGAGACATCCTCGATGTCGAGAAATCCCTGTAACTGTACATGAAATTGTACATGTTTATCGTATCTGAGGAGACATATATTTATATTCAAAAATTGTGAGGATCAGCAGCCAGGTCCAGAGATGTTACGTGAGCCATGACCTTGCATTTGCAAGGGCGTACATAAGTATGACTGCCTCATGCAAAAAGGCTCGCATGGCTGTCTAAAATCCAAAGTACATGCGCCGCATGGGGGGATTAAACCAAAGCGTGCCAAACAAGACATGCTTCAGTTACTTATAGGCATCATGCTTGACAGTGATCGCATACTACAGAAGGCATTCAATGTACACTTGCAGTGTTAATCTATGTTACACAGTGTGGATGATGACACTGAGGATGCAACTCTGTAGAATGCTCTACCGATTTGCCATGGACGCATATGTGTAACGTGGCCAATAAATTTGAAGTTCTGATATTTGTTACACTGTTGCTTTGCGTGACATAGTAATGCGTATGGGTTTATGTGTACATGGATGATATTGGGCATGTGGCCTTACACACGGTATGCTGATTTCTGACGATGTAATGTCGTCTTCATAATCATGATTGGGCAGACACAACAGGCGTGGAGAACCGATACTATTATGGCTGTGTGCAATATTTGAGGTATGTCATAAAATCCATACTTTCTGTTATCAAGCAGTGCTGTCGAGAGTCGGGTTATTTGTACATGACAACTGTCTGTAACGTGTGGACGTTTTTGAGGATGTCATCGTAGACGTCACTGTAGACATCTGTCGTGATATCAGAGGACATTGTCCGAGACGTCGTTGGTGGTATTCCTATACAGTCCAGCACTCTGACAGTGACGTGTACATGCACGGAACGATCAATGTACCAAGATTACAGGGCCTATAGATCGTGACTTTGCTGTGAGCATGGCGTTGCATGCGGATGCATGGTCAGATGTGGAATCCGTGGGGGAGTGCGATCCTCCATATGAACACTATCCATTCGAAGAGTACGATGCAGAGCATACTGAGTACTTGCAGCGGCTAGCGCTTCTACATAGCGAAGACATGTTTTTCTACGACCGTGGTTTATTAAAGAACGAAGATTTCATGCCAGAGTCCGTGGACGATGTGTACCACAAGAACATGTACAGCATGTCCTGGTTCTATGAGGGTTCCTATCCTTTTGACACTTGGGAGGACAACTACGAGCACTGGCTCTATGACCAAGTTCAGCTTGCAATGATAGATGCAGACCATGTAGTGTCACCTTAATTACATGCATTGTATGACCATGTCAGTATGGACAATATACATATGTATTTTGTGAAACATGATTCTTGCTGCTCTCAGTGCAATGTGCACGATGGCTGAAGAGTTAGAAAGGCACGCTGCATGCAAGTGCCATGGATATGCAAACAGTGGCTCCAACAACTTGTATCCATTATTGTGTATGTTATGATATTGCACAGACACATGTAGGTGTAGGAACGTCTGAACGATGCGTGTGCCGTGCAGCATTCCCACTAGCTAGAAGACAGTGATATCATTGATGTGTATGTGCAGAGTGCGCTGCATGTTGAGTTGGGGTTTACCTCTCCGTGCACGGATTGAATTGTCGAGGGTGCTTTCTTTCCTACAGTGATAATAAAGGCGGAACCACAAAAATCCATCGCTATAAACGTTCACGGCTGTCGACAACGGGCAAAATAAATACGTACTAGTGAGTTACCAGCACATGGTGCAGACAACGAACCATGTCCGTGGGGACGTCCTTGCCTTGTGTGAGACATGCTCACAGACGTGGTGCAGGACATCATGACGTTGCAGAGCAGTTTGCATTACTGCACTTCATATTCCAATTTTTTTCTCGGTTATTGCTGAAGTAATGACGTTCTCTCATTGAGTCTGGTTTCCTTCGCAGAGATGTTGGTGCAATGAGTACGAACACGCGTCCTCGCGGCGCAAGAATCCGCATCGACGGTAACGGCAGGACAATGCGTCACATCCCTCTCGATGACCTTATCCTACAAACAGAGCTACGCGTCGCAACGACTGAGAACATCACAATGTATCCGTGCCCATGCCGCACTTGTCGTGGGGGAATACGGAAGCGAATCTCCGTCATCCGAGAGCACCACGCCTTAGTGGGCAGAGACCCACATCTCACGAAGTCCATCATTGGTGGAGACCCACCGGACGGGTATCCTGCCGATGGTCTGTGGGTGGAGGATGTTGCATACGACGACGACGTTGTAGATGATGGACGAAGGAGTGTCGCTGAAAATATCCTGCCAGACGTCGGTGCAGACGTTCCTGAACATGAGCATGTTCCTGCAGACGCCCTTGCACTCGATGAGTATCACGACATCCAAAGGCAGGTCATGGAGGCCTTGGACCGCGGTGATGCGTTGCATAGGGATGCAAACGGGGAACCTACGGCGCTACTCAATGATGAGCTCGAGAGCGACACCGTCGATGGCCTGCAACGCTTGTACGACGAAGCGACTACTCTGCTGTACCAGGGATCAAAGACCAGCGTCGTCTCCGCTACCATTGTCCTCATGAACATGTGCGTAGTGTTTGGTGTGCCGAACACATTCACAACTGAATTGTTGCGGTACTTGGCGGCAGACTTACTTCCGGACGCCAACAAGCTGCCAAACAGTCATTATGCCGCTGCGAAGACAATACGTAAGTTGGGGTTGGACTACAACAACATCCACGCATGTCCAGATGGGTGTGTTTTGTACGAAGACGAACACGCGGAGTTGCATGCATGTCCTAAGTGTGCAAAGTCTCGGTGGTTGGAGGGCACAAATTCTATCCCGGCGAAGGTGATACGTCACTTTCCTCTCATACCCTGCCTGAAACGGATGTGGCAATCGACTGAGATAGCCGGCATGTTGACGGGTCACACCAAACATGTCAGTGACGACGGCATCATGCGATCCATGGTTGACAGCCCTGCTTGGAAGCACATCAACACAGACGATGCGTTTGACAACTTCGGAATTGAGGACCGAAACATGCGACTCGCTTTAGCATTGGACGGCGTGAACCCGTTTAAGTTGAGCAACACGAACTGGTCGACGTGGCCAGTGCTTGTCTTGATATACAATTTGGAGCCGTGGTTCGTGACGAAGAAATTCTTCATTTCGTTGTGCATCTTGATATCGGGGAAGCGGTCGCCAACGACGACAAACATAGATGTATTCTTGCGGCCACTATTGAAAGAGCTACAGCAACCGTGGCGTGGTGTCGCGGCCCAAGACTTCAGCCAACCACTTGGGTCCCGACGCTTCAACCTACGGGGGTTGTGGATGTGGACCATTTCCGATTTTCCAACGTACGGCCTCATCTCAGGCCTATGTTGTAAGGGATATAAAGGATGTCCGTGTTGTGGCCCAGAGACGGACGCTCGATCTGCCAAGACAGGGGATCTCCGTGCAGACCGTACGACGCGAGGGTCGAAGATAGTGTTCGGAGGAATACGGAGGTATGTCGCACGTCACCATCCATACCGTCGAAACACTCGGTTTAATGGCAATCGTGAGAACCGGACGGCGCCTCCAACCATGTCAGGGCCGGACGTCATACGTTACGCTGCGTGGCGGCAGTCATACCTGGATCTTAGTGGCAGGGAAGGAGGTGAACATGACCCTGTGCATTGCACGGGCGTGAAACGTCTCAGCGCATTCTTTGAACTTCCATACTGGGAGGTAAACATATCTTGCCTCTGCTGTTTGGTCAGATATAGTCGGCACTGTATGACAGTAATGGACATCGCAGACGTTACATCAGTGCTTGTGAATGTCTTAGGACGTCTATTTAGACATCTCGCAGACGTCTCCGTAGACATTTACGGGACGTCTATGTAGACATCTTGCAGACGTCTCCGAAGACATGTACGACACGTCTATGTAGACATCTACCAGACGTCTCCGTGGACATCTACAAGACGTCTATGTAGACATCCAGCAGACATCTATGTCGACAAGTAGCAGAAGTCTGTGTAGACATTTAGCAGACGTCTCTGTAGACATGTAGCATATGTCTATGTAGACATGCACGTGAAGAGACAGGCGTCGCCGGGAGCGCATGCGTGCATCTTCTGAAATTGCGCATACAGAGTATCGCTCTAATCAATCGACGTGGTACATTCTAGCAGCATCTGAAGGTTCGACATGTATTGGACGTCATGCACTGCGAGAAGAATCTATGCGAGAACATTTTGAAGACTCTGTTTGGAATGAACGACAGCCCAGGTAGTCGTCAAGATGTGCAGGACCTGAACATACGGGAGGAGCTCTGGTTGCAGCCCCCACGTCGCCGAGGTGACAAATACTACATGCCGCACGCCCCGTACATCCTAAAGGCAAATGAGAAGCAAGAGTTTGTCAACATAGTTTCGAACATCCGCACTCCCACGAACTACGTGGGAGCAATTCACAAGCGGCTGAAGGACGGAAAATTGCAATACATGAAGACCCACGACTATCACGTCCTCATGCAACAAGTATGCGTGTAGACGTCTGAGACAGCCTGCATTAGACGTTGTCCGAAACAGGAGGACGTTCAGTTCAAGACATCCTATGAAACATATAGTTGTATTGCACAACAGTGAGGTGTTCCAGGACATCTTTATGTTCGCGTAGACAGTGCTCATGTTCTCCAGGACATCGAATGAGTTCTGCGCCGCATGAGAAACTGTTATTGCAAGCATGATTCGTAGCGCGTACGGGCAATTCTGAGTTTGACATGGGAACATGATCACTGTAATTGTGGATGTAGATCCTCCCGGTGGCCGTTCGGAACTTGCTGGACGAAGAGGTGCGCAACGCGATCATCAAAATGTGCAGAGTTTTCCAGCGTATATGCGAGAAAGAGGTGCGCGAGGACAGCAGCGATGCTCTCATGCGAGACGTGATAATGGCAACGTGCGTGCTCAAGAAGGAGTTCCCGCCAACGTTTTTGAACGTCATGACGCACCTTCCGGTACATCTTGTGCAACAACTGTTCATATGTGGACCGGTCCATTGCAGATGGATGTATCCGATCGAGAGATACATGAAGACGCTGAAAGATTACGTACGGACGTACGCACATCCAGAAGGGAGTATCGCAGAAGGGTACCGACTGGAGGACACTCTGGGATTTTGCACAGAGTATATGCAACGACATACAGCATCAACGTACCGTGTGTGGGACCCCAACGAAGATGCACGCATGAACGACGAGGTTTTACGGCTCAATGAACACACGAAGCGACGACTATCCGATGTAGTACGCGACTACGCACATGCATTCGTCATCGACAATGCACTATGCTTGGAACCATGGCGACAGTGAGTTCTTGTACCACCGTCAGGCCCCTCCTCTGAGCACCTTCAAATTAGCGCCCGTGCACATGGCCATGTTCATATCTATCATTCAGTCACAGTAGCAGACGCCTCCACGTCACGGGTGATGTCCATGGGGACATCGTGCGTAACATCCAGGCGTTGTCATGGATGTTCCGGCATGGACGTCATGGACGTCTCACAGGACAAGTGCGCAGTCAGAGCTGCTGCACGCCTCTTTCCATGCATGTCCATAGTCTAACAAGAAAGGTGGGTGTGCTGTGCAGGGAATACATAACAGCAAAGGGACGCCGATGGGAAGAGCGAGAGGCGTTTCGAGTACAGTTGCGACGTCGTCGTCCTTCTAGACCAGTATCGTACCCCCCCCGAAATGAGCGACTTACCAAGCTTTGCTGATTGGCTAAAGGCACGTGTGCAAGAAGCGGACGACGGCGGTGCTAGACTCGACGAGGACGTCGTACAGTACTCATGTCCTCCAGAGCGTTATGCAACGTCCCACCGGCAAATGCACGCATTCGGTATGCATTTGCGTGTTCGGACTTCCGAGGGGGGCCTCGTCACTCGAGACTCGTGTGTAGTGGCCGCCTATACACAGCAACTGCGTTGGGGAATTCGCAATGGGAGGCCCATTGACCATACCGCTGAGCATGTGGGGTACATCAAGGAAATACTGGAGTTGGATTACCGTAATCACTGCACCACGGTGTTGCTATGCGATTGGATGAAACCCTCACGGGATGTGCGAGTTCCCACCATAGAACGTGACAAGTACGGATTCAGCATGGCAAATTTCAACCACATGGATCACAGAGTACATCCAGATTCGTTTGCATTCCCATTGCATTGTCAGCAGGTTTTTTTCTCCGATGACCCCACGAGACGCGGGTGGAAGATCGTGTGCCGAACGGACGTCCGAGGTAAGCGTACATCACTTCATCATCGCAATCCGGTGCCTGACGCAATCACTGTCGGTAACGACGATGACTTCCACGGCTTGCAACCACAGATTCTGGAAACGGATCCAATTCGAACAGCAGCTCCAACGGGAGGGAGCTTTGTTACAGCCGCAACAGAAACAAACAACCGGGCTCAAATCGAAGAGGACAAGACATTGATAACCTTCTTATTGCTTCTACTACCGTTCTGTATCGCCGCATCCCTTCATCATACGCGGACCGTGCAATAGTATTTATCTTTGCAAATGTATGTAAATACGAATATTGTAATTTTTAGGCTTTATACATGTCAATGCTTGAGCAGTATTTACTGAACCAGTGTCTGAAACAGTGTCTGAAACAGACCACTGGATGGAAGATGGACGTCCGCAAAGACATCGTTGCGCTTCGAGGACGTTGTTGTGGCAATGACGCTAGCGTGCGAGCCTAGAGAGGAGAGCCCAAGAGCGGAGAGCGGGGATTTGGAGAGCCTAGAGCCTACGATCCATCTGAATTTAGAAAATGACTCTAAATTTAGGAAATTTGGTTCTATTTTTAGAATAATTACTAATAATAGTAAATTTTGGTACCCTATGACCGTTGGACCTATAACCGTGGGTTACTACTTAGTGTAGTTCAATGTTAAAAGTTTTGGAAAAATAAATGGAAATTATAGGGTACATGGGTGAAATTCAACCTCATTTGGTGAGCTTCTTTAAAATAGACAAAGAATGGAAAGAGAGCATGTGGATCTATATGTAGTATTTTATTTTTTGATTTTGTTCTAATACATAGTTATAATGGTCAAACTTCAACCAATTTGAAATAGGGCATCAACTATTCAAAGTAGTAAGCTATTGCTTCTAGTGATAGTCTCCCTGTCTAAACACTGATTGGTCCTCGTTCTTCAATCCTCGGTCTTGATGATCCCAGCAGCCAGAAGAATATTTTTGACCTCATCCAAGCTGAGAGTAGGAGCATGGATGTACGTGTCAACATTATAGTCCAGCTTGCAAAAGTATCGAAAGATATAGTAGAGGTGTTTGCAGTTGACGTACTGGCCACGCCTCCCCACAGCTGCAGAGTTCATGCTCGCGTAATGTGGGCACGTACATGACGGAAAATTGCACAATGTGATATTGTACAAATTATCATCAAGCTCCACTCCGGACTGGAGCACAATGATGGCACCAAGCCCGGGATAGGGGAGTAGGTTGACGCGCATAATATTCGCCTTAACGTTTCGTGCACTCTCCCATTGATTCCGGTGAGCCTCCGTGGGCGCCTTGGTGTTTCGTCGTACGTTTTTGCCGTTTCGAGAGGATGGGACTCTGTCAGCATGCAATGGCCTTGGGTGAGTCCAGAGCACCGGCTCAAACACCTTCGAGGTCGTAAAGAGGCGTCGAGGCGAAAGTGCTGTAGTGGACTGCAGACGAAACCCGGCCTCCTGGAGCTCTAGTATCTCCAAACGCGTGAGGTTTGTACCAGAGAGGACGGGCCAAACGTCAGGGATTTCCGGGCGGTCTATGACAAAGAAGCGCTTTGGTCCCATGACGCATCGTGCGATTTGGTCAGGACAGAACCAGAAATCAGCCGTCTGAGGTTTAGTCCCTTTGTACTCCGTCCTAGTGCCTCGATAGGTTGGGGCAGCTGTGGCCTTACTGCCCTTCACAATCAACATCTTGCACTTGTTGCCATTCCCCGCTTGTACTGCGTAACACTGCTTTCTGGACTTGTGTGATATCCTTGCAATGTGCCATTTCGAGGTGTCACAGTCAGTCTCCAACACCCTAGTTGTGAATGGAACCGGAGAAGTAGATCTTGGTGATTGCTCCGAGTTCATTCGAGCAGAGGCAGATCGTGTTTGGACACGTGGATGCGAGAAGTTCACCTTGTCAGGGCGATGAGAATCTCCCTCGCAACCCATTGGCATGTCGAGCTTTCTCTTGGCCGAGCCAAACACCTCTTCCCTTTCCAAGTGTGGAACTCGTGTAGAAACCTCCGCAGCCCCAGGCATGTTGTTAATTGCTTCGGCGATCTTCTTGCCGTCATAGGATAACATAGCCCTCTTCAGTTTTAGATCGTGCTTGGACGGACCAGTTCCAGACGGACCTCCACATAGAAATGTTCTGTAGTTGGTCATCTGCATGAAAGCACGGGCCCAATCATCGGTGGTGGCAACAAAGAGGTCCGAGCCTCGCTTCCCGGAGGCTTGCATCCACTTGTTGTGAACGGTCTCTGCAAGGTTGCATGTTGGGATGTCTGCTAGTTCATCTGCGGTAAGATTCTGCACAAATTGCATCACCCAATTTATCTCATTGCACTAAATAATTTTGATTTCACGGTTAACTAGACCTCTAATACTAATTACGTTGGGGTGATAGATGTATATATAATCGTGTTCAAAGGAAAGAAAAAAAAAATTGAATTTCTGTATTTTTTTTCTATGATTTGCGAAAAAACAAAAAAAAAAAAATTTAAAGAAAAATAGCCGTCGGGGCCGACGGCTACTTTTCTAAGTGCTCTTTGTTCATCTAAATTTATATATAGTGGTAGGTGTCCAAGCAACCGTCGGGCCCGAGGGATCTGTACTTGACCCCGTAAACTTACAGGCAATTACGGAAATTACAGATATTGCATCACATAATTTATCTCATTGCACTAAATAATATTGATTTCACGGTTACCTAAACCTCTAATACTAATTACTCTGGGGTGATAGATGTATATATAATCGCGTTCAAAGGAAAGAATTTTTTTTTTTTGAATTTCTGTTTTTTTTTTCTATGATTTGCGAAAAATCATAAATTATTTTTTTTAAGAAAAATAGCCGTCGGGGCCGACGGCTATTTTCTAGGTGCTCTTTGTTCATCTAAATTTATATATAGTGATAGGTGTCCAAGCAACTGTCGGGCCCGAGGGATCAGTACTTGACCCCGTAAACATACAGGCAAATACGGGGGAAGGACCGTCGACATCGAGGGACTACAACATATTCTAAACATCCACGTGAAGTGAAAGAGTGTTTCTGATGTTTTACCGTTTCCATGAAACCGCCCCATTGACGGTAGCGAAAATGCCAAAAGGCCAGCCAGTCTTCCAGCTCTCAAATCGCATCTTCTAAAGCAGCACCAGAAGAGTACCACCACGCTCTCAACTCAAGGTACATTCTGTCAGCTTCGTCCATTGTTTTGGCGTCTTTATATTGTTTGCAAAGCCTAATGTGTTGATTCTGGAAGTTCTTGGCGATCAGCTTCTCAGTGTGCTTGTGCATGCTCGTTGCCCAATGGAATAGGCAAGTCCTTTCACGGTCTACCATAGGCACGGCAGGATTGCCCGAGCCATAGACAATGCGAATTGCATTGAAGTTTGCTTGTGCGCTGTCGCACATGAAACCTTTGAAGTTTGGATTTGGTACGCCATTGTTGTCCATCACTTTGTTCAGACAACGCCAAAATATAAGCTGTCCCTCAGTACCTTCCGTTTGCATATCGCAGACAGCGATGGTCATCACCTTGCAGTAGGTAGAGTCATAAACATGGCAGGCAATGGTGGTCCATGGCTTCACTCTCTTCACGTGATCGAACATCACGAAGCAATTTTGGAGGTCACCTCCAGGTTGCATCCTTCTCACGAGGTCGACGCCACTCCAGGACCCATGCACGAGCATTTTGAAGAGATATACCTTTTCCTGGCCTTGGCCCGGGAATACACTGTTGTGTATGAACTCGATTTTTGCATGCCGCTTCATCTCTAGAATTTGATCAATCTCGCCTTTGCCTTTGCCCTGAGCGCGGAAGGTGGCGGTCATGTTCTGAACGTTAGGAGAACTAAGCATGCGAAACTTGTCCATCATCTTGTCTAATTCCTGTCCTCGCAGCATCTCTTTTGGGCCAGGCCCACTGTGGACAAGAAACGTCTCGAGGAACTCCTTGCTAGCTGCAACAGCAATGGCCGAGTTCTTGGCGGAGGGAGTCTTCGCCACCTCCGATGCGATCAAGCCGGTGATGGTCTCCATAGATTCCCTGCAGTGTCCTTCGGCGACGGGATGTCGGTGATAGCCCAAATGGATACATGCACGAGACCTGTCGTTGACGTTGAGCACGTAATACACCCGCGTTGTACAAGAGTCACGACAAGATGGGGGTTTCTTGCAGATTTTACATACAATGGAAGAATCCGAAGGAGGGCTTTGACGAATATCGAACGGGAAGTTAGTTGTACCTGTCCACTCTGTCTGATTCTTCTTATACGCTCTAGCAAGATACTCACAGTCTTCGTTGTCGCAACGCAAGTGGCCCACGCACGTCGATCTCCTGAACTTCAAACCGAAGGGGTTGTGGATGTTGGACGTCGTCGTGCGGCACCACGTGTGGCCGTCATATCGCTTGTCCATTCCCTCCATGCTCCGGGCTCCGGAAGAGTGCACACGTCCACAAATCGGTGGCAACTCAAAGACCACATCACCGTCAAACTGCGAGGGTAGGAACTGCACCTTGTGATATTCGATGCGATCAAAATCTATCTGAGCAAGTTCAGTACGATGGCCAGGAACACTAGACAGCTTCCGTAGACATTGCATAACACTAGGACAATCTTGTGAACTACTAGGATATAGAGGAGGAAGGGAGAATGAGGAGGAAGGTGGACTATTAGCGGGGGTGCAGACAGCAGGTTGAGTCGCAACAAAAGGAACTGGTTCATTCAAGTTTGGAAGTTGCGAGGGTAGTGATGGTGTTTCACCCTCAGATTCACTGGACAACTCAATGATGGGGTCTAAAGTCTCTCGTTTTACATTACGAAGATTGACCATAATATTTGCAACAGAACGAGTTGGATCTGCAAACTGCCTCCTATCACGTTGTGTGAGGCAACTCTACAGTGGAAGTATCTGAGGCAGGGGCTATGATTTCAGTAGATGCAGCCAGTTGCTGCGGGGTAAGACTGTATGCTTTGTATTGACCGG
Source organism: Pohlia nutans (assembly GCA_022496805.1). NCBI lineage: Eukaryota > Viridiplantae > Streptophyta > Bryopsida > Bryales > Mniaceae > Pohlia > Pohlia nutans. The sequence goes on along the minus strand of CM040089.1, from coordinate 28,183,067 downwards.
GATGCAGGAGCCAGTAGAAACCCTCGTCGTCTTCACATCTAGACTGTAAAATTCCCTCTTTGACTACTCCATACTTCTCAAGGACCTCTTCTTCGACCATGATGGAGCTTTCTGCTAGCCCAAACCAAATGTAGAAAAGTTTAGAGGTGACTCTGACAAAGCCAGTCTCACCTACATGTAGAACTAGTGGGACCTCGTCACCTCTAACGGAAATGCTAGCCATGGAAAATATCAGCGTTGAGAAATACTAATTGGTCCAGAGGAAAAGAAATTTGGTAAAGAAGACAGTATAAGATGAATTGTGACGCACAATGAATTTGGGTTGAGTATATATCATGGCGACGTTGTTTGGAGAGTGACGATATTTTGAATCACGGAAAATATTATAACGTAGGCGGTGAGATAGGTCTAAGATTGGAGCCGCCTTCCAACTGACATCAATTGCACTTTAAGCATATGTCTAATCTAATGAATGTTAGAACGTTCTACGGCGCAGGCTATTTCAAATAGAATAAGCATGTAGTGTGTCACATGCATCAGCGCGGAGTCCAAAGTCCATGAGTGGATGTAGTAAAAGTGATAAGAATCTAATTCAGAGTTGGCTTGGTCACACAACATAAAGTGATATAATATTCACGTTAACAAGTTGTCGTTGAGGTTTATTTATACTATGAAGACACAGTCTTTGTGAAAGTATTGCTATTCGAACCTTCTATAGCGGCCGGTACTATAATAACAATTGAATAAAAAATATAAAACCAATCGGGATTGTACTAGGATATTTAGACTTTAATCATAACAATCTGAGTAGCAGCCTTCACTAACGTAGCTAGGAAGCCCTGTCAATGACCAGTCAATTAGATGGGCATGGTGTTTGGAACGGGTCCCCGAAACGGAGGCTTGGGTTCATCGTCAAAGACGTCCTGGACGGCAGCGGCAATCTCCTCTGGCACAATTGGAACACCCTCGCTTTCGAGGTTGCAAGGATCGGGAAGTCCCAACAACTGGCAAACATAATGAGACCACATGAGCCTCCAGACAAGAGGATGACGAGGGTAGGAGTCCCAAATTCCACACGGGACTCGGTAGAATCGAAGTCGATCTTTGTCTAGCAAGATGATTGCGAGGTCGATGTCACAGTCATGACAATTTGGGAATTCACCCATCGACAATTCCATCGCACCCTCCAAGCTGTTGATGGTAATTGACATCTGCACCAAACGTCCATTCCTTGACACTACGGGATAGTCTTCTTCGTTTGGCATTGTCAATCTCCCAATGGTTTCCAAGTCGAGCACATCTTCAACTCTGCGATCCTCCAAAGCATCCATGACTGTCGTTGAGATTTAGTTGCGTCAGATATGCGCGCGTAACCAACAGCGATGAAGGCAATGAAGTCGAGTGTCTTCGCTAACATATAGGAATTCGGATATGAAGTGTTACAGCCGTTTAGGCGGACCATATTCTTAACGTTAATGTCAAATTCAATGAATATGATTGACATTTGACAAGCTTTTGACGCTACGACCATCTAGGCTTGGACGTAGGCTCTAATATTTAGTGCTATCAAAGTCAGCGCAGTAAGGATATGGAGAACGTGGAATTACATTCTATAGCAGGCGTCCGTAATTGACAAAGGCATACACGTTATGTCCTTGTCAGTGCTAGCTGAGACAGAGGATGGAGTGTTGCGAAAACGCGTTGAAAAGAGAATAGTGCATCAGTCGACTTGATAAGATACTCTACTGATTATGCTAATTGTGTTGTGATATAATTGAATGGATCGATGGACTATTTGGGACTGGAACACAATTAGCATAGTGTGAAGTTTACTTTGTCATGAATCGTCTAAGTTGGACTTCAGGCTATGCAGATGATAGACGAACCATGTTCTCATAACCCAGAGAGTGCGAGTGGGCAGAAGAAGAGAAAGAGACGAGGGAGGCTACTATATTCTAGCAGACGTGTTTTGGAGCGTTTGAGGATGAGAGCATCCAAACATATGTCACGATTGACAGCTGCGGGAAATTCTGTGGGGGTGAGGATTGATTTTAGTGGAGACGAAGTGACCAACTTGGCGAGTTTGCAAGAAGCGGTCGCGGTGGAAGACACGGCCCAAGCTCATAGCGAAGACAACGTCAAAGTGATCGAGGGCACCCCTACACAGCAAATCGTAAGACATCATCTATTCCTACAAGTTTCAAAATTCATTGCATGGAAATTAGTTCTATCAAAGACTTAGCATTTGTTTGTACTTAGGGGACAATTATGGACATTTATGAACAAGTGCGGGATTTAGATACATTCAAACACTTTCTAAGTCGAGTACGCAATCATTGTGCAGTATGCCTCGTAGGCCCATTGTTGCGACTACTTATTATTTGTCCATCAGTTAAATTTGTCCTGAATAATATGGATTCATTAGAATTTTGACTTTATAGCCTCATAAAGTTGTTCTTGAACTCCAAACAAATCAAGACTGTATCATATGAATGCTAATCAATCAGATCAAAATTGGTGAATTTTTAATGTTGCAATGGATGTTACTAGTCCATATGTAACACACGTGGCCTTGGATGAAACTAGTCGGTTCAGTGTTGAGGGCACGAGCATCATCTAGCGCACCTAAGTACACGGATTAGGGTTAGACTTGCTCAAGCTCCATTCCCCGAGCTCCGTACTGTCTCCCACAGGATTCTGCGCCCGCTCGTGCCCGTGCCCGTGCGTGCTCGTGCTCTGTCATTGCGTGCTCGTGCTCTGCCATTGCGTGCTCGGCTCTGCCATTGCGTGCTCGTGCTCTGCATTTGCGCTTCCTCCCACCGCTTGTGCGCTGCCACTGCGCCTCCTCCAAACACTTTTGCGCTGCCGTTGCTTCACCGTGCCCGTGCGCTGCCGTGCGCTTCTATGCGCTGCGGCATTCCCCATTCGTGATTTGGTTTAGTGTCGCCACCCACGCAGAGCAAGGCCTTCATGCTCTCAACCCCGCTCGTGATATGGTTTAGGTTCCCCGTCCACTCACTGCCACGGCGTCCTTGTCCAGTTGTGCACAAACCCACTCGTGACACGATGCTTCCAACGTCGCTCGCGTCAAATTTTGGACTTTGAAGCGATCACGCAGTGTGGTGAGTTCCCTACATGTCGCGTAATTTCACTTGGTGCACGCTTCCCCATTCCGCACAATTTGGTTCCATGAATTCGTGCATGATCCAGGTTCAAATGGGGAATAGCCGAGCAACAACTGCTGCAGCGAGGGACCCGGATCCTCTTGATGCCGATCCAATGCCTCAGGTAAGACATTCTACCAAATTCAGTTCGTTGCAATTTGAATATGATGGCAAATTTGGAGGTAAAATGTCGAAGGATCACGCTTGTCAAAGATAATTGATGAGGTCGCAAATTCACCATGGTGCCAGTTTGATGTCTTGCATGCCACTTCCAGGGTCCCGTCATTGTGGCGAGACAAGGAGTTGCCGCATCAATTGATCCAAATCCTCAGGGCTCACAGCACACAAAAGAGGTAAAGCTATCATACCCATGTGGACAGCCCTGGCTCCAATGTTATAATGTTTTCACAATTTGTGGGATGCGATGTGATGTGGTGTGCGATGGGGAGATTTGATTCTCGCGTCACCTCGTGGTGAAGGCAGTGTGGGCATGATGTGAGGCCGCCCTCTGTTCCATGTAGTTAGGGGTCACGTAATAGGTGGGGCTCCAGAACTGCCCTCGGGGCCGACGGCAGAGTTGAGGGGCCGGGGGTTGACCACAGGTGCGCCACGTGACGCGCGTCACGCCGTGGCGTGAGAGGCCCAAGTCAAGAGCCCTGGCTCCAGCAGTGAAAAAATATCATAACTTGTGTCCTCGTGTGGTAGCATGTGACGCTCATGATGTCTGATATGCTTGCTCGTGGCGTGCTTCCATGGGATGCGAGGGGAGATTTGAGTCTCGTGTCGCCTCGTGGTGAAGGCAGTGTGGGCATGACGAGCCAAGTCGCGAGGCTGTCCCCTGTTCTAATGAGTTAGAGGTCACGTAATTGGTGGGGCTCCAGAACTGCCCTCGGGGCCGACGGCAGAGTTGAGGGGCCGGGGGTTGACCACGGGTGAGCCACGTGACGCGCGTCACGTCGTGGCATGAGTGGCCCATGTAGACAACCCTGGCTCCATCAAGTAAAAACTTTTCATAACTTGTGTCCTCGTGAGGTAGCACGTGACGCTCGTGATGTGTGATGTGGTAGCTCATGGCGTGCTTCCATGGGATGCCATGTGGTGATTTGAGTCTCGCGTCACCTCGTGGTGAAGGCAGTGTGGGCATGACGAGCCAAGTCGCGAGGCTGTCCCCTGTTCCAATGAGTTAGGGGTCACGCAATTTGGTTGGGCTCTAGAACTGCCCTCGGGGCCGACGGCAGAGTTGAGGGGCCGGGGGTTGACCACGGGTGAGCCACGTGACGCGCGTCACGCCGTGGCGTGAGTGGCCCATGTGGACAGCCCTGGCTCCATCAAGTAAAACATTTTCATAACTTGTATCCTCGTGAGGTAGCACGTGACGCTCGTGATGTATGATGAGGTAGCTCGTGGCGTGCTTCCATGGGATGCCATGTGGTGATTTGAGTCTCGCGGTGCCTGGTGGTGAAGGCAGTGTGGGCATGACGAGCCAAGTCGCGAGGCTGCCCCTGTTCCAATGAGTTAGGGGTCACGTAATTGGTGGGGCTCCAGAACTGCCCTCGGGGCCGACGGCAGAGTTGAGGGGCCGGGGGTTGACCACGGGTGAGCCACGTGACGCGCGTCACGCCGTGGCGTGAGTGGCCCATGTGGATAGCCCTGGCTCCATCAAGTAAAACATTTTCATAACTTGTATCCTCGTGAGGTAGCACGTGACGCTCGTGATGTATGATGAGGTAGCTCGTGGCGTGCTTCCATGGGATGCCATGTGGTGATTTGAGTCTCGCGGTGCCTGGTGGTGAAGGCAGTGTGGGCATGACGAGCCAAGTCGCGAGGCTGCCCCTGTTCCAATGAGTTAGGGGTCACGTAATTGGTGGGGCTCCAGAACTGCCCTCGGGGCCGACGGCAGAGTTGAGGGGCCGGGGGTTGACCACGGGTGAGCCACGTGACTCGCGTCACGTTGTGGCGTGAGTGGCCCATGTGGACAGCCCTGGCTCCATCAAGTAAAACATTTTCATAACTTGTGTCCTCGTGAGGTAGCACGTGACGCTCGTGATGTGTGATGAGGTAGCTCGTGGCGTGCTTCCATGGGATGCCATGTGGTGATTTGAGTCTCACGTCGCCTCGTGGTGAAGGCAGTGTGGGCACGACGCGCCATGTCGCGAGGCCGTCCCTCGTTCCTTGGAGTTAGGAGTCACGTTCTCGATGGTGACTCGAGAAGTACCCTCGGGGCCGACAGCAGAGTTGAGGGGCCGGGGGTTGACCACGGGTTGCGCCACGTGACGAGCGCAATGCCGTGGCGTGAGTGGCTCAAGTGGCCAGTCGTGGCTCTAATTGTCAAAATAATTTGCGTCTTCGTGGGGTCGTTCTAGTTGCTCGTGGTGTGTTATTTGCTAGCTCGTTGTTTGCTTCCATGGGATGCAATCCGTGTCACGAGAGTGGCGGCAGTGATGCCTCGGGTTCAATTTGAAGACTTTTTGGACGGGTTTAGCAGCCTGAGGCAGTGATGGTGCTAGTATGGTAAATATACTGTCATTGTTAAATGCTTGGTTAAATTGCATAGGGTACATTGTGGTCACCCATTTAGAGTGGCGACAGCCGTGATTTCTAGGACGACCTACTTGCGAGTGGAGAACCTAGGTTACCAAGGGGTGTTGTTACGTTTTGTTTGTTAAGGTCACAGTGTGCTAAGGTCTAGTTCGTAGGTGAGGTGTGGACTTGCAGCTTCCTTTCTGTTACGGCAGTTGTGGTTATGACGCGCGTGATGGCCAGACAGCGCCTATACCTCATTGAGTTTTGATCAGATTTGTTTGCAAGTGACACAAGGATTCATGTATACGAAGATCGTTGGGATATGGATACTGTCTAGGTCAATAAATGGTATGTTTGTTTAGTGCTCATTTAGCTATGTGTCCATGTCAACTAATTTACGTCGCTCACCATTCTTGAATTATTTCATGCAGGTACCACGGACACCACAATACCATTCAGACGATGCCGATGAAGAGGTTGATACACCTCAACCCGCTATTGGAGCTGATGGCGATGACGACGACGAAGACACTCCCATCATTCAAACTGTGGATGGGTTGAATGAAGATGATATTCGGCGTTCCCAGAAGATTAACACGGTTGCAGCACTCGCTGCCCTTCGTCTACAGCCAGTTCATATTTCTAGACATAACATCCCTCTTTGTCGGCTTGTTGTCATGCCTATGGTTAGGCCCACATTGCAGTGTGATCTTGTCAAACTTGAACAGGAATTCGTTCATGGCTATCGTGAAGGCGCTTGTGTATTTTATGTCTCACTTACAAACGAGCAAGGTATTGACGAGAACGTGTCTTCGAAGGACCGAAGTAGCTGGGGACCTATTTGGCAATCCGAGAGCGACAAATTTGATGAATATCTTGATTCCCAAGATTCGTTGCGGTTTATGATGGGTAAGATGTTTTCATTTGTGATGGTAATCACCGTCGTATTGCATGGATGAATCACATCACCAGGCTCTACCTTGAAGTTAAATCATGGCATTATTCGGTTGACACTATCATATTGGAGACCAAGGGTCGAGTTGGTGTTCTCCTCAACGTGATGAACGACATTAACAAGTGAGTGGGAGTTATTTTATACAATTTCTTTATTTGATTATGATTATTGATTCTGTTATGATAAATTACATGCTTTATCTATCATTGACCTTGTGTGTTGTCTTATAGGCAGACGGAATTTTCCCATGTCAAAACAAATCTGGTTCATCAACTCTATCAAGTTCGCAAGTTTGGGACAATGCCATTGGATCATTTCTCTGAGCTTCTGAGTCGCGAGGAAATGGAAAGGTGCCAAAATTCAATCAAAAGAGGATGGTCCAGTTTGCAATCCGATGTTTTCACAGCTCTCATGTTTCGGGTACTACTGTCACCACCAGTCTACTATTCAACTTAATATCTTCAAAGTTTGATTGTTTCAAGTTGAGGATCCGCCCTTATGCTCATTATATCATACAATTGGTAATATCTATGTAGCAAGAGATTGCCGCTGCTGGTGATACAGCTGTGCTTGTATATCGAGAGGAGACTAGTCCAAAGGATGTCACTCGAGAAGGTACTATTGCTGCAATGAAGCAAGGCATCAAAGACAAGACTACCAAATTGATGGTGAAGTTAGGAAAGATGACTGCCGTGGCAAATCCAGCACATGGACCCGAATTTCTTGAGGAGGTATGTGGCCTTGTATTTTATTGCTTGTCTCTATTGATGCATTCATTTTTGTTGCGAAATGTGCTGAATTTTATTGTGTTGGCAGATTGAAAGGCACTGGAGTTTGAATGATCACAATTGGAGTTGACTTTAGAAAAGCTTCAGCTCATTGCAACGACCTCCGTTCCCCCTCACCACAAGTTGCGATGGCTGAAGTGGTGGAACTCATCTGTGCATACTAGGGAGGCGGTTCGTTTTCCTTTGAGACCAGTAAATGAAGAATGGCTCAATTCCTTTATCATGAGAGCTGCATGGTGGGCAGGGGTGAGTGCTTGCATCAATTTTGATTCATTTTGTTTATATTCTTTCTTCACTTTCCTGCTGTACAATTCAATTGTTTTAATGTAATAACTCTTCTGTTGTAGATTGAGGATTCAGCTGTGGAGTTGTTTGAGAATATCGTCCACAAAGACATCATTTCTTTCAACATGGATGTCCCAACAGAGCCCAAGACAATTTCACAGTTCATTGAGTCTTGGCGAATTAAGCTTTGGGACAAGGCATTTCTAACCACTTTCAAGGGGGCCGACCACTTCAAGAAATCAGATTCCTTCAAGGACTTCAAGGGTAGTGATCTTGTGGTCAAACGCGTGGTCTATAGGTATGTTTCATTCTGTAATACTTGAAAATGTTGTACACTTTATTTCTCTATAAGTGCTAATAATATCGCGTCAAATGAAATGAGAATTGATCAATTTTGTATATCTACAGGTATTTCAAGCATGAGCTCCTCGCAAAGAAGGCAATCACAAAGGCTGATCTTCCAATGTTTCTGGAGAGTTGGATGGATCGAAATTCTGACTTGTGCATGTTCTCTTTGCCACAGCTGAATATTGAAGGTTAGATTAGAATGCCAAAGCCTCACACAAACACTTGGAATGCATAGGAAAGAGATGATCTTTACTCATGGGCTGCCCCTCTTAAGTAGCACACCCAAGGGAGTCCCCTTGGCAAACCATATGGGACATCAGCCCATACTCCACTCCTAGTACACTAGGATCAGCCCATATCACTTGGGAGACCCAATTCTCATTACTTCTAACTAGTACCACTTCTCTAGTTGCAAATCTAGCTCATTCGCATCATCTACTCTAGCTAATGCGCATGGCTATGAGCAACTTCAGCCCACGCAATCATCCTACTTCAACACTCCCACTTTGCAAATAGCCAAAGCCTTCGAGCCCAAATGCCACCACTAGTCTTTGATGTCGATCTCTCGCAAGAGCCTTTGTGAGCACGTCCGCCACCATGTGCTCCGTTGGACAATACTTCAACTCTATCACCTTCATCTCTAACTTCTCTCGAATGAAGTGATATTGCACATCAATGTGCTTTGTACGTGAGTGATGCGTTGGATTCTTCGCCAATGACATACTCCCTTGGTTGTCACACATGATTGTTGTAGCCTCCTCTTGAGTGCATCTCACATCCGCCATTAGTTGCCTCAACCAAATGGCCTCCTTCGTACCGTGGCTCGTCGCCATGTACTCCGCCTCAACCGTTGACGTGGCCGTGGTTTGTTGGCGCTTGCTATTCCATGAAACGGCCCCCGATCCAACTTTGAACATGTACCCCGTGGTGGATCTACGATCATTGGTATCACCCGCATAATCCGCATCACAATACCCACTCAACACAATGTTGTCACCTCCAAGACACAACCTCACATCACTTGTGCCTTTCAAGTACCGCATGATCCTCTTGACCGCAACCCAATGACTTGAACCCGGTCTTGCCATGTGTTGACTCACAACGCTGATTGGATACGCAAGGTCCGGCCTTGTTGCAATCATAGCATACATCAATGACCCTACAGCTTGCTTGTATGGCACATCCACCATAGATTGAGCCTCTAATGCATACTCCTCATCGGTGAGTTTCACGAGTTTGGAATTCACATCCAATGGAGTGCCAACCGGTTTGCAATCCTCCATGCCAAAGCGTTTGAGAACATCCATAACATACTTGCTTTGATTCATTGTTATGGTGCTTGTTGCTCTATCTCGCACAAACTCAACTCCTAAACAAAAGTGCAACTCACCGAGATCACTCATCTCGTACTCGTTCTCAAGCATTGCCTTCAATGCCTTCAAAGAGCTCATACAACTTGCAAGGATGATCAAATCATCCACATATATGATCACGATGACCACATGTTGCCCCTTTTGCATGAAATACAAGCTGTGATCAGCGATGCTCCTTGTGAACCCGATATGAACAAGAAACGTGTCAATCTTTTGATACCATGCGCGTGGAGATTGCTTCAACCCATACAATGACTTGTTCAACTTGCAAACAAGGTTCTCATTACCTCGTTGCACAAATCCTTCGGGTTGTACCATGTAGATGTCCTCGTCCAACTCGCCGTTCAAGAACGCCGTCTTCACATCCATTTGATGCATTTCCAAATCCATGGCAGCCCCGATGGCCAAAATGCATCGAATAGTGGTGAATTTCGCCACCGGTGCAAAGGTCTCATGAAAATCAACACCTTCGATTTGTGAAAAGCCCTTTGCCACCAATCTTGCCTTATAACGAACCACATCACCCGTTGCATCTCTCTTTGCACGAAATACCCACTTACAACCGATAGCGTTGCGATTCTTGGGGAGGGGAGTCAATTCCCAAGTGCCATTGTCCATCAACGATTTGTACTCCTCTTGCATGGCTTGCTCCCACTTGTTTGCATCATCACAACTCAACGCTTCACGAATCGTCAATGGAGCATCTAAAAGTGCAACGTTTGCATGCTCCTCCTCACCTTGAGGGAGAATATGATTCTTCCACCACTCGCCAAGTGGTCTACGATTTCTCTCTGGATAACGACGATCGCTCGAGGATGCATTGTCTTCAACCGCCGTTGCTTGTGCCTTTTTCTCGCCATTCTTCGTCTTCAAAGGTCGCTCCTCAATATGTTCCTCATCACCACCATCTTCGTCATCTTCGTCTTCATCAACAATATCAATAACGGGAGATTTGGAAGATTGGTCCACAATCGCTGGTTTATCGCCACTTCTCCCACTTGGACCATCGTCCAAATTGTCTTCAACCTTGGAATTCTCGCAAAATGTCACATCACGAGCTCGAATGATCTTCTTGGTCTCGAGCGACATGAGCCTGTACGCCTTGGTACCTTGACAATATCCAAGAAACACACATTTTGTTGCCTTGGCCTCAAGTTTGGTTCTTTGAGAATCGGATACCTTTGCAAATGCGATGCATCCAAATGTGCGCATGTGCTCCACGCGGGGTGGCCTCCCACTCCACGCTTGCTCTGGTGTCATGTTTTGAACCGCACTCGTCGGGCATCGGTTGCGTGTGTACACCGCAGTCACCACCGCTTCCGCCCAAAGGTCCAAACCCAAATTTTGTGCATGCAACATACTCCTTGCCATTTCCACAATTGTTCGATTTGCACGCTCTGCAACTCCGTTTTGTTGTGGTGTATATGGCGTTGTCGTTTGTCTAGCAATGCCTTCTTTCTTCAATAACTCTCCAAATTGGTTGGACAAGAACTCGCCGCCATTATCCGATCGAAACACCTTGATCTTGTGCTCGGATTGCTTCTCAACCAACGCCTTGAACTCTTTGAACTTCTCAAAACACTCGCTCTTTGCTTTGATCGGATACAACCATATCTTCCTCGAAAAATCATCAATGAACGTCACAAAATACTTGCAACCCCCCATAGACGTGGTCTTCATTGGACCACACACGTCGGAATGCACAATCTCAAGAACCTTGGTTGCACGAGTTGCCCCATCAACTGGAAACGGTGAGCGTTGTTGCTTGCCTTCAATACAACCCTCACATGTGAATGAACTAGGTGCGACGTGTGATTGTGCAAGATCCATGCCACTTACCATTCCACGCAGTGCTTTCACACTCTTGACATTCAAATGCCCGAGACGACGATGCCACAACGCCAACTTGTCTTCGTTTGAACTCGATTGCACCAACGTTGCCGATTCCGCCGCGTGCATCTTGGAAAACTTGATTTGGTACAAGCCGTTGACTTCGTGTATGATGGCCACCTCCTCACGACTTGGAGACAACACAAAACACCCTTGGTCGCTAAATTCCACTCGCAAATGCTTCATCACCAAATGTCGCACCGATAAAAGATTTGCCTTCAACTTGGGAACGTGGAGGACATCATGGATGGTAATTGTCTTCACACGACCCTTCACCTCGGTGTCTACGACGATGGATCCTTTACCCACGGCTTGAAGAACCGTATCATCACCCAAAATGACATTCTTTGGAGATATGACGTGATATGACTGGAAACAACTCCTAATGGGCGCCATGTGACTCGAGGCTCCCGAATCAACAATCCAATCGATCACACTACCATTGCATTATTGAAGGTAGAGAAGATTGCACAAGGCACACACACACAAACACAAGGAATGCATAGAAAGAGATGATCTTTACTCAAAGGCCTTCCACCTTAAGTAGTGTACACTAGGAGGTCACCATGGACAAACCATATGGGATAACTCATCACAAGGACACTCTAGAGATCAGCCCATGCCTAACCCCTCCTCCCACACACCATTATTTAGCACCCGTACGTCTTTGGCTTCTAGCAATACTACGTTGCATCAATTACCTCAATACTCCCACTTTGCGTAGAGCCAAAGCCTCTAAGTCCAAATGCTATTACTAATCGTTGGTGTCGGTCTCTACAAAGACCCTTTGTGAGCACATCCGCCACCATGTGCTCCGTTGGGCAATACTCCAAATGTATAACTCCCAATTCCAACTTCTCCCGAATGAAGTGGTATTGCACATCAATGTGCTTCGTGCGTGAATGATGTGTAGGGTTCTTTGCAAGTGAAATGCACCCTTGGTTGTCACACATAATCGTTGTAGCCTCACCTTGTGTGCAACCCACATCCACCATTAGTTGCCTCAACCAAATGGCCTCCTTCGTGGCATGGCTCGTAGCCATGTACTCGGCCTCCACCGTTGATGTCGCCGTGGTTTGTTGCCGCTTGCTATTCCACGACACCGCTCCCGATCCGACCTTGAACATGTAGCCCGTTGTCGATCTTCGATCGCTCGTGTCTCCCGCGTAGTCCGCGTCACAATAGCCGCTCAACACAATGTCTTTGCCTCCAAGACACAACTTCACATCGCTTGTGCCCCTCAAATAACGCATGATCCTCTTGACCGTCATCCAATGCATCGAGCCCGGTCTCGCCATGTGTTGACTCACCACGCTAATTGGATACGCAAGGTCGGGCCGTGTCGCAATCATCGCATACATCAACGACCCCACCGCTTGCTTGTATGGCACCTCCGCCATCGATTTAGCCTCCATCGCATACTCCTCCTCCGAAAGCTTGACGAGCTTGGAGTTTGCATCCAATGGTGTTGCCACGGGCTTACAATCCTCCATCCCGAATCTCTTGAGCACGTCCATCACATACTTGCCTTGACTCATGGTGATAGTACGTGTAGCCCTATCACGCACAAACTCAACACCAAGACAAAAGTGCAATTCTCCAAGATCACTCATCTCGTACTCTCTCTCAAGCATGCCTTTTAATGCATTCATTAAACTCATGAGGCTTGCAAGAATGATCAAATCATCAACATATATGATCACAATCACCACATGTTGCCCCTCTTGCATGAAGTAGAGACTATGATCCGCAATGCTCCTAGTAAACCCGTGTGCAACCAAGAACGTGTCAATCTTTTGGTACCACGCTCTTGGAGATTGTTTCAACCCATACAATGATTTTTGCAACTTACAAACAAGGTGCTCATTACCTTGTTGCACAAACCCCTCAGGTTGCACCATGTAGATGTCCTCCTCCAAATCGCCATTCAAAAATGCGGTCTTCACATCCATTTGATGCATCTCCAAGTCCAAGGCCGCTCCAATGGCAAGAATGCATCGAATGGTGGTGAACTTGGCCACGGGAGCAAATGTCTCGTGAAAGTCCATCCCATGCACTTGCGCGAACCCCTTGGCTACTAATCTTGCCTTGTGACGCACAACAATACCCGAAACATCCCTCTTTGTCCGAAACACCCATTTGCAACCAATGGGGTTGCGATCCTTTGGAATGGGAGTTAATTGCCACGTACCGTTAGCAATTAGAGAGTCGTACTCCTCTTGCATGGCGCGCTCCCACTTGACCGCATCCTCACCTTGCATGGCTTCTCGAATGGTCAATGGACCATCCGATAATGCCACATTCGCATGCTCGTCCTCCACTTGAGGGAAGATGTGGTTCTTCCACCATTCTCCAGGTGGCTTGCGCGATCTCTCGGGGTACCGCCGCTCGCTTGAAGAAACTTGCTCTTCTTGCGTGCCCTTTGCGCCATTCTTGGCCTTTGAGCTCGATGGCGCTTCAACAACCTCCGTGTCGCCAGCTTCGTCATCACCATCATCATCACCTACATCAACAACACTAGGAGACTTGGAGGGTGTGTCCACCAAAACGTCTCCACTACTCCCACTTGGACCAACCTCCAAAGGAGCCTCCATCGTAGACTCCTCACAAAATGTCACATCACGTGACCGAATGATCTTCCTCGTGTCCACCGACATGAGTCTATACGCCTTGGTACCTTCACAATACCCAAGAAACACACATTTCAAGGCCTTAGCCTCGAGTTTAGTCCTCCGTTCGTCGGGAACCTTCGCATATGCAATGCATCCGAAGATGCGCATGTGTGCAACACATGGTTGCCTCCCACTCCACGCTTGCTCCGGCGTCATGCCTTCAACCGCGCTTGTTGGACACCGATTGCGTGTGTATACCGCATTCACCACCGCTTCCGCCCAAAGGTCCAACTTCAAGTTTTGAGCGTGCAACATGCTCCTCGCCATCTCTACAATGGTGCGATTTGCGCGCTCCGCAACTCCATTTTGTTGAGGCGTGTACGGGGCCGAAGTTTGGCGTGCGATGCCTTCATTCTTCAAAAGCTCGTCAAATTTCTTGGACATGTACTCGCCGCCATTGTCCGACCGAAACACCTTGATCTTCAACTCGGATTGGTTCTCCACCAATGTCTTGAACTCCTTGAACTTCTCAAAGCACTCACTCTTGGCTTTGATAGGGTAGAGCCATATCTTCCTTGAAAAATCATCGATGAAGGTCACAAAGTACTTGCAACCTCCCATCGATGTGGTCTTCATGGGGCCACACACATCCGAATGCACGATCTCCAAAACTTTTGTGGCCCGTGTCGCCCCTTCACCCGCAAATGGCAACCGTTGTTGCTTGCCTTCAATGCAACCTTCACACGTGAATGTAGAAGCATCCACTTTCAATTGATGAAGATCCATGCCACTTACCATGCCGCGTAGTGTCTTCACACTCTTGATGTTCAAATGGCCAAGTCGACGATGCCACAACGCCAACTTGTCGTCCTTCAAGTTTGAATGCGCCAACGCCGCCGATTCCTTCGAATGCACCTTGGAGAACTTGATGTGGTACAAGCCCTCGTGTTCTTCAATGATGGCCACCTCATCTCGACTCGGTGACAACACATAACACCCCTTATCACTAAACTCTACTCTCAAGTGCTTTGCCACTAGTTGCCTCACCGATAGTAAATTTGCCGTTAGTTTGGGAACGTGGAGGACATCTTGGATAGTGATTGTCTTCACACGACCCCTCACCTCGGTGTCTACAACAATTTGGCCCTTGCCAACGGCCTCAAGCACCGTATCATCTCCCAAAATCACTCTCCTTGGATTAATGAGAGCATACGAATGAAAACAAGTTTTATGCGGTGACATGTGGCTTGTAGCCCCCGAATCAACAATCCAATCACTCGTACTACCATTGCACGATACATTGCTTGCCATGTTTGCATACTCATCACCAACCTCAATCCAATCACTCATGCTTGCATCACCCTCGATACCATCACTCATGCTTGCATCACCCTCGATGCCATCGCTCATGCTTGCCTCATATCTAGCCGTAAATGCGTACTCATCATCGTCACGAGTTTTAGTGTTGTTTGCACTCTCCCCTTTCTCATCCCTCTTGCGTTTGAAGCAAAATTTGGCAATGTGGCCCTTCTTACCACAATAGAAGCACACCTTGTCGCTTGAGCTCCCACCGCCTCCATTCTTGGATTGCTTCGCCACGAGTGCCGCTCCATCTTCTCGAGACTCGTTCTCCTTTCGCCGCGAAAGCTCGTGCAACAACCGTGAGGTCACATAGTCCAATGTGAGCTCCGTAATGGGTCTTGACTCCATCGCCACGATGAGGTACTCGTATGATGATGGAAGGCTCTCCAAAAGTGTCATCACGATGTCACCATCCGTAACCGACACGTCGCAACCGTTGAGTTGATCCGCGAGAGCTTTGACCTTGTTGATGTGCGCCAACATGTCATCTTCTTCGCCCATCTTGATGGTGAAGAACTTGCGCCTCAAAAACAAAATGTTGGCCAATGTTTTCGCTTTGTGAATGTTGCAAAGCTTGGACCATGCTTCCGCGGGTGTCTTGCACGAACGAATGTGCGCAAGTTGCGAATCCGCGAGGTTGAGTGCCAAAATGGCAAATGCCTTCTTCTCCCTCCTCGTGTACGCTTGCATGATCCTAGGATCCGTAGAAGAGAAAGGAGGTTCCTCACTACCCTCGACAATCTCCCACAACTCCTTCTCGGCCATCACCATCTCCATTTTGAACTTCCACAAGTGGAAATTCACCCCATCAAACTTGTCCACGACCTTGGGACCCTCACCCTCAAAAGATGCCATGATCCTCACTTACGTATGCCTCCCCACACAAATGAAACCTCAAACTCAAACACACAACTTTGTTTTTGTGATTTTTTTGCTTTGATATTGCACCTTTGTGCACCCAATGGGTTTAAAACAACCCCAAACACTAGATCAGCACTTTTGTGCTCCACACACGCCTCCCAACACTCAAATGTGAGAACCCTCACCCAAAAATGCAAAGAGGCTCACCAAAACCCCTCAAATCACTCAATGGAGCTCAAAACAACTCCAAATGCTTCAATACGACGCCTTAGTGTCCCCAAACACTCAATGCACGTCAATGACACCTTTGTGTCCTTCAAGAGCACTCACTCAATGCACATGAACTCACACAAGTCCCTCAAAACCCCAATCGCATTGAAATTGCTCAAAACCGCACCTTTGTGCACAAACTAGCTCCAAATGAAAATTTGAGCACCCCAAGAGCATGAAACACATGCAACACCTCAAAGCAAGTGCCTAATCACTAGGATCAGATGGTAGACCCTCCACGAGAGTCTTCACACCTCACAAATCACTTGCATTTACTCAAATGCTCACAATTGAACCAAACGAAGTTCCACTCGCAACGAAGAGATAGAAGAAAGAAAAGAAGGAGATCAAGGGAAGAGATTGACCAAAGAGAGTGCTCCAACATGTAACTTCAGCCCATGCACACCTCCAAGAAACACCAACGCTTCAACAAGCTCCAAAACCTCCAACAATGCTCCAAAACCGCCCGTTGCGCACCGACCTCAAAATACTTGCACAAATGCAATCTAATACTCATGAAACACACATGAGTAGGCCCATAACCTATTGAAGGTAGAGAAGATTGCACAAGGCACACACACAAACACAAGGAATGCGTAGAAAGAGATGATCTTTACTCAAAGGCCTTCCACCTTAAGTAGTGTACACTAGGAGGTCACCATGGACAAACCATATGGGATAACTCATCACAAGGACACTCTAGAGATCAGCCCATGCCTAACCCCTCCTCCCACACACCATTATTTAGCACCCGTACGTCTTTGGCTTCTAGCAATACTACGTTGCATCAATTACCTCAATAGTTGACGTCTGCGCCGTTGAGCTGATCCGCAAGAGCCTTGACTTTGTTGATGTGCGCCAACATGTCGTCGTTTTCTTCCATCTTGATGGTGAAAAACTTGCGCCTCAAAAACAAGATATTGACCAAGCTCTTTGCC
The DNA here is from genome assembly GCA_022496805.1 of Pohlia nutans. NCBI lineage: Eukaryota > Viridiplantae > Streptophyta > Bryopsida > Bryales > Mniaceae > Pohlia > Pohlia nutans. The sequence continues at coordinate 28,165,698 of CM040089.1, read as the reverse complement.
TCATGAATATTGCAAAGCTTGGCCCATGCCTCGGCGGGAGTCTTGCACGACCGAATATGAGAAAGCTGGGAATCAGAAAGATTAAGAGCCAAAATCGCAAAGGCCTTTTTCTCTCGCCGAGTGTACGCAGTTCGTACCCTAGCCTCGGCGTCGGACGAAGGCGGTTCCTCACTACCCTCAACTATCTCCCACAATTCTTTTTCGGCCATGACCATTTCCATCTTGAATTTCCACAAGTGGAAGTTGACGCCATCGAACTTGTCTACAACCTTAGCACTTTCACCCTCAAATGTAGCCATATCCTTGATTGAAGGACGTACGCTCACAAAATTCAGCCCCTAGAAAGCTAAGAAAAATTGTTTTTATGATTTTTGACAATTTTGTGATTTGTGAGGCAAATTGCACACGTACGTGCTTCTAATGCCTCCAAACTAATTCCAAACACTAAATCAGCACCTTTGTGCTACACATCAACCTCACAACACTCAATCGTGATGGTTCTTAGTGAATTTGCACAAGATCATACCACAACACCCTAACTAGGAGAATTGCGCACTCGTTGACTCAAATCCACTCAAATCAGCACCCTTGTGCTTCACAACACGTAATGCACCCTATGGACACCCTTGTGCCTTCCAAGGACTCTAAATCAATGCAAATTCAGCCCCTTCAAGTCCTAATTGCATTGAAATTCATCAAATCAGCCCCGTTGTGCATTCACTAACCCAAACTCTAATTTTGAGCACTCCAAGGGCATAACTCACATTCCAAACCCTTGTGCAAGAATTGCAATACCAAAATCAGATTGTAGACTCACCCCAAGAGCCTCAAAGCATAAAAGTGCCTTGCAACAACACAAGTGCACAAATTGAGCACAAATTGAGCCAATAAGCTCCAATAAGCTCCAATAAGCTCCTAATAAGCTCCAATATACTCCAACAAGCACCAATAAGCTCCAAAGCTCCAATTCAGCCCTTGTAGACGTGTATAAACTCCAAAGGTGCTCCAAAGTGCTCCAAAAGCTCCAAATCAACAAATGATAGCTCCAAAGTGCGAATTCAGCCCTCCAACACGTAGATCAAAGGTAGGAAGATTGTAATACCTCCCAATGTCGAAATCAGCCCACCAAAGCTCGAATTCAGCCCTCCAAAGTTCCAAATCAGCGCTCCAATACTCCAAAATCAGCGCTCCAACGCACGACCTCCACACAATGAGCAATCTAATCTTTGACTCACGCAAAACACATGAGTGGGCCCATAACCTATTGAAGGTTAGATTAGAATGCCAAAGCCTCACACAAACACTTGGAATGCATAGGAAAGAGATGATCTTTACTCATGGGCTGCCCCTCTTAAGTAGCACACCCAAGGGAGTCCCCTTGGCAAACCATATGGGACATCAGCCCATACTCCACTCCTAGTACACTAGGATCAGCCCATATCACTTGGGAGACCCAATTCTCATTACTTCTAACTAGTACCACTTCTCTAGTTGCAAATCTAGCTCATTCGCATCATCTACTCTAGCTAATGCGCATGGCTATGAGCAACTTCAGCCCACGCAATCATCCTACTTCAACACTGAAGACGTGGACAAGCAAGCATCTCAAGGGGGTTGGGTGGTACTTGGATTGTATGTTGGGTTATGTACATGCAGATGAGAAGGATCTCAAATCCTCTGCAGAGACTGCCGATAAACCTGCCCTATTGGATGGTGAGTTGGAGAATCTTGATGAAGAAGCACGCCTTAAACTCATTGCCAAAGTTGAAGCTGAAGACAAGAAGAAGGCAATGAAGATTACTCAACATCAAGAGAAGGTAGCCGCCCGTGAGCAAGCTAAGATTGACAAGGCAGCTGAGAAGATTGCCAAGAAGGAGGAGAAGAAGAAAAATCCAAAGGTACAGGAACTTCCAAGGCCAGCTGCTTCAAGTGTTGTTGACGCAGAATCTCAGCGCCAGAGCCAGGAGCAGAGGGGTACTAAGAGAGATTCTGGGTACTTAGAGCTATCACAAGACAAGGCATTCCGTGGTCAGATTGCTGATGTGGTAGACTTAGAAGAGGACCAGCAGATCGATGAATTGGTACTCAACACCTCACTTGGAGCTGCTCTTCCACAAAACAAGGACGACCCTCACCCAAAGATGTTTGTGGAGATTAAAAAATTCTTGGATGTGGTATAATTCTGGACATACTTCTTGGACTCTACATATTTCAGTTTATTATGCTTGAGTTTGCCTGCCACCTTCAGTTTACTAACATGTGTATGTTTTATTTATATCAGCACAAAGCGGACCGGCCACGACTATTCAAAGGGGAGTCGTGCATGGATCCGTGTGTGGATTTAATACTTGTAGACATGCCCAAGAACCTACCTGTTCCTACTATCTCGGATCCTCCAGGACAGATTCCACTGTAGAATGCTGTTAAAGACGACTGGCTTGACCCAATTTTTGACTTTGCAGACAATCACTTGGTTCATGATGGCGCTATCATTATAGTCCATCCATATAGACAATCAACCAAGGCTAACATCCTTGGTTACAGTACAGCAACGGGCTTTACATTGTTCAAGGATTGGACTTGCATGAATAGGCTCCATTTGGCATCACCAGTCAACCATCTCAAGACGGTAAGTGCTCATTCACTGTCTAGTTTTCAAACATTCATTATTGTTTTGTTCTTTCTATCAACTAACTCTTTTGGTTGTGTATGTTGCAGACGCAGCGCTTTGGTGTTTATCTTTTGGTTCGAGTGTTACCTGAGGGTGCTCGTGCACGGTTTTCATTTCAATCTATCCCAGCTCTTGAGGCACTTGGATTAGACGTGGGTTGTGATGACATGTTACAAAATTTCACCACCAAGGCCTCGCAACGCATGAATGGAAGTAGGCCTTCGCGAGGCCCTCGTGAAAAGGATAGTCAGTTCATTCAAATGTTGATTGAGGCCTCTTCTCAGCCCAACGATGTTGTCTTGGATTGCACCGCCATGACAGGTGTATATTACTTCCATCCATAGCCTCTCTATCCATTTCTTTTCATTTCTTCCATTTATTTCTATTCTATCTAGTTTTTGTAATTTCTCATTCATTTTCTCGTTCTAAATGTTCAATGATTTTTTGTTGTTTGCATTCAATCAGGTGCTTCGTTGTTGGCATGTCGCCGTGTGCAACGCCACATTGTGGCACTTGAAGAGGACCAAGAGCTATTTGATGGACTGCTTTTATCTATGCGACGTGTCTGCAAACCCGAACCCGAGCCAGTCGTTGCATCATCATCTGCATCAGAGGATCCAGACGCAGTTCCGTCAGCGGTCGTTCGAGTGTTGAAGAAATCTTGATTCAGTAAGTAAGTTTGAATTCAATCAAGACAATTTCTACTTTATTTGATGAATTCTTGATCACCTTGGTCTCATGTTCATTTGCTTCATCTTGTGCAGAAAAATGAAGTTCACGAATTCTACCGTACAGAGGCCATTTTTTGCGAGGCCAGAGTTTTTGAACAGCCCTTCCAAACCATTTCAGTTGCCAGTCTACATTGAGCCTGTTGCACAGGCTCGTGCAGGTCAGGGTACTAGAGATCACGTTCCTAGACCAAAGGTGTTGAACTCAGACGCACTAGTATACTTTGATGTTGAGGCCGAGGAGTCTGAATGTGACGGTTTTTGTTCACCACAACGCTCTACATATAGCTCTTGTTCAGGGTCTACTAGTAACGGTAATTCTAGTGATGACATAGAGGAACTTTGATGTCCTTTCCACATCTTTGTACTACTGTCGTTATGATATTTGTAGTGAGACTAAAAGGGCTACTACTCATGATTTTTGACATCCGTGTTATACTTCACAACCCTAATCCTTTTTTCCCTCAAACCTCATTGATTTGTTAACTCTACTGTTCATGTTAAATTTTCCATGTTCAATCCCTAAACCCTTGACCCCTTAAGTTTTAATAATAAATTTGCACACATGTAGAATGTGAAGTAATTACATTTTACATTACAGTCCAAATACACTAAAAAATCCATAAATATTGATCCCACGGTTATAGGTCCTTTAAAAAAATAAAAAATAAAAATTGAAAATTTTCTAGGCTCTCAGGCTCTCAAGCTCCCAGGCTCACGCTGCCAGGCTCACATGCTAGCATTCCCGGTCGTTGTGGACATCCCAAGGGATGTCCACGAAAACATCCCCACGTCATCGAAGTCATCGTGAACGAGATGTCTTCCGGACGATGGCCTAAACACAGTATGTCGTGGCAGCTCGTCCAACGTGGATTTTTCCGTGCCATGTAGGTTAAGTTCTGTAAATTAGGAAATTCCAAAATATATCCACGTGTATTTTCTACCATAAATGTTGGTAAATCCTCCTATATTATAAAAGTCTATTTTTGTCCGACGAGGATTCTTAATATTATAATATTAATAAATTATAATATTTTTAAAATATTAATATTAAAAATCAGTTTTATATAATTTTTTTCTTATATAATATAATATTTTTTAAAAATATTATTATTTTAATATTATTATATTTTCTGATACTAATATAATATTACAATATTATAATTTTAAATTATTTTAAAGAATGGACGAATCAGAAATATGGCGATTAGAAGATATCGAATATAAAATCAATAATCCAAATTATGTGGTGATTTTCAATAAAAGTATATTGGACCAAAAGGAAAGAGTATTTAATAGGGTGAACCGGTTCTTTTCTCCGCTCTTGCAAACCGCTGCCCATTATGCTGAATTTTTTACATCGGGTAGCAATTCACCTCGCATTCCAGTAAATTTCACACACTTACCCTCGGTAAATCCAGAATCCCGTGCCAACGTGGCAAACCTGCGTCTTTCCGGATGTCCTGCGTCATGTCCTCATAAACGCGCAGATGTCTACAGACATCTACGCGTTCTTTCCGAAACACGCACCTCGCCGAACCCTGAGATTTCAAATTATCTCCAAAAACGCAGAGACATCCCTCTGTTGTGCGAGACATCCACTCAAACCGCAAAGACATCACACAGATGTCTCTGCGTCTGCCGAAGACATCACCAAAAACGCAAGTTTCTTATAGTGAAAACTATAAGATGAAAGTAGTTGATGAGTGGACTATCATCAACTACCTCCATCTAGCAAACCCGCTCCATCCCTCCAAAAATGTGAGCTCCTCTACATTTTTTAATTTTCTTCAATTTTATTTTTTTTGCACATGTTTTTTAATATGACCTTCTATGTATTAATATTCATTAATTTTTTATAGACTTTGAAGTTCAAGGCGGTTCTTCTCGCCCGTGATGTTCCCTCTATGGCGGCAAGGCAACCACCTCCTCTACTTATCGCTAAAGACCCCTCTATTCCCCAGGTTGACTTAGCGTGTGATGACGTTCTTTTCAACGTTGTGACGTTGGAGTCACAACTATTGAGGAAGGACACAGGCAAACCATGGCGTTGTCCCAAAGAGAAATCTGAGGTTTTGATGAAGTTGTTTGTGTATGGACTAACTCCAGCTAATGGTATCGTGGCAGACCTCACTGCATCCACAGGTAATTTTATTTTTATTGAATGAATTGCACATTCAATATCATGTGATTTTTACCCTTTGTTTCTAATAAACCTTTTCTGCTCTGTTGTGCAGGTGCGTCTATCCGTGCAGCTAGGGCTTGCAACCGTCACATTCTAGCTCTTGAAAGTGATTCAAAGCTATTTGCTGAGGTCTTGAAGCCCCTCGTTGCTTCTCAGACCCGTACAGCGCCACCTGACACCGCTTTCATCCAGCTTCCTGATTCCGATGATGAGACCGTTCGTGATGAGCCCCTTGAAGCTACATGTGAGTAAGTTTGATTGGTTATTTAATGCAAATTGCAAATACTGGTTAGTACATCTACATCTCTATACGTTTTCTAATATTTCAACCGTTCTTTAAATTTGCAGTTTGATAAGCGCTAAACCACTACAACGGCGCCGTTTAAACCTCAGACAGTCCTTGCAGAGTTTGGTTAGCCCTGATACTTCCCCTCAAGGACTGCCAGTGTATGCCGAAGCCCTAGCAACATCATTTGCCAATGCTAGTCCTAGTAGTTCTTCATGTTTTTCCACACCGCGTCGACACTATGATCCACGTGTGCTCTCATATGTCGATGTGAGTGCTATTGAATCTGACGCAGATTCACCTTGATTGTACGGTTTGAGTATTTATTTATTTCCCCATCATTTCTTGATTCTATAACGACTTTGAATGCATTATCTTTAGATTCTATAACGAGTTTTCAATGTTTGAAGCTAGAAAATTCCATTAACAACTCTAAACATACACCCCTAAATCCACGGCTATAGGTCCTTTTCCTAAACAATATTTCAGAAATATTCATTAATTACACCCTAAAACCGCGATAATAGGAGGTACTTCAAAATCCTACACCCTGAAATTTTTCCCTAAATTTATGCTCACTGCTCACTGCTCACTGCTCACATACTAGCATTTCCCGCAAGAAGGTGAACGATGTAAGGTCACGCTCCTCACGCCTCTCCTTTTTTACAGTCAATGCCATATGTAGATTGACTTCAAACTGCCCTTTGGTTCCAAGATGTCGTCATCGGTGGAGAGGCCTCCCCACGGTCGGGATACTGAACTACTGACGGGGAGGTCCCCGTGCTGTGGGAGTATCTATCACGGGGATAGCAGGCGTTTCTCAACGCCTGTTCTTGGGAACGGACGCCTGCTATCCCTGTAAAAGATACTCCCAAGCACCGTGCGTGGGGAGCTCTCCCCACCTCCGTGCCTTGGGAGCTCTCCCCAGCAGCGTGCGTGGAGAGCTCCCTCGAGCATCGTGCGTGGGGAGTGCTCTGCAGTGGGAGTATCCTCGATGGGACTGATGGGCGGCGTGTGTGGAGGGCTGCCCGGAGTTCGAGGATGTCTTTGTAACGGGTTTTGTTTTGGCAAGTGAACTCCGCAGTTGGTATGGACGCTGTGTCGCAGTCTGCTATGAGCCAGATGAAGAAGAGGGTATTCAAGAACGTCGACGTCAAGAAAGGTGGCTCTACGTTTTCGAAGTGCTCCGACTGCAACGAGCTAAAGGAGTTCGTGGCAGCAGCGGCAAAGGGTAGCGCAGAGGCGTTGTACCACCAGAGGTTGTACGACGCTCACGTTGCGCACCAGCAGTTATGTTGCCGGCTGTACTACAGCTGGAGGAGCGAGTCGGAGATGAGCCGGTCTGATGTGCTCTGCATAATTCACGATGGAATGGACAGCCGAAAGACCGCCCTGCCGCGCTTGCGGGTGATTACCAAGGGAACCGCAGGCCTCAGGTAGCTACCGGTGACGCTGACTGGAATGGTAACGTATGGACATGGCGACGGGGCCTATGCCGACTTCTCGACGGATCTTTGGCCACGCGATTCGAACTTCACTATCTCTTCCCTTGCCCGTTGCCTCCGGAAGTTGGAGAGGCCGGCCATCCGGAATTCCAAGATCCTTTTTGACGAACAACCACTCAACCGGTTCTTTGAAAAGCTCATGAGGGGGATGTCTCGATGTGTAGCAGCGATACCGGAAGCCACCGCCGACGCTGAGCACATGGACCCCCTCCCAAGGAGGTTGTACCTACAATTGGACAATTCCGCTAAGGACAATAAGAACCAGTTCGTTTTTGCGTTTCTCTCGTTACTTACCGCACGGAAAGTGTTTGTGGAGATACAGGTCGGGTTCTTGATGGTCGGCCACACGCACAAGGACATCGACAGATACTTCAGTTACGTCTCCAACGTCTTGAGGAGGAGCAACACTTTCGTGCTCGCGGACCTCATGAAGCACTTCATGGAATCGCAAAAGCTGAGTTTCATGCCGCATGTGGTTCAGGAGGTGGCCGACTTCAAGTCATATATCAAGGGATATGTCCGGCCGTTGGAGGGGATCAAAGACAAGCACATTTTCCGCTTCTTTGTGGACAGCGATGGGTGGCCGGTATTCTAGTACAAGGAATCCGCGACGGACGGGGCCTGGTTGCCACGTGCAGGCCCTCACAGAATGTGGAAGGAGGACCCTTACGGTCGGCCGTTGCTTCCTACGGGTATGCTTCCGACCGTACATGCGTGCTAAGTTGTTGGCATACCGTTTGGGGCCCGCTGTTGGTGGGGAGAGCTCTCCACCCGACGTCGAGGTTTCGTAGGGGCAATCGTAGCAGGGAGGCCTTTCCACCCGTCGTCGAGGTACGGTAGGGGCAGTCGTAGTGGGGAGGCCTCTCCAGCCGTCGTCGAGGTATCGTAGGGGCAGTCGTACTGGGGAGGCCTCTCTACCAGTCGTCGAGGTCATGTAGGACCAGTCCTAGTGGGGAGGCCTCTCCACCAGTCGTCGAGGTAATGTAGGACCAGTCCTAGTGGAGAGGCCTCCCTGCATCTGCAGAGCCTCGTAGCCTGAGACCTGTCACGCCGGATGGAACTAATTGTGGCTTCCCCGAATCCCCGTGAGTCGCAAATGACCCCGCCCCGGTGAAGATGAAGCCCCTCTGGAGATGCGAGAGCGGTGTCAACCCGAGCACGAACTCTGAGGTGACCAAAGAGGACGCCGCGAGGTCACGCGAGAGCAAACAGTTAATCCGAGCGGGGCTCCAGAAATTCGTGGACATCTGGAGGGGTAGCTGCCATCGCAGCGAGGCCTACAGGAGTCGAATGGAGGCTTACGTGCAGTATTGGGTGGACATTATTACGGAACTCCGCTCGGACGATCCGCCGCAGGCCCCAAGGACATTGGTGTATGGGTTTTGGCCGACGACGGAGTGGACGACGGCCCACCCTCTTCCCCCGCCAGCCCTAGATGAAGTGCGGAGGCAGAGGGATCTTGCCAACGCAACTCCGGAGGACGAGCAGCCCGATCCTTGGTGCGGTCCAGTACGGCGGCGACCAAGGCCAGCGTTCAACCCATACCGTGACGCCCTCATTGGGAATTTTGTCGTCATCATGCCGAGCGACACCGCAATCTATCCAGTGTGGATGGGCAGGGTGCTTGCATCGGCCGTGCGCGACGCCCGGTCCCCACACCATGGGAAGTGCCAGATCCGATTTTGGAGGCCTGCCAGAGGAAGTCGGGGGATGACAAACAAGGAGAGATATAGAGGTTGTTGGGATGTGAAGTGGGAGCGCGATGACAGCAACGACGCCGTGCAATGGTTGGACTGCACTTCCATCCTCTATAGAAGCTCGCCGAACGTTAACTTCACCGAGACCTCGCTACGCAAGATTCGGACGAGGATAGTATGCGCGCGGGGAGCGGGGAGCGGTGAGCAGTGAGCGGAGAAATGTGAGATTACGAGCAAGAATTTTATGTCAACCGTGGTCAACGATACTATATTTAGAAAATATTCGAATATTCGGTTATTTTTAGTAAATTTTTTGATCTATGACCGTGGAATATTTGGTACCTATAACCGTGGAATTGGGTCGGTGGAAAATGTTCAAGGCACATGAAAGGCACACTTTGTGCCTAAAACCGTAGTAATTGGACCCAATTCCGCGGTTTTAGGGTAAAATGAAAATTTAATTTATTACACCCTTGTTATGGACCAATCAGTAGGTTTGGGCATAGATTTTCTACATCAATATTATTTGAACTGAGTAGCAAATTGATGATATAGACCAGCTACGGTTAAGGGTACAAAATAGAAGAAATTCCAGAATTTAGGGTAAAGAATAGAACATGATTTTGAAAACTGCAGTAGTGGCCCTTTTAGTCTCACTACAATTTCATTGATTTGAAGAGTGAACATGTCAACAATGGTTATAGAAACATTGAAGTACCCTAAGATGTTGGATGAGTCAACAACCACTCTCAAAAACTAGCTTAACTTCGTTGAAGCTAAGAGTGGGTGCATGTATGAAGGCATCTACATTAGCATCAAACCCACAAATGAGCGTGAAGACAAAATACAAATGTTTGCAGTGAGCCCATTGACTGCGGCCTCCCTTTGCCTTAGTCAGCATCTCCTTGATTTAAGAGCAGGAGTAGTGTGGAAACTGGGAAATTGTGAGATGGTACTGCTGAATCGTCGAAGGCGTACCCGAATCCAACGTGACGATGCAACCTAGGGCAGGGACTGGAACCATGTCCACCTTCCTTATGCGACCTTTGTATGCTCCAGCACTGGCACAGTTGTTGGTTTGCGTGATAGATGGGCTCTTCTTGTTGCAACGGACATTTTTGTCGTGCCGTCGCTTGGGAACTTCATCAGGGAATGTTGGAGTTGCATAGGATGACAAGTCAACGGGGAGAGGGTGGTCTTGGAAGAGCCTTCGCGGCGATATGACCTCCTGCTGTGGAAGTCGAAAGCCAGCATTCTCTAGGGCAAGTATCTCCTTGCGTGCTAGGTTAGTGCCGTTCTTGACAAGCCAGATCTCGGGGACCTCCGGGCGGGACATAACCCACTTTCTGCGGGATCCTTTGACACACCTCTCAATGTCGTCGTTGCAGAAGAAAAATTGCATGCGGTCCTTGCGATTTTTCCTGTAGTTGTCCATCAAGCCCGTGTACGTAGGAGCAGCGGTACATTTTCCATCTTGTACGATTCGAGCAATGCACTTCTTCTTAGTCACAGCCTGCTGCGCGAAACAAGCCTTCGCACATGGGGCTTTCAGCCTAGCTATGTGCCACTGACTCTCGTCGCAAGCCGTTTCTATTGAGGTAATTGATGCAACGTAGTATTGCTAGAAGCCAAAGACGTACGGGTGCTAAATAATGGTGTGTGGGAGGAGGGGTTAGGCATGGGCTGATCTCTAGAGTGTCCTTGTGATGAGTTATCCCATATGGTTTGTCCATGGTGACCTCCTAGTGTACACTACTTAAGGTGGAAGGCCTTTGAGTAATGATCATCTCTTTCTACGCATTCCTTGTGTTTGTGTGTGTGTGCCTTGTGCAATCTTCTCTACCTTCAATAGGTTATGGGCCCACTCATGTGTGTTTCATGAGTATTAGATTGCATTTGTGCAAGTATTTTGAGGTCGGTGCGCAACGGGCGGTTTTGGAGCATTGTTGGAGGTTTTGGAGCTTGTTGAAGCGTTGGTGTTTCTTGGAGGTGTGCATGGGCTGAAGTTACATGTTGGAGCACTCTCTTTGGTCAATTTCTTCCCTTGATCTCCTTCTTTTCTTTCTTCTATCTCTTCGTTGCGAGTGGAACTTCGTTTGGTTCAATTGTGAGCATTTGAGTAAATGCAAGTGATTTGTGAGGTGTGAAGACTCTCGTGGAGGGTCTACCATCTGATCCTAGTGATTAGGCACTTGCTTTGAGGTGTTGCATGTGTTTCATGCTCTTGGGGTGCTCAAATTTTCATTTGGAGCTAGTTTGTGCACAAAGGTGCGGTTTTGAGCAATTTCAATGCGATTGGGGTTTTGAGGGACTTGTGTGAGTTCATGTGCATTGAGTGAGTGCTCTTGAAGGACACAAAGGTGTCATTGACGTGCATTGAGTGTTTGGGGACACTAAGGCGTCGTATTGAAGCATTTGGAGTTGTTTTGAGCTCCATTGAGTGATTTGAGGGGTTTTGGTGAGCCTCTTTGCATTTTTGGGTGAGGGTTCTCACATTTGAGTGTTGGGAGGCGTGTGTGGAGCACAAAAGTGCTGATCTAGTGTTTGGGGTTGTTTTAAACCCATTGGGTGCACAAAGGTGCAATATCAAAGCAAAAAAATCACAAAAACAAAGTTGTGTGTTTGAGTTTGAGGTTTCATTTGTGTGGGGAGGCATACGTAAGTGAGGATCATGGCATCTTTTGAGGGTGAGGGTCCCAAGGTCGTGGACAAGTTTGATGGGGTGAATTTCCACTTGTGGAAGTTCAAAATGGAGATGGTGATGGCCGAGAAGGAGTTGTGGGAGATTGTCGAGGGTAGTGAGGAACCTCCTTTCTCTTCTACGGATCCTAGGATCATGCAAGCGTACACGAGGAGGGAGAAGAAGGCATTTGCCATTTTGGCACTCAACCTCGCGGATTCGCAACTTGCGCACATTCGTTCGTGCAAGACACCCGCGGAAGCATGGTCCAAGCTTTGCAACATTCACGAAGCGAAAACATTGGCCAACATTTTGTTTTTGAGGCGCAAGTTCTTCACCATCAAGATGGGCGAAGAAGATGACATGTTGGCGCACATCAACAAGGTCAAAGCTCTCGCGGATCAACTCAACGGTTGCGACGTGTCGGTTACGGATGGTGACATCGTGATGACACTTTTGGAGAGCCTTCCATCATCATACGAGTACCTCATCGTGGCGATGGAGTCAAGACCCATTACGGAGCTCACATTGGACTATGTGACCTCACGGTTGTTGCACGAGCTTTCGCGGCGAAAGGAGAATGAGTCTCGAGAAGATGGAGCGGCACTCGTGGCGAAGCAATCCAAGAATGGAGGCGGTGGGAGCTCAAGCGACAAGGTGTGCTTCTATTGTGGTAAGAAGGGCCACATTGCCAAATTTTGCTTCAAACGCAAGAGGGATGAGAAAGGGGAGAGTGCAAACGACACTAAAACTCGTGACGATGATGAGTACGCATTTACGGCTAGATATGAGGCAAGCATGAGCGATGGCATCGAGGGTGATGCAAGCATGAGTGATGGTATCGAGGGTGATGCAAGCATGAGTGATTGGATTGAGGTTGGTGATGAGTATGCAAACATGGCAAGCAATGTATCGTGCAATGGTAGTACGAGTGATTGGATTGTTGATTCGGGGGCTACAAGCCACATGTCACCGCATAAAACTTGTTTTCATTCGTATGCTCTCATTAATCCAAGGAGAGTGATTTTGGGAGATGATACGGTGCTTGAGGCCGTTGGCAAGGGCCAAATTGTTGTAGACACCGAGGTGAGGGGTCGTGTGAAGACAATCACTATCCAAGATGTCCTCCACGTTCCCAAACTAACGGCAAATTTACTATCGGTGAGGCAACTAGGGAAAAGCACTTGAGAGTAGAGTTTAGTGATAAGGGGTGTTATGTGTTGTCACCGAGTCGAGATGAGGTGGCCATCATTGAAGAACACGAGGGCTTGTACCACATCAAGTTCTCCAAGGTGCATTCGAAGGAATCGGCGGCGTTGGCGCATTCAAACTTGAAGGACGACAAGTTGGCGTTGTGGCATCGTCGACTTGGCCATTTGAACATCAAGAGTGTGAAGACACTACGCGGCATGGTAAGTGGCATGGATCTTCATCAATTGAAAGTGGATGCTTCTACATTCACGTGTGAAGGTTGCATTGAAGGCAAGCAACAACGGTTGCCATTTGCGGGTGAAGGGGCAACACGGGCCACAAAAGTTTTGGAGATCGTGCATTCGGATGTGTGTGGCCCCATGAAGACCACATCGATGGGAGGTTGCAAGTACTTTGTGACCTTCATCGATGATTTTTCAAGGAAGATATGGCTCTACCCTATCAAAGCCAAGAGTGAGTGCTTTGAGAAGTTCAAGGAGTTCAAGACATTGGTGGAGAACCAATCCGAGTTGAAGATCAAGGTGTTTCGGTCGGACAATGGCGGCGAGTACATGTCCAAGAAATTTGACGAGCTTTTGAAGAATGAAGGCATCGCACGCCAAACTTCGGCCCCGTACACGCCTCAACAAAATGGAGTTGCGGAGCGCGCAAATCGCACCATTGTAGAGATGGCGAGGAGCATGTTGCACGCTCAAAACTTGAAGTTGGACCTTTGGGCGGAAGCGGTGGTGAATGCGGTATACACACGCAATCGGTGTCCAACAAGCGCGGTTGAAGGCATGACGCCGGAGCAAGCGTGGAGTGGGAGGCAACCATGTGTTGCACACATGCGCATCTTCGGATGCATTGCATATGCGAAGGTTCCCGACGAACGGAGGACTAAACTCGAGGCTAAGGCCTTGAAATGTGTGTTTCTTGGGTATTGTGAAGGTACCAAGGCGTATAGACTCATGTCGGTGGACACGAGGAAGATCATTCGGTCACGTGATGTGACATTTTGTGAGGAGTCTACGATGGAGGCTCCTTTGGAGGTTGGTCCAAGTGGGAGTAGTGGAGACGTTTTGGTGGACACACCCTCCAAGTCTCCTAGTGTTGTTGATGTAGGTGATGATGACGGTGATGACGAAGCTGGCGACACGGAGGTTGTTGAAGCGCCATCGAGCTCAAAGGTCAAGAATGGCGCAAAGGGCACGCAAGAGGAGCAAGTTTCTTCAAGCGAGCGGCGGTACCCCGACAGATCGCGCAAGCCACCTGGAGAATGGTGGAAGAACCACATCTTCCCTCAAGTGGAGGACGAGCATGCGAATGTGGCATTATCGGATGGTCCATTGACCATTCGAGAAGCCATGCAAGGTGAGGATGCGGTCAAGTGGGAGCGCGCCATGCAAGAGGAGTACGACTCTCTAATTGCTAACGGTACGTGGCAATTAACTCCCATTCCAAAGGATCGCAACCCCATTGGTTGCAAATGGGTGTTTCGGACAAAGAGGGATGTTTCGGGTATTGTTGTGCGTCACAAGGCAAGATTAGTAGCCAAGGGGTTCGCGCAAGTGCATGGGGTGGATTTTCACGAGACATTTGCTCCCGTGGCCAAGTTCACCACCATTCGATGCATTCTTGCCATTGGAGCGGCCTTGGACTTGGAGATGCATCAAATGGATGTGAAGACCGCATTTTTGAATGGCGATTTGGAGGAGGACATCTACATGGTGCAACCTGAGGGGTTTGTGCAACAAGAGTTTGTGCGTGATAGGGCTACACGCACTATCACCATGAGTCAAGGCAAGTATGTGATGGACGTGCTCAAGAGATTCGGGATGGAGGATTGTAAGCCCGTGGCAACACCATTGGATGCAAACTCCAAGCTCGTCAAGCTTTCGGAGGAGGAGTATGCGATGGAGGCTAAATCGATGGCGGAGGTGCCATACAAGCAAGCGGTGGGGTCGTTGATGTATGCGATGATTGCGACACGGCCCGACCTTGCGTATCCAATTAGCGTGGTGAGTCAACACATGGCGAGACCGGGCTCGATGCATTGGATGACGGTCAAGAGGATCATGCGTTATTTGAGGGGCACAAGCGATGTGAAGTTGTGTCTTGGAGGCAAAGACATTGTGTTGAGCGGCTATTGTGACGCGGACTACGCGGGAGACACGAGCGATCGAAGATCGACAACGGGCTACATGTTCAAGGTCGGATCGGGAGCGGTGTCGTGGAATAGCAAGCGGCAACAAACCACGGCGACATCAACGGTGGAGGCCGAGTACATGGCTACGAGCCATGCCACGAAGGAGGCCATTTGGTTGAGGCAACTAATGGTGGATGTGGGTTGCACACAAGGTGAGGCTACAACGATTATGTGTGACAACCAAGGGTGCATTTCACTTGCAAAGAACCCTACACATCATTCACGCACGAAGCACATTGATGTGCAATACCACTTCATTCGGGAGAAGTTGGAATTGGGAGTTATACATTTGGAGTATTGCCCAACGGAGCACATGGTGGCGGATGTGCTCACAAAGGGTCTTTGTAGAGACCGACACCAACGATTAGTAATAGCATTTGGACTTAGAGGCTTTGGCTCTACGCAAAGTGGGAGTATTGAGGTAATTGATGCAACGTAGTATTGCTAGAAGCCAAAGACGTACGGGTGCTAAATAATGGTGTGTGGGAGGAGGGGTTAGGCATGGGCTGATCTCTAGAGTGTCCTTGTGATGAGTTATCCCATATGGTTTGTCCATGGTGACCTCCTAGTGTACACTACTTAAGGTGGAAGGCCTTTGAGTAATGATCATCTCTTTCTACGCATTCCTTGTGTTTGTGTGTGTGTGCCTTGTGCAATCTTCTCTACCTTCAATAGTTTCTTGCACGGAAGTAACGTGGTTTAGGGCTGCCGCTGGGGTGGGCACTGGTACCTGCACTGGCACATCTAATTTCTCTAATGCTTGGGGAGAGTCTGCCAGCTCTACAGGAGAAGCATTGAGGTTTAGGACGTTGTTCCTTGCTGACCTGGTCTGGACTCAAGGACGCGAGATGCTGATCATATCAGGTCGGTGAGAGTCAAACTCCGAGCCGATGGGAACGTTTGTTTTCCGCTTCAACGACAAGAAGACTTCCTCTCCTTCGAGTTGAGACGTTCGAGTGCAGAACTCCTCAGCACCCGGCATTTTCGCTAATGCTTCGTGTAGGGATTTTGAGTTCCCTGTGCGCTCTGTAGACTTGTGTGCAATCCGAAGTTTCAGTTCTTCTTTGGTAGGGCCGGTTCCAACTCTATCCCCCTTGAGGTATTGGTAGTACGCGACGCTCTGCATGTAGGATCGGACGAAGTCATCCACAGTAGCGACAAAAAGGTCTGACACTCGATCACCGTACTGCTGTTTCCATTTGTTGTGGATACTTTCCACTAAGTTGCAAGACGATATTTCAGCCAACTCGTCCTCAGTGAGGTCCTGGTATATAGAAAGCACTGCATCTTTAGAGTTTGTAGGTGAAGAGAGGAAAATAAGCAATGGCAGAGACTTAGGGTTTCGGATTTAGGGTTTAGGAGCTCACCAGCTGCATGAAGCCTCCCCATTGGCGGTATCGAAAATGCCAGAAGGCAAGCCATAGGTCGAGACGTCTCAATCCATCTTCTGTTGTAGCTCTTGAAGACAGCCACCAAGCTCGGATAGCCAGGTACCTGGAATCTGCATCCGCTTGCGTTGAGGCGTTCTTGTATTGCTTGCAGAGCATGCAATGTTGGTCTTGGAGGTCAGCTCTGATGTCAGCTTTCATGTGCATCTCCAATGATTGCACCCAATGGAAGAGACAAGTTCCTTCTTTATTCGGCATTGGGATTGATGCATCTCCACAGTCCTTTTTCCACAATTTCAAGGGTGCATAATATACCATTGGAAAGGTATTCTCAAGACCTTTCCAACGGTTTATTACACGCTCCCAGATTCCAAAAATAGCAGTCGCTACATCGAAAAGAAACTCCAGCAGAATCGAACTTGAGAATTCTCAATCTCGTCATGGCCGCTTCGAGACCCCAAAAAGAACTGCCGGTACCGGCAGTCTTTTTTCACAATTTCAAGGGCGCATAATATACCATTGGAAAGGTATTCTCAAGACCTTTCCAACGGTATATTATACGGTCCCAGAGTCCAAAAATTGCTGTCGCTACATCGAAAAGAAACTCCAGCAGAATCGAACTTGAGAATTCTCAATCTTGTCATGGTCACTTCGAGACCCCAAAAAGGACTGCCGGTACCGGCAGCCCTTTTCCACAATTTCAAGGGCGCATAATATACCATTGGAAAGGTATTCTCAAGACCTTTCCAACGGTATATTACATGCTCCGAGATTCCAAAAATTGCAGTCGCTACACGGAAAAGAAACTTCAGCAGAATCAAACTTCAGAAAATCTCAATCTCGTCATGGCCGCTTCGAGACCCCAAAAAGGACTGCCGGTACCGGCAGTCCTTTTTCACAATTTCAAGGGTGCGTAATATACCATTGGAAAGGTATTCTCAAGACCTTTCCAACGGTATATTACACGCTCCGAGATTCCAAAAATTGCAGTCGCTACACCGAAAAGAAACTTCAGCAGAATCAAACTTCAGAAAATCTGAATCTCGTCATGGCCGCTTTGAGACTCCAAAAAGGACTGCCGGTACCGGCAGTCCTTTTTCCACAATTTCAAAGGCGCATAATATACCATTGGAAAGGTATTCTCAAAATCTTTTCAATAGTATATTACACGCTCCGAGATTCCAAAAATTGCAGTCACTACACTGAAAAGAAACTCCAGCAGAATCGAACTTGAGAATTCTCAATCTCGTCATATTTGGGTAACCTTGTATTCAAGTTTTGCTTGCCTTTTTGGACTGCCGGTACCGGCACTGCGATTTTGGGTTCCTCATGTGTTTAAGTGTTGCTTGCCTTTTTGGACTGCCGGTACCGGCACTACCATATTAGGTCCCTCATGTGTTTAAGTGTTGCTTGCATTTTTGGACTGCTGGTACCGGCACAGCGATTTTGGGTCCCCTTGTGTATAAGTGTTGCGTGCCTTTTTGGACTGCCGGTACCGGCACTGCCATTTTAGGTCCCTTTGTGTTCAAGTTCTGCTTGTGTTTTTGGACTGCCGGTACCGGCACTGCGATTTTGGGTTCCCTTGTATTCTAAGTTTCGCTTATGATTTTGCACTGCCAGTACCGGCACTGCGATTTTGGGTTCCCTTGTGTTTTAAGTTTCGCTTATGATTTTGCACTGCCGGTACCGGCACTGCAATTTTGAGTTCCCTTGTGTTCTAAGTTTTGCTAGTGTTTTTGCACTACCGGTACCGGCACTGCAATTTTGGGTCCCCTTGTGTTCTAAGTTTTGTTTGTGATTTTGCACTGCCGGTACCGGCACTGCAATTTTGGGTTCCCTTGTGTTCAATCTCATTAGAATTAGCTTGGCCAACATTACCTTGGCGTATACTTGACATCTTTTGTAAATAGAATGTTCCAAATTCAGAGCCCAATATCTCATTAAAATCGAGGCAGGCAGGCAGGCAGGACTCTTGATAATGGATTCTCTTTTGTTGGTTCTAGTATATGTAAGTGTGGTTATGAATTTGTTGTTGTTGGTTTAAGCATCTTTAGTGTGTGCAATACAAATTTTCTTTAGACAGAAACAACTCTACCTATGTGCCATGAATGGGATGTGTCATGCTTCAACTTTGGAAATTTATAACTAATTCATTCTTCATCCAAAAATTATGTTTCAACTTGTGTTGCAATCTATTACTTCTTGCCTAACTCTAAAAAAAATAATACTAAATAATATCAATGTCTCATATCCGTATTTCTTATTCAGTTGGAAATGGGGTAACCACCTTAAAGGCAACTGTGGCACGCTCCCCCTAGCTCATAAAAGGGATGGAATTCAAAACTGTTCTTCTCTTTGTCGGTTCCTTGCAATGAAAGTTTGCTTTCGTTTGTCCAGAGAAAAGGAAGAAATCAACATAGATGTCTTCTGTGTATTTAGGCTGATTGGGGCAGAGAAAGTCAAGTTGGCTTGACGGCCTTTTCCTTTACTTTTATTTAACCCAGATTTTTGAAATTTCAAACTATGAGTCCTAATATACCGATCATCAACATCACGATCATCTCCAATATAGGTTCAGTATCTCCAGTGGTTTGTAAAACATTTTCCAAGCATTGGCAGGTGACGTTGGTTGTGAAGGAAGCATTATTAAAACCGACTATTTTGCACATGTACACTTCAGTGTTGATTTTCGGCCCATGTACACGGCAGTGTTGACTCTTTCGCACATGTACACGGAATGTACACAAAAGTGTTGACTTTGCTCAGTTCTAGTTGTCTCTTGCAGTTCTCGCGTGTCAGTTGATACGTTGCCAGGGTACTGCCGGTACCGGCACTTGATTTTGAAGTGGTCCTCCATTTCGTTTTTCTTCTTGCCCAGGCTGGTGGTTTCAAATTTGAATCCGGTTTCTGCATTTGCGGTTTTAGGCGATTTCATGGAATGTGATGAGGTTGGATGGAGATCATGCAGAAGCGATTTCTGATGCGGCTCACCGATGCTTGTGGCTCACTTTTATTGTTTGTTTGTGAATGTGAATATAGGCTATAGCATTGGTGGCGAAATGAATGAGGCAGGGGAGATGAGCGAGCGCGGCCTTCTTTCCTCTGAAGGTCCGGTTGGATTTCATTGCTTTCCGTTCCTTTCCTTCTGTTTTAGGAGTTTAGGTCTGCAGTTGATTTTAGGAGCGGAGTATGCCTCGAATTCAGACCTCAAATTCACTGCGACTCAATCCGGGAGTTTGCCTTCTCAGATCCGGGATTCTCGCTCCTCAAATCTTGTCTAAGTCAGCTCAATTTGCTCGAATCTCGAATCTTGAATTTGCTCGAATCTTGAATACTGTCGCATGATCTTGAATCGTGCATGAGTACTGCCGCATGAGTACTGCTGCATGATATTCCTGAACCCTTGATGAAGCACTGCCGGTACCGGCATTGGTCTGGTCGCCCCTCCGTCACTTGCCAAGTTCCCTTGTTGCAATATTCGTAGATGTAGCTAGAAAATAATTTGAAAAAGTAGATTTATAACTCAATAAAAATGAAGTCTTCAAAACAGTATTGAGATTGTCTTTGAATTTGATTCATTCAGTAAGTTCTCTTGAACGTATTCTAAGTCACATGTCTTTGAATTTGAATGCACAAATAAGCACAGGTTGTGCTTGGGGTTGTGTTCCTAATAATTGCTTATTATTTCAAACAGAAACTTGTGAATATCTAATCATGGTAGTGTAAGCATGCTTGTGAATATCTAATCATAGAATGCTCTGATCTCACTGCCGGTACCGGCACTGGTCTGGTCGCCCCTCCGTCACCTGCCAAGTTCCCTTGCTGAAGCACTGCCGGTACCGGCACTGGTCTGGTCGCCCCTCCGTGATATTCCAAGTTCCCTTGCTGAAGCACTGCCGGTATCGGCACTGGAATGGTCGCCCCTCCGTGATATTTCTGAACCCTTGATTCTGCACTGCCGGTACCGGCACTTGATTGGTGCTCTTTTTTTGCTAGTGTTTGGGAGTGAACTCTAAGCTCATACTTGCGGGTGAGATTGTTCAGTTTTTATCCAAGGTGATTACATCTTACATTTTCCTGGTTTTTTTTTAGTTTTCTTGAGGTTCTTCTTTATCCTCTAGTTTGTCACTTTGTCTAATACTAGATCATTTCCATTCTCATGGAGGTTAGTGCATCTAGGGAATACTACTTTGATGGTAAGCTTCTACAGAAACCAGGGATTGATTTGTTAATTGCAGAGTATCCAGACGGGCTCAGGGTCCCTGGTGTTTCTGACCCTCCTTCTCAAATTCCACATTGGAATGAGTACGTTGACAATTTTCTCAAGGTAACTATGGGATTTGCATATGCCTATCTTCATGATGATGGTTCATTCCTACTTTTCTATCCCGATAGTCCCATTGTGAGGAAGGAATTGATGTCGTACTTCAAGAATTACAAGATGAAGATTGTGGATGAATGGACTATAATCAACTATCTTCATCTTGCAAACCCTCTTTTATTGAGGTAATAGATGCAACGTAGTATTGCTAGAAGCCAAAGACGTACGGGTGCTAAATAATGGTGTGTGGGAAGAGGGGTTAGGCATGGGCTGATCTCTCTAGAGTGTCCTTGTGATGAGTTATCCCATATGGTTTGTCCATGGTGACCTCCTAGTGTACACTACTTAAGGTGGAAGGCCTTTGAGTAAAGATCATCTCTTTCTACGCATTCCTTGTGTTTGTGTGTGTGCCTTGTGCAATCTTCTCTACCTTTCAATAGGTTATGGGCCCACTCATGTGTGTTTCATGAGTATTAGATTGCATTTGTGCAAGTATTTTGAGGTCGGTGCGCAACGGGCGGTTTTGGAGCATTGTTGGAGGTTTTGGAGCTTGTTGGAGCGTTGGTGTTTCTTGGAGGTGTGCATGGGCTGAAGATACATGTTGGTGCACTCTCTTTGGTCAATCTCTTCCCTTGATCTCCTTCTTTTCTTGCTTCTATCTCTTCGTTGCGGTGGAACTTTGTTTGGTTCAATTGTGAGCATTTGAGTGAATGCAAGTGATTTGTGAGGTGTGAGGGCTCTCGTGGAGGGTCTACCATCTGATCCTAGTGATTAGGCACTTGCTTTGAGGTGTTGCATGTGTTTCATGCTCTTGGGGTGCTCAAATTTTCATTTGGAGCTAGTTTGTGCACAAAGGTGCGGTTTTGAGCAATTTCAATGCAATTGGGGTTTTGAGGGACTTGTGTGAGTTCATGTGCATTGAGTGAGTGCTCTTGAGGGACACAAAGGTGTCATTGACGCGCATTGAGTGTTTGTGGACACTAAGGCGTCGTATTGAAGCATTTGGAGTTGTTTTGAGCTCCATTGAGTGATTTGAGGGGCTTTGGTGAGCCTCTTTGCATTTTTGGGTGAGGGTTCTCACATTTGAGTGTTGGAAGGTGTGTGTTGAGTGTTTGGGGTTGTTTAAAATCCATTGGGTGCACAAAGGTGCAATATTAAAGCAAAAAAAAAATCACAAAAACAAAGTTGTGTGTTTGAATTTGAGGTTTAATTTGTGTGGGGAGGCATACGTAAGT
Organism: Pohlia nutans; assembly: GCA_022496805.1. Lineage (NCBI taxonomy): Eukaryota > Viridiplantae > Streptophyta > Bryopsida > Bryales > Mniaceae > Pohlia > Pohlia nutans. The sequence continues at coordinate 28,143,602 of CM040089.1, read as the reverse complement.
GAGGATCATGGCATCTTTTGAGGGTGAGGGTCCCAAGGTCGTAGACAAGTTCGATGGGGTGAATTTCCACTTGTGGAAGTTCAAAATGGAGATGGTGATGGCCGAGAAAGAGTTGTGGGAGATTGTCGAGGGTAGTGAGGAACCTCCTTTCTCTTCTACGGATTCTAGGATCATGCGAGAGTACACGAGGAGGGAGAAGAAGGCATTTGCCATTTTGGCACTCAACCTCGCGGATTCGCAACTTGCGCACATTCGTTCGTGCAAGACACCCGCGGAAGCATGGTCCAAGCTTTGCAACATTCACGAAGCAAAAACATTGGCCAACATTTTGTTTTTGAGGCGCAAGTTCTTCACCATCAAGATGGGCGAAGAAGATGACATGTTGGCGCACATCAACAAGGTCAAGGCTCTCGCGGATCAACTCAACGGTTGCGACGTGTCGATTACGGATGGTGACATCGTGATGACACTTTTGGAGAGCCTTCCATCATCATACGAGTACCTCATCGTGGCGATGGAATCAAGACCTATTACGGAGCTCACATTGGACTATGTGACCTCACGGTTGTTGCACGAGCTTTCGCGGCGAAAGGAGAATGAGTCTCGAGAAGATGGAGCGGCACTCGTGGCGAAGCAATCCAAGAATGGAGGCGGTGGGAGCTCAAGCGACAAAGTGTGCTTCTATTGTGGTAAGAAGGGCCACATTGCCAAATTTTGTTTCAAACGCAAGAGGGATGAGAAGGGGGAGAGTGCAAACAACACTAAAACTCGTGACGATGATGAGTACGCATTTACGGCTAGATATGATGCAAGCATGAGTGATGGCATCGAGAGTGATGCAAGCATGAGTGATGGCATCGAGGGTTATGCAAGCATGAGTGATTGGGATGAGTATGCAAACATGGCAAGCAATGTATCGTGCAATGGTAGTACGAGTGATTGGATTGTTGATTCGGGGGCTACAAGCCACATGTCACCGCATAAAACTTGTTTTCATTCGTATGCTCTCATTAATCCAAGGAGAGTGATTTTGGGAGATGATACGGTGCTTGAGGCCGTTGGCAAGGGCCAAATTGTTGTAGACACCGAGGTGAGGGGTCGTGTGAAGACAATCACTATCCAAGATGTCCTCCACGTTCCCAAACTAACGGCAAATTTACTATCGGTGAGGCAACTAGGGAAAAGCACTTGAGAGTAGAGTTTAGTGATAAGGGGTGTTATGTGTTGTCACCGAGTCGAGATGAGGTGGCCATCATTGAAGAACACGAGGGCTTGTACCACATCAAGTTCTCCAAGGTGCATTCGAAGGAATCGGCGGCGTTGGCGCATTCAAACTTGAAGGACGACAAGTTGGCGTTGTGGCATCGTCGACTCGGCCATTTGAACATCAAGAGTGTGAAGACACTACGCGGCATGGTAAGTGGCATGGATCTTCATCAATTGAAAGTGGATGCTTCTACATTCACGTGTGAAGGTTGCATTGAAGGCAAGCAACAACGGTTGCCATTTGCGGGTGAAGGGGCAACACGGGCCACAAAAGTTTTGGAGATCGTGCATTCGGATGTGTGTGGCCCCATGAAGACCACATCGATGGGAGGTTGCAAGTACTTTGTGACCTTCATCGATGATTTTTCAAGGAAGATATGGCTCTACCCTATCAAAGCCAAGAGTGAGTGCTTTGAGAAGTTCAAGGAGTTCAAGACATTGGTGGAGAACCAATCCGAGTTGAAGATCAAGGTGTTTCGGTCGGACAATGGCGGCGAGTACATGTCCAAGAAATTTGACGAGCTTTTGAAGAATGAAGGCATCGCACGCCAAACTTCGGCCCCGTACACGCCTCAACAAAATGGAGTTGCGGAGCGCGCAAATCGCACCATTGTAGAGATGGCGAGGAGCATGTTGCACGCTCAAAACTTGAAGTTGGACCTTTGGGCGGAAGCGGTGGTGAATGCGGTATACACACGCAATCGGTGTCCAACAAGCGCGGTTGAAGGCATGACGCCGGAGCAAGCGTGGAGTGGGAGGCAACCATGTGTTGCACACATGCGCATCTTCGGATGCATTGCATATGCGAAGGTTCCCGACGAACGGAGGACTAAACTCGAGGCTAAGGCCTTGAAATGTGTGTTTCTTGGGTATTGTGAAGGTACCAAGGCGTATAGACTCATGTCGGTGGACACGAGGAAGATCATTCGGTCACGTGATGTGACATTTTGTGAGGAGTCTACGATGGAGGCTCCTTTGGAGGTTGGTCCAAGTGGGAGTAGTGGAGACGTTTTGGTGGACACACCCTCCAAGTCTCCTAGTGTTGTTGATGTAGGTGATGATGACGGTGATGACGAAGCTGGCGACACGGAGGTTGTTGAAGCGCCATCGAGCTCAAAGGTCAAGAATGGCGCAAAGGGCACGCAAGAGGAGCAAGTTTCTTCAAGCGAGCGGCGGTACCCCGACAGATCGCGCAAGCCACCTGGAGAATGGTGGAAGAACCACATCTTCCCTCAAGTGGAGGACGAGCATGCGAATGTGGCATTATCGGATGGTCCATTGACCATTCGAGAAGCCATGCAAGGTGAGGATGCGGTCAAGTGGGAGCGCGCCATGCAAGAGGAGTACGACTCTCTAATTGCTAACGGTACGTGGCAATTAACTCCCATTCCAAAGGATCGCAACCCCATTGGTTGCAAATGGGTGTTTCGGACAAAGAGGGATGTTTCGGGTATTGTTGTGCGTCACAAGGCAAGATTAGTAGCCAAGGGGTTCGCGCAAGTGCATGGGGTGGATTTTCACGAGACATTTGCTCCCGTGGCCAAGTTCACCACCATTCGATGCATTCTTGCCATTGGAGCGGCCTTGGACTTGGAGATGCATCAAATGGATGTGAAGACCGCATTTTTGAATGGCGATTTGGAGGAGGACATCTACATGGTGCAACCTGAGGGGTTTGTGCAACAAGAGTTTGTGCGTGATAGGGCTACACGCACTATCACCATGAGTCAAGGCAAGTATGTGATGGACGTGCTCAAGAGATTCGGGATGGAGGATTGTAAGCCCGTGGCAACACCATTGGATGCAAACTCCAAGCTCGTCAAGCTTTCGGAGGAGGAGTATGCGATGGAGGCTAAATCGATGGCGGAGGTGCCATACAAGCAAGCGGTGGGGTCGTTGATGTATGCGATGATTGCGACACGGCCCGACCTTGCGTATCCAATTAGCGTGGTGAGTCAACACATGGCGAGACCGGGCTCGATGCATTGGATGACGGTCAAGAGGATCATGCGTTATTTGAGGGGCACAAGCGATGTGAAGTTGTGTCTTGGAGGCAAAGACATTGTGTTGAGCGGCTATTGTGACGCGGACTACGCGGGAGACACGAGCGATCGAAGATCGACAACGGGCTACATGTTCAAGGTCGGATCGGGAGCGGTGTCGTGGAATAGCAAGCGGCAACAAACCACGGCGACATCAACGGTGGAGGCCGAGTACATGGCTACGAGCCATGCCACGAAGGAGGCCATTTGGTTGAGGCAACTAATGGTGGATGTGGGTTGCACACAAGGTGAGGCTACAACGATTATGTGTGACAACCAAGGGTGCATTTCACTTGCAAAGAACCCTACACATCATTCACGCACGAAGCACATTGATGTGCAATACCACTTCATTCGGGAGAAGTTGGAATTGGGAGTTATACATTTGGAGTATTGCCCAACGGAGCACATGGTGGCGGATGTGCTCACAAAGGGTCTTTGTAGAGACCGACACCAACGATTAGTAATAGCATTTGGACTTAGAGGCTTTGGCTCTACGCAAAGTGGGAGTATTGAGGTAATTGATGCAACGTAGTATTGCTAGAAGCCAAAGACGTACGGGTGCTAAATAATGGTGTGTGGGAGGAGGGGTTAGGCATGGGCTGATCTCTAGAGTGTCCTTGTGATGAGTTATCCCATATGGTTTGTCCATGGTGACCTCCTAGTGTACACTACTTAAGGTGGAAGGCCTTTGAGTAATGATCATCTCTTTCTACGCATTCCTTGTGTTTGTGTGTGTGTGCCTTGTGCAATCTTCTCTACCTTCAATAGTTTCTTGCACGGAAGTAACGTGGTTTAGGGCTGCCGCTGGGGTGGGCACTGGTACCTGCACTGGCACATCTAATTTCTCTAATGCTTGGGGAGAGTCTGCCAGCTCTACAGGAGAAGCATTGAGGTTTAGGACGTTGTTCCTTGCTGACCTGGTCTGGACTCAAGGACGCGAGATGCTGATCATATCAGGTCGGTGAGAGTCAAACTCCGAGCCGATGGGAACGTTTGTTTTCCGCTTCAACGACAAGAAGACTTCCTCTCCTTCGAGTTGAGACGTTCGAGTGCAGAACTCCTCAGCACCCGGCATTTTCGCTAATGCTTCGTGTAGGGATTTTGAGTTCCCTGTGCGCTCTGTAGACTTGTGTGCAATCCGAAGTTTCAGTTCTTCTTTGGTAGGGCCGGTTCCAACTCTATCCCCCTTGAGGTATTGGTAGTACGCGACGCTCTGCATGTAGGATCGGACGAAGTCATCCACAGTAGCGACAAAAAGGTCTGACACTCGATCACCGTACTGCTGTTTCCATTTGTTGTGGATACTTTCCACTAAGTTGCAAGACGATATTTCAGCCAACTCGTCCTCAGTGAGGTCCTGGTATATAGAAAGCACTGCATCTTTAGAGTTTGTAGGTGAAGAGAGGAAAATAAGCAATGGCAGAGACTTAGGGTTTCGGATTTAGGGTTTAGGAGCTCACCAGCTGCATGAAGCCTCCCCATTGGCGGTATCGAAAATGCCAGAAGGCAAGCCATAGGTCGAGACGTCTCAATCCATCTTCTGTTGTAGCTCTTGAAGACAGCCACCAAGCTCGGATAGCCAGGTACCTGGAATCTGCATCCGCTTGCGTTGAGGCGTTCTTGTATTGCTTGCAGAGCATGCAATGTTGGTCTTGGAGGTCAGCTCTGATGTCAGCTTTCATGTGCATCTCCAATGATTGCACCCAATGGAAGAGACAAGTTCCTTCTTTATTCGGCATTGGGATTGATGCATCTCCACAGTCCTTTTTCCACAATTTCAAGGGTGCATAATATACCATTGGAAAGGTATTCTCAAGACCTTTCCAACGGTTTATTACACGCTCCCAGATTCCAAAAATAGCAGTCGCTACATCGAAAAGAAACTCCAGCAGAATCGAACTTGAGAATTCTCAATCTCGTCATGGCCGCTTCGAGACCCCAAAAAGAACTGCCGGTACCGGCAGTCTTTTTTCACAATTTCAAGGGCGCATAATATACCATTGGAAAGGTATTCTCAAGACCTTTCCAACGGTATATTATACGGTCCCAGAGTCCAAAAATTGCTGTCGCTACATCGAAAAGAAACTCCAGCAGAATCGAACTTGAGAATTCTCAATCTTGTCATGGTCACTTCGAGACCCCAAAAAGGACTGCCGGTACCGGCAGCCCTTTTCCACAATTTCAAGGGCGCATAATATACCATTGGAAAGGTATTCTCAAGACCTTTCCAACGGTATATTACATGCTCCGAGATTCCAAAAATTGCAGTCGCTACACGGAAAAGAAACTTCAGCAGAATCAAACTTCAGAAAATCTCAATCTCGTCATGGCCGCTTCGAGACCCCAAAAAGGACTGCCGGTACCGGCAGTCCTTTTTCACAATTTCAAGGGTGCGTAATATACCATTGGAAAGGTATTCTCAAGACCTTTCCAACGGTATATTACACGCTCCGAGATTCCAAAAATTGCAGTCGCTACACCGAAAAGAAACTTCAGCAGAATCAAACTTCAGAAAATCTGAATCTCGTCATGGCCGCTTTGAGACTCCAAAAAGGACTGCCGGTACCGGCAGTCCTTTTTCCACAATTTCAAAGGCGCATAATATACCATTGGAAAGGTATTCTCAAAATCTTTTCAATAGTATATTACACGCTCCGAGATTCCAAAAATTGCAGTCACTACACTGAAAAGAAACTCCAGCAGAATCGAACTTGAGAATTCTCAATCTCGTCATATTTGGGTAACCTTGTATTCAAGTTTTGCTTGCCTTTTTGGACTGCCGGTACCGGCACTGCGATTTTGGGTTCCTCATGTGTTTAAGTGTTGCTTGCCTTTTTGGACTGCCGGTACCGGCACTACCATATTAGGTCCCTCATGTGTTTAAGTGTTGCTTGCATTTTTGGACTGCTGGTACCGGCACAGCGATTTTGGGTCCCCTTGTGTATAAGTGTTGCGTGCCTTTTTGGACTGCCGGTACCGGCACTGCCATTTTAGGTCCCTTTGTGTTCAAGTTCTGCTTGTGTTTTTGGACTGCCGGTACCGGCACTGCGATTTTGGGTTCCCTTGTATTCTAAGTTTCGCTTATGATTTTGCACTGCCAGTACCGGCACTGCGATTTTGGGTTCCCTTGTGTTTTAAGTTTCGCTTATGATTTTGCACTGCCGGTACCGGCACTGCAATTTTGAGTTCCCTTGTGTTCTAAGTTTTGCTAGTGTTTTTGCACTACCGGTACCGGCACTGCAATTTTGGGTCCCCTTGTGTTCTAAGTTTTGTTTGTGATTTTGCACTGCCGGTACCGGCACTGCAATTTTGGGTTCCCTTGTGTTCAATCTCATTAGAATTAGCTTGGCCAACATTACCTTGGCGTATACTTGACATCTTTTGTAAATAGAATGTTCCAAATTCAGAGCCCAATATCTCATTAAAATCGAGGCAGGCAGGCAGGCAGGACTCTTGATAATGGATTCTCTTTTGTTGGTTCTAGTATATGTAAGTGTGGTTATGAATTTGTTGTTGTTGGTTTAAGCATCTTTAGTGTGTGCAATACAAATTTTCTTTAGACAGAAACAACTCTACCTATGTGCCATGAATGGGATGTGTCATGCTTCAACTTTGGAAATTTATAACTAATTCATTCTTCATCCAAAAATTATGTTTCAACTTGTGTTGCAATCTATTACTTCTTGCCTAACTCTAAAAAAAATAATACTAAATAATATCAATGTCTCATATCCGTATTTCTTATTCAGTTGGAAATGGGGTAACCACCTTAAAGGCAACTGTGGCACGCTCCCCCTAGCTCATAAAAGGGATGGAATTCAAAACTGTTCTTCTCTTTGTCGGTTCCTTGCAATGAAAGTTTGCTTTCGTTTGTCCAGAGAAAAGGAAGAAATCAACATAGATGTCTTCTGTGTATTTAGGCTGATTGGGGCAGAGAAAGTCAAGTTGGCTTGACGGCCTTTTCCTTTACTTTTATTTAACCCAGATTTTTGAAATTTCAAACTATGAGTCCTAATATACCGATCATCAACATCACGATCATCTCCAATATAGGTTCAGTATCTCCAGTGGTTTGTAAAACATTTTCCAAGCATTGGCAGGTGACGTTGGTTGTGAAGGAAGCATTATTAAAACCGACTATTTTGCACATGTACACTTCAGTGTTGATTTTCGGCCCATGTACACGGCAGTGTTGACTCTTTCGCACATGTACACGGAATGTACACAAAAGTGTTGACTTTGCTCAGTTCTAGTTGTCTCTTGCAGTTCTCGCGTGTCAGTTGATACGTTGCCAGGGTACTGCCGGTACCGGCACTTGATTTTGAAGTGGTCCTCCATTTCGTTTTTCTTCTTGCCCAGGCTGGTGGTTTCAAATTTGAATCCGGTTTCTGCATTTGCGGTTTTAGGCGATTTCATGGAATGTGATGAGGTTGGATGGAGATCATGCAGAAGCGATTTCTGATGCGGCTCACCGATGCTTGTGGCTCACTTTTATTGTTTGTTTGTGAATGTGAATATAGGCTATAGCATTGGTGGCGAAATGAATGAGGCAGGGGAGATGAGCGAGCGCGGCCTTCTTTCCTCTGAAGGTCCGGTTGGATTTCATTGCTTTCCGTTCCTTTCCTTCTGTTTTAGGAGTTTAGGTCTGCAGTTGATTTTAGGAGCGGAGTATGCCTCGAATTCAGACCTCAAATTCACTGCGACTCAATCCGGGAGTTTGCCTTCTCAGATCCGGGATTCTCGCTCCTCAAATCTTGTCTAAGTCAGCTCAATTTGCTCGAATCTCGAATCTTGAATTTGCTCGAATCTTGAATACTGTCGCATGATCTTGAATCGTGCATGAGTACTGCCGCATGAGTACTGCTGCATGATATTCCTGAACCCTTGATGAAGCACTGCCGGTACCGGCATTGGTCTGGTCGCCCCTCCGTCACTTGCCAAGTTCCCTTGTTGCAATATTCGTAGATGTAGCTAGAAAATAATTTGAAAAAGTAGATTTATAACTCAATAAAAATGAAGTCTTCAAAACAGTATTGAGATTGTCTTTGAATTTGATTCATTCAGTAAGTTCTCTTGAACGTATTCTAAGTCACATGTCTTTGAATTTGAATGCACAAATAAGCACAGGTTGTGCTTGGGGTTGTGTTCCTAATAATTGCTTATTATTTCAAACAGAAACTTGTGAATATCTAATCATGGTAGTGTAAGCATGCTTGTGAATATCTAATCATAGAATGCTCTGATCTCACTGCCGGTACCGGCACTGGTCTGGTCGCCCCTCCGTCACCTGCCAAGTTCCCTTGCTGAAGCACTGCCGGTACCGGCACTGGTCTGGTCGCCCCTCCGTGATATTCCAAGTTCCCTTGCTGAAGCACTGCCGGTATCGGCACTGGAATGGTCGCCCCTCCGTGATATTTCTGAACCCTTGATTCTGCACTGCCGGTACCGGCACTTGATTGGTGCTCTTTTTTTGCTAGTGTTTGGGAGTGAACTCTAAGCTCATACTTGCGGGTGAGATTGTTCAGTTTTTATCCAAGGTGATTACATCTTACATTTTCCTGGTTTTTTTTTAGTTTTCTTGAGGTTCTTCTTTATCCTCTAGTTTGTCACTTTGTCTAATACTAGATCATTTCCATTCTCATGGAGGTTAGTGCATCTAGGGAATACTACTTTGATGGTAAGCTTCTACAGAAACCAGGGATTGATTTGTTAATTGCAGAGTATCCAGACGGGCTCAGGGTCCCTGGTGTTTCTGACCCTCCTTCTCAAATTCCACATTGGAATGAGTACGTTGACAATTTTCTCAAGGTAACTATGGGATTTGCATATGCCTATCTTCATGATGATGGTTCATTCCTACTTTTCTATCCCGATAGTCCCATTGTGAGGAAGGAATTGATGTCGTACTTCAAGAATTACAAGATGAAGATTGTGGATGAATGGACTATAATCAACTATCTTCATCTTGCAAACCCTCTTTTATTGAGGTAATAGATGCAACGTAGTATTGCTAGAAGCCAAAGACGTACGGGTGCTAAATAATGGTGTGTGGGAAGAGGGGTTAGGCATGGGCTGATCTCTCTAGAGTGTCCTTGTGATGAGTTATCCCATATGGTTTGTCCATGGTGACCTCCTAGTGTACACTACTTAAGGTGGAAGGCCTTTGAGTAAAGATCATCTCTTTCTACGCATTCCTTGTGTTTGTGTGTGTGCCTTGTGCAATCTTCTCTACCTTTCAATAGGTTATGGGCCCACTCATGTGTGTTTCATGAGTATTAGATTGCATTTGTGCAAGTATTTTGAGGTCGGTGCGCAACGGGCGGTTTTGGAGCATTGTTGGAGGTTTTGGAGCTTGTTGGAGCGTTGGTGTTTCTTGGAGGTGTGCATGGGCTGAAGATACATGTTGGTGCACTCTCTTTGGTCAATCTCTTCCCTTGATCTCCTTCTTTTCTTGCTTCTATCTCTTCGTTGCGGTGGAACTTTGTTTGGTTCAATTGTGAGCATTTGAGTGAATGCAAGTGATTTGTGAGGTGTGAGGGCTCTCGTGGAGGGTCTACCATCTGATCCTAGTGATTAGGCACTTGCTTTGAGGTGTTGCATGTGTTTCATGCTCTTGGGGTGCTCAAATTTTCATTTGGAGCTAGTTTGTGCACAAAGGTGCGGTTTTGAGCAATTTCAATGCAATTGGGGTTTTGAGGGACTTGTGTGAGTTCATGTGCATTGAGTGAGTGCTCTTGAGGGACACAAAGGTGTCATTGACGCGCATTGAGTGTTTGTGGACACTAAGGCGTCGTATTGAAGCATTTGGAGTTGTTTTGAGCTCCATTGAGTGATTTGAGGGGCTTTGGTGAGCCTCTTTGCATTTTTGGGTGAGGGTTCTCACATTTGAGTGTTGGAAGGTGTGTGTTGAGTGTTTGGGGTTGTTTAAAATCCATTGGGTGCACAAAGGTGCAATATTAAAGCAAAAAAAAAATCACAAAAACAAAGTTGTGTGTTTGAATTTGAGGTTTAATTTGTGTGGGGAGGCATACGTAAGTGAGGATCATGGCATCTTTTGAGGGTGAGGGTCCCAAGGTCGTAGACAAGTTCGATGGGGTGAATTTCCACTTGTGGAAGTTCAAAATGGAGATGGTGATGGCCGAGAAAGAGTTGTGGGAGATTGTCGAGGGTAGTGAGGAACCTCCTTTCTCTTCTACGGATTCTAGGATCATGCGAGAGTACACGAGGAGGGAGAAGAAGGCATTTGCCATTTTGGCACTCAACCTCGCGGATTCGCAACTTGCGCACATTCGTTCGTGCAAGACACCCGCGGAAGCATGGTCCAAGCTTTGCAACATTCACGAAGCAAAAACATTGGCCAACATTTTGTTTTTGAGGCGCAAGTTCTTCACCATCAAGATGGGCGAAGAAGATGACATGTTGGCGCACATCAACAAGGTCAAGGCTCTCGCGGATCAACTCAACGGTTGCGACGTGTCGATTACGGATGGTGACATCGTGATGACACTTTTGGAGAGCCTTCCATCATCATACGAGTACCTCATCGTGGCGATGGAATCAAGACCTATTACGGAGCTCACATTGGACTATGTGACCTCACGGTTGTTGCACGAGCTTTCGCGGCGAAAGGAGAATGAGTCTCGAGAAGATGGAGCGGCACTCGTGGCGAAGCAATCCAAGAATGGAGGCGGTGGGAGCTCAAGCGACAAAGTGTGCTTCTATTGTGGTAAGAAGGGCCACATTGCCAAATTTTGTTTCAAACGCAAGAGGGATGAGAAGGGGGAGAGTGCAAACAACACTAAAACTCGTGACGATGATGAGTACGCATTTACGGCTAGATATGATGCAAGCATGAGTGATGGCATCGAGAGTGATGCAAGCATGAGTGATGGCATCGAGGGTTATGCAAGCATGAGTGATTGGGATGAGTATGCAAACATGGCAAGCAATGTATCGTGCAATGGTAGTACGAGTGATTGGATTGTTGATTCGGGGGCTACAAGCCACATGTCACCGCATAAAACTTGTTTTCATTCGTATGCTCTCATTAATCCAAGGAGAGTGATTTTGGGAGATGATACGGTGCTTGAGGCCGTTGGCAAGGGCCAAATTGTTGTAGACACCGAGGTGAGGGGTCGTGTGAAGACAATCACTATCCAAGATGTCCTCCACGTTCCCAAACTAACGGCAAATTTACTATCGGTGAGGCAACTAGTGGCAAAGCACTTGAGAGTAGAGTTTAGTGATAAGGGGTGTTATGTGTTGTCACCGAGTCGAGATGAGGTGGCCATCATTGAAGAACACGAGGGCTTGTACCACATCAAGTTCTCCAAGGTGCATTCGAAGGAATCGGCGGCGTTGGCGCATTCAAACTTGAAGGACGACAAGTTGGCGTTGTGGCATCGTCGACTCGGCCATTTGAACATCAAGAGTGTGAAGACACTACGCGGCATGGTAAGCGGTATGGATCTTCATCAATTGAAAGTGGATGCTTCTACATTCACATGTGAAGGTTGCATTGAAGGCAAGCAACAACGGTTGCCATTTACGGGTGAAGCGGCGACTCGGGCCACGAAGGTTTTGGAGATCGTGCATTCGGATGTGTGTGGCCCCATGAAGACCACGTCGATGGGAGGTTGCAAGTACTTTGTGACCTTCATCGACGACTTTTCAAGGAAGATTTGGCTCTACCCTATCAAAGCCAAGAGTGAGTGCTTTGAGAAGTTCAAGGAGTTCAAGACATTGGTGGAGAACCAATCGGAGATGAAGATCAAGGTGTTTCGGTCGGACAATGGCGGCGAGTACATGTCCAAGAAATTTGACGAGCTTTTGAAGAATGAAGGCATCGCACGCCAAACTTCGGCCCCGTACACGCCTCAACAAAATGGAGTTGCGGAGCGCGCAAATCGCACGATTGTAGAGATGGCGAGGAGCATGTTGCTCGCTCAACACTTGAAGTTGGACCTTTGGGCGGAAGCGGTGGTGAATGCGGTGTACACACGCAATCGGTGTCCAACAAGTGCGGTTGAAGGCATGACGCCGGAGCAAGCGTGGAGTGGGAGGCAACCATGTGTTGCACACATGCGCATCTTCGGATGCATTGCATACGCCAAGGTTCCCGACGAACGGAGGACTAAACTCGAGGCTAAGGCCTTGAAATGTGTGTTTCTTGGGTATTGTAAAGGTACCAAGGCGTATAGACTCATGTCGGTGGACACGAGGAAGATCATTCGGTCACGTGATGTGACGTTTTGTGAGGAGTCTACGATGGAGGCTCCTTTGGAGGTTGGTCCAAGTGGGAGTAGTGGAGACGTATTGGTGGACACACCCTCCAAGTCTCCTAGTGTTGTTGATATAGGTGATGATGACGGTGATGACGAAGATGGCGACACGGAGGTTGTCGAAGCGCCATCGAGCTCAAAGACCAAGAATGGCGCAAAGGGTGCGCAAGAGGAGCAAGTTTCTTCAAGCGAGCGGCGGTACCCCGAGAGATCGCGCAAGCCACTTGGAGAATGGTGGAAGAATCACATCTTCCTTCAAGAGGATGACGAGCATGCGAATGTGGCACTATCGGATGGTCCATTGACCATTCGCGAAGCCATGCAAGGTGAGGATGCGGTCAAGTGGGAGCGCGCCATGCAAGAGGAGTACGACTCTCTAATTGCTAACGGTACGTGGCAATTAACTCCCATTCCAAAGGATCGCAACCCCATTGGTTGCAAATGGGTGTTTCGTACAAAGAGGGATGTTTCGGGCAATATTGTGCGTCACAAGGCAAGACTAGTTGCGAAGGGGTTCGCGCAAGTGCATGGGGTGGATTTTCACGAGACGTTTGCTCCCGTGGCCAAGTTCACCACCATTCGGTGCATTCTTGCGATTGGTGCGGCTATGGACTTGGAGATGCATCAAATGGATGTGAAGACCGCATTTTTGAATGGCGATTTGGAGGAAGACATCTACATGGTGCAACTCGAGGGCTTTGTGCAACAAGGTAAAGAGCATCTTGTTTGTAAGTTGCAAAAATCATTATATGGGTTGAAACAATCTCCAAGAGCGTGGTACCAAAAGATTGACACCTTCTTGCTTGCTCACGGGTTTACTAGGAGCATTGCGGATCATAGTCTCTACTTTATGCAAGTGGGGCAACATGTGGTGATTGTGATCATATATGTTGATGATTTGATCATTCTTGCAAGCCTCATGAGTTTAATGAATGCATTAAAAGCCATGCTTGAGAGAGAGTACGAGATGAGTGATCTTGGAGAATTGCACTTTTGTCTTGGTGTTGAGTTTGTGCGAGATAGGGCTACACGCACTATCACCATGAGTCAAGGCAAGTATGTGATGGACGTGCTCAAGAGATTCGGGATGGAGGATTGTAAGCCCGTGGCAACACCATTGGATGCAAACTCCAAGTTCGTCAAGCTTTCGGAGGAGGAATATGCGGCGGAGGCCAAATCGATGGCGGAGGTGCCATACAAGCAAGCGGTGGGGTCGTTGATGTATGCGATGATTGCGACACGGCCCGACCTTGCGTATCCAATTAGCGTGGTGAGTCAACACATGGCGAGACCGGGCTCAATGCATTGGATGGCGGTCAAGAGGATCATGCGTTATTTGAAGGGCACAAGCGATGTGAAGTTGTGTCTTGGAGGCAAAGACATTGTGTTGAGCGGCTATTGCGACGCGGACTACGCGGGAGACACGAGCGATCGAAGATCGACAACGGGCTACATGTTCAAGGTTGGATCGGGAGCCGTGTCGTGGAATAGCAAGCGGCAACAAACCACGGCGACATCAACGGTGGAGGCCGAGTACATGGCTACGAGCCATGCCACGAAGGAGGCCATTTGGTTGAGGCAACTAATGGTGGATGTGGGTTGCACACAAGGTGCGGCTACAACGATTATGTGTGACAACCAAGGGTGCATTTCACTTGCAAAGAACCCTACACATCATTCACGCACGAAGCACATTGATGTGCAATACCACTTCATTCGGGAGAAGTTGGAATTGGGAGTTATACACTTGGAGTATTGTCCAACGGAGCACATGGTGGCGGATGTGCTCACAAAGGGTCTTTGTAGAGACCGACATCAACGATTAGTAATAGCATTTGGACTTAGAGGCTTTGGCTCTACGCAAAGTGGGAGTATTGAGGTAATAGATGCAACGTAGTATTGCTAGAAGCCAAAGACGTACGGGTGCTAAATAATGGTGTGTGGGAGGAGGGGTTAGGCATGGGCTGATCTCTCTAGAGTGTCCTTGTGATGAGTTATCCCATATGGTTTGTCCATGGTGACCTCCTAGTGTACACTACTTAAGGTGGAAGGCCTTTGAGTAAAGATCATCTCTTTCTACGCATTCCTTGTGTTTGTGTGTGTGCCTTGTGCAATCTTCTCTACCTTTCAATATCTTTATCCCACCAAAAATGTAAGATTCTTCAACTCTCTTGGTTTCCTCTATTTCATTCTACTATTGCACTATTATTTGTATTTGAGCTACGGCATATTAACATTAAATATTCTTTGTAGACATTGAAGTTCAAGGCAGTTCTTATGGTCCGTGATGTCCCATCCATTGCGGCCAAGGAGCCACCGGGTGAAAGCACAATACGGTTGTACGAATTTGTAGTCACGGCATAGTTTCAAGGCATAGTAAGGGTTTAGACCCAAATTCCCCCTAATTACTTCTACTTTATTTCAAAATAATAAATAGGCATAGTCTTACATCTTGCATACATTGAAGATTGCACAAGAAAATTTTATTTGCATGCAAAATATGCATCATTATGAGTACAAAATGTCAAAGTTTGTACCGTCACAGATTTAAGTTTACATGTTTGTACTCATTTTGTCAACTTATACTTTTAATCCTTACATTTGAAAGAGTTTTACGTAATCTTTTACTCTTTAACTACCATGCCTTACTATTTGATTATACTAAATGTTAGTATATAGTTGAAAAACTTGAGAAATATGGGATTTTTGTTGGGGCCCCAAATATGAGGTTAATGTCAAATTATTTGAATTTTTTTTTGGAATTCAAGTATAAGACTTAAATGGTGCAGAGGGGCCAAAAATTTAATTTTGATGGAACTAAAATTTTCACTTCCATTTGGCACATCAAAGAATTTTGCCTAAAAATAAGCTCTGGCCCTTCAAAATCCTCTATAGATTCCTTTTTGTACAAATGTGTACTTGATTTTGCACTATTTGTACATTTTGTACAATATGGACCAATCGTCACCTTCCGTGTGGCATTTGAATCGGAATCCACTTGACGTGTCAAGCAATCTATGGTGTTGTAGGTCGGTGCTGGAATATTGAACGTTGTGCGTTTTGTACAGTTTGTACAATTTGTAGTTGGTTTGTACTGTTTGTACAAAACGGCCAGGGAGGCGACCGTAGCGTGCGATGGCCCCACCTCCGCTCAGTATTGCGAAAGATCCATCAGTTCCTCAGGTAGACTTGGCTTGTGATGACGTCCTTTTCAACTCTATTACATTGGAGTCACAACTGTTGCAAAAGGACAATGGCAGACTATGAAGTCTGAAGTTCTCATGAAGCTTTTTGTGCACGGATTAACTCCAAAGGATGGTATTGTGGCACACCTCACTGCTTCCACAGGTATTTCTTATGGCAATTTTATGGATTGTACAATTTCATTTCATTCTCTAACTTCAATCTGATAAACATTCCATCCTCTGTTGTGAAGGTGCTTCTATCCGTGCAGCCAGGGCCTGCAATCGTCACATTGTAGCTGTTGAAAGTGATTCAAAGCTATTTAACGAGGTCTTAAAACCACTCGTAGCTCCCCAAATTCGTACAACTCCACCTCCCACCACTCCAATCCAGCTCGATGATGACGATGTCGACACACTTCCTGAAGAGCCTTTTGACAAAATATGTGAGTAAGTTTCATTGGTCAAGTAATGCAAATTGCAAGTACAAGTTATTACATCTACATGTGCATGATGTTTTCTAATATTTGATGTTCTCTTATTTGCAGTTTGACAAGTCCGTCTCCAATAAAACGGCGCCATTTGATTCGTAAACACGCGTTCCAGACTTTGCTCACTCCTGACAGTTC
The DNA here is from genome assembly GCA_022496805.1 of Pohlia nutans. Taxonomy (NCBI): domain Eukaryota; kingdom Viridiplantae; phylum Streptophyta; class Bryopsida; order Bryales; family Mniaceae; genus Pohlia; species Pohlia nutans. Next base: position 28,127,199 of record CM040089.1, on the reverse strand, counting down.
TCCTCAAGGATTGCCAGTATACGCCGAAGCATTGGCAACAGCCTTTGCCAATGCTAGCTCGGGTAGTTCCTTTAACTCTCCCACACCCCATCGACTATATGATCTACGAGTGCTCTCATATTTTGATGTGAGTGCTATTGAATCTGATGGAGAATCAATTTGATTGTATGGCTTGAATGCTTTGTATTTACAAAGCATTTGAAAGTTTATAATGATATTGAATACATTGTCTTTACATCACCTTGAAAGTTTATAATGATCTTGAATGCTTTGTCTTTACAATTCTTTTGAAATTTTATAATGATCTTGAATGCTTTGTCCTTACGATTCTTTTGAAAGTTTATAATGATCTTGATTGCTTTGTCTTTACAAATCCTTTGAATGTTTATAATGACTTTGATTGCTTTGGCACTTTCTATGATTTGAATGTTTTAAATGTCATTGTATGCTTTGGTGATATTCAATAACTTGATCGGTGTCCGTGGAGACCCTAAACCATTTGAATGTTTTAAGAGATTTAAATGTTCTGATACATTTGAATGTGTAGCCTCAATTTAAGGCATCAAAGATTTAGGCATCAATGTTCTGAATGCCATACATTATTGTTGAATGGGATTAATTATTCAAATTCTTTGAATGTTTTTCATTGTTTTGAAGCTACCCTAAATCCTAAACTACCCTAAACCAGACTCTTCAAACCACGGCTATAGGTCCTTTTATTGAAACCATTAACTACAAATATTCATTTATTACACCCTAAATCCGCGGTAATAGGAGGTGCTTCAAAATTCAAAACCCTGAATTTTTTTCCAAAATCTCTGCTCACTGCTCACCGCTCACTGCTCACTGCTCACATACTAGCATTTCCCCGCAAGATTCCAAGGTTGGATGCGGACAACGCCAAGGCCGTTTTGGCCGACTCCCAATCCGCCTCCGAGGCCGCGGGTGACGTGCGTCATGTAGGGTAGGTCGCCGAGAATGTCAGTCCAGGAATTCTGAGTAGAGTGTGGACACACCAGCGAAAGCGTGTCCTCATGTAATTGATTTGAATCGAAATAAAATGATCCTTCTCTAAATGGTATGCATGTAATGCCACGTGCATATATTTAGGCGTTGCAGTGCCCCATGGTACACGATGACGTATGGCAGTGGGGAGGCCTCCCCATCACAGATTCACAGCCCATGACTGCACACAGGGATCCCTGAAAATTGCATCGCTGGGGAGGCCTCCCTATGACTTGGGAGACGACAGTGAGGATGAATCCTTATCACGATGGGGAAGCAGCACTGTTCTACAGAACTACCATGGAGAGAACTCCCTATCGCAGAAAATCAGAGTGCCGATACCTCCATATTGGAACATCTCCTCCCCACAAAGGGCGACCTCTCCATGAAATCTCCCCATGGCAATTCCGGATTCTCGGTCCAAATATCAAGAAATAATTCAAATTTAACGAAATGTGTGTTACATACTTGAATATGTTGCAATGCAGATAGAAGGCATGGGTGACAAGAGGTTGCTAGATGCTTACTAGGGTACATGAGTACATTACTATATAGTATGTGGTTTTCTAGTTTAGTTGTCAATGTATTGATTTAAAAGTTTGTACTATTCTTATAAATTGTAACCAAGTAAAGTGTTTTTATATACTATAATGTATATTTAAAACATAATTGTCTATTTGTGGCCTACTTCTAATTGCTTACAATATGTTTATATGGTTTTGTAAGATGTGTACTTAGCCTCTTGTTTGAGAACTCTAACCTCCTGTATTTTTCTAATATACTATGTGTCAAGATCAACTTCAAGGAGAATTTTGTTGCGTATAGAATTCAATTAGAAAATATTCAAAGCACAAGTAATGACTTTTCAAGGAAAAAAATGACTCGACAATTTCCAAATTATCCTTTTTGCAACCAAATCTGTAGAAGAAAAATTGGCCAAAATTTTCATGCAATTTCTACCAGTTTGAATTTTTAGTGCGCCCGGAAGCCAAGTGCATGATTATATGGCCAAGTGCAAAAATAGGGAATTGGGTATTCTGGGTGTCAAAATGGGTTTTGTGAACAGAGAATGAGGTTTTGCAATCTCCGCCTATTTGGAAGTTCTAATGGACATGTAGCAAAACTTGGAAGTTGAGAACCACCAATGAATGGGTAGTAAAACCATAAAGAGTTGAGAATCATCTATGAATGGGTAGATTCGGTTTTCACAATTTCACATTTAAAGATTTATTTCTCACCTGGTCTGACATAACACTATTTAGTCCTAGACTTTGTACCCCTACTAAAGTTTCCAAGATTCTCTCCAATGTTCTTGAATGCTCTTTGTTTTCACATCCTAAATTTGTCTTGCTTGACTCCTACTAAATTCCCTCATAGAATGGCAAGTCCCATCTTTCACTTTAGTTCCAAGGAAAGTTACTAAATCAGTAAAAGATCAACCAAGTAGTAGACGGTACAGTACCCTACTGCTGAAGAATGTTATGACAAATGCCATGGTTATTTTTCAACATGTGGTCAGTTCATCCATGCTACCCAAGAAATTCACTGATAACTAAAAGATAACCAAAACACAAGTTGGGCACATTAAGTGAGTTTAAAAGTACACTTTTAGATGTTTCATGTGTGCTTGTGCCTTGTGGAGGATCATTGATTATCTTTTACCAACCCACCATCCCATTCTGACATCCACTATTGTTTTTGGGATTTTCTATTGGAACCCATAACGCCCATGCACGTGAGCCCGAGATTTTCCTTGTTCTGTGTCACATATATATAAATAGTGATTTTAGTGTAGTGGTTCACTTTATCTTGCTTTCACCCAAAACTATTTCTGTTACACTGTGCATTTACACAGTTTGATCAATTCATCAATTTGGACAAATTCTCATTAAAATAGTTTAATGCACTTTTAGCCTATTTCTTACACAACTTAATGACAAAATAATGGTGCAGTAACACGGTCAGCTGGGTCTGTCCTCATGTCAATCATCTGCAGCTCACCAAGGAATCAAAATTTTGGGAGAAATACATGAAAAATATCAACGGCCACTAGACATCCATAAAATGAGAAAACCAAGACTGTAAAGCACTTCCAAGGCAATTAATTGAATTCAATCTTCCTAGCCTGGATTTCTTTCACTAGAAATGAATTCCTATAAACAGTTCAGACTAGGAATACGGAATCTGAGACGTCAAGTATGAGAAATGCCAGCATTTCGGAGTGACGATTTATGCGTTTGAGACCTCCAGAGTGCGAATTCAACAGTGAATGGGCGCCCAGACATAGGGTGCTGGGGATCTTTCTAAATCATGGTTCATTGTCCATCCGCCACACGACTGGTTGAGGGCCGGGATGCCTAATTACAAGTAGTCAAGCAGGACTCTAACTTCGTGCATACCTCTACAAAGTCAGGCCGCTCTTTCGGATCTGTTGCCCAGCACGCGTTAACCAGCTCTGCCACATCCCTCGGGCAGTACATGGGAATCTCTGGCCGATTTCCTGCTCGAACTAACTTTAGAAGCTCCGGTCCTTGTAGCATCCCTTTGAATGGAACCTCCCCACTCAAAATCTCGTAACACACGACTGCAAAGCTGAACACATCCGCTGGCCACGAGTAGTTTCGTCATTCGGATGTCTCCGGTGCCCGCCAAAGCTGTGCCTCCGATGCCTTGGTTGTGAACATGGAGTCTCCCAATTTGTACTTCGACAGTCCAAAGTCAGCAAGCTTCACATCGAAATCCCCACCTGGTGAGGAGCTTCCTGGCCCAAACTTAAGCATCGCGATCTCGGGGGGTGCACTATACTAAACATGTACGAGTACACGTGAGTGCACAGAAGGGGTATTAATTTGAACACTACCGTATTACGTATACATACAATAAACACATTTAGAACTGAAAATATTCACATATACTTACACTAAACATATATTTAAAATGGAATACATCTGTATACAAAGGTATTTTAGACATATAGCTTCTCGTATACAGGGGGTTTTTAGAAGGGGTCATGAACGCACGTGATTCTCAAACATAATGTAGAGTGCACCCCCCGAGATCGCGATTAACCTGGATTGAGATCTGGTCCTCGACTTTACAAGTATGTTCGTTGTCTTCAAGTCTCTGTGTTCAAGTCTCTGTGTAGCACGTTGCAACTCCGGATGTGCTTCATGGCGGTGGCTACCTTCCACATGATCTCCAATGCCACAGCCAAGGGGAAAGGTGGTTCCTTTGGAGAGTGCGATAATCTCACAGTTTCGGAAATGAGATGGTGGAGATCCTGGTCCATCAATTCCATCACGATCATCCCTTTACTCTCCTCCCCATTGAAAGCGCACCCAACCAACCTCACCACATTGGTATGCTCCACTCTAACCAACAAGGCTGCCTCCTCTTCCACACGCTTCTTTTCTGAGCACCTCAACAAGTTCTTCACAGCCACTCGCTGGCCTCGCCATTCACACTCATCTACCGAACCGTTGCCGCCTGAGCCTAAATGTCGAACAAAGCGCAACTTATGATGATCAATCCACCGAAGGTGCTTCACTATCTCCGCCTGCAAGCCATGCAATCGGCTGAGAGTGAGGACGGAAAAGCAGCGATTGAAATCTTGATGTGCCATGTCAGCCTAGAATTACACCCTTACATTACTATCGCCATTACAAAACTTCAAAGATGTTCAAGCAGGAAAACTCCTCTCTGTGCACGTTCATTATTCCTTTCTGTACGCTCTTCTAGGTCTACAACACTCATTTTCATCATCTTCAGATGTGTGGTAATTTACAAGATCGTAATTGAAAGCCTTCCAGATTGAAATGCGCTATCCGAAGCAGTCACCAAGGACTCAGGAGCAACAGCATAAAATAATACAAAGAGAGTGAGGGCAAGAAGTATATGTATCATACAGTCTCTTCTGCACCCTCTTCAGGACTATCGAGAGCTCGAAACTGCATCTCTCCACCTACATGACACATTCCCAGCTTATCAATACGATTGTATCCCATAAATTGGACTTGTGGGCAACTGAATACCGTGTACAAGGAGCCACTCGTGCGATCCACTGCAGGACTCACGCGATCCAACAAATGCTGAAGTTGAAGCAACGTTGTGTTACAAGGTTTAGAAGTCGTCTTAACTCAACGAGGGCAAATCAGTATAGAGCTCTGCTATGTGAGAAAGCGTAGGGAGATGAAATGATGTTATGAAGATGAGTGTGTCATACCTATGGTGAGTAGGAACTTGAGGTATCTCAACTCTCTGCAAATGGCTGCAAATGTTGGTCGTTTGGTTGGTTCCGTGTCCCAACATCTCTCCAGCAGAGAGACTAACCGAGAAGGCAATGCCTTCGGCAGCTCTGGCCTCAAACCTTCCTGGACTTGCTTCATAAGCATACGAAGTGGTATTTCCCGGAAAGGAGTCTCTCCAGATAAAATGGCGGAACACATAATTGCAAAACTGAATGTGTCTACTTTCGCTGGATATACCAATGTACTATCATATGAACCAGTTGGTCCGATCTCTGGTGCCATGTAGATGGTTGTGCCTTTCATCTCCAATCCAAAAGTGTTAGATCTTGCATCTGCGAAACGAAAATCCGCGAGCTTCACACGCACATAACCTTCGTCACGTAAGGCACGCATCTCCACAGGCTCAACGAGGAAGTTATTAGTCTTCAAATCTCTATGAAAAAGCCCATGTTTATGCAAGAATTCAACTCCTTCGCCAGCTTGGAGCATTATGTCCACAGCAACATGAAGTGGAAATGGACCATCGCCACTGCTGCTCTCACCTACCTCTCGCCTCCTCTTTATGAGTTTCCATAGGTCCGAGGACATGAGTTCCATCACAATAGCGCTAGTTGGAAAGTCGTGGTCTGGTTTACTTTTCTGCTCAACTACACCAAGGAGGCGAATTATGCGAGGGTGGAAAGCTACTTTGGTCATGGTAGCCACCTCCTCGTCGATATAACCCTTTGGAAGCTTCTTGGCAGCGAAATCCTCCTGAAACCAGTTACATTTTTGGACTGGCCCTAATGCACCACTAGCCAGTACTTCACGCCAATCAAATTTCAATCTCGAAAGATCGTACTTACTTCTCGATTGCTCGTCATGAGGTCGTAGAGCGCCAATCATCTCGCACCTGCTCATGACGTAGCTTGCACACTCTCGCACTTCTGTATCGACGTCACCCCTCCCCTGCAACTCAATCAGCTTCGACATCAGGGTCTTTAGATCCTCCTCTGCGGCATTCTTCAACCTCGCACACTCATCTTTGCCCAAGTCCGTTCTTCTGTCGGCTACAGAAATTTTGGAGCACTTGTGGAACTGCTCCAACCATGCCCCGCCTTGCAGACCGTGCTTTAAGACGATGCGCCAAGCTTTGCTGCACCACTTCAGCTCCGACACTCGCAACAAGAAATCCTGCCTGCTGTCGGCCAACAGGATAGCGACGGCGAGCCAGTTTTCCTTGCAACAATCTCGTACAAGCTTTTCACAATCCCCGGCCACGCGGCATAGCTCTCTGAAAGCTGGAGCACACAGTCGCACAGACGAAGGATCCAGGCCATGAATGTCCTGTTTGGCGGATTGAACTGCGTTCGACAGCGCATCCCTCAAGAGCCTGCATTGTGCCTGGTTGAGATGCAACGACAGGTGAGAAAGCTCTGGTGAAGTCAATTTCTGAACCCTCTCCATGGCTTCATAAGCGAGCCGAAGGTAGTCCACCTCCTTCTCCGACGTAATGCAACCATTCTCCGCTCCAAGGGTTTCCTGTAATAGTTCAGAACTTCTTGAGCCGCTGGAGTCGGCATCCTCCATTCTTACGGTCTGCCAAAGTCATCTAAGTATCATTTCTCGACCGCTGAAACAAACCTAAACCCCAGCTATAAGAATCGCAAACTCCAGTTCGCCCTTTCGCTCACTTTCAGTTCAAAAATTGTGAAAAATTTGAGAGGGCATGAGAACTCGAGGAGAGAAAGAGCGAAGGAGGATTGTAAGAGGAGACAGGGATGCTGTGTTGACGTTCTGTGAGCGAATTTTTTGCTCAATAGCACCTTGATGTACGTATTTTAGCTTCTAATGTGGACGAGTAGAATGATATCATGGACTAGGATTGTGCCCGCGCGTCTCATACCAAGCTAGAATGATAGCCAAGCATCTACGCTCGGCGCTTCAAATTGGCGTTCGTCCGCCTGTCCAGCGAAGCAGCGCAAATGATCGACCACTCGGGCTTTTCCATTAAACCTCCTGCACACGGCTGCAATGAGGGAAACGAATTCTTGAGAGGAGGAAACGTTCCGTCAGAGCTCTCACTAGAAAGCGGCGGATGATCGGGGTTACGTCCCGAATGTAAGGAGTACTGTTTCCGTGTGGAAACAGTGTTTCCCACTGGCCCTTGTCTTTACTAGGGTTTCAAAGCCATTAGCAAAATAATGTTTTCTTGTCAACATCACGGTACATCCCCTCGTTCACGTGCTAGAATATTAATTCCTTCTGGGCCATTCGAAGCACCGGCAACAACTCGTCTGCAGACGACCTGTACAGTTCCTTCCTTCTTGGGTGTAGAGAGTAACTATAAAATTTGTTGAATCCTGCATCCAAAACCTTTGCTCTTGATCCGCCGTGGACCCGACTCGTCGGAATCCCGCCCGTGACATGCACACCACTTGTAATCACTGATTTGAACCTGTCAGTGGCTACCACTAGAATCGCAATCTACTCAGGAGTGGCTGATTTAAATTGGAGACGGGCTATATTACAATTTCGCGTACAGTGATGGGCGCCAGGAGCACGAAGTCAGTCAACACTTCGATCAGTGGGCGCTCGAGCCTGAGCACGAAGTCAGTCAACACTTCGATCGATGGGCGCTCGAGCCTGAGGTATATGCATTTCTCCAAACAATAATCAATCTTCGTACTGGATGCTGGTAGGGCTCCATTAGTACTTCCGTAGACCTCTCAATCTTTCTCCAGTGAACTCAGGCTTGACCTATTACAGGAAACTTGGCTCTGTTCATCTTGTGCTCATGGTTGGATTCAACTCTAACCGCTCCTAGCCGGTGAAGAGACTAAAATGTGAGACTGACCAGTCACAATCTGAACGGTTGGTTGTTGTGTGTACTACATTAATTTGCAGGCAAGGAGATCGAGAGGCAAGCAAGAGCACCCGTCTTGACTCCGCAGTGGAAGGGCAAAATGTGATTGTACAGTGTGCTCCTTCAACCCTAATTAGAGGTTCCTTTCTTGTTTTGTGGCTTTTTACTCAAACAATTACCGGTAGCTCTACGATTACTTAGTGAGATTGTTCCGTGAGTCGATTCCCGAATCCCGAGTGCTTGGCAGAGTGGAGGGCAGAGTATCCAGGTGAATTGCTATTATTGTAAATCCCGTCAATTGTCTCTGCCATTTGTAATGAGGGACCGAGATTCAACCTCTTTTTGCGCTTGGAGGACTTTTGATCAAGTATACCCCGACAATCTGACCTAGAGTAACTGTGTGATTGATTTACTCAAGCATCGTCAACGCAGGTCGACACTTTGATCGGCGGCCCGCAGATCCCATGGATTGAGCTTCACCAGTTGGTTTTCAAGAGACGCTTGGGGGAGGGTGGATACGGGATTGTCGACGAGTACGAGTGGATGGGAAGAAGAGTGGCAGTGAAGACGCTGGCTGGGGAAGGACGTGAAACTCTGGACCGCGCGAGGCAGCCTTGCTGGGCAAAGTACAGCGGCATCCGAATGTTATGGGGATGATTGGCTGTGCGTTCAATGAGGAACAGAACAAGGGCATGCTTGTGATGGAGCTCATGAGCCAAGATCTCCGAAGCCTCATTGACGAGCGTCGTCGCGGCGAACGCCGGGGAGCTGCTCCATTCTCTCTACCAGTAGCCGTGGACATGATGAGACAAATGGCGAATGGCCTGCAGCACCTGAGACAACTCCGGGTGCTGCACAGAGACCTCAAATCGCTCAACATCCTTGTCAATCCTCGGTCATCATCTGCACAGAGCGGCGAGTTGTCGTACGACGTGAAACTATCGGATTTTGGTCATCCGAAGTGCAACGAGCAGAATTCACTGTTCTCTTCTGTGGTTGCTCCGCTAAGGTGGCGAGCACCAGAAGTGTTCAGAGACGAAGACATGATAAGCAACAAGTACACGTGGTCTTCCGATGTGTACAGTTTCGCAATGGTGTGCTACGAAATCCTCACTGGGGACTTTCCATTTCAAGAATTGCTCCCGGGAGATTTGCACGAGGCCATTTGTGACGGTGAGAGACCCGAACTGCCGGCTAATTGTCCAGACGACCTTCTTGAACTGATTCAAGAGTGTTGGGCTTCAAACCCCGACGAACGGCCCGCCATTTCTGAGATCCACCAACGGCTGTCGACAATGGCTGTGTAGGCTATGTCTTCACAGCCGGACTCCTGAGGTAATCTCTGATGCAGTTGTTCTTTGCAAATGCTGTGAACTTCCTTGTTTAGCACACAAAGCTGCGAGGATACCTGCTTGAGAAAAATGCTTGGAAATGGGGTGGGGTGTAGAAGAAACGAGCTTATGAGGAATTTTTCATGGTATTGAACGAGCAGAAAGTATGTGGCGACATCGCCTAAGAATAAATCATGGATTTCTATAACATTCATTCTATACTTACGTCCAGTTAATATGTGCATGGGATTCAATTACTCGGTTGATGAATCTGCTTGATAGATTTGCTCCTTTCCTGGGTTTTATTGATGAATTTGCTCGATGTTCTCCATTCGGGGCTGTCCAGATGAATATTTTGACGCTTCTCGGGGATTTGACGCACTTGATGAGCATAATTGTGCTGCTGTTGATGATCCACACTATCAAGTCATGCTCGGGTACTCTACTTTTCATGGCTTGGCTTTGTGTGCTTGTATTTTATCCTACATGTAGGGGACCCTTGGGAATTTTAAATCCTGGGAAGAGGGGGTTAGTTTTTAAGGTGGGCCCCTACACGTTCAAAATAGGGGAAGTTTTTGTCCTCTTGCATTAACGTCCGGGGATTTAGAGTCTTTCGTTCCAATAGGTTTTAAAGAGGGAATGTACAGCACAGTAGTAAGGTACGAGAGGTTGAGTTTCAGCTTCCCACGAACACGACAGTGTCCAGATTCAGTACACTGATCTAGGTAGTGATGGTATTGTAGGCAGGCTACTAACCGTGCACATTTGGGTTTGTCTTCATTTTTCTTCAGGTGTGTACCATAAATTTTCAATTTTGATGTTTAAAAAAATCTAATGACTCACTTAATATTATTGATGAAAAGTCAAATGTAATTTTTCTTTGAAGAGTTGTGATCTTTGTACAATTTTGTCCACAATTGTTTACACAATGATAATTGACCCCACTAAGTCACTAACCGTGCACCAAAGGATTAAAAAGGACTAACAAATGTAGCCGGTTTCTTGACTGGTTGCTCTCAAATTTTTCTTTCTCTTCATGTCAGAGTCAACAATTCGCTTGAATCCCAAATTTCACAAAATTCTTTGAATTCAACGATCAAGTTACCATGTCGATGGAATTATTTTTATTTTATTTTCTGTTGGGGGAAGAGACCCCGGAACTCACCCTTTGCATGAACAGGTGCACGGAACTCGCCCCTTGCACAGTGAGGTGCACGGTAAGTGGCACTGCACGGTAAGTGGCGTGTCTACGATAGTGAGCTGGCACCAAGGTTTAGGGTCATGTTTACTTTCTCAATACTATACAACTAGATTCACCTGCATTGCAGTGGTTGCGGCATGTTTTATTTAGTGTTTGTCTTGCTGAATGGCTTCTTGTTGTTTCTACAGTTTTAAAATAACAACTTCAATTGAACATATTGTGAAAAATATAATTCAGATGGGACCAAATTTTATATGACTAGAACTAGTGAGGATCATTGCATGTGTTGGTAATTTGTAAGTGCTAATAAATCCAAGTTGGTTGATATATCTTGTTGTTGAATCAGTTAGAATGGTTTAGGGTTGAAAATTATTTGCCTTTTTGGTGAGGAGTACTTTTAAGCAGCTTTGGAGTGTTTGTATAGTAGCATCTAGTCCAGGTCCTAAAGGGGTTAATTGTTCACAGTTTTTCCTCATTTTTGAACACCATATTCACAACTTTCTTTTCATTATTCTGAGAAATTTCTTTGTAGTGTATGGCAAAGTGAAGCAAAAGATGTAATTTATTAGTTTAATTGATCAAATTAGTAAAAAAATGCATTGCGACAAAGTAGGTCATTAAAAGGTGCTCCTGAGACCATTTTTTGGTTTGTCTCCATTGTAAAGAGGTTGTTACATTTTCTGCGAACTAGATGGACTTGATCACGTTGTCTTGATCCAAATTTTGCTAGGGTGTATAGTTACCAATAAATATCATGTGGTTTGCCTTTGTAACGTTCATAAGTAGACTTCTTTATACCATGCCCAACAAGGACAAGTGGACCTTCTATGAATTTATTCTCTTAGAGCCCCATTCATTCTTGCTTGTATCCAACCTAACATACAATATAGTGCTCTCCAAACTCCCTTATGAAAAATGCCTCTATATAATCAGCTTGACCATGGAAATCCTCCTTGGATGCATCATGGAAAAGAATAAATCTATATTAGTACTATCATGTATTAGTTCATGTTGTGACCATGGTTTTTAATCAAATTTTTAGACACGTCTCAAAAGAAAATTGTGAGCTGTGATTGGATATTGCATGTTGAAACTTAGTATTATAAATTGCAAACAGGAATTGCATTTTGAAATAATATAATCATTTTTGTTTTATAACATTGATGAATTTAAAATTTAATGCAATTATTATTTTATATTTGTATACATTGTTGCATTTTCAAGACACAAACACAAAATTCCTTGGTGGTGAGATTCGACTTGAGCCATTTCTCAAGTTGAGCCTCGACCCTCGGGCCAGTTCTGATATGAAATCAATGTCGTTGGGGTCTACTGAAATTAAGGCTCCGTTTCTAGTTCAAGTGAGTTCTGATAAGCCCTCAACTGTACCACCAGCTGTGAGACCGACAACCTTTGGCCCACTAGTAGGAAATGTGTCGCTTTTCACTTACTATAAATGAAAAAGGATTGAAACTGTGCTAGACACATGGGTTGTGTCAGTGATGGTGAGTGATTTTGGTCAAAAGAAAACAAAAATAAAAGCATAATATTCAGCCACTGTTCATTATGTCCACAAAGTGGGGAATGAAAAACGACATGTCTGCTACTAGTGACCAGGTATCGTCTCCACCAGTTTGCAGACATCGGTGGTAGTTTGTTTTCTCTGTACTCTTTGCTGCTCTCATGATGTCTTTGTGATTACTGGACTTTCTTTTCAAAGTCACTGTTGTAGTCTGCTTTTTTTAATTGCATGCATTCTCTCCTGGGCAATCTCCTCTATAAGCTTATCATAAGGTTCTATCTGTCCCTGAATTGCAACTCATCACCTTAGTTTACTGCTCATATCAATTGATTACGCTTGAATCTCCCTCTGTTTTTTTCCTTGATCACAATCTCAACGTGACATTAAATAGTCGATAATCGTTAAAAAAAAGAAATTCCTATTATGGTGGGATCAAAATACAAGTGGATCGTCATTGCTTTGCAAGTAATGTTTTTTCATGAATGCTTTGCTGTCGTTTGGCTACATGGCTAGCTTCTGATGTGTTCTAAATTCTTTACTGTCTCATTTTCACTTCCAGGAGTACTTTTAACGTTGATTTTTTATTCCTTCTAACTTGCAACTATGTCGACCTCGACCTCTCCAACCGACCCTGCTCAACATGCGTAGAGCATCTCCACCCTGCCGCAGAAGAACTAGCGCGCCATCTGCTTATTGAAGGGCTCCAATCTCGTCACACTATTGCTGTCACGCCCACGTCCCCCACCCATGCTGGATCTGCAGATGCGCCATCCGCTTGTTTTAGCAAAGAAAAATGTTGACTCTCAAGAAATGTTGACGCGCCATCCGCTCGTTTTAGAAAAAAAATGAAATATTGATTCCGAAGGCCCATGATCCACAGAATCTCAAGTGGATGAGGCCAAAAACAACCCGGAATGCGGGCGCAGTAAGAGCAAACTCTCACCCGCGAGGATAGCGAGTGCAAAGGAAAGTTTGAAGAGCCTGCTCCAGCAAGGACGCATTTATGGAGAGGGGTGGGGCAAGATTTTCTCCAAGGCCGCGATAAAGGGCTTGCCAAGTCCCTTTAACGCGGCAGGGTGGAGATGCTCTTATATATTGAAAAGCAGCTTCTCCAGGTTCTACTGATGTGGCAGTCGTAGGAGGTACCTGACTGAAGAAACTTGAGACTCTCAACTTGATCTGAATTCATTTCTAGCTACTGCGAGCAGAAAGAAGATTAGACTACAACTGCCGGCCTAGGGACCGAGTCATTTTCGATCTATATCTATGGACGTTGATATCCATCGTGGATTATTTCCAACTTTCCAATTTGATCAGTTGTTTATCATTTCGTTCTGAATTCATGCAGAGCATGTGTCGCTCATGGATATGAGCCCAAAGATCATTGCACCAATACTTGCTCACTTAAGTCGGACCTGGACTATTCGTGAAGACAAAGCTTGTCACCATGCGAAGAAGGCAGTGAGAGCACGTTCCGAACCGAGCCGCACGGACGTCGGGCGGGGAGCAGTTGCAGAACACGCCCGGTTCTGAGAAAAAACACTGCCTGCCCGCAGTGGGAATGGGTGTAGGCGTGCAACAGGGCGGGGATGGGCCGGCAGCCGCGTCTAGGTCCAAAACATTCCTGATAAGCTCGTTTCTAATACTCCACACCCCATCTCCAAGAACTTCTCTCATGCAAGTACCCTCGCAGTAATACGGTCAGCTGACCTGTGCTCATGTTAATCATCTGCAGCTCACTAATGCATTAAAATTGTGGGAGAAATACATGAGAAAACAGCCACTAGACATCCACAAAATAATAAGAACCAACACAGTAATGCACTTTCAAGGCAATTAAATCTTTCATTGAATTCAATCTTCCTAGCCTGGATACCTTTCAATCTGATTGGCAGATATGGAAGATCCTAGCCTGGATATCTTCCAATCTTTCATTGAATTAAATCTTTCATTGAATTCAATTTGTCCTTGCAGCATCCCTTTGAATGGAACCTGCCCACTCAAAATCCCGTAACACACCACTGCAAAGCTGAACACATCCGCTGGCCACGAGTAGTTTCGCCATTCGGATGTCTCCGGTGCCCGCCAAAGCTGTGCCTCCGATGCCTTGGTTGTGAACATGGAGTCTCCCAATTTGTACTTCGACAGCCCAAAGTCAGCAAGCTTCACATCGAAATTCCCTGTTGGCGAGGAGCTTCCTGCCCCAAGCCTAAGCATCGAAATTAACCTGGATTGAGATCTGGTCCTCGACTTTACAAGTATGTTCGTTGTCTTAAAGTCCCTGTGTAGCACGTTGCAACTCCGCATGTGCTTCATGGCGGTGGCTACCTTCCACATGATCTCCAATGCCGCAGCCAAGGGGAAAGGTGGTTCCTTTGGAGAGTGCGATAATCTCACAGTTTCAGAAATGAGATGGTGGAGATCCTGCTCCATCAATTCCATCACGATCATCCCCTTACTCTCCTCCCCATTGAAAGCACACCCCACCAATTTCACCACATTCGGATGTTCCACTCTCACCAACAAGGCTGCCTCCTCTTCCACACGCTTCCTTTCCGAGCACCTCAACAAGTTCTTCACAGCCACTCGCTGGCCTCGCCATTCACACTCATCTACCGAACCGTAGCCGCCTGAGCCTAAATGTCGAACGAAGCGCAATTTATGATGATCAATCCACCGAAGGTGCTTCACTATCTCCGCCTGCAAGCCATGCAATCGGCTGAGAGTGAGGACAGAAAAGCAGCGATTGAGATCTTGATGTACCATGTCAGCCTAGAATTACACCCTTACATTACTATCGCCATTACAAAACTTCAAAGACTTTCAAGCAGGAGAAATCCTATCTGTGCGCGTTCAATATTCCTTTCTGTACTCTCTTCTAGGTCTACAACACCCGTTTTCATCATCTTGAGATGTGTGGTATTTTACAAGATCACAATTGAAAGCCTTCCAGATTGAAATGACCTATCCGAACCAGTCACCAAGGAGTGAGGAGCAACAACATAAAATAATACAAAGAGAGTGAGGGCAAGAAGTATATGTATCATACAGTCTCTTCTGCACCCTCTTCAAGACTATCGAGAGCTCGAAACTGCATCTCTCCACCTACATGACACATTTCCAGCTTGTTAATACAATTGAATCCCATAAATTGGACTTGTGGGCAATTGAATACCGTGTACAAGGGGCCACTCGTGCGATCCACTGCAGGACTCACGCGATGCAACAAATGCTGAAGTTGAAGCAACGCTGTGTTATCGGTTTTGGAAATCATCTTAACTCAACGAGGGAAGAATCCGTCTACAACTCGACTATGTGTGAAAGAATAGGGAGATAAACAAGTGATGTTATCAAGATGAGTGTGTCATACCTATGGTGAGTAGGAACTTAAGGTATCTCAACTCTCTGCAAATGGCTGCAAATGTTGGTCGTTTGGT
This sequence comes from Pohlia nutans, assembly GCA_022496805.1. Lineage (NCBI taxonomy): Eukaryota > Viridiplantae > Streptophyta > Bryopsida > Bryales > Mniaceae > Pohlia > Pohlia nutans. The sequence continues at coordinate 28,111,611 of CM040089.1, read as the reverse complement.
TGGTTCCGAGTCCCAACATCTCTCCAGCAGAGAGACTAACCGAGAAGGCAATGCCTTCGGTAGTTCTGGCCTCAAACCTTCCTGGACTTGCTTGATCCAAAGCCCAGAAAGGCGAACTTCCCGAGGGAAAGGTCTCTCTCCAGATAAAATCTCGGAACACATAATTGCAAAACTGAATGTGTCTGCTTTCGCTGGATATACCAATGTACTATCATATGAACCAGCTGGTCCGATCTCTGGTGGCCTGTAGATGGATGTGCCTTTAGAGTCCAATCCAAAAGTATTAGATCTTGATTCTGCCGTACCAAAATCCGCGAGCTTCACACGCACATAACCTTCGTCATATAAGGCACGCATCTCCACAGGCTCAACGAGGAAGTTCTGGGGCTTCAAATCTCTATGAAAAAGCCCATGTTTATGCAAGAATTCAACTCTTTCGCCAGCTTGGAGCATTATGTCCACAGCAACATGAAGTGGAAATGGACCTTCGCCACTGCTGCTCTCACCTATCTTTCGCCTCCTGTATATGAGTTTCGATAGGTCCGAGGACATGAGTTCCATCACAAGGGCGGTATCGTACTCTGATGTAATTCCGTCCTCGAGTACACCAAGGAGGCGAACTATGCGAGGGTGAAAACCTACTTTGGTCATGGCAGCCACCTCCGCGTTGAAATACCTGATTGGACCCTTCTGAAGTTTGGCAGCGAAATCCTCTTGAAACCAGTTACATTTTACAACTGGCCCGAATGCACCACTACCCAGAAATTCAATTATGTTCCAATCAGATTTCAGTCTCGAAAGATCGTACTTACTTCTCGATTGCTCGTCATGAGGTCGCAGAGTGCCAATCATCTCGCACCTGCTCATGACGTAGCTTGCACACTCTCGCACTTCTGTATCGACGTCACCCCTTCCCTGCAACTCAATCAGCTTCGACATCAGGGTCTTTAGATCCTCCTCTGCGGCATTCTTCAACCTCGCACACTCATCTCTGTCCATGTCCGTTCTTATGTCGGCTACAGAAGATTTGGAGCACTTGTGGAACTGTTCCAACCATGCCCCGCCTTGCAGACCGTGCTTTAAGACGATGCGCCAAGCTTTGCTGCACCACTTCAGCTCCGACACTCGCAACAAGAAATCCTGCCTGCTGTCGGCCAACAGGATAGCGACGGCGAGCCAGTTTTCCTTGCAACAATCTCGTACAAGCTTCTCACAATCCCCGGCCACGCGGCATAGCTCTCTGAAAGCTGGAGCACACAGTCGCACAGCCGAAGGATCCAGGCCATGAATGTCCTGTTTGGCGGATTGAACTGCGTTCGACAGCGCATCCCTCAGGAACCTGCATTGCGCCTGGTTGAGATGCAACGACAGGCTAGGAAGCTCTGGTGAAGTCAATTTCTGAACCCTCTCCATGGTTTCATAAGCGAGCCGAAGGTAGTCCACCTCCTTCTCCGACGTAATGCAACCATTCTCCGCTCCAAGGGTTTCCTGTAATAGTTCAGAACTTCTTGAGCCGCTAGAGTCTGCATCCTCCATTCTTCCGATCTGCCAAAATCTACTATCATTTCTCGACCGCTGAAATAAACCTAAACCCCAGCTATGAGAATCGCACACCCTAGTTTGCCCTTTTTCTCAGTTTGACCTCAAAGGTTGTGAAAAATGTGAGCGTGGAGAAGGAGAGATGATGAGAATCGAAGGTGGGAGGGCATGAAACTCGAGGAGAGAAAGAGCGAAGGAGGTTTGTAAGAGCCTGAGACAGGGATCATGGTTTCTTGATATTTTGCGAGGAAAATGCTCAATAGGACCTTGATGTACGTATTTTAGCTTCTAATGTGGACGAGAAGAATGATAGCATGTACTAGGATTGTGCCCGCACGTCGCATACCAAGCTAGAATGATGGCCAAGCACGTACCGGCAACTACACTCGCCCCTTTGACGTTCAACCGCATCTCCAGCCAAGCAGCGCAAATGATCGATCACTCGGGCTTTTCCATTAAACATCCTGCACACGGCTACAAGGAACAAAACGAAATCTTGAGGAGAGTCCTGAGGAAATGTTCCGTCAGAGCTCTCACTAGAAAGCGGCGGATGATCGGGGTTGCGTCCCGAAAGTAAGGAGAATTGTTTCCGTGTTGAAGACAGTGTTCACAGGGTTACGTCCCAGCCTTGTCTGTACTAGGATTTCAAAGCCATTACCAAATGTTGTCTTGTCAACATCTCGGCACATCGAATCGTTCACGTGCTAACTTAAACTGTTCAGCCTTCTGAGACATTCGAAACACATGCAACAACTCGTAGGCGACCTCTACTGTACAGATCCTTCTTGGGTGTAGAGAGTATAAAATTTGTTTCTTGCATCCAGAATCTTTGCTCTTGATCCGCCACCAGACTCGTCGGAATTCCGCCCGGAACATGCACACCACTTACACTCATTTGAACCTGTGGCTACCACTAGTGAGGAGTGGCTGATTTCAGTTGCAGAACTAGATTACAATGTCGCTCTACAAGGAGAAGGCGTCGCTTTTCACTTGGTATGTGAGCAGTCAAACGGCGCCACTTGGCACTCACTGCCTAGATGCTCAAGACTTGGTGAGTGCGATTCGTCACGTAGGACAAGTGTGCACAATGAGCTCTGACACTGTTTTGTTCTGAGTGAGAAGCAACGCTTTTGTGTTGTGCAGTTGTGAACTTTGTCCAACTTGGTGGATTGTAGCATACAAACGTCCATAATGACATAGTACTAATCGACGGTAGTTAATATTGGTACTCAATTCAAAAAATAAAAAAATAAAAAAATGAAATTGTCACTATTTTAATAGTAGTGACTGTGAACGTTGATTTGAGATAAAAATGTGAAGTGTTTCTTGCAACAACCTTGAACTATGGTATAACTAGAAGCCAAAAGTTGAACTATAGTATGACTAGAGGACTTTGGCCTATGACCTTTGGACTTTGGCGTATGATGTCACCATTTAGAGTGCTTATATGGTAGCACTTTTGTGAATTTTGGTGCAAATGGGATGGACTCTAAAGGGGAAATTGTATCGGTCAAGAATAGAAACTTGAGACGCCATTGGTTTTTTTGAAATAATAATTCGAGGCTCCAATTTATATGTTTTACTACCAGTATATATTTTCAACTGAAGACTTGGCATGAATTGGGTTTGGACTATTACGGCCTCTTAAGACTAAGTTCTATGGGTGAAGTATCTCACTAAAAGATAAATTTTAAGAGACTTTAGGGGACTGAGTTCTACATTTCAAATGAGTTTTTGAGAAAAAAATGATGGAGAAGTTGTCATGAAGTTCTCAAGCCCAAGACTTTATGGCAACTTCTCCCTAACCAATCAAATTTGTTCATGTTTCCCCTCACCCAATCATATTTATTCATGTTCCACCTCAAACAAGTCCATAGAATGTGCACAACTTCATGGCCGGGTAAGGTAGAGACACCCATTCCCGACCACTTAAGACATGCACTATACTTGGGATAGATGAATCGATATTTTGAATTTTTTCCTCTTTTAGCAATAAGAAATTAAGAAGTTTTTATATTTAATTTAATTTTTTTGATAATTATTTGAATAAGTACAAATTTTCAAAGTGGAAGCTGTAGGTTCACCAAAAACCGATCATAGGCTCTAATGTACAAATGAGGTACTTCTTCCCTTTCAAAATCCAGAAATTAGGCAAGAATCTAGGGTGGTTGGTTTTGTGTACATGGTCGCGAATGGGTGCCTCTACCTTATGAGACAAACCCAAGTTCCACTTTTCTCCTCTTGGCTTTTTCCATGGGCAACTTCCATGAGCATGGTGTGAACCTGCCCTAATCGATTGCCTAGGTGAACTCGAGGTGGTTACCACGTCTCCCTCGATATTGGATCAACAGAATCGCGTGGCTGCAATCGGAACTCTGGGAACCCCTGCTCATTCCAAATCCTCCACACTCACACTCACTTCGGCGCAATTCACTTGTTGCACCGCACCGTTGCAATCTCCAGGGATTAGCCACTGCACATGAGTGCCAAATTGTGAAAAGAATCGTGACACATACAATTGCCGAATTCACCTCATTCTCTGCAACAACGATGAATTCGGCAATGCATTCGGCAACGTGGTCCAGCTCCCTGACTCCTTCATTCCGTGAGTGCAACTCCTTCCATTGCTCGCTCAATCACTCTGTATTCCTCAATGCTCACACTACTCTACTGATCAATTTCCCACATCCGCTCATCCGCTTTCCGTACCCGAATTTTGAATCAGCTTGTGGAATTCGGGATTCGAAACCTGAGATTAGGGTTTGAGACCTAATGCTCGATTTTGTTAATTCTTGCAGCACTTGTGGTGAACAACAGCCGCCGCACCTCATTCTCTGTGAATGCGCGGGCAGCAACAAATGCAAAGACGGTGTGGGTATGGACCAAGAGCAAGGACGTGATGACAGCGTCGGTGGAAGGCGGCTGGTCCACCTTCGTCTTCACACCGGAGACCAAGGGCCTTGCCGACGATTGGAAATGTAAGTACTCCACTGCACGGTGTAATTGATAGTCTGGTTTGTATAGGAGTCGACTGGCTGCTGATTATTCTCTTTCTCTTGGTTTGCAGTGAATGTCCTCTTAGTTTATGTATAAATATTCGATTGTGAAATATTACAGCTCTTGCGAAAATCGACCCTCTGTATCTGGACAGTGACCAATTCTTGGACTCGGAGAACAAGCAAGTGGCTGTGTTAGGCCAAGTTGCTTCTGGCGCGCAGCTTGATTCGCTTCCTGCTTTGATGGACAAGGCTGAAGTCGTGGTCATGAACGCAATTGATTGGCAGGTAATGGGTCTCACCACCTATGTTGGGTACGAGCCAGGTCAAATTTTTATCACTATGTATGAATTTCTTAGGCAGTTTCAAAGTAGTTGACTACTATCAGTGAATATAGACAACTCCATTTCCATTCAAAAATCAATGGCTATAAACATTTAACCAAGTCGCGCTTACACTACTGTACTTGCTAATAAGTTCAACCAATTGTACGAATAGATGAGGTACTATTGGTAACAGGGGTCAGCATAGGTCTACCTTACTGGGTCATCCTATGGAATTAGAGATTTTTGGTGTTGTGTGTAAGATTGTATCGTAGCTAGACTTGTTCATCAACTGCTACAGTTGCCATGGGATGTAAACAATACTTGAAAATCGTGAAGATCGGTTTTGTGGATATTGGACTGACATTTTGTGCTGTCATGTTGTAGATCATTCCGGCTGAGAACATGGTGGCAGCTTTCCAGGACAGTAACACAGCACTATATGCTACCGCAAGCACTGCAACAGATGCTCAAGCTTATTTTGAAGCCCTAGAAAAGGGCACTGATGGAGTTGTCCTGCACACTGATGATCCTTCCGAAGTATTTGCTCTCAAGGTAAGAATTCCTTAGCTTGTAGTAGTTTCGGGGATTCTGCAGTCAAGTTTTTTCATCCAGTCAACATCACAGGTTTGTGATGTTGCTTGATGGTCGTATTTGTTAAATAAAATGGAGTGTTTCAGAGCACCAAAATTGTGGCATTCAAGTGCACAAAGCTGTAAAATCTAGGACTGGAAATAGATCTGAGGTTCCAGATTCCAGGTATATGGGCGTCTGGAAAAGTGCCAATTTCTTGAAATTTAATGAATATGTCGCTTCTTGCTTCGCTATTTAATGAATATGTCGATCTTTTTAAATATGAATTTGCTTTTAGTTGTACTCTGACCTAATTTCTTCATATTTCTTCACCTTGGACTCCCTTGTAATCACACTGTTATAAATGCAGGCATATTTAAAAGAGAAGCAAGATTCAACATTGGGAGTTTCGTTGGTGGAAGCGACAGTCACCCAAGTAGAGTCTGTTGGAATGGGAGATCGTGTCTGTGTTGACTTATGCAATCTATTGAGACCTGGAGAAGGGCTCCTGGTAAGCTGCTCTCAAATCACAAAATTCTCCTTTCTCTTTCCACAAACTTTGATTAGTTTTTAGTAGTGGTTTTGCTAACCGCTGATTTGATACAACTCAGCCCCTAACACTATGCATTTGTCGCACAGGTGGGATCTTTCGCAAGAGCTCTCTTCTTGGTACACTCGGAATGCTTAGAAAGCAACTACGTGGCTTCCAGACCTTTTCAAGTGAATGCTGTAAGTCACCTTCCTCTTTCATTAAGGGGCATCAGATTACTCAATTCTGCTCTGCGAATTACTTCTTTCTTCCGAAATTGGGAACTTTGCAATAAACATGGTTTTCAAAACTCTTGCTCAGTTCACATCATGAATTAATGCGCCTTGTAATGTGGAACCACTCTGACATTCCCATCTGAACATCTATGTTTGCAATTTCACGTCTTTTCCTTTATGTAAACCTTGTCTTGCATTAAGATGTTCTATACAACAGGGGCCAGTGCACGCATACGTTGCTATGGCTGGTGGCCGCACCGCATACCTGTCTGAGCTCCATACTGGCAGTCAAGTAGTGGTGGTTGACGCAGTGGGGCGCTCTCGGACTGCCTTGGTTGGGCGTGTGAAAATTGAATCCCGACCTTTGCTTCTTGTTAAGGTATACCTAGACCGCCAAAAGCATAGTGTATTGCTACAAAATGCGGAAACGGTCTGCCTTGTTGCCCTTGGAGGTTAGTCTCGATACCATAGTCACCTCATATGAATTCTTCGAGGGTTAAATTACACATGATGTGGATCATATGAAAGTGACTTAGAATCTCTAACACGTGGTATACTGCGTGCATCTGTTCAGATGAAAAGGGTGCCAAACCACTTCCCGTCACAAGCTTGAAACTGGGAGACAAACTTCTGTTGAGTTTGCAAGAGAAAGCACGCCACACTGGTATTCAGATTCAAGAGTTCGTGGTAGAGAAGTAACCAATCTTTTCTCCCGTTTCGTGAACTTGTATCTTGTTCATCGCCATTTAGAGCGAAAAAAATAGTACACCGAGCCTGTAGATCAAGGCTAAAAGTTTTTTCATCATTACAGATTGGTAGCATGAGATTTTTTTCGTAAGGACGAGTTCTTCTCCCGAAAGGAACAATTGCTGAATAAGGAACAGCAACGGGAGTCAGGATTCGCGGGGGATGGCCCTTGTATGCTGGAATACCCTTACATGAGTAGCTAAGCCTCAATCTACAGCGCAAGATGCAATTGGTTTCGGGTGCTGCTGGCAGCGCAGAATGCACTGGAATGCTGGACGCCCCATCTGTCTGTCAGGCACCCACTGAAGTCTTCGGAAATGGAAGTTGTGCAGCAACGACCTCGGCGTCTCTCACATTATCAGGTGTTGATGTTGAGTCGGTGGTCTTCTTAGTTTGCAAGAAGTAATCATCTTGAGGGTGAATGCGATGCTTTTCCAGAGGTCCAGAAAGTGGGATTGAGAGTTGGAGCTTGGTAAACCACAAAAGAGTTGTGAATAGAAAAATTAAATATGATCACAATGACTAATGCAGGCAAACAACTTGGTATATTTGGTTCAATAGCTCAGGTTATCTTGGAAAGGAAGTTAACGTATTTACTTATCTACTTATCTTGGAAAGGGAAGTTCTGTATCTGACTTTACTTGCACTATGATGATTTGTCTGTTGACAGAGCGTATCGTGGATTCTATCTCATCAATTGGGTCTACCGATGCCTCACAGAAAGTCACTACCACCAATGGATATGTAAGTCTAGAGCCTCCGAATTATCTGTTCATCCTTGATCTTCAATTTCAATCTACTATTCAGACTTCGTTGTCATAACGCTATCACTTGCAATTTCTAAGAGTTGACTACCTGTATATGGATAAGTAATTGTCTTGTGATTGTGCTTTTCCATTATCTGAGCGTACATTTCCCTTGGATGGCAGGAATCGTCCAGACAGCCTTGTAGGCTGATTTCTTTTACTACTACTTCAAAAGGTACTATGTTGCAACCTACCATATGTATTGTAAAGGGCTGTTTGATGTGCAGCGTATGACATGTTGGTGAAGCTATTTCCCTTAATAGGTTGAGCTTATAACATTATTTCCCTTAATAGATTAAACACCCACCGAGATTTGGAATAAGCTGGGTTTCCGAGGCTACTACCAAGGCCAGAAATTGGTACCTCCACCCATATATGGTCAGTATGAAGACCTACAGCCTCTCATCGTTTAGAAGTCGAGCCCCTGCACTCTCAGTCTGCTGTAGTTTTCGATTGCCTAAATAATTGAGCAAAAGCTGAAAATCCCCTAGTATCCAATTAATTCATTCTCCAGGATAGTGAACCTTAGACTCCCATCATCTAGAAAACTCAGGTTCTCCCATCTAGAAAATCTCAATGCCCTGGAATCCTTCAAGATAATCAAAAGAATATAGATAAAATGATCTCAGATGATTAGGCATAGCTCCCGGAAAGTGGACTTCTTGAGCACAAGTGCCAGCAGAAAACATGGGAGTATCAGAAAATAGTGCCGAAATGTTTCATTGTTTTTGTCATATGATAGGCGCATTGTTTTGAGGTATCTCATGTACGACAATGGAGAATGACGTGCTGAGAAATATCAGCTTCATAACAGTGTTGTAAAAAGATATGTAAGTGACGAAAATGTCCAGGTAGCGTGTCGCAATACAAGGGCATAGAGCTCCTGAGTCTTTAACCCCTAAGCGTCCACCATGTATTTTTAACAGTTTTGAGTTATAACCTATTTGGACTTCCTCTTGTTCAATTTTTTTACTTTATCAACACATGCGATGATCTTCGCAGGTGAATCTAGTTGTATAATTATGAGAAAGTGGACATCCTTAACCTTGGTGCCAGCTCACTACCACCACTACTTAGATCAGTGCACTGAAACTGGGGCACTGTCATGTGTTCGTGGGAAGCTGAAACTCAACCTCTCGAACCTTAGTACTGTACATCCCCTCTTTAAAATCTATTGGAACACAAACATAGCCACATTACTGTCTACCATCATGCAGGATAAAATACCAGCATACAAAGCCAAGCCGTGAAAAGAAGAGTACCCGAGCATGACTTGAGGTAAGCATAGAATGAATGTCATGATAGAAATCCATGATTTTATTTATAGGCGATATAGCCACATAATATTTGCTAGTTCAATAACATGAAAAATTCTCGTTTCTTCTACTCCCCACCCCATCTCCAAGCATTTTTCTCAAGCAGGTACCCTCGCAGCTTCGTATGCTAAACAAGGCCGAAGTTCACAGCATCTGAAAAGCACAAGTGCATCATAGATTACCTCGGAAGTCCGGTTGTGAAGACATAGTCTACACAGCCATTACCGACAGCCGTTGGTGGATCTCAGAAATGGACGGCCGTTCGTCGGGGTTTGAAGCCCAACACTCGTGAATCAGTTCAAGAAGGTCGCTTGGACAATTGGCTGGCAGTTCGGGTCTCTCACCGTCACAAATGGCCTCGTGCAAATCTTCCGGGGGCAGGTCCTGAAACGGAAAGTCCCCACTGAGAATTTCGTAGCACACCATTGCGAAACTGTACACATCGGAAGACCACGTGTACTTGTTGCTTATCATGTCTGCATCTCTGAACACTTCTGGTGCTCGCCACCTTAGCGGAGCAACCACAGAAGAGAACAGTGAATTCTGCTCGTTGCACTTCGGATGACCAAAATCCGATAGTTTCACGTCGTACGACAACTCGCCGCTCTGTGCAGATGATGACCGAGGATTGACAAGGATGTTGAGCGATTTGAGGTCTCTGTGCAGCACCCGGAGTTGTCTCAGGTGCTGCAGGCCATTCGCCATTTGTCTCATCATGTCCACGGCTACTGGTAGAGAGAATGGAGCAGCTCCCCGGCGTTCGCCGCGACGACGCTCGTCAATGAGGCTTCGGAGATCTTGGCTCATGAGCTCCATCACAATCATGCCCTTGTTCTGTTCCTCATTGAACGCACAGCCAATCAGCCCCATAACATTCGGATGCCGCTGTACTTTGCCCAGCAAGGCTGCCTCGCGCGGTCCAGAGTTTCACATCCTTCCCCTGCCAGCGTCTTCACTGCCACTCTTCTTCCCATCCACTCGTACTCGTCGACAATCCCGTATCCACCCTCCCCCAAGCGTCTCTTGAAAACCAACTGGTGAAGCTCAATCCATGGGATCTGCGGGCCGCCGATCAAAGTGTCGACCTGTATTGACGATGCTTGAGTAAATCAATCACACAGTTACTCTAGGTCAGGTTGTCGGGATATACTTGATCAAAAGTCCTCCAAGTGCAAAAAGAGGTTGGATCTCGGTCCCTCATTACAAATGGCAGAGACAATTGACGGGATTTACAATAATAGTAATTCACCTGGATACCCTGCCCTCCACTCTGCCAAGCACTCGGGATTCGGGAATCGACTCACGAAACAATTTCACTAAGTAATCGTAGAACTACTGGTACTTGTTTGATTAAAAATTCACAAAAAAAGAAAGGAACCTCTAATTAGGGTTGAAGGAGCACACTGTACAATCACATTTTGCCCTTCTGCCCTTCCACTGCGGAGTCAAGACGGGTGCTCTTGCTTGCCTCTCGATCTCCTTGCCTGCAAATTAATGTAGTACACACAACAACCAACCGTTCAGATTGTGACTGGTCAGTCTCACATTTTAGTCTCTTCACCGGCTAGGAGCGGTTAGAGTTGAATCCAACCATGAGCACAAGATGAACAGAGCCAAGTTTCCCGTAATAGGTCAAGCCTGAGTTCACTGGAGAAAGATTGAGAGGTCTACGGAAGTACGAATGGAGCCCTACCAGCATCCAGTACGAAGATTGATTATTGTTTGTAGAAATGCATATACCTCAGGCTCGAGCGCCCACCGATCGAAGTGTTGACTGACTTCGTGCTCCTGGCGCCCATCACTGTACGCGAAGTTGAAATATAGCCCGTCTCCAATTCAGCCACTCCTGAGTAGATTGCGATTCTAGTGGTAGCCACTGACAGGTTCAAATCAGTGATTACAAGTGGTGTGCATGTTACGGGCGGAATTCCGACGAGTTGGGTCCACGGCGGATCAAGAGCAAAGGTTTTGGATGCAGGATTCAACAAATTTTATAGTTACTCTCTACACCCAAGAAGTAAGGAACTGTACAGGTCGCCTGCAGACGAGTTGTTGCCGGTGCTTCGAATGGCCCAGAAGGAATTAATATTCTAGCACGTGAACGAGGGTGATGTTGACAAGAAAACATTATTTTGCTAATGGCTTTGAAGCCCTAGTAAAGATAAGGGCCAGTGGGAAACACTGTTTCCACACGGAAACAGTACTCCTTACATTCGAGACGTAACCCCGATCATCCGCCGCTTTCTAGTGAGAGCTCTGACGGAACGTTTCCTCCTCTCAAGAATTCGTTTCCTTCATTGCAGCCGTGTGCAGGAGGTTTATTGGAAAAGCCCGAGTGGTCGATCATTTGCGCTGCTTGGGTGGACAGGCGGACGAACGCCAATTTGAAGCGCCGAGTGTAGATGCTTGGCTATCATTCTAGCTTGGTATGAGACGCGCGGGCACAATCCTAGTCCATGATATCATTCTACTCGTCCACATTAGAAGCTAAAATACGTACATCAAGGTGCTATTGAGCAAAAAATTCGCTCACAGAACGTCAACACAGCATCCCTGTCTCCTCTTACAATCCTCCTTCGCTCTTTCTCTCCTCGAGTTCTCATGCCCTCTTAAATTTTTCACAATTTTTGAACTGAAAGTGACCGAAAGGGCGAACTGGAGTTTGCGATTCTTATAGCTGGGGTTTAGGTTTGTTTCAGCGGTCGAGAAATGATACTTAGAAGATTTTGGCACACCGTAAGGTGCTCAATAGTGAAAATCCTTGAAGCGGTGAATTGTTGCATTACGTCGGAGAAGGAGGTGGACTACCTTCGGCTCGCTTATGAAGCCATGGAGAGGGTTCAGAAATTGACTTCACCAGAGCTTTCTCACCTGTCGTTGCATCTCAACCAGGCGCAATGCAGGCTCTTGAGGGATGCGCTGTCGAACGCAGTTCAATCCGCCAAACAGGACATTCATGGCCTGGATCCTTCGGCTGTGTGACTGTGTGCTCCAGCTTTCAGAGAGCTATGCCGCGTGGCCGGGGATTGTGAGAAGCTTGTACGAGATTGTTGCAAGGATAACTGGCTTGCCGTCGCTGTCCTGTTGGCCGACAGCAGGCAGGATTTCTTGTTGCGAGTGTCGGAGCTGAAGTGGTGCGCCAAAGCCTGGCGCATCGTCTTAAAGGACGGTCTGCAAGGCGGGGCATGGTTGGAGCAGTTCCACAAGTGCTCCAAATCTTCTGTAGCCGACAGAAGAACGGGCATGGGCACAGATGAGTTTGGGAGGTTGAAGAATGCCGCAGAGGAGGATCTAAAGACCCTGATGTCGAAGCTGATTGAGTTGCAGGGTAGGAGTGACGTCGATACAGAAGTGCGAGAGTATGCAAGCTACGTCATGAGCAGGTGCGAGATGATTGGCACTCTGCGACCTCATGACGAGCAATCGAGAAGTAAGTACGATCTTTCGAAACTGAAATTTGATTGGCAGGGAAGTGAATCTCTGGCTAGAGGTGCATTCGGGGCAGTTCTAAAATGTAAATGGTTTCAAGAGGATTTCGCTGCCAAATATGTGATTGATGATTCAATGGATTTTTTGAATGCGGAGGTGGCTGCCATGACGAAAGTAGGTTTTCACCCTCGCATAGTTCGCCTCCTTGGTATAGTTGAGCACCAAATCAAACCAGACCACGACTTTCCAACTAGCGCTATTGTGATGGAACTCATGTCCTCGGACCTATGGAAACTCATAAAGAGGAGGCGAGAGGTAGGTGAGACAGCAGTGGCGATGGTCCATTTCCACTTCATGTTGCTGTGGACATAATGCTCCAAGCTGGCGAAGGAGTTGAACTCTTGCATAAACATGGGCTTTTTCATAGAGACTTGAAGCCACAAAACTTCCTCGTTCAGCCTGTGGAGATGCGTGCCTTACGTGACGAAGGTTATGTGCGTGTGAAGCTCGCGGATTTTGGTTTGGCAGAATCACGATCTAATACTTTTGGATTGAAGTATAAAGGCACAACCATGTACATGGCACCAGAGATCGGACCAGCTGATTCATATGATAGTACATTGGTATATCCAGCGAAAGCAGACACATTCAGTTTTGCAATTATGTGTTCCGAGATTTTATCTGGAGAGACTGCTTTCCAGGGAATAAGTGGACGTGACCTTAGGATGAAGATAGTCCGGGAAGGTTTGAGGCCAGAACTGCCGAAGGCATTGCCTTCTTGGTTAGTCTCTCTGCTGGAGAGATGTTGGGACACGGAACCAACCAAACGACCAACATTTGCAGCCATTTGCAGAGAGTTGAGATACCTCAAGTTCCTACTCACCATAGGTATGACACACTCATCTTGATAACATCATTTGTTTGTTCTCCCTACTCTTCGGCATATAGCCGAGCTGTAGATTGATTCTTCCCTCGCTCAGTTAAGATGACATCCAAATCTTTTAACACAGCGTTGCTTCAACTTCAGCATTTGTTGCATCGCGTGACTCCTGCAGTGGATCGCACGAGTGGCCCAAGGACACGGTATTCAGTTGCCTGCAAGTCCAATTTATCGGATGCAGTTATTTTGATATGCTGGAAATGTGTCATGTAGGTGGAGAGATGCAGTTTCGAGCTCTCGATAGTCCTGACGAGGGTGCAGAGAAGACTGTAAGATACATATACTTAACTTCTTGCCTTCACTCTCTTTGTATTTATGCTGTTGCTCTTCACTCCTTGGTGAGTGCTTCGGATAGCTCATTTCAATCTGGAAGTCTTTCAATTGTGATCTTGTAAAATACCACACATCTCAAGATGATGAAAATGAGTGTTGTAGACCTAGAAGAGCGTACAGAAAGGAATATTGAACGTGCACACAGAGGATTTCTCCTGCTTGAACATCTTTGAATTTTTGTAATGGCGATAGTAATGTAATGGTGTAATTCTAGGCTGACATGGCACATCAAGATGTCAATCGCTGCTTTTTCGTCCTCACTCTCAGTCGATTGCATGGCTTGCAGGCGGAGATAGTGAAGCACCTTCGGTGGATTGATCATCATCAGTTGCGCTTTGTTCGACATTTAGGCTCAGGCGGCAACGGTTCGGTAGATGAGTATGAATGGCAAGGCCAGCGAGTGGCTGTGAAGAACTTGTTGAGGTACTCAGAGAAGAAGCTTGTGGAAGAGGAGGCAGCCTTGTTGGTGAGAGTGGAGCATCCGAATGTGGTGAGATTGGTTGGGTGCGCTTTCAATGAGGAGGAGCGTAAGGGGATGATCGTGATGGAATTGATGGAGCAGGATCTCCACCATCTCATTTCTGAAACTGTGAGAACATGGCACTCCTCAAAGGAACCGCCTTTCCCCTTGGCTGTGGCATTGGAGATCATGTGGAAGGTAGCCACCGCCATGAAGCACATCCGGAGTTGCAACGTGCTACACAGAGACTTGAAGACAACGAACATACTTGTAAATTCGAGGACCAGATCTCAATCCAGGTTAATCCCGATGCTTAAGTTTGGGGCAGGAAGCTCCTCACCAGGTGGGGATTTCGATGTGAAGCTTGCTGACTTTGGGCTGTCGAAGTACAAATTGGGAGACTCCATGTTCACAACCAAGGCATCGGAGGCACAGCTTTGGCGGGCACCGGAGACATCCGAATGGCGAAACTACTCGTGGCCAGCGGATGTGTTCAGCTTTGCAGTTGTGTGTTACGAGATTTTGAGTGGGGAGGTTCCATTCAAAGGGATACTGCAAGGACCGAAGCTTCTAAAGTTAGTTCGAGCAGGAAATCGGCCAGAGATTCCCATGTACTGCCCGAGGGATGTGGCAGAGCTGGTTAACGCGTGCTGGGCAACAGATCCGAAGGAGCGGCCTGACTTTGCAGAGATATGCACGAAGTTGGAGTCCTGCTTGACCACTTGCAATAAAGCAGCCCTCAACCCTCTCCAGATTTAGAGAATTTCAAAGACGTATTATAAACTGTAACTAAGAGGGATAACTTGATATATGAATAAAAGTTGTACATTATGAATGTAATACTCTAAGTGTAGTGATTTTTGGAGATTTCTTAGTTGCTTAATTTTATGATTTGACTTTTTTAAGAGCACTTTTTACACTAAAATCTTCAAAATTTTGGGTGAATCACTACAATATGAAATGAAGCATAAAGTTTTCACAAGTCATCCCCTTTCTAATCGCATCACGCATGCATGAAGCTAACTTCCTATAAAATACATAATAAAAATTCCTCACTACAAAAAATCAAGGACAGATGAGAATTCTTTGTTTGATTTTGTACATCATCCACTTTCTAGTGATGGTTGGAAGTTTAGGGGTTAAGTGAGATACACACATCACAAAATTTTCATAGCCAGGAGTCAACTAAACTTTGAAAATGCATAATTCCATGAGGTGTTGTCCAATCGTGTTATTTTTATTTTGTGTTTTTGAGTGTGTCAAGTGAATATTTCTTTTTTTTGGTCTTTCAATTTTTTAGTTTTAGGTTCATGCAATCGTCCAAATTGAAGAACTAAATGATAGTCTCAGGAGCAGTTTTTACGACCTAACTTTGTAGCATGAAAACAAATAGCTAATTTGATCAATGAAGGTAATAAATTATTTGCATATTTTGCTTCATTTTGATGTACACTATGATGTGAAAAAGTAAATTTCTTAAAAGAATACAAGGAACGTTGTGAATATGATCCTCTAAAATGGGGGAAATTGCATGTTCTGAAACCCCAAACCCCCCTTGGATGGGCCAAGTCTGGATGGGCCATGCTCCACATGGCCAGCAGATCGTAAAGGAGAGCAAGCCAAGTTGGCATCCAGCTCTCCGTCCCTGGATGGATGAGATAAACAAGCTGGCTAGGTTGGGACTTGGGCCGTCTTGCTACCACGGCTTTTATGATTTGTTATGAAAATGCTCTTCAATTATGTGAAAGGTTCCATCAATTTTTACATTTCATCTTTGAATGGTTGGTATGAGATTTGAAAAAGAAATGAAAGGCTAGACCCGAAGATACCGTCAAATTTGTTTAACCCCTAAAGGACCATTAGCAAAATAATGAGTCCTCTAAGAGCCCTCTAGTTTTTAACACTATTAAAATGTATTGAGCTTAGGGCTGGGTACAACAAACGTGTGTGTGAAGTGTCTCTACCTTGTGAAAATTGAATCCCGACCTTTGCTTCTTGTTGAGGTAGACCTAGACGGCCAAAAGCATAGTGTATTAATACAAAATGCGGAAACGGTCTGCCTTGTTGCCCTTGAAGGTTAGTCTCGATACCATAGTCACCTCATATGAAGTCTTCGGGGGTTAAATTACACATGATGTGGATCATATGAAAGTGACTTAGAATCTCTAACACGTGGTATACTGTGTGCATCTGTTCAGATGAAAAGGGTGCCAAACCACTTCCCGTCACGAGCTTGAAACTGGGAGACAGACTTCTGTTGAGTTTGCATGAGAAAGCATGCCACACTGGTATTCAGATTCAAGAGTTCGTGGTAGAGAAGTAACCAATCTTTTCTCCCGTTTCGTGAACTTGTATCTTGTTCATCGCCATTTAGAGCGAAAAAAATAGTACACCAAGCCTGTAGATCAAGGCTAAAAGTTTTTTCATCATTACAGATTGTGTAGCATGAGTTTTTTTTGTAAGGACGAGTTCTTCTCCCGAAAGGAACAATTGCTGAATAAGGAACAGCAACGGGAGTCAGGATTCGCGGGGGATGGCCCTTATATGCTGGAATACCCTTACATGAGTAGCTAAGCCTCATTCTACAGCGCAAGATGCATTCGGATTCGGGTGCTGCTGGCAGCGCAGAACGCACTGGAATGCTGGACGCCCCATTTTTCTGTCAGGCACCCACTGAAGTCTTCGGAAATGGAAGTTGTGCAGCAACGACCTCGGCGTCTCTCACATTATCAGGTGTTGATGTTGAGTCGGTGGTCTTCTTAGTTTGCAAGAAGTAATCATCTTGAGGGTGAATGCGATGCTTTTCCAGAGGTCCAGAAAGTGGGATTGAGAGTTGGAGCTTGGTAAACCACAAAAGAGTTGTGAATAGAAAAATTAAATATGATCACAATGACTAATGCAGGCAAACAACTTGGTATATTTGGTTCAATAGCTCAGGTTATCTTGGAAAGGAAGTTAACTTATTTACTTATCTACTTATCTTGGAAAGGGAAGTTCTGTATCTGACTTTACTTGCACTATGATGATTTGTCTGTTGACAGAGCGTATCGTGGATTCTATCTCATCAATTGGGTCTACCGATGCCTCACAGAAAGTCACTACCACCAATGGATATGTAAGTCTAGAGCCTCCGAATTATCTGTTCATCCTTGATCTTCAATTTCAATCTACTATTCAGACTTCGTTGTCATAACGCTATCACTTGCAATTCCTAAGACTTGACTACCTGTATATGGATAAGTAATTGTCTTGTGCATGTGCTTTTCCATTATCTGAGCGTACATTTCCCTTGGATGGCAGGAATCGTCCAGACAGCCTTGTAGGCTGATTTCTTTTACTACTACTTCAAAAGGTACTATGTTGCAACCTACCATATGTATTGTAAAGGGCTGTTTGATGTGCAGCGTATGACATGTTGGTGAAGCTATTTCCCTTAATAGGTTGAGCTTATAACATTATTTCCCTTAATAGATTAAACACCCACCGAGATTTGGAATAAGCTGGGTTTCCGAGGCTACTACCAAGGCCAGAAATTGGTACCTCCACCCATATATGGTCAGTATGAAGACCTACAGCCTCTCATCGTTTAGAAGTCGAGCCCCTGCACTCTGTCTGCTGTAGTTTTTGATTGCCAAAATAAATGAGCAAAAGCTGAAAATCCCCTAGTATCCAATTAATTCTTTTCAGTTTTCTCCAGGATAGTGAACCTTGGACTCCCATCATCTAGAAAACTCAGGTTCTCCCATCTACTAGAAAATCTCAATGCCCTCGAATCCTTCAAGATAATCAATTAGGCATAGCTCCCGGAAAGTGGACTTATTGAGCACAAGTGCCAGCAGAAAACATGGGAGTATCAGAAAATAGTGCCTGAATGTTTCATTGTTTTTGTCATATGATAGGCGCATTGTTTTGAGGTATCTCATGTACGACAATGGAGAATGACGTGCTGAGAAATATCAGCTTCATAACAGTGTTGTAAAAAGATATGTAAGTGACGAAAATGTCCAGGTAGCGTGTCGCAGTACAAGGGCATAGAGCTCCTGAGTCTTTAACCCCTAAGCGTCCACCATGTATTTTTAACAGTTTTGAGTTATAACCTATTTGGACTTCCTCTTGTTCAATTTTTTTACTTTATCAACACATGCGATGATCTTCGCAGGTGAATCTAGCTGTATAGTTATGAGAAAGTGGACATCTTTAACCTTGGTGCCAGCTCACTACCACCACTACTTAGATCAGTGCACTGAACCTGGGGCACTGTCATGTGTTCGTGGGAAGCTGAAACTCAACCTCTCGAACCTTAGTACTGTACAGTACAGTAAGGTAGGAATTGCTTACGAATTTTAGTTGACAGGCAGTGTGTTGAAAAAACTGCCAAACTTTGGAATGCAAGAACTTGCTCAAAAATGAATGGATTTTGGAATTTCAAATTGCATTGGAATCACACTAAAGTCTACTTTATCACCAATACAAATACACATATGTAATTGAAAATCATACAATTGTTATGATGTTTTCTATTTGCAACCTACCATTTAGTGTTGCCACCATTTGTGAAAATTACAACTTGTATTTAATGGTACATATTAGAAATGAACCTTCACAATTGCTTTAGAGATACTTGATCTCACACCGCTTGAACTACTTGTACGGTTTCTTACTTATTATGTACTTAAATGCAAAAAATCTTTGATTATCTCCCAAAGGTTCACTATAAAATGATAGATAGTGTATAAAAGAAATCTAAATTTTTGTATGACTTTAAATTATTCTTTTTTCACTTATCATGAAGTTGAAGCACGCTTCATTGCAATTCCAATGCAATTTGCGGTTTCAAGATCGGTTCATTTTTTAGCATGCTAGAGCTTCCTAAAGATTGTTGAACTTTATAGTGAAAAGTGATTGAAAAATTCGTAAGCAATTCCTACCTTACTGTACATCCGCTCTTTAGAATCTATTAGAACACAAACATAGCCACATTACTGTCTACCAACGTGCAGGATAAAATACCAGCATACAAAGCCAAGGCGTGAAAAGGAGAGTAGCCGAGCATGACTTGAGGTAAGCATAGAGTGAATGTCAT
Source organism: Pohlia nutans (assembly GCA_022496805.1). Classification (NCBI taxonomy): domain Eukaryota; kingdom Viridiplantae; phylum Streptophyta; class Bryopsida; order Bryales; family Mniaceae; genus Pohlia; species Pohlia nutans. The sequence goes on along the minus strand of CM040089.1, from coordinate 28,092,301 downwards.
GATAGAAATCCATGATTATATTTATAGGCGATATAGCCACGTAATTTTTGCTCGTTCAATAACATGAAAAATTCCTCATGATCGTTTCATCTACTCCCCACCCCATCTCCAAGCATTTTTCTCATGCAGGCATTCTCGCAGCTTTGCATGCTAAACAAGGAAGTTCACAGCATTTGAAAAGCACAACTGCATCAAAGATTACCTCGGAAGTCCCGCTGTGAAGACATAGCCTACACAGCCATTACCGACAGCCGTTGGTGGATCTCAGAAATGGCGGGCCGTTCGTCGGGGTTTGAAGCCCAACACTCGTGAATCAGTTCAAGAAGGTCGTCTGGACAACTGGCTGGCAGTTCGGGTCTCTCACCGTCACAAATGGCCTCGTGCAAATCTCCCGGGGGCAGTTCCTGAAATGGAAAGTCCCCACTGAGGATTTCGTAGCACACCATTGCGAAACTGTACACATCGGAAGACTACGTGTACTTGTTGCTTATCATATCTTCATCTCTGAACACTTCTGGTGCTCGCCACCTTGGCGGAGCAACCACAGATGAGAACAGTGAATCCTGCTCGTTGCACTTTGAACGACCAAAATCCGACAGTTTCACGTCATAGGACAACCCACGGTCCCCCTTGCGCCCACTCTGTGCAGACGATGACCGAGGATTAACAAGGATGTTGAGCGATTTGAGGTCTCTGTGCAGCACCCGGAGTTGTCTCAGGTGCAGCAGGCCGTTTGCCATTTGTCTCATCATGTCCACGGCTACTGGTAGAGAGAATGGAGCAGCTCCCCGGCGTTCGCCGCGACGACGCTCGTCAATGAGGCTTCGGAGATCTTGGCTCATGAGCTCCATCACAATCATGCCCTTGTTCTGTTCCTCGTTGAACGCACAGCCAATCAGCCCCACAACGTTCGGATGCTGTTGTACTTTGCCCAGCAAGGCTGCCTCGTGGTCCAGAGTTTCACGTCCTTCCCAAGCCAGCGTCTTCACTGCCACTCTTCTTCCCATCCACTCGTACTCGTCGACAATCCCGTATCCTCCCTCCCCCAGGCGTCTCTTGAATACCAACTTATGAAGCTCAATCCATGGGATCAGCGGGCCGCCGATCAAAGTGTCGACCTGCATTGACGATGCTTAATTGAGTAAATCAATCACACAGATACTCTAGGTCTTGTCGGGGTATTAATACTTGATCACTGCGCACCTCAAAAGTCCGTTAAGTGCAAAAAGAAGTTCGGTCTTGGTCCCTCATTACAAATGGCAGAGACAACTGACGGGTTTTACAATAATAGCAAATCACCTGGATACCCTACCCTCCACTCATCCAAGCACTCGGGAATCGACTCACGAAACAATCTCACTAATCGTAGAACTAAATAATTGCTTGAGTGAAAATTCATAAAACCAGGGAAGGAGCACACTGTACAATCACATTTTGGCCTTCCAATGCGGCGTCAAGACGGGTACTCGGGCTTGCCTCTCGATCTCCTTGCCTGCAAATATAGTACACATAACAACCAACTGTTCAGATTGTGACCAGTCTCGCATTGGAGAAGCTTATATCTCATACAGCCTAGGTTTGCGGAGTCTATTCTGGGTTTAGGCGGGTCCCCGCATTTTACCGAGCCGCCGTTTGACCAGAGGGGAGTAAACCGTAGGTTGTAATTTTGATTTTTTTCCTGCCCCACACGATTCCTGCCCGGCGCGGTGTTAATTAAGAAGCAGTGTTAATCAAGAGTCAGTGTTAACCAAGATCCGGATTTCGCGGTCCTTCTCCCGTATTCGCTCCAGGAATACGCTATCTCCGTGTACTCTCTACATATCCGTATACGTACCAATCTGTTCCAGATCCAGTTTATCCCATATGGTTTGGGGCACCCAAATTCAAGGTGGACAGTATATAGCGCCAAGGTTTCGTTGGGTAGAGCACACCTTTCTCGGCCTCAAGGCCTGGATCAAGTGTGGCATTTTGATATGCGATGTTCTTCTCTATAATGATGGAGGAAGTTATGGGGTTTAGGGTGAACCCCGCCCGAAATGCCACATCTCGTATGAACATTACGCAAGACCTTAGATGACAGCCGACAACTCAGTGTTATTTTGATATACGATCGTGCATATCCACCGTCAAATCTGACTTCGAATGGTAATTGACAGCTGAAGTGTTATGCTGATATAAAATCTTACATATTCATCGCTAAATGTGAAATCACAGTTTCAGCAAATCCCATAGTCACAACTAGTGTTATGGAACGTCGTATAATCTATGAGAACTTTCCAAATCAAAAACTAGTGTTATGCAATGGCAATACGTTAAGTGTTAATCTCAACATATATCCCATATGGTTTGTGGCACCCAAACTCACAGTGGACAGTATATAGCGCCAAGGTTTCGTTGGGTAGAGCACACCTTTCTCGGCCTCAAGGCCCAGATCAAGTGTGGCATTTTCATATGCGATGTTCTTCTCTATAATGATGGAGGAAGTTATGGGGTTTTGTATGAACCCCGCCCGAAATGCCACATCTCGTATGAACGTTACGCAAGACCTTAGATGACAGCCGACAACTCAGTGTTATTTTGATATATGATCATGCATATCCACCGTCAAATCTGACTTCGAATGGCAGTTGACATCTGAAGTGTTATGCCGATATAAAATCTTACATATTGCTATATTAAATCTTAGTGTTATTCCAATATAAATGGTCAAGGTAGAAGAGATTGCTGCAATTGCAACTTCTAAAGCTCTTGTTGAGGTAAAATCCAAGATGTTTAGTAGTTCAGGATTAGATTCTCGAAGTATATCTTCCTAAACCGACCTTTTCGTTCACTTCAATGGACTTGCCCAATGTCACTAAATCCAATAATTAGAAGATCGATTGCATATCTAGTGCTATCCACATCACTTCAATGCAATTGTTGCTTAGTCAAATCACTATGCATAACACTGCCTCCAAACCGAAAACCCAATATTAGAATGATTAATTAGGTGAATATTACATGATTTAAAAACCGTTTAAACCTATATCCTCAACCCAAAATCTTCATCGGTAAAATCTAAATCTATTATTGGGCACACAGTCCCTCTTCTAAGAATAGTCATATATATAGTTAAAAGAAAGTTACAAGTGAACATACAATTAAATGTATATAGCATGTAAACTCACCCCCAAAAGACCCCTATGATACATATTTTACTCAAATATGTATTATTCATTAGAAAAACATATGGAAGAAAACCAAAAATAGTGTAGTATTTTATAGTACAAATTGGGAGAGTTTATGACTATTTAAAGTTTGAATATCATTTAAATATCATCAATGTAAGATGTTGAGCATATAATTGGACACATGTTCACATCTAGGAATGAACATATTTGTGGTATAGAGATTTTATTTAGTCGTAAAATTTAGAGAGTAATAGTGCTAAAGTAAAATTCACGTGATATTTTTCAATAATTGCAAATCCTAGTCAAAAACGAAGCAATGACAGAAAAAATGCCAATAAATCTAGGGAATAAAAAAATTCATAAGATAAAATAAAATTGGAGGGTGTTTATTATGATGTTTGGCAACCAAAGGCACGAAAAAATCTCCTAGATGGAGTCCCGGGATTCATGGCTATGTTTTCGAGTAATTGCAAATCGTAGTCAAAGAACAAGGTTTAAAATAAATGCCAATAGGTTATGGAAAAACATGTTTCACATAAGTAAGACGAAATTTGGAGGATGTTCCTTATGATGTGAGGCATCCAACTCTGCAAAACACTTCCAAATGGCGTCTTGAGGCTCATGGCTTCATTTTCCACTAATTCAAAATCTTAGTCAAAAAGCAAGTACTTAAAGAAAAATGCCAATAATTTTGGAAAATAAAATTTCATACAATAAAATAAAACTAGAGAGTTTTTCTTTTGATGTAAACCACAAAAATGCTCAAAAACATTTCCAAATGGAGTCCCGGGATTCATGGCTACATTTTCTAATAATTGCAAATCGTAGTAAAAAATCATAGTTTAAGAGAAATGCCAATACCTTACGGAAAACATGTTTCATAAATAAAACAAAAATTGGAGGGTGTTTCTTATGATGTTAAGCACTTAATTGTTCCCAAAACATTTTGAAATGGAGTTTGGGATTCATGATTTCATTTCTAGTAATTGCAAGTGTTAATAAAAAAATATAGTTTAAGATAAATGCCAATAGCATATGGAAAATTCATTTTCATAAATAAAACAAAAGTTGAATGGTGGGTGTTCTTTATGATTTTAGGCACCCTAAATCCTTTGCCAAGAAGTTGCGCCAAACTAAAAGTTGTTTGTCAATTTTGGGACTCTTTATTTGCTATTGGTTAGAAGACATAAGAGATTTAAAATACCCAAGGAACAACGCAATTTGATTATCTTCACATGTTCCAAAGAAATCTAATGTGAATCTAGTGTGTGTATAAACACATCGGCTATAATTTTCGAAACTTAAATGTCTTGAGCCTTTATAAATGAAATACATATTTAAAGTAAGAAAATGACTACTTATATGTGTGAAAGATCTAGCTGGAAGGCTTTTGATTGATATTCAATTACTAAAATTTATGCCCAATTGTGGCAGATCTTATGTAGAACAAGTGGTGAAGGTTGTTTAGAACGTATCAATCTTCGAAGATTATTTACAAGAATGTGCACCCTTGAATCACTTTCATGTTTCTTTTGGTTCAACTATTTGCCCTATAGAACCAATTGATAGGATCTGATCTAGAATTTCGTTCTTAAAGGGACCACAAAAATTTACATTGTCAACATTGCATTGGAAGCTTTTGCTTGTCCCCTAGATCCTATTTCGGAGATACTTCACTAAGTTGTTTTCCTACTTAATGATTAGATTTAGTCATACTTTACTATTTATTTTATGTCAAATTAAAAATGTAGAAGTATGTCATCTCCTTCACCAAGTTAAAATTGCATTGAATGTAGTTCAGAAGTGACATTGCAAAAAATGTTGGCATGCATTTAAGAAACACAAAAATTTCAAATTCATTTCAAGAAATTTTACTCAAATTACACTATTAAAACTTTATTTGTAATCTTGTGTACATAAAAGGAATTATTAATTTAATAGGTAGATAATAGAAAAATGGAAAGTTTATATGGCGTTTTGGTTCAACACTATCAAGGGGAAATTCATTCTGCAATCGGCAGCACCCGTACCTATAACTATAGCAGATCTTTGAGTCTTCAACGTGTAGTGTACATCTTCTGTAGTGCTAAATCTCTTTGACATAGTTTGATATTCATGCAAGTATGGAACCCTAGATATGCTGTGAGTCATATTGACAGTTCTGTGCACAAACGTGGGCGGCGATGGGGAATAAGCGAGGGGGGAGCTTAAATCTGTGAACTTGAACGAGGTAATTGATCATAGATACAGTCCTAGTGTTAATTTGCCATAGAATTTTGAGCAGCAGTAGTGAGTTAGATAGTCTCCAACTCTAGGTTTTCATTAGAAAATGTGTTTCAAGTATGGAACCCTAGATATGCTATAGAGAATAAACGAGGGGGAAGCTTAAATCTGTGAACTTGAACGAGGTAATTGATCATAGATAGAGTCCTAGTGTTAATTCGCCATAGAATTTTGAGCAACAATAGTGAGTTAGGTAGTCTCCAGCTCTAGGTTTACATTAGAAAATGTGTTTCAAGTATAGAATCCTAGATATGCTTTGAGTCATATTGACATTTCTGTTCACAAATGTGGACAGGACTTGGACGTTAAAGGAGCATCAATACCATCTAGTGCTATGTTGGACCGGTTGCGAAAGAATTGCAGGGTGGAAGAACTGATGGCACCAGTTTGAAATAGTTGCAACTTGCACTAAAGGGCACAATTCTAGTACTCCTAGTTAGTTGGTCCATGCAGTGATACAATACGCCATGGAGAAGCCGAATGCTAGGGATGGCGCATTTGAGACAGTCGCAGTGTTAGCTACTGCCAGACCTCACGCAGATGCAAGCTTCATGCAAAAGGTTCGCATCCATGGATACTCGTACTTTGTGCACTATGAATCGCAGGCTCAGATTCAAGAACTCAAGGCAGAGTTCCTCTCAAAGTTAACAAGAGGGAAAGCAAAACCGCCTGGTAAAGATGGGAAGGTGAGAACATTGTTCCGGTGTGTTATGTGTGGCCGGGATGATTTTTGTAGTAAGTGGAGCCTAAACCATCACCGATTTGTGATGGGTGCCCAAGCAATGGAGGAAAAACGACATTCCCGTACCCGGACATGGAAACAGGACAAGGAAAAACTAGGGAGATGTTTAGAAAGGGGAAAGCCTTCCAATTCACAGTGGAGCATCATGCAAGAAAGCCCAAATCTGGGGTTGGAAGAGGCTTTAAGCGAACGACCACTACTGCAAAGGATCCTGAGCAAAACATATCTTACAACCCTAGTGGAGACGTGCAACCTGAAGAAGGTGGGAAGAGAGCAAAAAGAGTGTCTATACGTTCAACTACTTCAAAGGCACAATCACCTTCCAGCAAAGAAGATGAGAGTGAAACAGAGACAACTGGTGAAAACAAAGAGGGATCGGATATTAACGAGGACAAGGGAGTGGACCAAGGACGTCAAGGGCACGATGGTAGGGACCTAGAAGATCTCAAGGAGGGAGATGAATCACCAATTGAACAAGAAATGCTAGGAGTGGGTGTTAACAATATGGACGTTGAAGATGATCAATTCAAGGTACGTTCCCTGTCATTGGTTGTTGCAATGCTTTAAGTGCACAATAGGTTGGACTCCAATGTAACATACATAACACTGGTATTGCTTAACACTCTTGTAGGGTGAAGGGACCAGTGTAGATCCTATTTGGAAGAACGTGAATCTCCATAATGCTGATGTATGGAAGGGCAAAGAGGCAAAGAAGGGAGAAGATCCAAAACTGTGGTTGGCAAATAAAGAGGAAAGCAACATTGAGAAGGATCGTATGCCGTACAAGAAGAAGAGTTTACGTCGTAGAACTACATTGGTTGATCAGCCCTCGCATATGAAGAAGACGCCCAAAGGAGATACTTCTGTGGTGGAAGAAATCCCTAGAACCCCTCACCTTGATAGTGTTATGCAAGGAAAGAGGACGTGTAGTGCGATCGTCAGCAACACTACTAATGAGGCGAAGGTCATATCGAAATCGGCTAATCTACAGGCTACAATGGCAAAACACAGCATGTTGTCAGGTACTTTGTAAGGCATAATGGATGATGATCAATCTAATCATATCACCACAATTTATATTCCGTACAGTTTTGTACATGGCTGGTGTTATATAATGACTGTGAATGTGGATAATAGGGGACGGAGTTAGGCATGGCAAGGATCCTAAAGTCACAGAGGTCACAAAGCATAGAAATTCGGAATCTGCTCAACACAACGACTTGCACCTTCTGTGGATTAAGGGGGAGGACCTTCCACTACCTATATGGTATCATCTAGGGAGGGAGGAGACAGAAGTTGGGAGGTTGGCGAGACTAAAAACTGATAAGGCTGAACACGAGAAAATGGCGCAACGTAAAGCCGATGACATGCACCTGAATCTGCAGCAACCTATTGCTCCAGAGGAAATCGAGAAAACCAACCTCTACCGCCTAATTGAAACGAAGACCGATTTCTTGCCATGGCCAGCTCTTAAACACGGAGGAATAGGCTTTGTTCAAAGATGGGGCGAGTTTTCAAGGACTGAAGATTTCCGTACGCGACTATCTAATCTGACGTTGTGGTGGTATGGTCATGCAATGGTACGAGTGTCATTTGAGTAGTTCAATAACACTCTCACTAAGGAGTTCAATAACACTGTCACCTAACACCGTCATATTTTGCTTATGGAGCATGTTGTAATCACTATTATTATATCAAACGTTAATGCCAATTATCCTATTGCTAATGCCTTGTTTTGTTGGCCATGCATTGCAGCATGCCCCCACCGTAGCTAACGATGTCAAACTCCGTCTTTCTGAGGCGATCAATGAGTTGAATCAGGCTCTTAATTTAGGAGGCAATAGTATCCCATTGTCCCGTTCCTTGCACAACACCAGCAGTTACATCGACTATTGCAATGAGTTTGAGGCTTGGGTGCAGGCTTGCAAGACTTACGAAGACAACAGCAATAGAGCTCGGCTTGATATTTTGGAAAAAAACAAAGAAGAATGGATCAAAATTTCAGCTGAGCGAACAGAGGCTATAACATGGGATTGGTGCCCCATTTGGTGGATTATGAAGAACCAGCCAATACTAAAACATGACATGCCACCTCAGCCTTGGAAACACGACGGTATGTTTAAACCCATGGCTAGTTTTTTTATTATAAAGGCTTTGAAGAATGATACTTGTTGGAATGTTATTTTGGTGTTAAGCACGTATTGTGCTCGCATTCATAAATAATGTTGTTATGTGTTTTTCAGAAGTTGAGGCAAGGGAGGTGAGGAAGGTCATCATCAAGGACCGAATTCAGCGTATAAAGCCATCGATGTTGGTGTATGTCTTTCGGATGCTCTTCTATAATTTCTATGGGAAGTTTCGATTGATCTCATGTCCACAATGGGGATTGAAAGAGGATGTCTTGCCCGATTGCTGTAAGGACATGATGGCCATACGACGTGCAGTGTCAATGCTGGTTTCTTTAGGTGATTGCCTCCTTTCAAGGTTTGGTGGAATCAGTAGTGCCGTTGCAACCGAACTATATAATTTAGAATTCGATGAACACGTTTGGGTAAGTGGGGGTAAGGGTTTGCTTGCTGTGCATAAATGGGTGAAGTCCGTGCAAATTCGCGCGCTCCAAGACATTGCTGTGGAAGACGAGCACCAATTTGTTAGAATTTGGTGCACGACGTTACATGAAGAGTGGGGTGATCAAGCAAAATTGTGGAGTCGTGCTTTGAGGATTAGAGAGGACAGGGATATCAGGTGTGGAGCACTAATGCGTGGAGTGTCCGGGAGTGGATTAAGAAAGGGATTGAAGAGCTTGGTGACTTGGTGGTTGAGGAAGATGAAGCTTGGTGGACGCGTCACAAGAGTCGGGATGCTGAAGTGGTAGGGTTTATTGAGGCACCAGCAAATGCAGGCCAATGCACTATAGTCTTACAAAACCACACAGCAGAACATACTAAGAGCGCTTCGGAGTCGCCTAACACTAGGATGGAAGACATTGTTGTGCCTCAGAATTCACTAGATCTACCTTCAAAGCACCTCATCGAGACGGAAGCAATGATATACGATAATGACACTGACCTTCGGGGTGGTGGGATGGATCCCAGTTCCTCTGTGATCACTCCGTCGCAAGTTTTGAAATCAGCACACATTTGTGATTTCCAGAGCTCTGAGGGCAATAGTTTTGGAGACATCAGCTACACCCAAATTGCAGCAGTAGAAGTGGTTACCGTACAAGGAACGGTTACTTTGAGTCCTTTGACTTTGGAAGAGAGTGAGAAGATGGATGGAGGAGTTACAAAATTCGCACAAGAGACAAACGCTAACAGTGTTAATATGCAGCCAATGTTATTGCCAGAGAACTCTACTGCCGGTGGAGAATTAGATGGCACAAGTACTGAGGGGGCTCGTGAGAGTATTCTTCTAGAGTTATGGGAGAGATTGGAAATGGACTCTCGCATGTCTACTTTGCCAACGAAGGGGAAAGGAGAACCGGCAGACTATGTAGTATTCTTTGAGTGTAGGGACTATCCAAAGTGGCAACGGGATGCAATTACTATCCTGTATCAAACAATCAGGAATTTAAAGTCCGTGAAGACAAAGCTAGACAAGAACATGGTGGACTTCTTGGCCACTTTTGTTTACTTGCAGCAGCCAAAAAATATTATGAAGGCTACCATAGTTGTTTCCTCACTGGCAGGAAGCGTGTTGGAGAAATGGAATCTTGCTAAGGTAACTAATGGTCAG